>CM071942.1:14749166-16002500 GCA_036784905.1 Acrossocheilus fasciatus
CCGTGGTTGCTCGCCCTTTGTGGAAACATAACCAAAGTTATTAACTCCCTACATTATAGACATCATCCTATAAATGTACATACATATAGAACTAGTTTCTTTCTTACCCAGGAGTAAGGTCTGGCGGTACAGGTAGCGGCTTGTTGAATCCATCTCTCCCAACCAACCAGTATGTTTCCTCTACACCTTTACCCTGGTAGAGAATGACAAAAGCTCATCTGACAGGTTTCTGACATTTACGAGGCATTTAGTGTCATGTGTGATCCCAGGAGGTTTCTTGGCAAATGCTAACCTTTCTTGAAACATTTTCTCCTTCACACTATTTTATTTAATTTGTTTACTAGCCATGCCTAAGGGTGGACATAAGTGCAACAGTGAAGAATTCTTTTATCTTTTTCATTGTTTTGTTTTTTCCTGAATGTCCTAAACCAGTGGTTTTCATACCTATTCTGGATGACCCCCAGCACTGCGCATTTTGTATGTCTCCCTAATCAGACACACCCAATTTTGTTCTTGCAGTCTCTACTAATGAGCTGATGAGTGGAATCAGGTGTGATAGATGAGGGAGTGCCCTTCAGGACAGGTTTGAAAACCCCTGTCCTAAACCTTTCTTCCATAATGTAATTTCCATTATTGTGTGTAATAACATTTTGTGGTGAAAATGATGGTGATGGAAATTTAGAACATGAAACTTTTAAACATTTTTGGGACTAAGTTCTTGTCTCTTTTGTTAATTTTATAGCTAGCATTCAAAAGGCATTTGTCTTGATTTTTTTCTTCACACGTCTCTTGTTTCATCACAGGTGTGGTCTTCATCGGCGCTGATAGCCTTGTGGGTAGTGCTATTGCGCTACAGGCATCCCGAGTTCGAATCCCGACTCGAGGACCTTTCCCGATCCCGCCCCCCTATCTCTCTCCCACTTCGCTTCCTGTCAGTTCTGATCTGTCCCATCGTAATAAAGGCAGAAATGCCAAAAATAAATCTTTTAAAAACGTGTGGTCTTTACTGGCATTATCTTTATGATAAACAAGTTCAACTTTAGAATAAAAAAAATAATAGGGACAACATTGTCTGTTCTGAATATTATATCAGAACTTTGGGACAGATGCTATTCTAGAAATATATATCTGCTATATAATCATCATAATCACACAGCTAATATTGAATTGGTTTATGATTATATTATATTATTTAAGATTATCCGTTTTGACCATAGTTGTGCATATACAGTCATAAATGAGGACATAAATTTGTATAATGACAAGGGTATGACATAGGTATTACAAGGAGAAGGTGACCTTTCAGGACATTACCCCATGTCCCCACTTTTCGAAACGCTTATAAATCACACAGAATGGAGTGTATTGAAAATCTGAAATAGCACAAAGTTTCCAGTAAGGGGTAGGGTTAGGTGTAGGGTTGGTGTAGAGCAATAGCACATACAGTTTGTACAGAATAAAAACCATTGCGCCTATGAGATGTCCCCACTTTTCACAAAAACAAACATGTGTGTGTGTGTGTGTGTGTGTGTGTGTGTGTGTGTGTGTGTGTGTGTGTGTGTGTGTGTGTGTTTGCATACCTTGAGCTCTGTCCTGCCCCTACTATCTATTTTGTAGCCAAGTTTGAGGCTGTTCAGGACATCAACAGTACTCTGGTTGACATGAATTCTGTAAGCTGTAAAAACAGGGACAGCAAAACAATTAAGAAAAACATAGTAAATTAATTAATATTACAATAAAAAGTGTTACAAATTAAACAACACTTGATCATTGCCCATATTGGTTTCTTGTGAACATGCAGACCCACTCAGGACATCAAGAACATATTAAGCAGAATTCCTCTTGAAAGTAATGATGTTTCTTGAGAAACCACTAGATGGCAGAATGTCCATAACTGCTTGACTGTTCACTCTGAGCCATTTTAAAGCTGAAGCACTGGGCATATTACATCACTCAAGACATTCTGTCACTCTTCTGTTGATTTCAGATGATCTGGACAACTGTGCTTCAGTCATTTCATTGTATAGGTGAAAACACATAGCACTAGATGTATGATTTGTTTTGTGGCCTAATCTATGAAAACAACAAATATTTCATTTAAAATGAATTTAGAACCAAATTTGAAAAAAAAAAAAAGATAATATTTATAATAACAATAGTGAACTCTAATTTTGATGATTTAAACTAAAATTTACACTACAATTCAAAATATTGGGGTCGGTAAGATTTTTGGTAAAAAGCCTCCTAATCTGCATTTGTTTGATAAAAATACAGTAAAACAGTAATATTATGAAATATTGTTTTTTTATTTTAATATATTAAAATATTTAATTAATTCATGTAAAGCTAAATTTTCAGCCACAATTACTCAACAGTTGAAAACAGTTGGTTAATATTTTTATGGAAACCGTAATACATTTTTCCTGGATTTATTGACGAATGGAAAATATCAAAAAGCACATTTATTTGAAATAGAAAACGTTTGTGATATTATAAATGTCTTTACTCTCACTTTGTTGAATAAAAGTATTAATTAAAAATGTACTAAACAAACTTTAGAATGAGAGTGTGTATTTTTAGGCATTGGCAACTTGTAATCGTGTTTCACACATTCTTCCACGTTCTTTAACATGAAGGTAAAGTAAACGTTCTGGGATAAATGTGGCACAAGGTCTGATTAAAGGTGAGACAGTTCAGGGTGATGTCGAGGCGGAGGAGTTCTAAGAGGACATTAGCTTTAAAGCAGAATTTTCTTTCTAATTTGGCTTATACTCTTAAGAGCTTACAGGGAACTCTGCACTTTAAGCCCTCTGAGCTTCTCACTGACATGCACTCACTGATCAGCACACACACAAAGTACTAACCACTGAGTCTTCAAACTGATCCTTAGCCAAAGACAAATTCCTGGAATCACGACTTCAGATACAGCCACAAGCATTTAGACAATGCTACAATCAGACACGTGCTGATGTATATTCATATGAAACACATAGGTGTACTTACGCAACCCTGTGGATTCCATTCGGGAGGCTGTGTTTACTGTGTCTCCGAACAGACAGTACCGAGGCATCTTCAACCCAACTACACCTGCTACCACTGGACCTATCACATACATATGAATAGTAAGTTAGCACATTAGCAAGCGCATAGAATTACATGTTGTGTCTGTCACACCTGTGTGAGCACCATGTGATCTCTGCTGAGTTGTAGGGTGGGGGAAAGGGCCAATGGCGTGCTAGCTAATTGGATGAATCTGTTAATTGGATGATGCCCGGGATTTACATTTCACTTGTTCTAGGAATACACAGCCATCAGAGGATCAAGTGTAAATACGTTTTTACAATTAGCACAATGTTCAGTTCGGTGATGTAAGACAAAACCATCTTTTGTCAATGAAAATTACATTCATTTGGACAGAGAATTGTATATTTCTCACTCTGGACTATGCATTTTCTGATACCATGATTGTGTGGGATGTTTGATATACTGTATTGTTTCTTGTATTTTGTGTTTTTGTTGCGTTTATATTTTGATTTGTAAGGCACGTTTTGAGCTCTGGAAAAGTGCTTTATAAATTAAACTTATTATTATTATTCAGGGGAGAAATTATGTAGGCTATTTTATTTTTAACTTTGTGAGATGATGCATTTCATTTAAGGGTGTAAAGTGCTTGTAAACCTGGTTGAACTGTACTCTTGACATAATCTGAAAATACTGGCTCTCTTATGGCTTTGTTTGCTGGGTAGAGTTACAAGGCTGCTACAAAGTTTAACCAGTTACATGCATTTTGTAAACTGCTATTCAAAGGTTTGGGGTCATTAAGAGGATTTTATTTTGTATTTTTTCGGGGTTTAATACTTTTATTCAGCAAGTATGCATTAAATGAATCAAAAGTGACAGTAAAGACTTTACAATTGTTACAAATATATTTCCATTTTAAAGAAAAGCTGTTCTTTTAAAGGGATAGTTCACCCAAAATGAGTCAGTGACTCATGGAATGACACATGTTGTTCCAAACATGTAAGACCTTCGTTCATCTTCGGAACACAAATTAAGATATTTTTGATGAATCCCGAGAGCTCTCTGACCCTCCATAGACAGCAAGGATCCTTACACGATCATGGTCCAGAAATGTAGTAAGGACATCGTTAAAATAATCCATGTGACATCAGTGGTTCAACCGTAATTATACTAAATTAATTCATTTAATTTGTGTTCCAAAGATGAACGCAGGTCTTACAGGTTTGGAATGACATGAGGAGGAGTAATTAATCACAGAATTTTCATTTTTGGGTGAACTATCCCTTTAAACTTTCTAGCCATCAAAGAATCCTGGAAAAAAAAATGTATCACGGTTTCAACACAAATATTAAACAGCACAACCACTTTCAATGCTGATAATAATAAGAAATTTTCCTTGAGCAGCAAATTTTGCATATTAGAATGATATTTTGGAGTAATGTAGTAATGGCTGCTGAAAATTTAGCTTTACTATCACAAGAATACATTACCTTTTAATATATAGTAAAATATACATTATTTTGATCAAATAAAGAGCAAGAGACTTCTTTAAAAAAACATGAAAAATATCTTTCAGACCCCAAACTTTAGAATTTTCTTTGTATATGTGTTTGTGTTTGTGTGCTTTGTGCTATTCTTACCAGAATGGAGTCCAATGCGGATTTTGACTTTGACGTCAGGCATGTGCCTCATTTTAAATGTTCCGATGCAGTGCAGAATGTCCAGAGACATGTTGGCCATCTCTGCGGCGTGACGGTTGCCGTTACGGTTTGGAACCCCTGATGCCACCATGTATGCATCACCAATAGTCTCTACCTGTTGATATAAATAATATATAATAAAATGTTACTTGTGAAATGCAAAACTATTTGTATGTGCTATAAATATGATCTCAAATTATATGATATTACATAAGTCATTTATTATTTTCATTTAATCCATCGCAAGATAAAATCAAATGATTATCAAATGATTCACTCAAAGATCACTCTCAAAAATCATTACTGGGTTTGTTAGCCTATCAAAAGTCACTAATATGTACCATTTAGATACTAATATGTACACTTTAGGTCCTAATATGCAACTTAATCTACTCAATTTCCACAACAATATAAAATAAAGATTAAAAAAGCTTATGCAAACCTTGTAGACATCGTGGATTGCAATGATTCCATCAAAATGTGTGTAGAGGTCATTTAGTAGATCGACCACTTCGATAGGTTCACTCAGAGCAGAGATGGTGGTAAAACCCACAATATCACTGAAATACAGCGTGACTTCTGAAAAGTGCTCCGGCTTCACTGGCTTCCCTGTCTTTAATGCCAAGGCCACAGATCTGAAAGACAGAATGGCATTATAACAAATAAAAGAAATGTGAAAAGCAATCTGAACATCTGAAGTGGGACTCACTTAGGCAGCATCTGGGCTAGAAGAGCATCCGTTTTCTGACGCTCTACCTCTAGTTCTTCAGTCCTTTCTCGGATCAGATCCTCCAGGTTTGAGGAGTACTGCTCCAGCATCCTTAACATTGAGTCAATTATATTTGTCTTCTTCCCCTTGTTCACATTCTTAAACTGAAAGTTAGAAAAAAGGGACAGAAAACTGATTTTATATCGTGATTTTTTTTATTTTATATCGTGATTTTTTTCCCCTGGAAGAAAAGTCTTTATATTTGTTTATTTGCTTTCTTTTTTAATGTCATGCATTGAAAATGATGCTAAATTATACCTCTGTGTGTGTGTGTGTGTGTGTGTGTGTGTGTGTGTGTGTGTGTGTGTGTGTGTGTGTGTGTGTGTGTGTGTGTGTGTGTGTGTGTGTGTGTGTGTGTGTGTGTGTGTGTGTGTGTGTGTGTGTGTGTGTGTGTGTAAAGTGATGTGTCACAGTTTAAACATCTTCAGACACAAGTCTTGTTTATGTGCTTGAGAGAGAGAAAGAGGGTGTACCTGTCTGAAGATCTCCTCAAACGTGGGTCTCTTGTCAGTCTCCTCACTCCAGGCCTGCTTCATGATCTGAATCACCTCCAGCGGCGCTTCATCCACAGACACAGTGGGTCGGCAAAGCGGAGGAGGAGAGCGCACCTTATCTATGATTTCTGCACATAGAGATACACAACTTAGAACACTGTATTCATATCTGAATTGCTCCAAACCAACTCTATTAAATCATTGCCATCTTTGGTTTTTCCATTAACTATGTGAAAACCTGAATGGTATGTGATTATGTAGTTGTATATGAGCGTGTCTAACCTTCAGGAGGCATATCCAACATGCAGAAGGGTGCACAGCGTGAGATAACCTCCTGCATGATAATAGCAAAGCTGTACACATCAGCTGCATATGTCCCCTTCTTCTTCAGTTTAGGATCCCGCAGGATCTCTGGAGCAGTCCAGAATTGATCTGTACCAAAAATACAGAGATCAGAGTCAGTCAGAAAAACTGAATATATATATATATATATATATATATGAAAAAGAAGGAGGAGATGGTGAGAACCTCTATGTCCTGTTAAACATCTCATGGTTTAGCAATTTGCACATGAATTACACGTACCCTCTGGTTTAGTGTCCTCCAGGATGATGTTTTGAGAGTTGATTATTTCACTGAAGCCGTAATCCGTAACCTTCAGAACAAACCGACCATCTACCACACAGTTCCTTGACTTGAGGCGTCCATGAATAATCTCACGATTATGCAAGTACTTCATTCCCTGACAGGGAAAGATAAAAAAAAAAAAAAGGCCTTAGAAGGAAAGTGACAGAGAGGTATGAGGAGATGGGAGCAGGTGACATCTTTGACAGTTCATTAGTGAACAGCCAGTCATTCTTTACCACATTTTTTCATCCATATCTTCATCTTCTTACTGAGCTGTTTTTACTTATCCGTTCATCTATCCATTCATTCAACCAACCCTAAATTCCTCACCCTGATCAGGTCAAGGAGAAGAGAGGATTTGAACATCCAGTCCAGTCTCATTTCCTCATTGCTGAGCAGGTCTTCCAGGCTGCCTCTGGTGCAATGCTCCGTAACAATGCCAAATATGCCAGTGTCCAAGAACAGACCCAGAAACAGGTTCAGATTCTCATGACGCATGTCTCTCAGCTAGAAAGAGAGAAGAGGACAAGCAGAAGCAAAAAAAAAAAGAAAAAAAAAAGAGGTGCAGAAGACAGGATGGGAAGGTGAGTATAGTGTTCAGTTTTTCGTTTCAAAACCTGTCCACAACTTGTAAGCTAAACAATGAATTATTAACTTTCATTCACTACATTCACTTCTCTCTTACCTTGATAAAGATGGCCTGAGTGCTCTCACTGATTTCTGAAACAGAATCTCCACAGGGACATTTCTTCAGCCAGACCCAGTCACCCTGACAGCACAGAATAATACAACTGAACACATCTCCACAGGCTCATGCAGAATCTGATGAACTTGTTTTTCAACTTTTCTGCACCAAATTTTATGTATTTCATTTAAAGCTGCAGTCTGTAAGTTTTGCCTCTTTGTCGCCATCTCTGTTTGAAAACCTGGAATTGCAGCTGCTTGCAGAATCATCTTGCTTGCGTGGGATGTGCTCTAGCACAGCTCCAGCTCGGATGAATCTAATGTTTTGAGGTTAATGTGTTGCATTTAAAACTGGAATATAATTTAATTTAATTCAAGTATTTCATAAACACATAATCCTTTCTGGATTACAATCCGCCATAAAAATGATACATTTAATTATTCCAGCTTCTGTAAGAAAAGTCTATAAACGATCCGCCACCTACAGGATCCTAGCATGCTATAGCCTAGTAGCCGGGACAACTTCTTTATGTTTACAGAAGTGACTTAATGATCGTGCCATGCACGAATTTCCCGCGAAAACCACTCAAATTAGAAAACATCAACATCGGACTAAAGTAAGGTGATAGTTTTGAACACTGGCTGGTTATTTACTTGCTCAAATATTGATTTCGGATAATTTTTAACCAAAAAAAGGTTAAAATTCTGTACAGTATTGATACTTTTCCACAACAACTGATGTACAAACAATAGCTGTATGTTGTTCATATTAATATACAGGCTACTTTATACTACATAGCCTACCTCTAATTTGACTGTTAGTGTATTTTGCCTGCAGTGATGAACAGGTTTTTGAAAGCTGAAAAATAAGCTTTTGTTTTTACTTGTGAGCATGGAGCGAGAAATGGAAAACCTAATGGAAGCTTGTTTCCTCCATTGAATAAAAAAAGGTAATTGCAACTTTGTATCTTACAGTTCAGAGTTATGTTACGTCCCCGGACATATATAACATCATACTGTGATGTGTGACTATGTATTATTTTCCCTTGTGAGTCTCTCTCTCCTAGTTTCTCCAGGTTCCGGCTGCTAATTACCTGGGAAGGCGGATTGGCTCCTCTCTGGGCGTCTCATCTTTTAAAAACGCGCTTCTGCGTAATGCACAGGGGGCGCAGCATTGAGTGTGTTTTCTGCCGAGAGGTCGCGTTGGCGTTGTCGTGCCTCCGGCTTGTTGTAAATTTGATCAAAAGTGAAATAGCCTATTACTTGCTTAACGTTGTTCTTGCTTTTTCCCCCACCGTTTTTTTGTTTGTTTTGTTTTTATGTTCAAAACTGTCGGAATTAAAATTTAAGGTAATCTGTAAATAGGGAAACGTCACTATCCTGTAGGAGTTTGTTTTTCTTCATATGTTTAACACTCTGTCGGTATTAAAAGGTAATCTGCAAATAGAGTAACGCCACTTTTGTAGGAAATGGGTGCCTGTTTCTTTGGAAAAAGTGTATTTTTTTCCTGCTTTTAATTAGGCAGAAGACAGGGAAGTGGGATGTATTTTTGTTTTTATTTCCTTTTGTTAAGGTAAGATAGCGTCTAAAAGAACAGTTCGTTTTGGTTTGTTCGTTGTTTTGGCTTATGCCTATTTCTGAAGCTGGCATAGTGGCTTGTAAGCGGAAAAAAAAAAAAAACTTGTTTGCTCCTACAATAAATGGATTCTCACAATTCAGATTTTATTTTGCGAGATATAAACTTGGAATTCTGAGAAAAAAAAGTCGGATTTCAATTGACGATTTGAGTTTAGAACTGGCAATTGTGTGATATAAACTCGCAATTCTGAGGAGAATTATACAAATTGCGAGTTATAAACTTGCCTTTTCTTTTTAAAATTGTGAATTTATATCTCACAATTCTGAGTTTATATCTTTCAATTCATTGGTGGAGAAAAATTATACAAAACTAACTGGTTGAATTTTGTCTGAAACGTTACTTCCTATTAACTTACTGTTTATTGAATTGTTTTATAAGTGCAATACCACACTTGGAATTATGCTTTTGTACTGAATATCATCAGTACATCAGACTGTTTTCACCTT
Source organism: Acrossocheilus fasciatus (assembly GCA_036784905.1). Classification (NCBI taxonomy): domain Eukaryota; kingdom Metazoa; phylum Chordata; class Actinopteri; order Cypriniformes; family Cyprinidae; genus Acrossocheilus; species Acrossocheilus fasciatus. The sequence goes on from CM071942.1 coordinate 14,758,547, forward strand.
CTGGTATTCAGTACAAATTCAGGTCACACTTTATATTAGGTGGCCTTAACTACTATGTACTTACATCAGAAAATAAGTACAATGTACTTATTGTGTTCATACTGTATAGCAAAACACTATTGCTGCTATTGAGGAGGGATACGGGTAAGGTTAGGTTTGGTGGTTTAGGTTTAAGGGTGGGTTTAGGTGTAAGGGATGGGTCAACAGTGTAATTATCAATGTAATTACAGAAATTAATTACAGATGTAATTACATATAGGTATTTTTAAAAATATAAGTACAATGTAAAAACATGTATCTACACAATAAGTGCATTGTACCAAATGTTTAATTCAAATGTAAGTACATAGTAGTTAAGGCCACCTAATATAAAGTGGGACCCAAATTCACAATTTTCTTTGTGCGATATTGCTTCATATAGTACCAAAACACCAAAGTGTATCTATGTCTGTAGACAAAAAAGCCCAAATTCCACATACCTCAAATACAGCAACGTTGGATGTTTCAGGAGTTGACGTAATGTAACTGCGTCCTGAAACTGAGTGGCGAGGGGTTTTAACATCTAGTTGACTCTTCACCATACTCTCCTCATTAAGCTTCTACAAAGAAAATAGAGAGAAATGGAGAATGTGAGAGACATAGACAAACATCTGAGCAAGAGCGAGAGTGAGAGAGTAAGTTCTATGAAGAGACTCATTCCTGTCCTATTTAGTATCATCACGCTTGCATATCACACACTAAAATTATGTTAAATTAATTTAAATTATTACCATACTCTCCTCATTCAGCTTCTACAGAGACACAGAGAGAGACAGCAAAATGGGCGGTGAGAGAGACAAAGATAAAGTCTATGAGCAAGATAGAGAGAGATAACGTTTATGACTGACCCTCCTGCTGAGTGTGGTGTTGATGAAGACCAAGTCATCCAGTGTCAGTATTGTCTTAGCGGGGCTTCCAATTCCTCCTCCACCGAATGCTCCTACTATCCCTAACCCGTGTTTCCTGGACACATACACACAAATATGCTTATTTGTTTATCAGTAATACAATAAACTTGTTCAATACAAGGTGGTTTGCTGCAACTCAAGCAATTCAATTCATACCTTATATGGAAAAATAATACACTTGCTCCACTCATAAGCACACAGAACAAGAGAAAGAGGAGGAAAATGGTCACCCCATCCAAGCCTGCAATGAAAGGAAAAGAACAACAGACAGAATCCGTGGTTAAATATATTGTAGCTAATAAAATGTATGTGGTACAATAATGTTTGCTTTCTTACCTCCACTACAAGTGACATAAGGACTGAACCAACAGTTTGAGTCAGTGCTCGGAGACGCTCCAGCAAAATGAATCGATTTCCCCAGGTACTTCAACCCTCCATATTTCCCATATGTGTGTGATGCTTCCAGGGCATGCGTGCGGTGTAGGCTGGACCCAGAGCCATCTGAATCCAGGACAGCGTAGCGGGCCTGCATTCCTTCTCCATCGGTACCTGCCGATATCCGTTGGTTAAAGCCATTGAATTCAAATCCGCCCTCATTTTTAACCAGTGTATCTCCCGATACCCAGCGCCCTCCACTCGCAACTCGGCTCTGCTCTGCAGCCTTGGCTGCATAATAGAGCATGTTATAGATGGTCCCAAAGAATGGAGAAACCTGCCAAGAAAAATAAAATCCTCAAAAACTGAACAAATAACATTATAAATCTAAATGAGATTCTAAGCTATTTCTCATACTAAAATATAATCAAATAATAAAAGTTTTAGTTTTTTGTTTTTTTAGTAGTAGTTTTAGTCGAGACCTAATGTTTAAAGAGTTAAACCCGGAGGTCATGGTTTCCAGTCTCAGTACAAGCAGGAATTGTAGGTGGGAGGAGTGAATCTACAGCTCTCTCTTCCACCTTCAATACCCATGATGGTGTACTTGAGCAGGGTACCGAACCCCAAAAAAATGGCTGCCCACTGCTCCAGGTGTGTGTTCACAGTGTGTGTGTGTGTGTTCACTATTCACTGCTGAGTGTGTGCACTTGAATGGGTTAAATGCAGAGCACAAATTCCTACTGTGACAAAGATGCTTTCTACATAACTATAGCTTTTCCTATCCCCATCCCTGTATTGATTGTTTAAAATGATACCTAGTTGTAAGCTCTAAGACAAGTTCAGACTGATTATTTTTCAGACCGATTACAGTTACCTCTTCAGGTGGTGTGCTGGTACGTATGTCATAGGATTCCTGCGCTGCACTAAAGGCCTCATAGAAGTTTTGTTCCTCTTGGTCCATGGTTATTGTCAGGACCCCATCATATGCTCGTCGCAGTTTGGTGTCATTGGCCAGGATTGGATAGTTCACATTTTTATATGGCAGTGAATACAGGAGGGTGTCATATGGAATGAAGATGTACCCTCGGTCAATCATTCTCATGTCCATTGCTGTGGTTAGCAACTGATACTGTTCCTCTCCACCAATCAGAACAGAGTGCATGCACATGATGACAACTGCACACAGAAAAAGAAGAGAGTTGAATAAGAATTGGGAATGTGCAAAGAGGACTAAGGAATAAATAAAATGATTAATAATTATTAAAACACAATGAGAGATATTCCATAAATAGATATAACAAATTAATCTCTATAAAGTCCCTGCCCTAATTTGGATATCACTCTCATGGAAGAGGACACTAAAATTCCATTTAATTTTTTCTAATTATTTAAATAAAATTAAATATTAATTAAAAATAATTAAGTATAAAAATAAGTATAATTTAAAAATTATTTAACTGAATTACTATAGATTACATTCTCAAACATTTACAGATTTAATTATAATTTAATCTCAGTATATCTAAGGATGTAGAAGCAGATCATATTAACTGAAATGACTAACAGGTATTAAGTAGTCCCTTTTTTTAATTCTCATTTTTGTTAAATTGAAGCCTTAAATGTCAAAATTCTCTGAAAAACTGTATTGGGCATTACATGTACGGTAGTATACCGTTTTTGGAAGTGGAAAAAGAATGTGAATAACAGTAAAGAACAGTGAATAACCGTAAATTGACATTCCGAGAATGTTTTTTTTTTTTTTTAAATGAATGTTTCTACTTAGTTGTGTACATTAGGGTTGTATGTTATATCTAATGTTGTTAAATTTAATGTTTATTGCATTATTTCAGTTTCATGTGTTACCATGATAGTGTTTAGTGTTTGTGTGAATGACACTGTGCACCTTCTATATATGTTAATATTTAAAAGCTGCTTGTGATGAGCTTTGATTCATCATGTGACTCTCATCACCACCTGCATTTGGTGGTTATCAGTGTATTTCAAAGGTACAAAACAGATTTCAGTACTTCAATAGGTTGGTATATTAACATTATATCAGTTAATGAAATTACAGTATTTAAATGTAAATTTAAATAAAATTCAATGGTGCTACCGTATTTTTACAGTAAAATTCTGGCAACCACAGCTGCTATTTTTTTTACCGTAAATTTTATGGAATATTTTTTACAGTGTGATAGAACTCACCCCTCACTCGATCGGTCTCCCGTATTTTCTTTAGGGCTCGCCGTGGCCCTTCCTTGTCCATTTCCATGGTAACAACCACACCAACTGGCAGACCAAGGGTACGCAGGGAAGCTGCCAGCTCATGCCCAGTTGCTTCCCACATGTCGTTCTCCGCTGTTATAATCCCAACATGTGCCCAGCGGAAAAAGCGCAGCACAGAGAAGAGCACACGAGAAGACAACGGGAGCGGCCGCAGGAAGGTGGAATACATTCCCTCATCCATGTCAGCCTTCAGACAAGCCCAGGACAAGATGCCCTTGTTCCAATTCTTTGCCAGCAGTGCAGCAGCAGTGCAGTAGCCAGGGTTTGCCGGTCCAAGAAAGGCTGAACCGTAGCCCTCCAGCTCGGCAAAGCGAGCCAGGGCTTTCGAGCTGGAGCAATCCTCATTAATTAGTGTGTAATCATACCAGTAGCCTTTGTTGAGGTCGGGGTCTTTGTTTATTCGGCTCATGGCTAACCGTGCAGCCAGATCTGGCAGGGCTTTGGAGTACATGGGGTCACATGCCCACGGCCCTACAATGGCGATTTTGAAGGTGGTGCCCCAGGCCTCACAGGGAAAGTATGATAGCATGACTAGAGGAAGGAGAAAACAGTTGCCCCACCAGCTGCGGCTGCGTAGCACTGGGGTCGAGGACACAGGACACAATGAGCCATCAGATTTTTTTGCTTTTTGCTTTGAGGTTTGTGTTCGTCGTCTCTTTCCAGCACTAGACTGTTGCCATCGTGGGTGGTGGGACTGGCGAAGAAAGCTAGAGTTTCTGTGGTCATCCATTTTTGTTTTACTGTTAATTGTCTGGTACAATGAAAAGCAGGTGGCACTGAGAGGTGTTGTGCTGTATTGTGGAAATATTTGGTTAGCGACAGTATAAAGGCTGATAAAAAAACAAAAAAACGATTTGGGTTCTACCCACTGAGGGGCACTAGCCCAAAACTATTGCACAATAACCAGCCATCACTGTCTGTTTTAGAGATGGAGGGGAAAAAGAAAAGGGATGAAAACAGAACAGAAAAAGACAAAGTTAGGATTTTTATATGGGAATATTAATATACAATACATTGCATCTCTTTTTACCATAGTTTACTACATGCAGTAGTGATGTGAGAGTTTAACATTGGCTCAAACATCAGCATCAGGGTCATATAACTGATTATGGTACCAAGGTCAGTAGATCTATACTGCATTTCAAAAGTCAGTAAGATTTTATTTTTATTTTTTATTTTTTTTGTTCCTTTAATACTTCTATAATACTACTTTTCTTGAACAAACCTTAATACTTTAATTCAGTGAGGATGCGTTGAATTGAACCAAAGTGACAATAAAGACCTTTACATCATTACAAAAAGTATATTTAGAAAAATTATATTCATCAAATAATCGTAAAAAAAAAAAAAAAAAGTTTAATGGTTCCCACAAAAATGTTCAGCAGCACAACTGTTTTCAACTTTGATAACAATAAAAAATGTTTCTTGAGCAGTAAATCAGCATGTTAGAATGATTTCTGCAGGATCATGTGACACTGAAGGCTGGAGTAATGGCTTCTGAAAATTCAGCTTTGTCGTCACAGGAATAAATTATATTTTAAAATATATTTTAAATTTTTATTTTAAATTGTAAAAATATTTCACAATATACTGTTTTTACTCAAATAAATTCAGCCTTGATGAGCATAACAAACTCCTGTCAAAAACATCATAAAATCTTACCAACCCCAAATTTTCAAATGGCAGTGTAATTAAATATAAAAATAAATAAATAAATAAAATGAATGAGTAGATCTGTTTTTCTCTGTGTTGTACAGAAAAATACAGAAGCCCATTTCTGCCTCAGAGTAAAAAGTATTATAATTGTGACTGTAGTACATCTTACAATGTGACTTAAATTCTTATTTTAAACTTTATCTCACAGTTATCTTATTTTCTTTTTTTTTACCCTGAGGCAGATTATATGTTTAACAGATAAAACATATTTCGTATATGTTTATTTTAATGAAATAATATCTATTACTTCTTTAAGAAGCAATCCTCAATTAAATAAATAAATGTTGTTTGCTAATAAGAGTTTTGTTCTTCAACCTCTTATCATCCTGTCCTTCCCACTGTGATCCTAGAGACCTAAAATATCTAACCGCAGGCCTGGTCCGATCAGCTGACCAACCACATCCTCACCTGACTCATGTGCCATCTGTGTTTAAAGGTGGAGCTGGGGTGAAGTGTCACACGACTTACCAGGCTGTCTGCCCATTCCTCCCTCCCTCTCTTTCTCTATCCATTGCTCAGCAAGCAGCAAGCAGATTACAATTAAAGAGCTCTGCCTTCATTAGCCCTGGCCATAATAACTCCCAAATAACGTGAGGCTTAATCAATCTTAATCTTAATCAACCTTATCTCTTTACACCATCACGACTCCACTGACCTGTCAAAAGCCTTTTGTTCTTTAATGTTTTTCTGTGTTCTCCACTCTCTAAATCACGTCTTTATCATTCTGTCTATATTCTGTATAAATGTCCTTTCTAACCCTCACTTCTTAACCACTAGGTCTGGCTTACTCTCATTCTTTGGACTTTTAGCCAGCTCCGAAATAACTCAGGATTACAGAGGATTGCACGGGACCTTGCAGTCAGACTCATGCTACACCTCTGTTTGAGAGCTTTACTGTCTGCAATATTAGAGAACTGTCACACCACAGCCCCCCATTTACTCAGTCAGTTTTATGTACGACATTACAGCATAATAGTTTCATCAGCTAAAGGAATTTCACAATCTGTGTAAATACTTAATTTGTACCATTGCGTATGAAATGTGCTATATAAATAAGATTGCCTTGCCTTGCCTTGTAGTACTTAAATATGTAAATCCAGTCATATAGCTATTGTGATTCAACAATACGGTTTTATCAGCTGCCATACAAGCTCTCCAGATATTCCTCCCAACTAAAAAGATTACTAAGAAGTGTTTTAGATTAAGTTAATTTTTTTCAAAGGCGATGTCCTGTTATATAAATGCGCCAGTGTTAGTTGATCGTTTATTGCTTGAAATAACTGCTTGAATCTCATGACCTAATCATTGGTTCACATTTTGTTTTAATCAAGTTTATTGTAACTTTGTGATCCACTAAACTGGCAATTTTTTTGGTGATTAGACTCTAAGTGACTGAACATTACAGTAAATTATTGCCTCTCTCTCAAGTACTATGTAAATACATATGCAAATTTTCTATACAGTAGTAGCCTATATAGAGTAAATAATGCACAAATCTGTACATAAATCATTAGTATTTATTGTTAAGTCTTATTTAAATGTTTCTGTTCTCATGTCAGATATGTAAGTATGTATGTACCAAGAGCTTCTTAAAAACTACAACAAATTCCTTGTGTGTTTGCGCACACTTGGTGAATAAAGCTGATTCTGATTCTAAATGGACAATACTATTTCAATAATATTTCTTTATCGACAAAGACCCATATATTTGAATGTTAGTGAATGTTAGCTGAGTTAGCATAATTAGCAACTGACATCTTTACTAGCAGACAGACATTTCATTATGTAGGACCAATAAAATAAGGTAGCCTAAATTACATCTATTTTTGATGAGTAAAGTAATAATAATAATAATATAATGCAATTAATTGTTAAGTTTAATACTCAGAATACTGAAATAAAATAATGCATATGTTGAAATAAAATTATTTATCAAACTCTAATACAAAGAAAACAAATCTTTCTAGTGATGCTGTAACAACCTAAGATTGCTTAGCATCCATCAGGGAAGTCCTAATCCTCTAAGCCTCAGGGACTACTCTAGCAAATTCAATATTGAAAACTACTGTACCCTTAATAAAGAATTGTTAGTAAATGAGAAAAAGATTGGCTGACCTGGTAAGTGTGGCTAATTGAGAGGCATGGCGAGTACTCGTCCCATTAGAACACAGAGAGTCTGAGAAGAACCAGAGGGGGACCAGAACAGCACTTCCAGGGAGGAAATAGTAATAAGAAATAACAAAATCCAAATTAAAAATGTAAAAGTCCAGATCGAAGGTGGGGAAAAGACAGATATTCCATGTCAAAATAGATGGAAAAGCTTTTTTTTTTTTGTCTTATCGTCTTTGAAAAGAATAATATAAAAAAAAATGTAGATGTAGAAATCCACCTTTGATCTTTGGTTTGTGGTCCCTGGAGGTTGGAGGCCCTCTATTGAACTGAGTCCTGCCCCAATCTGGAGAGCCTAACAGGGGAAGCCACTGGAACAAGAGCCTCTCTGAGTCCTGGGTCTTACTGGGAATAGGCAGATTTACAAAGAGAGAGAGACAGCAAGAGACAAGGAACGAGCAGAAGAGAAAGAAGGGGCAGGCCGAGAATCCAAGCAGTGACTTCTTAACCCTCTTTAGCCTATAATCCACGCACACATGGCAAAAAGTATTGTCTCGCCTCAGTGTGCATATGAGCTTGTGGTCCAGTAACATTCAAGATACTGACTTGCAATTTCAACACTGACAATTTTTAATTAACTCTAATTCATTCATTTTAATTATTTGTAACCAATTTCACTGTTTCTAGTCTAACTGTAAATGGGAGTTTTAGACCAACTATTTGATGATTAATGCAATACCATGATAAATATTACAATAGATAGGTTGTATGATGGTTTCTAATTAAGCTGAGGATTTGATCCCGCTGTCTGTGTGGGATCAGCAATGAGCCATCAAACGTTACAGATTGTACCAGTAATACTTTATTTTAAAGTGTCTGTTACACGTTACATGACCTTATCGTTATAATAACAATAAATTATGCGTAATTACATGCAAGTAACCCTAAGACAAACCCTAATAGTAAGTACATGTAGTTAATTATTATTACTCAGTACATAAATGTATAATTACACCATAACAAGGACTCATTAAAATAAAGTGTAACCATTGTACCTGTACTGTCCCGCTCCGTCTTGTTGCCTCAGGTGCACTCTGTAATTTTTGTTTATGTTGCACTGGCCAATATGGCAGTTGTCTTGGACACCTAAAATGGCCGTACAACTCACAGTCAGCCTTGATTAATGAGAGTGAAAGATAATAGTAACCGAAATAAGTGAGTGGCATTTGACTGGTCATGTGGCCTCAATATGGCAGCCCCACTGTTAAGGTCGAAGAAACAGATTTTGTAAAGCTACTGACATGACTAAAGTCTCATTTTTTACCATTAACTTCTTTTGGGGCAATATTTTTTAATTTAACACAATTTAACACAATGCACAAAAATGCAAATTATATGAAGATCCCAAAGCACAATTGACACCAGACTTCTGCAATGAGTTTTAGATGATGGTGTTAAAACATTAGTGTAACACGTCCTCATTTCACATGAAAAAAATCCCAAGTGTCAATGTGTCCCTCTTTCTTTTCTGCTCCTCCTCCCTTCTTCTTGATCTTTCTTGAGTTCATAAGCTTGGCTAGTAGCTCCCAACAGGTGAAAGGAGATTTGAGTTCCCAAGAAGCCCTAAGCCACGATACCTCTTTGTTCATTGTGACACTGTGTTCTATGGCACAACCCAATTGCACTCTTCTTAGAGTTTGCTTTGACATAAAAGCTACATTTCAGTCTGATATTTGCAAGTCAGACATAGAAGCACTTAAAGGCCTTTTGGAGAAAAGTTACAGGGCTATTATTGCAAGAAGCAGCATTCAAAATAATGAAATGAAAGGATGGAGATATATGAAACAGGAGAGAGGGAGCTGTGAGAGATCATTCAAGCACTTGTGGCGCAGCAAGAGCTCTAAGGTCAAAACCTGTGAAGATTATGTCCCGACTATAACCTTGAGGAGTCCTCCAGGACTGGAGCATTTATACAAATGTAGGCCCTATACAAGCTAAGTTTGACCAAAATTTTAAATATTCATTTGTAAATTAGAAATGGGTATAAATTATTTAAGAAATAGACACATAATGGCTGATGGTGATTACAAGATGGTGATCACAATAATCACCATAATTTGTCCCATTAAGAAAATCCTTTTGGAATTATCTAAAGAAGATTTATGGAGAGAATTAATGTGTAAATTGATGTTGATGCTCATAAAACAGGTGCAAAATGGAAAGAGGAAAATAGATTTGATTTATTTACAAAAAATACAAATAGACTCTCTCTCTCTATATATATATATGAATCATACAATCTGTATATTACTGGGGTCAGTAAGACGTTTTTAATATAAATTAATACTTTTATGCAGCAAGAATGCATGAAGTTGATCAAAAGTTACAGTAATGCTGTATGACAGCATTTTGGTAAAATGCTTTTGAATTTTAGCACCAAATCAGCATATTATGACTGATTTCTGTAGGATCATGTGACACTAAAGACTGGAGTAATGACTGCTGAAAAATCAGCTTTACAGGAATATATGAATTAAAATATATTAAAATAGGAAACAGTATTTTAAATTGTAATAATATTTTACAATATTATTGCTTTCAGTGTATTTATTTAATTTAATGTATTTAATTTAATACACGCAGCATTGGTCAGCATATGAGACTTCTTTCTTCTCAAAAAGATTTAAAAAAAAAAAAAGAATGGTGCGTAATGGTGTTACGCACCATATCCCTTAAAGTAAAAGATTTGGGGTGTTCTAGAATGTCACTTAAATCTTTCCCTCCACTACTGCCCTCATTAATGGTCCTAAAAAAAGGACCACTGGCAATATTGGCTTAGCTTTGACCGCAGCACTATAAACACTATGTGGCCGGCTCATATTAATCAGAGAGCTGTTAGAGCACTGGAAACGAAGTTCAGTTTTTGCCCTAACATTGTGTTAGGTGCTGGATGGAGAAGACACATATAATTTTTGTCTTAGTCCTTGTATACCCTTAAACTCCCATTCTCGAGTTTTATTACCTAATTTACTGTACACCAGGATGTATTATAGCATCACTTGTGTCTTGATCAGGTTCATAATGGTGTCAAGAGGTGGAGGGGACACAACCCTTGAAGGCTTTCGGTCAGTCATGGCTAGCTCCTGCCCTACACTTTTAACTGGTTGCTGAACAAGTAACTGTCTGATCTCACGAGCACTAGGCCCACTTCTGTCTGTCTGTGTGTGTGTCTGTGTGTGTGTGTGTCACGCTAGCTCATGATTGATAGGAGTCCATTTTAAGTTAATCAGATTAGTCAGATTGGGTTGTGCTGTACTGAGCTTCAACCGGCAAGCCTCTTACCTCTGATCGGAGAGAGAGAATGAGGTGGGGGAGACAGGTAGCAACATAATTTGCCTAAAGGAATTGTTAATTAAAGTTTGACATAATTATTAGTACATTACCATAGTAAAATCATGTTAATTTATAAATACATACACTAAAATGGCATGGCAAACAACGTATAGGCTATGCTGTATTTGTGTAAATCAGCACCGTTTAAAGAAACAAGGAAAATCCTCACCCTCATGTCCTTCTAAACCTGTACAAATTTCTGTCTTCTGGAAACACAAAAATAGTTGTTTATGGCAGAATAACTGATCCTTAACTGGTTGTTCAACAAAGAACGTGCTTTTACAGTTCACTGCTTTGCTTTTACATAGTTTTATAGGTGGATGTGTTTGAACGCTGTGCTCAAGTCTATTAAAGCGTCTTAAAGCACATGATAGGCTACAACATTCTAAAACGCAGCACTCAAGCTCACCTAAAACATTTCAGTAATCGACAAATTTAAATTGACTGACTAAAATTAAATTGATCACTTGAAGGCATACATAAAATCACAATGCTTTTTTGTGCAATAACAGAAAGATTTAATGAATTCAAATAGGGTTAAGCATTATAAAGATATGTGTTGATATTTTTATGTAGTATAAAGTTAGACTAGTTTTTTCAGATTTGAAAAAAAGAGAATTAATTTTAACTTCTAAATCATCCAGGCAGCATTATTATTATTTTTTAAGACTTATCTTTTTCTAAACATATACAAGAATAACAATGTTTTCAATAGCATGTTTAACAGGTATTCCTCACATAGTCGTGGCCTAATGGTTAGAGAGTCGGACTTGTAGGTGCAGGAATTGTAGGTGGTGGGAGTGAATGTACAGTGCTCTCTCCCACCTTCATGACTGAGGTGCCCTTGAGCAAGGTACCAAACCCCCAACTGCTCCGGGTGTATGTTCACGGTGTGTGTGTTCACTGCTGTGTGTGTGCACTTTGGATAGGTTAAATGCAGAGCACAAATTCCGAGTATGGGTTACCATACTTGGCCACATGTCAATTCACTAAATCTAATAGGGTAGGCCTTAATTGGCCAGATCAATAAAAAGATTAACAGATCAATAAAAATATTCCTCAAAACTTTCTCATTACAGTCCAAAAACTGTGAGACTCTGTTTGTTGTCCACAACTCTACATGGAGTTATATCATAATCTTGAAAGAGGGACAGTCTACTGGTAAGAAGAAGGGCTTCAATATTCCCTATCCCAAAGCACCGCTGACGGAGGCAGCGGAAGCAGAAGGGTGTTCTACAATGAGGGCAGATGATGTTGGGACAGCCCTTTCCATTGTGTGTAAGCAGGGCCTTGCACCCTGGACAGGCCCTGAAGTATGGACATCCTCTCACCGAGCTGCGTGGGTCAGTGATTTCTGTGTTGCTGAGGAGTGCAGCACGGAGCGAACAGTTCGGCAGTGTGCAGGAATTGGTGGTCGGACTGTTGCGTGGCCACTCTCTCTGACACGCCAGGCAGAACTGAAACACGGACCTCTTCAATTTAGTGCAAGACCTGCAGATCGCATACTGACCATCCAAAACTCCCACATCAGACTGATGACAACTAGGACACTAGGAAGGGGGGAAAGAATTGGTGAAATTTGGTCACAGCATAATATAAAAGAGGGACTTCACTTCACAGATTCACTTACTTTCCCACTTAAAAATTATGGTTAAGTGAAAAAAAGTATCTAGCAAAAGATTTGTTTGTGTGAATATTTCCACAACTTTTACAACATTTTTAAGCCTTTTTCCAAATCTTTTTTTAAGCTTTAGAAATTGACTGATGAATCAAGAGGCAGTTAAGTTTTTACATTTCTATTATTGCTGTCAAACGATTAATCGCATCCAAAATAAACGTTTTTGTTGACATAATACAGTATTGGCACCCTTGGTAAATATGATCAAAGAAGGCTCTGAAAATAAACCTGCATTATTAAACCTTTTGATCGTTAATTTAAAAAAAAAATCACAAAAATCTAACCTTTCATTGAACTAAAACAATTGAAAATGGGGGGAAATCACATTATGAAATTACTGTTTTTCTCAAATACACGTTGGACACAATTATTGGTACCCCTAGAAATTCCTATAAGTAAAATATCTCTGAAGTATATTCCCATTCATATTCACAATTTTGAGCACACCAGCGTGATTATGAACATGAAATTATCCAGCCATGGCTTCCTGTTTCACAGAAACATAAATAGGAGGGAAAACAAAGGCCAAATTCCCTTATTCATCCATCACAATGAGTTAAACCAAAGAATATAGTTCTGATGTGCAGCAAAAGATAATTGAGCTTCACAAATTAGTGAAGTGGCTTTAAGAAAAGAGCTAGAGCAGTGAAAATTCCCATTTCCACCATCAGGGCAATAATTAAGAAGTTCCAATCAACATAAAATGTTATGAAATTGCCTGGAAGAGAATTACAAACTTCTCACCCAATGAGAAGTTTGTAATTTTCCAAATGGAAGTAATTTATTAAACGATACTAATAAACGTCTTATTTCACTGTAACTTTATTTATTAACAATATTAAACGCTTGTTTTCATGGTCAATTACAGGTCGTTTCTTAGTTTTCCCTCTTCCTCAAGGTGCATATCATCACACACTTGTCAAAATGATGATTCGTCCGTTTCTGTCCCACCCACAATGTTATGTTTACGACCTATGTTTACGACGTAAGGATATAATAGTAAAATGCCTGCATTTGTAAAGTTAAATTTGAAAATAGCCTAGTGAACCAAACATAAATCAGATCAATTCTTTAAAAAGTAAAAGTCTTAGCAATAAATCCAGACCGTCTACAAATGAAACTCGACAGACCACTTGAGGGTGCTGGAAACTTCTGAACCAAGCGTGTTCGAAACATCATATTAGCATAGGTACCGTGTTTGATCTGCTAAACAGATGCGTCCTTTGTGGAAAGAAACACATAAACATTGTGCTAGATCCTGGTCACCACAACAAACTGCATAATTTGCAGCTGTGCACATTTCTGCGGTCCTCGATATGCGTGAACTGACAGACGTTTGTTTATGAAATCATCAGCGAAGCCCCGTTGTTTCACACTGAGGTAATGCGTTTTAATAAACTTCCTTTAGTTAACATTAGTTAATGCATTAACTAACATTAGCAATACATTTGTTACCGTGTTTATTCATCTTTGTTAACCAGCTCAGGCAAATGCTAACAGATACAACTTTTAATTTTAATAATGTCCTATTAGTAAATTTTGAAATGAACATTAACATAACAAATTACTAATGCTAATGCTTTGGAAGTACTGTGTAATGAACCTTGGCGCTGTATTTTTTGTTGGCAATTTGACATGCAGTTTTCATATGCTACACACCTGGCCCACCCAGTTTTATGTAGGCCCACCCACTTAAACATTTCTGGCTACGCTAGTGCCCTACATCACCACATGTTGTTCTGGAGGGTTTCAAGAAAAATTCTCCTCGCTCATCCAAAAACAAACTCCAGCATATTCAGTTGTCCGACAGGACTGGAACTTCAAATGGGACTGGCTTCTACGGTCAGATGAAACAAAAAAAAATTAGCTTTTTAGCAGCAAACACTCAAGATGGGTCTGGTGCACACAGGGATAAAAAAGTACCCTATGTGTACAATGAAATATACTGCTGTATTTTTGATGTTGTGGGCCTATATTTCTGACTAACAAGTCCTGGACATCTTGTTTAGACACGGCATCATGGCTTCTATCAAATACCAACAAATAAAAAAATCAAAAAGTTCTTTGTTAGAAATCTTATAATGGCCCATGTTTGGATCTTCCAACCGTACAATAATCCAAACACAAACCTCAAAATCAACATAAAAATAGGTCACTGAGCACAAAACCAAGCTTCTGCTGGCCATTCCAGTCCTCTGACCTGAACCCTGTAGAAAATGAGTGTGAACTGAAGAGAAGAAGCACCATCATGGAGCTGGGAATCTAAAGGGTCTGAAGTGATTCTGGATGAAGGAATGGTCTCTGATCTCTTGTCAGGTGTTCTCTAACCTCATCAGGCATTATAGGAGAAAATTTAGAGCTGTTAAACTTGCAACTGGAGGTTTCAAAAAGTATTGAATAAAAGTTTACCGTTAATTGTGGCCAATGTGTATTAGAGATAAACATTTATTTCATAATGATATTTCCCCCCATTTAAAATTCTTATTCTCCAATGAAAGGTTAGATTTTTGTGAATTTGTTAAATAAAAGATTAAAAGGATTAACAATGCAGATTAATTTTCACAGCCTTCTTAGATTATATTTACCAAAAGTGCCAATACTTTTGGCCATGATTGTGTATATATAAATACACACACATACAGTATAGCCTATATTTTGAAAATATTTACATGTATATACATTTATATTCTTATATTTTATATTATAGGCTATATAAATATTTAATACATAAACATAACATATTTTTCTTAAATATATACATGCATGTGTTTGTATTTATATAAACATAATAAATATACATAGTATACACATATTATGTAATAAAAAACATTTATTTTGGATGCTATTAACGATTACTCGTTTGACATCACTAATTTTTATAAAGTAACTTTAATGTACAAATTGTGCAAAGCTGGATGCAACAGATTGTAAATTCATCTGAAACACACACAATGCACTCACAATAGCAAAATAATTTATGGGCAATAAATTCATTGTTCGTTGTCAAGAGTGTAGAGACATATGAAACACTGCTCACATAAAAGTAATTTTCAAACCAAACAGCTGTTGGTCAAAGCAGGCACTGTGCAGATGTCAATGATGTGACTGCAGCTTAACTGAAGTATTTATTTATTAATATAATTATTATTATTAATAGGCCTAGTATTATAATATACAATGTTTACAGTAACATGTCTAACAGGGAGTTATTAGCCTATATACCTTTACAAATCACGTAGGACTTTACTGGAGATTTTTCACTTTTAGCGTTACGTATAGGCCTATAATGGCCAGTACAATATGTAGCCTAACTGAGGGTGTAAATTATATTCTTCGAAATAAAAAAAATAAAATAGGATGTTTTCCCAATGTACTATTTTGAATAAGTACACATTTTGTTTCAAAAGTGCAGTACTGGAGTGTACCAAGCTTCACAAGTTAAGCTTTGCACAGTTACATCATTACCTCATTCATTTAACAACAGCATCATAGCTTCACATCAAATTTTTTAGGGATAATCTTGCTAGTAGCCGTGTACATTTTCACATCTCAAATATAGGCTAACTAAAATGATTGAGCAATAGCTCAATGATCCTAAACGTTTTAACCCAGGAAGGCTTTTTTAGACACTTATCTGTGGAAAACTGCGTCACAGTTAATCAGACACCTTGACATAGTGTGCTAAATTAAGTCTAAGAGCTTAATTCCCTCCTATAGCATTCTGTTAAAACAAGTGTCTGAAAATAGCGTGTGCGAAACGTCTGATGTCATGATGGATCACAATGATCTCGCGCGGTCAATCTACCTTTGGAACGTTCATGGCTCAAATACTCCTGGACAGCTTCCACGGATGGACACAACTGAGAGAGAGAGAGAGGGGGGGGGGGGGGAGACGAGGGTCAGACAACATTACATTAGTAAGGAAAAAGTAAGACAAAGGAACTGTGCTGACAGGGAAACTGAGGACACTGTGCCTCACAGGGCCACACCGTAGGCCACCACAGTGTGTGATCCACATTAAGTCAGTTTAGCAAGAACATCATCTAGTACTGTGTAAAATAACATGCAGTTCGAAATGTCTCTGCCAACAAGAAAACAATATTCCTTCTTACAAGTGTGAATTCAAATAGTCTTAATTTGACCCACCTATGCAGTTAAAGAGGTTCTTACTACAGAATGTATGATGATAACTAGTAAATAGAATACATTTCATATCAGTACTTACTGGAGACCAGCACACTGCTCTGTTCACTTCTTTGTGCGAAGAGACGCGATATGAAAGTATTTATTTCTCGTGAGTTTAAATAGACTGAAGGGGAATACCAAATTCTGCGTCTTTCACTTTCTGTTTTTACGCGGAAGAAACAGAAAAGTAAACAGATGGCAAAGATACCCAATTGGCAGTCTTCCAAAATATCAACGTTCACCTGAAAAAGGTATACTGTTATTATGTACAGTTTTTCAGTTGTTGTTTTTTTTCTTTGCAAAACACTAATTTAGCCAGCGATTACTAGATTATTGGTGATTTAGGTTTATATAGCGTCACCTGATGGTCGAAGAATGAAAGTGGAAATAAATGCTTGCCAGATTGCAGTCTGTTTCTGCCCCCTCTTCCCTTTTCTGGTCCTGGCCACTTGATCACGGCCATAATCATAAACATGTTCTTTTTCTCGGAAAAGTCAAAATGCACTTGAGCTTTTACAATGAAAATGAATAATTAAAACATCATGTTTACAGTGTGTTCCAAATATTTATTTCTCCATCTTTGGCTTAAAGGAAAAGACAAAAACAGAAGTTTTTGAAAAACATTTATTCTCTTGTGAAAATTACATTTTATTTTTTAATAGTTTATCCTCATTCGCTAGAGTCCCAGATCTTTAAGGATCTCAGCATTATCCACTATCACACAGGACTCTGTCTCAGTATCATCATCATCACTCTCATAGTATTCATCATCATCATAGCCATTATCATCGTATTCATTGTTGTAGCATTGTGGACGCAGGCAGCGAAAGCAGAACTCCTCGTCGCAGTGGGGACAAATTATATTAGGGCAGCCCTCACCATTGTGTGTTAACAGGGCCTGGCATCCCGGACAGGCCCTAAAGTATGGGCATCCATTCACTGAGCTTTGCGGGTCACGGATCTGTTTGACGCTGAGGAGGGCAGCACGGAACGCACATTTTGGCAGCATGCAGGAGTTGGTGGTTAAAGCACTGCGTGGCCATTCCCTCTGACACGCCCAGCAGAACTGAAACACGGTTCTCTTTGCTTTAGAACAAGATCTGCAGACTGCACGCTGTCCATACAGCTTTCTGATATCAGATTGCTGACAACTGGGACACTACAAGACAGACAGACAGACAAGTTACATCGTTGCAAGTAGGTGGCGATGAAATTCTTTTGTCACTATGAGTGTGTCATTGAATCTGGTGACCAATGATAAAAGGGAGCAAACCGAAGGAAGGAAGAGAGAAAATGTGTCATTGAATCATTCACTCAAATGATTCATTCAACGAAACAAGTGACATTGCTTAAGTTTGAGTCGTTGAATGCTTCACTCAACAGTGCTACTGTGTGTTGGCAGGACGGGTGGGAGATGCAACAATTAATTTTGTTGGAATAGTTTGGAACTATTTTATTTGGAAACCTATACAATTGCAAACAAATTTATTTATGTAGGTTATTTCTTTCCTATAGTACTCAATCATAATGTGGGCAGTTTGTACAAATTCATGAAAAAAAAGGAAAAAAAGAAAATTAAATTTCTACCTTTGGACTGCTCATGGTTTAAATTCTCCTGTTCCACATCCACAAATCGACTGAGAAACTTTAAGCAAGCAATTGTAAGCCACTGGAGAACAACATGAGCATATATAAAACACAAATCAGTCAAGAAATGCCAGTTAGTCAGCACCTTATTATAACAAGACAGATAACAAGACAGAATGTTTTGTTCCTATCTTAAATTCACAAATGATTTCCACTAATCTGAATGCTCAAAACTATAGCAAAACATGTGAAGAGTAAAGTAACTAGAAAAAATTAATAGTAAAAAAAAGCAAACAAATACCTTCCTCACAGGCAGATCATAAGCACATCATACTCTACACACGTCTGTTCTTACAATCTGTGTTTACTGGAATGAAGGGGAATACCACAGTGCCATGTAACTTTCACTTTCTCTTTACTCTCAAGCACAACCTCATGTGACCATTCTCTCACTGCTTTCCCACTGAGGGTGGGATCACTTTAACTGACACCAACAGTGAATTTATTTTCTGTTCAGCATACAAGCTGTCATATATAGGGGAGAATGGTATTGACAGTGTTACGGGGCCAACGAGACAAGAGACAAGAGACAGGCGGATCCATGTGCAAGCTTTTATTGATCAGAGACATGGTTTAACAGGCAGGGTCGAACATAGGCAGACAGGTATAACATAGGCAATGCAAAGAGTTATCTGAAACGGGCATGGGTCAGGCAACAACAAACAGTATCAAGAGGGCTAGACAAGAGAGGTAACCCAAAACATGAGCAATAGTCCAGGCAGGGGAAAACACAATCCGAAAACAGGCTAGACAAGGCGAGACTAGAGAAACTAACAGGGCTGCAATAATGCATACAATACTAAGCACTGATGGAAGGAAAGTCCAGGGTTTAAATAAGGCATGTGATCAGTGTGTGCGTAGGATCAGGTGTGCCTGTGATTAGTGCAATGAGTGATTGGTGACAGCTGTGATCAGTAATGGATGATGGGAATTGGAGTCCATTGTGATGTGTGGTGTGAAAGTCAATATGATGGCAGGGCGACCTCTTGTGGCAGTCAGACAGAAGAGCAGGCCCAGGACTCCTAAGAGACAGATTATTTTTATGTGACATGAGCTGCTTTTAAAAGTTTTAGTTATAGCTTTTTATTTGGTAATTAAAGTCAAATATATTTTAATATATTTTAATTATAGTTATAATTTTAAATAAGATTAATCAATACAGCATATTTTGCAAGAAAACTAAATTTTTAAGTTACCGGCCATTCATAACTTCTACTAGCCAAAAAATAAATTAATAAATAAAAAATAAATACACCAACAGCTTGAGGCTGTCTACACTGGAAGTCACAAAGTGACCCTTGCAAATAATTTTGTGTCAGTACTAAGGGTGTGCGATATTAAAAAAATATATATATCTCAATATTTTTGGGGATTTTAACGATAAAGATTAGACGATATAGTTCGCTGAGTGTTATTGCGCTGATATCGTAAGGACTACCGTGGACAGCTGACACCTAAAGTTTTTGATATTCTTCATATTCTGTGTGGTCAGTTCACAGCAGTGATAGAAATTAATATTTTCCAATAAGTTTAAAATGATTTTAAACTTATATGGGCATTTTACCTTAATGAAGCCATTTTTTTTAAAGTGTGCATCATCTTTTGAGTCAAATTCTTACATTTAATCAATCAATTATAATAATAATAGCCTACATTTAGGCTGTTACTAAACAAATGAAATCAGTATCAAGAAAATTCATCTTTGCAGAAATTTATGGCATTTAGATGTATTTTCACATGTTAATGCAGCTTAGAGGGACATGGAATGCTTTAACCTACAGATACAAATGCATAAATAAAGTTTTGATATTTTAAACATGAAATGTTGAATACTGATATTTGAAATTATTTTAAAAATGAAAAGATACTTTAAACGTAAAATTGAAACCGCCAATAGGTGGCAGCAAGTCACTCTTAATAAGTGAGTCATTGCGATTGAACTGAAACGGTTGATTCATTCAGGAACGAAATACCATCGTGTTGCTCAGAGACGCAAAACAGCGCTGTGGCTGTTTGGAATATTTTTGTTTTGTTGGCGAAATAGAGCAAAAGTAGGAAATATGGTGTCTAAAACGTAAGTCTCTTGATATTAACTTATTGTTTATTGGACTGTTGAATAAAATCAATATCACATTTGTAACCATGCTGATTTTTTAAAGAAAAAACGGCACTCTTCATGTGAAATTGATTAACTATAGGAATGGATATAAATATATACATTTTCTGCCCCCTTATCTTGAATTATGCCATTTGACTTGGTCGGCATTGCTGGGAACGCCCACAAAAACGTCATATCCTTTTATGCCGTGGGGGAAAACAAACCGTTCGAATTAATGTACGGAGACCTTGTTAGACGCTTGATCTTTACTTTTCGTTATGATTTCGATTGATTTTTGCTTGGTGCAATGGTGAAAAGTTGCTGTGTGGCGTTCTGTATCTCTAATAAGTAAAAAAAATAAAAAATAAAAACCCGATCTGAAGACTTATATACTGCCGAATAAACTGACGGAGGTAGCACATCTGAGCGGGTAGCACACAACATCAGAACTCCGACAGCAGTTATTATGGATATACAACGTATGAAACATATCAAGCTTAATATTCATATTTATGTAATATTCATCAACCTCAATGACCTGTCATTAGTCCCGTCCTCCTGCACCGCTACCCAGTTCTGATGGGCTTTACAGCAACCCTCCTTCACATCAAATAAATGTCACCCCCTGATATTTTGTGATGTAAATGTCATATTAAAACATTTATTTCATATTATGAAAATTACGAAAATTAACAATGGTATTACTATAGTAAATGTAGGCTAGGCTCAGTGGCGAAGCTACAGGTGGGCCCGGGTGGGCCAAGGCCCACCCACTTTCAGCCGTGGCCCACCCAATGAGAAGTTGGTACTTTTCCAAATGAATTATATTTATTAAACGATAATAATAATAATAAACGTATAGTTTCCCTATAACTTCATATATTTACTTCATATATTTAAAATATATTTAACGTGAGTTTTCTTCCTATAGGTGCATATAGCATACCCTTGTCAAAAGGTAATGGTAATGCTTTACAATAAACTTAGGTTAGGTAATGCATTAACTAACATTAACAATGAGAAATACATTTGTTACAGAATTAATTAATTTTTAAGGTTAGTTAATGAAAATAGGCTACAACTTTTTGTTAGCTCAGGTACAAATGTTAACAGATAAATTTAAATTTTAATAATTATTAGAAAATGTTGAAATTAAAATTAATGTTAATTAAAGCTTTAGAAGTGTTGTGCATTGAACATTTGCGCAGTATTTTCTGTTGGCAATCATGCAGTTTTCTTACACGCACCTTGCCCACCCGGTTTTATGTCGGCCCACCCACTTAAACATTTCTGGCCTCGCCCCTGGCTAGGCTAACCCTGTTTTTTGGGCGTTTTTATTACCAGTTGTAGCCTATAACCAGAGTTTTACTACAAATACCATGGTTAAACTATGGTTAGTGTAGCAAAACATGTTTGATTTGTTTTTACCATGGTTTACCAATAATAACCATGTCTTTTGGTTGTAACCACGTTTAATTTTCGTAAGGGATATTTTCATGTTATTTTATATCTTTTTATTTTACGGCGTGTATTGATTATGGCGTGTATTGAAAATGATTAGGCTGTTTAGCACACACCACATAATGCTGGGCCCTTCAAGGCACTACAGTAGACCTTTAATGTTACCTATGTTTTGTCAATGTTAAAATTCTTTTTAATATATCAATAAAAAAGTATGACAGGCTTTTACTCTAGTCTTTATCACTTTATTAAAATTAAGCAAAAGCCGTCACGCTTGTAGTTTTCCCCCACGCTGACTCCGCCCACACAGTTATGACGCGACACCGACCAAGTCTATACATTTCTTGTATTACACTTTAATATTTTATTGCAAGATGATAATTATTTCTAGTCATCCCACATTTCATCTTTTAAGTTTTTAATTTTATTTTGGTCGTTTTTTAATAATTTATCTCTGTATTTAACTAAACAGCTACTTACATTTCAATACATTGTAACTGCAAGTAAGTTTGGCATCGGGGCAAAAAAAAAAAAAAAAATCAGCACTAGATGGCGGGCCAGAACATAAGGATAATTTAAGAAATAAATTGATGAAAAATGCAACTAGAATTGCCTGTGACAGACTGTTACAGTGTCTTTTGTAACTGGTAGTGAGCTGTTACTCTGTGTTAAATCCTGTAGGAGGGCAGTCATTATTAACAAAAAGCCACATTTGTGTGGTGGTGTCCGGCAGAGTATGCTATGTAAGCGGAGTGGAGCGTCAACAATTTCCCCTCCGCGCTCCGAACATTTAATAATCACCCCGCTCCCGCTCCACTCCTCGCTCACTGATATCAGAAAGTGTTTCAGTAGGTGTGAAATATCACAGTTCTGTTCATAGCGTATATTAAAAAATAAAATAATAGGAGAGTTTCAAAGTGGCTTATTTGAAAAGTTCAAATTTTTTTCCTACCTCGTGACAAACATGGTTGTCAGCATTAAAAGGTATAATTTTGTTTGTGATGAAAATAACAGTGTGTTGTCGTTTTTTTTAACCTACGGATCGATGCATTTCTTACAGATTTCTGCTCATTCGAAATCGGATAGAGATGAAGTAGCACTGTAAGATTACATTTGTTTGAATGCACTGAGAGCGCGATTGCGTGTGAATAAGTGTTGTAGTAGCCTACTTGTTAAATCATGCTTCCAGCTGAAAATATTCAGTATCTAGAAGGAACACACTAATTGCTTGAGAACTATAACTTCCCGCTCGTGTCCATGTCCCGCTCTTGTATTCTTGTTAAATATGCAGTTATATTACGGGCTGTTGGCATGAATTGATGGAACGGTGGTGGAATTTTAAAAAAAATCCGCATCTCACTCCAGTCAAAATCACACCGCTCCCATTCCGCTCCGCTCACATACTCTGATTGTGAGTAGCCTGTTGCGGTCATGACAGATCTATTTCAGACCCAGCCGCTATCAAAATAATCTGTCTGCGGGCGCGGATCAGATAATATTGCTGGCGCGCCGCCTGTTGCCTACCACTGTCTCAGAACACGCGCATAAAACCAGGTCGAGAAACAAGTCGATATCGCCATCCTGTGTTTGTAAATAGAAACGTCTGAACAAGCTGCACGAACAGCTGTACTGTCATCTCCTCGTGTGCTGTATCGCCTTCATATCTCTGGGCTGTTCCTCTGTACACTTGTCAATGTGATCAGGAAATTACAGCGTTTATTTGTGATCTGTGAGTAAGGCTACAATCAGGGATCTAGATTGCTTTTATCTGTCTCGTACAGTAATAAATTGTTCATAGAGTATGTCATTCAACAGTGACTGGCAGGTCGGACCACATGACAGACATTTATCGATCATACCTTCCTAAACCCGCACTCAGCCGAAAGGATCCACATAATCTTAGAGTACATGAAGTAAACGACCTCTCACCTGTTAACACGAACATAGAAGAGGAGTTACACTTTAGAGGATCTGATATTCTATTCTATACTGCCCACCAATGACAGATAGGCCTCAGGTACGATAGGAGGAGCGTGCATATAATTAAGCGTGAGTATGTATGTAAAGTTTTTTTTTTTTTTTTTTCCAACGTTAAACTCTGGAGCATACCCAGACGAAGCTTATATACGTGTGACAAAAACGTATAGCTGCAAAGTGGTAAAATGGGAGAAATTGCAGAGTGCAGCTGGTGTTCACTGGTGTTATGCAGCATCGGTTCTGTCACGGTTCTGTATTACCTGCTGAGGTATTCGTGGGAGTGTTGGCAAGGATTCAAAGTGTATGTGCTTTCTGAGATTTGGCAAACGAACCTGAGGACATACGGCCAATGGGCTGGTAAGGAGTTTTTGCTTATTCTTTCACGATGAATAGTATAGCAAACCATTGTACACTAAAAACTGCTGGGTTAAAAACAACCCAGCGCTGGGTCAAAGAGGGACGAACAAATTGGATTATTATGTTTATTATGTTGCTTTTTTATGGTTTAAAATTACTACGTTGCTAGGCTAAAATGAACCCAAATCGAGCTAGGCATTAAACCTACAAATCTTGTTCATTTTCAAATCACTTTGACACACACAGAATTACTATCAAAAGGTAAATATTTATTAAAGACAACAAGAGAAAAGAGTTAAAAAGTAACATGCGTGTAAGAAGAAATGCAGAAACGTATGGCATTAACAGCTACAGAGTTTATAAATGAAGCATTGGGGATTTCTGAATATAACTTTTAAGATCAAATTTGACTTGTGACTATAAACATATACAAAAACACTATTGTAGGGAGTTAAATTATTTCCTTATAAAATTAATTCCTCATGAAGCCAAAACTCAGGAACTAGCAAATACAACTAATCTGGAGAAGAGATCTCCAAAGAGAACAAACCACACCACCCTGACCAAACTTATCTTCTTTGATCATTTACAACCCCCTTCTTCACCCTGCCATCTCTGTATCTCCCTCTTCCTCCCCAAAAGAGTTCACTCAAAGCTAATTAAGAATATGCAAATACCACATAGCCTATCATGTATCTTTTGAACCTGTTATTTTTCCCCTTCATGTTCGGTATCATTTTAAAGGTCTCGGTGCGATTGGTAAACTGGTCTCAATTTCACAGTAGTCACTTATATTATGAGAAAGATTGAAAACTTTTGTAGAATTGTGTTCTGCTGAGGAGGGGGTGTGTCCCCCTTTAGGGGTCTGCGGGAATGTTTATCCATCTTCATCCAGGTGCAACCCTGGGGCACTAGAAACAAAAACACCAAAAGGTCTTTTATGTTTTTACAACTGATTTGAAGATTTGTTGTCTTTCTTATTTGGGTATATGAGGGTAGTGACAAAACACTACTTTGGCATTTCTGTAGTCAGAAAACCCCATGCAGTGTGTGAGGGTCTCTGGAGCTCAGTTACTCTCATGGGACACTTCACATATTCACAATCAAAAAAGTAAATTATTTGCATCTGCTTCAAAGACTTACTGGTTAAATGTTTCACTCCTGTGCTGTTCTGACCCTTTCTGAGAAGGGTATAACTGCAGCCTGGAGATCTCCAAATGGGGGCGGGAGATCCAAAACGGGGTGCGAGCTCCAAAATAGGGCGTGGCTTCCTCCCATTGACAGACAGGCACATTTTTCTCCCAATCAACTTCAGCGCAATCTCCGCCCCACAGCTGATTCTAAAGATTTTATTGGTTGTGTCAAGCACAGTGTTAATTTAATTTCCTACTCTATGCTACAAAAAATGCGAACCCCTAAGCCTACCCCACACCTGACCCTAACCTTAACCAGTGAAATCGGTGCTGAAAAGAAAGTTGCAGTTCAGGAGATAAGCAGTTAACATGATTATGCGATATGAGATCTCCGAGACAGGTCGTTCATAACTCCCAACCAGACCTCACCGGACAATGGCACCTTACACCCAGGTTCACTACCCCATCCTACCCTCTACCTCAAACTCTGGTCCGAACACCACTGGCCATGAGCTTTGGGCTCTGCTCTCACAGAGAATATTGATTTCAGATAAAACTAGAAACAATGTTTAATTTATAAAGTGTTGAAATGTAAGTCAATAACAATTGGCTGAAGCCAGAGCCAATGGTGAAAGTCTTTTCGCGAAGAGACCCCGCCCCATTTTGGAGGTTCTGCCCACTTTTGGAGTTCACGCCCCATTTTGGAGATCTCTGGTCTGCAGTTATATCTATTTGGCTTTTCTGAGCACATACACCCAAAGCACGTGCTCTACAAGCCCGTCAAACAGTGACTGATTACTGAACAAAGTTATGTTTTGTGTCAATGCACACAAAGTTTATGTATAGACTCAGTTGGTTATGTCTAAAAAGTAAACAGCTGAGAGAAACGGATGCGTGCCTGTACATTAGATGCGTGCAGGTCTTAAAGGGACAATACTAAACATGCTGCCGACTGTAATTAAAGGGATAGTTGACCCTAAAATTAAATTTCTGTCATTATTTATTCAATCACATGTTGTCCCAAACCTGTATTAATTTCTTTCTTGTGCTGAACACAAAATAAGCTATTTTGAGGAATGTGGATAACCAAACAGTTGCTGATCCACATTGACTTTAACAGTAGGAAAAATAAATACTATGAAAGTCACCGTGGACCAGCAACTATTTGGTTTTCCAGCTTCTTCAAAATAGCATTTATGTTTAGCAGAAGAAGGAAACTCATTCAGGTTTAAAACAACTTTTGAGTAAGTAAATGAAGGTATAAAAATAAAACACTAGCCTATTTTAATTTTGGGGTGAATTATTCCTTTAATGTTAATAAAACACCAAACACAAAAAGAAAAATCACTCACTACTCTTGACTGAAAAACTTTAATACAGTTGCTTTAATAGGAATCAATCTATATAATGTTTTATTTTTATATTTGTTCATTCAATTTCTTGAATGCTCCTGCTAAATACACCTAAAGCCTACCTGAAAATAAAACACGGTTTATTTTATTTGTATATTATGTGTATTTGTAATGTGTATCTTTGCTCTCATTTTTTAATAACAAAGATAAAATAATGACAACGATTTTTATCTTCACCCACTTTGGCCTAAATATCTGTCACACTTTTTTAGATTTTGTTACCTTGAAAGGCCTTGTCTTTATAATAGGGAAATTAGTTCGGCTGTAATGCTCAAACAACTTGCAAAATAGAAAAACCAACATGACAAAGAATCGTGATAAAATCGCGAATCGTGATATTTCTAAAAAAAAATCGTGATTTTTTTTTGCCACATTGCCCACCCCTAGCCGAGGGGGACCAAACCCATACAAACACCCCCCCCCCCCCCTCCCCCTCCCCGGTCCATGATTGTGCCCTCATAATGCCATTTTGCCCCTGCCCCTCCGGAGGTCTATGCACGCCACTGGTTGTTTGTGCTACTACATGTAGGCTAATTAAGTTTATTCTCTAAAACATCTTTAGAGTGCTTTGCTATGCATTTGAGACAGAGTGTCTTATGTAAAATTACAATAACTGTTACATGTGTGACTATGTTAAATTTGTTCGTCTCCTGTGTAGGACACATGGCTATTTCCCATATAGCCACAGTCTCTATGTACAGGAGCAGGGTTGCCACGCGGTTACAATGTGATTCACAATTGCATTATCCTTTCTAAATTGGCTTCTAATTGTTTCATTATGTAATTGGCATGATACAACTTTACCTGACTAATAATAAATTATTATATTTGATTTATTCTGAACTGTCCTGAAATTATTATGACTATTAGACTGTGAGGAGGCTTTTGTTACCGCAAATCTACGGCCAGGATTGGTCAAACTGAAGGCTCATGAATGAACGGAGCAGTAGGCACGTCATCTGAGACCTCAGATTTCTGTCTATCACTGGTGCTAACAAGTTGTACATGTTGTTTTTTAACAACATCTCTTGAAATTGGAGTCAGATCAAGCACGGAGCTAGAATAAAATTGAAACTAAATCCTGATAAACTCAGAGGCGCAAGTAAAAGACCGAACATGCATTAAACCTTTGACCAGGCCACTGGATTCCGCTGTTTGGACTAGATTTATAGATTTACTTGCAAATAGTCATTATAGATTTACTTTCCGATACAAGTATCAATTTATGCAAATCTTTTCAAATTGTTACTAATAAAATTTTGACATCTTACTATTTTACTAGAATAAGTACATCTAATGAATGGTTAATTATAAGACTGAAAAAAGACAAATGAATGATGCATTTATAGAGCGCTTTATTGTGTATTGCTGTACACCCAAAGTGCTTTACAATCATGTGAGGGCTCTCTCCTCAACCACCACCAGTGTGCAGCATCCACCTGGATGATGAGATGGCAGCCACAGGACAACGGCACCAGTGCGCTCACCACACACCAGCTACAGGTGGAGAGAGAGAGAGAGATAGAGCCAATCAAGTGGATGGGGATTATTAGGATTATTATTAAGATCATTATATAAGTAGTCACTATAAAATTGTATACTTGTAATTCAAAATAATCACTAGTACCATAAACACATACTACTTTTTTCAAAATACCTGTTAAAATAGCTTGCAAAAAATTCTGATCATGAAGATTTCATAAATATACTCTTTGTAAATATACTCTTTGTAAAGTGTTTCTGAACTAAATTTGTACATTTTGTGAACATCAAAACTGCCATTGCAGTGTTCTTGGTAAGTAAATTATTGTAGTAAAATTGTTTTTATATGACCTGTCTAAAATAATCTGATTTACTTATGCAGAGGTAAAATTATCGGATGTATTGCTCTATACCCAGGACAAGCTTCCAGGAAACATAACATGCATTTCTATTTAAGTAAAGTCAACGCAACAGGTTTTGTTACTTGTCTCTCTTATCTAAACTTAGAGATGATAGTGATTGATATCTTGCCCCTGCTGATCAAAAAAACTGTTAGCATTTTTGCATTGCTGAATTTTGCGCCGCACTGGTTTTCTGCAGGCCCAGCTGGTGGACCATGCTTTAACCAGCAGAATCCTGCTGATTAGCTGGTGGACCATAGGGAGTCTAGCAGACTGGCAATTGATGCAGCAGGGTCTAGCTGGAGCGACACACCAGCATCTAGTGTCCAAAACACAGCATGCACTTGTGACCTGCTTTGCTGTTTTTTCTGCAGGGGTGTTCTTTTGCATTGGTTGTACAGTACTTATTATGCTCGGGGCATCTGCACAGCCTGAAACTCAACACTGCTGCCTTTTTCTTGTTTACTTAAAATGTGCAGATTGCAGACATAATCAAAACAGCGTTAAAAATCAGACACAAACAATTAAGGTGCTTAAAGATGGGTGATATAATGATAACTGACAGCAGCCAGAACAGGAAGGATGAGATAGTGTTGATATTTCACTAAAACTTCCTGTCTCTCATAGTTGTAACTGGAGCAACATCAGGGATTGGTCGTGCATATGCCGAAGAGGTCAGTAAATAACTCTCTTATCTTAAAATATGAATTATGTGGGAGTTTACTAGCATCCGTTTAGATACTAAAACATTTACTATAAATCTTTGTACTTTGTAATTAACCATTTATCCGAGTTGCATATGTGTTCCGTTTTCTTCCCATGGAAAGGGCAACCCAGTGTACAAAGGATATTACTCGGTATTCCACATGTGTTTGTTTATTTTAATTTGTTTATTTTTCACAAAGGATAACCAGGTAATAAACCTGAAAAACAGAAAATGCAACATTTAAATTTTCATACATACTACAAACAGCCCCAGTTCATTACCTCAATAACAACAATAATATTTGACTTTTTTTGGTGTCCTAAAATGGATTTAGTCTTCACTTAAAGGCCCCGTTTACACTAGTGCGTTTTCGTTTTAAAACGGCGTTTTGGAATGAAAACGATCAGCATTTACACTGGCGTTTACACTGCGTTTCAGAAACGATCTCCGTTTACACTACACAACCTAAAACACGTCACATGACCAATTGTAGGTACAACCATAGATATGTATAGGTAGATTCCCTATTATTTAGATCTCGGACACGTCTGCGTGCTTGGAGCAGTCAAAGAGCGTACAATACAGAGCGTTCTGTTTACACAGTCATCAAGGGTACGCAGAGAGAATGTGGGCAGCCATGCCATCATTTTCCAAAGTCTCCGTTTTGGTCCGTTTACACTGAAATGCAACCCTGGAGTTTACAAACTAAAACGGGGTCTACAGCTTTTTCAAAAGTCTCCGTTTTCGACCTTGAAAATGCCAGAGTAGTGTAAACGATAGGCGTATCCGTAGCAAAAGTGGTGCGTTTTAAAACGAAAACGCACTAGTGTAAACGGGGCTTAAGTCAAGGAATGTCAGGTTTGGTCTATAATTGTCATTAAAATGAAATTTTAGTGCAGCGTTTGACAATATCGGCAAATTGCCATAGTCAACTAGTCTGGAAGTATCACAAAGATATCTTACAGGATCCAGACACTAGTAATTTGTGTTTCCCAAAATCTGCATGGATGTGGTAAAGTATGTTATCAGATGAAAATCTGGGCCTCTCTTAGCCGCCACAACGTGTTGTTCTTTTCCTCAGGGAAGGAAGAGGAAAGTAAGTTTGATTAATGATAGGATGTCAATCAAACAATGTGTTTGCCCTCCTGCAACAGAGAATAAGAGAGACTCTTGTGATTGACTTGCACAAGTTATTAAGTTGGCTTGAGAAAGCCAACTTACTGAAATGCTATTTAAAATTCTTCTTATTATTATTCTTCTGAGACTAAAATGATCAACTCTAACTCCTCTTAGAACTTTAAATCTACAGACTCCAAAACTCATCCCAGATCTTCAGACTGATCTGACTGGCTGTGCTATATCTTTTCTAACTGATCAGACTTATGTTTTCATAAAAATGAAGATTAAAAATCATAAATGAGAAATGCCTCATTCATTCATTCATAAAAATCCCATAGACTTACATTGACAGAATGTTCAGATGAACCAAGACTATTCAAACTCCAACTGTCAAAATTCAAATCTAAACACACTGAAGCCCATTAGACTCAATCAGACTTCCCTTCTATGTACTATTTCTAATCCATTCACATTCATTCAAACACATCTAATATTTCTAATCTATCTATCTATCTATCTATCTATCTATCTATCTATCTATCTATCTATCTATCTATCTATCTATCTATCTATCTATCTATCTATCTATCTATCTATCTATCCTAGAGACATGCTAATCGTGCTAGAACTATACTAACATGCTAGTAGCATGCTAATCATGCTAGCAATATGCTAGTAACTTGCTAATCATGCCAACAATATGCTAGTAACATGCTAATCATGCTAGAAACATGTTATCGACATCTATCTAAATTTTCAAACAGGCTTTTACAACTGCTTTAAACTTTCAGGCTAGGCTGTCTCAAACCAATCTAAAGTTTGTCTTGACAATTTTTTTTATTTAGTTGGAACTGTTATTGTCTACACAATGAAGGTTAATGGGGTCCAAACAATATTGGACTCAGTGACTTTCATTCTGTGGACAAAAATCTGTTGAGCAATATTTACAATTCTTACCATTTCCTCTGTATACATACGCATTTATTTTTGTGTGTGCATTTGTGTCTTAGCTTGCCAAACGAGGATTAGACATTGTTCTGATCAGTCGCTCAGAGGACAAGCTTTGCCGTGTCGCCAAGGAAATAGGTGAGTTACGAAGTAGAAGTGAAGAGGAAAAACTTAGCTTCTTGAAGTGAAATCTGTCATCAGAACAGAGACAAATCCATTTGTACGCAAGATATCAACCCATTTTTTCTTGGAATGGTATGACTGTAAAATTTTATGGCCCTATTTTGAAATGCCATGAAACATATTTACAAATATGCTGCTGAAAGATAATCAAATAATCTAAAAAATAGTCTAAAGATAGTCTAATATGCAGCTCATTTGTAATTCATCTCTAGTCTGTGTTCTTGCCAGATGAGTTTTCTGTGGGGAAAAAAAGCTTTATCTTCATAAGTTTAGACAGAGCAAAAATAGTACAAATCTGCTCTGTATGTGTTTGTTTCAGAGTCTCGGTACAAGCGGCAGACACATGTGATTCAGACAGACTTCACAGAGGGCCAGTCCATCTACTCTGCTATCGCACAACAGCTAGAGGGCCTGCAGATCGGAATTCTGGGTAAGATAAGGAGAAAGAATGAAGTGTAAAACAGTGAAAATGGTGCAAAAGAATGAAGTGAATTTTGATCATTTTGATTATGTTTTTCATTTCTGGAACCAAAAACCATGACCATTTTTGAACCCCCTTTTATTATACTGTACCTGCTTCTACAAAATATAAATGACTACACTTTAATGTCTGTAAACACTTGAAACATTAAACAGCCTTATGTGGACTATAAGGCACTGAGGTTTTATGAACACTAAGAATTTCTGTAAACTGCTTTGAAATCTGTATTGTGAAAAGCGTCATACAATTGAAATTGGAAATCAACACATAAATTAATTGCCAGCTACTCATTTTTTTTGTATATTTGGTACTTCCCATATCATACTCTATCATCATCATCATGAACTTCTAGTGATTAGGAGTAAGAGTATTTAGCTTATCATTTCAAGTCAAGTCACAGCTGCTGTTTTCCCTGCATATTTTCTATTAGCAATAGACCAGAAGCTCATATTTCTACAGTTAGGATAATAAGATAGACTCAATACACAGTACAGAATAATTCTTGACCAAAATCAGTCTGCATTTACTTTCTCATACTACTGAAAAAAGAGAGATGCAGCATATCTATAATTAATTTCTTCTATTTTCTTTGTAGTGAACAATGTAGGTATGAACTATATAGGGGTTCTGGCAAATTTTCTGGATGTTCCTGACCCAGACCAGGTCCGACTCAGCTTTTCTACACCACACAGTTTGAGGCTCTACTCTATTGTAATCTGAGAACAGTGTATGAAAGTATCTATTATATGAAGTATTTTTTTTCCCTGTCTCTAGAGAATTACACAGGTGATAAACTGTAACACATTGTCAGTCACTCAGGTAAGACTATCTGAATGTGAACCTGTTTAGTCACAGCCTGTTATGCCATTATGTTTGTTATCTTATATATGTTATCTTGACATGGCGGCATACAAAATGGGTGCCATTTTGTGTCCTTCTTAAACATATGTTAAAGAAAAAAAAAACACACAGGGTTTGGATAAAATAATGTGAATGCCTGGGAAATAGCAATATTTCTTTATTAAAGATATATCTTTGAATAGATTCATATAACTTTTGAATGGTCTCCAGTTGAATATTGTCCAAAATAACATCCGCCAGTTGCTTCAGAAATGCACTCTTCTCTCTACAGTGATTTGGTAATATCAAGTCAGGTGATTGAAATGGCCAGGGCGGATGATGAAGTTCAACTTGGAGCTCCATCCGCCAAGGTTTTATGATTATATTGTATGGTTTTATGATCATATTTTTCACATTTTAGCATTGGTGTCCATGATTAAAGTTTTAGCGATTACAGCTCCTTCCTGCATGTTAGGTGTGTAAAGTGCCCAAGTTTTTGTGGAAAGAAAATCTTCAAGGTGAAAGTTGAAGTTTGCTGTCACTTTGCAGTAGTAGTTCTGTGTTGTTTGGACACGATCTATCATAGTACTTGACTGTCCCTATTATTCATATCACACTGATGAAGTCTTGCCATGCTTTGTTTATGGCAGACATAATTATAAAGACACCAAATAATTGGGTTGTTAAGGTTATGATTTGTCCTTTTTGGAAGTTTTGACCCACAGCTTACTAAACACTGGTGACCACAAATATAGGACAATGAAAAGATAAATAAAAGATCACGGCATGTTGTTTTTTTCACTGTAGCCTGAACACACAATATTAATTATAGTATCAGATGTTCACATTATTTTGTCCAACCCCTGTAGATGGATATGGATATATACAGGTGCATCTCAATAAATTAAAATGTCATGGAAAAGTTCATTTATTTCAGTAATTCAAGAAATTAAATAACAAGAAATATACTAATAACAACAATATTAGATTGATTTCTGAAGGAAATAAAAATATAATTTGGTGGCAATGACAACAGTGATATAGATAACAATGTTGTTTTGTAGATGAGCAGACTCGTTTTACCAGGCATGCTCGAGAGGTAAACACACACAGCTGGCTCTGATCATATCTGTTAAACTATGAAAACTATGCTTATGCTTTACTTGAGGGCTTGTGTTTACTCTCAGGGGGAAAGGTCTCATTATAAACATATCATCAGAAGCTGCATCTCAGCCACAGCCAATGCTATCGGTGTATTCTGCCACTAAGGTACACAAAACAAATTTCATACACTTATATAAGACAATAGCTGCGCTGTGATTTCGGCTATACTTGCATGTAAAATTAGAGAAGCAACATAATATTCGTGCTATATATATTAGTGCTGTCAAAGTTAATTAATTTTAAAATAACGCGCAAATTCATTTTAACGGCACTAATTTTATTAACGCGCGATTAACGCAGCGCGCATTTTCTGTTTGACCCGTGGCAAAGTCCGTAGTTGGAGAAATGGAGATGCATAGAGTTACCAACTTGGCGACTTTGCAGACCCCTTTAGCGTTTTCGGTTAAATACGAATATTATGTTGCTTCTCTAATTTTACATGCAAGTATAGCCGAAATCACAGCACAGCTATTGTCTTTATCGTATGTGTATTTGATTTTATCAGACGACGCCTCGATTTTCAGTATTTTTGTGCAGATTAACATCTTGGAATGGAGAGCTGGTTATGTAGCCTAGTCATAATGGGTCACGTTTCAGTCACTATTTCATATTCATTCCGTTGTCTGACAACAGAAACAGTCAAGTACATACATGAAAACAGTTTTATTGAGACTTTAGCTAGATGAAAATACAGTCTGTGGGCACAGCGAGGCAAACAAATTTAATAATAAATATACCTAATAAATGTACATTTTGCATGTTCAGAAGAAGTTAGCTGCCCTGTCATGCAAAAATGTAAACAGGTTTGTGTAAGTAAATGGCTCAGTGCAATTAAAGAGAAGTATGGGAACCTGGTATTTTTTTTTTTTTATGTGTCTAATAGACATGAACAAGTTTTTTGAAAAACATATATGACCTTTGAAACATGTCTAGTCTTCATGCTCCATGTTGACTATGGTTTCAAAAATAATAAACATACATTTGCATAAAGCATCCATATTTGCCCATGCCCATGTTGATTAGAGTATTAAAAACTAATTTAAGGTACATTTAGAACAAATAAAAATGTGTCATTAAGTTGCGATTAATCATGATTAAATATTTTAATCGATTGACAGCCCTAATATAATATAATATAATATAATATAATATAATATAATATAATATAATATAATATAATATATATTAATCAAATGCAGCCCTACAGAATAACACACAAAAATAACTAAAGCATTTCAACCTCTTTTATTCCACCTAGATATTTGTAACATATTTCTCTCGATGTCTGAATGCAGAATACAGGTCAAAAGGAATCACTGTTCAAGTAAGTCCAGAACTGGTAAACATCTTGTAAATTATTATTATTATTTTATTTATTTATTTTTTGCCAAACCTATGTTATTTCTCTTCCTTTGTCCAGTGTATAGCCCCGTTTATGGTCTCCACTAATATGACTCATAATGTGCCTGTGAATCCACTGGTGAAAAGTGCTGCATCGTTTGCTAGAGATGCTCTGAACACTGTGGGTTACACAACATACACAAGTGGATGTTTAACTCATGCACTGCAGGTAAATGCCACACAGTCAGTTTGTATAATGTGGGATGGCAGATTTTATAACAATTTTTAACCTCTTCTCAGTACATATTTCGACAGTTTGTAGTATATATATATATATATATAGGGTTGTGTTTTAATGTCCTATTCATTTAGATTTTATTTCAGTAGTTTAGAAATCTGAATTTGTTGTAGAATGATAACTTATCATCCTTTGTTTTTTCAGCACTTTGCTCTGTCGATCTTTTTCCCGGGCTGGCTGCGTCTCACGCCCTTTTGTGTGCAACGCATGGCAAAATTCGCTCGTAGCATTGAACCACAAATACGGGAGAGGGTGGCAGAGACAAATAACAAACAGGACTGACACAAATCCGTGGAAAGCAGAGATGAGAATAAAAAATAAAAAAACCTACAGATAACAAAATATGCATATGCATACACATACAAACATATGTATAATGGCATTAACAATAATAACTGTATACGAAAACTATTTTTACTGCAGTGACAGGAAAACAGATGCATTGTTACAACAGTCACACACACATTTACATTTGTATGGCATGTTGGCTGATCTATGTCTGTGTAAAAGTTAACATTCGTATTTGCATCATAATCAGAAGTCTCAACTTGTGAACCCTTTTCACAGAATTCAATGACTTTTACACTTGCATTTACAGCAGGGCAAATCAAAAAAGGGTAAAAATAACTTTCCCTCCCTCAAATGCACATTATTTAATGCAATTTAATGCAACGGAGATGCAAACAAGGGGGAAAAGGTGAAAACATTGCGCAGATTGGGGGCATGCTCCACACGGAATTTCTATTGAAAGATATTTGTTTTGCATGCTCATTATAGTTACTTCAAAGGGATAGTTCACCCAAAAATTAAAATTCTGTCATCATTTACTCACCCTCAAGTAGTTCCAAACCTGTAAAAATTTCTTTGTTCTGCCAAAAAACAAAGGAAGATATTTTGAAGAAAGTTTGTAACCAGGCTGTTTTGGGGCACCATTGACTTCCATAGAAGGAAAAAAAAACACTATGGAAGTCAATGGTGCCCCAGATTGCTCGGTTTCCCACATTCTTCAGAATATCTTCCTTTGTTGTTTGGCAGAACAAAGAAATTTTTACAGGTTTGGAACTACTTGAGGGTGAGTAAATGATGAACTATCCCTTTAAGGTATTTTTAAAAAATATTTTTTATTACCTTGTGTGTCCAAAACTGCAATTTTTCACCAAAAAAACCCCAAATCTTGTTGCAACATTTTACAAAAATTAAGATTGAATATATTTGGTCAAAATCCCATGTTATAAAAGATGAAGTGCTATGCAGGGCAGGCTATTTAAGACAATATTGGCTGATTAGACCACAATCAGACCTTCTCTCTCTTCACCATTGTCACATCTCAGACCTTTTTAGTCATAGTTTTTGAGGAAAAGAGTAATACTGAAAAGTGAGTGAGTTGTCACAGAAAGATGAGGAATTTGCATCTATGATATTTACAGTACTGTTCAAAAGTTTAGGGTGGGCAAGATTTCATAAATTTCTTTTTCCTTTTTTTCTTTTTTTAAGTGTCTTATACTCACCAACGTTGCATACTTGATAAGAAATACAGTAAAAACAGTAATATTGTGAATAAAATATAAATGATTATTACAATTAAAAAAATAACTGTTTTGTGTTTTAATATAATTTATTATTGTGATGGCAAAGCTTAATTTTCAGCAGCCATCACCCCAGTCTTCGGTATCACATCAGTGCTGAAAACAGTTGCTATGCTTAATTTTTTTTTGGGAAAACAGTAATGCATATTTTCAGGATCTTACTGAGCCCAAACATTTGAATGGGACTTGAATGGGAACAAATAGAAATCTAACTAGCACAATTAGTCAACACTGATAAGGAGTTCTTCCCTGAGTTTGTTTTAGCAATAATAATTAAGGATTAATACTAATATAATATTTAATTTTCAAAAGACAGCTAGATCTTGACAGGAGTGCAGAGTCCTTTTATGATGGATATATGTTCAGTTCCAAGGGTGTAATTTTTCCCCTTGTTTTATGTTGAATGAATCAGCATTTTTTGAGAAATGTGACATGCCTATTGTGATGCTTAGAGGTCTAGCTGGAAATAATTAACTGCATCATATTAATGATTAGATACTATATTGTTCAACTATATGAGCCTATTGAATTCTCAAATATGGAGTGACTGTAGATTTCACCTCCTGCTGATTTTTTTTTTCTGCTTCTGCATTCCAACCCCCGAAATGTGAAAAATATCCATAGAACATTCAAAATGAAAATTCTGTCAATAAATTACTCACCCTTGTGAAATCTGACAGCTTTCTGACCCTACATAGGCAGTAAGGGAGCCACCACGTTCAACGCCCAGAAAGGTAGTAAGGACATTGTTAAAATAATCCATGTGACAGCAGTGGTTCCACTGTAATTTTATGAAGCTATGAGAATACTTTCATTATTTTTTTCCCTTACGTGTCAGTCTTCGACACACATTTAGGACGTGCTGGAATGACATGAGGATGAGTAATTAATGACAATTTTCATTTTTGGGGGAATTTTCATTTTTTCACTAGTTTATACTACTATGACTTTTACATACATAATGTATTTATTGCTTTTCCATAATGCAAAACTAACACATGCAATCTAAACTGAACAGCATTATAATTTCAGCCTAAAGAAAGAGGCAATGAAGAAAAAAGAAGACTGAAATATTTTCTTTAATCGCAGTCTACATTCAGTCATATGATTGCGCTCTTCGATTTTTGATCTCTAAATACTTCAGATTATATGGAAACTGGATTGTCTAAAGCAATCTTTGCATACTCAAGCACTGTTAAAAATCAAACATTTTTTATATATAATAAAATGTACAGAATGGAATTACTTGTAGCGATTATTTAACATAAGACTCCGATTATTACAGATATGATAAAGGCCTGACATTCTTGGGCTTTGGCATTGCTTTTCTGTTAATGCTTAACAACACATGCGCAAATGTGCAAAATATTCAAGTGTTAATTAAGCCAGTGTCCCTTTTCACTTCACAAAGACCAGCACAGACTCAACACAAACATCATCTTTAGCCCTGACCAATCAGACACCATTCATGGCTCCCTGCTCCACTTCAACCCAGTCAGCAGAATCATAAACAGGGCGTTTGAACGGTAGAAACTGCAAGAAACACACAAAATCTGAAAATATGAAATATGAAATCCAGACTTATTACTGAAAAATGGTGCACAAGACGACGTACTTACTCATACACACACACACACAAATGTAATATTAATAATAATAAATAACGTCTATATAATTGGCAGTAAATATGCAATCAATGCACAAATCCAATGCAAGAGCTCTAAACACAAAGCTGAGAGCAGCAGTTCTGCCATGACACCAACAATGACCCAAACCCACAAGGGCTTCTCAATGGCTCACAAGCTCTTAACTGGGTCACAAGGGGGTCAAAGGGCCTGTTTATATCAAGAAAAAGCAGAAATGATTAACAAAATTCCCCAACAGTGCATTACAATAACAAAAAGCAAACAAAAAGTGAGTAAACAAACTGACTTTACCCCATTACTGTCAACTCTAACCACATCTCATTTAAGACAAACTCTTTCCATCCTAATTAGCCAACATTATTTTTTCTATATTGTGTCTTGCACAAACACATATACATAAATCACAGAATATGCAAGCACTCCCTTTCCACCAACACTAAATTTAACGGGAACAAACAGAGGTGCATGAGAACACAAAAATAACGGTGCACTGCATCATGATACGGCAGTATTTACCCATAAACCCAAAACACACCCAATAACACAAATTCCAACCATCTGTTTTTAAATAAGATTTTGTTCCAAGTGCACATATTTTACCAGTTTATGATGTATGGTCCTCAAAATCACCCACCATTAGAGAATATTAGGAATCGAAATACACTTGTATTCCACTCACTAACATTCCAGATGTTCCTCTCTATCTCTATCACACAAATACATTTTGGATATTGTTTCTCAGAGTTCCGTGCATGTTACCGGTGTGACCCCGTGAATCAAGAGAGTTGGGCCCAGGTCTCGTGTCAGCATGTCCAGCTGTGTCAGGTACTGCTGTGACAGCTGGGAACTGGAGGGAGGGTGGGGCAAATACAGGAAGCGGACCGCTGCCGTAGAGCTGTGTTCCCTCAGCAGGGCATTCACGGCACACAGGAAGTCCTCTGTCACTTTTTGACCCTCAGAGTTTGGCCCTCTACACATGCGTGCCACATTATCCCATGCCACAATCTTAATAGCGGCACGAATCCTCAGCTTTCCCAGCAACTCTCTAAATTGCTCCTCTTTGGCCAGCCAGCCCTGGTCTTCCGATTCTGACTCCACACAGACAAATATTCGTAACCTCGCACGGCGCCACCTGTTGGCCATGTTTAAGACGCACGCCATCTGAAGCAGGAAAAGACTGGACACATCTGCGTAACTGGCGCTGCCTGGGGACAGAAGGTTTGTCGGCCACACGTCAATGGTGTCCACGTTGTCATTTCCCATTATGCCTTTGGTCTCAGGCGGCAGCTGGAAAAAGTAGCGGCCTAAACAAACGTTCTTGCCCATTTTTATAGCATCTTGGATGATGCTCACATACTCCTCAGGCTGCAGAGCGCGAGGGCTCTCGGCATGGCGCACCGGGGGAAAATAAGCCTGTAAGGATGGGAGGTCCACCCCAAAATTATCCCCCTCACCCCTATCACCCTCACAAAAGACTGGGTCCTGCAGAAAGTAGTCCTCTGGATAGCAGTTGTCATAAAAGCCCAAGACCAGAGTATTAGGCTTCATCCCTCCTGGAAAAGAAGAGAAGAGAAGAGAAATGGCTCATAAGAATCAAGCGACACTAGTTTTTGATTCACTAAATAGAAATAACTCGTAAGAGTCATTTGTTTGTGAATCTGGCTGCTCCTGTCGTGTTAGTTTTGGCATGCAACTCAAAAGTCAATAGAAAGATGTTTCTGGCCATTATTTCGCCATCAACTTGCCTTTTAGTGCATCACAAGGAGCACAGACTGCAAAGTCACATTCTCAACTCAGATAAAAAAGAATGCAACTATCAGAAAATCTACAGTATGTAATGATTACTTATGTGACAACAGTGCTCATTCACAGGAAAAAAAGATATAGGTACAAGTTTATCTGCATACAATTACTCAACACTCTTGAAGGATGTTCTTTCACTGAATACCTTTAAAGTATTTACAAACTGCTCTAAAGGAAACATGTTGCTGTATTCCTATGCAGTGTATGTATTATAATGCGTGAAGATGTGTTTTTTTTTTTAAAGTTAAATTATACATGCTGCCTCTTAACTAAGACTGGAAGAAGATATCTTTTATCTCAATAGGAATTCCCTGGTTAAATAAAGAATAAGATCTAAAATGGCGCCACAGATGGGAGCTACAGTGCTTTGCTCTTCAGTGTTTGTACTGTTTTTGTTTGTTTTTCCTGTTTTTTGTTTCTCAAACACATTCAGTTTTACCAGGGATGACCTGCTTATGGAAGCAGAATAATGACAATAGTTTTTTAAACATAAAGCATGCTGAATTCCACAAATCGAAGAAGAAAAAGAAAAGAAAGATGCATTGCAATTAACAGTGCTTGCATTTTAATGCCTTGTATTTCCAGGGCTTGCATTTTTAGGTCCTGAAATTTAACATAGTTGTTTATTTAAGCTGTGAATATTTCAATTCAAAATATTTCATTATTTTTCAAATATTTCATGGCGTATGTGGGGAAGCCCAGTATTACAGCACAGCGCCACACAAGCCATGACACAAAGTTACAGAAAGCAGCAACCGAAAGCAATATATGTCTTCCTCAGATGTAATGTTAGTTCTGTACTTCAGCGTTGGGTAAAAGAGCATTATAATCTCCTCTGTGGTAGAGAAAGCTGCATCTTTTTCTTCTTTCTCCGATTTGTGGAATTCAGCATGCTTTGTGTTTCAAAAACTATTGTCATTATTCTGCTTGCATACCTGCTGAACATTCGGCAGAACACACCACAAAATCTTTTACCAGTTTTTGATTATTCGGACGTTTTGCTGGACATTGTAGTTGGCAGAGCCATAACTCTGGTCAAACGCATCAGGACGCGCAGACGGGGGAAAGCGAGCTTGCGAAGCTTCGTCAGCGCGGAATTAAAACGGCGTTGCCTAGTGAATCTCCTCTCTCTACCCAACAAAATGAACAAACTCCTTCTGCTCTTCCGGACAAACAAGGATTTTTCAAACGCTGCTGCTCTGTGTTTCACAGAATCCTGGATGAATGACGCCATACCAGTCAGCGCGTTAAGTCTGTCTAACTTCCAGCTGATCAGAGCAGATCACGACGCAGAATCAACAATGAGAGGTGGTGTACAGATATAACAGTGTTAAAGGAGATGTGCCGTTCTGATCTAGAAACACTCTTCATTAACTGCATGCCGTTCTATTAGCCGCGGGAGATTTGTTCGTTCATTCTCGTGAGTGTCTACATTCCACCGAGAGCACAGTTGAGGAGCTCAGCTTCACAGAAACTCGCTGATCAGATCACAGACACAGAACAAAAACACCCGGACTCTGTTTTAATCATTCTCGGGACTTTAATAAAGCAAATCTCTCCCGTGAACTGCCAAAATACAGACAGCACATCACATGTCCCACCAGAGACAGTAATATATTGGATCACTGTTACACAACAATAAAGGAGGCATATCACTCTGTCCCACGGGCAGCTTTAGGACTCTCTGGTCACTGTTTGGTTCATCTCATACCGACCTACAGTCAGAAACTTAAATCTGCTAAACTTGTATTAAGAACTGTTAAAAGATGGACTAATGAAACAGAGCGGGTTTTACAAGCCTGTTTCGACCTTACTGATTGGACTGTTTTTGAAGCTGCTGCCACTGATCTGGACGAGCTCACAGAGACTTTAACCTCTTATATCAGTTTCTGTGAGGATATGTGCATTCCTACCAAGACTCATCTAACTTACAACAACGACAAACCATGGTTCACTGCTAAACTCAGACAGCTCCATCAGGCCAAACAAGATGCTTACAGGAAGGGGGATAAAGTCCTGTATAAACAGGCCAAATACACACTGGAAAAGAAGATCAGAGTGGCAAAGAGGAATTATTCTGGCAAGCTAAGGAACAAATTCTCTTCCAGTGATTCTGCTTCAGTGTGGAAAGGTATGAAAGATATCACCAGTTACAAGACACCATCCCCCAGCACTGTGGAGAATCAACAACCGGCAGATGATCTGAATGAGTTCTGCTGCAGGTTTGAAAAAACACCCCACACTCGCCCTGAACACCTCTCCACAAAACCATTAACACCTCCAGCAACCCCCCTCTCCCCCACACCTGCAGATCAGTGAAGATGACGTGCGACAGGTCTTCAGAAAGAACAAAAGAAGGAAAGCACCAGGCCCAGATGGTGTGTCACCAGCCTGCCTAAAAACCTGTGCTGACCAGCTGGCCCCCATCTCCACACAGATCTTCAACAGATAACTGGAGCTGTGCAAAGTCCCCTCATGCTTAAAATGCTCCACCATCATCCCCGTCCCACAGAAACCCAAAATTACTGGACTTAATGACTACAGACCTGTGGCTCTAATGTCTGTGGCCATGAAATCATTTGAAAGACTGGTTTTGGCTTATCTGAAGGCCTCCACTGAACCCCCTGCAGTTTGCCTACAGACCAAACAGGTCTGTGGATGATGCAGTCAACATGGGACTGCACTTCATCCTGCAGCATCTAGACAGACCAGGGACTTATGCGAGGATCCTGTTTGTAGACTTCAGCTCCGCTTTTAACACCATCATCCCAGACACCCTTTAGAATAAACTAACTCAGCTCTCCATCCCCACCTCCGTCTGTCAGTGGATCAACAGCTTCCTGACAGACAGGCTGGAGCTCCTCAGGGCTGCGTTCTCTCCCCACTGCTCTTCTCCCTCTACACGAACGACTGCACATCTAAAGACCCCTCTGTCAAACTCCTGAAGTTTGCAGATGACACCACACTGATCGGCCTCATCCAAGATGGTGACGAGTCTGCTGACAGACAGGAGATTAAGGAGCTGGCTGTCTGGTGCAGTCTTAACAACCAGGAGCTTAACACGCTCAAAACAGTGGAGATGATCGTGGACTTCAGGAGAAACCCCCTGCACTCCCCCACAATCTGTATTGTTAAAAGCGCTATATAAATAAAGGTGACTTGATTTGACTTGACACATAATTGTCTATATTATATATTGCCTATTTGTATATTATTCT
Source organism: Acrossocheilus fasciatus (assembly GCA_036784905.1). Classification (NCBI taxonomy): domain Eukaryota; kingdom Metazoa; phylum Chordata; class Actinopteri; order Cypriniformes; family Cyprinidae; genus Acrossocheilus; species Acrossocheilus fasciatus. The sequence continues at coordinate 14,802,537 of CM071942.1, forward strand.
TTTATTATCTGTGTCCTGTCCCGTTGCACTGTGGAGCTTATGTCACTATAACAAATTTCTCGTACGTGTAAACATACCTGGCCAATAAAGCTCATTCTGATTCTGATTCGGATAAACATTACTGTGAATGAGATGAGAAGAATGAGTCAATCCTAAAAGATATGAATGACTTTTAACATTGTGGAGCAGATACCATCTCTGAACTAGCTGAGCTCTTTCACAAACAGTGTTGAAAAAAAAATACAATAATGTATTTACTGTATTATTTCACTAGATATGTACTTATTTTTTGCACAATAACAGTAAAGATGAATGTAATCTAATTGAGGTTTCCTGACGTGCTGTAAAGATTATGATGAGGAAATGTCTCACCTAGTCCAGTAATGCGGAGCAGATGTTGAGTGCCCTGCCTGACAGACGGAGAGAGAGTCAGATCCACAAAGGCCTTCACACCCAACTTATCCACTAGACTCAACCAGAAATTATACTGTGGCTGCACCGGGTCTGCTGGCAACATATCTGTAAGAGTTCAGAGAGATTATGTTTGGTTGTTTGTCCCTTTCTTCTCTGATAACCAGTGTGTGTAACCAACAACATGATAAAGTAAAATGGGTTCACATCAGGGAGACTGTTTAGTAATCTTAAAGGTACAGTTCAATCAAAGATTACAATTCTGTCATTATATAGATATTCTGAGAAATATCTCAGTGTTTTTTGTCCATACAATGAAAGCCAGTTCTCACTAAAATTGTTTGGTTATGAACAGGTTTAACAGGTCTGAAATGACATGAGGGTGAGCGAGTAAACATTTTTTTGGTACACTATACATTTAAGTGAATGAACTCTGAAAAAAGTGGCAAGCCATCCAGTAGGCTTGAGTTAACAGATTACAATGGAATGAGAAACCTTTAGAAACACAGACTAGCTGCAAAAAAAAAAAAAATCATCAGGGCTTATGATGGATTTTCTCAAATGAGAAAACAATTAAATTTATTTGATCTTAAATTAGATTTCTATAGACAGTTATTCACGGTCATTGGCGGTTTGATTTCCATGCAAAGTGTAAAAACACTGACTGTGATATTACACATAGCAACAATGACCCTGCTTACATGCACTTAGGAAACGGTTTAGCATTCTGGAACATCATGTAAACACGAACACAGTTTTCTGTACCATTTAAGAGATTAAGAAGCCAAAGAACACACCTTATATGGTCATAAAATGCATATGTGGTAACTGACCATCTTTATTCTATATGCCTTGCGAGCCTTTGGTTCTATCATACTCCCTACTGCGTCCTACCCAAATCTCCAATCTGCACATGCCCAAGAACAAACAGCCCTCCTTTCTTCAGCTGGTTGACAAAGCAGATGAGCTGACAGGAGGAGCGTGGGTTCGCCACCATCAGCAAGACCTGAGGCCGCCAGAACTTCACGTGATCCTTACGGGAGTCTAACATCAGAAGGTACTTCCTCACCTGAAAGAAGCACAGAAAGACCACTTCATGGATTTAAAGTTCAGTGCATTCACATGTGTTTTGTGTGTGTGTGAAGGTACCTGATGGAAGATAAGCGCTTGGCTGATGTAGCCCCAGCTGCTGGTGGGAGAGCGGAAGTGCAGGAATAGGAGGAGCAGCAGCAGCAGTACAATACTGGCTGAGGAATACACTGGGTTTATTACGAACATCATTACCACACAGCTTATAATACCCAACAAACATGTGTGCCAAGAGAAAATCTGAAATGTTGGCCTGGAAAGAGAAGAGAGGAAAAAAGATAAATAATTATACTAGTGATAAAAAGTTTAGAGACAGTAAGAAATTAAAATTATTGTGCAAGGATGCATTAAATTGGTCAAAAATCAAAATTACCTTACAAAATGCACACGCACACACACACTTAGAGCAGTACCTGAAGTTTGGAGCAGAGGCCCATTCCAGAGCCAGACAGGCCAAATCAACTGCCGCATACGCTAACAGGTAAAACACTGTCACAATACCAGCAATCACGTTCAGCTGTCCTGCAAACAGTGTACACTACAACACACACACACACACTCTTAAAAGACAATATCTTTATATCATGTGTCACAGAAATAACATTGAAGACACATGCACAGAGTTCCCTATACCTGCACCAGACCCCAGGTGTAGAGCACAGACATCCATGGGTTCCCAGAGCTGGAGGTGACTGCAGCCGGAGCCAGAGGCAGACCTGAAACCAGATCAACAAAACACTGACACACAACAGAACAGTACAGTACCATCACATCACTCCAGCATAATATTACACCTTTATATCATAAGCCATGCCAAAACCAACAATGTAACCTAGTTACTGGGTCAGCAGGAGGTTGACATAATATTCTTTATTATATCCAGGGTGTCATGCATGTTTCACCATTTATCTGTATATATTTATAATCAAATAGTGCCTTTGTAATGCATCCTGGAATTTCAGCAAGTAACAAAACATTTCTACAAAGAATTGCTGTAAATATTTAAATCATACAAGTGGTGTTTTTCCTCTTCTGATCAGAGTAAAATCAATAAAATAAACCCTACACATAAATGCTACATCTTGTGAAACTATATTGTTTGTAATCAATCAATCATTTTCTGAGATTCCTGAATGATTTGTTTATATGTTTTGAGAAGAAAATTACATTTTCAATAAATTCAGCTTCTCAAAAAGATTAGCTTGTTCATTTTGATTATGCCTAATCAGTAAACTGATTTGAGTAGAAAATGGTCAGAGGAAATATGATTCTATTAGTTAAAATGTAATTTTTTACCTTTTCACACAGATATATGAGCTCTCACACCATATAAAAGCCTATAAAATGTGACAAAAAGTTACACTGAATAACATTCACTAAGCATATTTTCCTGAGAAACCATAAATACTGCTTTCCAAGTACTGCTCACTAATGTTTTACCCATAACACTTCTTGTGGAGATGTCAACATCCCTAACGCAAACATCTCAGTATCAGTTTCCAGCCTGAAATATATCTCTTAAACAGACCAAACCCACAAATGCACATAAATGCACACTAACCAAAAAGCTGGTCCAGAGCAAGTGCGTGAAGGATTCGAGAAGCTCCTATCATGGAGCACATAGCAGCTGAGAGAGATGCGCAGTACACCCCAATTGTCACGAACGGAGGCCACACATTCACACGCTGAAACACTGCGTAATCATTGATTAACAACAACCTGAGAGATAGGGACCACGAAATGACAGAAGGAAAAATGTAGAGATAAATGAGAGGGAGAACAAAGCATTGTGTAAACACACTGTGTAAATTTCCATATGGCTTGAGTGTTGTAAACTGCACCTGTCGCAGGTGGAACTAAGGAGCAGAAAGAGAAGCACATAGACAGTGAAGGTGTATGACACCGCCATGATGGTCCCTTTAGGTATTGACTCACTGGGGTTCTTCAGCTCACCTGAGAAAGTGAGACAAATCAAATTACATGTTTATGACCCTCATCCATAATACGAGTGTTATCAATATGACAAAAGTCACCAATTAGATTAGAAACCAAAAAGAGGATGCAAATAAATGAAGGTGTCTGCGGTTGTCTGGTTTTGTACCCGACATGTTGGCTCCTGCCATGATGCCTGTGCAGCTGGTGAACATCACAGCAAATACAGTGGAAAAAGACATCATTGTGTTTGTACTGTAGTCCAGAGAGTAGTGCGCTACAGGGCGAGACATTGGGACAAAATTCATGCCAGTGAAGTAATTATATAAATAAATGAAAACATTTTAATGCCCCCTGATGAAAAAATGCAATACAGAAGCTGTTATGTCGGGATGCATTTGATCCACAGTCTTTTAGCACAAACTTGTGCATTCATAATCATGATCATTAATTTCTTTAAAATAAAATCTTACTGAGCCGAATCTATTGAATGGTAGTGTACATGCATAGTATTCACTGTATAGGAAAAAAACATTATACAAATTCCCATCAGTAAACCAAAATGTTCCTATGAAGAATATCCATTTTTATTTTGTTTTCTTTTTTTAATGTCATTACTCAAGTATAAATATGCAATAATTTTAATATTTCACTGCCCAATACACCTTTTTTCACTAAATGTTTCATCTAACATACAACACAACTGTGATCGGCTTAATTTCCCTTCTATGTCTTTTGAAATATAACTGCTAAATAGCCTCAAAGATCATCATTACAACCCCACAACCATTGTCTTACTCACGTCCGAGGTTGTTTTGTAATGTAGTGCCGTTGAAGCCTGTGTAGCTGGGGTTGACAGTGACGGTGTGGTTGTTGCCATATGTGTGTGTGATGTTGAACTGTTGTGGACCGAGTATCAGGGGGCTAATGATGATAGAGATCAGTGACACCGTCACCACCAGCAGAATGATAAAAGAGGCTTTGGCGTAGATATGAGCACCAACCAGACACACCACCAGACATAGCAACAGCACTAGAGAGGAGTACAATACGGTGTACCAATAACCCTGGGGTAACACACGCAGCCCATGTGACACAGCAGAGCCTGGAGAGACAAGAAAAGAGACGCTTCAATGTAAAACACCAGCCATATACACGCAGTTGCTTCAAAGACAGTTTAGTTTTTTCAATGCACCACTCACCTGGATCCTTCCCAAAGACGTCCAGAATGGCTTCCACCAGGCCGAGTACATAAACGCCACACGCACATACCTTTGCCAAGTAAAACATCAGGCCGATACTGCCTCCAAACTCTGGTCCCAGAGAACGACTAATCATAACTAATACGAAAGAGTTAAAGGCCAACAACATTACTCAAACACTCATGAACAACAGATTCACATATGATTGAATTCTAGCACTCTATATGGCACAGAGATTGGTTAAGGATACAGTAGGCCCCGCCCCCTTCCACTGCACCATTAGTTGAAATAGCACATATAGACAGGATTGTCAAGGAGATGATGAAGTAGGCCACCAACAGCATTAGGAGACCATGGAGAAGACCAGCATGCCCCACCACAAAACCTGCAAAATCGACATACACTGTATCAGAATGAATAATGTACAAAAACACACCTAGAGCCACACAGAGGGAGGATCCTTTAAAAAGTCTCTGATCATCAACCTCTGTCTTCTCCCATCATTCTCACTCACCCGTGCGGAGAAAGAGCACAATACTGAACATGGAGAGGATGGTGGGCACCATGACGCCAAAGAAGGTGTTGAGTTTGCGGGGGTTTGATTTGGGGGATTCCTCTCCTGTCACTGCTGACCCAGCCCTGGAATCTTCAGCATTACCCATCATGCTGTACACCCCGTGAACAAGAAGAGGAGAGTGCTCGTTTGCCATGGTCTAAAAAATAGGAACCTGCGTTAAGAAACCATATGAGTGTTTCCTGGTTAGTATACAAACCAAATTAACAATATATTTGTTAAATATTTGCCATGATTTTGAGCTATTATTATTATTATTATCACTACGCAAACATTCATAATGTATACACTACAGTCTACAGCACATCTATGGTCAGTAAAGTTGTTTTTTAATACTTTCATTCCTCAAGGGCACATTAAATTGCTCAAAGGTGACGGTAAAAAACCTTTACACGGTTACAAAACATTTTTATTTCAAATAAATGCTGTTTTTTTTAACTTTCCTATGCATCAAAGTAAAAATTTAACTAAAACAACTGTTAATTATGAGAAATGTTTCTTGTGCAGCAAATCAGCACATTAGAATGATTTCTGAAGGATAATGTGAGCAATGGTTGCTGAAAATTCAGCTTTGACATCACAGAAATAAATGACATCTAAAAATATTTTAAAATAGAAGACAGTTCTTTTAATTTTTTTTTATAATATTCCAATATTGCGGTTTTACTGTATGTCTGAGCAAATAAATGCAGGCTTGTGAGCAATAGAGAATTCTTTCAAAAACGAGTTATAATGTGTATTTTAATTGTTTTAATTGTAAAATAATTAAAATGATAAAAAATTTGTTATTCTTGTAATGTCAAATTCATGATTATCAGATTATTTATTCATATAGTGTTTGTGTGTGTGTGTGTGTGTGTGTGTGTGTGTGTGTGTGTGTGTTTTCAAAAATATCTACCCGATGGATTTAGAGCTGTTGTCACCATAAATGTCAATGACTTGGTATTTTTTTCATCCCCGCGACTTTTCCCAGGCCTGTATAATTTCTATTCATTAATTAAAAATGTTCTAATTCATCGACTTTTCCATGACCATAAAAACCTTAAGACTGTAAGACCTTGATCGCATACTGAACCGCGTTTTTAAAACAAACGTTACATCTTTCTTGTAGCGGAAGTAGTACATGACAATGTAAACAATCCGAAGTACGCGGTTGAAAAACGGTTGTATTACGGTCCTATACAAGTAAAGATAATAATGTGACTATTAAAATACCCCGCTGCTAAACTAACATCCGAATAGTTGTCTGAATAAACTAACGTTAGCAGACATTAATCCCAGAAAGGCATTAATTCTAGATGAGACCGTCACCTCCCTAAGCACTCAAGGATGCCTGTGCGTTTAAGGTTATAATGACACATATAACGGTGAAGTACAGTAAGGAGATGGAGAAGCAAACATGACCTACCTGTTCTTATGAACAACAGCGGCGACGCCAATCTAAAAGCGGTATGTAACTTCCGCTTTTAGGAAGAAACTACCCAAACCACAAGGAAACCAAACTACTTGTTTTGACAACGTGGATGCAGGATGTCCTGAAACCGATGTGTTTCATCAGAGCATCATGTGGAGTTGGTTTAGTTTCTTTAAAGAATCGCAGGTGGACAGTTTTGGTCTGCAGCCTCAGATCTCGTGATCATCAAACCCCCGGGACATGACGGATGGTGAGGAGCGCGCCGTCGTGTCCCCTGTGGACCGGACTAAGAACAACAGACAACAAGACCTAATGAAAACATAAATCTATTATGTAACGATCCATGGAGAGGTAATGATCACGTACTCTCACACTGCAGCACGGCTAGACTGTCCCGCCTGCCCCTCGGTTTGTTAAAAAATAAAATGTCACGGGACAGAGGAAGCGCCCATGTGACTTCACTGAGAGGACGGCTGAAATATCACAAGTGGGAGACGATTTTGAGTAGAACATGAGAGAACCGTGTCCTTTACTATTTGATTCGTTATTTTAAAAACTAGATGTCTAACCAGTCAAACATTTTATCTGACATTACACCAAGTACAACACATACTTATTTCTTAATTTTAGGTTGCATCAAGTACACTATGCAGGCCCACTTAAAATGCAAAAAAAGGAGCACTGTGTGAAATCTTTACATGGGCATGGGTGTGGTACTTTCTGCCTTTATTTGTCAGGCTATAATTTATACTGATGCATTTAAAATGTCTGAAGTGCTGCATTAATACCAAGTACAAAAATAATTAGTTTCAGTTCTGATTTGTGCAGGATGCACATTTTTGTGTGATGATCAAAGTAGGTAAAATCAAGTCTCAAAACCAGAAAATGCCTTATTGTGAAAGTTTAATCATAGCTGGTACCCATGTTTTGCATTGTAACACTTGCATTGTTGTTTTTATGCATGAAAACAACTCATTATAGTTATGGTTATGCTGCACTGTGGATGATGTATTTTGTACATATGAATCTAAATGGATTTTGTGTGTAATGGACAAACTGTTTACACAATCAGGCTATATATATATATATATATATATATATCTTCCAATATACCTCCAATTGTTTTTGGACCAAACTGTTACTGAACAAACTTTATCTGTGGTGTTTTGTGCCACAACATATTCTCATAAAATGAATTCTCTTCACTAGGCCTTTTACTGAATTAGACATGTGCTGGTATTTGGTTACACGGTACATTGTGGTAATTAACATACAGTACTGTAATCATGCAGACTTCAAAAAACAGCAAATAATTCTGGGTACCTTGTTTTCTGGATCATAAGGACTTTTATACAGCAAATGATCTTATTCTCCATCAACCAGTTAAAATTTATGACACTGCATGACGTGTTCTGCATATAAAATAAGTCTGCTTTTCATTTTGATCTGAAGTCATGAAAAAAAAAAAAAAAACAGCAAAAAGGCCAAATGGAAATGCAAATTCACGCTCTGACAGTATGTGGCACTTACAGAAAAGCAGAAATACAGTGGTTACCCCTGTACACAAAGTAGTGCTATGAAAATTCCTGTTCCTGATCTGAAGTCAAACAGTATTTAAATTCTTTCAAAAGAGTTCAGATTTTGTATCTGCTATGGTGTTTATAAAAACAACACGAAATATTGACTATTTAATACTAAGCATTTTATAATACGCATTTGTTTACACTTGTACATCTTAAACTGGACTAAAACACACCAGCCCAGAAAATATATCTAGATAATGGTTAAAAATCTTTTAATTCTTTATTATTGTCCCTTATAGTTCTGCTCTGTTGCACTTTAATCTGTTTGAAACACATTTATAAATGTTGTGTTTTATTCCATTTTTAATGTCCCTGATTTTATAAAGTTATTACATTTGTTATTAAGAGGACAAGTTTATTTTTTCAACCTGTTTTTGTAACAATTGAATACCAGCAGATTATACCGTACCAGTTTCCACAATTACCATGCTTTGAAAATACCAATCACATGCCTAGACTGAATCCAAAGACTGTGTGTTGAGATGTGGCCAGACATAGGAGGGTCCGGCTGGGAGGAGAGGGAAGGTGGGATTGGCCACCGGAACAAATGTGGGTGAGTGTTTGAGTCTATGCTTTTTGAGCTGACCGAGTTCTCTGAAGCAGCATCCACACTCAGCACAGCGGTACGGTCTCTCTCCTGTGTGAATGCGCTGGTGCTTGTGTAAGCTGTCCAAATGGCGGAATCGTTTCTCGCAATATCTGCAAGGATACGGGCGCTCTCCTGTGTGTATGCGCTGGTGTGTTTTCAAGCAGTAGAAACGTCTGAACCCCCGGCCACAAATGTTGCAGCGGTGCACTTTATCGGGGCTCTCGATAGTCCTGCTGAACCCAGAGTCACTACTAACAGGTGCCGCCAAGGCCAGCAAAGCATCACCATCACTCTCCCGCATCGAAGGCGAGGAGATTTGCGCTAACTCTTGCATGGAGTTGGATGAAGATGCTACAGCAAGATTTGATGAAGGAGGCTCTAATGTAAGAGAATCAGGATCGTCTTCGATTTTAATGGTGCCCTGTTTGACATCATCAGAGTCCTCCATCACCTGTATCAGCTCCAGCTCATTAACATTCCCAGCTGGCGTGCTCATTTCAAACTCAAACTTTGTCATGTCAGATGGATCCTCTGGTGGGTTTGTGGAGGGGTCTGGGTTTTCTGGTTCCTCATGTCTCCTCTCACTGTCTGTTACTGCAGAACTGTTGTCTGTAAAACAAGGAAAAGCTCATTTTCATATTTTTCAGCATGTGAAATGCCTTTTACTGTTAAAAAAAGCCCCCTTAAGGTTGTGGTACTTGTATCGTTTTGCTGTGAAATCTCATGATTTTGATTTTGAAGTATAACTTTCATATTGTTAGTAATATTTTAAGAAACATTTACTGGAGTGAAGCAGCTTATGTTTGCTTGATTAACCATACTTTTAACCATAACTTTTTGAGGCTTTTGAGGAATGTTTCATCGTTGCATGGCATTATGTTGTTTTGTACTCCGCAATTAAAAACTTAAGAGATTTGGTCATAATTTTATTGAGTGACAACTGAGATACATATATGCTAGTAGTCTGTTATATTGTTATAAAAGTTCCATTGATTTATAGTACAAGCTATCAGAATTTAATATAAATAATATCTGCATCAAACTGCATATTTTCACAAATTTTTTAAAGACTTTTTTTAAATTTTGTCTAAAATTGTTTCTTTTCAGAATTTTTCTTCTCTTATTATTATGTCAGACTTTGCAAGACTGATAAACATCTATGGCTAATACTCTGTGGTCACACTTGTTTGGCAGTATTCAACTTGCAAATGGTAAAAATAATAACAATGAACCTTTTTCACCCTCATTCGTGATGTAAAACGAGCCCTCTGGCTCATCTTCTGGTTTGAAGAGAGCAGGATTGTTTTCCACGGGAGTTTGTGAGGTCGTGGGGTCAGTCGCGAGTGCTGAACTGTTGCCTACTGAAGTCCCTCTTGCCTTTCTGCGGTTGACGCACTCCCGAGGCCAGTCTGACTGCACCGTGGGGAGACAGAGGCCAACACTAGGGAGATTTTTGGGACTGTGGATTCTTCCCGGTGAGTTTCTGAAGGTCTTGCGGGAGGAATCTCTGCTTTGCGCCTGTAATGTGGGGCTTCCGTCCGCAGCGCGTGACGGAATCACAAAAAGTGCGTCGTCTGCGTTTGTGCGCACGATATTTGACCCGGGCTGGTTTCTGTTGAGAAGTAAACACTGTTTGATGTTCTTTTCAGCCGCGGTCATGTAGTAGCGCACAGCTTTCAGCTCGCTCTCGGAGATCTCCAGTCTCTCGCGCAGGGTCTGGTTCTCTCGGTGCGACTCTGCCGCTGCGTTTCGAGCCGCGGCCAGCTTTATGCCAACAACTCGCGCAGTTTCTTTTAAAACCGTTTCGACGGCGCATCTTACCGCCTGGTCGATAGTAGAGGCGAGTTCACACTTGAGAAAAGAAATGCTGATGTCCATGCTCAAAGTCATGGTTACGATCCACGGCAGTATTTCACTGCGAGATGTAATGTTGCATACAGTATTGCAGAGCTCAGAAGAGGCGGGTTGGGTTTCTGTCTTAGCTGAGGTCTAGAATAGAATAGTTTATGGCCTCACTTCCATCACTGGTGTAGTAATGCTATCTGCTTGCGATGTAACGTTTAAAGAAACGGCAACCCACAAGTGTTTGGTAAATCTTACTCAATCTGTCGCGTTCTGCTGTCGTCAATGTCGAAGAGTAATGACGTCAATAGAAGCCTGGGATTTTGAGTTTTTGTTATACATTAAAAAAAAGTATATAAATGGATCCATATAAGTATGAATGGCTTTTATATATAAATAGAAAAAAATGGAATATAATTGTTTTTGAGAGATGCAATGTTCTGTGATGTGTTCTTCTTAATACAGATAGTCAGAGAAGAATCGTCAAAAAAAGAGTAGCCTACTACCTGTCCAGAAAACACAAGGTATTCTCAAGTAAAGAACAGATGTGTTGCATAAATTATGAGTATGCACAGGTTTAGATTTTAAAAACAAACAAACTTGCTTTAAATATGAAACTTCTGTCTTTGTGTGACCTTTACACTGCTGGACATTGTTTGATTAAACACACAACGGGATTAAACATTAGAGGGAGCTTGCAGCAGAACACTAGGTCGATCACTGCTTCTTCATTAAAGTTTAAGTTAGATTAAAGGTGAAACAACATCTTCCTAACGTTTCATAGAATACTGTGCATTTAATTTTTTTGGCACAAGATTTATTTCTTCATTGCTTAAATTATTAATTCATATTTCCTTAGCATTTACATATTTACTTATTTAACATGTTCTCTGGTTTATATTGTGGCCTTAGTTCAAATAATGGCAAATTTTGGACAGCAATTGTTTTTTTTCTTGTTTTCTTTTCCCCAACATGCTATAGTAAGGGCAATAGCGCACTCTAGAGGTTGACAAATGGAAAACACAAACTCTATTTATTTTAGACTCGGTGTTGTTGCACCAAAATCTGGTCGGTCTGACACCAGAATGTGAATCTGAGCCCTGTGTAGCCCATGTGTGTGATCACTGCACTCCTCATCTTCTTCACCCATCCGTTCATTCTGCCCATCTCATCTGTTGGCGGAAACATGTTTAAAGCTTTTAAATACATTTCTATACATTTTTTTATTTTGATTGCTTATAGCCATTACATTAGCTACATCATAGACTGGATAAGATACATCTACCTAAGTGGCTATGAATATATGTCTGTAGGATTAGTGCAGAACAGTTCATGTCCATCCAACCACATACTGCTTGCATGGGTCTGTGAAAATGGTGTTGCTGGGCAACCCATCCACAGCTATACTACAGTCCCTTATGGGGAGTAGGGCAGGTGGAATGTACCATCACTATATTTGGGGAGGGGGGTATGCATGCTGACCATATTTTGCAGTCCACAATGTGTGGGGCAGTCTAATGGTGCAGAGTTGTAGATATAAATGAAACAAATAATTCACTGTTTGATATTCATTCACAGCAGTACAGCATAGACAATCCAGTCTGTCATACATTTTAATACGGGCCAATCAGCAAGTACACAGTAGTATAATCTGTCTGCCCCTCCCCTCAACTTGTAATTATGGCAGGTGTAATTAGGAGTATGTCTCCGGTGGGTGGCAGCTTATGTCTCTAGAGAGAAAGTGTGCATTGCATTACTGAGTGCCCTTACAGGGGAATTTTAATTACAGCTCTAAGTAATTTGAGAAAGTGTCGGTGAACTTATCTGGATAATAATAGATGTTGGGTATTTTTAGAAATGTTTTGAAAAATACTGGAAATAAATGTATCATTAAATATGTTCAATAAGAACAAGAAAAGGCATACGTGATAAGTGAAAATGTATACATTTTTAGTAAAGTATGCAATCGTTTGAACTTCTGGCATAATGTGAGTACAGTCAGTCAGTGTTGGCATGATATAATCCTTTTTTTAATATATGTCTAGTTTTTTTACACACACACACTCATTATAAAAACTTACTAATGTGTTTTGGAGGCCAAGCACCAGCCATAAAATAAATATTCTACCTCTCTCTCTCTCTCTCTCTCTCTCTGTATATATATATATGGAGAGAGAGAGTAGAATATTGAATATTTATTTTAGGGCTGGTGCTTGACCTCCAAAACATATTAGTAAGTTTTTGTAATGAGTGTTATTACCAGGTAAGAAAAGCAGAATCTAGTAACTATTTGACAAAAGTAGCCTAACTAAAGAACACATAGTAATGCGTAATTAGCTTAATTTGGTAGCAAAACTGTAATAAAATCACATACTGAGACTAATTATCGGCACTTCCAAATAGCCTACACCGACCTACTGTTGGAGCCTTGCCCTCTGTCGTTATAGTCATAGTTTGTTCTCCTTTCTCAGCTCCATATGCTTCAGGGAAGTAGCTTATTTTCGACTCTTCTTGCGCGATCTGGCAACACTCCGCTCAGGAGCGCATTCACAGTCACTGAGCAGCGCGTAGGGGGAATTCTGTAAAATGTCACTGTTTTCTCCAAGTCATTTATTTGTCATCTTCCACAAAGGTTTACATTGAGATCTACCTATTCTCGTTTCCACATTTCACGAAAGACCTGATATTTAGCTTTAGCGGCCTAAACTCGAGTGTGTTCCAGTGTGAGGTGCTGTTCATCCCCCTGTTTGGCAGTTTGGCGGTGGAGGTCTGCGCTGCAGTGGTACATTCGCAATAAAATGGGTGTGGTTGAATCGCGCATATGTGATGCTACGTGTTTCTGGTGCAGACCGAATGATTTCATACGGGACTGAATTGACAGCAGAGCGAGCGCACATTATTTGAATTATTTAGAAAACAACTGTACTGTTGTTTATGTTGAATTCACCCCGCCTCTTATTCTGGCACAGTCACATTTGAACTGATGGACGGGTATGCTCCTCCGGAGAGATAACCAAGTCGATTTTGGTTACTTTCTTTTAATTTTTTTAAAGGGCCACGGGGTGCCTCGCGTTGTATTGAATTGGTCATTTCTTGGACGAGGAGCGACGGTCGAAACGAAGAGACCAGAACGAGAAAACGGAGGAAGAAGACACTCGGGAGGGAAGAGGCGAGGATCAAGCAACGCAATTTAAAGACAACGACGGCATGTACTTCATTTGAAAGCTTTACTGTATTTGGACTTATTACATCTGTCGGTAATTATACTATTTAAGGCGCAAAATAAGTTTGTCCCAGTAGCAACGTGTATCAGGAATACCGTGGAAAAGGCTTCTTCCCATCCTCACCAAACGATCAGAGGGCGACATGGTAGCTCCATACTTCATGATAACATCGTTTTGATTCGTTTCGCACATGAAACACAGAGTCGCCGAGGCCTAACTAACACTAGGAAAAAACCGACAGTATGCAGTCCTAATCATTTTCCAGCAGAAAAAAAAAAAAAAAATTCCCAGCGAATTACTTCCGCCACCCACTTCAGCATTCCACTCACTTTACGTGGAGACTAAAGCCAAACAGGAAGATTAACAGGTAACGTTAGGCCTATATTAATTTCTAAGATTTATCAGGATGTTGTGGCCCACACGAAACATATGCATGAAAAGTAGGAAAGGCATCAGAGATGTAGACGATCAAAATGGTTCGTGTTCAGTTGTAATGTGTTATTTTCGGTCATTTGTGATTTTATTGGCTTTGTCACAAAATCACATTAGTGGATTGTTATTCACAATCAATAGGAATATCACGGTGATTATATATCACATTACATCTGTTTTTAAAGGTGCTGCATGTCTCATTTTAGCCGTGAGTCGTGAATTGATGGAGCAGAAGCCTCCCGTTCTTCAGCTGGCCGCAGCCTCCAGCGCTTTACTCACTCCACAGCTCGGATTATGGCAAGCTGTTTCAACATTTACTGCTTAATGCTAAATACAGTTATTCACTATTTTAAATGACTAGTAATCAATCTAATACTGACTACTATAATTTAAATTTTCGCTAGATACTGAATCCACTAAATAGCCTACTGTTCACTTCATACTGTATTCATTCCAGTTGGTACATATTCCAGTTTTCACTATTCAGTGGGTGCTAATACTTATTTTTGCTTATCTGGGATAGTTACTAGGATATATTCCAGCTTTACCAGTATATATGTTTTAAATATTTATGTTTATTAAATAAAATAAAAAAAACACTGATATTTAGCTCTTAGTTATCTCACTATTGTCACTTGCTTTATTGCTTGTCATAAGTAATAACTAGACAGAAAGACTACTTTATTGTTCATTTCAAATCTTATTGGTAGACAATCAAATTTTACTAGTACCAATTTGAGTACATTGTCGTGTCTAATATACAGGTACGAGTGTTTGATTAGTTAATACCAGAAAAATTGGAGAAGAAACTGCAAACTTTACTAAAGAATAAGTAGTGAGTAATAAAGTTACTAGGAAAATCAGAATAGGTATCAGTATTGGAATACTACACACTAGTTCTGAACCCCAAATCCCAATATAAGATACTAGTAAGTACTTAATTACGTGCTAAAGGTAAAAAAAAAAATAGCATCGCATATTGATACTAGTCAGTTTGTGTTATGGTAACTTGTTAAAATGGCTTGCCATATGCAAATGTCAGTAGCATGATAAAAGAGGACGTTCGTAATTCTGTTGTTCTGGGCGTAGGATGATCTGACTGAAATATAAACGTAACCCATGTGACCAAGCAAACGCACGTTTCGCAGCTGTCTCCCGGGTTTAAAAGGATGCGGTTTTAGTGAAAACAGCGGTTGATGCTAGTATACCATAGAAACGCCGCGTACTTTTCTCCGTTTCCTTGCAGTATGCAGAGCGTGCATATGCCACTCTGCATTCAGTTGTGGGGTGGGGCAAAGTCTGACATTTTTTTTTTTATAGTTCATGCTAACAGAACTCCAAGGACACAAACCTAACGAGCATATTATTGGTATTGGCGCTTTTGTATCGGTAATGGAACACTGATTTAACCAAAAATGGTTCTGCACACCCGCCATTCTGCGGCAACGTGACAATAGAAGCCGGATGCAACATGCTGTTTCCAAATCTCATTTGCCTGTTTACGAGCTTCTGTCTGTAAAACATTTTACCTGTGTTTTATGGCGACGGAGAAACCATTTGCCTACTCCGACGCGGTGGCCTTGTTTCTGCTCTCAATTTGGTGCTTATCAGCTGACAGCCCCCTCCAGTCATATTTAATGTATGAAGTCGTAGTATTATTTTACATAGTGCTGACAATAACAGACTCGCTGCAAAGAAGATAAAAACAGTAGGTTAATAAATAGATAATGTTTGATCCTAAGGCTATTTCTAACCTATATTTAGCTGATTTCAAACATTATACATCAGTCAGAAGGCATTGTGGTGTATTATGGACCAGAGGATAACCAACCCCTCTCTCCTTAACCAGCTGCTCTTTTCCCAACATGCTCGAAGACCTTAAAAGGTGCAGAAGGGGTTTCAGTCATCTAGATTAGCCAAGATTCCTCAGATCTAGCCATTATATCTGAGTGAAAGGTTTTGTGGGTAAATGGGATTATACATCACCGCTGCTTCTTGCTCTATGACGGGTTGTGATGTAAATTTTCAAGTGGGTTTGTGTGGCTTTTATGCTCTTTGTGTGGAGTTTCCTTATACATGGCTTAATTTCTTTCTTCCTGCTGTGGTGTTGTGTTTTTGTGTGTGTGTTGAGGGCGTTAAGGCTCTCTAATAAGTATGTTTGGTAAGGGGGTAATAACAATAATTTTTGCATCCGTGTCTCAGAGCACCCATCAGCATTGATACAATAGCCATATTGAGATCTGTGGGTTATAACTGGAAACATGCAAAGTAGAACTGGTTATAAGGTCCAAAAGACTATGGGATTGGTTGATGATTTGTTATATATTTGACTGTGAAAAAAAAACACATGCAAAAATCCTGTGTGTTTTTGCATGCCAATTTGAATGTGTAACCTCATGTATGTTTTCAGGTCAGGCAACCTATTATTTCTCTCATTACAGTTCAATTCAAATAACAGTAATGGCAAGCCAAAAGTACATTTTGTATAGAGAGTAGTTTAGAAAAACTGAATGGTTAAAATTTGATTTTAAATCTGATACACAATTTTATGTACCATAAATGATAATCCTGATCTTGTTTCTGTGTTTGGAATGGCTCTCGGAACATCAATCCTATTATATTAAAAACTGTTAGCCAGATTATACCAGATTAAAGATTATGCTGTAATGTTAATCTAAACCCTGCAGCACATCTGCACAATGAAATTATCAGCACTAAACACATCTTTAATACATTTTTACAATAAAAAGTTATAATCAAAGATTATAAATCTTACCATCAGGATTTATTTAAAAAACATTTTTTTAACTTTCAAATTGCAATGTATCATTTGTATTATTTTGCTTCTCAGCTCGTCAAAGCTACAAACTGTCTGTGATTCTTCACGGAGTTCAACTAGAACCTTGTGGCCTCTAATGTTATTCATACATC
The DNA here is from genome assembly GCA_036784905.1 of Acrossocheilus fasciatus. NCBI lineage: Eukaryota > Metazoa > Chordata > Actinopteri > Cypriniformes > Cyprinidae > Acrossocheilus > Acrossocheilus fasciatus. The sequence goes on from CM071942.1 coordinate 14,819,760, forward strand.
ATGTTTTAATCTACAGGTGTCTGAGGGGGTGAGAGAGGTCAGAGGGTAAAGGTTAAAGGTCATTTCAAGATGAGCGAGCTCGAGCAGCTTCGACAGGAGGCTGAGCAACTGCGCAATCAGATCAGAGTGAGTCCTAATACTGATACTGCTAAAAATAAACTGTTGGGGTCCTGATCACCATGTCAGGGTTTATGACAGTTAGGTTTACATTATCCCTAACATATAGTAATGATCAAAATGAGTTTTTATAATGTCACCGCTAAACATACTTGTATGAAATTCAATTTAGGAATTTATGAGAAAACTGTGTTTGTTTTTTAAATGCCATGCCAGCTTCTGTTGCTATTTTCATGGCAAAACCATAATTGAGTTATAAAGTTTAAAATAGAAGCTAAATAAGACATTTAAGAGCCATTTTAACTAAGTTTTTAAAACCAGTTTAGACTTAAAGTTTTTCAAAGGAATAAAACTCAATCTAATTCATTTCAAGACAGTCAGTGTTGGTGTAGTTACCATGTTTGGCTTTTAGAGCAGTATGGATGCCATAAACAATTTCTAGCGATGCTATAGTGGCTTCCCTTAGACTCCACTCAAAATTAAGTGTACATCGGGATATCCTGATAAAAATCCTGATTAAAAACAGGTCATACCCCCACTTACAAATGGTGACAATGCAGTGATTCACCTAACACTGTCTTCTGTCCCTCAGGATGCCAGGAAAGCATGTGGAGACTCCACACTCACTCAGGTGAGATGTAATTACACATGGGAGCCGGATGATGTGATCTCCAGAGGTCTGTGGGTTTTCACTTATGTGGAGTTTGTGTGTGTGTGTGTGTGGTAGATAACAGCAGGCCTGGACCCGGTGGGGAGGATACAGATGAGAACGAGGCGCACCCTGCGTGGCCATTTGGCTAAAATCTACGCCATGCACTGGGGCTCAGACTCCAGGTATCTTTATCCGCAACCTTCTAACAATTCACCGCTAACACCTGGCATCAAAGAGAACAAAAAAAAAGTTAGAAGTAGCAGATGAGCATGACTCAGTGGTTTGTGCTGTGCCTTTGGTTTTGCATCTGTTGACAGCACAGAAGACAATGAACAACAAGACACACTGACCCACACCTTAACTAATCTTTGTTGGCTAATCATCTACTGTTGCACTACTATCACAATGGAAATTAATTTCTTTAAAGACATAATTTTTGTGAGCTGTACTATAATCCAAAGACATATTGCACGAGTCATCTTTACAGTCTCATATCCACATACAGCCCATATTTTTAATATATATGTCTAGGGCTGTCGCGATTCGTCGATTTTATCCGACTATTTGATTTTTAAAAATCATCAACTTCATTTTGCTTGCGTCGACTAACCGGCAAAATACCGGAAGTGGCGCATTTCACGGACGAGAATCCATAAAACACATTGTTAGACTGTTTTCCAAGGCTGCATGATATTAAACGCATAATTAAGCATAATTGTGAATTAACAAACGCTACGATTTAATTAAATAATTATTTGCGATGCAGTTCTAATACAGCCCTGCTAAAAAAACAAAAACAATGGAAGCCCAATAGAAACCATCACAGAAATTCCAATGGTTTCCATTAAAATACCATTATAAACCATTAGCTTTTTCCAGTAAAACCATTACCAAATAACTTTTTGGAGTGTGTTTTGGGCATTTTTCCAATAGGATTTAACACCAATAGAATCCATCAGATACCAGTAGACACCATTATATTTTCCATTAAAACCAATACAATTCCCATTATAACCATTAAATCCATTACATTTTCTATTGTGTTTTGGGCAGGGTTCATTGTTTTTTTTTCAGCAGTGATATGCGCGTAGGTTACGTACGTGCGTCACGCAGCGGCTCCGTTCACAGTAGCTCCACAGGAAGTTATTTACATGTGTGTGGAGCGTCTCAAACTCCATCTCTGCATGTTTTTGTGAGTTTGGGTTTATTATAACGTTCATCTGGGAACGCAACGTGCGCCATTTCATCAGATTTGTAAGGGAAATCATTTATAAATCTACGCAAACACAGGAGAATACCTCGCGGTTTCAAAATAAAAGCTCAAACCCTTACTCTGAGTTTAAACGGTTTGATGTCCACATATTCATTTAATTACAGTGGCTATAGCATTTCTGTCAAATATTAAAGATTGAGTGGACATTCGAATGAAATGGTTCTTGGTCAATATTAAACAAGGATTAGATCGCGCAGTAATGTGTAATCGTCAGGCCGCTGGCGCCCTCTGCAGGCCTTTGTTGTAATGGGTAATGTACATTAGCTCTATTGTTTATAATACTTTATGTATTTTAACAGTTTTGTTCAATAAAACCATATGATTTCTTGCTTTTGATACTTTATTTGAACTAATTATTATTGCATCATTGCTATATGTATTTTAAGTAATTTTAAAGGCTATTGTTCACTTACATCTATTTTTATTACCACAAAAAAATTATGTGGTAATAATTAATTATTATCTAATTATAGGGCCCTATGAAATCCAAAAAATGTTATTTCCATTTTCATTTTTCTATACTCTGTTTTAATGATTACATTAAATTTTATTAATCAAAAAGCCTGTCTAATTAATTGAGTTTTACAGTTTTATCTTTACCAAATTCTGTTTTCCATTATTTTCTGGATTCCTTTTTAAGGGTTCCATAAAATTTTAATAATCAAAAGCATCTTCAATTAATTGATTTTATTTTTTTTTAAAAAAGGAAAAAAATACTTCTTCTTTTTTTCAGAAATACTGCACATTTACATTTTTCTCCTAAATAAATTCTGGTAAACAATATTTCTGGTAAATACTCCTTTAAAAATTGTTTTTTGATTATATTTTTATTATTAGTAGACTAGAACACATGGATATGTTATCATTCTTATACTATAATACTGAACTTTGATTTCAGTGATTTGGACTGAGATGGACACTTGCTTCTACATATAAAATATAGTTTAATAAAATATTCTTAAGTAAAATTGTTGATTTTTTTGTGTGGGAAATTAATCGTGTAGATTAATCGATAAATTAGTCGATACATTAATCGAAATAAAAATAGTTGTTAGTGGCAGCCCTATATATGTCTCATTTTGAAGGCTGTGCCCCCCAGAGGTCACATTTGTCAAAATTTGACTGTTATTTCTTATATTTTTATCATTGTAATTTCTTTCTTACTTTGGAATGTAATGGTTACTTTTCTGAAATGATGTATGCGGCCAAAAAAAGTGACTTTCTATAAACTCTGACAATAACATCATTATCAGTTTTAAATTCAAAATACTACTTTATTAATTTTACTACATAATGAAATATACTGTTTTTATATAATATCATTAGTGCTGGGCAAGGATTAATTGCATCCAAAATAAGTTTTTTTTGTTTTTTTTTTGTTTATATAATATGTGTCTGTGCTGTGTTGTATATTTATTATGTATATATAAAGATACACACATACAGAATATATTTTGAAGACATTTGCATGTATATATTTATATTCATATAATTTATATAACATATAAATATATTTAATATATAAACATAAAATTTTTCTTAAAGGGGTCATCGGATGCAAAATTCACTTTTACATGATGTTTGAACATACATGTGTGTTGGCAGTGTTTGTACACATCCACCCTATAAAAAAATTAAAGGTGCTGCTGTACACCAGCCAAATGTCTGCCCCAAGGGAAAAAACAGGGGAGACATATAGGGAGCAGTGGTACTGAAAAAACATATAAACCTACAAGCTACTTAGTGATTGAATTAATTTGTTCTTGACTAGCTGAATTACGTCAGAGTACAGAAATGAAGTGAGTGCAGCTGAAAGCTGTAAGTTCAGTTTATAAATTCAAAGTAACTCTCTAAATATATGTGGCATGAACTTTCAGTAAGACCTCCTGGCCATTTCCCTGTCTTGTATTCTCTTGCATTATCTATAATAATATATGTCGGTTTTCTTATCTTATCCGCAGGCTTCTCGTTAGTGCCTCACAGGATGGAAAACTCATCATCTGGGACAGCTACACTACAAACAAGGTCTGCAGCTCCATCATATTGTTACACATAAAACACATGATGGTGCAGCCAAGCAGTTCTGAACTAGTAACCGAAAGCTTTTAAGTTCAGCTTTTCATGGAATATCACCATCAAGTAAACAATGGGTTTATTGTCCCTTTAGTAAGTGCATTGTAAAGTCACATTAAATTCATCAGGTAAAATGATAAATTATTTAGAAAGACAGTTCATAGTTAACATTGGCAAAAGGTTAGTTATATATTATGTCGTAAAGATTATCAGCATGTGTGTTTTTCAACAGCCCGTTTAAATCTTTGCATGTATGTTCTATATTATGAACTTCAGATGCATGCCATCCCCTTACGGTCATCATGGGTGATGACCTGTGCATATGCGCCATCTGGAAACTTTGTGGCCTGTGGTGGACTGGACAACATTTGCTCCATATACAGCTTAAAGACTAGAGAGGGCAATGTTAGAGTCAGCCGAGAGCTGCCTGGACACACAGGTAACTTCACTTACAAAGAAGAGTAAAGCAATGTCCTAAACATTAATTGCAGTTTGCATCCTGTTGTTGGCAGTAATCAAATATATGGCTTATGACTGCATTTAGTTTTTCTGTACTTCTGAAAGAAAAGAGAACCAGACAGTAGTTAAGATGTTTTTTCTACCATCATGCAGTATCGGGGCGTGATATGTTAACTTCCTGTCTGTTCATTTCCTAGGTTACCTTTCCTGTTGCCGTTTCATAGATGACAATCAAATTATCACCAGTTCAGGAGATACAACCTGGTGTGTCCAATAACACACTATTCTACACTGAAGAAAAAAAAAAAGAATAAATAAAATGTGAAAACTAAATTACACTACAGTGGTTCTCAACTGGTTTTGCTTCAGGACCAAAATTTGTGGTACCCCACCATAGCCCACTCAAACTCAATTATTATTATAATGTTTAATATTAAAAAAATAAAAAATCACTTCACTCTTTTATCACAAATCACTTTTATCCATGTTGCAAGTGATCTATTTGTAATCTGGGTCATATTTTCCTTTACCTGGTGTAGTTTCATGGTTTTTGAGGATGAAGACATGTTATTATAGCTAGCTTTTACTAAGAAATAGATGAATTTACACCAGAAAAGTTTGAACATCAACAGAAAATGATATGGGAAGCATGAGCTGGTTTATTGCGCATGATAAAAAGATTATTTGTGTTTTATTATCTGCATTTATCATTGTTTTTTCCCCCCTGCTATCCGTGATTAGACCAGTTGAGAATCACTGCAGTCAGTTACAGCTTTTCTTTTAAATTTCTACTTGTATAGTTTAATAATATCTGTGCAGGCTGTACGTTTTAACCTTCTAGTTGTGTTTGTTCCAGCGCTCTGTGGGACGTGGAGACCGGTCAGCAGACCACGCTGTTCTCAGGTCACAGTGGAGATGTGATGAGTCTGTCATTGGCTCCAGACTCACGGACCTTCCTCTCTGGGGCCTGTGACGCCTCAATTAAGCTCTGGGACATCAGAGACAGCATGTGCAGACAGACCTTCATCGGTCACGAGTCAGACATCAATGCTGTCTGTGTGAGTAAATGCACTGCTTGAACAAATACACATCACCTTTCCCTTTCACTTATTTTCTCCTCCATCTCGCAGTTCTTCCCCAGCGGCAGTGCGTTTGCAACTGGTTCTGATGACGCCACCTGCAGGCTGTTTGACCTGCGTGCGGACCAGGAGCTGTGTTTATACTCTCATGATAATATCATCTGTGGCATCACCTCTGTGGCCTTCTCCCGCTCTGGCCGTCTGCTGCTCGCCGGCTACGATGACTTTAACTGCAACATCTGGGACGCCATGAAGGGAGACCGAGCAGGTGAACATACTGGCGTTATTATTTAGCGGCAGCACAGTAACCACAGTGCTTTATTTGTGAATTGTGAGGACCCTGAACAATAGTGATCTACAGGGTTTAGGGGTGTGTAAAAAAAAAAAAAAAAAGTAGTAAAATACAGTATTTAGCACCAAATTCTTTAATTAGGCTAAAATCTAAACTTTTGCCGTACTAAAATCAACAGAGCTGCGTTTAGTGCAACATAGGCTTGTTGCATTACTGCACTTGCTCGTTGTGGATACTCTGTACATATTTTATATTTACAATATGAAAAATACAATACTCAAATGGCACATTAATTTAAAAACATTTTTAATATGCTCTTTATGTGGAAATGATGAATAATACTTTTTATCATTATTTTACTTTATTTTATAGGGTTAGTAAGATTTATTTTTTTAATAAAAAAAAAATATTCAGCAAGGATGCATGAAATTAATCAACAGTGATGGTATAATCATGATGTTACAATTTCTATTCATCAAAGAATTATTTCCACAAAAATATGAAGCAGCACAACTGTTTTGAACATTGGTTGCAAGTGCTTGTGCAAGTTTCTTCAACACAAATTCAGCATATTAGAATGATTTCAGAAGTAACATGCGACACTGAAGACTACAGTAATTCTTTTTGAACGGTAGTGTATGTAAAGGTCAAAGTTAATTTTATTCATGGTGCATGAGGTGGGAAATCTACTAAAGTACGAGTTTTGTACTGACCCGATATAAACTAAATGTTAACCCTTCACATTCATTATCTCTTACAGGAGTGCTGGCTGGCCATGACAATCGTGTGAGCTGTCTTGGGGTCACAGATGATGGCATGGCTGTGTGTACAGGTTCCTGGGACAGCTTCCTGAAGATCTGGAACTGAGCACACCGCTCACATATTGTACACATTATTAACTCATCATACACAATGTATGTACTTTACTGTACATACGATGTACACTTGCCTACACAGACACACATGCCTGACAAAAAAAAAAACTGTATATAATATATAATTAGTTATACGTTTACACCAAATCTTTTCAGTGCCACATCATTCTAAACACAGTCACACTATAGGTAGGTTTGGACCACAAGTTTGAAATAGGAATGTTTACACACACACACTTTTTTTTCCCTTAATTAAGGTTTGCTGAACCTACATGTTACCTTCACTAAGAGACACAAGTACATTTGGAGGAATGTGCGTTGAGTGAGTTGTCTAATTTGAGCGTACAATCCAAAACATTTATTTGACACGCTTTTGACATGCTTCATTTTTTAGACTGAGCTCCAAGCGGTGGGCGTCGATCCATTGAAGAGCATTCTTTTTTTATTTTGACTTCCATTCTGTCTTCTATATTCGAAGTCTAAAGTACTGATGTTTCCATGAGCATGTAGAGTTGAAAAGATGAAGGAGATGTACCCAACCCATCTGTAGTTGATACAGATCACACTTTATGTAGTCCATGTTTTTATAGATGCGTATGCCGGCATATTACAGTATATAAGTAATTAAATGAACGTTTTTGTCTTTCATTTTTGTTTAGAATTTACATTTTTTAAAAGCTTTTATTCATGTTTTCCTGTGTGCCGCACCCCAAGGAGAATAAAGAAAACTGAAAATAAATAAATACAAATCTGTGCCACTAAATATGTGTGTTTTACAGGTCGCTCACAAGGCTGTTTAAATACTTATTTGAAATTACTCGATTCATAAAAGTGGTTTTCAACTCGTTTCATGTAAGGACCCAGACATCACATAGAACAAGCAAAAAGATTAATCTGACAGTGTTATAAAAGCATAAACAACAACTGAAGTGTGACACCGAACATTTGCATGATAAATTTGGGCCAAAATGTGGAAAGTTTATTTCTCAATTTTTGTTTTCTGATATCTACTACAACCCAATCACAAACTTGTTGAGAACCACTTGTTTGACCTGGTTCCGGTCTCAGTCACAGGAAACAGTATGCATTTATAGTGTGTTTATGGTAAAACAATTATTTGTGACCCTGGACCACAAAACCAGTCTTAAGTCGCTGGGGTATATTTGTAGCAATAGTCAAAAATACACTGTATGGGTCAAAATGATCCATTTTTCTTTTATGCCAAAAATCATTAGGATATTAAGTAAAGATCATGTTCCATGAAGATATTTTGTAAATTTCTTACCGTAAATGTATCAAAACTTAATTTTTGATTAGTAATATGCATTGCTAAGAACTTCATTTGGACAACTTTAAAGGTGATTTTCTCAATATTTTGATTTTTTTGCACCCTCAGATTCCAGATTTTCAAATAGTTGTATCTCAGCCAAATATTGTCCGATCCTAACAAACCATACATCGATGGAAAGCTTATTTATTCAGCTTTCAGATGTTGTACAAATCTCTATTTAAAAAAATTGACACTTAAGACTGATTTTGTTGTCCAGGGTCACATTTGACTCACCTGAGATTTACTCAACATGCCATAAAAACAAATGAGCTAATAAGATGATTCAAACAAGTGAATGTAAATACATTGTTTAAAAAATAAAATCTAATAAAATGAGCTTGAAGGAATAAAGAGTTACACCATTTTTAACAGAGATCAAGTTATTTTTAATTTTCAAATAATGCTGTATTGAGACATTACAGACTTGTGAATGCATTCAATCTTTAAGACTTAAAATCATCTGAAGCACTCCCTCTCTTAAACAGAAACACTCAAAATATGTTGAAACATCTACTTTTTTTCCTGAAACATTAAAACTTTTAAAAAGTAAATGAAAAGAATGATAATCAACCCATCACAGAGGATCAACTTTATCAAGTCCTCCAAAAACAACCTTTAACCTCTCCTGGCTACTGCTATGAGTTTGAACCAAAAGCACAACGTAAAAGAACTACAAATCATGAACTTTTTTTTTCTTTGGAGTAGTAAATATTTTACAAAAATCGGCTAAGGGATTAACTTTGTATTACTAGAGAACGACAAGAGAAATGCCACTTGTTAGCATAGTGCTAATAGCATGTAGAGTAGATAAATACCTCAAACACAGCAGTAAAGGCGAAAACCAGACAGCTCCGCATCTCTCGAAGACCGCTACACACGTGACCTAGTCTAGCTTTTTAAAGACCGACTGGTCTAAAATGATGCTCTCGTTGGATATAAAAGCATTTAATGATAAACATTTCTTCAAATCTGGGGGATGGCGTGTAAAATATCATCTTTACATGTGCACCTAAACCATGGATTCTGTAAAACCCTTACAAGCCTTCACTTTACCAGACCAGAATAAAACAGACTGATTACATTCAATAACGTCCACAATAAAGCCATCAACGCATGTACCTTCAGAACAACCCCTGACACATTGGATCAGATATCAATACGAGCTTTTATACGAGATCAGGACTGTGGTCAGCTGCCGTAGAAAGACTACAACGTTCAATTGGTCGTCAGTGGCATGTGTGGCTCGAGTCCAGTGACGATGTTTGTATTGTTTGACCACACCGGTCCTCAAATCACTGTCGACTGGTCTTGTCTTTTCTCCCCCCGCTCTCTTTCCTCTGAGGGAATAATGAACAGCACACACGCGGATCAGAAATAGCTCTCCTATTCACACATGCACAGTCGCACACCCACACGCTCTCTTTTAGAACACTCACTGGGAAAAAGAGAGGAGAGAGAGACGAGTCTAACTAAACGTACAGCCGTATGTACAGGGGAGAAGCTTTGTGCTCGAATGATTATTCTTCAGCCAGAAAAATGCTATATAACAATGCATTCATTTATTCAGTTCTATTGACGAGGCTACGTTCATTAATTCTTTTTATATAAATTCACAGCTAGGTAAAAAAGAAGAAGAATTCAGGGATTTTGTGTATATATATATATATTTTTTTTTTTCTCCATTCATTTCCATCATCCTGACAGGCCATGGTAATCTTAATATAAACTCTTTATCTAATTTATAAAGCATATTTCCTCTCTGTTGAATTTTGTTACTCGTTATATCATAATTCTGCTATAAAAACATAAATTCTGTCAATCCAGTAGCGTGAATACTGTTATACACATTTACTTACTATTAAGCATAAAGGCAAAATCTCACTAAATTCCGAGAGTTCTTGGGAATGCTGGGGACTGTTATATCACACGCATGCGAGCAGCTCTTCACCATGACAACTCGAACTTTTTGTGAACCTCCAGCATGAAAACCAGAGGCTTTCCCTGTTTGGCAAAACGATATGCGAGCTACAAGCACTCCAGAACAAAGAGCTCGTCTTGTCATGTAACTGTAGGGCGTTTGGACTGTAATATGGTATTAAATAAACATCTGAGGAGCGCGCTGCCTTCAAACCGGAGGAATGAACTCTTTATGGCATGGCTTTTGTGCTAAAACAGAGTGAGAGGAGCCTGTCTTGGTGCTCTGGCTATTGTCAATTTAAGTGCACTTTGTTGGCACAAGACCCCTAACTGCGCACTGGACTTTTCTCTTCCCTGAACTTCAGTTCTTATTGAAACAAATCACATGCTCAACGCTCTCCCACACACACATGCACACGATCAAGCAAATACACCCAACCCCAATCCAAGGCACTGTTATTTCAGTAAACATGGCAGTTTGATTTACTAAGCAAGAAAATGCTTAAGTTCTACAGCAAGAGAGAGAAAGAAAGTAAGGATGAGGGGCAAAAACGAAGTAACTCTCAGAAAGTGTGAATCTGTCATAATGGCACATTAGCAAGATTTTGCTTGCTTACAGATGATGAGAACTCAAATTCTAAGCCCCCGTCTCTCTCTGAAATGCAACAATTTAGAATTATTTGTCTGAAGTGTTGCGCCGCCATATTTTAATAATGACTTGCTAAATGTGTCATCTGTGTTTAGTGCTCGTCTAGACTGTGACAGCAGCCAATATGTCTGGTGGGAGGGGCTATTAGGTAACAGACGATGATTGTACCATCGCAAGCTACTGAACAAATCAGTGCTAAAATCATTTAGTGTTAATAACTAGGAAAATATTTAGAAGGGACAAAGTGCATCAAATATTCTGTGATTAGTGTACACACGTTTTTCTGTAAAGGCAGCACTTTTTAAGTGATATAATACCATCTTCATCAAATAGGGAAAGAGAAAAGACTAGATTGTGAAGATATTCTTTTTTAGGTGAATACTGCTGTAAATGTAGATTATCTGCATGGAAATGAGTGAAAATCGAGAAAAATCTCTGGTCTAGTATTGCAGAGCTGGAGACAGTAACACCAGGCACAAACCCGTCAGTAATCCTTAAACTATTGCTTTATACTGATCCCACTGTATGTTACTGATTAATATTTCCCACTGATACTCGCACACACACGCATGCACGCAGCTCGTTTGCACACTGTCAGATAAACAAAAGAATACTCTTGTTCCAATCCACCCGAGTCTTCATCTAAAACATGACGTTTGTGTTGCTAACAAATGGTGGGGTCCAAATATCAAAGGAAAGAAAAAAAAAGAAGTCTGATCAAATGCACACATCCCTGATGAACTACACCTTCCATAAGCAATCAAGCACTTTTGATAGCACAAACACATGACTCAGTTATGACACCACACTCAAGTGTATTACGCAGTCGTGTAGTGATTGAACTCCTAAAAAAACCATATACGATCATAGCTGCTATGTACAATTTACATTGTGACAACTGAACTATACGTTTGTGCTGCCAAAAAAACGTTTTCAATCATATCCGGAGTAACTTACTGTATCTTCCTGTCTAAAATCAGAATAACCCAAGAGAAACTCCCTCGTAAAACTTCGAACAAGAACGAGCACACAGCACGTATTGCAATAGAACAGCTATAGAACAGCAGATAATAAAAGTAGGAGTAATACCAAATACGTTTACGTACAGAGAATATCAAACTGTAGTAGATATGATGATACTTCCCACATAGAAAGAAAAAAGTGCTTTGAAAAGCGAAACCAGAGACTGTTGCTCCTTTGTGGGTGACTTGGTCTCACCAGCTGACTAGTGGAAAAGCAAAACGCTGGATTCTGCTCCGTAAGCGGCCACCACCGTTTCCATCGAACAAACAGTTTGGTGACACAGGCGTCAGATTATTGTTTATACATCAAGAAAGCGAAAACCTTCCCTTGCTCGGAAGGGAAGCCGTCTCAGAATATGTTAAAACTCATATTTTTAAATCAATTTCTAAACTTCTACTTGTTGAAAGAAAACATTATAATCACTTTTATCTGAAACTCTGAATGCAACCAAGAACAAACGACTACTACACTATACAGTTGAAATGGAAAATTACAGATGTTGCAGTACCACCTCACACCACTGCAGTTTCAAGTTGTTTCTGCTGCTCAAAGTAGCTTATAAAGTCTCTCAAACACACGCACGCTGCTGCTGCGTCACAAGAATTCTCGTAGTTTACACGCATTTCTAGTGGAATAATGTACAATTAGTCTTTTTGTCTGGTCCTAGAAAGGTCAGAAATATTAGCAGTGAGGAACGTTGGCCCCAGTGAGCTGAAAGCTAACCCATGTGGAATCAGATGAACACAACATTGCTCTGTCAGAGGTCAGCAGCGTGCTCACAGCAGACACACGCACGCCTTGTACAGTTGGCTCAGAGATCACAGGAGAATGGTGAAGGAGTGTCTTCAGGAAGATGTGAAGTAAATAACCGTTCTATATGTCAGTTTGTGCAGGAGTGTGTTTGTGTGTGTGTGTGTGTGTGTGTGTGTGTATATTTACAGAGTGTCTGTGGATGTTGTTGTGTGTGAGGACTATCTCTTCAGTGTTTGTAAGTGTGCACACAGCAGGATCTATGTTCATGTGGCAGCTCTTTCACCAGTTCATAATGCAGTTTCTGTTGAGGGTCATAAAGTAGACTTGACTGCTGCCACCAGAACGCACTGATGCAAAAAACACCTGAAAAGAAAGAAAAAAAAAAGTTAGTGTAAAGTGGATAAGCTTAATCAGAAGATTATTTTTCTGTGTAATTCTATTGAACTGATATGGTAGTAAATATAATAAAAAAAAATTAAAAAAAACTTTTTGGTCGTTTAAGGTAATAAGTAAAATGTAATATTTTGTATGCAACCCTGTTAGCACATTATTTCCCTTTATTACAAAAAAATTTAACATTCCTCAAAATGTTGACACACTTTAGGTATAATAATTTGTTCTCTACAGGACAATTTCATTCCATTTTCTCAATCTGACTTTCCCGTAGCTCAAACCCTAGAGGTAGCTACCAAAGGCCACAGGTTTGATTTTCAGGGAAAGAATGAAATTACAAAATATAAATGTGTTCCTTAAATGCAATTTAAGTCGCTTTGGAGCCAAATGCATAAAATGTAAATGTAATTTTTACACAAATTGTACTGTTCGTCAAGCTCAACCTCATCCTGTTCCCTTTCTTTTTTAAATATACATTTAATATACATTTGAAACTTTATTTAGTTCCATATTGGTAACACTTTAGTATAGGGACCAATTCTCACTATTAACTAGTTGATTATTAGTATGCCTATTATTAACACATTGGCTGTTTATTAGTACTTATAAAGCACATATTCTGCATAACCATATTCTAGAGTCCTAATCCTACCCAATACCTAAACTTAACTACCTTAACGATTAATAAGCAGCAAATTAGTTTATTGAGGCAAAAGTCGTAGTTAATGGTTTGTTAATAGCGAGAGTTGGACCTTAAAATAAAGTGTGACCACATTTTGGCAGCAGAATTGCAAAATTTGCCGAGATCATAGAACATGAACAGAATCTAAAAAACTTTTTTTGTCGTAACTATGAATTAATTTTCTCCACCTGAGTTTTGGTTAAGTATCCATTCTAGTGTCTACTTTTCTTTTGAAAAAAAAGGAAGCCCCATTTGTGTGAAGTGTCGTGTGTGTGTGTGTGTGTGTGTGTGTGTGTGTGTGTGTGTGTGTGTGTGTGTGTGTGAAAAATGATTACCTTGTCATTTCTTTCACATAGGAACTTAAGCCTCTGAGCTCTCTTGTGCATGAAGACTCCATCCAGGTGTCCCGTCTCAACAGAACGGATCTCTATGGCTTTCTCTCCCCAGCCCATAATCTGATTAGAGCAGATGTGGGCTACATGCAAAATACAAATACAAAAAACATAAGAATAATTTTATCATTCAATTTAACAATACTGTCTCTAAGTAGGGGTGTGCTGATCCGATATTCAGTATCGGTATCGCTCCGATACTGACATTTTCTGCATTGGATCAGGATCGGTTCTGAAAAAGTGGTAGAGCCACCCCTATCACTAAGGCACATGTGCAAGAAAAATAACGCAATCCTCTCCTGGCTAATTCAAGCTAATGTGCTTTAATCCAGAAAAGACTATATAATTTTAACCAATTTTGCAATTCTGCAAAAAGAATATGAAAGCACAGTATACGTATGTGTGTGTGTGTGTGTGTGTGTGTGTGTGTGTGTGTCTGTGTGTGTGCGCGCGCATACTTACCCACAGAAGTGGGCATTTCTCCCCACTGCAGCACCACATCTTTAATGATGCGCCCATAAGTGTTGACATAAACGCCCTCATCCTCATAACACAACAGCATCTCCATCCCATCTGAATTGGGCAGGAATACAATGGCGTGAGGAGTCACCTGTGACTGGATCTACAGACAGACAGATGTGCAGAGCGCAAGAGGGAGTGAAAGAGAGGACAAGAAGTCAAAGGAGAATTATCTTTCTAAAGGGCTATAAAATTCTTCTCTTCATTTTCCAAATGACCCACAAATCACTGATCACTCCCATGCGATCCAGTGTATTCTTGTGAAAAAATCGTCACATGACAGCATAACTCACATGTACGGGAATGTAGATGTCATAGTTGTTTCCAGAGTCAACATCAATGGCATGGAAGCCAGCACTTGACCCGTAGATGACCTTTAACCTCTGACCCTCTTCCACTGTGAGGTCAACCAACAGAGGCCTATGTGGCAGGTCTCCAAATGACTGAGAAGACAGACAAATAAGCAAAAGTATGAAACTACAGCACATTACAAAGATTATGTGGAATGATAAAGTGAACAACTATCCCAACAATTAGATAACGACTTTCACACATTTGCTGTAATTATTATAAAGGAAGTGATGTAAAGCAGCATACTTGTCTCAAACAATTTGGTAATTGGCTACTTTCTATTACCTCTAACAGAGTAAATCATTATTTATTACTTGCACTACCTTTCACAAGTTTGATCATTTTTCATTGGTTTTGAAACTTCATATGCTCTTTTCTTATACAGTAAAGCCAGTAATACTGTGAAACAAGGCCGTAACCATGTCTTGATCATTGGGGGGGACCAAATTGGGGGGGGGGGGGGATGCGATAAAGGCAATTTACATTAAGTGAAAATAGCATTAATTTTTAGTGATATGCCATTTACACAGTGCAAATTAGCTTTAGATTCTATTTATTCTATGTTAAAATGGCAGGATATTCTGCTAATTACTTATTGCAAATAGTGGCAATTATCTGCACCTCAGCATAGTAATACATTATAAAACAGTATGCAATAACTTATTGAGTGTCATTTTTAAATTTTATTTCAAATTATTAAATGGATTGGGACAAAAGCCCTCCCTACACCTACCCTAACCCTACCCGATACTTTATTTACAACTTTCTGATTATTTCCTTCATTTTTATTAAACAAAATAAATGCTTTTCTGATGTGATTTGAAATTTGAAAAGGGAGAAAAAAGTTCCCCAAAAGGCAGATTCGAACCGCGGTCGATCGTGTCAAAAGAAGTGTAACACACGCTTTACCATCTGCACCACTGCATATGACGACTGATTATAGTCTTTTGCAAATTTGACAATCCCGATCATACGTTTGTGGGTGGAGTGCAAATAGTATCTGCCAACAACCGGGCTAATTGCACTTAAATAGACACTCTGATTTTTTTTTTTTATATATATATTCCCAACAGTTAAACAGTTGCCCACAGAAAAAAAACAGAGGGTGCTTCCCGTGCCTCTGATTATTACTCGCACACAGAAACTTATCAACACTACCCCACGACTTTTATTGTAATAAAATAGTTTCCATACTGAATCGCTGCATTATATTTATCAGCAACGACGCGTTTTTGAAGTAGGACTAAATTCACAGTTTCATCGTTTGTAGGGAGGGACAGACAAACAGATGCAGATAATTAACACACGCACATTTCCTCTCTCTCTCTTAAAATGGGCATATTTGAGAAAAAAATCGAGCAGTTTGCTTCACTGAATATAACTGTCGGTCATTTAACATTTCTATCGTAAAACAGTTGACTAAACATTAAATGATTTGCAGCTTCCATCTTACCTCGCTCTTTCAATGTTTTCAATCTTCTTGGCGCTCTCAGCGTCTGTGAACGCTAAACCCCGCCTACTTTGATTTGATTGGCCAGTTCAATTATTTTGACATTGACGAGCGCTGTTAGCCCGCTGAGGCAGAGCAGACTGCAAATGTTACTTTTAAAGCTTTTTGTCATCTTAACAAGAACGCTGCGTAATGGAGGACAGCAGATCAGTACAAGAATTTCAAATATTGGGAGGGGGGGGACATTTGGCAATTTCTAATTATTGGGGGGACTTGTCCCCCTCAATGTCTATGGTGGTTACGGCCCTGCTGTGAAATATTATTAGAATTTAAAAGAACTGTTTTCTATTTGAATATATTTTGAAATGCAGCATTCCTGTGATGGCTAAAGCGTCTGTTGTCATTATTCCAGTCTTCAGCATCACATGATCCTTCATTCATTCCAAAATGCTGAATTAGTGCTCAAGAAAGATTTCTTATAATCAATGTTTAAAAAGCCATGCTGCTTAATTTTTGTGGAAAATGTGATGCATCCAGTAAACCCCATGTAAACTGAGCACATAATAAATAAAACAATACAACTCATGTCTCTACCTTGAAGGCCATGAATTTGTGGTAAGGTTTGGGAGCCCAGGCGTAAACCTCCACTGCATTCTTCAGAGCGATAACCAGAAACTTAATCCTTTCATATTTCACTGGAAAAATAAACAAAAACATTCACAACAAAGGTGATATATGACATGAAGTACTTTGGAAGAGTTAGAGCCAAAGTCAAAATAGTTTGCTTCAGGTCTTTTGAACTACCGTAGCTACATTTTCCTAGCCAGTAGTAGTGCAAACTTTCCTGTAGCTTTAGTCTGTACATAATTAAGCACTCTGTACATGCACGCTTACCAACTTTGTAGTGCACACAGCCCTCCATTTCTCCTACAGTGGTCCAGCCCTGTTTCTTCTCCACCTCTGGGTCATTATGGAGAATTTTATTCCTCAGCCAGGCAAGATAATACACGCGCACCTTATTCTTCTTGCCTGAGAGAAAGATAATAAATATGAACAGCCTGCATGTATCCATGTGCCCTGACAGTGATGAGAAGATGGATACTTGTAATTTGAATAGGCCTGTGTGTGACCTGATATAGTGATGAGGAGGTTCAGTCCCTCCAGAACGTCCATCTGTTGAAACCTGCGTGAGTTGATCAATGGATAAACTTTCCCCTGGCCACTTCGATCCAGCAACTTCAGGCCGTTCTCTGTCCCTACCAGCAGATTCACACCTGACAGAACAAACACATACACACACACACATATATACAAAGACCCTCAAAACATAAACACAGTGTTAGGGGAGCTATTCTGACAAAGTTGGTCAAGCTTCAGGCTTCTCTGTAGGAGTAGCAGAGAAAAAAAAAAAAAAAAAGCTGTATCGTGAAACTTGAACAAATATTGAATTTAACAGGCCCTCAAAAAGCTAAGAAACATGACCTTATGCCATGATATTCCAAAGCTACAATGATTTTTTGCACTTTGGCCAGAGGGTGGCACTGCCACCAAACTAGTCTTGAATGTTCAGGGAATTAAGGCAATAACAATAGAAAGTTCATCTCAGTACATCTGAGTGTAGCACAGAGACAGCCACTCTTCCTGTCTCAATTCATATCGTGCCAAATGCTTTAAATAACCTGACTGCCAAGTGACAGGCCGATGACAGCAGGACAAGTTTGGAAAAGAGGAAACTCAAAAGGGCAGAAAATCGAGGTCAGAAATCACTTGTTGCACTGGTAAGCCCCAATGAGTCAGAGGAAAAGGTTTTGTTTCTAGGACACTTGCTTCAAACGTTTTTACATTTGGTGGTACTGAAGAGTTAAGAGACTGAAATTAACATCAGGGACATTGAGACCTGTTCTTATCAGTGTGCCAAATTTCTCACATACAAAAATGACACAATGCTAATTGAAATCAGGGAAATTTTAAGAGTGCTCTTGATTCGCTAACCTAACCATATCTCTGCTTTGTGTGTTAGCTTAAGCGTGTTCTGTCACACTACACCACTAATTGTTAGAAAGGTCAGCTGGGATACCGTCATGAAATATGTAGTTAGTATCACTAACATGGGCAAGCTCACACAGACCCACACCCACACCAAGCACTCTTGTTCATCTCTTACCCCAGAGAGCAGCACAGAGGATCTCAGAGTTGAATCTCTTCTTGTATTTGCGGATTTCAGGAGTGTCACTAACTGGACGAGTGTTAGTGGGATTGACATTGACCATGGAGCCTTTCCTCACCTCCAGCTTCAGCTGCTCAAAGCGAGAGCCCAGACCTACAACACCCACAAACAACACAAGCTAAGAAACACTGCATTGAGTGACTGAGTCATCTGTCAGCAGTACCTTAAAGGGGACATCAGATGCGAAATTCACTTTTACATGGTGTTTGAACATAAATGTGCGTTGGCAGTGTATGTATACAACCAACTTACAATGATAAAAATCCAAAAATCCACTCAGTGGATTTTTTTTTTAAAATCCCCTCAAATAATAAGCACCGTCTCAGATCAAGCCTTTCACAGATTCTTGGCAAATTGACTTCACACAGGCCAAGGCCCCTCCCATGACTGTTGACGGACACTGGTTTTAGCACAGACTCTGAGTGAGCTGTAGACAGTCCGCCATTGTTTCAACACAAGAGCAGGAGTAGACAAGAATGGCTCCTAAGTGATTGAGGTGTTTTATTGTTGGATGTATTAATGAATATAGCAGTCATCATTTACTCCTGACATCTGAGCCACTGAAGACGCAGTGGATTACGTTTATTTTTGGGAATTCGCCCCCGATCTACCTAAATGTGTTTATGTTTGCATGAACCAGCGATTCAGCTTCACCTACAGAAGTAGTGAGTATAAGTTTTTTTAAATGAATCTTTGCAAATCGCCTTTCCCAATAATGTGCTAGTTAGCAAGTTCTGCGGCTAAATGCAGTTAAAGTTTACAGTCTCAGAGAACGGCTCGTCACCCCACGTAGCATTTAAAGGAACATGCACCGAAACGGGTCGGTGTGAACAGAGCTGTATTTTTCAAGGTAAAAAGGTTGTTGTTTTACACTACCATTGAGAAATTCAAACCAAAGTATGTTATAGATTTTTCATTAAGACCCTAAAGAATCATATCAACTTCATATCATCTGATGACCCCTTCAACAACAATGAAGCAATGATCGCAGACCTAAACTGCAAAAAACATTTTCTTTAATTTCTTAATCTTGTTTTCCTTTAAAAATCATATAAGGATCCTTAAAACGAAAAGTCTTATCTTACACAATTTTGTTTATCAAGTTAATTTAATAAGTGTATTTTTTTAATTAGAAAACAAGACCAAAATACTGATCATTATTCTCATGTTTTTCCAATATATTAAAATCTATGAACAAACACAACCATTTCAAATTTTGGGGTCAGTATTAAGACTGACAAAAAAAGAATGAATACTTTTATTAAGGGGTGTATTAAACCAAATTAAAAAAAATAAATAAATAATAATAATAATATTATTATTATATATATAAAAAAAATAGCCATTATATATATATATATATATATATATATATATATATATATATATATATATATATATATATATATATATATATATATATATATATAAAAAAATATGAATGTCAATGATAAAAAGTGTTGTGATTTTTAATAAGAAATGTTACTTGAGCAGTAAATCAACATATCAGAATGACTTCTTAAGGATCATGTGACACTGAAGACTGGAGTAATGGCTGCTGAACATCCAGCTTTGCCATCACAGGAATAAAATAATTTTTAAAATATAGTAAAATAGAAAGTATTGTGATATTACACAATACTACTATTTTTAATATATTGTTGATTAAATAAATGCAGCCTTGGTGAGAATAAGACACTTCCTTCAAAGTCAAACCATTGATTGGATGTGTATCTTAAATACCCAGTAACTGTCAGACAATTTAATACCATACCTCCAACAGACATGTTATCGCCTGTGCCCCCTGATGGTTGGTACATTCCAAGGTCCACAAAGGTAGTAAAAGAGGACTTTCCAGAGGCCTTCACCAATCCCCTGGACTGATACTGAAATTGATTGCATGATCTGAGTTAACCAATGAACTACAGGCATTGGGCAATATATTTGTTAATGACTCGAATAAACAAAGAAAGAAAATATGAAGTAATTATATAGATGGAGAGAATGAAGCTTTTAAAGTTAGGTGGGCAGAGAGCTCACATCATAGGCAGAGTCTTTCCCAGGGGAAGAGTGGGAGGCAGAGTCTGTGGGAGAGTGGGAGGGCTGAACCACATCAGGCAGGTTGGTGTATCCATTATGACTACGCTTCTCTGGAGTCTGCCAGAAACAAACACACAAAAACAAACACATTGGTACTGGAAAAAAAGCAGTGAATTCATTATTTTACTTTCACGCATGCACACAAAGGCTCAAAAGGTTTTTTGAGGGATCGTGAGGACACTACTGATGGGAACCCTCAAACTGTAGGTATTGAAAATATGCTAGTGAAACAATAACACAGTATATTCTGCATTAATAAGGCAATCCCATCAGTATTAACAAATTAATAGGAAATTAAAAACATTTTAAATAAATGCTGTTTATTTGAAATTTTCTTTTCTTTGAAGAATCATAGGAAAAAAAAAAAAAAAAAAAATGTACGACTGTTTTCACAGAAATAATAAACAGCCCAACAGATTTCAACATTAATAAAAATACGAAATGTTTCTTGAACAGCAAATCAGCATATTGAATTATTTCAGAAGGATGTGAAAATGAACACTGGAGTACTAGCTGCTGAAAATTCAGCTTTATAAATTACATTTTGAAGTTTATTCAAACAGAAAACTGTTTTGTACTGTAACAATATTTAAAATTTATATTATTACTGAATACTGGGTGCTTTTTTATTTGTGTGTGCACCAAACCCATCTTGAGTGTTTGCTGCTAAATAGCCTCAGACGTCACGCCCACGAAACATTGGCTAAACGTCTGATGCATATGGCACACAAAAGTGGAAACACTTCAGGAGTTTCGAAGTCGTCGTCGGATTGGTTGAATTATACAGGATTTATACAGGAGACGTGTGTGTCGCGTTCTTTAACGTTCCGCCTGGAAACAAAGATGCCGTGACGCCAAACCCCTCACAAAAGAAGAAAGCTGTTGTGTTTACAACTGTGATAAATGCTTATCAGGATCAAATAAATGCTGGATTTTCAAAAGTATGTGAAATATTTAAAGTTCGCGGCATAAAATCTTTAAAATACGTTTTACACACTGTTATTGTGGCAACATTTCCACGCCCCGAAACGTGACGCTGAATGAAGCCAACTGTGATTGGTTGTTTGACATGTCGGTCAAACAGCCTCATGGCCGGCCTTGACCAATGAAAGCTACCATAGATTCCAGACCTTCAGCCGTCAGTCGCGAGACTAGCTGCTAAAAAGCTCTTTTATTTAGTTTCATCTAACCATAGAAGCCAGCGCTATTTGAAGTTCCAGTCGTGTCCGACAACTGAATATGCTGGAGTTTGTTTTTGGATGAGTGAGGAGAATTTTTTTTGGAGCCCTCCCGAACAACATGTGGTGATGTAGGGGCTGTTTGTTTTTTTTGAGGATTTCTGGCCCCAAGATTCAACTAATCTCTGCAATTCTCCAGCTGTGGTCCTTAGAGTCTTTGGCCACTCAAACTCTCCTCCTCACCGTGCATTAGGACGATATAGACACACATCCTCTTCCAGACAGATTTGTAATATCTTTAGTTGACTGAAACCTCTTAATTATTGCCCTGATGGTGGAAATGGGGATTTTTAATGCTTTAGCTCTTTTCTTACAGCCACTTTCTAAATTTGTGAAGCTCAACGATCTTTTGCTGCACATCAGAAATACATTCTTTGGTTTCAATCCGTGTGATCAGTGATTAAGGGAATTTTGCCTTTGTGTTCCTCATATTTATAATCCTGTAAAACAGGAAGCCAAGGCTGGACAATTTCATGTTCCTAGACACCCTGGTGTGATAAAAAAAAATGCAAATATGAATGGGAACATACTTCAGAGATATTTTAATCATAAGAATTTCTAGGGGTACCAATAATTGTGGTCATTGTGTACTAGAGAAAAATATTTATTTCCTAATGTGATTTTCCCCCACATTCACTTTATTTTACTTCAATTAAAGGTTAGAATTTTTTGAAATTTTTAAATGAAAGATCAAATGGATAAACAATGCAAACTTATTTCCACAGCCTTCTTTGATCATATTTACCAAGGGTATGAATAATTTTGAGCACAACTGATATATATTTATTTATTTATACTCAAATTGTAGGGTAAAGATCTGAAACCTGAATACATAATCACATTACATTATAAAAATATTTAGTCGTCGTAATGTAGAAAGGGGAAGAAAAAAAAAAAAACGTACACGCATACATACAAACAAACAAACAAACAAACAAAAACAAACATCTTACCCTCTGTACAAGCATGGTTTGGTCTCCATATCCTCCGGCACGTTCTTCGTCTCCTCCTTCACCTTCCTCCTCCTCATGGACCACCATAGTGTTAACAGAGTCAGAATCTGCATCACGTGGGCTAATATAGACATTGAAAGAAAAATGTGAAAAATGAAACCAAAAAAAAGACAACAACTGTGAAATATTCCCACATCATTGTCTCGTACCGGTCAGTAGGGCTTTCCTCTTCCGCTCCCTCTCCACTCTCACTCTCTTCACTGCTCTCACTGCTTTCTGAGGAAGAGGAGTAATCATTAGCCTTCACCGGGGGCCGCGGCTGCTCCTCTGCCCGCTCCTTAGAATACAGACCGTGGTCCTGACACAATCACATGAGGAAGAAATCAACAGGAAAGTGAGAAACACTTCATCACGTGCCACATATCTGTAGTCGTCATTACATTCACGTTGGATCTCTCCAGATTGAATCAGACAATAAGATTTTGATTATGCATTCTGTCTTTCAAAAGCTATCTAGAGTTTGGAGGGTGTGGTGTGGGTGTGGGCAGGGGATCTTGGTTGGGGAGGATAAATGTGGTCACACAAAGACCATGAGCGTGGGACTGTCCTTCTACAGATGCTGGTGGTTGTGGACTGGTATGCATGTGAAATCAGCAGGACAACAGACTTCTGAGGAGAGACGGGAGACGCTAAAGAATGGTCCAAGATGTACATAATGCATCCTGTGTGAATGTCTCTTCAAGGAATAGTTCACCCAAAAATGAATGCTTGCTTTCTTTGGTGAAGACAAAATATGATATTTTAGAGGATGTTTCAACTGTTTTTTTGTCCATAGAATCAAAGTCAATGGGGTTGTCATTGCATTATTCAAAAATATATACATTACCATTCAAAGGTTTGATCTCTTATGCTCACCTTATACTAAGCTTAATTTGTTTGCAAAAATACAGTAAAAGTGATATTGTGAAAGATCATCACAACTTAAAATAATGTTTTAATTTGAATATTAAAATATTTAAAACAATTTATGTGTAGGCAAAGCTCTCCCAGTCTTTAGTGTCCTTCGGAAATAATTCAAATATACTGAGTTACTGCTCAAAACAATTTCTAATTATCAATTTAGTGTAGAAATTCAAAATAGTTTGTAACATTATATAATGCTTTACTGTCACTTTTGACCAATTTAATGCATCTTTGCTTAATAAAAGAATTAAAAAAAAAAAAAGTCATACTGAACCCAAAATTCGGAACGATAGTACATATGTGATTACTTGTGATTGACTTGATTAATTTATCAGCATATCACGCACGTATTGTTATTAATTCGATTGGCAGCTTTTTTTATATCTTAAATCATGTGATTTATGCCGTGATTACCCAGAATTACATATTTATGATTCATTACTTTCAACATATAATGGGAAAACACAATGTTGATTTGACATTTAGCCTCATCCACATGAACATCATCACGAGACGATGTAATCATGCAAGAACACAGACCGACATCATGCTGATACACAGATACGGGCACTGACCTCTCCTATTGCTCTCTTATAGCTCTGAGGGCGGGAAGAGGGAGGAAAAGAGATTGATGAGAGGAGAGAGGGATGAGAAGGATAAAGGGAGAGGAGGAAAATGTAAGGAACAGAGGTTAGTGTTTAGAGGAGGGCTGAGTGTGTTCATTCTATACAAGACACGGGCGAATGATTTGGGACTCTGTGCATGAGTGTGTGTATTTACATGCTACTCTTATGTTTATGTGAATGTGTGTGTCTACATCTCACCGCTGGTCTGCTGGGTCTGGATGAGGTTCGGGATTCTCCTGGTTTGTGTCGGCCGTCATGAGAAAGGGTGGGGGAGGAATCCATCTTGGACGAGCCTGAAATAATCCCGCAACAACATTATACACTTCATTTTTAAGAGTGTAGGGTTCTGCAGCAATTATAAAGATTCCAGATAGGGGTTTTCACCATAGAACAACCATTTTGGATTCTCCAAAGACCCTTTCATCAATATTTCTTCAAAGAATCATTATTTTCGTAGTCTGAAGAACATTTTAAAAATAAAGACACATAAATAAAGAACATTTATTTTTACCAGTATATCCAAAAATGAATAACCTTTTCCAATTTATTTTATTTATGAATCATTGTTTTAAATTGGTGAATAATACAAGTTTATTCTGTATTATAAAACGGATAGTTCCGGTACTTGATTCTGATTGGTGAGCCACATTCAAAGCTGTTGTAAATTACTCTACAAACCTACACTTTTGTTTACTTTATGTAACCACTTTGTTGCAACCACAACTGTTTCTGAGGAACTACATTGTTTGGTGGAAAAATACTGTTTTTATTAAAGGGGTCATATAATGCGATTTCATGGTTTCCTTTGTCTTTGGAGTGTTACAAGCTGTTTATGTATATATAAGATCTGTAAAGTTGCAAAGATTAAAGTCTCAAACCCAAAGGGATATTCTTTATAAAAGTTAAGACTCTGCCACGCCCTCCTAAAACAGCTCATTCACACACGCCCCCACGTCTACGTCACAGTGTGGGAAGATTTGCATAACACCATCCAAACATATACGCAATGAAAGACGACGTAACTTTTATTCTCGTTGTGGTATTGTTGCTGCCGCCGCCATGTCATGGACGTGGAGGCACTGTGTGTTTCGTTGTGAAAGCAAAGCATTTCGTTTGGCCTTCCAAATGAGTACACAACTAGAAATCAGTGGTTAAGTTATATTTACAACACTGTTCCAGAACAGTACAACGCAAATATTCGAGTGTGTGCAGCGCATTTTACGGAGGACTGTTTCCTGAACCTGGGAGAGAGTAGCCTACAATGTGACAACTATGAATGGCTGTGAACACTACAAAGTGGAGCAATTCCAACGTCGCAAGAACAGTCTGGTGCTTCTGCCTCACAGCCTGTAAGTATTTCGATATTTAAAGAATTTGATACTGATGATTCAAACGCGAGTTCTGAGCAGTGTAGAGTAGTGCTTGTTGTTTGTCGTTTCTCCGATCACAAATGCAGACATGGTGTTACGTTTACGCGGCGCAATGCGTAAAAAGACTGTATGAGTCATTATAATCAGTAATTATTTTCTCACTGAATGCAACAGATGCCTTGTTTATAATGAGTTTTATTGTTTTAGTCTCGTCACGCCGGGACACGGCATCACAACATGGTAAGGGGCATAACATTTCCGTCAACACACTTGAGGTATTCGGCCAATCACAACGCACTGGATAGCTGGCCAATCAGAGCACACCTCGCTTCTCAGAACGATAAGCTTTGTAAAAAATCGCCGCGTTTCAGAAAGGCGGAGCATAGAGGTTTTTTTAACCTCAAACCACATAAACACATTGCATTACACCAAATACGTACACAAAATAATGTTACTTTTAGATCATATGACCCCTTTAATATCATTACACTTTATTTGCTCTTTTATTTTTTTTAAACCTTACTACGTATATGGAATAACCGTTTATAAAAGCAATAAGCCGTGATGCAGCCATGTTTTACAGTGAATTTATAACAGCCCCTTAGCTGTTATAAATTCATTGTAAACCACGGCTTCTTGGGGCTTATTGCTTTATTTTCACATTCATTAAGCAGTCCCATCAGGATTTCACATACAATTAGCTGTAAATATTTTTGCACATAATCATTGAAATTGTGGTCCTGGTACTCCATGCACAAGGCATTGTAGGACAGGTGAACACTGATTAATGTGTTTTGGCTCCGAATTATGGTTTTTGATTAGCTAATATTATTTTTCCCACTCTAAGGTTAACATTTTTTAAAGAAAATTTGTGGAAATAAGACAAAAATGCATGCTGATGCAAATAACGTTTGAAAAAGTTTGCTTGATTTCACTTTGAATTCCATGATTGGAAAAATAAAAAAATCTTGGAGGGACTGATTAAGACATTTTTAGTATGGTTATTAAGCTGTTGTCCCCACAACATAGGTCATTTCAGGTTGTACTATCCATGCGGGGAGATGTGGCGCCACAGTGTTGGTAATACCTGACCTACACAACACTCACTGAGTATGCGGTGTCTTTCTAGAGAGCCGGTCTGTGGCAGGTTGGACATGATGTTCATGCTATCTCCTCTCTCCCAGCGCTCATTGCGACTCAGATCAGGATTACTGACAGAGAGAGAACACACAGTGCAGGAGTCAGTGCAGTCAAATGATTTGTGTAACAGCTGGATGTGTGTGTATGTATGTTACCTTGCTCGAACTGGGTGTCTGATGCCAGAAGAGAGATTTGTGTTCAATGCAGTGGCTATGGAGGCTGTTCTCTGGGGAATCTAAAAGAGAGAAATGGGGTGAGGAATTATGGGAAAACTCAACATTAATAAGTGTGGTCTATGTTAACCACTTATTACATTCTCTATTTTCACATGCTGGTTAGTGCCCAATCCAGATGAGTTTTACACAACCTGTATGATTATTTTGTCTTACTTTAGGAGGTTGTTCAATCTCAGGAAGACGGATCCAGGGTCCCCGGTCGTCTCTCATTGGCCGAGACTGAGGGGCAGGGGTCTCTGAAGTGGGGTCAGAGTTTTGACGGACTAGTTCTCTGGAGTGTAGAGGGCGAGGTGTGGGCGTAGGAGAGGGATCCTGGGTGGGGAAGGCGGACATGGTCTTAGTGGGCTGATCGCAAAGTGACTGAGAGCGAGGGACAGGAGCGGCATACGGTTTTAACGGCACCAGGTGGGCCATCTGGAACTATGGCAGATGGGAAGGAGGATGAACGAACAGGAGTGGAGACGAGACAGAAAGTAGTATGTCAAAGAAAGAAAAAAAGTGGGAAAGTGAAATAATTTTTTTTTTTTTTTGAGAGATAAGTTGGGATGTTTTTACAAAAGGGGTTTAGAAGAGTGGAAATCAGTAAAGCAGTTGGGCAGAAATGGAAACAGGATTGTGTCATGCAAAGAAAGGAAACAGGCCACCGGGGTTGGGTATCAGAGAAAGGTAAGAAGATCCAGCACAGGATATGCAAGTGAAGAGGAAGTTGCCGAAAATGATGGAGGATTACAGAGGAAGCAAGTGGGCCCCACAGGAAAGAAAGAGAAGAAGAAAAAAAAAAAAAGTCATTAAACAGAGAGAGTAGAGTTAGCCAGAGCATGCAGCATTAAAATACAGAAATGATGGCATCCTCCTAATTATCCTTTCAAAAGTTTAAGGTCAATTTTTATTTGATTTTTATTACTATTTTATATTATTTTAAACAAAAAACTGAATTCTACTTGAATTGACAGCCCTAATAATTTTATCACTGTTTTGGAGGTATGACTACTGAGTTTACCAAAGTAAAATTTTACTGATTTACAAATGGGAAAAAAAAAAAAAAAAAAAAAAAAAAAAAAAAAAAAAAAACAGGTTGCACACCTTTCCCTGCCCACCCTGTGGTTCCACGGGTCTCTGCATAGGTGGGGTCTGTGCAGCTCCTGATTGGCTGATTGATTCCGAACGGGACTGGATATTGGTGTCAGACACTGTAGTGCAGATTTTAGGAGAGCCCTGTCTGTTCAGTTTACTGCGCTCCTCAACCTGAGAAACCAAACATAAGAGTTTATATTCTGACAGTTAAGTTCAGAGACAGGGCTCCAGACAAAATAATCAGGTAAGGAGCCACTGGCTCCTATAAGAAAAAAACTTGGGCGCCAGATTATTTTTTTAGGTGCCACAGAATAAACGTGTTTTATTTATTTTATTATTATAATTATTATTATTATTTTTTTTTTTTTTACAATTTAACATTTCAATCATACTGTCACATTTAAGTCTCATCTTTTCTTGACTTTATCAGCATTTTAATTCATCTTGTAGATGACCTGGGAATTAAGGTTCACTTAAAGTGGGAACTAAATGTCTTTTCCAACTGACAGTCACAAAGAATTGTTCATTACACGGAATCTGTACCAATATCATGGACCATAAGTATCACTTGGCCACTGGGTGTAGTTCTCAATGAATCCTATAAATGTTGTCATGTCTTTCAAACTTTCAGCCTGTTTTTCTTCATTAGTAAAATGCATTTTTATAGGAGGAGTTGAATCATGTAGACAACGGGTTAAGTAAAAATATTAATATTCAATAGCGCATAACTATGTTATTTTTCTAGCTGACTGATGATCTTATGGACACCGAATGGTTATTCTGAAGTAAATGTATTACTACTGTAGGCTCTCTTATAAAATAGCCTACCTTTTGATGTTAATTCATGTTCATTATGTACTATAGTAGTAAAGAGAAAAATATAATGGGTTCACGTGTCGCTTGAACTGAAGCGCTAAAGCGATTGCACTTCCTGCATTAGAGAGCACCAAAACGGTATTTATTGTTTGAATTTCATTATGAATTTGGAATCATTTTAAAGCTGATACTTAGTTCATTAAAAAGTAACAAAGCACAAAGCTTTTTGCGATTACTGGACAGCAAGTGCGCTTCAAATATTATGAAGTTCATGCATTAACAGAACACACCATATAGACTAACATCTTGATAAGAAGTTAGTAATGATTATAAACGAGAATTGTTAACGATATTGCCAAAAGCCACACAGCTGACAGCTTTACCTACTGTATCTTTAGTTTGTTCAGGTTGTGCATGAAATAGACATTGCTTTTGTGCACTTTTTACTTGCAAGTAAAAAACGTGATTGCAAAAAAAAAAAAAAAAAAAAAAAAAAATCAGGAAAAAGGCATTGCATACAAATTTTTGACATGTAAATATATTTAGGCTAGTCGCCAGTGGAGACCTCAGCAAAAATTTCACTTGCAAATTAATATTTTAGGTAACAAATACGACCGTTTTAGTCACAGTCTGGAACCCTGAGAGAGCTACTGTCCTCAGCAGGTTGCAAGTGTACCTCTCTAGCCCAGGCTGGTTTGTTGTTCTCTAGGTTCTTGCTGTAGTGGTACATCTGTGGTTTCTTGTCTTGTTGCTGCTGCTGCTGCAGTGAGACGAGGTATGCGTGCTCCTGCTGCAGCTGTCTCTGAAGTCTTTCTGACTGTCTCTGCTCCTCCAGCTGTTTACGCTTATACTCCTACACACACATATAAACAAACAATTAATACCTTATTAACTAGCAAAAAGTGACTACTGGAATTGCAGGCACAAAAAAAAAAAAAAGTTACATAGCACAGCACACGGTCACATACATAAATACCCACACACAAACAAAAAATGTAAAACATATGCCCCTTCCCAACATGCAAATAAAATGATTATGAATTAAAGAATAATTACACACAAAACATGATTATTTGAGTGTTACATGGTACAAAGTGTTTACTGCTAAACTGAACAAAGAAAGAAAAACAATCCTTAGCTGTACTGTACAATTCTTTCCTCAAAAATTTAAAGCAATTGAACAATTTGCCAAATAGATGTAGTGTATTGGGTACACAGAGATGTAATTATTGTGTGTAATTATGTCATGTTGTTGCATATTGATATTTTGACCGTATCCCCAATTAAACTGTAAATTTAAAATGAAACTAATCCAAGCACTATAAACAAATCAAATCAACCCTTCATGATACATTGACTAAAACACACACAGGGTTTTGACACATAAATGAGCCAAGTTTGATGAGTTTCACTTTAGTAAAGGTTCTTGTGCTTTAGAACAGGGGTCTAAATCAGGTTAATACTTCTCCAGGACCCAAAAATCCCCTCAGACCAGAGAAGCTTGATCCTGTTTGGGGTCTGTAGCTAGATTTATTTTTTTTAATTAAATAAATACTTTACTTTCATTTTTGATCAGTCAAATGCATTTTGCTTTAAAGACATTTATAAGGTCACAAAATATTTCTATTTTTAAAAAATCTGTTCTTTTGAACTTTCTATTCAAGAATCACAAATATATTAAGTGGCAATAAATAAAATAAACATTTCTTGAGCTTTGACATCACAGGAATAATTTACATTTTACATATTCAAATAGAAAACAGTTACTTTAAATTTATAATAATATTTACAATATTACTGTTTTTACTGTATTTTTGACCAAATAAATGCAGCCTTGGTAAGAATAAGATACTTTCATATATATTAAGCCCCGTTTCCAATGCAGGAACTTTCCCCAGGAACTAGGGACTTTGGGCCGGTACTCCGTGTGTTTCCACCGCAGGAAACAGGATCTAAAAGTTCCAAGTAAAAATTTGCCCCTCAGAAAGTCTCTGCTCGCGAGAAGTGATGGGAATAACGGCATTATAAATAAACGGCGTTACTAACGGCGTTATTTTTTTCAGTAACAAGTAATCAAACGAATTACTGTTTCCCCCGTTACAATGCCATTACCGTTACTGACAGTAAAATGCGGCGTTACAATAATTTATTATAATATTACTATATTTTATTTTTCAATTTATCTGAATGGATGCGCAGTGTAACGTTACCTGTATTTGACGTGCCGTAAACTCTAGTGTGAAGGCGCACGCCCGCCGTCTCTTTGGAGATGGTCCTCACTGCAGAACACAAGATCCAGGGAGTGGAGTTGGATCTAGATCCAACTCCTCCCACCTTACATAGACCTAAACCTACCCGTCTCCACCCCCTGATCCATAAACCCACCCATCCCTACCCCTAAACCTACCCATCTCCACCCCTAAACCTACCAATCTCCACCCCCTGGATGTGGATCCAACTCCGCCCCCTGGACCTTTTGTTCTGCAGTGAGGGGCTACCGTCTCTTTGTCTCACACGAAAAGAAAGAGACAGAGCAAGAGAGTCTTACATAACGTGCAGAATTGACGCGCTACATGTAAACGATATTCTTTGTTGTATTTTCCTGTCAAAATAACGGAGTTCCTTTGGAATTCTTCAGCTTTTAAGAACTGCCGGGTTCTCTGTTAGTGGGCGGAACTAATGCGCAAACGACAATCTCATTGGCTGGCGCTCACCTTATCGTCCCTGTTTTGATTTCAGCAAATCAATTTGAGCGAATGCACACAACGCGATTAATATTCATGAACCCAGCAGCTCATTAATCCTTAGTGCATTTTATATTGTTATTAGTAGTACAATTCGTAGTAGTTTTGTTATCTTATCATTAGCCTATTATTTTTAGAAAAAGTGTTGGCCCCCTTCGTGATTTTTAATTGTTTTGCATGTTTGTCACACTTTAATGTTTCAGATCAAACAAATTTAAATATTAATCAAAGATAACAAGTAAACACAACATGCAGTTTTTAAATGAAGTTTTTTATTATGAAGGGAAAACAAAATCCAAACCCACATGGCCCTGTGTGAAAAAGTGCTTGCCCCCTAATCCTAATAACTGGTTGTGCCACCCTTTTCAGCAACAACGGCAATCAAGTTTGCGATAACTGTCTTTCACATCACTGTGGAGGAATTTTGGCTCACTCTTCTTTGCAGAATTGTTTTAATTCAGCCACATTGGAGGGTTTTTGAATGGACTGTTTAAGGTCATGCCACAGCATTTCAATTGGATTTAAGTCCAGAATTTGATTTGGCCACTCCAAAACCTTAATTTTGTTTTTCTTGAGCCATTCAGAGGTGGACTTGCTGCTGTGTTTGGAATCATTGTCCTGCTGCATAACCCAAGCGCACTTCAACTTCAGGTCACAAACTGATGGCCGGACATTCTCCTTCAGGATTTTCTGATAGACTGCAGAATTCATGGTTCCATCAATTATGGCAAGTGATCCAGGTTCTGAAGCTGCAAAGCAGCCTCAGACCATCACACTACCACCATGTTTAACTGTTGGTATGATGTTCTTTTTATGAAATGCTGTGTTGGTTTTACGCCAGACGTAACGGGACACACACCTTCCAAAAAGTTCAACTTTTGTCGCATCAGTCCACAGAATATTTACCCAAAAGTCTTCGGGATAATCACAATATTTTTTGGCAAATGTGAGACGAGCCTTTGTGCTCTTTTTGGGCAGCAATGGCTTTTGCCTTGGAACTCTCCCATGGATGCTGTTTTTGCCCAGTCTCTTTCTTATTGTTGAATCATGAACACTGACCTTAATTGAGGCAAGTGAGGCCTGCAGTTCTTTAGATGTTGTTCTGGGTTCTTTTATGACCTCCTGGATGAGTCGTCTTTGTGCTCTTAGAGTAATTTTGGTAGGCCGGCCACTCCTGGGAAGGTTCACCACTGTTCCATGTTTTATCCATTTGTGGATAATGGCTTTGACCATGGTTTGCTGGAGTCCCAAAGCCTTAGAAATGGCTTTATAACCCTTTCCAGAGTGATACATGTCAACTATTTTGTTTCTCATCTGTTGTGAATTTTTTAGGATCGCGGAATGGTGTTGCTCTTTAAACATGCTTCACTTTGTCAGACAGGTTCTATTTAAGTGATTTCTTGATTCAACAGGTCTGGCAGTAATCAGGCCTGGGTTTGGCTAGTGAAATTTAACTCCGCTTTCTAAAATAATGTGGCTAATCACAGTTCTTTCATGATTTAATAGGAGGGGGCAAGCATTTTTTCACACAGGGCCATGTGGGTTTGGATTTTGTTTTCCCTTCATAATAAAAAAACTTCATTTAAAAACTGCATGTTTACTTGTGTTATCTTTGATGAATATTTAAATTTGTTTGATGATCTGAAACATTAAAGTGTGACAAACATGCAAAAAATTTAAAAAATCAGGAAGGGGGGCAACACTTTTTCACACCACTGTATATATGTATATATATATGTGTGTGTATGTATATATGTGTGTATGTCTGTCTGTCTGTACACACACACAGTATATGATATAAAATAGTATATCAGGTAATTAATATTAGTCTGGTGAGTAAACTAGCCAATGGTAAAAATTTACTAGCCAATGGCAATTCTATTGCCAAGGTGCCCATAGAGGGTTGATAATATTTACAATAATATATTGAATTTGATAGGTGTCTCTCACATTGTCCCACAGTAACATTAAAATAGATTAGTGTACAATGTATAATAATAATAATATTTTCCTTCAATTAACATTTAATATTGGGGGCATCCAAGTTATTTGACATAGGCCTATTTGAACACTTTTTTTAAAGTATCGCAATAGTTACTTTCCCTGGTAATAAGTTACTTTTATAATGTTGTAAATCAGTTACTTACTCCGCTACTATTTGTGAGAACTAGTAACTATAACTAATTACTCTTTTAAAGTAACTTGTTTGAGTTCACGCAGCACTGTACTTCAACCACCATTCGCATAATTTTTTTTAAATACTACTGTTATTGTGTAATGAAATGTAGTTTTAAAAGTATTTCAGGCAAGAATGTAGTTGTTTAAAACTCGAATCTGTGGTTTATTTATAGTTACAGCCTATTTGAAAATGTGCATCGCTGATTTCGGAGACGTGAGAACCACGCAATCAGCAGGCGCTCAGTGCTCATGTTTCCTGATGAGAGCAGCCTCAACTCAGCTACTCCTTCTGACATTTGCCGCTGGCTCTGATGTCTCTGTAGTGGTTAAACGCAAGAAATTTCGTTTTGGGTAATCTTTGGTCTTTATTCTATTAATCTATTAATATGTTAAAATGAAAATGAAAAGAGGCAGTCCTGTTTGCTATAATATTTTGTTTCATTGTAATGTATGTATGTATGTTCCCTAAACTACATTTCTGCGGCTATTAATATGTTTAATTAAAAACGAAAAGAGGAAGCGGTGTTTGATATTATATTTCATCTTATTGTAAATACAGAGGAAAACTGCAGTAGCCAAGGTGAGCTGATCAAGTAGCCTACGCTGCTCTTTGCAGAATTACCAGACTTGCGTCGTCCCGTCCGTGGGAGTTCACACTCCTGATTCGAACTCGAAGTCCAAACTACCGAGGATGCAAGTCTGAAATTTTCATAACGTTATACATTGCGTAACGTTATACTTTAGACCGCAATGGAAACGCACACAGCAACAGGTCTGGGGGGGTGGGGTTTCTGAGAAAAAAAGTTCCTGGGACAAATTGTTCCAGGAAATTTCTGTGGAAAAGCAGCTCTAAACGTACTGTAACATATTCAGTACCATAATGAACTTAAATGTACTTAAATACTCGATTTTAATGCTTTCATTGCAGAATCATTAACATATTTAAATAATTATTTACAAAGTACAAGGTCATATGCTTGCATATACATAACATTTTAAGTTTACTTATTGCTTTATTTTAATTTGGGAGGGTCAATGAAACATTTAGCTCAACTTGGGCTTCTTAGCTTTAGCTGTTTAACTTTAGCTAACTTTAACTTAATACTGTATTGTCCTTCAATGCATATTTTCATAAAAATCAGTTTGTGACCAACCAATAATTGAAGACCCCTGCTCCAAATCTGTTCTAAATGCCCCACTCTGATACCAGCAGTCGTTTGATCATTAAAGCATTAAGGGTCCTGTTACATGAGACGCATCAAAACTGGCTGAGGACTGACAAGACCAAAGCAAAGAAACAGAGGGAAGAGAAAGAAAGGTGTGTGTTACCATTAGCAATGCCTGCTCCTGCAGTAATTGCTGCTGCAGTATCTCTAACTGCCGCTGCTCTTCCTCCAACTTATGTCTTATAAACTCCTATAGAGAGAGAGAAATGGGGAGCAGTGGAGGAAGAGGAGGAGGAAGAGACGGATCAGAATAGACTCAAAAGGATGGAATAAAAAGATATTTGAGGGAGTGGACAGATACACCTGTATGTGCAGCCACTGAAGAAAGAGGCAGACATTTTAAAGAAGTGTTTCTGATGGGCTTTTTAAAATGGCTGAAGATACGGAGTGAAGAGATTTGCACCACGCGCTTCATTCACCTTCCACGGTAGAGCCGTAACGTCACACCGCTTTATAATCTTAAAATGGCGCGCAGCGAGTGTTTACAAGTGATTCCTGTCACTCCGAGGAATGTGTTGCCTATGCGGTTGTTTTAAGCAGGGCAACTGAAGGAAGTGTGATGTGAGGCATGTACATGTGAAGTCGTTTTGAAGAGTGTGTCCTGTGGCACACTGTGCACTAATTCATGCTGATTGGTCTTTTGTGTTTCTGTCAGTTGGATTGTATTGAATGTAGGGCTGCACACAGCTCACCCACACACACATACACGCACGCACACACACTGCATTTGAGAGCCTGCTGCCATGGCAACCACTCCACAGACATTCCAGGGCCAGAGCTGTGCTGAGTGGAACACCCACGCTCTGCCGTGATTGGCCGACCGGCTGCAGTTCTGTGGCTGTGATTGGTTACCTGCTCTCTCTCTGCCATCCTCCTGTCCTCCTCTCGTCTCATGTCATCGAGTCTCCGGTGAGGAGCTTTATCCTGTTGCTGCCGCACCATCTCTCTCTCCTTCCTCTGTTGCTGTGCATGCGTGCGTGTGAGAGAGAGAGAAGAGTGAGTGTGAGTCACTTTAACATATTTGGCTGAAATAATAAGAGCCTTCCTGTTGCTAAAAATCATCTAATGCTTTTGAGAGGGGAAATTAAGGGGTAGAGGACGAGTAACAGCCAGAGAAAAGATTAAAATGAGAGAGAGTGAAAGTGACTAAGACACTGTGCACCGTTGTGGTGAGAGAGAGGGCGAATATAGTGATATTGGTGAGTCAGTGCACTGCGGCGCTGTGTTCAGTAGGTTAGTGGCTAGATGGTGCTGTGTGCTGGTGGCACCCTGTAGATGGCCTAGACAGCATTTAACTTTGGACAACAAACCTAAATTCTAGCATTGCCAACACAAAATCTGAGACCACTGGTGAGCAGTTTTTTTTTTTTAATACATTTGTTTAAATGACAAATTATATAATTAGAATAATAATTAACTCCTCATGTTTGTGTAAATCTTGATGATCATGTTCTCCAAACATTATTTGAAAAGGTCCAAAGAAGATTCAATGTAATTGAACAATTGTGTTCATATTGTATTGCAAAACACTTTTGCTGCTATTGAGGTGGGATACAGGTAAGGTTAGGGACAGGTTTGGTTGTATTGGGTAGGTTCAAGGGTGGGTTAAGGTGTAAAGGATGGGGCAACAGTGTAATTATAAATGGAATTACACATGGGTATTTTTTAAAATATAAGTACAATATAAAAACATAATAAGTGCATTGTATCAAATGATTAATTTGAATGCAAGTACATAGTAGTTAAGCCCACCTAATATAAAGTGGGACCAATAAAAGTATTATAAATATAATACAATATAACATATATACAAATAAATAAAAGTATTACTACACCCCAAAAAATCCTGCACACTAGTGCTGGGCAGTATACCGGTTCATACCGAATACCATTTTTTTTTCTTATGATATGAATTTTTAAAATACCGCAATACTGGTGTCATTTAAATAACGTTCGGAACGTGACACTGTTTGAGAGGGGTCTCTTCACTATTGCATTGTGGTGAGGACACAGCTGTATGTGTTACTACGCGTGAAAGTTCTGAAGCTGTAGAACTAGTAGAACAGATGACACAGAAGAACTCATCCACAATATCCACCGCCCACTGCCATCAGCTCCCGCGTCTCACACACGAGCGAGACTTTAGCGCTGTATTCAGCAACTTTCAGACCCTTTTTTTCCATAGAATATACAAACTGACAAACCTAGCGACTTTTTTTGGATAAACCTTAGCTATGGTTCAGTTGGAAGATGTCTCCAGTGTTGCCCTGCGAGCGCGAGATCTGACTCCCGGCGCAGTGTCACCTCTCTCGGCGTCTGTTCTGTGCAGTGAGCGGCAGGGAAGCACCGCATTCAGCTGGCCGTACCGCAGCAGACTCGTCAGTGAATTAGTACAAAACAGCGTTTCCAAGCACCTGCTGCTAACTGACTGTTTGGAATTATAAATATGAGCATAGTTCGTCTGTTAATATTATGGACTTTTTTGTTTGTTGTTTTTTTCTAGTTTGTTATTGTTTTTTTTTTTAGTTTGTTAGGCTACTCAGAGGTAGTGTGCTGCATGAGACAAAAAGTAATATAGCCAAAACTACCGCATAGCCACTTTTTTGCGTAACGTTAGATGCGTGTTGATTTTATCAGACGATGTCGCGATTATAAATGAGAGTGACTCCTGGTTAACATGTATTAATGGGTCGTGTTTAGTCACTATTTAGTGTGGAATTTTTCTACAATATTCGCTCATCGTGACAGTAAAATAGGGCATTCTAAGTCAATCTACTGCAGTTCCTCTCTCAATCAGTAGAAAATGTGGTTAACACCCGGTCATGCATGACAAAAATAAATACTGTCATATACCGTGAAAACGATATAATTTTGAAAAATAACATGATATAAATTTTTGGTCATACCGCCCAGCACTACTACACACCCCAAATTTTTTAGTGGTAATGTATTATTAAATGAAAATATGGTCCCACTTTGTATTAGGTGGCCTTAACTACTATGTACTTAAATTTAAATTAATAATTTGATACAATGCACTTATGGAGTACATGCATGTTTTTACATTGTACTTATATTTT
Organism: Acrossocheilus fasciatus; assembly: GCA_036784905.1. Taxonomy (NCBI): domain Eukaryota; kingdom Metazoa; phylum Chordata; class Actinopteri; order Cypriniformes; family Cyprinidae; genus Acrossocheilus; species Acrossocheilus fasciatus. Next base: position 14,858,010 of record CM071942.1, read on the forward strand.
AAAAATACATGCATGTAATTCCATTTGTAATTAATTTCTGTAATTACATCTAAAGTTACACTGTTTCCCCATCCCTTACACCTTAACCAACCCTTAAACCTACTCATCCCACCAAACCTGTCCCTAACCTTACCCGTATCCCACCTCAATAGCAGGATGTGCTTTACAATACAATAGGAACACAATAAGTACATTGTACTTATTTTTTGATGCAAGTACATAGTAGTTAAGGCCACTTAATACAAAGTGGTACCGAAAATATATTTATTTTAGCCCAAAATATTTCTCTCTCATATTTTCAATGTGGTCTCAGATTTTTGTACCCTACTATATATAGTTAATTTTGTGCTGTATTCTGTAGCCCCCAGCAAACATTTCTTGATCCCACATGGACTTGATTTAATTAGCTTAGCTGTAAGGGGCTTGACTTTGAGAATCTCTCTTAGAGTATAAAGGCAGTCATGAATATAATGGCTCATGATGCTTAGTATATAACAAATACACACTCCTTTGTGTTGTGACCTATTCATCACCCCATGTCTCACTCAGCTAATGCAGTGCTAATCAGCCATTGTGTCCTTTCACAGACATTCAGTGACAATGACCGCTCAAACTAATTCAATTAAAAGTTTGACTTTGCACAGTAGTTCTCACTCATTTAACTTGCTCGTCTCTCTAAAATATACCTATATGTATGTCACAAAATTCCGCAAATACTTTCCTTTGTTCATTCTCATGAACAGAGAGCAGCTCTAGATAAGAGAAAAATGTTCAGCAGTTCAAACAAACACTGCTGTAAAACTGGCTCTGAAGTATATGTTTTATTTAAAACATCATGGAATATTCTAGGAGAGGAGATACAATTTAAAATTCCTCAATGATTAGATCACCAAACAACAAAAACTGTGCCATTTACTCACTCATCCTCATTCTGAAACTGTACCACCTTTCAAGAACATACATTATGAAAGCAAATAAAGACTAGGACTGTTACACTTCTGCAAGGTTGCAAACACCATTCAAGTATTATAAAAGTGGTTCAAACTTGTCTTCCAAAGTCATATGAGTGATGAATAAAAGTCATTTTGGAGATCGACAGTCCTTGTCATTTATTCATTTATATTATAATGAAAGAGTTGACCAAGGATTTATTTTAGCACTCCATGAAGGAAAGGAAGTGAGCATAATTTCTGGTGAACTTTCACAATAATCTTTCCAAAAAAAAAAATTGGCAAGTATGTTTATATTGACACCTTACATGATTGGCACTCTTCCCTTGTCATTTCCTGTTAGAAAAGAGATCATGTGTAAGACACATACCTCCTCCAAGCGACGCCTCTGTTCTTTCTGCTCCTCTATCCGCTTCTGTCGGTCATGCAGCAGCTGGCGTTTGTGCTCCTCGGGGTCTCTGCGCTGAGCGGCGAGCTGCGCCTGCTGTCTTTTTAAGGCCTCTGAGCGCTCCTTATTCTCCTGCTGCAGCCGCAGGAAATCCCTCCGCAACGTCGACTCACCAGGAACATTCAAAATAGAGCTTCAGACAGACAAACAGAATTCAAGAAGTATTAGTAGATACAAACACAGTTCAGAGCAGAGGTTGGGCAGTGAAGACAAAGTTGCGTGGTTTTCAAGAAGGACTGTGCAGTATGTTCAATTCTTTCTCAGGTACATCAGTGTCGTGTACTTATGTGCAAATGAGTTAAAGGATTGAATAATATGGTTTAATGCAGGAACCGTTTATGCAGATAAAACAGTTCCCTAAACAAATTCATTAAAGGGTGAAAGAGTAACTTCTACCCACAATTACAAAAATAACAAATCACTTCCAAATAGCAGATGTCATGTTTTGACAGGAAAGTCCCGCCTCAAACAAACAAAAGCTTACCTATTCTTGACTCACTCAGACATGTACAGACAAGTCTCAAATCTTTTCTCATACATTTTTTTAAAAAGTCTATATTAACGTTATGTACTAGTTCAATTAAAGTCTCAAATCAGTCATCTACTAGTTTGTCAAATCTCATGTCAGTTATATACTAGTTTAAGTGAAGTCTCTAGCAAGTTATCTACTAGTTTAAGTCTCAAGACAGTTATAAACGAGTTTAAGTTATCTTAAGTCAGATAACTTAGTTTAAGTGAGGTTTCAAGCTAATTTAGTTGCCAATTTGAAATCAAATCTCAAGTGAAAGGATCAATTTAAGTAACGTCTCAGGTCAATTATCTATCTAGTGGTTCAAGTAACATTGCAATTAAAGTCTTCTAGGGGAGTTTCTGCAGGATTGTGTAGTGCTATGTAGGGTTGTGTAAACACAGATGCTGCCATGTTTACCTGGATTCTCGCTCATCTCCTCTGTTCTCATCTTCTTCATCACTACCGCTGTACTCGTACTCTGTCTCCTCTGAGAGGAATCAAGACAAAATGAGAAAGAGAGAGACAGAGCGAGGGAGAGGAGGGCAGAAAAATAACGAGAAAGGCTTTAGGCATTAATATAATATGGCTAAACACAGTTTATGCAGACTGCAGCACTTTTAGAGTCTAAATCATCTGTATTCTTCCTTAACTGATACTGTATGTGCTCTAATAACACTGCTGAAGGCTGCTGCTTGTTCTTCATATCCAAAAAGAAACATAATTCAAGCCCAACTGTGCTATTTGATTACACTACTGACCACAGATCTCACGACTTACTCTAAAGCTACGCGAGTTATGTACAAGCACCACTTTTGCGGTCCAAGTCAAAGATGAGCTCTGATTGGATGGGAGTTTTAGTGACCTCACTGTACAAAGGCAAGTAAACAAACTTTATAAAACACTGTTCCACCACAGAGCTCTGGTGTGCAATGGATGGATACATACTAATCTATAGTCCCGGAGGAGCCCCAGCATCTATCCTGACTCTCAAAACAAAACTAATTCAAAAACTGGATTAATTATTAAACACTTATATCAGATACTGTCTTGTCTTCTTTCTGGGATTGAAAAAGCTCTACTGTTCTCGTCTATAATTATTTGTTAAGACATGCAACAACACATACCTTTTTCGCCACGTTTCTTGCGTGTGCGGTCGATGTGATCTTTGAGCTGGATGCGGACTTGTCTCTCAGTGGGCTGGTCTCTGATGAACGAGTGCTTCAGCAGCTGTTCTGTGGATGGACGACTCGGATACGACTTCACAAGACAGCCCTCGATGAAGTCAATAAACTTCTTAGACCTGAAAGAGACAGTAAAACATGCAAGAAATGAATGTATTAACAGGAAAATAAATTCAAGAGAAACCCCGATTATGAAATGCTGTTGTACTGGGCAATAGGGAATGCCCTACAGGCCTCGGGCCAGTTGGTGGTACAGCTGCATTGACACTACATCACTCGTAGACAAAGTAAATTTCTTTTCATGCCATGAAAACACACGGTTTTCTGTTATATGTGCAATACTTGTTGCTACGAATTCTACTGATTTCTAGGTCACTAATCACAAAGGTAAAGTCAGCTGGTTAACACAGATGAAATGCTGTTAAAAATGGGCTAATAAGTTGTGACAGTCTTGGAAACTGCAGTTGGTTAAACACATTTAATGACAAAATGAATACACCATTTGTGTTTGGGGATTTTTTTTGATGCTTTTGAAAGAAGTCTCTTATGCTCTTAAACAGTATTAATGTGAAATATTATTACAATTTAAAATAATGGTTTTATATTTGAATATATGTGATGGCGAAGCTGAATTTTCAACAGCCATTACCCCAGTCTTCAGTGTCACATAAGACGGTTTTGTGTTTGAGACATCTCTTTTTATCATCAATGTTAAAAAACAGTTGTTGGTTAAAATTTTTGAAAACTGTTCAAAAGAACAATATTTATTTGAAACAGAAATATTGTGTAACATTATAATTATTACTGTCACTTTCAATTTAATGCACTCCTTGCTGAATTAAAAGTATATTTGTTTTTTTGTATGAAAATCTACTTGAGCAGCGTAGATTAGAGTTCTTCCCGACACAGTAAGAAAAAATTTAAACCAGAAAAACTCCTCCTTGATGATTATATAACTTTCAATATTTTCATGCACAATGCCGTAAACTAAAACATGGCTGCCTTTAAATCCCAGCCCAACATATGCTCCATCTCTACTTCTTATAGCCAGCTGTTCAAGGGCAGGGCTCTGACCAGAAGGACTAAAATAACTCCAACCCGAAAACTAAAATCACAGCATGCCAATATATGACAACTACAACCAACCAACAGAAAAAAACTGATGAAATGAAGGAAGAAAGAGAAAGCATTTTGTCGTCATACAAAAGCACTCTATATGTGTGGAGATGTAGGTGGGTGTAAGAGCAAACACTGCAACTCCTGTCTGAGGAACATTATTAAACAAGGAATCCACATACGAGAAGAGAAGCTATATGGATTGCAGCGATCATAAGTATGCAGTGCGTGTATATATAGACAAGGGGAAAAAGGGAGGGAAGGAAGAAGGAAAATATAGCTTGATCTTAAAATAACAGCTGAGACAGTGTGTCCTCACCATTTCTTGGACTTCAGTTTAGGAGGAGGGTTCCGTGGGATAAGGAACAAAGCTCGCATGGGATGCATGTCACACAACGCTGAAGGAAAGAGCAGAGCAATCAAACACGCTGATAAAAGACTCTTTCACCCATGTGTCCAATTATCAGAGTAACTGACTCAAGAGGTGACAACAATTCATGAACGCAAGTAGAGCAGTGACTGGGTCGCTGCTACATGCTGTCCGTGTGAGCGGGTGACTCTGTGTGTGTGTGTGTGTGTGTGTGTGTGTGTGTGTGTGTGTGTGTGTGTGTGTGTGAGAGAGAAAACCTGACTAAGTGTCGTGCTGCATAAGTTATGACAATGTAGCACAGATCAACCACCACCTCTGATCTTCTTTTTCAGGGGTGCGAAATATCACACAAGAAATTTTGTTTGATGTTGATGATTTTGTTTGAAGTTGATGATTTACATCTAGGTAATCTACTAGGTACTGATTTTTTTTTTTTTAATATATATATATTTTTTATTATTATGCCTTTTGTTTAACTGGCATAAAAGGAATGGGGAAGAGGGAGGTTTAGTATTATTGTTTTTTTTTTTTTTTGCCTGCTTTGTAAAACAATGCTTAAAGTAATTTATTTAATTTTTCTTATATACCATTGGAATCACTTTCTGTTTTTTTTTTTTTTCCCAGCCAGTGTGTGAGAAAAACAATAACAGCCAATCAGAACCCATTCGACTTTAAAGAGCTTGAGCATTTAAAATGGAAGACGACAACTGTGCACTTATAATAAACAGAACTTTTACCTCATAAGCCATGTACGTGCTTTGCGAGGAGTTGGATAATAAAAAAATAAGTTGTCCATTATTTTCAACATTAAAATAGTTTTAATTAGAAGCTGCTGATGTAGATATAGCTCTTGGTGTAAATAGGCCTTCATTTCTGGTTGTCTAATCGGCTTGGAAGAGCAGTGTTCAAATAGCTCTCACTACAGTATCACTCCGTTTGCATTTTGGACCAAAGTATGTCAACAGTTGGATAAAAGCAGTAACAGTTGATTTTGATTATTTTGATCCTTTTTTGATTATTAATTTAAAAGCAGGAGCTGTAATGGTGACTTCAATGTTAGTGTAATGCAGCCGGTACGAGGGACTGATATAAAGTATATACACAAGGTATATGTTCTTGTTCATAATAAGGCCTGGATCCACAATGTAATGTGAGGTTGCATCAGTAAACACAAAAACTGTGTACTTACGAGGTGCTCCTTCAGCCATCTCTATAGCGGTGATTCCCAGAGACCAGATATCACTCTGTTGTAAAACAAAAAGATATATAAACTGATGTGATATACAAAAATAAGTAAATAAACATGCAATCAATAGAGGAATTGCAATTTTGTATCAAATAAAAATAAAGATCCAGTTTTAAAAAAAAAGTTATTTTGCATTAACATTAATGCATATCATGAACTTAAAAAGTGGAAAACAAAAGAATGTTTCCACTAAATAGTAATATAGAAGAACCATTTCCTCTTCTGTACTCATTGAAACCAAGTGACGGCACGCATTCAAACCAAGCAAAGAAAAAAAAAGTGTTGCATTGAGTATCACTTCACTAAATAATGACCAAGCTAAATATCACATATAAAAGGTTATGGCGATTTTTATGGTTTTATGGTAAAAAGCTGGTGTTTGAACATATTCTATTATTGGTATTTATGAAAAGAAATCCAATGGTAATGGCTTTATAATGTTAAATTGCTATATTTTATATATTTTAAATTGATCCCATTTTATTATCAATAATCACAAAAATCGATAATAGAGGCATCAGTATTGGTCTCAGAACCTGATAAAAGGGCTTTGTGTGATCTAAACATACAGTAACAGCCACCATGAGTGGACGCAGCTAATTCTAGACCTGATAAACATATTGTAATTTAATATACATTATATTAAAATTGACCATGCTTATTGACCCACAAACAGGTGTACACAACCGTTCAAATGTTTGGACTTCTTTCAAAAAAATCTGAGCAACCCCAAACTGTTGAGCAGTGGTGTACATCAACAGTTAGAAGCTCATTTTACCCTATAATCATAGGTGGAGTCAGGATTCTCATCACAGGCAATGACTTCTGGGGCCATCCAGTATGGTGTGCCAATGAAAGTGTTTCTTCTGCCGACTGTACGATCCAGCTGTGCACTCACCCCAAAGTCCACTACAGAGAGAGTGAGAAAAGAGGAAGCAATCAGAGTCTGTAATATTACAGGACACTTTGTGCTTATAAACAGTCTTATGAAACCTGTTGCGCAGCCCAAATGTTTATATTCATCTATGCTAATTCCCTCCCTCTCATACATGCAGACACACTCTTCAACTTCCGCCACACTCTCCCTCAGGTTGTGGTGTGTGAAGATATTTTTGTCATGGTGTCAGGCCTATATTAATGAGCTTCGGTGCTTTGCTCTAGTTGCTAAAAGATGATGTTCTCTAATCAGACAGGATATAGGCTAGACAACACACACACACACACACACTCAAGCACACAAAACAGAGCTACGCAAATCAAATCTCACCACATCAGACAGCCCTGAATCAAAAACAAAGTTCATGAGAGACTCTGTTTTTCTAAGTGTGACAAGCAAATATCTCACTCACCGAGTTTAACCTCTGCATTCTCTGTAAGCAGTACATTCTGTCCTTTGATGTCTCTGTGGATGACTTTATGAGCATGGAGGTGAGACAGACCCTGAGGAGAAGAGAGACAGTGTTTACTGGCTGTGCGACATTACATGTAAATTACATGAAACTAAAAGATTAACTCAAGTAAGGCTGCAGTTAAGTGTCATGTGTCAGATATGCAATGAATATTGTTAAAGCTGGCAAGAAACGGAAATTGTGATCCGTCTTGTAATCAAATTGTAATCGCGTTTTGGCTTGATGCGATTATTGAATCGCAAAGGCTGTGATTTATAATTAAATAAATATATGCACATTAAATACTTTAAATAAAATATTAAATACTGCTCATGTACGCACTGCGAGTTTGAGCTGCTTATAACGTGCCTCTGAAAAAGCAACACAAACCAAACATCCTCCCCAACTTAAGAAGCGTTTATAAAACAGTTGTCCAACAAAAGAGAACATTTAATAAAATGATTTTACTCAACGACACCAATCAAGTTCATTTTCTGATCTGATCACAGAATGATCGGCTTCTTATCACAGAATGAGGCAGTAAATTTACATTTACATTTACATTTATGCATTTAGCAGACGCTTTTATCCAAAGCGACTTACATTGCATTCAAGTTACAGTGTTTACATTTTATCAGCTCTTGCTTTCCCTGGGAATCGAACCCATGATCTTGGCGTTGCTAGCGCCATGCTCTACTATTTGAGCTACAGGAAAGCCAATATATTCTATATATATATATATATATATATATATATATATATATATATATATATATATATATATATATATATATATATATATATATATATTCTTTACTGTAGGTTACTGACTTGAACTAATCAGTTCAAGCGTTTCTATATACTTTTTATTCAGTCACAGCGATAGCGAGAAGCTGCTCACTGAAGAGCAAACGGGTTTAGCTTACACGTAGCTCCCCCTCGTTAGACGTCTAGGGCGAACCACAAATGTAATTTGTGCCCAATGAGTGAAGCAAGCTCCACCCCATTAGATGTCCAGAGAGGAGTAGCTGGAAGAATCTGCAAGATTAATCTTTAATGAGCCGAAAAGAACGCACGTCACACCTCTGTTCATCAAATTGCACTGGCTACCAATAGCTGCTCGCATAAAATTCAAGGCATTAATGTTTGCCTACAAAACCACCTCTGGCTCTGCACCCCTTTACCTAAATTCAGTTCTTCACACCAATGTGCCCTCTAGAAGCTTGCGTTCTGTTCTGCAAGTGAACAACGCATTACTGTGCCATCCCAAAGAGGCACAAAATCACTTTCACTGACTTTTTCATTAACTGTTCCCATCTGGTGGAATGACCTGCCCAACTCAATCAGAGCAGCTGAATCCTTAGCCATCTTCAAGAAATGGCTAAAAACACGTGTCTATTTGACCCTCTAACTCTAGTACTCTCTATTCTAATTTTATTTTATCTAGATTTATTCTTATTTAATTTAAAAAAAAAACATCTACTTGTCATCTAAACTATCTACTTGTTTCTTTAAAAAAAAAAAAAAAACACTAGGTTTATTTTTTTCTATATTCTATCTACCCGTTTTCTTTCTTTTCTTTTTTTTTTTAAATAAAAAACCTTGCTACGTGTAGTGCGCTAGGCTAACCGAGACTTGTCATAAGACTTGCATGTTGTTGCTCTTTTGTTGGTTTTGATTGCTTCTATTATCCTCATTTGTAAGTCGCTTTGGATAAAAGCGTCTGCTAAATGACAATGTAAATGTAAGTCATTTGACTCTGCAGTGAGCACCATAGATATATATATATATATAAACACTAGATGCCTCGTACGCACTGTTGGCCAATGGAGGTCGACGTCCGCACACGGCGGCCATCTTGCCACAGGGTGCTCGCTCCCTCATAACATTGTGTTGTATGAAGCATGTACTTTTTAAATAACCATAATTTGCTCAATTATCTACCGATTTTCAAACGGTTTGATTTGTTATCAACGTCAGAGATGTAGTTATGACACTGCATACATATGAATAAGAAAAGAAAATCTGCAATTTCAACATGTTACAGCATTCAGAATTATAGCCACGTTAATAACGTTTGTAAGAAACCAAACCGTTTGTAAATCCGTCAAGATTTCAGCGAGATAAGAAGATTTATGTTCGTGCTGATCACTCATCTTACCTCAGATACCTCAGAACTTCCATGTGGCAAGATGGCCGCCCTATGATGCCAGAAGTGACTCCGCCTTAAGAGATCTAGTGTTTATATATATATATATATCTATGGTGAGCACCACTTGGCCATAGCTGGATGCCACTGTCCATATTAGGGATTTCCTGGAATGTCATGAGTTCTATTACTTCTGTGATGCATATTTGAAGTTTCCGCACAAGGGCGCCCTCTGGATTACAGTATGATTGAAACAGACGTTTCATGTGTTTGTTTAGCACTCAGTAAGGCACACTCAATCCTATTTTGAGCATACATAAGAAAAATAATACTTCTCTCTAAAGGAATTTGAGTTAACATATGATGATCCTTTTTTTCCCCAGTGTATAGAAGTGTACAGGAGTGCCCCCCCCCAGGCTGGCTGCATGTTAATAAGTAATCCTGCGGTTTTCTGTTGTCATTATCTTATCATTACTTTTGGTCTAATTATTATATTATTTGTTCGAGTTTTTTTTTTTATTTTGTTGTAAAAATCCCATTTTAAATCCCAAATCGTGCAGCCCATCTTCTATGTTGTGACATATACAGGTTGCTGAGGGGAAGGATTATTGTCCCCCACTTGCACCAGAGCATGTCAACAGAGAGATGTCATAAGGGGACGTTATTGTTTTTGATTTAAGATTATGAGGGAATATGAATTAAAAAAAAAAAAAAAAAAAATTATTTCATGGTAAATTCATTAGTCTTACTCTCAGTATTTCTCTGCAGATGTAAGCAATCCAGTCTTCTTTCAGGGAGTTGCCCTTTGTGTTCTTCACCAAGTCTGTTACTGAGCCAGCACCACAAAACTCCATCACCAACTAAACAAAAACAAACAAAATTTACATACATCAAACTGCAACTTGATACAGGACATTTTTTTCCCAAATCAACAAGGTCCATGAGCTAAAAATGTAAAATTTTCATGCTAAATCATTTCCACTAATGACAGAGCACAGCTATAATTTATCACTGTCTTGATGCAGGACTTTCTAGCAGGTCAGAAATCATAGGTTATGGTGGTGATCGGGTTTGAGGAAGCACAGACCCAGAGCTGGTCATCATGTCCAGGCGGACTCTTCTTCACGAAGGCTCCATAGTAGGTGGCGATGTTCCTATGGTGACTGTACTTCTTCAGCATGTTAATCTCAGCTTTGATTTCCTCCTCCTCTTCCTCAGTCACATCCATGACCTTTATGGCTGCCAGCTGACCCGTCTTAACATGACGACCCTGAGACAGAAAGAATTTCAATAGCAAGTGGCATAGAAATGAATCATTTACACACTTTGTTAATACACTACATTCAGCGTGCTTTATGGCATACTTAATTTAGGATAATATGAAGAAGTAAGGCTTAAAAGTATTAAGAAAATCTATGAATATACACTGCAGTTCACAAGATGGGGGGGGATTTTTTTTTTTCAATTAATACTTCTATTTTGCAAGAAGGCATTAAATTGATCCAAAGTGACAGTAAAGATTTATAACGTTATAAAATATTGCTATTTCAAATAAATACAGTTTCTACTAATCGAAGAAAAAAAAAGGTTTTCAACAAAAATGTTAAGTAGCAACTGTTTTCAATAATGATATGTAATGTGTCTTGAACACCAAATCAGCATGTTTCGAGTTCCAAAGGATTGTGTGATCACTTTAACATATATTCAAATATAAAACAAGTATATATATATATATATATATATATATATATATATATATATATATATATATATATATATATATCAAACTGCAACTTTTATATACACATATATATACACACACACACACACATTACATTATATACACACACATATACAAAACAGTATATTAGTTAACCACACAAAACTACTGTAATGAAAACATAGCAAAATGCCACAGGTAGATACATTGTATACACTGTCTATAAACTACATATTTAAAACAACACTAAATCTAAGTTGGATAGACTACTTCTATCTCACTACTATCCATAAACTACTCATAAACCACATACAGTATACACTCATTATACACAGAACAAACTATAGCCTCAAACAACACATTTTCCAAACAATACAGCCTGAAGTATAAATTACACCCTACACACTTTTTAAAGAAGGCTCATGTCATACATTGCAATAATTACAGAGGTCTGTAGGGTTAAAATCACTACATGAGCCTGTAAGAATAAAGACTTATTACACACTACGTCACATGGTTTCTTAAAAGCATGTATTTTTCTATGTTAAGATACCATTCCCAGCTTAATATGCAGACTATATGCAAGTCATTTGTAGAATGATTTATCAAAAAATAAAAAAATAAATAAAATCAACCAATGCTTCAACCAGTGAAGTGAGTTTGGGGCAGGACTATATGAATTGAGGAGAGTTTTGGGGAAATCTGATTGAAAGCAGCATTATGTTTCCAATTCTGTTTGGTTACACTAGTGGTGAGGAAATTACACAATTTAGCTTTAAACAGTGAAATTTGTCTGCATTCAGTCTGTTCTTCATTCACTTTTTCTGTCAGCTTCCCCCCTTCATCCAGGAGTCTTCATCTCAACGAGAGTATTGACAGGTCTAAGCACAGCTGCAGTGATCTGAGTTACACTGTGTGTTATTGCACCACGCTGAGTGTGCAATGACATTCTCACACATGCCCTCACGTACACATGCACACAACTGCTTTAAACCACTTCTGTCCTGTTACTCATGTACCAACAGTAGCATTTCTAATCCATCTCCCACTGAACCCTTCATCGCTCTCGCTTTCAAACACACATGGCTCCTAACTCGATTCTTCTAAGAGCATAAATGGGAGCTTTATTTATAATTTGAGGAGCCATCTATTATTGCGGAGTAACAATAGGATAGCATTTACTCCTAATAAAACACTACTGTCGCTCTTCCTCTTGCCCTGCATCTCTGTCTCACCTTGTACACTTGTCCGTAGGTGCCGTTGCCCACAACCTCCACCAGCTCGAAGATCCCTGCTGGGTCCTGGAAGAGAAAGACCATTTTTAGAATGGTAAAATCATTCAATCATGCAAATCCTCCAAAGTGAAGATGATTTGGATTTAGTCTGCAATAGTTCTGTCTAAAGCCAAAAAAAAACCTTTGAGGCTTAGACCAGAAACATATTTTATGCTAGAATGCGAATGTAGATGCCACCGCTTGAACAACTTGCTGTCAACAAGCAGTCTGTCTAAACATACCCGATGTGTACTTATTGCATTTGTCTGGCAATAACAAGGAGAAGGTAGAGTTACCTTCAAAAGTCTGTGCCATTAAAACTTCTTAAATATAAGTAGAATGTATTTTTCCAAATATTCATTCTTTAAATATATTAACAGAACTGTTCAAGTTCAATTAGGTAACTGGAATATTTAAGAGGAATCAGAATCATTCAATCAAGTCATGATGAAGTAATGACAGATCATTTCTTTTCCTATTGTGACACACATCCAGTGATTTGAACAAGAACTTGAAGTCATCTGAAAGAAAGAGGTCAGGTATGAGCGATGAAATAAATATTTCAAGGTCAAAAATAAAATAAAACCTAGACTTTTTTGAGCTGGGAAAAAAAGTAAATACAAAATACATGATGCTAATATTAGTTATTTTTGCCCTTGTGGCAATGCTTGAGAATGAATAAATTGTGTTCAGACAATTCAGAATGCTGCAAGACATGAAATAGATGGAGTTTGTGTATTTGCACTGGGTTTTATCGGTCAGAACTTCACTCTCTGTACTTTCTCAGTGAAAAATTCGGAAACTACATCATTTGAAGTGCACAATGATCAAGAAAAGAAATATTTCATGTCTTCAATCAAGCTTATTTTGGAGATTATTTTTCTCTCTTACACAAATGGCTCCCTGCTGGCTCAGGATGGCAATGACAGAACCATTACCTGCTCAGCCATTGAGAACATGACAAAGCGTCATGTTTTAACAAACCCCAGGGTTTAAAAAGGGAATTTATGCAGTATTGTTGTGTATTAAGAACCATTATGAAACTCCCTAGCAGCTTTATGTACCTCTTATGTGCGGCTTCAGCTGGGGAGCGCAGCCAAAACTAGAATGAGTAGAGGGTTAAAAACAGCCAGCACAGCACATACACACACACACACACACACACACACACACACACACACAGTGTGATTCAATATGGCCTCGGTACAGCTCTGTGGGTGGACAAGGCTAACGTTCTTCCTAGCTCTCACACACATATACACACCACGATCATCTCGCTCTCATCTGCCTCCAATGACTGCAATCTTTTTTCTCTCACTCTCTTCATCTCTCTTTTTATGTCTTCCTCTCTTTCTCTCTCAAAGAGATCTGGAGTGGCAAGCTGTAAGCGAGCAACACGCTCTTATGTGAAACATCAGTAAGAGGCCGAATGGAAATGAGAACAAACACAAACAGGATTAAAAAAAAACAAGACAGTTTATAAAACAAAATAACACGTCATATCCAACATATATATGTTTTAGTGTCCTTATAGTATTAAAGCTGAGTTTACAAAGATCATCAAAGGAAATTAGTCTATACTCTAGAGAGCATCTGTCTCGTGGAGAAAGTGAGATGACACACAAGCAGTGAAATGAATAAGATGATAAACAGATATTAAGGCTTTCCCTGGAGAATAAAGGAGTACAAATTGAGAAAGGAACGACAGTGGGAAGGAAGGTTGGTGAAAAGGTTGCCTCTGGCTTTTCAAAGATTGCTAAACGACATAATTTAAAATGAAAAATACAAGATAAATATGAGTCAGTGTATGTCCGTAAAAGTGCGATCAGTGGTAGGACAGAACATAAACTGCAGCATCGCAATGGAAAATATATGTCAGTGTTCACTGAAAAACCCATATGAAACATACAGATATGTCAAATCAAATTAGTCTAAAAAAACCCATTTGAATACAAACTGTAACTGGAAAATAGTAAAGTGATTGGAATGTGAAGGTGAGCTCATATAAATCTTATTCACTTATATGTTTGTATGACATGATCATTCTTTTAATGTGTTTTAAGGATTACTCCTTTCAAAGCACAGGAAATTATGCTTGCATTATTACCATACATTGCACATGACAACATTACAGTGTACGTCATGTGTGACAAAAACCCATCCAACTTCATTTTTTGATTATGCAACTGTGGATGTGCGACTAAGTTAACACAGCTGGACTACTTTACTATCTGCTACATAAAACACCCTCATAGACCAACTTAAGGTTGGAAAATGAAAACAGTTGAGGAAATATTCTGAACAGCACGCAGCTATCTGACCAAGGATAAAGCCATTAGGCACTAAAGTAATGCCCATCAGATCCAGTATACGGTTATCAATATTTAAGCATTACTAGATCAAGTTACATCACTAACCTGCAACTTCATGAATGTAGACACCAATAAACATTAAGAAAGATTTGCTCCTTGCCAGTGCACAGCAAACATCTGGCTTTATGCAAAGGGTTCTTCAGCTGCTTTATTCGACAGCTGGTTTTATATTCATCAGCCAATGACGAGGTTGTTAAATTTGTCAGATTTTTCTAGCCATGCATATTCATTACATTGTGTTTACCCAATAGCTTAGATCATTACTAGTTAATATATTAGTTTCTGTTATGATGTCATTAGCATTTATGTCTCATTTACATAAGCAACCCAACCATCAAATGGCTGCTGTTTTGATTATGTAATAGACACATTTAAATATGCTTTTACAAAATTCAGGAACTAGCAAATAACTTCACCTACTTCTATGCCAAGTTTGATGCTCTGGCAAGTCTAATGTTATTTAAAAGTGATCCTTACAAGAATGGAAACTGAGATGACCACAGGTGAACCGGAGAGCAGGTTGTTCTCAAGTTCAAAAACAATACAACGAAACTACAAACCACCTCGATCGTGTGCAATTCTGGCTAGAGAGCCACATGTAAGGCAGACCTCTTGTGATAGTCTAAATGTGTGTCTATAACAGCGTGTGAGAGACGTGGTATGTGGGTGTTATATAGGACAGCTATCAAACAATGAGCTCAAGTGAATCATCGTGCTCTTTCTCTCTCTCTAGGGGCAATATCAGATGCATCACACCCTGGAGAGCCGTGCCCAGGAACTCACTGTACCAACACATAAGACAGAAGGAAAGTTACGGCCGGAGCTCTAACGTTTATGGCTTATTCACAACCCCACTAACACACTTAACTGCTTAAGTGTCAAAAGAGGGATGGACTGGGTCCTATACCGTTTACTTCCAGTCCAGAAGGCTCAAATCAGTTGTTTAGGAAGGATCATGCATACCTCGGTTACCATACTACCAAGGTTATTATCGTTTACTAAAACTATTAAAAATGCTTTTGTGCATTGAAATAAAGCTGGAACGTAAAAAATATGAATATTAGATGAAAAATTGGAAATGTTGCCTTGGCAACTAACTAAATGACTGGAGAAGTCTGGCATACATCATCAGAGAGCAATCTGTCATGTGAAAGGAAGACGATTTCGATTGAGGCTAGATGACAGGTAAGTGCCATAAGTTTAAGGTAAACTACTAACTGGAAAGAAATGAAACTAAAACTAAAACAGAAATTAAAATCATTTAAACCTAAATAGCAATGTCTAAAAAATGAATAAAAATAAAACCACATAACAAAATTAATAAAAAATTTTAATGAAAACTGAAAATATAAAAGTAAAAATAATTTTCAGAAATATCAATTTAACACCAGACATTTAATTTTTTGAATGACAGTGAATGTTTTTATCTTTGTGAATGGCAGATAAGTTTCCTTATCTATATGCAGGAAATCACCTAATTAGTGAGCGTAATTAGCACAAAGACACTGGATTAGCCACCTGCTAACATGCCACTAAGCTAGATGACTAGATTAGCCTTCTGCTCTCACATGAACTACACCAGGACTATTCTGGTATGCCATCTATTCTGAGGTTTATATATATATATATAGTTTTTTTCATTTTTTTTTGGAGGGGGGGTGTCAGTAAGTTTTTTTTTTAAGAAATAAATTAATACTTGTTATTATGAGATGCATTAAATTGATCCAATGTGACAGTGCACATTTATAAAATTTTATTTAAAATAAATGCTGTTCTTTTTGAACTTTCTATTTATTGTAATCCTGCAAAAAACGTATCATGGTCTCCACAAACACACAATTTTATTTCTGTAATTACATTTTTATATATATATATATATATATATATATATATATATATATATATATATATATATTACTGTTTGTACTTTTTTTTTTTTTTTAATCAAATAAATCCATCCTTAGTGAGATTTAAAAAACATTTTAAAAATCTGTCCCCAAACCTTTGAACGGTGGTGTATGAGGTAAGAGATTCATTGTTGCTAAAACATACTAGGCAGGTTTCCTGCTAAAACAGATTATCATCTTTTTGCCATGAAGTCTGGATTAATGTCAAGATGATAATCTGCCCACTTCTGCATACTAACTGGGCAACTAATTTTCTCCCTTCCCAAAACTGACTCAACCTTTGCTGTAAAAATATCTGATATATCCATTAACCAAGACTTTCCAGCATCTGGCCTGCAGGGAATGTTGAGTTTTTGTCCAATAAATAAAATTAGAAGCCATTAAAAAAAACTAACAGTGCACTGAATCATTGTATCACATTTGTATTGTATGCAAACACAAAAAGAGTGATGGCCTAAATAAAAAGCAATGCTAATGTTTTGCAGGGTATTCCCCATACAACAAGAGAGCTATTCTAAGATTACAAAGCAAGCCTATTCAGTGTCAACACTTATTTGCAAGGTAGGCCCTCCCAAACCACAACTGTGCGTGTGAGAGACAGAGAAAGCTAGACTTACATACATAGAGAAATACATAAACACTTCAGGCCTGGATTATTAGATTACACAATACAGGCCCAAGATTAACATAATCAATCACGAGCTAGTAAACCTTTAAGATTATTACTTAAAAGCTCGCTGATGTGTTTACACTATCCCTCATAGCCCACTGATCAGGCTGTTATGATTTGTTTGGGTGTGAAGGCCTCTGGCAGGTGCAGGCAGGTGAACGGTAACTCACCCGCAGGGCGGCCAGGTCGATGTCGTCCAGACTCCGCGTAGGTGCGTTTTCTGACATTTTTACAAGATTTCTGAAGGAAAATTCAAAATAGGTACTCCAAAAGTGCAGCTACGACTGCGCTATTATTTTATCACAATGTTTATTTCAAGGGACAGTTCAGAAAAACTTGTGAGGTCCCTGGAGAAACATTTGGCTCTTCCCCGCCGCGACCAGTTTAACCGACAACAGCTGCACGATTTCTGACCATAAAATGTTTGTTTCTTCTTTACTGGAGAACAAAAGGTTCTTTAAGGCCAAGTGATCCGGTTCTTCAGGCGAACGTTAGCCGGATACGACCGAGAAATGCCTAGCGAGCATTTATCGATGATAAAGGCTGAGGTTGAGCCTATAATCCTGAAGATTGCATGGCAACATTTACATGAGCTCGAGTCAGATGTGGCACACTGCGCTCCGTCTCTACACTCATTTTGGCAGCACTGCGTAAGTTAAGCCAAGCCTACCTCTGTCACAAACAGTAAATTAATATATACACGAGCCGTATAAATCACAAAATAGGTCAATCAAGAGGCAGAACTTCGCGATAAGTCAGAAGCCGAGCTCCAAAACAGCGGCGCTCGTGATATCCGCGTCAATCTGCCTCTGCCGTCATGTTACGGCGCAACCCACGCACACGCCTTAAACGGGATTTCTGTGTGGACTTCGATGTCACTGCTCGGCTCAGTTAATGTCCACAGTTTTTAAAAGTCTCTGCAATGTGTACAGGATTGAAATGCGCAGTCCTGGTGTCAAAAACAAGAAGTGTTTACGTCGAATAATATTCCGTCCGCCTGGCAAACTTTCATTCCCTCCTGCCGTCAGTCAGCGGCACCTCCCGGTTGTGCGCAAAACCTCCGCCGATTTGTTGGAGAGAAAGAGAGGGGGAAGAACGGAAAACCATAAACAGTCCCTTGTTTTCAGCCCGGACCCTTTATGGCAGCGACTGGTCACGATGCATACATAATATTTATTATTATTCATATATTCCCTAACGAGTCGCCTCGGGAAACAACTTTGTCCTTCTGCTTATAATGCTGAATGTTTTGATGTGTCAGATTGAACTTCTCTCTCCTGTCTTGGTATGATCCTCCTATTCCTACTTCTGCTGTCTGTGATCGGGCTGTGACGTCCCTCCTCTGCAAGAATACACAACACTCTGTTTTCCAGCCACTTTCCGTTTTTTTTCTTTTTTTCCCTCCCTCCTCTGCACTCCTCACTCCCCACTCCCGTCTTCCTGGAGTGTTGAAGTGCTACGGTGCTGCAACAGGGACAAACTACCTTAATAAGCTAGTTACAATGGAGACAGGTGGTACCGGAGTAAAACCTCCCTAACTATTGCAACATCACACGTTTTTTTTTCATCGTATAATTTTCGATACTTTCAGTTGACTTCTACTGTCCTTATAGTAAGCTTACCTTTTATAATAAGTCCTTTAAGTACTTCACGTTTACCTTACCTAAGCCTACACCTCTTTAGCACTAATTTATAAACATATAATTTAGTATGTTTATTAAAAATAAGAACATTCTTTCATCATTTTCTTACCTCATTGCATTTATTACTTTCTTTCTACTGTAGAAATAAGTAACAAAATAAGATATTTTGGTTGTGTGTGTTTTCTTTCCCGTAATAGAAGTCAATGTTCAGCAACATTCCTCAAAGTATCTTTTTTTTTGCGTTCTGCAGGGGAAAAAACGTCAGGTTTGGAAGGACATGAGGGTGAGTAGCTTATATGATGACTGAATTTTCTTAAAACATTCTTAACTATCCCTTTAAGTGGTTTTTGTTATACTGATGTGTTTTTCTTTTAATGTACCAATAGTCTCCCTTAAATTTTGTTTCAGTTCATTTATTTATTTTCTGTTTCTGATTGATCTCGTGTTCACATTTTTGTTTTGTTCGCTCTGTACAGTGACCTTGAGTTTGAGAAAGGTGCTGTATAAATAATTTAACATTGTTGGCTAGTCCTCACTATGTAGGCAAAACATTTTGTACAGCTGTCTTTATATTGACTTGCCATAGACTTATATTGTTTTTAACCAAACAATATTTTCAATCCACTAACCTAAATCTACCTCTCATAGAAAACATTTGCACTTTTACTACTTTCAGGTTTTACTATCTTTGTAGAAATTACATCCCCACAATGAAGGATAAACCTGTACACACACAAAAGACAAACCATCTTATGTGAATTAATACATTTATTCAAATGAAGAACAGATGGAGGAAAATTAACAGTTTACAAACAACTGTGATATGTAATTTCTAGTCATTAATCCAAACATAATGTTGTACATTTAGAAAAAACAAAATAGCTAATAAACCTTAGTTAGGGTAGAAACATATTTAATTTCTGACAGGAATGAAAACAAGGCTGTGAATGGAAAAAGTACAGTGTGTTCAATTGATTGTACTGTTGTTTAACAAGCAATTTGTTTAGCTAACAAAAAATAAAAATAAAAATAGTAGACAAAAACTCCATAAAACTGCTTTGAAAGTGAGTTAGTTTCGAAAGAGTGCATGTCGTTGTAAAGACCATTCACAGCATCATTTTCATCTGAAAAAAATTCAATTTAGCATCTACCCTAGGTAAGATTGTGAAAGTTGTGAAAACACATAGTGTTAGCCAAAATTGATTTAAGTATTAGTGAGTTCTGTATGCTTCTAAATAAAAGCAATTGTGTAAATGAAAAGTATAAAAATGTGCAAAAGCAGATACATTAAAATGCCTTAACAGATATAGAGATTTAAAAAGATTTAAAAAAAAAGATCAGAATTGTCACTTCATAAAGGTGATTGTTTGATGTGATTGGAATGTTACAGTCGTGTCTCCAGTGGTCAAACCCCAAAACATTCTCTTCAAGTGCAGGCGAAGTCACCTATAATATTCTACAACGTTACACAGGCAGATTAGTGATCGTTTACAAAGTGGGGCACTGACAAAATTAGCCTTGCTTATTTGGCCTCCAGTGTGCTCTCTACTTGAGTCAACACCCCCTCCAAAAAACCAAAAGTGGAATCTTCTGGGCCAATGACATTATTACATAACAATAATTTCTCCTGGTTGTCATGGAGATTGGGGGGGGGGGGGGGGGGTGATAAATGTTGAGCTGAGACTCCCCCTGAATATCTCACCATGTTTGAAGCCCCACCTGATCCCTGCTCCGTAACACTCCCCCTCTACCTGTTTCAAAAAAACATTACATAATTTCTCTGACCAAGTATGCCAGCATACCCCCCACCCCGATGCGCGCACACACACACACACACACACACACACACACACACACACACACACACACACACACACACACACACACACACACACACAGACAGTCATCCATGTTTTTACGGTTTGTCTATTTTTTCCTGCTTCTTCTCAATCTCTTCCTGCCTCTTTCGTTCTCTCTATCTCTCTCTCAGCAGCCAAGACCAAGTCAGCTCTTTATACCCGTCACCATAACAACCACAAATGTTCTGACAGATTTGCTGCCACTGCATTGAGAGGTGTAGTGCACACAAGAAAGAAATAAAGAGAGAGGGAAAAGAAGGTAAAGCAGCACCATCCACCCACACACATTCACAACAATAAATGTACGTTCTGTTCCTCGGTCATCAAAAATACTCTCTCTCTTTCGCCTTATTCGCTCTTCTTTCCTCATCTGATATGCAGCACTTTAAATCCTCGGCCATTTTAATTGCTCAGATCATGGGCATTTGGAGAGAAGACTGATGTTATTTCATTGTATCTTCATATAATTAGCAACTACACTATGTGATTCTCCTGGTATGAACGCGTTTATCTTCTTATGCAAGATCATTTTGTGTTTCTACACTAATTTGGGTTAGTGTTCAGAGCTAATCATTAATTTCCTACCATTACTTTAGTCCAAACCAAAATGGACAAAAAGTGTGGCGGTTAACCACCATTGCTTCCAGCTTAGTTAGCAGATGTGTGATATTTTAAGCTGGATACTCTTCCATGCTATGTCCACACATCCATAGGAACCATTCGTTCTTTGCTTTTAAGAGGTGGGAGAAGGTACTCTTCGCACAGGAAGTGCAGCGGGAAATGGACCAGGATGCCCTGGATGTTTTGTAGTTCTTCTTTGGCTTTCTCCGGGTCGGTAAGACTGAGGTTTTGCGCATTCACGTGTTCCTGCAGCTCACGCAAGTTGCGGATGGAGTCCAGTGGAAGACATCGGAAAACCTGCACAGTGAAGAAAAGATACTGCAGTACAAGCACTGGCCTAATATTACAATCCAACGTTTTAAAGCAAAAACATTTAGGATATTCATAACTAGTACATGCACCCACTGGGATCTCTGGGATTAGAGTTGTGCATGTAAATATATGGGTAATGATAGCACAGACGTGTATGGGAGTGGTGCTATTGTCTGAAGGCTTTACTGCAGGACTACTGCACAACCTGCAAATTACAGTAATTGCAGGTTTTGCCATATTTTAGTCCCACATTGAGTGCTTTTGTATCAGTTCAAATCCTGTACAGTGACTTTAAATGAAAACCTTTAGTTAAAGACATCAAGAACATAAAATGGCAGAGTGGGAGTGTGGAGAAAATCCAGAACACATGCTCTGTCCCTCACCTTCTCATAGATGATGGCATTTGTTTGGGCGATTTTGTTCCAAACATCGTTGAAGAAATGATCACAGACTGGATCATCAATGTTCAGATTTGGGTCAGATTTTGCTCCGAGAAGTACACTGAGGAAAAGAAGTCATGAATAAACTTATAATTTATACAGGTACAGTTTAGTAACTAAGTATTTAGAGAAGTGGTTCTTGCCATTTGACTCTTTATTGTCCAAGACCATATTAAAGGGATAGTTCACACAAAAATGAAAATTCTGTCATTAATTATTCACCCTCATGTCATTCCAAACCCGCAAGACCTTCGTTCATCTCCGGAAAAAAAATTAAAATATTTTTTATTGAAATCCGAAAGCTTTCTGACCCTGTATAGACAGCAATGCAACTACCAATGTTCTAGGCCCAAAAAAGCAGTAAGGACATCGTTAAAATAGTCCATGTGACATCAGTGGTCCAACTTTAATATTATAAAGCTAGGAGAATACTTTTTGTGTGCAAAGAAAACAAAAATAAAGACTTCATTTGTGGACTAATTTAAAGATGTCCTTACTACCTTTCTGGGCCTTGAACATTTTGGTTGCATTGCTGTCTATTCTGAGTCAGAAAGCTCTTGGATTTCATGAATTTTTTTTTTATTTTTTATTTGTGTTCCTAAGATGAACGAAGGTCTTACGGGTTTGGAACAACATGAGGGTGTGTGATTAATTGCAGAATTTTCATTTTTGGGTGAACTATCTCTTAAAAAAAAAAAAAAAGAATTTTCAAACCAGCAGTTCATTTGCTTAGTTAAACTGTTACAATGTTGCATTTTGTGAGTGGTTTGGTTCAGTTTAGTTTCACAATGCAACACTTAAACGGACCAAAGCATGTTGATAAATATCACATGTGAGCAATTCCCCCCTCCCTCATTGGTCAGACTGTTTATGAGCCATCCCGTTCTGGGATTTAGTTTATTACAACATTTGTGGATTTCAGGATGAACGGACAATAGCTCTTCCAAAACAGCATTGCTGCACAATCTCTGTCACCATGTTATCTTATCATTTCAAACTTGATGATACTGAGAGCTAATTTAATAACACTTCATACATCAGGAGGAAGACAACATAAAAAAAAAAAACTCATTTAGACAGATACAGTGCCCCCTTGGGGTGCCCTTTCTGTAGAAAGTCTCATAAAGCAAAAAAAAAAGTTAGCTGTGAAAACTATTATACGAGGAGATTAGTGTGGAATAATTCAAACAAATCACAGGACCCAGAGACGGACATTAACACAATCACTTGAGGTCACATCCCAAGCCCAGCAGTGAAAGGTGCTGCAGACACACGCATCATTAGAAGCATCTCACTGTTTCCCTTGGCAACCAAGAGATGTTCTGGTAGCTGGCAGTATGGAACGCAGCGTGCCAACACAAATTGCTCTGCTCACACACGCGCACACCTCTCTCTTTCACTCACACACTCCTACACAGACGGGAGAAGTTGGACAAAATGGGAAGCTGAGGTGCTTCACTGCACAAACACAAATCTATCAAAGCTACAGCTACAGAATCACTCTCACGTTATACAGCTATGTTAAAGGCATTTTGTGGAAAGAAATGCAAAAAGAGCTAAAGTGATTGGCTCTTGACTATTACTGATATGGTACTTTTCTCTGGCACTCTTGTCCAATGGACATAAAGTAGCATATCTTAAATTAAATGCTTTAAGTTCTTACAAAAGCCTTACTTCATACTGATTCACATTAAATTGTGATTAATAAAATAAGTGTGAGTGATAAAATAAATTGTGAGTTAGTGATTCGTCTTGAACGATTTATTAAAAGAACTAGCTCATAAGAGTCATTTGTTGTGAATTGAACTACACTACCATTCAAAAGTTTGGGGTCAGTTGGTGTTTTTTAAATACCTTTCAATTAGCAAGAACACAATAAAAATACTGATAATGTTATTTTAAATAAATATTGTTCTTTTGACTTTGTATTTATGATCTTTCTATTTATCAAAAGTATCCTAAAAAAGAAAAATCACGGTTTCCACAAAAATACTGAGCAGAACAACTGGTTGCACCATGTATATTTGTTCCTGCATGCAGTTTGTGAGCACAGCTCAACAGAATGATGTTTTCTTGCCATTATTTTTGGTGCACAGCCTTGTTATCTCATCACTTTGGATTCAGACTGAAAACTCATGCCGTGGCGCTGTAGAGTCAGTGCTGGAAATGCAGGAGGATCCAGCTTTCTGAGCCTCCATGTCTAAAGAAATTTTCATTCACTATTCCAATGTTCAGGCTTATTTTAAAATTCCAGGTTTTCCATGATCATAAAAATCCTGATGTGAGTTTTCTAAGTGTGTTTATTTAACACTGTTTATTTTAGGTGGTGGTTGTGACTCTTGTGACTCCTTCACTGAAAGCTTGACAACTCTGAATGCATCTCTGTAGCTGCCTTGGACACAAGTACTGTATACACACCTGAAGCACTCCTTCCGTAAGGCTAGTGCTAGTGGTCCAGCCTGGTACTCCTCTCCGTTCATGACTGAGGGAACTCTTTCCTCATCCTCCACCAGCACTGCCAGCTCACTGTCACGACTGCCCAGCATGCTCCTGTCATTGATGTTGGCTGACCCTGAAGAGCATAATGAAGAATTTGGGATTTGAACAATATTCCAATATTCATCAGCAGGTGGACTTTTGAGCTCCTCTTCATCATGCAAATAGTAAATATATTGGGTCAGTTATTCCCAAATCATAACCCAGGGTAACAATACCCTGATTGTATTTGCAGTCTTCAGTGTCAAATGATCCTTCAGGAATCATTTTAATATGCTGATTGATGCTCAAGAAACACTTATTATTGTTACTATTATAAAAGCTGAAAACAGTTGTGCTGCTTAATACTTTTGTTGAAACCATACACCAATAGAAATCTTTTGTAACATTATAAACACTGTTACTGTCACTCTGGATCAATTTAATGCATCCTTGCTAAATAAAAATGTACATAAAAATGGCAAAAACATCTCACCTATGATGTAGCAACGGTCGTCAGCAATGAGGGCTTTGCTATGAACGTAGATGAGCTCCGTTACAGGGGACTGGCTGAGCTCAGAGCATGTGCGCAGACCACACAGAGAAATATACTGTGTCCATTCGTCCTGCACTGAGGGGGAGATGAGACACTCATTAAGACAATAAATGACACACCATCTGTGTGATTGGTTAATGGGTAGAATGTTATTTCATACATTCATGGCTGAAAAAACAACAACAGATAAACTAAATCATTTAGAGCCGCTTTTATAAGACGTGAGAAGTGAAAGTGGCAGATGGAGAACAAGACAGGATCCAAAAAATGTACCAGAGTGGCAAAATTACAGACAGCTAAATATGTTTCCGTCAGATACTTACTTTGCTCCTTTAATCTCGAGAGAATGGAGTGTTCTCCTCGATTAATTGTTCTACACACAGAGAAAGTTCTGTTAGCAAAACATGAACAAGGGTTTTGGGTTGTGAGAGTGTGTGTATTAACGTAGCTGTTTGGCTGGGCTGGTGTGTGTGTACCTGTAGGTAAAGTGCAGTATAGCCTGAATGGCATTTCCTCCTCCCTGGCTGATATCACCCTCAAAGCCAGGCAGTAGAGGAATTACGACAAACACCCTGTACTTCTTCCCCTCACTATAACAATTCAAATAAAGCTTACACTTTATGCTAGAAAACACAAAGACACTGCAAAAGTACATTTTATTTCATTAAACTTGTATCATTATTAAAGAGATAACAAACCTGTGAGCCCGTAGGATCCGTTTGACAATAGCATCTCCAATGGTATTGAGTACATTCTTCTGATCTGAGCAGCTGATGAAGAACTGGTTCTGAAAACGAGGAGGCAAAGAGAGGGTGATCCATAAAACAGGCCACTGCAAGATCTAGTTCATGGTCTTGTCCATTATTCACACTATTACTAGTAGATCTTCTGCACTGAATTTTCTGTAGCCAAAGACCAAGAGCCGTATTTTATATGAATAAAATTCATATTATTTTAATGAATTATTCTATAAAATTACTATTCATTTCCTAGTGAAGAAAATGAAAAGACTTTTCATTTTTTAGGTCAACTATCACTTTAAAAATATCATATATAACCTTGTTAGGATTACCTCAATAAATTACTTCTATAATTTAGCATATTTGTAGACTTAATAGATGTTTGTGATGAATAGGCTAGTATACAATCAGACAAATGACAAAGAATACAATGTAATCCTTAAGAAAATATATAATAAATATATAATAATAACTGCACTTGGGAACATTCTTATTAAATAAATAAATACATTTTAATGTCCATCACTTAATATTAAATCAATAATAAATAAATAAGTTAACTGAATAGTTTATATAATTTTAGTTACCAATAACACAGCAGTACTGTTAACCCTGTTTAACATATTTTAATATGCTTAAATATATTCTTCAGACTTTCATCTGAAAAATACCAGTGTTTGTTGATGAATATCATTTGTTTTTTAAATTCCCAAATGCAAAGGTTTCATCATTCAGTGTTACCATTTTTTATTATAATTTCTGCAGGGACAAACATTTCCTCTGGCTGTAGCATAAGCTTATCTGTTCCATTCTTCTTAGTTCAGCTGACTAGCATTAGGACCCTGTTTCTGAGCAGGAGGCAAGAGCAGAGGCTATTGTGTGTTGCCAGCTGAATGCAGTAGAATCACATGATCCTAGTGGGAGAGAACACTGCAAACAACTCCACAACACTAAGACTTTGTGTGTGAACAGAGCACAGTGTCTATTCAGCTGTGTGCGTGCGTGTGTGTGTGTGTGTGTGTGTGTGTGTGTGTGTAAAGTCTTATGAGTCAGAGGCAAATGTTTTTGGTAAGGTCATAGAGTTAGTGTTACCTCTAGATAAACGTAATGCTCGCTGTTCTCGATAACATGTATATAAGCGTTGAGGATAGAATGTTCAGATGTGCCAGCAGACCAGCGATCCACAGAACGAAGAACCTGGGAGAAAAAGAGAGGGAAGAATGAAAGAAAAAAATATGTAAATAAATTTATGACAACAGAAAAGGAAAGAAATTAAATGAGTGGAAACGAAGAAAAGAAAAGTAAATTGCATGAACACAGGTACCTGTACAGAGGCTTTTGTGGCACCAGGGATGGTGAATGGCAGCTTATCTGCAGTGCAGTGGGATTTCGGCAGCAGGTACGGGTAGAAGTCATCCTTGTATTTGTTCTTAAAGATCTTAAAAGACAAATGATTGAAGATTCTGAAGTGTCTGATCGTAAGAACAATAACAAACATTAAAAATAGCCATTTGATTGCTGACCTTAGTGAAGTTCCAGCGCTGGATGAAGTGCCGTGCAAGATCTCTGGCTGCCTTCCCATGATGCACAGCACCCAGGTCTCGCCACGGGATGCGTGGCACCTGAGTTCTGTCAACATTGTCTGAGAAGAAATAAAAACAGAAGCTACACTACTACTATAAATGACATTTTTATTACAAATGAAAACCATTATTTTAAATTGTTATAATATTTCACAATGTTACTCTTTTACTTAATATTTATCAAATTAATGCACCAAAATCTAAAAAAAACAAAAAAACATTTGAACAGTAGTGTAAACACTGCAATATATGATGATTCAAGTATAATGCAATTAACACATAAATAATCTAGTAATCTAGTGTACCAAAAGGATCTCGTTTCCTTAAAAAAAAAAAAGACAAGAAAAGTAAGAAATTCATTGCATTTATCACAACAAGACAGCTAGCAAGCCATGGCCAATGTGAGTTTATGTGAGTACCTTTATGAACTTAGAGGGAACACGTTTAGGTTGTAGTTCAAAAACAATTTTTTCATAAAAGATTTTCAAGTGGTGAACTGTGTACCTTGAAAGGGCTGGTCCAGCTGTGTCCAATCTCTCTTGATAAAGTTGCTGTAATCTTTTCCCAGCCACAAGAGGGCATTACAGCTCAGATCCACTTCATCCTCACACTCTGACCCAGGTTCTGTCAGAGGAACTGCAGAGCCATCCACAGCATCAGACTGAGACATGAAGAGAGAGAGGGAAGGTATAAGAGAGAAAATAAACACAAAGAGTAGTAGTAGTAGTAGTAGTAGTAGTAGCAGTATATATTTATTTAATGCCATGTCAGCATCTTAGGCTATTTTCATGGCAAAAACAATTTAAGAAATACAAGTATAAACACAGAAAGATAAAGAGTAAGAGATAGACACATCAATGAAGTATGCCATCATATCTACTGCATATACCTCTTGGGCTGCCTCTGCATTACTGGCTGTTTTTGGGGGTTCCAAATCACTCAGCCTATAGTCGCTGTCATCCCACCTCCCAAACGCAAGATCCAACCCACCCACAAAGGCCACGGATTGGTCGATGGCAACCATTTTCTCATGATGTGCCCAGAGGAACACAACTGATGCAACATGATCAGGGTGACGCATCACCTAGGGCAAAAAGAAGTACAGACTGAGTCACTCATAACATGACCCAGAAAAGACAGCTATCATGATGTTGACGAATGACAAAATTGGGAAGGATGTTAGGACAAACAGCAGTAAGAACAGAAGTTTGTAGTACATCACACCTTAATATTGGGGTGCAGGTTCATCAGTGTTCTCTTGCTGTAGCCACTGTTGATACCCAGCGCCAGTTCCACCTCTTTATACAGCAACACACACACCTTCACGCCCTGTTCCTAAACATCACACACACACACAGGGTCATGTTAAAGTTCATGGCCATTAATATAATTATAACTATAAATAATTGTCTATAATTATAAATAACTGTCTGACATATGGAGTGCTTTTTAAGATAGATACAGGAGAGAATTGATTTAATTTATAAAAGATTAATGTAATGTAAAAGGGTCTTCCCCCATACTGCTTTGCGTTTGAGAATCTTGTCCAAGCGCCAGTACGTTCCTGTTGCTGGACGTTTAAGGAAAACCTCTGGACTCAGCCTGCAGAGAGAAAAACTCAAATATTATCAAAACACTTTCACTCACACAAATATTTTCAATACATTAAATATATGACACCATACTAAACAATGGCAACAAATACTGTACAACTAAACAATTAAATCTCTGATATTCCCAGCATCCACCTGTGTCTACTTAGCTAGTTTTGTTTCAAAGGACATGATGTTACTATCCCATGAGACCACAGGAGGGAAAAAACAGAGACACAACAAACACTTTGGCTGCATCCGAAAACTTAGGCAGCTGACTTGCTGCCTTATGAGGCAATGACTTTGCTGGCAGCATTTTTGCACGAAGGCACCTCATGAAACTGATTTCGGACAGGCTTCTGAGGCAGCGTAACGGTTTAATGATCAACAACAAAATAGAATGAGTTTTGGTGCAAACTAAACGAATATTTAATTACTATAATACTGATTTCTCGCTAGAAATAACATCAAAAGTGCAAAATGTTCATCAGAAATATACATTTACACACAAACTAACCACCAAATGCAACTTTCAGATGCCATCTTTATTTTTTAGCTCAACCGTCACGGAATGGAATGCACAGGATTCATGAGACAGGAAGTGAAGCTAACTTTGGATTCGGACGTGCCTTGATGCCTTCCTACCTTGGAATGTGTCCTCCGAAGGCAGCATTTTTCAGTTTTCGGATACAGCCTATGGAAACATGGTGGAAGCAGTATGTCTGGCTTGTATACAGTACATGATCACAAATGGAGCTGCTGACCCATTCAGGCCATGTACTGTACATGTGCGTGTGGAAGACAGTACACTTACCACCAATCAGTGATGAAGATCTCCTCCTTGGCCTGTTCCAGGGCATCAGCCACGTCTGAGAAATAGCCATTCCCATTAACATACCTGTCAATCAACCAATGAGTCATTTACTCAACACCCACGCCATTACACAATCTACTCAATCAATCAATTTTCCTTGATCGAAAGTTTATCCAAGGACATATTACATAAATGCACACACCACTTTGTGAGAGTGTCTGGCCTGGGTGGGGCGAAGCCTTCAAAGCGATGCGTCTGGAGGAAATCAGAGCACTCATAGAGACTCCGAATCTCATGACTCCACCACTGGGCCTGCCTGTAGCTATTGCAC
This sequence comes from Acrossocheilus fasciatus, assembly GCA_036784905.1. Taxonomy (NCBI): domain Eukaryota; kingdom Metazoa; phylum Chordata; class Actinopteri; order Cypriniformes; family Cyprinidae; genus Acrossocheilus; species Acrossocheilus fasciatus. The sequence goes on from CM071942.1 coordinate 14,888,278, forward strand.
TTAATCACCAGCTTCCTACAAAACACACACATACCAGCTGTGGCTGCACACGTCTCTGTAAAACGGTCTATCAGATTAGTGTAAGTAGTAGGAAGACTTCCTTATATTGGTCCTCAGACTCAGACATTTTTTACCTGTTGAAGCTCTCGATGCAGACGCCATACTTGGTATCAGTGTAAACACGTCCAACCAACACCTTCAGCTCAGGGTCGAACAGCAGCACAAACGACACAACGCCAGGATCTCTGCTCATACACAGCAAAAAACAACAACAACAGAAAATCAATTATAAAAATGAGTCACTAGAATGTTACATTAAATATTAATCTACTTTAAATATGAGTTTGGTACTAAACAATAAAAGCTCGAGGCTATTTCTAGCAGAATCCAACAACATTTTATACACCAAAATAAAAACAAACAAATGATTTTATCAGGTTCATATTGATGATATACTACCATTTAAAAGTCTTTTTTTATATAATTATTTTGTGCAGTAAAATAAAAGTGACAGTAAAGACATTTATGTTATAAATAATACTTGCTTTTATTTTAAATAAACACTTGTCTTTTGAATTTTTTATTCATTTTAAAAAACCCTGAAAAAATGTACCATTGTTCCCACAAAAATATTAAGCAGCACAAACTATTTTTAACATCGATAACATAAAAGAAATATTTCTTAAGCACCAAATCAGCATATTAGGATCTTTTTCGAAATATCATGTGACACTGAAGACTGGAGTATTAGAAGCTGAAAATGTAGCTTTACCAACACTGCAATAAATTACATTTAAAAAGTACATAGAAAGTACAATATTATTGTTTTTACTGTATTTTTGATCAAATAATTGCAGCCTTGGTGAGCGTAAGTGACTTCTGTCAAAAACATTTTTTAAAAATCTTACAGACCTCAAGCTTTTGGTGTTAAATAGTGGAATAGAATTAAAGGAAAAGAAAGAAGGTTATATATGGTTATAAGAAGGTTATAGAAGGAAGGTTATATATGAAAGTTATACTATCTATGTTAAACATGTAGATAAACAACATATGATGAGAAGGTCCACACCCAGATAAGGCCTCTAATACAGCCACTGAGACAACACCTCTGATTGTTCTTCATGAAGAAACATTTATATGTAAACAAGCAGGACTGGCATGTCCATCAATAAACACTGGGAAGCCCCTCAGGTTTTCAGTGTCAGGCCAATTCTTGTATACTTTATGATCTGCTGCCTTTGGTTTTTTTTTTGTCAAATATATGCCAATAACACACTTAAGCCTTCATATTTACCCTCAGGGATTTTTACTAGCATACAATGAAGGGCTGGGCAAAGTTTCACCAATGTTTTCAAGGAAACCGTTCTGTTTTCTAGAACTGGTCGGCCTGTTTGGCTCACACACAATGCATGGTTACAGCAACTGATTTTAACTGGCTCAAGCTGTGAAAGGAAGTAGGAAAATGATGACTCATGTCGTTTCCTGAAATATTTTAAAATGCTGTTAAAACACTGACATAGGCATTTAGTGGTGTGCAACTGAGGGGTTGAATGTGACACTCCTGACCTGTGCAAACTAATTTTAAATTGCATTAGACGTACAATTCCAACTGCACTTGATGCTAGTCCTGTAAACACCTAGCATCTGTTCTGATTGATGACACAACACAGATGACCTCTTTACTGACATAGTAAGGGGGAACTTGTTTGACTGGCTTCTAGTCCAAGCACTAACTCCTGCATTATCTCCAACTACAGCTGTAACCTTTGAATGACCTTGTGTGATTTTGATGCTGGAAGTAAGCTGCAGGCTGAGAGGGATCAATATGTGTTTTGAGTGACAAAACTTTCCACCCTACATTGTACAATATTGCACAATACAGCATGAATGGAGGATGCTAGATGTAGCATCTTTCATTTTTATTTTCTAAGGGTAAAATTAGCCGTTTGTTGCATGACAATGGATGGTTCTGAAAAATATGACTCAAGCTGATGGATGATGAATTAAAAATAGCTGCTAAATATAAAAAAACAGAAAGAAACAAAAACAAGCAGCTGATGTGTGTGCTCATACATTCACAGCTCTGAAAGGCAAGTTGTAACACGAAACAACAGAAAAGAACAGAGAGCTGTGTGAAGTAACAGATAACAGTACACACGTGGGTGTTTGTATTGTGGTGAAACCCACCTTGACATGTACAGAAGGAACGAATCCTTCACCACAAGCCAACGGCGAGACCAGCGGAAGCAGACCTGATGGTGACCAATGCAGTTGAGCCCCTGGATGCGGTGACCCCCCGACCGTTTCAGAATATAACCTTCACTGTGAAAAAAATAAAAATAAAAATGATAAAAAAAAATTAAAAAGAGCTGCAGAAATAAATTCAGGCAACAATGGAATAATACTAAAATTACAAGAGAAAAAACACACACAATCTTTACTCACAGGCCTTTGGGTCCAAGGTCTCTGATGAAGGACAGTGGACTGATTGCCAGGAAGTCCAACTGAGAGCACAATACACAAACTTTAATATGCAAGCATAAAACCACAATCCTCGGCAACTGTACAGTATTTGTCCATTTGTCCAACTTGAATACACTTTGAGGACAAAACCGCTTCCAGAATTTAGCTAAATCTAACAAAAAAAATATTTTTGGAGACATCCAGGCACATCCTTAAACATTACAGATTGACTAATAATACAATATGTGATACAGTAACAATTATTTTTATGTTGTCCAATAGCCAATATGCAGAAACATATTTAATACAGCTTTTTAACAAAATAACTAAAACATTCGATTTCAACAATAAAAACATTCATTATCATTAATATCATTATTACCTTTATTATTATTATTCAGTAGACCCAACATTGAAGGACTGATTGTCATTAGTAAATAAAGTATACTATAACAATAAAACATATTTTTATTATTATTCAGTAGAACCAATATAGAAGGACGGATAACCATCAATATAGATAGACAAGTCTACAAAAAGTATATGAATATCAGTTAAAAACATAGTAATTACATGTATATACTTATAAATTATGTGCATGTAAGCTTCTCACCATCCCATGATAGTTCTTGTAGAAAGTGTTTTCTAGCAAGTTGTTTAAATATTCCTCCAGATATTTCTGAAAAACACACATAAACACAATACATACAATACAGTGGGTGTACAACTTTTAGAGGGAGGAGGGCTTTGCACTATTACGTATGTACCGGTTTGCTAGACGTTCTCCTGATTCTATTGCTTCCATGTAAAGTTGGCATTTCCTCTGTCAAACTTGCCAGCTGTTGTCTCTGAATGGCAAATCTAATTCAAATCACAAGAACAATGGAAGAAAAACACCAGGTCAAAACTCCAGCCCAAACAAATGAAGCGTTGTGGATTTGCATGGGCCTGTGTGTGCACGCTCACCTCCCAAGAGGCAAAAACTGCAGCATCATTTTGTGTTTATACAGGTCTCTGTGGAGCTCCTGGAAGTGCTTGTACTTTCTTTTTACCGTCCATGTGAACTCCCCATGAGTCAGTCGAACCGTGTATAGAGTGCATACATGTACCTACAAACAGGATTTTTACACTGTTAGGTATAACACAACAACGCACTATTAAGTACAAATCCACAAACGCACCTTAGAGCGGGTGGTGTATCGCTCTGTGTTTTCCACTTTACAGGTGATGGGTGTGCCATGAATTAGAGGAGAAATGCAACATTCTTTCAGGTCTGCCAGGTGATGTACCACAAAAAAGTCCCGTTCCTCTGATAGATATAATGAAAGACAAGCATAAGGTTGAAACCACTAGTATAATGATATTATGTGTTTTTTTTTGTCTAATTTAATACAAAATATTGCAGCAAAGCAGTTTGAGTGAAGAATTTCTGATTTAATGAGAGCAGCATTCAAGCTGGATGAACTCCACAGGTGGATGAACTCCATTTCATTAGTCTGAGTCAAGACAGAGACCAGAAGCGGGTCAAGTCCTTAACAAAACCAAGACCATGTAAATATGGTCTTGGGTTCAGACTTGAAGACCATATTTCATGGTCTTGGTTTTGTCATGGACTTAGGAGTATGTGAACTCAGTCTTGACTCGGACTCAAATGAGCTGGTCTTGATCAAAGAGCATCTTGTGCTTCAGTGGAGGAACATCTGACCATCTGATGTTTTAGACTTGCTTATGTGATTAATGAACTAGAAACAGTGCAGAATCTAAATTATTTCTTATTCTTATTTTCAGGTTTCAATTATATTTTAAATAACAGATGTTTCTATATTTGGCCGCTCTGTTGCTGTTTTGAAAAACAGCCATTGTGTCAGGCCTCAGTGTCAACAATGTTATATCACCAGGGGTCAAAGATAGTCAGCTGTGAAACCAGTCATTGCCCTCTCTGCGTTCCACATTTTTTGCAATCTTTTCACAAGGAAGTATAAAGACCCACTGTCACACTTTCAATACCTGTTCTTACAAGCATGACTGGCATGTGGATGTGGTATAAATAATCCTTTGTCCGTAGAGAGTAATAAATGATCGAAAATAAGTCTGGAGGTTAACTGTGAATTGTGAAGCAAATAACTAATAACTGTTTTTGTTCATTATGTTCATTACGCCTGTCATTTTTTGCAATTTAAGATCTTGCCTTACTGCTCATTTTTCCATTGTCACCGTCTTGATTGTATATATCAGAAAACATGTTCGGATATCACAATTTTAGCTCACACTGATAAATAATGTTTTATTATATTTCACGTTGTTCCATGAAAACTGGGCATCAAGGTGGGGACAGGCAGCACTGAGGTGTGCAAATAATCTACATTGTATACCTAGCTATGGGGCAAGCACTGAACAACAACTCAAAAAGAGAAAGAAAATGCGTGCCCTATCTAATTCCAGCTCAAATCAAACACACATGAACCCACTGGTCGAGGTCTTCAAGCTGAAAAAATGAATGAAAGTGATTTGTCTCACCACCGTTGTTTTCAATAGATTTCAGTTGATCTTTAGTAAGGTCGCACAGCACAGTGTCCACACATTTCTTCCACCTTTTTGCTGCATCTGTCTCAGAACTAGCCATAAGGCTACTGGACCACGACACACCTGTAAAAACACACCAACAAACAAAAACACCCAGGCACAAAAAGAGGGAAAAAATTAGCTATGATTTTCTGACGTAATTTACAAAATGTGAAATGTACCACAATATTAGATAAAACTAGAGGCAAACAAACTATTCTCTAGATCAGGGATCTGTGCTGAGACCAGGGGCGTAGTTTGTGTGTGTGTGGGGGGGGGGGGGGTAACCCCCCCAATAACCAAAACTAGCAAGTACAACCCCACCCCCCCCCCCCCCCCCCCAATATTTATACCATGGTTAATGAAAACTTAGAATCAGGCCATTTATTAACTATTTGAATCGCGCCTTCGGCGCTTTTATAGGCGCTAACTTCATGTAAGAACCGAACGGAGCGCTTATCAGCACAACATGACTGAAGCGCGGTTCTTTTAATTGTGCACGAGCGGCGCGCCGAATCACCCTATACTCTGTGCGCGTTCACCAGCGCGCTCGAGAAGTGGGAGAAGATTTGCGCGAGCCATTCCTATCGCTAAGCTGATTGTAAAATATGTGATCTATTTGAATTCTATTGAGAAACTGCCACTTTAAAATGCTATGGAGTAAGTCGAACATTATCTAAAAAAAGGCACAAACTAAAAAGACTGATGAAAAAAGGAGAAAACAATCTTGCACCAGCACTAACATAATATTAAAATATTTTTAAACTACTCATGACCACCTTTACTATAATTTATCACGTTTTACTGTAGGCTTATTTATTGTGGTAAATTTTGTCTAACTTGTAGAATTTATAATAGATAATCTGTTAAGGGAATAGATTTTTCCCTAAAGATTTATATTACAACTGTGGCATGTTGTAGCTATTGTTTCTAAAGACTGTTGTTTCTCATAACAAATGCAATATAGATTAATAAAAAAGTCATTATTGGCCTGGTAATGATTAATAGGCTAGCCTTATTATAACAGATGCTACAGTTAAGAACTATGGTACTTTTTCATAAGAGCAAGTACAAGTCGAGAGCCTATGGGTTCTAATGATGAGCGATGGAAAAACCTGCCTTCAGATATTCCAATGATGGCATAGATTCAACCATTAAGAGCCTCATGAACTGTTAAGGAGTAAGAAATAAACAATATCAATATAAGAAAATGTTAAGGTAGATTGACTTCCCACGGCGTGTTGAATTAGAAAATTCTGTCAAACTATAGCCTAAGTGTCTAAATAATAAAAAATACATTATATATCCTATATAAACAAGTAATTGTTAACTAGCCTATTACTTTATTGCAGTTACGCTATCAACCAACTTTGCATGTGTGGTGGATAGCACAAAACACCATTTTACAAAAATAAACATTTAAGCAAACAAACAAATAAATAAACCTTAAGAGGGAGCCTGACCCAGGGTCCACTTCAACCCCCCCAATGTTCAAACCAAAACTACGCCCTTGGCTGAGACCATTGTTCTTCTCCATTTACACCAAATCTTAACACAGCTTCTCTTATCAATGGTGAGAATGCGTTATGTTCTCAGCTACCTTTCCTGATACATGCAGTTTAACTTGATTTGTGCATCTTACTATAAACAACACTGGTATGAAAACACTTGATAAGAACAGATGTAAAGACATTTGCAAAAATTCTACAGGTAGCAGAAAGATGGCTATAGAGATTTGGGCTTCTAACACAAAGTGCACATATTTCATGAAACCATTCATACCAGCTGTATCAGCAAAATAAATCTAACCATATTTTATCTGCTTAACTTTTTGTTATTTTCTTCCAATTGGAAGACAGTATATCATATTCTTTGCATCCGCATTCTTTTTTTTTTTTTTTGTATTTCTTTTGTGTATTTCTGTTTCTTATTCTCATTTGATTTGGTTCTGTTTGTTTGTTCCTTTAAACTTTAGCCGCATAGCATAATACAATATGTATGAAAAGATGTATGATTAAAAAACACCATTCATTATTGTTATTACTGCACATGTAATTTATATTCACAGGTGCAGGATTTGTCTGCACTATTGTTAATCATCACATAATCTGTATTCATTTAAGCACGAGTAAAAATAACTAGGACAAAAAAGCTAAATCGCTTGTGGCTGTTGGAGTCATTCCAGATTGTCTTTGGGCTGAATTGTATTTCTAAAGCAACTTTCCCCACAAAACAAAGGAGCTCATCTTTCTAGCAATAAAAAAACTGCACTCCAGCTGTGGTACAGATGGATAAAGAAGTTACCTCCTTCATTCTTTTGTTCAAAATATGTAAATGATTCTTGAGTTGACAAAACAAATAAAAAGTGGAAAGTAAAATAATAACTGATTGATTTCAGCTGATTTGACATATGTATAGTAAAAGTCAAATTCTGACTTTCTAAATTCATGTCGTACAGTAGTTCCCAACCATGTTTCTGAAGGTCCCACAAAACCACACATTTTGGATTTCTCCCTAATTAAACAAACTTGCCTAATAAGTGAGAAACATGTTGGGGAACCTCCAGGTATAGGGCTGTGAAATGGCGCTGTAGTAAGTAATTACCAAAGCAGAGTTAAGATACCTGAGGTAATATGATATTAGGCTCTGTAACGACATTTGATACGATTGTGACATCAGCACTGACACATATACACATCTTAATAATGTCAGGGGAATCATAGATGTTTCGTTTAATTAAACTAAATTAAACAAAACATCTATGATTACCCTGATGATTAATTTCTGGTAACAACTAAGGCAACATATAAACATGCAGAATTTACAATAGTATTACTTTTCAACTATTATTACATTTTGTTTAAAGTAAAGTTTTTTAAGATTTTTCAGAAATAAATTTAGAAATACACTACTGTTCAAAAGCTTTAAGAAATTAATAATTATATTCAATTAGGATGCATTACGTCAGGGGCGGCGCTTCCGTATGGCAGAGCATCCAAACTTGAGTCTATTATAATTCGTTTTTATTATTTTAAATCAGAGGGTTTTAAAAATAGTTAACCAATGATAAGCATTAAAAAGAACTTGTCAGTAAAACTTCGTAACGTCATTGGATCATCAAGCTCTCAGCGAGACCTCGTAACTCCACCCCGCCTCCATTCAGATTGACTCGCCGCGCACAGCCTGGAGACAGATCTCTGCTTTTTCGCAATTAAAGGGAAAATAAATAATTGATGTTTGAATAGTACAGCGTTTTCTTTACTCAAACACTATAAGGCTAATGTTTTTGTGTGTTTGAAGAGTGAAGAAGAATTAGCTATTTGCTGTCTATATATCTACTTGTGTAAGTTTTAAATATCCTGTGCACAAGCGCTTCATTTGAGATTTTGGCCAAGTGTATTAAACAACAAGAAAAACTAAGTGCCCGTATAGCTACAATCAATGTTATAACCAGTAAACGTTGATGAAAGCATATAATGCAATGCACTTGCTGCTTCAGATAACAGTTACAGCCGTTCTAATGACAGACAAAACACTCCATCTCCGTCATTCTCTGGTCAAAAACATTGTTAACTCCATTTGAGCTTGATTTTCATATAATATTAAGTGCAAGTGTCTGATACAATACCAATGCTAACGACGCAGTGTTGTTTAATTATCTAGTTTTTTTTACTTTTTTTTCACCCCTTAGACCCAACACACACACGCCGTCCCGCCCCGCGCGCCATACCCTATGGTTTTGTGAAACGCCACCACTGCATTACGCTGATCAAAAGTGATGGCGAGGACATTTACATTGTTACAAAAGATTTCTATTTAAAAAAACTAAACAAAAAAAAACTGTTCATTGAACTTGAACAAAACTATCACAGTTTCCACTAAACTATTAAGCAGCACAACTGTTTTGCATTGATAATAATAAGAAATGTTTCTTGAGCACCAAATCAGCATGATTTCTGAAGAAACATGTGACACCAAAGGCGGGAGTAATGGCTTCTGAATATTCAGCTTTGCCGTCAGATGAATAAATTACATTTTAAAACATATTACAATAGAAAACAGCAATTAAATTAATTAAACTTCAATTACATGAAGCTGTGCTGAGCATAAGAGACTTCCTTCAAAAACTAATTTTCCTGACCCCAAACCTTTGAATGGGACTGTGTTATAAATTCAAATTTTAAACATTTGATATTAAGAAAGCGAACAGTAGGGTAGAGAGAGGGTATTACAGGGTGTTGCACTTGGCTGACTGTGCCCACTGTTGCCAGGCAACCAGGCTGCAGGTGAAACACTAGACACAGTGGGAGAGAGACAGAAGTTCTAGTAAACTAGAAAAGAGCTGGAAGAAAGAGAGGGAGATATTCAACACATCATAAACTTATAACGAGATAGCAGATCAAACAAATCATAAAACCTTGTACGAGTAAAATGATTTGATGCATTTCCCTCTTGAGATAATGCAGCTGTTTGCATTTGATGATTTAAATAGCAACTGTTTTGCCTAGATATGAAAACCACAGCTAAAATCACTTACTTAAAAGGAACTGCGCCCATGACTCAATAATCTTTGATTTCCTGAAAAGCAATTTCAGCCTGATAACAACAGCCGCAACCACAATCATATTTGTACATGACAGTCAAATAAGTGATACTTGGAATGGAAATGTTTATGCCAGAATTGTGTATTTTTAAAAGGTATATTAAGGTATATTAGGTGTATTAATTCTGTTTCATTATTAGGTATTACTATAAAAGTAAAAATCAAACTCAAATGCTTGTCCTGGTTCACACATTGTTGAAATTATTTTTTTCCCCAAGGACCTAGAATGTGATTATGGGATGTGATTTTGATTGACTTCTATCTACGCTCATCTTGCCTCTTTTCCTGTCCTGTGAGCACACACCTTTCTCATACACTTTCTCTTTTCAAAAATCTCTCCTAACCTGCTTCTGCCTGGTAACCCGGATGAGGCTGCCCCGTGCCCACTTTAATCCGTCAACAGTCGAGAGGATGTGGGAATCAACAGGCGGCCGTGTCTCAATACAGTGAGCTGCCCAACTAGTGGACAACCACGCGTTTACACACTTTGTAGCGCACCAAATGCTATCTAGATAGATGACTCATTCATTTTGGAAACAGAGTCGATGTTTATGCATCAGTGGTCGTTATATCAAGACCATTAACATTCAAGTCTCGTGTTTTCACGTGACACATTTTTTACTCGCGATTTAACACGAAACTCGGATGGACTCTAGGTGCTTTAAAACACAGTGCAGATGTTTATAACAATAAGAGTATGTAAAGACAAGCGTAAGAAAGACATTTTACAACTCACTGATAAAAATGTCTGTGAAGCCTCATTTTCCGATGCACCACGATCGTAATAACGTTACCTCTTTCTAATCAAGATTTTATTATATATTACTCACCACCAAGGAAACTGTCGCGATTAAGCACTCGTCTGGCACCTTGTAGTTTCGTAGATTGTTATTTCCAAGTTAGACTCAAACTTCTGGATAACTTATCCCCCATCACAACTCCCAAGGCGTAGGTTCGCTGTAACATTCAACGTAGACAGTTTCAGAGGCCAAATTTACCGTAAAGCCCCGAGAATGGTCCGCAGAGAGAATGAATACGTAAGTGCTGCGTGCATGCATATGCATCTAAATATTACTTGCCATCTCTGGCGCTTGTAAAAATGTGGTCCGTCTAGGGAAATATTTCATAAACAGACACTCTCTATAATTCTTGGGCGATTGGTTGAAGCAAATATACCTGCATTCGTCTCTGGCGTAAACGCTCCACATCTCCACCGTAATTAGCGTAAATGCGACGCGAGAAGCTGCAGCACTGATGAGCAGCGTTTTATCACAGAATCCTCAGAGGCGATAAAGGAGCATCTGTACTGTTGAAACTGTTTATGACAACTCAAACAACACACTGATAAAAGCCACATCAGAGGATACACTCAGAGAGCGTGGACCACAAGAAGCAAACACGCGACAGAAACCTCAGGGTAGGCTATGGCAGGAAATTAACACTTTAAGCGCAACAGTACAGGAAATATAGGTAGTCATTGTGGAATTGAAAATATCACTGAACAATAAGCACTGTGGTTAAGTCAGAGTGGTTACAAAATTCATTGTAATTTATAATTCCAATTTAAAAGCGATGAAGAAAATCAAGATAAAAGCTCATTAAGTAAAATCAATGCTACTGAAGCTCCATCATTGTTCCCTAAATAGTACTAGTGTACTAGTGACGGCTTGTGCACCATTTTACCAAATGTGGTAGCCAAGCTCAAAAAAGAATCACAGATTTTTACCTTGATTATGCCAGTTATTTTATTCTCTGTCTTTGGTGCACAGAAAAATCACAAAAGCACAGTCCTTAATAAGGATTTAAAAATGTTCTTACAAGCAGACAACAATCTTGTTTCTTGTGCGTTTACACTGTATATTTTAAGACAGTGTGAATTAAGAATCTATTTATTCACTGCAAGGAGGCCACAATATGTTTTTGTACATATAAAGAGTTTATAGTAAATAATAAACTAAATGCAAAATTGCAGAAGTAAAATTAAAATAACATCAAAGAGATACATAAGATATAACAAACAAAAATGAACATGCATCTCTATAATACTAATATTAAATACTACAGTGCAATCACTGTATAAAAAGTGGCTGGTGTAACACACTGTTAACAGTAACACATACTCTTTACAGATGATAAACTGGTTTAGGGCATTACAAAATGCAGCCACAATGAACTGGAGAACCACTACATAGTATGAAATAATCTGAAATCATTAGTTTATTTATTTCTTATTATTTCACTAGTTAATATTGTTTGCACAAATACAAGCAAAATGTACATTTGTGTAAAAATCCCCCTAGTGTAAAAAATCTGAGCATGATCAGAGTACAAAATGTTATGTTAATGCATGCATGGACACCCACAGTTCTTAATATCAAATATAAGACAAGATCATGCAACAAGTCATACAATCCTGATCAAATCATGTGCAGCTTGTTGTACTCTAACTCCAGCTATAAAACCTGTCTTGGTATTTATTTTAGGTATCACATAAGAGGCCAGGAGCAGTCTCTTTACTAGTTCCTTCTTTCTTTTGGACAGAGTCTTCTTCTTTACTCAGGTGTGTACTTTTTGTTCTCCCAAGGAAATGGGTAATCAGGTGCCTGGTTGTAGTGACCCATAAGGAAGATGGCCACTGTGCCAACAGAGAATAGCAAGATGGCTGCCCAGAAACAAACCTTGTCAATCATCTTACCAATCAGCACCCAACTCTCCATCTCCTGAGAAAAAAAAAAAACAGGAATAACATGAGAAAAACAAGATGAAGGAGGAAAAACAGTGTGTGGGTGGAGATGACTGCACTGAGGATGTTTAGAAAAGCGTTCTCTTGCTAGGACACTCCTGCACTTACACAAACACGCACACACACACACACACACACACACACACACACACACACACACACACACACACAATCAGGCATTTGTGGTTCACGGGGACTCTCCATAGGCGTAATGGTTTTTATACTGTACAAACTGTATGTGCTATTGCCCTACACCTAAACCTACCCCTTACAGGAAACTACTGGCAATTTATGAATTTCATAAAACACCGTTTTGTATGTTTTTTTAAGCCTTTTGTTTTTTACAGGGACACAGGAAGTGTCCTCATAAACCATGTTTACATTGTAGTACCCATGTTATTATACACATTTGTGTCCTCATAAACCATATATGTGACCCTGGACCACAAAACCAGCCTTAAGTCGCTGGGGTATATTTGTAGCAATAGCCAAAAATACATTGTATTTTTCTTTTATGCCAAAAATCATTAGGATATTAAGTAAAGATCATGTTCCATGAAGATACTTTGTAAATTTCTTACCATAAACGTATCAAAACTTAATTTTTGATTAGTAATATGCATTGCTAAGAATTTCATTTGGACAACTTTAAAGGTGATTTTCTCAATATTTAGATTTTTTTGCACCTTCAGATTCCAGATCTTATCCTAACAAACCATACATCAATGGAAAGCTTATTTATTCAGCTTTCAGATGTTGTAAGACTGGTTTTGTCGTTCCAGGGTCACATATACCAGTACACACACACGTTTGTTTTTGTGAAAAGTGGGGACATCACATAGGCGTAATGGTTTTTATACTGTACAAACTGTATGTACTGTATGCCAATTTATGAATTTCATAAAACACCGTTTTGTATGTTATTTAAGCCTTTTGTTTTTTATGGGGACACAGGAAGTGTCCTCATAAACCATGTTTACATTGTAGTACCCATGTTATTATACACATTTGTGTCCTTATAAACCATATATACCAGTACACACACATGTTTGTTTTTGTGAAAAGTGGGGACATCCCATAGGCGTAATGGTTTTTATACTCTACAAACTGTATGTGCTATTTCCCTACACCAACTCTACACCTAACCCTACTCCTTACAGGAAATTGCATTGTGCTATTTCAGATTTTCAATTCACTCCATTCTGTGTGATCTCCATTTATAAGCGTTTTGAAAAGTGGGGACATGGGGTAATGTCCTGAAAAGTCACCTTCTCCTTGTAATACCTATGTCATACCGTTGTCATTATACAAATTTGTGTCCTCATTTGTCACAAAAACGTGCGCACACACACAGAGAGAGACACTTACAGATCCAATGTCATTTTGCTGCTTAGTGGATTCAGCAATGAAGTTACAGGCATCCACACACTCTTTTATTTCTGGTGCTGTCTTTGCCAGACTCTTGTAGAGGTTTGCAGTACTGCTCACATCAATTTCATCCACTAGAGGGAGACATACACAAACTCAAAATACAATAAATTCAGGTATTATAAATGTAAACATACAAAACGAATAGTACTTTTAAAAACTATGCCTAAATAATGCTAATGATTATGAGATCACTATCATTATGAGATTAACACGTTAACATGCAAAATCCAATAATGCCAAAATACCTAAAGTAATAGTTCACCCCAAAATGAAAATATGCTCAAATATGGCCATTCAAGATGTAGATGAGTTTGTTTCTTCATCCGAACAGATTTGGAGAAATTTTGCGTTAAATCACTAGCTCACCAATGGATCCACTGCAGTGAATGGGTGCCGTCAGAATGGGTGTTAAGACAACTGATAAAAAATATCACAATAATGCACAAGTAATCCACACGACTCCAGTACAGCAATTGATGTCTTGTGAAGTGAAAAGTTGTCATTAAGGCATCCATCATTAAGGCATTTTAAATATAAACCATCGCTTCTAGCCATAATCCATAATAATGATTCGGCAATGAAAAGTTCATCTCCTGTTGTCTTTCACATGAAAAGCCACCAACATATTGCTTTAGAACTGCTTTGGACTGTTTTGACTAGTAAACGGTGCTTGGTCTGTGCATATGTCTCTCCTGATTCAAATGATTCAACAGTTTGAAGTTGATGAAAACATCTTAATGTTGAATTTATTACAAACGCAGTGAGCATTTTCACTTCACAGGATAATAATCGATGGACTGGAGTCATGGGATTAATTGCTGATTATTGAGATGTTTTTATCAGCTATTTGAACATCTCTCTGATGGCACCCATTCACTGCAGGAAGATCCATTAGTGAGCAAGTGGTGTAATGCTAAATTTGAAGAAATAAACTCCTCTACATCGTGAATGGCCTGAGGGTGAGAATGTTCAGCAAATTTTCATTTTTTAGTGAACTATTCCTTTAATTGTGCGCCTCTCCTGATCCGACCACTGTAGTTCACAATACTCTTACAGGTTATGAATGCTTTAGGTACAGTAAGTGAATGTTTTAATTTGTGTTACCAATTGAGCGCATGAGTCCATGTCTCTCTCTCTGTTTATCAAACATCATCTCACTGCGTGGCTGTTTCAAAACATATTCTTCAGCCCTCTGCATCAGCCCAAACGAACTGCGCCGCCTCTCCCTCATTTCATACGCTCCACTTCCAGGCTCCTCCTCATCCAGAAATGAGGTCATGCCAAGGAAACGAGGGACCACCTCGAGGAAAATCTAATGGGTATAAGAGAAGTACAGTAAAAGAAGGTCTACAGAATCAGAAGGTGTGCAATGATATTTCTAATTAAGATATATATATATATTAAGGACAAAAACACACATGTCTGATGGTGTGTGACATGTTGTGTGTACTAGGACTACGGAGGGAGAAGTTGAGGACAATGATGCAGTTGGTCACGATCAGTGTGGTCATACACATGACGAAGATTAAATACCTAAAATAGAGAAAAAGAGAAATTAAATTAAAACCAATGAGACTAATTAAAGTCGGTTAAAAAATTAACATACGATGACACTCACTTGCCAATTAGAGGCACAGAAAGTGATGTTTCTGGAATCTTCTGAGCGATCAGGAAGAGAAACACAGTCTGAGCCAACAGTACAGAAATGGACACAGTCAACTTCTGCCCTCCAGCTAAGAGACAGAGGAGACAGAAAGAAAGAGTGAGACAAAGACGTAGTGTACAGAGAAACACAGAGTGCAAGAAGAGAAATGACAGACAGAGGGAGTATCGACACTGTAAGACAAAGAGAGTGGCATCTTAATATTTAAAGGTATACTGAACATTAACCTCAGAATGTCTGCACATGCACACGCAAACACCTTTTGCAGGTAGAAAAAAGGCCAGAACGACCAGAGAGGAGATGAGAGAGCAGGGAAGGATGATGTTGATTATGTAGAAGAGTGGTTTCCTCTGGATGATGAGGTTGTAATACACCTCTTGGTACTCCAGATCATCAGGAGAGTAGCGTGAGTTTGTCAGCTTACGAGCAGGCCGATGCTTGATCGCCCACTCCCCGTTCTCTGTGAGACCATGTGAGCGTTAGAAGAAAGAGACATGTCAACTTTCCTCCTATAATTAAATGTGATGTGCTGATTAGTTATGTTTTGTATTCAAGACAAAGTTTTATATGTATTTTACTACATTACTCTCTATCGTATCTGTTTTTGATTCATTTTATGGTTGTTTAGAATTTTTGTTTATGTTGGCTAACCAAGGATGCACTTATTTGATAAAAAATACAGTTAAAAACATAAATATTGTGAGATATTATGAAAATTTAAGGTAACTGTTTTCTTTTTTAATATATTTTGAAATGTCATTTATCTCGGTGATGATAAATCTGAATTTTCAGCAGCCATTACTCCAGCCTTCGGTGTCACATGATTCTTCAGAAATCATTTTAATATTCTGAATTGCTGCTCAAGAAACATTTCTGATTATTATCAGTTTTGAAAACAGTTGTGCTGCTTAATATTTATGTGGAAACCGTGAGATATTTTAATTTTTTTGAAAGTTCAAAAGAACAGCATAAATAATTTACAATATTATAAATGTCTTCACTGGCATTTTTTATCAAATTAATCTCTCCATGATGAAAAAAATTCCCCTAAAGTGTGTGTGTGTGTGTGTGTGTGTGTGTGTGTGTGTGTGTGTGTGTGTGTGTGTGTGTGTGTGTGTGTGTGTGTGTGTGTGTGTGTGTGTGTGTGTGTGTGTGTGTGTGTGAAAAATAAATAGTAAAGTGTGTGAACATAGCACCTGTGAAGGCCTCAGGATCAATGTCCACCCACTCAATAGGCTTTCCTGTATCTCCATCTTCTGCCAATACCATATCAATTTCATTTGCACTGTACGTCTGAGACCTGCGGGTGTAAAATAAATTATAATTAAATATATTTATAATAATAATAATTAATATATACTGTATATATATATATATATATATACAGTCATGGCCAAAAATATCGGCACCCTTGGTAAATATGATCAAAGAAGGCTGTGAAAATTGATCTGCATTGTTAATCCTTTTGATCTTTTATTTAAAAAATTCACAAATATCTAACCTTTCTTTGTATAATAGGAATTTTAAATGGGGGGAAATATCATTATGAAATAAATGGTTTTTCTCTAATACACATTGGCCACAATTAACGGCACCCTTTTATTCAATACTTTTTGAAACCTCCATTTGCCAGTTTAACAGCTCTACATTTTCTCCTATAATGCCTGATGAGGTTAGAGAACACCTGACAAGAGATCAGAGACCATTCCTTCATCCAGAATCACTCCAGACCCTTTAGATTCCCAGCTCCATGACGGTGCTTCTTCTCTTCAGTTCACACTCATTTTCTACAGGGTTCAGGTCAGAGGACTGGAATGGCCAGCAGAAGCTTGGTTTTGTGCTCAGTGACCCGTTTTTGTGTTGATTTTGAGGTTTGTGTTTGGATTATTGTACGGTTGGAAGATCCAAACATGGGCCATTATAAGATTTCTAACAGAGTCAGTCACTTATTGATTTTTTATCTGTTGGTATTTGATAGAAGCCATGATGCCGTGTGTCTAAACAAGATGTTCAGGACCTTCAGCAGAAATATAGGCCCACAACATCAAAAATACAGCAGTATATTTCATTGTACACATGGGGTACTTTTTATCCCCGTGTTTTCTTAAAACCCATCTTGAGTGTTTGCTGCTAAAAAGCTCATTTTTTAGTTTCATTTGACCAGGGACGTGCACAGGGGGGTTGCTCAGGTTGCCCGGGCAACTGCCCATATACCCTTCTCGACTCACGTTGCCCTTCCGAGGTGGAAAAAAATAAATAAAAAAATCGTACAATGGATGCAGAATTTCACGTAAGCCTAGATAAAAAAAAACAAAAAAAAACGCAAAGCCTCATTCACTTCCATATTCGGGAAAGTGAAAGTCAGTAGGGGAAGGGCAAACTCTGTTTACGTGGCTGCAGCGCTGCACGCGACCGGCACCTGAGCTGAGCCTGCATGAGCGGCACTAGGATATTGTCGCGGTTGTCGGGTGAGACGACTTAACGTTGTCGGAAAGGTATAACAAACGGGCGATCATCATCAAGTTTTATGAAATCAATTTTTTTTGTGTGTGTGTGTGTGTGTGTGTGTGTGTGTGGTTGGGGGGGGGTTGGTAGGCGAGTGCCCTTTTTTTAGGTCAGAGCAACTGCCCCTCAAAATTCCTGTGCACGTCCCTGCATTTGACCATAGAAGCCAGTGCCATTTGAAGTTCCAGTCGTGTCTGATAACTGAATATGCTGCAGATGGTTTTTGGATGAGCGAGGAGAATTTTTCTTGAAACCCTCCAGAACAACATGTGGTGATGTAGGGGCTGTTTGACAATTTTTTTAAAAGGTTTTCTGACCCTGAGGCTCAAGTATTTTCTGCAATTCTCCAGCTGTGGTCCTTGGAGAGTCTTTAGTCAATCAAACTGTCCTTCTCACCGTGCATTAGGACGATCCAGGTAGTTTCGTAACATTTTATGTTGATTGGAAATTCTTAATAATTGCCTTGATGGTGGAATTTGGGAATTTGGGCTTTGTTTTCCCTCCTATTTATATTTCTGTGAAACAGGAAGCCATGGCTGGATAATCTCATGTTCATAATCACCCTGTAGTGCTCAAAATTGTGAATATGAATGGAATATACTTCAGAGATATTTAACTCATAAGAATTTCTAGGGGTGCCAGTAATTATGTCCAACGTGTATTTGAGAAAAACATTTATTTCATAATGATATTTCCCCCCATTTTAAATTCTTATTATCCAATGAAAGGTTTTATTTATTTATGATTTTTTTTAAATAAAAGATTAAAAGGATTAACAATGCAGATTAATTTTCACAGCCTTCTTTGATCATATTTACCAAGGATGCTGATATTTTTGGCCATGACTGTATATATATACAGGGGCGGTTCTAGGGCCCTTTGGCCCCCCTAAATTTGGAATCATATCACACCAAACAATCTTGGGTGAAATGCGCAGTTTGTCCTGTAAACTATATAAAAAGAAAAACAGCTGATAAATCAAATCTGTGTTCGCTGGGTGGCACAGAGCCAGAGACACACACGTTTTTAAAGCACTGCGCATTATAACCAATCACATACGATTCCGTTGAGCTTATGAATGCAAGAACCAATCAGAAGCGTTCAGATGAGTCACCGCCGAAGCGCCGCTATTTCGTCACCGCGCGCGCTCGCTGACTGAATTCTCTCCTCAGAAATAACAAAGTGAAGATATACGAAAGTAAGTAAGATATTAATTTCAAAGTGTAAACAGCTTTAGAGATCATTATGGGAGTTTTTGAGAGTGCTTGAACTCGCTGCACTGAAGTGAAAATGTTCTTTGATAATATAAACGTTCTTTGCTCTTTTGTACAGTGTTATGGGCTAATTAGTAACTTACAATGTTTTAATTAAATCCACATAAAATACAAAGTCAGTCGTATTATATGTTTATGGTATGACACTCATTTTATGGTATGACATCTGGTAACTTACTTAAGTAAAAAGCAAAGTTTATGCAAAGTTAATATTACACTATTAGGCTAACTTACTTTGCCTATCGCCCATTATAGATCAGCTAACATAATCTATAAAGGTGCAAAATGCATTTACTTACACATATTTGAGAATCGAGATATTCCATGATGTATTTTGGGAATATTTCGAATAATAATAAAAAAATAATACATAAGCCTTTATCAGTTTATCTGCTGTGTGTCATATGACAAGCATGAGAGCCCCCCCCCCCTTCACTCGTGCCCCCTCAAAAATGATGCCCCTGACATACAAAATTATTTGTCAAAATAAATGAAACATGCTGAAATATTCATTTTAGTTGAAATTGTTATAGATTAATTCTAGAGATTGTAATGATACATGACATGGTGAAAAATGACTGAATTAATAATATTTAAAGTAGGTTAGGATGAATTTTAAAATTGTGCCTCCTAAAAGCACAAGTGGCCCCTGTCTGGCCCCCCCAGTTACTGTGGTCTAGAACCGCCCCTGTATATATATATATATATATATATATATATATACTGTGTGCGTGTGTGTCTGTATTTATATATATATATATATATATATATATATATATATATATACACACACAATATAGTTTCAAGCAAATTTTAAATAGTAAATTAATAAAATATTATAATACAATAAAAAATAATATTATTATTTTTATTTATTTATTTATTTCATGGGGGGGGGGGGTCATATTGAGACTATAGTCTCTTTTTCAAATGGTCCCTGGCCAAGAAAGCCAACATTTAATATTTAAAAATAAAAATAAAATCTTAATTTATATTAACATTATAATATAATAAAAATAAATCAATAGAATTTTATCCCTAATCTTGTCATTAATCTCCATGAATCCATGAGACTTGCATTTAAACACAAATCTCACTCTGTGCCAACCTGAAGACTAGTGTGCAGTTTTGCCAGTCGAAAGGGAAGTAGGTGATCTCAATAGCACAGGTACTGCGGTAGATGGCAGGGGGAAGCCAGTACATGGAGCCATCACTCGAAATCAGCACATTTGCGTAATATGCCACATCAAACTTGCCATCAATGCTGTAATGAGAGTGGAAAGGGGTGATTATGCCATTTTTGTAGTAAGAGAGAGAATAAAATGGAAAATGTACTCTTGTACTGATAACTCACTTGTTTTCCAAAACTATATCAGGTAGCCACACAGTGTTGTATGGCACACGGATCAGATCAATGCCGTGATATTCAGATGTATTCCATGCAAGACGGTAATCATGCCATTGCTAAAGAGCAAAAACATGATAGAAGGAAAGCAGGAATTAGCAGGACATAGAACAGAAAAGGGAAACTATGTCAAATGCAGGGAAAAAAACACATTAGCTAAGACATTTTATGACTGTGAACAACGGAATGAACAAAAATTGAAGATAGAATTGTTAAAAAAAAAAAAAGTAAATATGGAGAGCTGATGCAGATGAATGAGAAAAATAGCTAATAGACATATCTATTTTCTCTTGTATAATTATTATTATTTTTTTAATATTTAACATTGAAATAAAAGATGTGTAAGTGATCAGAGAACTCAAGTTAATTATTTCTTTGAAGCATCTTAGGGACCATCATGCAAAATGAATTTTTGCATCCTGCTGTGCTACTTTTCTGTTGTTTTTCTGTGTAAACATTTGTGAGATAGACGTCTGACCGGTGGCAGTGTGTTCAAGTCTTATGCTTGAGCATCACATGCCAAATTCAGCGGTAAAAAAAGCTCAACTTTTGACAAATTTTAAGTCAGCATGAAATGTTCTCTAAATGCATGATGCATTGATTTTACTGTGAATGATTCTTCGAAATATCTTAACTTGATGTGCCAGTAAATCATGAGACTTCTCTCCGGTTAAAGGGATAGTTCACCCAAAAATTGAAAATTCTGTCATTATTTAATCATCCTCATGTTGTTCCAAACCCATAAAACCTTTGTTCATCTTCGGGAACACAAATTAAGATATTTTTGAGAGCTCTCAGACCCTCCATAGACAGCAAGGGTATTACCATGATCAAGGCACATGAAACATAGTAAGGTTTTTGGTAAAATACTCCATGTGACATCAGTGGTTAAACCGTAATTTTATCAAACAACGAGAATACTTTTTGTGCACAAAGAAAACCAAAATTATGACTTCATTTAACAATTTCAGTCCTCCACCATTATTGAGAGTACCATGACCCTTTTAAACATTAAACTCCTTTAAACCCTTTTAAACTCTGCCCCTTTCTAACAACTGACAGCAAGATCGCATTCAGATCGGCCTCCATCCAATCAACCACTGATGGGCAGAACCAAGTACCAGCCCTACATTTTTCCTTAGTCGAAAATTTGTTTCATTCGGATGTACATCAAAATATGGAAAAAAGATCTGTTCCACTGCAACACTGAAAGAAAAGAAAAATCACAATTTGACTGGCCCCTGGGAGGTTATGTAAGATACTCACAATCTCAATCCAAACATTTGTAGTTAAAGTCTCCTCTTTTTCATTCTGTTCAGGAAGAGAAAGTTTCCAAATGTAAGTAAATAAATCTGAATAAGTAATTGGATATGTTATATATATATATATATATATTGTATGTATTATCCAATTATTACCAAAATATATTTTATAAACATTTTATAAAATAGTAGTAATGATGTACAAATTTCAAAAACAAATTTTATGCTGTTTGTTATATTTTGCCGAGCATTTATTTTTGCTGGTATTTATTTATAACATTTAGATAACTGATATAATGCATTAATATGTATGATATTATAATATATAAGTCACACTACTTGTCACTCTTAGCAGGTAGATTAGTTACCAAGGAGATGAGGTTGGTGAGAGTTAACTTGACCTGAACCTTGACTTTTTCATCAGTGTGTCTTGCTGGTCGAATATTTTTATTGTAGTTTTTAAACTTATCAGCGATTAACTGGGTCTCCTCATTTGCACTGACTGCAAAATGAAAGAATGAAAGTTTTAAAACTTGCATACAAAAACACTGTTAGTAGACGAACATAATTAATCTGTGTAATGTGAAAACTTAATAGATTTTATTATTAAACGTCCAAAAGGCCCATACAAGCAGCAGGCAGATTTATATCAGTTATAAGGCAGTTTTCAAACCATTTAACTTTTAATATGTGCTACAAGACTGCAAATCATAACAAAATATTCATATCAGCCCTTTAAAAACTGACTCAGCACTGTGAACACAATACAAGTTGCACTAATCCCTAAACAAAATGGTAATGTTTGTAACAGCTTTACATATCTAGCCTATATTAAAATGACCACAATATAGAAAAGACTTTTAGAAAACATTACACAGTTAAGCATAACGCTGCTTGCTGTTACAGTGTGACAGCAAGTGTGTTAAAGACGGAGAGCCAAGTCAGTCACTCAGTTTTGAGGTAGCCTACACAAGAGCACGTACCTTGTAATACAGTGGCCATGAGCGCAAACACAACTATACACGTCCTGCCGAACAGGTCGGCCATGGCCATGGTCGCCAAAAGACCGTCTTAAAAGTTGGTAAAGAGACAGACACGTTATTTTCGAGTGGTCAGTAACCGAGCTATCTCTTCCCCTCACTGCTACAGCTGTCACTGCACGAGGCTCGAGTTACAGCGCGCTCTTAAAGTCACATTCACTAATCGCTAATATCATTATGCCTCTAATACGCGACAATGATGCAGATTATGTAGGTTACTTCTTTAGTATTGCAGTTAGTGACTTCAGATACAATGAATAGAGGCAAAACATGCTGACGGAGCGACAATTTCAGGTGCCAATCGCAAGACTTTGGTTCCACTCATGGAGAGCCCATGGTTATGTTTACAGTCGTGCATTTCTATGAGTGTCATAATGGCTTAATATCGATAAGCATAACGGTTATTGATAGTGTTGTTCACCCTCAAGGAATTGTGTTTCAGTCTGAAGAAATAAGCAATGTTAACAGGTGTACTGAGGGGCCGGCTGAAGGGCCATAGTGTTGATGTCTCCCATGAACATGGGTATAAATAACCAGTGTCTGTCTGGACATTGTGCCCTGCTGCGTATCTCCCTGGAACAAGGTAAATGCAGGGGTTAGGGAGTGTGTTTTGAGTTATTTGCCTACAGGCTGCTACACTGTAAGGAAAGTCTGTAAAAATAGGTCCCTATTTATAGAGCCTTACAGTGTTAACATAAAGGAATTTTCCATATCATTATTTTTTTCACAGATGTATTTTGAATTACATAATGTATTGTGTTGTGTTGGGTTAAAGAAAATGTCCATAAACATAACAGATAATGTCCTGGCAGAAATTTACCAGCATCTTTTCCCTTTTTTCTTACAGTGTACATTGGGGCCAAAAGTTCTCACAAGGTTCTGAAATCCCCTACACTGACAGGTAGCCAACAGTCCTCATGACGAAAACAGCTTAGTAAACACACTAGTAATCTCTTTATGAAAATATAAAATGCAATAAAGTTTGGCTTTAGAGTTAATGGATAGAAAATATCATTAGCTCAGCATAAAGCCAATAAAAGTAAATGGAAAATGGTGGAAAATGGTAGAAAATGTGTGTGTGAAAGGAAATGGAACAAAAGAACTGTCAAAGTTTCTTTTTGTTCCCAGAAGGTCAAAAGTTCATAACTGTGAGTTATGAGAGATGCCCGAGTGGTGATATCATGAACATAACTGTCCAGCGTGTCAGGTTTGAAATGATTTATGAAGTCCAGCACATACTGTGACAACTGATACTATAGTTTGGTTTTAAAGCATGGCTGCACATCAAAGAGAACATTTTGAATAAAATAGGCTCCATGTGCTACAGGATCTTATTCACAGCAGGAGAGGTCAATGTCTTTGATGTCGATCTCTTAAATTATATTATGACACACTCATATTGTTTATTTAATGCATTTTTGTTTTGTTTACATTCTGTATTAGCCAAATAGCATAAATTTATTGCTTTGCCAGTTGCTGGCAACTGGGCTTAAGTGGTACGTGGTACATGGGCTTAAGTGTCACTGGATTGTAAAGCTTGTCGGTAGGCTTACCGGAGCATGAATTCCCGTCTCCTTTGTGTACTATTAATATGACCTGTAATTAAACCGTGTTCCATGTGGGTAACCGGAAACGCCACATCCGGGGAAGCGTCATGCACTGTCTTTGATAAATGAGAATGTTAGATATGCATATAAAACATTTTTTTTTTTTTAGATTTTATAAATTTATCGTACCATAATGTACTTATCATCTTTGGTCCCCACAGGTCTCAAAACAGATTCATTTTACAACTGAGCATGTAGCAAACATTCCAATTTGATACACAGCTGAATAGCCTCCTGCACAAATGTTGGAGGATGCTAGGGTTTGCCCTCAACCTCCTCCAAATTTATTCCTTCTAATGAATTAAAAAGTTTGTTAATGTCCAGTAGGGGGAGCTCCAAGCTACACGCTAAAACAAGACAAACAAGAACAGCTTGTAACTGTATAGCTGTAGTTACACTTTTTTAACAGTACTTTTTTTTTTTTAAACACGATTAATTTTGCGAAAACAGACATATTAAAGACTTATGTTTTTTTAAATAAACACAATAATTATTTATAAGAAACATATTTCAGGTTTTATAAATATATTAAATATATTACAGAATCTTCCAAACAGTGTTGGGACTCCGAAGTCCACTGTGGAAAATCTATGAAAAAATATCTGTATTATTTAATGTATGATTGATAAGTTAATTTTTATGAAATTTTTTTTAAAAATACATTACTGTATCTTTTACGTGGTTTTAACAAAAAAGTTTTTTATTGATATGTTGCATTTAATACACCATCTTTAGAGATAAGAATAATTTAATCATGAGGAGGAAAATGACATTGATAATCAGTAACCTGTAGTGTGTGTGAGTTAATGATAGCCTTCAGATATGTCACCCTTGATGAATGCCTGTGATTGCTTTTGTGTAAACGAATGGACTTCTATAAATCAGCATTTGGGCCTAAATATAGAGACACAGAGACAAACTGCTAATGCCTTCAGCCATACTTACTCTGCCAAACTGGGGCATTGAAATTCATCAGCTTTCAAATCAGAGGGATGGGTTTTTAGGGCATGACAGCTTTTTTAAGGTGCTCACTGACATTTCAGGTCACAGTGACTGTTCAGTGTCCAGCCCTGGCCTTGCCATTCAGTCCACTCAATTTGAATATACAAACATGATGGTCTCTTTTCATCAGCTTTACTATGATATACAAATATACTAATCTAAGGTAATTAAACAAGAAAACACACCAACATTATTTAGTTGCCTAACCAGAATATTTAAATTCAGCATTTGAATATGACGCATTTGAATTCAACATTTGAATGGGGAATTTGAATCTTTCAAACTAAGAAACCACTCTTTTTCGTTTAGAGATGCACTTGGACCTTCCCTTAGGGATTCCAGGATTTCACTATTTATTTGTGACATGCGTTGTACAAGTGTGTGCGTCCGAGTAAAGGTTACTGCAGGTTGCTTAGGGCTTGCCTAATAAGGAGTGATTTGTTGTTCCTGACTAATCTATGGACTCTGAGATTGCGCAACATCACTGGAGACTGACAATACTGACAGAGCAGGACAGGAGACGAAAGAAAGAAAAACAGCAAAATGCAAAAATCAGCTTAACATAAGTTCGACTGGTGGACTAACCTTAGGATACAGGAAGAGAGGAGTAGCACAAAACAAAAAGTTACATGCAGACTGTGTCTGTCTAGTAGTGTGAACACATGAGGGCAAGAATTCGCTTGCCAACTCGTGGTTGAGTGAAGATTGAAACCCATTCAAAAATTGACAAACACACTGCGTAAGAGAAGAAAGGTACTGAGCACAGTGGTGCAGAGATGCTCAGGAGAGAGACTGGGAGCGCATAGACTAAGAAGGAAAGCAGGGCCCCTGAGGAGACGCAGCAAGGAGGAGGATAGTGGATCATTATGGGAGTTAAATGCAGGGCTTGTGTTGCCATTGTCTTCATCCTCCTTTTGCTTGGCTCCATGTGGCTCCGTAAGTTTTACCAGTTCTTTCTGTTTTCCTTTAACAGACAGAATGTAATATACAGTATTTGGTTAGTCTTTCTGGCATGTCATCAAAGCTACTTTATTTCGCGGTGGGGTCAGGTTAATAGATTTATTTGAGGTACTGCTTTATTATTTCAGTGAAGCTTGTAGTTCAATCAATCGATCACATCAATATCAGTTTTGGTGATATTTTTAGTTATATTTGTCCACCAGTACCTGTTATGAACTCAACAAGGAAATAAACATATAAAGATGCAGAACAGACATTTGACCTGAATTCACATCTTAAATATATTCATTAGAGAAGTTTAGGTATGGGTCTGAAACTTATTCATGTACAAATGCTGAATGCTTTAAAGAATTAGTGTATGATTTAGGATATGATTCATTCATGAATTGGAATGATGTAATTCTCAGGTTCATCTCACTGGCTCAATAATCTGGTCTCTGTGAAAATTATTCAAAATTTTGTTTTCCATGAAATAAAGTAAATAAAACATGTCTTAAACTACATGTGAATGAATAAACAATGACATAATTTGTGTTAATTTTGGAGGTAACTAGTTGTTTAATATTCAGGGGAAAATTTACACTAGATGGATAACTTTATCTCACTTAAGCCAGTAGTAACACAGTTCACAGATCTTCTGGATGGGTTTATATGGAAACCTAATCAATTTATGATCCTGGCTTTGATTATTTTTTTTTAAATACTTCAATACTGAGTTTTTGTGGTTTAAATATATTAGCCTACTATTGCTTCTGTCTTCCTGTTGAAAATGATTTATTCTCCCATAACTCATCCTCTGTCTCTCATTGTAGATGGGAATCTGGCGGACCACTGGAATACCTGTCCAAAGGCTTATATTGTAAAAAACAAGGTAAGAGTGGTGAATTACAAAAGAGAAAACAAAATAACTCGGGGCTTAAAGTGTCATTTTGAATCTACGCAGAGCTGCTAACAGAAACTTTGCCCATTCATTTTATGGCATCACCCTCCTCTGAAATCTCTGAAATCACTTTTCCATCTCTTGTCGTTTTCTCAGGTTTTGTCTTTCATTAGAGTTAATAGTTCAGATGACAATGTGGTTCCACTGAGGGTGTGTCCTGGCCAGAGGTTTCAAATTGCCAATTTGCTGGCTCACCTGCAGGCAGCTCCAGTCTCAACCAATGATGTGCTACTAAAGCCGTACCTGGCAAGCTGGGATGAGCTTATCAAGTAAGTTAACACACATAATTGCATCTCATCATATAGCACGCTAAATATGCCACATTATATAATTAAGTCTAGCAGGAGTGCAGCATGATCACGAATGTGATGTTGCTTTTTTACAACACTTCAGACAACAACACAGTATTTCCAGTCGAAGACAAAGCTACAATAAAGGGTTGTGCATCTCCGAGGAACACAGTGGCCTTTTGTTCTAGAATGAATCCATGTTGTCGAACGAATCGGTTAAATTAATGAATCAATAATGACTCACTCAAAAGACAGTCACTTGTCGCCATCTACTGGCGTATTGGTGTGACTTTCAGAAAGAGATACAAGTTACGTAGGTCTATTTTTCGCATATTGTTTTATGAATACTGTGAATTCGTACACTCTATTCAAGTACTGTTTCTCCTATTATATACTAGGGAAATATGCTGTAAAATCCTTACCAATACTGCAGAATCTGATTGTTTGGTTTGAACATGCAAACACAAACGAGCAGACTGATAAAAACAGTGAAAAGTCCAAGTGTGCTTAGACTGTATATACAGTGCCCTCCATAAGTATTGGAACAGTAAAGACAAAATTGCTCTGTTGGCTGTGGAGTCAAATAAGATTAAAAGATGAATATGAGACAAAACTACAGAATGTCACATTTTATTATTAACTGTTTCAACACATACATGTTTTACCAAATAAAAAGAACAGCAATTTTAGAGTTCATCCCACTATTTGATGTGAGCATAAGTTTTGGGACAGTTGAACTTAAGGCAGATGTAAAAGATTAAAAGCTATTATTTAGTTGCAGATCTCTTGCGCACAATCACAGTAGTGAGTCTGTGACTCATAGACATCACCAGACTCTTTGTCTTATCCTTTAAAATGCTTTTCCCTGCCTTTAATGCAGCCAATTCCAATTGTTGCTTGTTTTGGGGAGTGTCTGCCTTTAGTCTCCTCTTCAGCTGGTGAAATTCATGTTCAATCGGATTTAAATCTGGAGATTGATTTGCCCTGATAAACTCCTTGACTGCACTGCAGGGTCATTGTCCTGATGCAGTATGAAGCACTTCCCAATGAATCTGGTGGCATTTTCTGGAACATTGGTAGGCAAGATGGTTTTATACCCTTCCAAATTCATTCTGCTACTGTCATCATACATTAAGTCATCAGGAAAGTTGAGAGGGCCTGTTCCAGAGGCAGCCGTGCATGCCCATGCCATGACACCACCTCCACCATGCTTTACAGATGGCTGCATAGAGGCTGTATGCTTAGGCTCATTTGCAGTTCCCTTTTTTCTCCCCACATTTTTGCTTTCCCATCACTTAGATAAAAGTTCATATTTGTCTCATCGGTCCATAAACACAGTTCCAAAACACTACTGGCTCACCTTTGTGCTTTTTTGCAAACTCTAATCTTGCCTTTATATTTTTGGTGCTGATCAGAGGTTTGTATCTTGCTGTGTAGCATCTGTAATTCTGTGTCAAAGTCTCCTGAAGACAGTAGATTGTCAGAGCATCACCCTAGCTTTCTGGAGGTTGTTGGTGATTTTACAGACACATATTTTAGGGTTAATTTTTAGGGGTCATCGAATGCAAGTTTCAGAATGCAGAAGTAATGGATATAACTGATACGACACATTCCCTGCTTTTAATATCGGAAGAATTAATGCAACAGGACACAGCTGATCACTTAGAAAGATCTGTGAGGCAACTGTTCCAATACTTATGCTCACATCAGATAGGGGGATGAAACTCTAAAAGTGCTGATCTTCTTAGCTAGTAAAATATGTATGTGTTGAAACACCCAATAATAAAATGTGACAATTTGTAGTTTTGTCTCATATTCATCTTATTAATCATGTGTACAGATTTGTTGACTCCACAGCAAACAGTGTGTGTGTGTGTGTGTGCGTGTGTGTGTGTATATATATATATATATATATATATATATATATATATATATATTAGTGCTGTCAAACGATTAATCACGATTAATCGCATCCAAAATAAAAGTTTTTGTTTCATAATATATAATATATAGTCATAATATATGTAGTACGGGGTTTATTTATTATGTATATATATATAAATACACACACATACAGTATATATTTTGAAAATATTTACATGTATAAATTTATATTAATCTAATTTATATTATATATACATATATTTAATATATAAACATAACATATTTTCTTAAATATACATGCATATTCATTTGTTTTTATTCAGCCATTATCAGCCTTTATACTGGCAAAAAAAAACGTTTACCAAGCCACATCGCTTCAATCCCAGTATACATTTACCCAACTCCTTTCAAAAGTATTTCTAAATAAATACAAAAAAAAAACATTTTCTTGCAACCTTATGAAGTATTATGACAAAATGTATTATGAAGAAGAATTGGACCTGTTCTGCAGGTGCATTAGAGCTAACATTGCATCATGCTACATAAGACAATTTATGAGATTAATAGTACACTTTTACTCAGAACTCACTTCAAACCACCATCGAGTGTTTGTAATAACTTCCTTTTGCGATCACATGTGGAATTTGGTCGTTTATTGTTGTTAAAATATGCTATTTATAGCCTTTTATATCGCTGCACAAATTAGCATTTCAGATGTACACAAGAAAATCACATACAGACCATATCTATCGTAATCGTGTCTTTATTATCTTATATAATCTACAGTGGCTGTTGTCATGTTTATCTCTGCTGTGTAAAAGCCTTAACATGTATGCTCTGGGTGAAACTCACGTTGTTTGTGATGTTACAACCGCCTCCCCATTCTTAAGTTGCCAGGTATACATTTCAAGTATAATACACATTAGTAAAAGGATCTATTTTAATTTTTATTTGTCTATATACACTTTGAGCGGTCGCGGTACATTAAAAAAGTAACCCAAAAAAACGCAACCCACGGCTCTGTAATTTTTTCCCGCGACTGTATTTTCAAAATAGCCCACTTGTGCCTTTACCCTGGCAACATTGGTGCTGTACCCTCATCACACAATGATAGATAACCTTCTGCGCTGTGATGTCGGGAAGAAGTTAGGGTCAAACCTTATCAAACGATTAATCTGCGCTAAAAAAATATTAACGCGTTAAATTTTTTTGATTAATCACATGCGTTAACGCGTCAATGTTGATACCCCTATATATATATATATATATATATATATATATATATATATATATATATATACACTGAACAAAATTATAAAGGCAACACTTTTGTTTTTGCCCCCATTTTTCATGAGCTGAACTCAAAGATCTAGGACTTTTTCTATGTATGCAAAAGGCCTATTTCTCTCAAATATTGTTCACAAATCTGTCTAAATCTGTGTTAGTGAGAACTTCTCCTTTGCCGAGATACTCCATCCACCTCACAGGTGTGGCATATCAAGATTCTGATTAGACAGCATGATTATTGCACAGGTGTGCCTTAGGCTGGCCACAATAAAAGGCCACTCTAAAATGTGCAATTTTATCACACAGCACAATGCCACAGATGTCGCAAGTTTTGAGGGAGCGTGCAATTGGCATGCTGACTGCAGGAATGTCCACCAGAGCTGTTGCCCGTGAATTGAATGTTCATTTCTCTACCATAAGCCATCTCCAAAGGCATTTCAGAGAATTTGGAAATACATCCAACTGGCCTCACAACCGCAGACCACGTGTAACCACACCAGCCCAGGACCTCCACATCCAGCATCTTCACCTCCAAGATCGTCTGAGACCAGCCACCCGGACAGCTGCTGCAACAATTGGTTTGCATAACCAAAGAATTTCTGCACAAACTGTCAGAAACTGACTCAGGGAAGCTCATGCATGCTCGTCGTCCTCATTGGGGTCTCGACCTGACTGCAGTTTGTTGTCGAAACCAACTTGAGTGGGTAAATGCTCACTGGCACTTTGGAGAGGTGTTCTCTTCACGGATGAATCCCGGTTTTCACTGTACAGGGCAGATGGCAGACGGCGTGTATGGCATCGTGTTGGTGAGCGGTTTGCTGATGTCAATGTTGTGGATCGAGTGGCCCATGGTGGTGGTGGGGTTGTGGTATGGGCAGGCTTATGTTATGGACAAGGAACACAGGTGCATTTTATTGATGGCATTTTGAACACACAGAGATACCGTGACGAGATCCTGAGGCCCATTGTTGTGCCATTCATCCACGACCATCACCTCATGTTGCAGTATGATAATGCATGGCCCCATGTTGCAAGGATCTGTACACAATTCCTGGAAGCTGAAAACATCCCATTTCTTGCATGACCTGCATACTCACAGGACATGTCACCCATTGAGCATGTTTGGGATGTTCTGGATCGGCGTATACGACAGCGTGTTCCAGTTCCTGCCAATATCCAGCAACTTCTCACAGCCATTGAAGAGGAGTGGACCATCATTCCACAGGCCACAATCAACAACCTGATCAACTCTATGCGAAGGAGATGTGTTGCACTGTGTGAGGCAAATGGTGGTCACACCAGATACTGACTGGTTTTCGGACCCCCCCCCCCCAATACAGTAAAACTGCACATTTTAGAGTGGCCTTTTATTGTGGCAAGCCTAAGGCACACCTGTGCAATAATCATGCTGTCTAATCAGAATCTTGATATGCCACACCTGTGAGGTGGATGGAGTATCAGCTCATGAAAAATGGGGGCAAAAACAAAAGTGTTGTGTTTATAATTTTGTTCAGTGTATATATATATATATACTGTATATACTGTATGTGTATGTATATATATATATATATATATATATATATATATATATATACACACATACACATATATACACACACACATATATATATATATATATATATATATTGGAATGCCAATTGACCAATAAAATCTGAAAACAGCAACTTTGTGATCTATATAAGCATAGAAACACACACATTAAAAATATATCTAATTTTTCTGTGCATTTAAGGTTTTTGGAAGCCTTGGGGCCAATGGTGGGATTAATTTCACAAGAAATTGAGTCGAAAACTGCCATCATCCGTGACCTGGCCCAAAAAACGGAGAAAGAGGCAGAGAAGAAAATGAAAGAAAACAGAACGCACCAGCAAAGTGACCCAGTCTTAATGATATCTCATAACACGTCTTCAGACCACTCTGAAATGAATCACAGACTCTCATTTGGTTACACTTCAGTTCGATCTATGATTAAATGGGAGCTGGAGAACGGTTTGGTGGACTTCCACAAGCAGACAAACTCGGGCTGCAGGACTCTGTTGCGCTTGCATCGTGCTCTGCTCTGGCTGCAAAATTTCCTGTTGGAACTGGGGAAGGACACAACTGAAGGAGAGCATCTACAAAGCCCTTCTGACCTCTGCAAAGAGACTTACCAGCGCACACTTGCCCACCATCACACCTGGTGGGTAAGGAAAGGAGCAGAGCTGGCTTTTCTTGCTATGCCTGAACGACCTTATTTCTACCAGTTGGTGTGTGTGGAAACGCAGGCAGAAGCTGCTGTGGTGCTGAACAGGGTAGTGAGAGCAATAGAAGAAGTGTACGAGAGAAATGAACTCACTCTACAGGAACACAGCATGCTGGACCTACCCTGAGCATAGAAAGAGAGAGAAAAATCATGGGAAATATCAGCGGGACCAGAGAATAGGGCACTAATTTATAAGACTGGACCTTTGAACCCTTAAGAGAAAAGAATGAAGACACTGCTGGATAAATACTTATCCAGGCTTACTGAAATACTCAAAGAAAGATCAGTTTTTCAGATTTAGTGACCAATTGTCTTATTAGTGAATAAACTCATGAAAACTGGAATGGGCCATTTTTATTCTTTATCTGTAAGAAAAAATAATAATAAAACAAACATTTCACTATTTAACTATTAAATTCACAATTACAGTTTTGTTGTTAAAACAACTAAATATACAGTATACTGTTTGTGCTAATGAATGACCACTGACCAATACTTGAGTACCTTTTGCATAAAGAGAACACAATAAACCAATAACACACATTTTTATAGTAACTAGGCAATGGATGAAAATTACGAACTGGTAAACATGCTGTGTTCAGTTCTTGTCATGTTTTCTTGATATTGGAGAAAGCCATGCATTGATTCTTGGGAAGATATTAGCAGTTTTCAGGTTTGCACCATAATAGTAGCCTACTAGTCGATTATGAAAGATGCAGTAATGCATGCTCAGCAAATGTACAGACTAGTCCGAAGTCCTTTTCCAACTGAAGACCTTTTTTACAATCCTTATGCTTATCAAAAGCAGTTTTATTACGGCGTGACTGATACCTAATGATTGTTCATGCACACTTACATTTATTTTGGTATCATGATATAACAAATTAGATCCAACTTCTTTTTTTTCTTTCTTTTTTTAGTATATAAAAGTGGCTATATATGAAGAGCACAGAAGTGTTTAGAGAAGTCTGATAAATTATATTTTGAAATAATTTTGAACAGTAAATTTGAAAATGTACTGAAATGTCTTGTCTAAAACATTAGTAATAACTGTTATAATTTCAAAATATTTAATTTAGTTAAACTTAATTTTTTTAATTCTACTGACATACACTATAGAAACATATGCAATTAATGAGAGAATATGACAATTGATTTGTAAACAACAACAACAACAAAACAGTACCAAACTGTCACTGGGGAAGTACCCTATCAAAAGGTACACTTTAGATAATATTTTAGATAATTTAAGTACTAATATGTACCATTTAGGGGTAAATAAAATACAGAGATGTACCTTTTAGCTTTCGTATCTCAGGGTATTTTCTGGGAGTGTATTGTATTAACATATAACATCATATGGTTATGTCTCATTACGTCACATATGTATATTATTCCAGGGAGCCAAAGCTAATGCAAATAAGGCAAGGCCTTCAAATCAAATCCATTTAAGAGGCAACTCTTTGTAAAGTCTTACAGGCTGCTGTTACTAATGTGTGTGAGCATAAGGGCAAAATTACACGTGACACTGATATTCTCATATGGACAGTGGTAATAACTGTAAGGTGTGTGTAAACGTGTCTCTTTGTTTGAGAAAGACAGTGACAGTTTAAAACTGTATCCTTGTACTTTACCTTCTGAGATTCTGCGTTATAATTCTGAAAATTATAATGCAGATTATATTGATGAAGAGGAGAGAGTGCATTGTTGTTCATTTTATTAGGTTTGTTATTTCAATACATTAGTTTAAGCCTATGAACATATACAGTATAAGGTGTTTAACTTAACTAGTCAATATAATGTCAGATTCTCATTGTTCATCAAACATTTGAGCACAGTTTTCCACAGGGTCCAGTGCTGTGTGAACACTGATTCATAGTTTCTGTTCTGTGATGGTGTTGAGGTGGTGGTGCTGTTCACACAGCCGACTCCATCTGTTCAAACACATCTAAACCACAGCATTTACTGTATATATTTATTCATATTAGGTACATTACTTTCCATCTAGTTTTCAAAAGCTGTTGAGTTCTGTTGGTTAATGTTCACAAGAGACTTACTTAAAACAGATCATCCACTTTGACATGACTTGTATTGTCAATGTTAGTTTTATGAAACATAAGTTGCATACATTTTGGTATTTCAAAAGCTACAAAGAGATCCAGACTATTAAAGTGATGATGATTTATTACATTCTTGGGCTGATTAAGTCTTGTGACCTCCTTGTATTTTATAATAAGCACTGCAAAGCTTAATATCAGCCATACATTCCCCAGCTGTTACATGCTTTTATCCATAAATGATCAACAAAAATAGAAATATAGGTTCTTTGAAAATATAGGATCTTTTCTATATTGCATGTGATTTTAAAATCCATATAGCCATTCTCATCTATAAACTTATTTAAATATTACAATAAATATTTAACATCTTCATGACCAGCCAATCTAAAGAAAAATACACATATAGCATGTAACCTTTCTTTATACACCAAAAGGGGCTCAAAATATAAATATATTGCCTTTCAGAAGATTCCTGTATATTAAAACATATGCTAATGCACTATAAAATGTGTACTTCACCAGTAGAAACAGTTGGTGGCGTGGAGAGGCACAGCACAACTGTTACACTAGGGGCACTGTTTACAAAACCATTGTCTCAAAGCCTGCATGCACCAAAAACTTAACTCATAATATGTATATATACATATATATGGATTTTTCTCTTCTTCCCTTCTGTGCATGGTGTTACAAACTGCTTTTGATTTTATTTATTTTTTTACTCCAGAGGGATCTAGTGTACAGGGTCAAGTTAATGATATGAGATCTGGGGCCTGAGGTAAATGAATATTTAATTCCGTTGATTTGAAGCCTTCTCTGCCGAGTCAGATAACAACCTCACCATGCACAAACATAAAATATGCAAGAGACACAGAAGTCAACACAGCCACACATGTGAAAGTGATCAAATGTGAAGAAGTGTTTTGTCACTCAGCTTAATATTTTTCAGTAAATGAGTTGACAATTTATAGATAGATAGATAGATAGATAGATAGATAGATGCTTTTGAGGAAATGTCAGTGTAAAGCACCATATCTATTTATGAGATTAAAGGATTAGGGCATTAGAGGAAGTGTACACACTAGTCAGTTCTATGATAAAGTGTACATGAACTCTCCACAAGACACTTCTCAGAATGGAGCATGAGGTCTATGTACTCAGAAATGAGTTTAGGTGTTTAAAAAAAATGATAATGAGAAATGAGGTTGGTGACCACGTCTTTTGATTTATTGACTCATGCAGGGTAAGGACTGGGATGGATTCGCTTCTGTCTTCCTTATCTCAGAAACACAAGCCTGCTGTTCCTGCTCTTTGAGCCTCTCTATCTCTCTCTCTATGGTTATGCTTAGAGTCACTTACAACAAAATATTTAAAATGAAAGTTAAATGTGCACAAAGATTAACATAAATCAAATCAAATCAAAACACACATGCAGGAATCCACATATATTTTCTCACACACATATCAAACACACTTTTTCTATCTATTTTTCAGATTTTAAACTGAACCCAGGCCTGCTGTCATCCTCTGAGCCAATGCAAATCAATACAAAACATTATATCCCCTCACCATGTGAGACAAATTGGATTACACATACAAAAAAAAAATAGCAAAATACTGCAAAGACCTATTTTTACATATAAACAAACTTAGACACGCCTCATGATAAATGAAACGTGACACACTTCATCATATGAAAGTACAGGCTGTGTCAAAACCAATAGGAATGCAGAAATGTATCAGTTTTCTTGTGTGTGCTGGAGAGGATGTTCATCATACACAGCATTAGCTACATGTTGGTTTAAAATATCCTCTTCACTTACAAAGTCACAAATCAGACAGAGGAGAGGTTTCAATACCGCTCTTCAGAACTGATACACACATGCAAAAAAATCCCAGCAGTCTAGAGACGCTCCAAACACACGTGAGATCATGCCACATTAATTAGATACCTGCTTTAAAATTATAATAAATTATTTCTGCTAAATTAACACAGATACTGAGGGAAGAAAACAGCATATTTATTAGGAATTTTCTCTCTCTTTTTAATTATATCCCTTTCTTAATATTGTTTTAATAGAATGTATTATTTTTAATAAATAGCTCTGATAGCTGAACATGCAATTCAAATTTTGTGTTTCAGAAAATAAATACTGTGATACCTCAGCTCACACATGCAAACACACACACAGACACTGATGTACACACACAAATGCACACAAAAACTTCATTGCTAACTCTCTACAACCTCACTACAGTCTCAAATGGGAAAGAAAAATATTTCTTTGAAATGCTGAAGTATTACTCTTTGCTCTGTCTGTGCTGAGGATTTCTTTGTCTGGTTTATGTATCTAGCTGTGCCTTCTGTGCATAATCCTACACTCTTTTAGATGGGGAGGACCTGTGTGTGTGTGTGTGTGTGTGTGTGTCTGTGTGTAAAAGAAAAGGTACACACTTTCGCCTGTTTAATCTCTGGAATTGATCCTTAGTTTGAAGGAAACGCGTCCAGCAAACTTGTCTCGTTCAGTACCCTCAGGAATGTTGTTAGCGTTGATTCTGCACTCCACATTGACGTCCTCATTCATGGTGATGTTGAGGAACTTGATGGCCACTAGAGGCTGAGAGTAGTTCACCTGCAGCAGAAGAATCAGATTATCAGAAATGACTTGTTGATTGGACGGAGGCAGATCTGAATGCGATCTTTAGCGGGTTAAAGGGATAGTTCACCCCAAAATGAAAATTCTGTCATTAATTACTCACCCTCATGTCGTTGCAAACCCGTAAGACCTTCGTTCATCTTCGGAACACAAAATAAGATATTTTTGATGAATTCCAAAAGCTCTCTGATCCTCCCATAGACAGTAAGAATCCTACCACAATCAAGGTCCAGAAACGTAGTTTTAACGTAGGACATCGTTAAAAATAATCCATGTGATATCAGGGGTTCAACCGTAATTTTTCAAAGCTATAAGAATTCTTTTTTGTGTGCAAAGAAAACAAAATATAATGCTGCCGTTTTGGAGAGTATCACGACGTACACGTGCACTTTGAACTGAACGTAAACAACGCATGCTGTTCTGTGTCAGCTGCACCACGTGCTTACGTTGTTTACGTTCAGATCAGAATTGCTGAATAAAGTTGTTATTTCTGTTTTCTTTGCGCACAAAAAGTATTCTTGTAGCCTTGAAAAATTACGGTTGAACCACTGATGTCATATGGATTATTTTAACGATGTACTCACTACATTTCTGGCCTTGATCGTGTAAGGATCCTTGCTGTCTATGGGAGGGTCAGAGAGCTTTTGGAATTCATCAAAAATATCTAAATTTGTGTTCTGAAGATGAACAGAGGTCTTACGGGTTTGGAACGACATGAGGATGAGTAATTAACGACAGAATTTTCATTTTTGGGTGAACTATCCCTTTAAGTGTGCTAAATGATTGGAGAATCCAGAATCACCAGAGAGAAGTCTGTTCTTCCAATGGAAGATCCAGTTATGACACTTAGATTAATTAAAAATGATCCTTTAAAGAAAAAAATAACAATAATAAAATATAGCATATATAAAATATTTAGAAAACAGACAGTCAAAATGGTAGATTTTCATTTTACACATGTACAGTTATTCTCCAAGTGTGTGTGTGTGTGTGTGTGTGTGTGTGTGTGTGTGTGTGTTGTACCTGGGCTTTCTTGCCATAATATGGGTAGTACATAAGGTTGAAAGTGCCATTGGGGGGAAAGTACACCAGTTCACCAAGTTTATCTGTGTCATCTGTCTACAGAGGGATGGAGATATTATGAGTTTATCTCAGCATTTAATTAAAGGTATAAACCTGTTCTAATACCACTTACTGAATTTAACAAATAAACAGAGAAACCAATCATCCAATGAATTGATCTTATGCTGGAAATATCTAGCATATGATCTGACTATATGAATAATCATTTTACCCTTTCTTGTTTTTAAATGTAATTCAAGATTTAAAATAAAGACTGGTCATTTTGGATTCGAATTTGTCAGAACATCAGAGATTATGAATTATGAACATTATGAATTCTCTGCCTCTGTCAAAATGATTATTCTTCATTCTGTCTATTATTCTTACCCACTCATCTTTCCCAACTTTGTATCTCTGACAAGAATGGAGGGCGAGAACAGGTGAGGCACACACAGAAAAAATAAAATAAACAAATAAAATCAACCACATGGAAAATAAACAGAGATGATGAGCAGTTGTGTAAAACAACACATTGAACAAACACTGAAATGACACTGAAAACAATTATATGACAAAAGTTCAGAAAAAAATGAGGAGGAATGATGTGTCTATGATGAGAAAGAGCAAAATATGCATGAGCCCAATGGCAGTCAATATCCAGTCAGAACCCACTCAAACACAAACATACTTGATTGAGAGGGCACACACTACTGAGAAAGCTTCGGGAAAGAGTAGGAAAAACTCCCACTCTAATGCAATATAGATCAAAGTTCACTTCGAGTATGAGAATACAATCAAACAACAGTG
Source organism: Acrossocheilus fasciatus (assembly GCA_036784905.1). Lineage (NCBI taxonomy): Eukaryota > Metazoa > Chordata > Actinopteri > Cypriniformes > Cyprinidae > Acrossocheilus > Acrossocheilus fasciatus. The sequence goes on from CM071942.1 coordinate 14,928,045, forward strand.
TTGTTATCGTTAACTAAAACTATTAAATGTTTGCTGTTAATTGAAATAAATCTTAAGTAAAATATAAATATTAGATAAAAAATGAGAAATATTCACTTGACAGCTAACAGAAATAAAAGTTAAGACTGTTAAAACAGTTAAGACTGAACCTTGCATGACTGATTCCTGAATACATTCAGACATTTAAACGAATGGGAAATACACACTTGTTAATTTACTTATTCTCATTTCATGTTTGTTTATATTTGCATATGAATAAGCAGCATGTAGTCTGTTGTGGCCGTTTTTCTCTGAAGCCTGCCACAGTTCTGATTACCAGCTAATTTAATCTGGTGACCTTGTTGAATGGCTCATTTAACTTTAATCTGAAATCAATCCCTTTTTAAAAGACTGAAGGATAAGGAGAGTGAGAGTCAGAGGAAAAGAGACTGAGACCTTACCTTAGCACCACATGTGACATAAGGAGGCTGCCCGTGCTTAGCAGGCAACAGACCAATCACCTGCAAAGAAGAATAAACGCAGAGAAAGAAGGATTTGAGATTGAAATGAGAGAGGGTGAAAAAGAACAAGACCCAAATATTAAAAACCAAAGGGAAGAGACAGATCAAGTTGAGTCTCATTAGAAAACTAAAGTAACTCCGATGAATTATTAATCATAAACATTCAGGCCACTGTCTCTTCAGTGGTTTCAGGTCAAAGTCTTCCCGGCGATAAAACTGTGGAGATTCGATGACCTCAAATCAGATCAGGCATATATTTCTTCGATTATATATTTAGTTGTTTCTCAATAATACTTGATACTGTTAAACTGTAATTTGACCATTTTTAGATAATGCTGGCCATGTTTCTGACACAAACATTTGCTCCACACATGCTTTCTATTTCACATCTTACACGGTTGAGCTTGATGATGACGCAGGGCTTGCCATCATTGTAACCATAATAACGATCTGTGATCCCAGAGCAATCCTCCAATATGGAGCGTTTGAACTGGCAGGAACGCTTGGGGAAGTTTTTCAAGCTGCCACTGTCCTCCTGGATGAAGAACTGATCCGGTTTACAATCATAATTCTTCTGGGCCTGGACTGTGTCATTGTAGGCTGCATAAAAGAAGCAACAGGACATGACCTTCTGTGAACTAAATAGCATGCAGGATTTCACTAGTAAAATGATTGCGGCAGATTCTGTGTGTAATACATAAAAGGTTATTTGCATGGCACTCACGCGAGAGGAAGTTATTGAGGGCCTGGACGTATCTTTCCCAGGTCTCTGTGAACTCCACGGTGTAAGCGATCTCCAGCTGCTCTCCTTTAGGTCTGATCATCATCCCTGCAAAACAAATAAGAGAATGGGAAGATACAGAGACTGTGAGAGTATACAGTATGTTTACATTAGTATGCTTGTGAGCATCAAAAAGTCCAAATAATGGGCCAAATACTGCAATATCAATAAATTACAGTTAATAAATGGCAACAGGTATCTGTAAGGGGTAACATTAAGGTGTAGTTGGTATAATTAGCTAATATACAGGATCAAGTCTGTGTGCATTACCTGGAGTTGAAAGTCTATCTTGGTATGTTGGTCTGTGGTCATCGAGCGTCTGCAGCATTACGTACATGGTGAGAGAAAATAATCCAGCCAGGAAAATGTAGAATGCCAGATAAAACAACAGGATCAGACCTACAAGGACACACAAACATTCAAATCCAAACTCTGTACAAATGCATACTGTACTCAAGCTTTTGGAAACTTTTCCATAAATGTGGAACTTAGCAAACTTAGCATCGAAATATACTTATTTTAATGGAATTCAATAGTAATAATAACAATGCATATTCATTTAAATTAATAAATACAGCTGCATGTAGCCATTATTGGCATTTAAGCACCGTGAACTTGACATTAAGCATTTCTGATGACAGATGAGACAAAATGTCCACTGGACTAATGGTACAATAGTTCCAGCCATTTTTATGTTTTTTTTACTATGATAGTGCCACCAAGTGGCCAAGTTCTTCCAAATTTGTAATTTGTTCTTAGAGAAAGCCCTTGCATTCATGTACCAAGTGATAAGTGATAAAAATGTATAAGTCTAGGAGTTGTTCACAAAAGTATGGTTTTATTCTTGAAATAAATGAAATTAGAGATATAGATTTGTGACTTGAGTCTGTAACATACAGTTCTTGTGTTATAGAGCAAAACATGTTTTCCTTCATTGTAGCTCCTCCTACATTTTATGTACTTTAGTAATAGGACATGCAGAATACTGTTACCATACTACCATAATAACCATTTATGATTATCTTTTGCTCTCTCTCTCTCTCTCCCTCCCTCGCTCCTCGCTCTCTTCTGCTGATGTAACTGTGAAAAGATACAAGACTAGCAGGCCTAATCCTCTTAAATTCTCACCAGAGCACCCGGATCTTCTCTCCTCATTCATACATTTATACATACACATTCACTGCAGCTCTGTCTTACACACATTCATACTTTTACACACTAATGTCCCTTTTACAGAAGTCTGGAAATCCTGTCTGGTAAATGTCTAGTCTTTGAAAAAATTGAATTACTGCAGGGCAGATGTGGGCTAAGAGGTAAAAAAGGGGAGGGAGGTGACAGAAGGAGAAGAAGAGGGCAGATTAAGTCAAAGGGGGATTTTCAGGGAATATATGGTTTAGAAACACCAGAGTAGCCCACAGTATGTCTGTACATACATTCATGCAAACAACCCCAATTACCCAAATAAAAGAAAAATTATACTTGACATTATTATGTCTACACAACTGCACTAAATAGATCTCTATATAGACTAATGAGTTGATATTTATCATACGTAGAAAAATTTAAGAATTATGGCAGTGGTTATTTATTCATGAGGTACATAATGTCAGTACAGTAATATGGTATATAATGTGGTACAGTATGGTTACTTAAGAGCCAGTCTGAAAAGTCTTTGCTGATGTTAATGAGAGAATATTGATAGGTAATTTCCTGCACAAGAATTTTTTTTACCTAAGATTTTCTCAGATCTGGGAAATAAACAAACCTACAAACTTTACATGGGCAGTAGACATGGAGTAGATTTTTCAGTGTTGCAAGATTTTAAAAAAGTATATATTGTGTAGCTGCTGTAACTGGTTTTTACTATTTTAAACATTTTAGCTTTTCGCAATACACTTAAACAGTATGCATATTAAATAAAATAATTTATAAAATTGTCATAAGATGAAAGATTATATATATATATATATTTTTTTTAAATAAGTCTATTGCTCACCAAGAGTGCATTAATTTGATCAAAATACAGTAAAAACAACGGTGGCCGAGAGAGCTCAATGTGCACCAGCATATCAAGAAAACATCTTCATCAATTTGACAGCAGGTGCTGCAAATGCTCACAACACCACCAAATAAAGAATTTTATTTGCAGCGCGATTCTTTGTTTGGTTGTGTTGTGAGCATTTGCAGTGTGTGTGTTGTCAAACTGATGAAGTTGATTTCTTAATTTGCAGGTGTTTTTTTCTATTTGCAGCGCGTTTCTTTGTTTGGTTGTGTTGTGAGAATTTATAGCGCGTGTGTTGTCAAATTGACAAAGTTGTTTTTTTAATTTGCAGGTGTTTTTTTTCTATTTGCAGCGTGTTGAGCTCTCTTGGCCACTGTAAAAAAAACAGTAATATTGTACAATGTTATTAAAATTTTAAGTGGCTACTTTCTATTTCAACTTTTTTGATGTCTGAAAGATCATGTGACACTGAAGATTGGAATAATGGCAGCTGAAAATGAAGCTTTGCCATCACAGAAATAAGTTACATTCTAAATGAACATGCTGATTTGAATCTCAAGAAACATTTCTATTTGTTAACAATGTTGAAAACAGTTTTGCTACTGATGATTTTTGTGTAAACCATGATAACCATGACACTTTAATGAACAAAGACATGACACTTCAAAAGAACAGCATTTAAAAAAAAAAATAGAACATTTTTGTAACAAATGTCTTTACCGTCACCTTTGATCAGTTTAATGCATCCTTGCTAAATATTCATTTCTTAAATAAAAGAAAAAAAAACCTTACTAACCCCCAAACTGTACATTTGGAATTTATATTATACTTTAGAAAAATAGTGCTTTAAATTTTATAGCATGCGGCACATTGCTGGACTTGTACTCTTTAAAAATTCATGTTAATTACCCGAATACTCTCAGGCAAAAAGGGAAGATTCAGTAACTCATCCATTTGCCCCTATAATAAGAATGCACTTCCAAACATCTTCACCAACACAATAAATAATTTAGGGTTGCTGTTTCATAGAGAATGCTGAATGCTGTTTGTATGTGCGCACTGTAAGTTGTGGTGCACAGCAGGAGTGTGTATGCCTGAGGAGAGCTCATTAAAACATAGGACACCTGAGCTTCACGCAGCGAGGCCCCTGGGGACAGTTGATCAGGTTGCTTCAGGTTTAAGTGAGGAGGGATACCGGATCTCTGTCCCCCGCTGCATCCTGGAGCTCCCCGCACAGACAGGCTTTCACTGATCAATAACAGCAGTGCGGTTGTGAGGTTACGCTACAGGATAGAATTACACAGGAGCGTGTGCTAATATGCCTGGAGAGAGTGAAAATGGACGCAATGCATGTGCAAGAGAGAAAGTGAGCAAAGATAAGGTAAGAATGTTGCCTTATGCCAGGGACACTAGCAAAGCCCAAATGTTCACATGATTAAGCACTACTTAATCTCGCAGCAGGACAGCCTCAAAATAACCGCCGTCTCTCTCAGAATACCAAGTACCTGCATTATCAAACATTACTTGCTCAACTTGGTTATGAGGTCAAAACGTGGTACATTCTCATCAGCTGTGCTGGATCTGTGTGTTTGTGTGTGGCGAATACTGCACACGGTGAGACTGATACTCTATCTGTGCTCTTCAGTTTCTTTATCTGTCTCTCATCATGATGAAAGTCACCCTCCCTCTTTCAACCCTCTAATTTGAACGCAACCTGAAAGAGAGGAGCAGAATGTGCTGCTGTGATCTGCTATTTGCATGTTCACGTTCATTAATACAGACATGAACCCCACAAAACAGCCTCTTTAGATCTGCCCACATCCTTTCAGATTCATCAGTTCCTAAATCCGTCAAACCTACCAGGCCACCATAATATCAAACACTTCAGAGGAACTCACACCTGTGATGCAGACAAAGCGAGCGATCTCTGAATATCAGTTTCCTGTTATTTGGCAGGAGTAACTGGGTGCACATAAATATACTGCAAACATAATAGCTACAATTACAATAGCTAAATGAATTTATTTTATTCAAGTCAAAATTATTAATCAACACTGAACCAACCTAAATACGTCAGACTAACAAACATAAGAGTTATTCAGGTAAAGATTAATAAATAAAAATGAAAAAGGTTCTCAGGGTAACAATTGCAGATAGTTATTTATTATACTTGATATGAATATTTCTTATCAGACCAAAACTTAACTGAAACTGGCACCACTTTCAGAAGACCCTCATATTAATATCACTTTAATATTGTTGCTGTGTTAGCATTATTGTGCCAATTGTTTTGTACCTTGTAAATGACTATTTTTCATAGTGTAAAAATAGCAATAGTAGGTAAAATTACATCATTTCAATTCAAAAACAACATTTCATGTCCACATATTTGAGGTGTGTAACTGTAAAGTAAATGGGATAACACACATTTGAACAAGAAGATTAAATTCCAAAAAGAGGATCTTTCAAAGCAGTTTATCGTCCAGCTAGAACCAGATTTTTTTTTTGAGAACTGCAGGGAGTTGATAAATATCATAGAAATTTTAGTAAATGGTACATAATTTATTATATTTACTAAAAAATTGTTTACTGTTAAAAATTTAATTTACTATTGCATTTGATTACTTGCATATCATCTGAGAGCTGTGAACATGTTAAAAATTAACTTAAAATCTCAGGGAGTTCTTTGTGTAAATATTTTATGTCAAAGGGCTTTGATTAAAAACATTTTTGGAATCTTCTGAACTATAATACCTCCAGAACTTTTCTATGTGGTTTGTTTCCAGGAAGCCTTATACTGCTTTGAACGGAGTTTTAAGATCTTCTGCTCTCAAATACTGCAGTATCAGCTATAAATCTCAGGAGTGCTTCAGAAATGCAATTACGGCCTGTGCAAGAGTGATGTTTAACAACAAGATGAGACACAAGCTGTATATGACTCTCCAGAGTGCTGTAGTAAAATAAGCTTTAAATGCTTTTATCTGATACTGTTGACCCCTCTGTGCCTCAGGGTCCTGAAAGCAATCCTGGATATGCTTCAATAAGAGACACAGCTGTATGAATGTAGCTGTAGCTTCCATCGTCCTCCATAGGTCACTATTAAGCTCCAGTAATGAGGATGTACTTTGTTAAAGAATCTAAGCATACCCAGGTTCACTCTGGTTTGGGCACAGACAAAAATAGACTAATTAAGGAGTCTTAGAGAGCACGCTGGCTTAACTAGGCAGCTAGTCCTCAGAGCATCTCTCTCTCTCTCTCTCTCTCTCACACACACACACACACACACACACACTCTCTCTCTCTCTCTCTCTCTCTCTCAATGAGGTGCAACACACTGAGCTCTGTTTTTGAGCTCTCCCTAGAGCAAAAAGTGCTGGCATACATGGAAGTCTTGAGGGCAGTGATCTAGCATTTCTCTCTCTCTCTCTCTCTCACACACACACACACACACACACTCTAACTATTCCATAGCACTGACAGCTGAGTTACAGATGCCGGAGGGGCAATTTTGGAGTGCTGTAGTTTTAATGTCATCACACCCTGATTAAAAGACACATTCAGTTCCAGAATTAATCTACGGCTGTTGAATAGGCTATGTCTCCACATGATAGCCTCACCAAGGCAACCAATGAGCCTATTAGTAAAGGATTACATCTTACACTAATTCACAAACCCCCACGCACACACTCAAAATGGCCCTCGGCTAGATTAAATCATCTCAATGTCACTGCAAAAGACAATTTGTAACAATATGCACAGGACTAAAGGTGTTTAGTGGTTCACTTCTATTGTTAGGAATATCTTACACAATTATAAAAGCCAGATTACTTCAAACAGATTTAAACCAAATGGAAGAATGTAAAATCTGACACTGGACTGTAAAAAAAAAAGCTAGCTGATCACGTTACAAAAGTTTTGGCATTTTGGTGATTGTATTTTTTACAGCTTCTAGTTTTTATTTAATTATATGTTAATATATGGGCCTATGTGAACTATTTAAATGAGTTTGCTGTGATGAAATGTACAGATAATGATACAGATGGCACACTGGGGCTTATAGCTGATCAAAACTGGCCTCTAGCAGCTGTCAGGGTAGCTCAGGGTAACACGTGACACTAAAATAATGCAATAAACATTATTAAATAAGTCAGAATACAACAGAAAGCCCTTCAACTGCTACAAAAAGTAAGGACATTTTAGAGATGAATATTTTGAACAAAAACATAACTTACACTGTATTTGTTAAATATACAATAAATCATACGGTGTACTTAAAACATTTGAATAAAATTTCACAGGAAAAATACGTTTCGTCGATTAAATTCTTTTTAATAGTATTTAACATATTTTTACTGCAGCTCTTCAGCATTCTTTGCGGTTAAAATTATGGCAGTTCTTTACAGAAAGTGGTGCAGGGAATACTGATGTGTGCTAGTCTCTATTCAGACATTCCACTTGAAGCGCATTGTGTAGTTTTGCAGTGACTCGACGCATCACATTTCTCGACGCTGTTCATTGGCTGATGCCACGCTTTCAACATTTTTACCCGCAAAGTCCAACATAACACCATAATCAGTTATCTGGATTTATCAATAGACATCAGATTTCGTAATTTGACTAAGATAATCACATTATGCGTCGAGTTTTACAGCTGCATAAACACGCGGCGGAGAGAAGGAAACGCATGTGACGCACTAGACGCACTAACTGGAGTTTCAGCACCTCGGACAGCGACCTGTCTCTCCGATGAACTTCAGCACTTACAGAGTGAGACTCACTGTCGCTGTGCTAACTATTGCAGCGCAGTACTTATTATAACTGCAAAATAATGGCACACTAATTAGCATATGTGCATGCCTGAAATCCTGTCGATGCTGTGCAACACTTACCCCAACTGCTCGCAGTCCTCCCGCAGAACTCGCGCGTTCTCGGGTTCCAGAAGAACTCCTTCCACGCGCTCTTCTTATCATCCTTTGCCATTTTCCTGGACGAAATAAATGTGCACTCACAGAGTCAACGCCTCGGGGCTAACACTCTCTTTGAGAGTAATAAAAAGCTATGCAACCCTTGAATAGTGTGGAGAACGGGTTAAAACGATCTTTAAGGTCTCAATAGAAAGCTTTTTTAAATGAAAAACTGGGTAAAAGCGATTCTCAAGGCACTCTGCCGAAACCTGAGCACTCAAGCGAGGACTGAGTGAGAGCAGACCTCGCTTTCTCTGTAACGCCCGGCGTTCTGCCCACCCACAAGTGCAGTGCGCATTCCGCAGAGAGACAGAGCGAGAGAGAGCGAGCGAGAGCGAGAGAAAGAGAGAGAGAGAGAGAGAGAGAGAGAGCAGTGCAGCACTAATGTGCCGATACTGCAGTAAAACCATCTCTGCCTGCTCAGCCCCGATCACCCCCACCCCCGAAAAAACAAAGCCCCTCCTTTAGCAAAACTCAAGTCACTTCTTAGCCAATAGCAGCGCTGTGCTTCGCATTTGGCCCCGTCCCCCCCTCAGTAAAGTGGCACATCTTAAAGCCTGTGATGGCAGAGACTTGTGGGGGCATCTGTCAGTATCTCTTGAGGCCGTTGCCAAGGAGAAGTCTCTGGGAAGTCTCAGGTGAAGTCAGAGAAAACGTGGCGTTTCCGTTCTGTGCTGTTCCGTGCAAAGACTCCAAATGGCCTCAGATTGTAAGATGCACTGTAAAAACAATCTTGGATCAAGTAAATAATACTGAAAATAAAATCTACTTTATTGTTGTATTACAGCTAATGTAAACCAAACAAGTAATGTATCTTGATGCTGTTTTTCTTTTACAATATAGGCTACATAGGCTGATCTTCAACAAGCATTACAGGTGAGTTGAATTAATGCATTCATTTATTTCAGTCAGCTCTACATTAAAAAATAATTTGTTTAATTGGTATTTGGGCGTAATTAGTTAATGTGGCTAGATTGTTTGGCTACTTAGCAGTTTTACTGGCAATGCTAATGATTTTATTAAGTTCGGTTATGATGTCAAGAATCACTTAATATAGATGGGTAATTTTTTTATTTTTTTTTAATGACTGCAGATTAATGGCAACTTGACATTTTAAGTTCAGTCAAGGCATTTGCATTAAATAATTCGATTTAATTATGCTCAGTATATAACTAAATAATACAAAATTAAATATGTAATTTAAAAAAAAAACATTAAGAAAACATTTAATTTTGTTTACATTTTACAGATTTGACAAAAGTTTTACTGATTTTACAATGCAAAATTAAGCCAATTAAGGCAAATAAAACTACTGACAAGTGCCAAGCAATGTTTCTTATCTAAATAACCATATAATATATATTTCTGATGCTCTAGACAGCAAACCCTTAAGCATAACTCCAGCTGTTAAAAAACCAGTGTACCTCTTAAACCTCCTCTCAGCATTCAATCTGTAGATGTTTCAATGACTGGCAGTACTTGATAAATTTGTCACATCACAACAGTCAGATAACGTCTGTAATGATGTTCAAGATCGATGACTGGTTAGAGCCAACAATATCCTCTACAGAAGACCTGTAGAAAGAGAGAACTTGTACAAGAGCTTCATTTATGATACAGGACAAATGAAGAGCAAATCAGTCAACATAATTCAGCAAAAGACAGTTATTACAGCTTCCTGTATTCATGATGCTGACACACGAGTAAGAAACAACTACCCACAGTGAAACTGGATACTGAAACCACAAGTCTGGAAGGTCAGGGTGAAAGGAAAAGTACACACAAAAATGAACATTTGCTGAAAATGTACTCAACATTCAGGGCATCCAAGATGTAGATGAGTTTATGTCCTGCACTGAATGGGTGCCGTCAGACTGAGAGTCCAAACAGCTGACAATGGTACAAATGTATGAAATCCATGTGAAACCCATGTGATTCAAAACCATGCTTCATGCGCGTTTCATGTTTCACATGTGTTTCACATATTTCACATGTGATTTTAAAGTGATTTGCACATGAAGTTCATGAGATTTTTCTGTAAGGACCTCTTAAGTTAAAAATATCTTGATGGATTTGTTTCTGTACAAACACAGGTTTTCACATTGCAACACATTGATGGACTGGAGACACATGGATCACTTGTGAGTTATTATAATGCTTTTATCAGCTATTTGCACGCCCATTCTGACGGCATCCATTCACTGCAGAGGATCCATTGATATGCAAGTGATTTAATTTTTCTTAATCTGTTCCAATGAAGCAACAATCTCATCTACATTTTGGATGGCCTGAGGCTGAGTACATTTCCAGCAATTTTTCATTTTTTTGGTGAACTATTCCTTGAAGAAAAAAGGAATGAATAAAACATTACCACGTTAGAATGTATAAGCAGATATGCCACTGATTGTATGTTAAGGAGGTCTGCAGGACAATAAGACATTAAATCCATGTACATTGCAACAGCACACACACACACACACACACACGGTTATTCGCACGTGAATTTTAGGTTCATCATATAAAATTTATTTCATGACGATATCAATGCAAATATAGCACTACAGTGATTTCCAAGGTACACCGTATCTTACCATACCAATATATTATGGCACTCATAATATGGCCACCGTTTATGTAGACACGCAAAGCCGACAGTTTCTGTAAACTAGTTTACCCAATAATACTTAAGTTACCCTTTTCATCTTAATAAATTGCCACTAGATGATTATTTAGTATATCTGAAGTACAAACTGGGCACAATTTATATAGACTGGGACGCAGCCCAACCTTGAACTGAATGATTAAGGGAATCCATCAAGAACTCCCAGCATGCATTGCACCAGCCCTCCTCTACTGTGGTCCTCCGTACTGTTTGATAAAGACTGTATTTCAAATGGCCACCTGGGTGGTGCAGTGAAACCCTGGTGTCGTGGTGACAACATGTCAAACCCTTGGCAACATCACTGCAATGTTGCCATCACATTTACAGAAGTGTTGCCAGGGTGAGAACTGTACAGGTTGGTGGTGCTAACTATTCGGAAAAACAACAACAACTTTAAATACAACCACAACAACAACTGAGAAACATTCAATTGCCAACAGTTACAAAAGATTCCACTCCTTAAAACTCCATCGCATGATCTCAAAAAAAATAAAAATAAATAAATAAAAAAATCTCAAAGAGCACTCAAAAGAATGAAGAAAAGAAATAAAAACAGCAGTGAGGGACATGTAAGCAATAGTAGAAATTCAATATAGCAGCAGAAGTACTTCAAAAATATACAACTGATATTCCGGCGAGCCGGGTGGAGTGTGTTGGTGAGGGTATGAGTGTGATCAGACTTAAGTTGCTTAAAGGGACTTGCATGACACTAGCCGGAAAAAAACATTGGTTGGCTGGAGTGTGTGTGTGTGTGTCTGAGACTGTGCCTTTAGTAGATAGGGCTCGCCTTTCAGCGGTCCATTCAGTACAGTGTAGACAGGTAGCCACAGATAAAACTACTAAATTTCTTTATAAAACAATTAAACACCTTGTACTTTTATACATTATATGCTACAATATATTTATTGATTACAAGTATGAAAGTGGAAATAATTGCTACATAATCAATACAGTTGTACATGTTTATTTTACAGATTTTAACAAGTGTTTTTCTTCTCGTTTAATCTCGATATCATGTGGTTCGCTTTCTTTTGTGTGGAAAAAAGTCCCAGCATCGGTCTGAGGAGCACCGCTGCGTGTTCATTTTTCCCAGCAGGGCGCTGCGAGTGTGTGCGTTTCTGTATATGCATGTGCGCATGAGCATTGGACAGTGTGAAGAGGTGAAGTTTGCTCCAAAACTTATTTTTCTTTAAGGGACAGGGTAACTGGACTGCTCATTCTGACTGTAGTATGATAAGAGCTTTTATATATGTTATTATATCTTATTAAATGACACTGCAACCCCAATTGATTGACACATGAGACTATGGTGCCAAAAAGACTGAAAAATACAGTTAGACCTTAGCTCCGGATATGCTCAGATACAGATTAAATGTAAACAGATGCGTAAATATGGTGGTCCGACAGTTTTTAGGTGAACACAATGGCACCTCGTGTTAATGCAGCCTGTGCATTGGTCCTCAGTCTATTTCCTATTTCCTATTTCGTAATGAAGCTCATCCTGTGATCGTACTATTTTCATCAAGTGAATAATGCAGTGCGGATCTGCCTTTTTTCACCATCGTGATTTTGTATTGGACTGGGCTAATGATCAGTCTCCTGTTTTAACAAATATTGCTACGAAAGTCACGTAACTTCTGCTGAACAGCTTTTCTTCTACTCCCCAAATACGCAGACACGCATGTCAACACACTCACCAAATTGGCACTCAATCAATAGGCAGTAATTAGACTTCAAATGAATCTCCTCTACAAACTACGACAGTACCACACAGCCCTTCATCACCGTTTCCTGTGTCTGAATGTGTAAGACTTTTTTTTTGTGTATACATGTCAAATTTTGTGTTTTATTGACGCGTTCCCCTGCATTCCTCACCATTTTGTTGTCTATTTATCTGGATTTCCTCTCATCACTGTTACTTCCAACCTCACACATCTCCAATGCAAAGATACATCTTACAACATTCACCATGACACCACACACACACACACACACACACACACACACACACACACACACACACACACACACACACATACATTTTGACACTCTTCTGGAATGTAAAAAACATCAGTCTAGTGGGGGCCCAGGAAACAGCAGCATAACTGAGTAAATCTGGTCAGTAAAAACACAAAAGCCCAAAGTCACAGACAGTTTATGATATGAAGAAAAGCTCCACTATGATCTTTCAGCGTCTCTTCATTCTTTACACATCAAGTTTTGATAATTTCTTCATTCCTTGGAGGAAAAAGCAAGTCTATTCTCCTCACTAATAGTTTATATTCAGAGAACGAATGTTACGGTGCTCCAAAGGTTTCCAGTGTGTTTCAAAAAGGTTGTAAACTCAGCAGCACAGGTTGTATTTGCAGCAGGTCAGAGAGAGTTAAGACTCAGGCGTCTCTCCAGTGTGTTTGTGTGTGTGTGTGTGTGTGTGTGTGTGTGTGTGCGCGCGTGTGTTTCGTCTGCTGCAACTATATGGCACATAAACACCATGTGGAACACATTTTCTCCTGCTTCTACAGAGATTTATTCTAAATCATGCTATTCTCTTAGCAAAAAATGCTCTCGCTTTGTCTTTTCAGTCTTATTTGAATCTCTTCACTCAAAGGCCACTTCTCTCATTTCCCCTATAATTCCCATTTTGTCTTTTCACACGCAAAAGAGAAAAAAAGAAGAAAAGATTTGTATTCTGTATGTCTCTCTCAGTCATGTCTTTCTTACTCCCTACCCTCTGTTTGCTCTCTCTGCCTGGGTCAGATGGCCGTGTCCCACACCACAGCCTGTGGCCTCTGGCAGGGTGGCGTTCCAGTCTTGCGGGGCTCCGGCGTTTTCCTCCAGCTGGGTAAAATAGGCATACTGTCCTGCTTACATAAGCTCTTATCTGGCCGCCGATGAGCCTTAATCTCCTTACACAGGCAGCGCTTTCTCTCGATCACCTCCAGGAGCTTGCCGTCCCGATGGGCCGGGGCTGTGGAGGTGCCAGGTGTGCCCGTGCTGAGGGGAGCCTGGGCCTGTGCAGCGAGCTGAGCCAGCTGCTGGAACTGGAGCTGGACCTGCTGCTGGTGCTGGTACTGCTGCTGCCGGCTCAGAGACGGACTGCAGGGAGCCTGAGCCTGTGCCTGAATCTGCGAGAGAGCGTGAAACTACACGCAGAGACAGAGAGAGAAATTGCAAAAATCAGTTTGCATAGTTGAGCATAGATGAAATACATAGTCATGTAATCGTTTGCTTTTTGGACAAGGTATAAAGGTTTGGCTGGTTAGCATGGTCCAGTTAGCCTCTGCTGGAAGATGAAGTAACTACACCATCTGGCTGCAAAAAGAGAGATATGCACTGAAGGCGATCAGCGCTATTTTAGTATTATTTATATAATATTACATTATTTATTAATACTTTTCATTAGTTTTTATTTTATATATTTTCAGTTTACAATTTATTTATTTATTTATTTTATAATTTTGCTATGTGCTTGTCATTTTTTGTTATTTCTATTTAGATTGATTTTGTTTTTAAGTTTTAGTCACTGAAATTAAAAACTAAAACTTTTTTAATTTCAGTTAGTTGCCAAGGCAACATTTGATATTAAAATGATTTACTATTTAATATTAACATTTAATATTTTAATATTACATTTCACATACATACATTTCACCATTTATATATTTATTTTTATTTGATATCATTTTTAAAACACACAAAATGTTTTTTTGATCACAATTCTTCTATTTTTATTTTTAGACCATCATCAAATACCGCACTGAAAGTTAGTTTCTTGTGCTGCGGCATGATGCATCTTTTTGCCAATTTTTGCCAAGGTTCCGGGATTAAAAAAAAGGATGCCAGCAGTACTTGGTTGGGAAAATACTGCTGGCAGGCCATCCAGCATAAAAAGAAAATTAAATCAGTACAGAGAGTCCAAAAAAGTTCTGCTCAGAACAGCCACTCTTTAATTAAATCCTTCCCAAAATTAACTTTTGCCACACCTGTCAAAGATGGATGAATTGAGAGCAGGCCAATTATAGTGTTTTTTGTATTAAATGTAATTACTGAAAATTCTAATTTACTAAATCATATTTAGCTCAGAGTATTACACATATGTGAGTTCCAACAGCAAACAATTTACAGTAATTGATATTAAGATTAAAATGGTTAAAAACCATTTTAAAATCAGCAATCACTCATGTCGGACTATAGTTCTTACAAATCAACTTAAGCCTATAACGAAGTTACCAGCCAAATTGTAATTGCCATTTTCCACTCAGAATGTTTTTTTTGGGGGGCTTTGAGTGTGTGCTCTATGCGATATCAAAGAACGCCACCAGATAGCGGCATAGTGCCAACTCACAGCATCCCTCCCATCCCCCTGCTCTGAGAGGGAAGGTCATATCAGCTCACAGAGTCAATCTCTGTGCTACACACACACACACACACACACAGACTGCGTCAGCATGTGAACTTTTGCCAAGAGACAACAGCACACCAGGGGAAAAGAACAGAGGCTTCTGTACGGCAGATAACATCCAACAAGATTGAAAATGAAAGATTATTTCTTGCATGTGCTGCCAGTTTCACTCCAGTCTGTCTATAACACAACCCACACGCCACTAGAGCTATAAGAAGTGGAACATCCCTGTCTGTTAACATGCAAAACACTAGCTGCTTCGCATGTTTGCAGGCTCTCTGGATTCTCCCTGTTACTTTTCTCACATTCAACATACTCCTAAAATGTCTGTCTGACAAACCGCTGACAGAGACAGTCAGACGACAGAATCAAAGCCTGTCACTGGCCGACACGGAGAGACTCCAGCAGCGCCACTAGGTTTGAGTTTGATCATTCACATAGACTGTTTGTCTGCCTGCCACAGTCTGTCAAAAAACACTCCTTCTTTCTGCTGCACCTGTTTTCTCCGCCCATGTGCTGCATCTGTCCCCCCTCTTTCATTCTGTCGCCTGTTTTTTTCTATTCTGTGCTGCATTTTTCTCCCTTTCTCTCTCTCTCTTGCTCTCCGTCTGTCTTTCCCTCTGCTGCATTTCTGTGCCTCCCTCCCGCTCTGTATTCATCCCCCTTTTTCTCTGCACTCATTGACCCTGCAGCGGAGTGCAGTGCAGCTACAGACGTGTTTGGGTGGGGATGCTGGTGACTCAATGGGCTCCGCGATTTACCTAATGACTGTCTGGAACAGCAGCCACAGGGAAACAAAACGGAATGAAATTAGTTACAGATCACCTGCCGTAACTGTCAAGCTTGGTGTCAATTACACTTACACATGTTAACCAGTTGAACTGAATTTAATTAATTACTGCAGTATCTACACCGACTGAGGCTGAACAAGCCTGTGTGATTTCTAAGCATTTCTTGAATACTTTGAACTGCACAATATTCATATGCACCCATGTCTGAGGTTTTCTCAGTGTCAGGGTGGTGCACGAGGTGAATTAAATGTCATTGCACCAGCATCCACAGTACTATAACCAGACCCAGACTTGTTTCCCACTTTTTTTTTTTTTTTGGGGGAGGACCCGCTGTGGAATTCTGTGAAATGGAGTTAAAGGGGTGGTTGATTGCAATTTCACTTTTTTTTAAGGTTAGTTAGTGTGTAATGTTGCTGTTTGAGCATGAACAATATCAGCAAAGTTGCAGCGCTGAAAGTTCAATTCAAACAGAGATATCGTCTTTTAAAATTCTGGAAGTTTAATGCCTACAAAAACGGCTGGTAAGGGACTACAACGAACTACTTCCCGGGTCTGATACATCACGGACCCAGATAAACCCCGCCCTCAGGAACATGTAAGGAAGGGCGGAGGCCATGCTGTGCTGGTTCAGAGAAGAGGAAGAAAAAAACTAGGGGTGCACGTAAAAATCTATTCATATATGAATCGCGATTCTGTCTTATAACGATTCTAATGGATTCACAAGTCTCAAAATCAATGTTCTAAAACAGCGGTTCTCAATACTGTTCCTGCTCTGCATCTCTCTCTCTCTCTCTCATTCAGATCGTCAGATCAGCTCCAGCAAACTGTTCCAATTATACATTTTCACATAGCAATGAGAAGCGTTATACATGGACGCGTGTGCGGTTGCCGTACTGTATTAAAGCTTTAATCAGAATAAAACAGTATATTAAAAGCTAACATAAGCAGTAGCATAATAACAGCGTATCTAATATACGCTGCCAGCAACAAACAAACAAACATACCATTAAGAGCCGTGCTTGCACAGGTTCTGCACGATCCTCTTCACTAATATCCTCTGCGTCTCAATGGGGCTCAAATTGATAAGCAATATAGACGACGCCATTGTTTACAATACAACCGGAGCACATGCCGCTGAGCTGAGGGGCGGGACATTTAGACGTTTAGTGAATCACAACACACTGAGCCAGCTAACCAATCAGAGCCCATCACATATTTCTGTGGGAGGGGCTTCATAAAAACAGGAAATAATCGAGGCGTTTGTCAGAGAAGGGACAGAGCTGTGTGGAATAAAGGTAAATTATATGAAAAATAATGCGTTTTTAAAAAAAACGAAGCATGAACACATGTTAGACTGCACCCCATAAACACAGTCAAGCCTAGAAAAAAAAACAATCAACCACCCCTTTAAATATGGTAAAACGCCCTGTTTGTTACACTGTTGCAACATCAGATGTGTTAAATAGAGATTTTATGTGTTAAATCCATGCATTAGGTAACAGGAATACTTGTACCCTGTTAATCTTGAATCATGACCATTAACATCTCCTCCCCTCTCATAACGACATCTATTCTCTGATGAAGTCTGCACCGGCGCAAGAGTGGAACAATAACTTATCCCCTCTAGCAACCTGTCACTAACAGGAGACTCACACTCACAGCAATTAGCAAACGACAGCAATCCAATTCCTGATGGACAGAATGAAGCCTGTCCTAAATTTTTTATAGTTTGGATAAACCACTTGGCTAATATTTGCTAATGTTAATTTCTACATATAGAAATAAATTTTATACATTTAATTAGTTAAAGGGATGGTTCATCCAAAAATTCTGAAATTTCTGTCTTCATTTACTCAACCTCATGTCGTTCCAAACCTGTATGACTTTCTTTGTTCACAAAAAAAGAGATTTTGAAAAATGTCTCAAGTGTTTTTTGTCACTACCACGAAAATCATTGTTTGAACAAAACTAGGTTAAAACATTCTTCAAAATATCTTCTTTGGTGTTCCACAGAAAAAGGGCTGCAGGTCCAGAGTAATTTCATAAGCTTAAATCTTAATGTGATCTCGGTTTTACCTGGCTGAGTGTGTGTTTAAACAGGGCTGAGGAAACAATAACACTGCAGGTGTCTAATAATTGTAATAGTGTGTGTTTATGTGAATTTAGTGACAGCTTTAGTAGTGCTGGCATGTGTTACCTGGTTGAGTGCTTCTCTGGCCGGCAGGCTGCTCTGCCTTTGAACGTCACCACCCACTTGTCTCACTCCTGATGTGGAGGAAGACCTGCCAAGGCGACCCAACTCTATGAAAGATCACAGACACACAGCCAAGTTATTGTTTTTGAAAAATAAATCTCAGGACATCACATTTTTAGTCAAATCTAAATTAATTATTGAAATAGCATGTTGTGTAGCCTAAAACAAACAAGTTCCTTTTGCAGAACAGAAAAGCAATCAAAACTGAGGATATCAGAAAAAAAGAATTGCTAATTTAAACGAATTATGCAAATAGTGTAATAGAGCAAACAGACAAATGTTTAAAAAATTAGTGCTGGTGCATGGTGCAGTTTCTAAGGTTATGGAGGATGGGATGCAGTAAACTACGATGTTTGACCTGTATGCTGTGACTGCACGGCATCGTGCCACTACTGCAATCCAACCACCTAAATCAGTCTTTAAAATGCAGAGAGGGGGCTCAGCTAAAAGTTCCATCTGGATTTATAACACTTTTCACCTTCATTTGATCATCATTTGATGGATTATTACTGCCATGATGAATAGAAGCAGCACACAAACTGTTTCTACAGATATTAATGAAATTCAGCTTGCTTTTCACCCTACTTTCCACTAATAGCGCAACATTAATTGCGCCAGGAAAATAGCGCTGACGTCTGTGAATGTGCTGCATTGTATAATGAGTCTCATTTGCATTGAAAGCAGGTGTGTTTGCATTGTAAAAAATGACATTGACTTTATTTAAATGTGCATTGTACAGCGTAATGCATATTGTGCTTAGTTAAGTTGGACTGCGGGTGGTATGTGAATAAAACGCATGATGTGCGTATGTTAACTATTTCTAGCTTTCTAGCATGATGATTTTTTTCATCATGGTTTTAGTAGGTTTAAAGCCAGTTTTTTCCCCTCATATTTTCAAAGACATTATAAATATCTGATCATTCTGTTATAAAATGTGATGCTTTCCAAACAAATCAATGCACACTGATCCCAGCAGCATCAACTTACAGCTCATAAACCGAAACACACTTGATCTATATCCAGATCTATATACTGAGGTCATGGCAGAAAGCCTGTGCTAATGTCATTTAAATTGGATCTCACCTCCATTGCGACATGCTGGGAAGGTTTGGCAGGGTAAGGGCAGTCCCGCTCGTATTAGTCCTCTCAACCCTGGTGGTCCATCCACCCCAGCCAAGCTCTCGCTGTGTCTCCCTGTTGACCGCACAGGTATTCCAGAGTGTCCACCGCTCCGCATGACTCCTAGGTCATCCCTCTCTCTCCTCAATAGAGCATCTGCACTGCCATTCCACGCACCTCCATCATCCTCTACAGAGCATTAGAGAGAAAAACACAATTAAACATCTACGATAATACAACAGAAAGTGAATTCCCTCCATAATCATCCCTACAACCATTACTCACTCTCAGTGTCTCGGCTCCCATGACTGAATGATAATTTTCGGTGCATGGGCCAGTAAGCCTGTTCTTCGGTGAGCCCTAAGGCAGCTGCACTCTCCCAGGGAATGAACCCGGCCTTGGCCTGCAACGCATGTGCTGCAGATCCAGTTTTAGTGGGGTCCGTGTGCAAGGATGGCAACTGTGAGCCCCCGCGCAGGCTATCGTAGGCGGGTGGGCGGCGGAAGCCAACCGAGGGGTAGGTCCAGAGCAGTGGGCTGTCGGAGGGGGGAGGTTTGTAAGCAGGAAGGCCATGAGACAAGTGCGGGGTGTGCGACCGGTGCATGTGAGAGCGAGACGGAGGGCGCTGAGTGGATGAAGAAGAGGTGGAAGGTAGCGTAGCTGCTGTGGATGATGATGGTTGACTCGGGGTTGGTGTGGTGCTCGTGCCGGTTTGAGAAGTGTGTGTGTACGTGCTTGAGGCAGGGTTATCAGAATGATTGGATGATGGCGTGCTTAGGTCTCTCTCTCGTTCACGATCCCGATCCCGATCCCGATCCCGATCCCTCTCTCGGTCCCTTTCCCTCTCAGATTTCTCAGACTTGAGCAGGAAGCTGACAGACTTGCCCTCTTTGGGCTGTGTCTGCGTCTGGGTGGAGGACTGTCCTGAGCCCTTACTTGATGACGATGTCTCTTTCTCAGGCTTGCGGTAATGGTGATAGTGGGAAGGTCTGTGGTGAGGGTGATGGTGATGATGGTGGTGGGAATATGGAGAGGACGACTTTGACGATGGAGGAAGAGGAGTGGAATGACTGCGGGCTCTGAGTCCTGGTGCCGGCCCCAGCTGTCCTTCCCTCCTCTCCTTCTCTCGTTCCTTCTCAACTCCAGAGGACTCTTTGGAAGTGCTGGTGGAGCTCGTGCTGGAGGAGGTGCTAGTAGATGCTGGCAGACTGGAGGCCGACTGCACACTGATTTTAGCCGAGCTGGTCTTGTGTTGAGCCCCTACCCCACTGGAGGCAGCAGCTGGCTGGGGAAATGCCAGGAGTGGAGGCTTGTGCTGGAGCAAGTTGGGGAAGGGAGCCGGGATCTTACTGGAGCTGGGCTCATGTTCTGACTTGGACCCTGGCAGCAGGAAGGGTGTGGGAGCACGGGGAGGGTGTGGTGAGGAGGAGAGGACTTGAGGTACGGGAGTGGAGGATGCAGAAGAGCAGGATGAAGGCAGAGGAGAGGAGTGAGAGATGGAGACAGCTGCTTTAGGCTTGGATGAGGAACAGGCTGGAGAGGAGGACGAGGGGCGTGGGAGCGAGGAGGAGGTGGAGGTGGAGGATGAGATGATGGAGGAGTGGTACGCTTTAGAGGACTTGATACGCTCGTGTTTGAGTGGCAAGCGGCGGTGGGCTTCTCGAGCAGCGTCGTCCGGTAGGGGGTACTTCATCTCTTCATATATGGCCTCTCCTTGGTCTGAGTCAGAATCAGGCGTGGTGGCAGAGGGCGTGAGCGGGTGAGGAGTAGAGGCACTGTGAGTCTCTCGGGTAAAAACCTGGCCAACCATTTCAATGTAAACTGGCTCGTCGTCTCCACCCTCACCCCGTGGAGAGGGTTCAGAGCTTTGGAAGGGAAGAGGCGTGGTCGGTGGCGGGACCCGAGGTGGCGGGGGGTCAAAGGAGAGCTGTGTGCTTGGACTTCTTTTGGGCTTCAAGGGAGGTACCTTCCGTCCTGCCATTTCACCTGAATCAGACTTCTTCATTGCTGTTTAACAAATAAAAGCAGACGAGGTGAAAAAAGAGTGAAATAAAGCACCTCCATCCATATTAAAATGTGCATCACATGGCTCCGGGGTGGGGGTGGGGTTTGAATAAAGGTCTCCTGTATCGAATCGATGCATTTTTGTAAAAAACATCCATATTTAAAACGATAAAAACAGTTTTGTATAACTGCCGCTAACTGTTGTACGTGTCACAGCGCATGCACGTGTGAGTCTTGTGAAAACCAGTGTTTGTTTACAGGAGCAAAGGAAGCAAAGTTTCCTTACTTTACCAAAGGAAAATCAGTCTCCTCTTGGCTTATATTCAAATCCTCCAGCATTTTTATTTACAAATCCTCGTTCTTTGCTTCTAATTCGTGACCGGCATTTGTTTTGTTCTCTCTCCATCGCACTTCTGCATTTGTCACTAACACCAGCACTTACGCTACACATACGTCCTATGTCATCCGCCCAGAACAGCTCCCGCCTATGACAATTAGCAGAAGTAAAAGAAAGGTGTTTATATCATTTTAAATATGGATGTGTGTCTTACAAAAACACATCAATTCGCTACAGGAGGCCTTTATTCACCCCCGGAGCTGTGTGATGCACATTTTAATATGGATGCATGCGCTTTATTTGACTACTTTTGGACTGTTGAACAAAAACACCCCCCCCATGCATTATAAAGATTGAAAGAGCCAGGACAATTTTTAATATAACTCTGATTGGATTCATCTGAAAGGAGAAAGTTATTTACACCTAGTATGCCTTTAGGGTGAGTAAAACGTGGACAAATCTTTATTTTTGGGTGTACTAACCCTTTAATCCATGTTCCAAGTCCAATGATTTTAATTAAACTAAAAATTAAATATTTCGGTTGACATCCTGTTTCTTGTTATATTCTCTTCCATCCCACTTTTCAAAACTGAATCAATGGATAAAAAGACCCACCCTATATTATTTGTTGTTGTCTGAAATAAATTTTAATCAAACGGCTTTCAAATTACTCATTGCACCTAACACTAATCTGGTTGTTATTTCTGTAAGTTTTAGACATTAAGACAAATGCATTTTAATGTATTCTGGGAAAAATGTGTAAATTTCTGTGTACATCAATGTGAACAATTTTTCACCTACCCACTACATTCTCCATCAGTTTTTTAAATAAATACAGCATATTTAGATGTTAATACTTAGATGTTTGCACCATATATTTCTTTAACCACGCTGAATTAATTGTTCAGTCTAAAGACATTATTATTTCACAAATAACTGAGATTTCTCACATTGTCTAAAAAAAAGCGAGGTCTCAGTTGCTCTTTGCTACTAGGGTAAACAACACATATGCCATTATATGTGACTTTATCACAATGTATCAAAATAATATTTAAGCACAAAAGAAGCTGGTTTCATAAATTTCATATTATGAATAATATAATTACCAAAGCTGCAAAATAACATTCATTAAGTATTGAACAGAATAACAGAATAAAGGCCAAAATTACACTACACATAGAATAATTCTTTGATTTAAATCAATTACATAATAATTTAGTTAAAAACATATGAAAGTCTAACGAATATACTGTCAAAAAACAATGGATGCTTTAATAGTCATGATTCATAAGCACTTATGCTTAAGAACAAGAGATTGGAGTTTGAGTTCAAGAATCATGACAACAAATCATTTGACACATTTAGCATCAAGTAAACATCACATTGTTGAAAGTTTACCTAACTTTTATTGTGTTTCATGTTCTATTAGTGGTACCATCATTTTCAGATGTACCCACAACTGAAGTTAGAAACAAGTAAACTGTGATTAATCATGTTACATGTGAGTCAGATGGTTCCTTATCTATATTCGAAGCATCAGAGATACAGCAGGTTGTGAGAACTGCCTCTGCGCAAGAGTTATGGCAGGTCAAGAATCATTTTTTAAAATGGATTCTCATCCCTAATTTTAACATACAACTGATTTTGAAGAGACTAGAACTGTGCATGTCACGAAGACTTACGCTCACTTACCATTCCGCTTCTCTGGGTGTTTGGGTGGGTGACTGGGAGGTGGAGGTGGCGGAGTGTCAGGTGGTGCGTGAACCCCCCGGCAAGGATGCTCCTGCTGGGGTGTGGAGCTTAGACGAGTAGTGGGGTGACGTTTCGGCTTGGCTGGTGGACAACGGGAGGGATTTGACTGGTTTTGGGGGTCTGAGTCTGGATAATATCCGTTCTCCATCTCCTCTCCCTCACCGGTGCCCACAGCATGGCAGGATTGAGAGCGCGGGGCCATGGCGGCCGCACAAGTGTGAGGTGAAAGGTCCTGGGATGCTGGCATCGTCATAAATCCCATTCGGAAATGGCGCCGAAATGACGCCAGATCCCGAACCTTCCCAACTGTCGCGGAGGAGGCATCTTTATAATTGGAGCTGTGGGAGACGGGAAGATCAGAGAATGAGAGATGGAATCAGAAATTGAGGAAAAAGGAATTATTTCTCAGTAGAGAGATTCATCAGATTAGAATAATAAATTTGTTTCTCTTTGTGCTGTAGGCCTCCCACCTAATCTTTTCTCTCTCCTCATTTCTACTGATAAAGGCTCTATTAATAGTTCACAGTCAATTTCATTTTTGTCTCTACAGCCCCCGTTGTACACTCTCCTCTGCCCATTTCCTGAGTTTAAACTCCCTCCTACTACTGCACAATCACACAGACCAGTACCTACACACATAAAACACACACATCTCAGTTATGACCGGGAACTTTCTATCGTCTTCTATTGCTTTTATACTGAGTTAATGTTTTTGTCTTCTAACCCTAAACCAAACAGAGACATTTTCAATACAATTTTGTTATTTAATATGTTTATTAAGCTGTTTTGTTGTGGTTCCCATAATGTAGGTAATTTCAGGTTTAACTATCCTTGTGGAGACATTTGCTTCTCACAATCTAAGCAAAACCAGACAAACACACACACACACACACACACACACACACACACACACACACACACACACACACACACACACACACACACACACACACACACAGGATGAATGATGAGAGAGGAAACGGTTCATACCAGCCTGCGAGAGACCCAACAGCCTCCTTCACCCTCCCATCCTTCTCTTCTACTCTGTTGTCCTCAGCTCCCCTTCTTTCTTATGCTTTCATTGTTTCTTTTTCATCTTCATTTCTCTTAAAAGTCGGCATGAAATGAAAATCTATCTATTTTCTAAATGCATGTTATAGATATTATTGTGAACATCCATGAATATCCATATACTACCATATGTGTTTACGTTTTTCGTTTTTCTTTCTTTTCTTTTTTTATAAAGTGACCTTTAAATGTCATTACTGGACTTTCTGAAGATATAACAGACCTCTCTCTGGTGACGTATGCTGAACTTGTTCAATCATTTAGTCCTCTTAAACCCACGCCTGCAAGCTCACGTTTATCTGCATTATTTTCTTGAGTGTTATGACCACATCTCAAAATCCAATCAACAACCAGTGGATAGAATCAAGCACCAACCCCACTTCTTTTTTTCTTTTTTTTTTGATATTCTATAACCGAGATATACATCAAAATACAGAAGAAATATCTATGGTTACTTCCATTTTATCGTGACTTTGAGTCTGGAATTTTTAGGGACGGTTAATGCAAAAATTGCTTGACCTATTCCTTTAATAGTTTGCAAACATTGTTTAATCAACTGATCTTTTGCTCTCTTGCTTTCTTTCTTCCCCCACACAAAAAAAGACATTGTCCGCAGGCCGTGCTTCTCCCTTCATCCCTCTCTCTGCATCTTTCTTATTCTCCTGAATCAACTAGCATGTATTCCCCGTTTCCAAGGCAACTAGCCTGTCATTTGTTTGTTGTTTGCTGATTTTATTTTTTCTCTAAACACACAAACTCAGAGCACACACTGGCGTATGTGCGTATGCGCACACACGCACACACACACACACACACACACACACACACACACACACACACACACACACACACACACAAGCTAATTCAGGTGTGGCTAAGCAGCATATTGTGGGTGGTAAATAGTGGGCTGCCATCAGTACAAACACACACACACAATTAAAGGGAAATGAATCACTGGTGCTGTTTTCTGGTGACAGGGTGAGTTAAGGAAATATTTAGAGATGGAGATGTTTTTCCATTTAACAGAACCACTATAAGGATACTGATATTACAAAGATATTGCTTTTTATTGCTCTTGTGCCTTAATGGAGCTTGCAGTGATGGAAAATATCAAGTGTTTCCTAGATGTTCTTCTAATATTTCTTGGAAGGTATAAAAATAGACAGAAATGAGACAATGTAATCCAGTATGGTAACAATAGGGAGCACTATAAATAATGTGGATAGCATTAAAACACAAATACTTCAAAGACCAAATTACCAGATGAGAAATGCTTGAGTTCACTTTGAAAAAAAATATATATATGTTGCTGGGAAGCAAGATACTTAACCAAAAGTCTCCATTCATTCCAATGCTGTCTAGGAGAAACAATTATTGCTATTAATCTCAATTGTGATTTTTTTTCCCCCTCTGAGCATAACTGTCATATTAGAAACTCATGAACTTCTTCCTGTCAACTTTTAAGATGTGTAAACATTGTCTAGAGAGTCCTCTGACCTTTGTGAAGGTTGATGTGCACGAGGTCCAGATGGACGAAACTCATCAATACACTGCTCAGCAGTGTGTGTGAGTGTTCATGTGTGTGTGAGCCTCTGTTGTCAGGCAGAAGGCAGAGAAGATGCTGAGCTAGTAGAGTTTGGCACACACTAACAGAAAAGAACAGCACCACAAGATATGATGCACAGGCAGGGCACACAGCGAACGAGTTGGCCATAGAGAGCTCACAGTACAGCTGTCGTCCAGGTATAATCTGTACAAGAAGATCTGATGAGTCTGAACATCTCATCAAAAAATCCATCAAGGACATGCAGTTTTAGCTGCACACACCATAAAATATTCAGAATAAACTACTGGACTGAATTAGTTTGTCTTATTGTATGATGCTTATTTTAGTTTATCTATCTATCTATCTATCGTATTAATTTATGTTAATTTTATATTAATTTATAGCCTATTTACCCAAAACTTTTGAATGGCAGTGTATACTAAATCAATACATTTTATGCTAATCAATGCAGAAAACATGCTATAGTTTGTTACCCATTTGTGCAAAAGAAAATAAAAAGTTTGAAAGAAAATCTGTGCCTGAAAGCAAAATGAGAGTGAACAGACTGTGATTCATAGGTTTGCTCTCATAGCTGAGAATTTCAGGTTGTTCGGTTTCATTTGACACAATGCTTCACATGGCAGAATGCAAGCTAATAGGTACAGGGAACTGAAGCAATTCATGTCTGCTCTATTTCTGTTGTTTTGCTTTAGGCTGCACAACATGTGGCTCTTGCATGGCTTTATGTCGAGTCTTGAGTTTAAAGGCACATTAGTGTGCAGAATCAGTTTACTAACATGCTAAGTGACTCACTTCATTCATTCATTCATTTGTTGCCACTCAAGATTGACAGCAAGATGTAGGAAAAGAGAGACGGGAAACAGAGTGAGATGGATAAATGAATGAGAATCATCTGCATTCAGCAGCAGAGAGGAGGAGGATGGAGCGATTGAGTGGGAGGACGAGAGAGGAAGTGGACAGATCCTCCAGACAGAGAGCGAGCATGCGTGGGTGACCTCTTGTGTATCTCTTTACATCTGTGAAGGGGAACGAAAGAGGTGGAAGGAGTCGAGATAACTGCTTAAAGATATTGTGCATGTATAAAAGCAAGTTTGATGTGACAGCACATGTATGTCTGAATGTTTGAGCAGTTTATACAAAGGCGGCTAAAAGCAGCATGTTTGTCTAAGCTCAGGATGTGTTCAGGGTTCTGCGTGTGTCATGAATGTAGAACACAGAGCGGATGAAAAGCGCTTTGATGTTCATTTGCACAGGTGTCAGAGACAATCATCTAAATGCATTCTCCTCTTCATCCAGAAACACTGAGATGGAGAGAGAGAGAGTGTAATGCAAAGAGGCATAAAGGTTGCAATCAATCCTGTCCAGCTGAAAGGAATTGCAGAAGGAAAAAAGCTCTCAAAAGATCACAGCTGAAGATGTAAACAAAGCATTGCAGAATATTGGTAATATACAGACTTGCATATAAGATGTCTTAAAGAAGAAGAAGAAATGTGGATTTGGTACAAGGAATTGCTACAGACATACACGTTTTCTTAGATAAATACAAATACTTCATAGACATTTTATTCAATTATTTATCCATCCTCTTTTTTTTCTTTTTTTTTCCCAAATGAGGATGTCGCCAAAAGGAGATTTTGTCAGATTTAGCTGGCTTTTGGTACAAATTTGTCCCCAGAATAATGTTAAGCAGGGACAGAGAATACATAGAAAACAAAAAAGGAATATTTTTCTTTAGGATGCATGATATTGATACCATATCAGTTAAATATTAGATATTCGATATTTTAAGTTGCTGTAATCAAATTATATTGCTTTTAGGCCGATATTAAGAGATTTGAAGTTATCTGTATCAGTCGATAATTGTATATTTTATTGTTCATGCTCACTTCCTCTAATTTCAACATTTTTATTACTATTCTGATCATCTATTGCTCACTTAAACTTGACTTTACAGTTTCAATTACAAACACTAATAATTTAATAATTCTATTAAATCTAATTTTGAGTGAATCATTTATTTTTATACATTTTGATGCCTAAATGCACTTGTAGCATTTACACCAAGTCTTTTTTTAGTGTTTTATTAAGACAAAATAGTATAGAAATCCATTTGTTGTTATGAGCATTTGTTGGTTATTGGCCACAAAATGAAACAGATTTTTTTCTATTAATGACAGTCAAATTGTATATATATTGGAACAATTAATAAAAAAAAAAAAAAAGTAACTTATTTATGATTATGATTAAAAATAAAAACCTGAATGATATGAATATGGATAATTATTTGTTATTAGACAACGAATTCTGTTTTCAAAAGCTCCAGCTGTTTTTGTCTACACTTCATGTCTGCTGATCTGCTGGGACACCAGAGGGGCAGATTGTGTTGGAATATATCCTGCTCTCTCTAACTCTCTCTAGTCTTTCTGTGTCTCAGGTGGAAAGAAGATTGGGATACTTTGCATAAAATATGAAAGACAAATGTCTCTATTTCAGAGTTAAGACTTCTCTTAATCGTGTCATATTCATCCATCTCGCTCCCTCTCTCCCATCTCCTTTATAATCTTATTCATTCTACTCTTCTCCTTAAGTTTCACCTTTTTTTCACCTTTCGTTAGGATTTTACTAATCTTCCTCTTGCTCCCTTCTCTCCTTTACCTTTCATTTAAGCTCTGGAAGGCATCTCTGTAACCCCTTCCATCCTTCTCTTCAGTCTCTACAGCAAGCTCACAGATTTCCTTCTTTGTTACCTTTTCTTGCCCTCCTGATCTCTGTGTCTCCAGTCCAGTCGACTTTTGCGGTACAAAAGGTTCATGTCGCCACGGGGATGCTCCTCCTCACAGCCA
Source organism: Acrossocheilus fasciatus (assembly GCA_036784905.1). Lineage (NCBI taxonomy): Eukaryota > Metazoa > Chordata > Actinopteri > Cypriniformes > Cyprinidae > Acrossocheilus > Acrossocheilus fasciatus. Next base: position 14,957,091 of record CM071942.1, read on the forward strand.
ATAACAGCACAGTGCAGCCACTGGCCCCGCCTCTCTATGTCACGCAGGAAATTCTCCACCGCCACATCCTGGGCGGAGCCAGAGCTCATGGTATAGAGAACCAATTAGGAGCAGGGGAAGGGATTTCAAAGCTTTCCCCCGTCCCAATTACCTGTAAAAGAGTGAAATGCAGGCACTTGGTTAGTAGTTTGCATTTAAAATAGTATGCAAATTCATTCCATTCTTTCTGATAACATAAAATCCCAACCGTCCAAAGTGAATGGAAACAATTAACACAGCACAGACGCTTCATGAAAGTGCTTTACACAGTGTTCTCTACACCTATACTCTGTATTCCCTAGTGCTGTTCATGTTGTTCTTTTTTGATGTGGAAAAGGGAAGACAGTTTGGACTAAGTGTCCATAATAGAGGCTCTAATGCACAAGTCCCTTCTCCCCCTGGACAAAAATAAATAAATAAATAATAATAATAATAATAATAATACAAAAAAAAAAAAAATGCCTTAGACTGGCAGAGATAGGGGTAAGCAGTTGTTTACATTCCCTTATGATCATGATAAGTAGGATTACAAGTACATTTCCATAAAAAATTCATTAGAACTTTCATTTTTTACTGCTTTATAGAAGGTTCAGAGCTCCCATAATTTTTGAAAAAACAATTTATAAGATTGACCTTTCTAAAATGTAAAAATAATTGTGATTTGTTACTCAAACTACTGAAAATATTTTTTGTTAATTGACATTTGTGTTAAAAAACAACTTTAGAAAATGAGAAATGTTGCCTTGGCAACTAACTGAAATAAAATAAGTTGAAGTACTAAAATTCTTAAAACTGAAACATTAAAAGCTAACAGAAATATTTAAAAAACTGACAAAAATTAAAAAAATGACAAAATTAAATTAAAAACATATGAAATAAAAACATATGAAAATATATAAAAAAGCTAAGGTCAAAATATTAATAAATACTCTAACAGAATATAATACTAAAATAACACTTACTCTCTTACAAATGAGACTACTATACTACACAAACCATGTCAACACAAACGACAGATGAATCTGTGCCAATATAGAGTTCATTTTCACATTCACATATCACAATATATGATTGCTTGCACTTCTCAGTATATATATATATATATATATTTTTTTTTTTTTTTTTTTTTTTTGCAAACCACCAGCTGGGAAACACTGTGTTATATTCTCTCATCATCTTAAAATACTTTTCACACTTTCACCCTCAGATCTGTCTTGCACATTTACACATCACACACATATTATAAAAGGAAGGAAAGTTCTTAAGTTGTGACCTGAAATCATCACTACTGCACTTTTATTCTCGTCTTCATCACAGTGGCCTGTAAAGGGCATGTACCATCTCTCTCTCTCTATCTTTGAGAGGAAGATCTGAGTAAGTATGAGTGGCTCAGTTGGCCACAGGCCCCCGGGCTGCCCCGGCTGTGCCTGTGTAAATCTGCAGTCTGTAATGCAGCCTGTCACATGTAGTACACAGGCATTCTGGCAGGAGAGAGAACAAGCTAGGAAGAGAAGAAGAGAGAGAGCAAGCGAGCGCGTTCGAGCTGCTTGTTGTGGGGCAGATATTGTACAGAGTGCTCAGAGTTTGAGCGCCGGGTACTACGATAGAGTTCTGATTGGCTAAAAAGGATACAGCTGTCAACTGCTGTGCTTTTCCAGTGTTTTTCCAGCACAGAGAGAAAGAGAAAGCACAGGAGAGGGAGTGAGATAGGGACTAAGAGAGATAGAGAGCAATGACGAGAAGAAGGTGAGTGGGTTAGCTGAGTATGTTGCTGAATGTGCAGATATGTGTACGTTGAGTGCATCAGCAGTATTGCTATGTAACAGGAATATAGCTGGAGTCCAATGTTTTCACACAGTTTTAGTGTCCTATAGACAACAAACACATTTAATATACACACAAACACATCACATAATGATTCATGTGCATCCAGGCACCTACTTATGCAGTCATGCATCACTAACCAGTTCATAAAGTCATGCACAACCAAAGGTAGTTTATGTGGAACACACATGCAGTTTTATTTCCAGTCTTTGCCCAACTCACGGAAGAGCTATGAATGAAAAATAAATGAATTTATATAATTACTCATTAAACCCATGCCTGCAAGTTAAACTTCATAGTAAACTGGGTCAGATCTTACAGTAGAGGGGAGCTAGAGATGAATGTGGAGCAATACAGAGTGTCATAGATGTATACGGCTTATATAATATATGACGCAAACTTTTTATCCACGACAACATAAACTGCATTACATTGACACTTTACCAACAGAGTTACTGATACCCGAGAGACAAAACAGAAAAACTGATCAAACAAAGACACTGTACCAACACACTGATGGAAACAGATTCTGGTGAAAGTTTTAGCAGAACATATTCATATAAGTCTGCCACTAAAAATGACAGATAAACAGTTTATTTCAGCAATCACGTCAACGATTTCTTTTAGCCGATCTTCCAATGTCATTCACCACTGTTTACTGTATATGGGTATCCAATCCTGCTCCCGAAAGTTTCAAGTGATCCTAAAGTCCTTGATTTAGCCGGTTCAGTATGTCTGCTTATAAACAAGGCGTAATGCATCTGGGTTCTACATCAGAACACCGGCCGCATGCGTTGTAGTACTCTTGTGAATGCGTGGTGAAAACTGACATGAAGAGAAGAAATTGTTGAATAAAGTAGATATTTTTGTTTTCTTTGCACACAAAAAATTATACTCCTAGCTTCATATAATTATGGTTGAACCACTGATGTCACATGGACTATTTTAATGATGTTCTTACTACCTACCTGGGTCTTGACCGTGGTCATTGCGTTGCTGGCTAAAGAGGGTCAGAAAGCTCTCAGGAAATTTGTGTTCTGAAGATGAACGAAAGTCTTACAGGTTTGGAATGACATGAGGGTGAATAATTAATGACAGAATTTTCATTTTTGGGTGAACTATCCCTTTAATGCTTTCAGGCCTGGGCTTGAGGGGGCCTGGACTGGATCACGGGGAATTGCAAGACAAAACAGCAGCAAAGGACAACAACAAAGCAACAAATCAGTTTACTATTAATAAATAAATGAAAAAATAAAACAAAGGACAAAATGACCAGTGACCATTAGAGAAACAACTGCAAATCCATTTTCCAAAAGAGCTGCCCTCAGCGTCTTTTAGAAGTGGTATAACTAAATTTATTTAGTGACAAAAGCATGGACAGTTTTAAGGTTTTCCTGTATTGTTCAAGGTTATTGGGCATTAAACTTTAAGTCTTTTTCCCTACTTCTATCCGAACATGTGGAACAGTCAAAGGTACAGAGCATATAAAGTGCAATGGTGCATTTGATAGCCACAACCGGTAATAAAATGAAAAGCACTATGAAAAAGACCATCTAGCTTTTTAAAATGTTGTTCATGTATAGCATGCTAATCACTTCCCCTGTACAGTTCAGGACATACTCCTTTGTCCATACAGTATTTCTCCAGAATTTATGCCACCATAAATCAGCAAACACATGAATGAAACAGTTCAATCTGTAATTTTTCCACCTCCTCATCTTCCTCCATCCACCCCCACACCCTCCTGCCTCCACACTCACTGCCAAAACAAACACAAAGGCAAAGAGAAACACTCTGAAAGTGGCCATCATTTGCAACTCTACCAGCACTAACACCCACTGCATGGTCCAGTCATCTACCCCACAGATGACTCTCTCAAATGAGAACATATTCTACTTCTTCTGGAGGTTTTGAAACTGTAAATCACACACTTCTGATCTCTACTACCTGAACATAATGTTCTACCTGAATAATGGGAACGAACAAGTCAGCTGGAGAGGGTTATTCTGTTCACTCTAGACGCTAAGCACTTGAATAACATAGGGATCAATGCCTTCTTTTTTTGCTTCCAAAGCAGATTACTGTCCTCCACTCACTGCTATGCTGATGACTCAATTCTCCTCATCCCAAGGTCCATATGTATCTGCAACTTCAGAATATCAATCTATCCATCTAAGTTTCCATTTGTTAACACTAGTTAACATCAAATAACAATGAAAAATACTTTTAAAATGTATTAATCTTGGTTTATGTTAATCCCAACATTTACCAATACATTATTAAAATCTAAAATTGTATCTGTTAATATTATTTAAAGGATCTGAGCTGACAAGAACTAACAATGAACAGTAGTATTTTTATTAACCATTTACCATTTACCAGTTTAAAAAAACTATTAACCAGAACTTAAAAAAAAAAAGTATTGCATGCTGTTAGTTAATATTTTTTAAGCATTATGGCTTAAATAAAGGATCTATCTTTCTATTATTTTTTCATTTTTTAGCAACCACAAGCTCGGTCTCAACCAACCTGAAGAAATATTCTAGAGAAAATGAAAAACTATTAGCATTTACATGTTATCTTTAATCCATCCATCCTTTTTATTTTGTTTTATTTTTGATTTTCAGCAGGCATCATATATTTTCATTAACTTGTTTGTCGCAGACTCGCAGTACTTGTTGTTAACATGATTTCTGTGCTTTATTTTGTGTCCCTTTATGAAGAAAGCATCTGCTAACAACATCAATCTAAATGCAAACAGATAAACAAACTCAAGATAAAGAAAATGTGACAGTCATGTCATTGGCTTTGATGTCCCCTTTTCACATTCTACATTACAGCTCTCTTACATCTGAGTGTGAACTCTTGAACCAGAAATTTATGCCAAAGGCCTACCCAACACAGGGACTGTCATACATAATAACATCATGTATTGATCAGTGTGCATGTTCGTGTAGCACACATGAGAGCTGTGGAGGGGAAAGACAGGTTTATTTTAGCGTCTAATAGAGAGACTTGAAAATGGGAATCAATGAAGGCTCCCCTAGGCTATAACTATGGTAAGACAGACAGATAATCAAGAGAGTTGTGGAAATGTGGATATTGTTTTACCTGGTGGGATTACATGAACATACTCCCATCCAAGTTTTTCCTCACAAACCCAACACCAGGACTGATGCCACACTAAGCAAAGATCAATAACTTCCGCAACACGGAATAAGACACTACACAGAACACAGAACCTGAGAAAACACAGATACGGTTAGGCTACTTTACTAAAAACAGAGGCTTTTACAAACAAAGCATCCCAGATACAATTTCAAACCGTGCAGAAAGTGACAGAGTCTAATACTGTAACTGATCCTACATACTGATCACAAAAGCGTAATTCAGCATAAACAAACTGCTTATTTACATATTTCTTTAAGCATATTTTATTACAACAACATAAATAGTAAGACATGTTATTGATGCCAATCCCATCTGCATACACAAGTTAGGGCCTTATCATTTCTGTGATGCGGGAGATGCACACGGAATCGCGGAATCCAATCATAAAAACAGAATTTACAGTATAACGCAGAATGTCATGGAATTTGCAGAATGTTGGATGGATAAATCAATATGCTATATGGTCTACTCTAGTGTCTGTTAATATTAAGCAGCAAAGGGACTAGGCCTATTTAAATATGGATCCTACATGTTCTGCGTGTCTCTATGTGAATGAATGGCACAGACGCGCGGTTTCATTTACTACACACATACTGAAGAAAGTGCGTTCGTTGTGTTTTCAGCGTCTGCCGCCTCGACATATGAGTACATGAACGCATGAACCTAATCTCTAGAACTGCCACTTCATAAGGATTTTGTGGTTTCTTTGGAGAAAAATATGGTCATATCATATACACTAAAAGACTTAAAGGTCTTCATAGCAACCCGTCAAAATAAAAGTTCAGTTAACTTGAAGAAACTGACAAAAATATTATTTAATGTAATGATAGTATCACTACTACTACTACTACTAATTAGTAAAACATTATTTCTAAGGAATATTTATCAGAAAAAAAATATTTACCAGAATTTATTTAGCTGAAAAATGTGAATGCTAGTGCTGTCAAATGATTAATTGTGATTATTCGCATCCAAAATAAAAGTTTTTGTTCACATAATATATGTGTGTGTACTGTGTATATTAATTAGGTATATATTAAATACAAACACATGCATGTATATATTTAAGAAAAATATGTTATGTTTATATAATAAATATATTTATATATAATATAAATTATGTGAATATATACATTTAAATTTATATAAATATTTTCAAAATATATACTGTATGTGTGTGTATTTATATATATATATATAATAAATACACAGTACACACACATATATTGTGTAAACAAACTTTTATTTTGGATGCGATTAATCGTTTGACAGCACTAGTAAAAACACAACACTGTAATTCTGAAAGAAAATAATAATATAATTTTTTTTTAAATAAAATCAATTAATTAAAGATGCTTTTGATTATTATAATTTCATGAAACCAACCAAAATAATGGAAAACACAGTATTTGGTTAAAGGGGTCCTATTATGCTCTTTTACAAAGTCTTGATTTTGTTTTGGGGGTGTACTAGAACATGCTCTCATGCTTGGTGGTTTGAAAATCGCATTATTTTTCACATAATTTACATTATTACAATACCTCCCTCCCTCCCCAGCCTGGCACAAACGGCTCGATTAGTTCCAGGTTTGATGAAGGCCCGCCTTCTGAAAAACGAAATGTGTTGTGATTGGTTAGCTGTCCCAGTGCATTGTGATTGGCGAACAGCTTAGTGTTTCAGTGTTTCAGTATTGCCCCGCCCCTTGCCAAAACAGGAAGTTCGTCAATATTGCTATATCAATTCAGACCACGAGAATATTGAACAAGAGGGTCGCGCAGAACCTTTGCACGCACAGATATTGCAAGACATATTAAAGTTGTAACGTTATTGTTGTTGGTTTTTTTGTGGCTAAATCAGGTTTTAGACAGGATGTCAACAACAGCTTAAAAATAACTGCATATACTATGTACAGATAAGTGCAATGGTAATATTTATTATGTTTATTGTCCTTTAATTGTAACATCATAACATGAATTGTAGTGAAACTGTTATACAGTTGAATTTATTTATACCATAGTCCCACAGATTTACACCATTTGTGGTGGCATATATATGCAAACAGAAAAAAACAGAATCCAGAAAAATAAAATGGAAAAAAACAGATTTTTGGAAAAAATAAAATGGATTTCAAAAGGCACTAGTTAAATCTCTGGCATGATTTGAGATGATCCAAAGAGCATCTTGTGCTTCAGTGGAGGAAAGACCATCTGACCGTCTGTTGTGTGATCAAATTACTTATTTGTTTAGTGACCTAAAAATACTGCAGAAGTTGAAACATTTCTTAATCATTTAAGGTTGTACTGTTTCTTAGCTTGTTCTTTCAAATGACAAAAATTTGCATCCCTGATTTTCGATGTTGTTTTATATTTTTAGATTCCAGTGTATTAGATCAATAGTGACTGCACAAGGAGCCTATGAGACACATGACTCTTTTATGTATATAAATGTTTTTCACACACCTACTTAAGAACACAACATTCCTTCAGGCATTCCATTACAGGTGCAACAACCACTTAAGACATACACACTTGTTTATATAGATGTGTGGGTCATAAGGTCAGTTCACACAGATCATTAAAGCTCAGGGACAGATGGGATTTGCACACATCACACACACACACACACACACACACACACACACACACACACACACACACACACACACACACACACACACACACACACACACACACACACACACACACACACACACACACACACAATACATCCACTGCATAAATAATCACACCCACATGACATAGAAAAAAACAGACAACTGAATCTTTGCATGTGTAAATTTGGTCACCTCATGTATTTGCATGGCAGATTTTTAAGCGCTTCCCAAAATCTGTGTGTGAAGTCACATAACCCGTCCCTCACTTATTGTCCTGTCCCTTTACACAGCACCTGGCTGTTGTCATGGTGACCGGCCAGCTGTCGCTTTTTGGCGGCTGCTCTCCTGTCACTTCAGAACCACAGAGCTCTCTCGTGCCGAATGCCAGTGTGAATGAGAGAGACAGACAGAGATGAATTAGATGCAGACACAGAGAAACAGCAGAGGAGATAAAAAGGTGGAGAAAAAGAGGAAGGATGGAGGAGACCACATTTGAGAGGTTGGGGAAGGTTAAAGAGTCTGGCTTAGAAAGACAAAAGGATGTGAAAGTGATCGAGAGCAAGCAAGAGACACAGACATGAGCAAACAGACAGGAGGACAAGTGCAGAAAGATGAATGGAAGAGAATATGAAGACAATGAACGCAAGAACGGGCATAAAAAAAACAGACGGAGAGAAAAGGAAGTGTGTTGTAGGGATGGGGGAGGGATGTGAAACCATGTCTCTCACACCAGTCACTGTGTGCGGTCTCCTAGCAACACTGTCTACTGCCGTCCACATCCCTCTCTGTCTGTCTCCATCTCTCGTCTTCTAGCTCAATGCTCACACTGTAGGATTCCAGTCTGTGTGTGTGCATGCTGGCTTTGCTTTACTTTAGCAAACTCACTCAATCTGTTAGGACTTCAGCTTTACTTTTAAAACACACTCAGCAACTCAATCAGACGGAGCTGTCATGGGATGGAGTCAAAAGCAGGATAAATGATAGAAGTAAGCTGAGACACATGCATGCTGGGAGTGCCACCCACAGGGAAATCAGCTGGTACATACCCACCACAGCACCTGTGTGCACATATTAGCAATGTGTGTTCTGTGCAAATTCACGTACTATAATCGAGACACACAGTGTTCAATACTGCAATGTGTGGAATAACAAAATATAAACTTAAGGGGATAGTTTACTCAAAAATTATTCTCTCATTTACTCGCTGTCATGTCCAAATCTGTATGACTTTCTTTTTACTGCTAAACACAAAAGAAGATATTTTGAGAATTTTTTTTGTCTGTTACAATGAAAGTCAGTAGCTATGTTTCCATCACCCTGTTTTAATGCACATTTTGAAGTATCGCATCAGAAACGAGTGATGGAAATGCCACATTTAGAATAAAAATCCCTTAATTCACAAAAAACTTTTCATGCTCACTTAAGGTGGTTTTTAAACTGTGCGAAAAAGGGTTAATACAAATAATAGAGGATGGAAAAGCATTTGCCGAATAAAATACCCCATGCGCATCAAAAAAGTCATGTGACTTTGTGCTATGGGATGGCAAAACTGACTAACCAGTGGACTGATCTCATTGCACAGCATTTGAAATGATGTCATGGTCATTCTGAAATGCCCGAGCAAAGTCTGTCGTCAAAGTATTTATGTGTAATTGCCTCCCAGAACTGTCTTACACAACTGCGTTCCCAAACAGCAGGCATCCACTTCAGAAAGCAATGACCGCATTTATTTTGTTTCGTCTACTCGCTCTGAAGTACAAGTAATTTATTATATATAAAAATTATTATATTCAGTGGCTTCTCCTATTTTCTTAGTGATTTATAGTGCCAGTTTATCAGGAAGAGATGATTTTGTTCTCTTCGACTCGTTGGATGAAAACAGTGCAAATGTTTTCTGCGATATTCCAATTTTGCGCAACTTTTGAATTCGCAACTTTGGATGGAAACCCAGCTAATAATAACCAAAATTGTTACAAGCATTCTTTAATTTTTTTTTTTTTTCAAAGAAGAAAGAAAGATATAAAGGTTTGGAAAGACATGAGATTTAAACGGGTCAAATGAAAATGCGCATGATGGCTTTATGTACACTGCTTCGAACAGAAGAGGCTCTGTAAAAGTTTAACTTAAAATGTTGTGCATTTAAATGATTATGAAAGGGAATTATCAGCAGTCTGCTAGTAGAAATCTGATGATGGACAGCAGTTTTAATGCTTTAATGTAAATGTTAATCCATTCTCAAAATCCATTATTGCAGGTCATCCAACAACAAGCTGTGCCACAAGTTATGCCTACTACTACTACAAGTGGTTAAATGGGACTACAGAGGTTGTCGAGACATTAACTATTATTACAGCAAACAGAAAATCTGTGATTTTTTCAGCCATTACACCCTCATTGTTTTTATAATCATGCATTTGCAAACAATTCTATCTCAAAACTTTGTGGGCAAATGTTTTTTAATTAGAGACTGAAAGAATTGTCATGATGGTGGCTTTAGAGTCATGTGACCATGGTGTAGTTTGTACTAGGGATGTCCCGATCAGGTTTTTTTGCCCTCGAGTCCGAGTCCGAGTCATTTGATTTTGAGTATCTACCGATATCGAGTCCCAATCCGATACTTCTATAATACATAAAAAAAGAATAAAGAAGAGCGAAGAAACAGATCCAGGATGTTCCTTATTTTTTATTTAATTCACCTTATTTTAACATTCAACAACTCTGTTAACAAACAGAGCACTTCTATGACTTAGCTTGAACAATCAAGTAATAAATAACATAAATTCTTCACTTTTGGACTTTAGTGCAACAGTAAATATAAAAAAAAGTCTAATATAAAAACAAATAGCACCTCAACTTAAAATACCTGGCAGGCATGTAAACAAATAAAAGTGCCACAGTGTTTGCAAAGCCAGTAATGTGCTTTTAGGAACTGCACTCCTAACTCTTACTGTCGTCACAGTAGTAAGTTTCACAGAAGGAAATGTATGTTTTTCTTAATGAAAACTAACATCTCTACCTCCAGACCGCAGACATACTCGCGCTTTCCGCTTCAAGCTGCTTCCGTGTTCTACTTTGCCGGCATTTAACCAATAGTGTCTCTGCAACAAAGTGATGTCATGCCTCACACGTTGCTGTTTCTGTGTGGAGTCAAGAGGTCTAACTCTGTGCCACCGCATAACTATAGATGTGTTAAAAAAATAATGAGAATATATATATATATATATACATATATATCCGAGTCCTGATCGGGAGGTAACATCCGATTCCGATCGAGTCTGAAACCACGTGATCGGGCCCGATTTCCGATCACGTGATCGGATCTGGACATCCCTAGTTTGTACGATATGAAATCAACATACAGTAATTCAGCCTTACAAACATTTCACGCATAAATCACAAAATACATGAGAAAAGAATGTCTCAGTCAATAACAAAAAAAAAAAAATCTTTTTTTTTTTCGTGGGAGGCATAACTTGTAGCAGTAGGTGTGACTTGTAGGTGTGTGGTTTGTAGTACTGTGGGATGCAAATAGATCCTTTTTAGTCACTGGTTTGGCGCTGTGGCCTTCTGTGCATGTGTAGCCTATGCTCTTTGTGCTCATTTTAACACACTGACCTGCTTTAATCATGTCTTTATGTATAATGCTAATAATGCTATGCTAATAATGCTATGCTAATAAATCAGTCTTGCATTTCTCTCTTTGGTTAAAGGAACACTCCACTTTTTTTGGAAATAGGCTCATTCTCCAACTCCTCCAGAGTTAATAAGTAGAGTTTTACCGTTTTTGAATCCATTCAGCTGATCTCCGGGTCTGGCGATAGCACTTTTAGCATAGCTTAGCATAGATCATTGAATCCGATTAGACCAGTAACCATTGCGTTCAAAAATGACCAAAGAGTTTAGATAGTTTTCCTATTTAAAACTCGACTCTTCTGTAGTTATATCGTGTACTAAGACCGGCGGAAAATGAAAAGTTGCGATTTTCTAGTCCGATTTGGCTAGGAAATATACTCTCATTCCGGCGTAATAATCAAGGAACTTTGCTGCTGTAACATGGCCGCAGCAGGCGCAGTGATATTACGCCGAAATCTAGCCAAATCGGACTAGAAAATCGCAACTTTTCATTTTCCGCCGGTCTTAGTACACGATATAACTACAGAAGAGTCGAGTTTTAAATAGGACAAATATCGAAACTCTTTGGTCATTTTTGAACGCGATGCTACTGGTCTAATCGGATTCAATGATCTATGCTAAGCTATGCTAAAAGTGCTATCACCAGACCCGGAGATCGGCTGAATGGATTCAAAAACGGTAAAACTCAACTTATCAACTCTGGGGGAGTTGGAGAATGAGCCTATTTCCAAAAAAAGTGGAGTGTTCCTTTAAATGTCACATGACGTGTAAACAGATAAAGTGTGATAGTGTCTTGTCCACATTACATTCACACTGGTGTTTTTCAGAACTCAAAAAATTACATAATAATAATAATAATCAAGTATTATGATTATGATGATTATTAAAATGTTTTAACAATAACTACTATATGAATATATAGTATATGAATATATTACTCGTGTAAATTACAATTTCACAGTAAAATAAAAAATAATTATAATAATTTCATATTACAAGCTAAAATACTAATATGTATGCCTTAAATTCTTCTCTCCCCCACCCCCATTTCACACTTCTGTCCAAAAAAATGTCAACCCTAGTGCATTCTGCATTCCCAAATGCACATATTAACTGTGTTTAAATCAATTTTTAATCATTCTATAAATTAATTTCTTTTACTGTTGTTTTCATTTTTATATATCTGCTGTGTTTATTTTATGACTAATTTAAATCCTTTTTTGTAAAGCACTTTTGATTACTATTTTATTTGAAATGTGCTGTATAAATAAGCCTGCCTGCCTGCTAGCTTTTCATCAACTCATGAACCCCCTGCAGTTCCCTCACAAACCCCCATTTGGGAAGCCCTGCTCTAGTCTGTCAGTTACAGCAACACCTATATCACCTGAAATCACAGCTTTTAGACAGGTGAGATCATTCAGTCTCCAGCATTCACACTGACACTATACACATTTTTAGTTTCACATATAACACATGCACACATTTGTTTTTCCATCACGTTGGGGATTTTCCAGATTTTCAACTGCTAAACCTCATTTTTAGATTTCTGCAGTTTTTCCATAAGACATTTTTTCTTGCGAGAAATGTTGGTGGCTGGCCACAGCGAAAGTGACTTGAGTTTTTACTATCCTTGTGGGGACATTTGATCCCTACAATTTAAGCAAGACTTGACTGACACCCAAATACACAAACCTTTACCACAGATCAACAACCCACTCAACAAATGATGAATATTTAATAAAGTCTGGACTAAAAATAACCTGCTTTCTCTCTGTCTCAGTATACAATTTGTTCTCTCACACACTGAATATAAGGAATATCTCTGGGCAGCTAAAGCAAAATCCCACTGTCTGTCTGTCCAGCTCCATAACACTCCATCGAGAGGATAGCTGTGTCTGATTGCACCGTCTGGAAAACACCCATACACACAAGCAATCACACACTGAGCACTGCAGCAGACTGCCAATTAGCGAGGAACTGTGGAGGAGCAACCGCTTCCTCACACGCAGCACTCATCTGAACATGTGTCCAAGTGTGTTTTGTCGAAACAAAGTGCAGCATCACCAGGGATTACCAGTATTTGCCTTATTCTGCAAGCTGACAAAATATATCTCCTCATCCCGATTCTAAATCACTCCTCCCTTCCACTGCTGTTTCACTCTGTTCTTCTCCTGTTTTCCGCATCCAATTTTCACTCACTCTCTCACTTTATTCATGGAAGCACTCACTGACCTCCTCTCCCCCTCCTTCTCGCTTCACTCCTTCCCTTGTTCTCTCTCTTTTTCTCCTAGTTTGCCCTTGGCTTCATGATGCTCACTGGAATCTGCAGTAATCAAGGTGACATGCTACATACACACGCAAGCCAGTACATATGCAAACGCACACGCATGCTAACGCATATGCAAACACGTGAAGCAAACATACTCACACGCGTCCTTAATTGTGAAGGCAAGACAATGCAAAAGGAAACACGCTCTTATGTTGTAGCATCTGTGTTTGTTTGCGTGTGCAACGCAAGAAGCGCTTCTTAAAACATTCTGTAGAAAAAGTAAGATTTGAAAAAAAAAAAAAAAGTGTGTTTTGGGAAGAAGCATCATGCCTACATGTACAAATACACACACAGAAACACCCAGCAACACTTACACATGCTAAGCTGGGGCAGACGGTGGTGTAATGGACCCCTTCACATGTTCATCCCAAGGGAAAACTTTGTTTTGAGTATTGCTTTGTATATGGTGTAAGTGTGTGTGTGTATTCTTGCACATCTGTTTCATGTGCTGAGTACACAAGTGAACAAAAGACTGCTCGTCTGTCTGTGTGTGTGTGTGTGTGTGTGTGTGTGTGTGTGTGTGTGTGTGTGTGTGTGTGTGTGTGTGTGTGTGTACAGAGGTAAAATGAGGACAAGGAGGTGGGTGCTGTAATGACAGAAGCAAAAATATTTTCACTGTTTGAGACCTAGAGGCTGCTCACCTACACATACATGCTTTGCGCATAACAACAACCAACAATGCACACCCACAGCCTCATCAGAAAGCCACAAGTATGCCATCATTTCTATTAACCCATATTACACTGAATCGTTTAGCATTATTAATAATATTACTAATATTACTAAAGTGCTCTAAATTAAATGCATATATATATATATATTTAAGTTATATTTGTATTCTATTTTGCATATTTTATTATAAATTTATATTTTATTAAATATAGTAACAATATATATTTTTTTAAAAGTTGTTTATATATTTGAACAATTTTTTAAATATATATATATATATATATATATATAGGTTTTTAAAGTGCATCAATTATAATATATGCATACACACATAGATAAATGTACAATTTTACACACAAACACACACGTATATATTTAAAATGCATTAATTAGAATACTTATTAATTTAATTAATATTAACACACACGTTACAAATATCTGAAGTTATTCCAAACCAATCTTTAATGTAAATCTTGCACATTATATATACAATATTTATATTTCTGGAAAAAAAAAATGTTTCATTATATTTATTTTTTTTTTTTTAAAGGTAAAGCAAAACCATCATTTTTAGGCTTCACAGCAGCACAGTGCCTGCTTCTGACAGATGCCAGATCCAGCCACATGACACTTCTCCAGAAAGGCAAATCCCCCAAATATTTAGCACATATAAACACACACGCACAACCATCCCAAAGCCGCTCTACCTGTCTTCCATGCTAAAAGCGTTATACTCTCTGACCTGAAAGTGTTTCTATGTTACACTGCAACAGATATGACATACTGTGCCACCAAGTGGAAGACAGAATGAAATATTTGACATTTTATGAAGCAGAAGCTATTTTGGACCGAGAAAACACAACTTGTGTGATGGTGTTGTGAATGTCTCTGCTCACTCTTCTGTTTCTTTTAAGTTCAGTAGAAACCAGGTCCACAAATCCAACTTAAACCATAAATATTTAATGTCCTCTCTCTTGTTCCCTCAGTCTGTATACAAGCTATGCTCTATTGAATCTGAAACATTGATGTTGCCAGTGAGAGTCCCCAGTGATGCTGGCCTCATCTCCTCCATGTTCTTCCGCTTCTGTTCTTTTTTATTTTCTTCCTGTAGTCCTAGCAAAACATGTTCAGTGCTCCAGTGCTCTCTCTGTATCTACAACGATAACTCCAAAGACTGATAAGTATGGGTTCATACAAAAATCCACATACAGTTGCCGTTAGATTAAATCTTTAAAACAATGCCATTCTGCCTGAGAGCGCTACTTTACAGTGCTACATTAAAGTACTATGCTTTACTAACCAAGTTATGCTATACATTAGTATGTTAAAGCACTTCACTAACAGAACATTAGTGTGAAATACATGGATCGCTACTCTGCCAAGCATACAGTAAGCCTCAGTGCCTGAAGGGTTCATTCTAGTGTACATCTAACCCAGCTTTCCCTTAATAATTCTGTCTTGCGTCACATTAGCGAACATTCATCTTTATTCATCAGTAGTTCTTCTCCCACCCTTCCCACATCTCATTTGATTTAAGCCTAAAACAGACATCATACTGCTGCTCAGATGCAAACATACCATAAAAATTCAATTCGGTCCTTTCAGGAAATCTACAGCGTAAAGCCTGAGCCTGGATCATCCAGACAGACAGACAGAACTAAAGCTCAACCCGAAAAATGAGCTTTACAAGGGAACATCTGTCAAAGTCTAATCAGAGCCACACAAACATACAGTCTCTCCTTCTGTCCAACACACTCACATATTTCTCCTCGGTTTCTCTCCTGATAAATTCTTAAGTCTCTTAAGATCATATGATGTTCTCTCTATCTTGTTCACAATTGCACTCCTATTCTCTTATTTTCCAATTACACAGTCTTTAAAACTATCTGCTCATTATCTTATTAAGCTCATGCTAATTCACCCTTTCTGCTCTTTGCTCATCGCTCTCTCCCTTATTTTCTCACATGCTGTTGTCATATGCTGTTTCATCAAATTTAAAAAACAAATTCATTGGAGCTTAGAGATGGAAGGCATTCTCTTACCAGCCACTAGAAGTCACTCTTATTGTGCTGCGTGTATTTGAGAGAAGTTGCTATAGATTTTGGTACAGGAATCTTTAACATGGGATCTGTGGAGGTACTGCAGGGGGTCTCATTTTTCAGGACAAATGTTGTTCAAATAAACATACTATTTTCATTTTAAAACAATACAATTATAATACTTTATATTTATTATTTATATTGTGACAAAAGTCAATACAGCTAAATGTATAACACGTATTGATATGTATTAGCCTAAGCAAATATAAATGCATGAGCAAGTATGATTCAGCAAATGAATACAACGTAAACTTCATAAAGTATGCAGATACATTAATAAAATATTCTATGTATTTATATAGGCCAAGTTGATCATGCAACAATCAGATTAATACAGTATATGAGGGTGTCCATCTCTATCACTCAAGTGTGTCTGTCTGTCTATCTCACTCTCATTGTATATATATATACTGTATAACAGTGGTTCACAAACCTGTCCTGGAGTACCACCAGCCCTACACATATTGCATGTCTCCCTCATCTATCACACCTGATTCAACTCATCAGCTCATTAAGTGGAGACTGCAAGACCTGAAGTGGGTGTGTCAGATATAGGGAAGACATACAAAATGTGCAGTGCTGGGGGTACTTCATGGAGAGGTTTGAAAACCACTGCTGTATAAAATTGATATACACACATTTGTACACATATTTTTTATAAATGGCTGTTTCCAGGTTTCCATTTGCGCAAACATTCTCACAACCACATCCACATGCAAAAGAAAAAAAAACACAGTCACACTTGCTTACTTACATGGCCAAAAATACATAGCCTATTAAAAAAACCACACACACACACCAACTCCAAACTGAAAACACACCCAGCACTTATTTAAATGTATCACTCCCAAAAGGGAAATACACAACTGCTTGATTAATTGATTGATCAGTTGGAGGATTGACCGAATGTCTTGTCATAGGCTATACAGCATGTATTTTCTTTGATGCTGTACGGTAAATCCAAGAAAAAATGTCTCATAATACAAAAATGCCTCATGAATTAATACCTCCTGACTAATTGTTCAAAAAATTCGGCTAGTATTGTATTAGCCCTTTGGTAAAAAGCCTTGTGTGAAGGTTTCCACAGCCCCCAGACAAGGTGGGGCTGGTCTCCTCATGTCTGCAGTGTACTCCAGTCTACACCTCCTCGCCTAACTGGCTTTCCCCGCTCTCACCCCGCCTCTCTTGCTTTTAATCCGCGAATAATGTCTCCGGTGAACAGTCTAACTTGGTGCTATTAATCATTACCGGGAATACACAAGACCGATCCGGAGACGTCCAGGTTCACGCCACAGACATACACGCGCACGCAGCCACGCCTCCCATCTACTATCACATCACGACTCTAATAAAATTGGCTGCAGTTGTAGCTTGTCGCACGTGCCATTGGCATTCTAATGCCACATTCACGCGCGATTCATGCAGACGTTACGTGAGACGAATATTTCTGGAGACACTCGCCGTTACAACAGACCAGGTTACACCACTGATAACCAAATTTAATCTATGAATAACTAATAGCGAAAATGTTAAATATATTCAAGATAAAGTCTACGTCCTTCACATAGGCTTAATAGTGTATATCTCATAAATCACCCGGAAAGGCTCGTTTCCTACGTAGCGAACTCTAAAACTCTCGTGCACCTGAAGACACTCCTCAAGACGCGTCACTTATATACGCTCAAATGATCACAAACCCGCTGCCTTCACACATTTACTCTTTTACATTGTCGTGTTTTGTGGCGAAAAGATCGGCGGTGAAAGCATGATCATTCGAGCCATATTTTTCATTTTAAAAATTATAAACCGTCGCAAGTGAAGACAAAATAAACGGCTGGTTTTACAAGACAACTGTTTTCAGGGGAAACATATGGTCTTAAAAAATACAACACATGCATTGGGTTGTCAATGAAAAAAAAAATCATATTGACATAAACACGGCAATAGCGCTTGGTCAAGTCCTCAGTGGGAGATCGTATTGCTAGCTTTTCCCAGATGTTAGTAATTATATTTCCACACACAAGTCAATACCAATTGAGGTCGAATATCGTGACAATTTGTATGATTTAAACACATCCGCCTTTAGTGTACAGAAAACAAATGGTGCAGAATAGCTTGACTTACATAAACGGTGTGAAGTCGAATTGCAGAGGACAAGTAGTAAAATCAGACAACAACAAATCCACGCCGGTCTGCTGACGATGACATTGCCCTCTTCATAGAGGAAAGACGGAGGTGACAGTAATTTCCAACCGTGTCATTAAAGATTAGATGTAAAATTCTATGCAAGGAGTCCGAGCATCAGTGCGCTGACGGCTGGCTGCTTTTTGTAAACATCCTCATCCCCATTCACCCTCCGCGCGGAGCACGATGAGAAGGCGCTTCGCTATCCATGGTGCAGTTCACTGCGACGTTAGGGAAGGGGAAAAAAACATCCGTTCAAAGCAGGCCCATAGAACCATTCACAAATGCAGTTTGTTAGTGCCTGCACGCTAACCGGGAGACGACTTCACGGTAATGAATGCAGAGCCCGCGGATAAACAGATACGTCGGCGGTGGCGGCGCACATCGCGCTGATATTAATATTAATATTCTTGCTTTAGAGCTCGTCGGTTACCGGAGAAGCAGATGCCGAGCTACTGATTCCGTTCTGATGCGCGCCTCGCTCTCCTGAAATGACGTTGTATCGTGCTGCTGTTTTTGTGAAGGGAGACATTTTCTGCCCTCGCCATACTAAATATAAATTCCACCGACTGTTGTTATGTCGTTGTTACGTTTACATTTTTATGCCTGCCCTTGCCTCCACCTTTCTGACAGCTGATTCGACGCACGTATTTAGTACAATTTTTGTCCGCGTTCGCTCTGTGCAGACGTAAGCAGTCTGTCAGCAAGCGCGCCAGCGAACCCTATACTCCACCAACAACATTGAGGCACTGGATATTGCATTCCACATTATTTATTCTCATGCTAATCTCTATTTTCACTTACACACTTGTGTTTAGCCTATAAGAATTTAACATCTAGGCATAACCACCCGCTGTCAGTCGTGACAATCACCTAATTCACCTGAAGAGGTACATTGCAACACTCATCCAATCACCTAGGCTACACCTTTCACAGACCATATAACAACATCAAGAACCACTTATTATTAATGACGTTCCTATTTTTCCCTAAACCTAGGCATTTTTCCTTCTTGCTCTCACTGAGTCCCCACACAACCATCACTTTATTATTAGATGTAAATGATCTCCTGCATGTGTTATCCATGCCTGGAGTGAGAAAATGTTGTGATGTGAGCAAGAAACGAGCAATGAGGGAGAAATGTGAGAAGTGAGACTTGAAGACATGGAAAACAAAGGATAAAAATAACAGTACTCACACTTCATGATGGCAGAGAGCCATTGTGTCATCACACATTTAATTGGAGTAGCTCATGCGCATACGGCATGAGATTGCATCACAGAAATAGTCGGGAAGCTAGAATATAACCATTGATCGGTAATGAATCACACTTTGCCTTTGCACAAAAGAAGAACTTGGTAGACTGAAAATAGAATGTGTTGCCTCTCAACATCAGCTGAGTAATGAGTAAATCTACGTGAACACCATGGTGTCATAGGCATTTAGCTAATCCAGACTGTTTCTGTTATCTATGGCTGAGTTCAAACATAGCATAGAAATGTGGTCGGTTCTGATATGATGAGGCCCTGCAGCTCATTAACTAAAGAGATGCTGGATTGTGAAATCAAGTCCAGATTCAAATGTAAATCATGAAAATGTATTGTATAGTCAAGAGATAATTATAGTAAAAGCTTTTGTCTATGTGAATACATTAATATAATAAGATGGACAAAGATAATAGGACAGACACAAGACAATGCACTACACTTCTATACTTAAATGAATAAAAATTATTCACATGGTTAGAGATTTTTCTGTATAGGGGATATATGAAATGGGTTTCTCAAATGGCTGCTCAATTCTTTCACTTTAAAAAATAATTGATGTACAATTTTCATTATTAAAAGGCAACTCTTGTACCATTGACAAATAATGAACAAGTTCTTTCGATCCAGTTCTTTTTGCCCAACTGGTGCACAAAACTGGACAATTCATTATCAAGACATGAGTTAAAGGGTTACTCCACCCCAAAATGAAAATTTTGTCATTAATCACTTACCCCCATGTCATTCCAAACCCGTAAAAACTTTGTTTGTCTTCGGAACACAATTTAAGATATTTTGGATGAAGACCGGGAGGCTTGTGACTGTCCCATTGACTGCCAAGTAATTGTCAAGGCCCAGAAAAGTATGAAAGACATCGTCAAAATAGTCCATCTGCCATCAGTGGTTCAACTGTAATTTTATGAAGCTATGAGAATACTTTTTGTACGCAAAGAAAACAAAAATAATGAATTTATTCAACAACAGTCGTGGCCTAATGGATAGAGAGTCGGACTTGTAACCCAAAGGTTGTGGGGTTGAGTCTCAGGTCTGGTGGGGATTGATGGTGGGGGGAGTGAAAAACCAGCGCTCTCTTCCACCTTCAATACCACGACTGAGGTGAAACCCTTGAGCAAGGCACTGAACCCCCAACTGCTTCCCAGGTGCCACAGCAATATGGCTGCTCACAAATTCCAAGTATGGGTCACTTCACTTTCAATTCATCTCCTCTGCATCACTGTAGTGCCATTTTGGAGAGTATCCACTGGATGCAAACAGCGTACTGTTCTGTGTCAACCGCATACATTTTCTAAGTTTATTTATGCTTTGATTTGTTTGCATCCAGTGGATACTCTCCAAAATGGCACTACGGAGGAGACGAATTGTTGAATAAAGTTGTTATTTTTGTTTTCTTTGCGTACAAAAGGTATTCTCGTATAGCTTTGTAAAATTACGGTTGAACCACTGATGGCAGATTAACTATTTTGACCAATTTTCATTTTGGGGTGGAGTAACCCTTTAATTGCAAAGCCTAAAATTAAGGATAATAATATCCAATAATCTATATTCTTAATCCAGGGTTAAATATACTTTGCCAAACTCTGATGGACATCGACCAGAAGGGTTAAGTCAAATCAAAGAGATAAATTGTGTACTAGTTCGAACAAAGGAACAGAACTTCTACATTTCTAAAATAAGATGACACATTGTGAAATATTAGCTGAAGTTGAGTCCATCGCATTCTCAAGATTGACGTTTTCATTTTATTTGTATAGACCTTTTCACAAATATCATTGTACAGCTTATAGAGTGATCTGTTATCAGAGGTGACCGTCAAAGTAAAGTTCTGATATGATACAAATCATGGAGTTAGTTATGTATTCATAGAGACAATGAACACATTAAAGAAATTATTATGTTGTGATCATATAATTACAGTATAAAGAACATTTGGCAGTTCTCTGTTGATTCATAATTGTGACATGTATGTGATGGGATAAAACCAATTAAGGTCTAAAATACCTGGAGAACATTGCATCACAATTCTAGTTTCTCGGCTTCAAATCTTTGCTTCATGGACACTCAGTGACAACTTTTGGATGGACACAAACAGCTTCAGCCATATATAACTGATCACTCTGCAAACACAAGAAAATGATGTCATAACAATACAGATTGCCAGTTCTCCAAATAAAATGAGAAACATTAATCATAGAAGAACTGATCATTTTATAATAATATTTTAAGTGCTTTATGAATTTCCTGTTTCCTGCTGTGACCTGTGGTATCTTGTGAAGCACACATTTCCATAACAGAATTGCAGAAACAGGGCTAATACACTTTTCTATCACAGGTACACTGATACAACTGCGATTAAAAAGATTTGTTTTACAATTTTTAATTAAGATTATTTGTCTCTTAATCTGTCTATTTCTAAAACCAAGAAAAACACTGTCTTTCACAATTAAATGAGTTCTCATATTTAACTTGAGTATAATTTCCGCGTTGTTTTTCACCCCTGAATAAAACTGCAACATGAATTTACGCTGGACAAAAATCCTTTTCGTTTCTTAAGTACATAATGTCACTTATGGAGTTTTGGTTCCTTGCCACTGTCACCTTTGGCTTGCTTAATTGGAGACACAATTTCTGGCAATATTGTTGACTTGATTGCACAGACAAGAAAACTGAACTGAGCTGGATGAAGTCATCATCTAATCAACAATAAACGGACTGTTTTCTATTGTCCTCTTGCATTATCGGCACACTTTTTTCCTGTTTAACACTGTTAATCTGTATTGTATAAAGCACTATATAAATAAAGCTGTTGCTTAGATTTATTTATAACAAAAATATCAATCGCTAAGGTTCATCTTTTGACTAGAAAAACAGGTTTCACTTGTTACAAAAGAGCGACAACGACATATTTCCTGAGAACATCATGAAGCAACAAGTGGCAATCACTAGGCAACATTTTTTAAACGCAGCTGATGTGCGCGCTGCATTGCACGCGCGCGCGCGCACACACATTCGCTCCACCCTCTACAGACGTCTGCACGCGCTCGAGGAGCATTCATTCAACCAAACCGCGCCGCTGGCTGTTCCGTATAGCAGGGGTATTTAAACGATATCTCACGACACTGTGTCTTATTCTGACATAAGAGTAGGCGTTTGTGGCGTTTTCGTTGCCTATAGGCGTGACAACAAAGACTCAAAGATGTGTTTGTTGTTTACGAACGATTCATGTTAAAGTAAAGGGTGACTAAACGGCTTTCAGTCATGCGGACGCGGATTCGTTAGTGTTTGGAGATAAACACCAGATAGCAAGTCCTGAAAGTGCACACATACATTTACAATGACGCGATTAGAGAACGAATCGTTATCTATTTGACCAACTGAACCGATCAAAGTGCAAACAAGAAACAAGAGAGGCTTCTGTCAGGGAAGGTGAGGAAGAGGAATCGTTTGCTACAGGAATCACTAAAATTGGCCATTTAATGGGAACAGATAACGGTAGGATCTCACGAATCCCAGTACGGTACAGGATTTGACTTGAGAATGATATAACACATTTGAAAATGATTTCAAATTTAGCTTTAACCGAAAAGTTTTAAAGTTTATATCTGTAACAACACCGTAAATCTGGTTAAACGGTAGGCCTAATTGTTTATATAAAATTATTGTATTGGTCTGTTGTAACATTAAACGTTATAAGTATGCTGACGTAGTGCACATATTTCGCAGTTTTTTAAAAACTAAATAAATGCAACTGTGGATTTGAATTGCTGGAAGGTCACATTACACAATATCACTGCTCTAAGTGGGGTCAAGATGTCCCCGTGTACATATTAAAATGATACGTGCTTATAGTAATCTTTAACTGAAACAAGTTGGTTTCGAATGCCACGTTGAAATACGGCTATTTAATGATTAATGAGAGGCATTCTGGGATATCTATACATCAGTAACGATATAATGTTAATTTGGCTATCTGTTTGAAGTTCTATAATCTAGTTTGTGATGCTGATAAGCACCATGAAGACAGATTGTAAAATATAATGCTGCATGCTGAATTAAAGTTCGTTAAAATGTGGCCATTTAATGAGCAATATTTATTCAACTGTATAGACAAAATACAACAAACAGTGTACAGCATTACCCACAAAACAACATCAGGATAACATTAAACAAACTTAATATTACAAACATTAACAAAACCTAAAATGTCATATAAAACATCACATTTAACTGATAAGACAATTCCTGGAAACCTCTTTTTACTGATTTTCACAGTAATTATAAGCAATTATATAATTAGAATGTTACCATATGTTACCATATCTACAGTTTATGTACACCCAAAGTCTGCATCTTGAATCTAAGGTAATTTTCTGATTGATGAACAACATGGCACCACATTGATACACAAACACATTGTTTTTCCAAATAAACAAACCTTTTAAAATGTTTAGGATGGGGTCTGCTTCAAGTTCGTGAACACGTCCCAAGTGCAACAGGTCACAGAAGTAGCTCTAAGCTCACTGCTGAAGTTTAAGTTGCACTTACACCTACTGCTGTCAAAAAAATTATTAAGTGGCAATATTTTTAATCTTATTTGTAATATCTGTAACTGATTTTTGGAGGCTTTCCCCCCCTCAAATTATACAAAAGACAACATTACAGATGAAAATCTGAACAATTATTGCTGTTATCAAATAGCTGTAAATAATTATGAAGATATAATGTAATAAAGAGCTGCTAGAATCTATTTGATTTAATATATACAGCTCACTACTGAAGTCCAGTACTCATGTCCAGTATAGAAGATCAGTGTTCATTAAAGAAAACCTCTTATGTTAGCTACACATTCAAAATCACTCACAGTTATTGGACAGCTAGGTTGCTAGCATCTGCAGAGACAATAAACCCATAACTATATAGAATATAATGAAACATTGAGTGTTAGATAACAGATAATAAACATTAACTACAGGCCATTTTTGTGCCCCTACATTTTAGATCTATGGGTCATTTTAGTGACTTTCTGTGGCCTTTTTGTGCTGAGCCCTGGTTAATTTCTGATCCTGCTGCCTGCTGATCTGTGACGTCCAGATTTCCCAATAAAGATATTTCACCTTGTATGACAGATTTACAGTGAGTGAATCTGACAACTCATGTCTGCACAGGTTCAGGTCATTGGTTCGAATACTTGTGCCTGGTTGCAAATATTTGTCTCAAAATCTCCAATTATATAAAATGTGACATTTGATGATAAATCTTTTTTTAACACTTGCTTCGGTAATTTTAGCGAATTAGACTGCCTGCTTCGTCCGGGGTGACATGTGATCAGCAGATACAAGAAAAATGAGAAGAATGTGTGACCAACCTTAATCTCTTTCGTCTTCTCTCTTTTATCCTCTCTCAGTTTCAGAGTTAAAGGGGAAGGAGGACAAGTCTCAGTGGAAGGAGTTAATCGAGGATATAAGTGTTTTACAATGGGTGTTTTCATTTCTGTTTTTAGGTGAGACCTGTTGCACACACACAGAGGGAAAAAAAAAAAAAAAAAAAAAAAAACCTTTGGGTGCTGAATAGAAATTTCCATGATGCTTCAATTGTGTGTCTCATTGAGACTGTAACATTATAACTAATTCTGAATGTGTGTTTGCAGGAATGACCTGTCTGCTGTTGATGATCTATTTGATGTTCACCTCTCTGTGGCTTGTTCCCACACTCTACTTCTCATGGCAGATCTATGATTGGCACACACCCGAAAGAGGTCAATCCATCATTAGAACACACATTTCTATTCTTAACAGTACACGCATAAACACATGTGTAGATGGTTAAATGGATAGTACCCCTAGAAATGAAAATTATGTAATCATTTACTCACTCATGTCATTACAAACCTGTATGACTTACTTTTATGGTTTGGGTAAGACATTCTGAAATATGTCTCTGTGTGCTTTTTTTTTTTTTTTTCCAATGGTCACCAAAACTGTTTGGTTACCAACATTCTTCCAAATCTCTCTTCTGTTCCACACAAAAAACTAAAGTCATACAGGTTTGGAAAGACATGAGGGTGAGAAAATGATCAGTAAAATGAGTTGTCATTTTTGGGTGAACTATCCATCTAAATTCACAGGTTGACCTAAGCTCAGATAATTCTATTCTATAAAGCTTTCACTGTCTGATAGAATTATAAAATATTGTGTCTAAAAATTAATATTTTCTCTGTCCACTAGGTGGCAGACGAACAAAATTTGTGAGAAACTGGGTAGTATGGAAACACTACAGAGACTATTTTCCTGTGAAGGTAAACATTATACTCAGTAACTGACAGAACACATCCGTTGTTCTTTGACTTTAGCGCTTGAATTTGTGTTTCTCTTTATCCTTCATTGACTTTCTATTCCTTCAGCTAGTAAAGACTGCTGAATTGAATCCCAGTAAGAACTATATTATGGGTTGTCACCCCCATGGCATCATGTGTGTGGGAGGCTTCTCGTGTTTCAGCACAGACCGTAATGGATTTGCGGAAACCTTTCCTGGAATACGCCCCACACTTGCAATTCTGGCTGGACTTTTCCGCCTTCCTCTCTTCAGAGAGTATATTTTGACTGCAGGTCAGTAAAACGAAAGCTAAATTGAGACTCAACGAGAGAGGAGAAAACATGGAAAAGGATGATGAGTTTCTCCAACTGTTTCTCTTTCTCAGGTCTGTTGCCTGTGAGTAAGGACAGTTTAAATTACTTGCTGAGCCGTACTGGTGTGGGTAACGCTGTGGTCATCATCATTGGTGGGGCAGAGGAATCACTTACCTCATCTCCAGGAGTGAACACTTTAGTCATGAAACACAGGAAGGGTTTTGTACGACTGGCCCTTGAACACGGGTAAGAATGAGACGAGAAGATTGACTGAAATAAACCTCTAGTTTAAACCAGCGGTTCAGAACCAGGGATCAGGACCCATTATGGGGCCTCAGCAAACTTCCAAGGGGGCCACTGGATGACTAAAATTATTAAAATGATTATAATAATATTAATACAATGAATATACATATTCGCATTCTTCTTAATATTGTTAATAATGAAATATGCTCAAGAAAACATAACTCAAAATGCTTAAAAAAGTACATAATATACTGTCTGTGTCCCGGTTTCTGTTTCAAATTCACCTTGTAATAACATGTACACATATTATAAGCAGCAACTGCCAACTTATGAAAACCTTGTCCCGTTTGACTACATCTCTTGTGTCTTGCTGTTCACTCAGGGCTGACCTGGTTCCTGTGTACTCCTTTGG
This sequence comes from Acrossocheilus fasciatus, assembly GCA_036784905.1. Classification (NCBI taxonomy): domain Eukaryota; kingdom Metazoa; phylum Chordata; class Actinopteri; order Cypriniformes; family Cyprinidae; genus Acrossocheilus; species Acrossocheilus fasciatus. The sequence goes on from CM071942.1 coordinate 14,984,223, forward strand.
TGAGAATGAGCTGTTCCCACAGGTGGTTCTATCCGAGGGCAGTGTCGGTCGACGGCTACAGGCTCTTTTTAAGCAGATTATGGGTTTTGCTCCATGTCTCTTCACTGGGGGCCGCTGGCTGTTTCTGCCATACAGACGCCCTGTCACCACTGTGGGTCAGTTCAAAACACTTGCATTTCACATCATACTTTAACGATTACTGTTTTTGTAAATAATCAAGATGTTGCTGGTAGAGACCCTTTCCACTGACAGGAATAGAACTATTGAGCTGTTCTTCAGATTGAAGTATCACTTTTTGGTATGTACTTTGAATGCAATATACCTTTATCTCTTTCAGTGGGCCGCCCCATTACTGTGCCTCAGTTTGACAGTCCATCGCAGAAACAGGTGGATTATTACCACAGTTTATACATGAAGTCTCTGTCTGAACTTTTCCATGAACACAAAACCAACTACGGACTGGCCGACACACACGAGCTGCGCTTCATATAGAAATGTTGGAAAGCACAAAGTTATTGAAACAGCGGCTGAAATTATGATGTGGGACAGAAACATACTTCTATCTGTATTGTTTACATGTGAACGGTTTAGCTTTTTGGTTCTCCAAAATGATGATCAAAGCACAAAATGAACCAAATGAATGAATGCAGTTTGGGGTCTAAATCAGAATGATGCTCTCGTCCTATGGAGCCGTTTATGTGTTATAAACAAACAAGCAAAAAAATCTTTAGTCATCCAAAAAGAAAGGATTTATCACCTTTATCAGTGATGGAAATTTAAAACATTTTAGTGCTCATAATTAAAAGATGTATAAAGAGTATTTTTAAAAAGTATGAAAATATAATTTCCAGCTAATAATTATTTTAACATCAGAAATATGGATGATTTATACATGTATCTTGATGCTTTTACCTTAAACTCATTAGTGGCATTTTAAAGTGTAAAGTCTTGAAATACCTTTCTTCTTGCAAAACAAATAAAACAAGCACATTTTTACCACTTCCAGTCATTTATTTGTTTGACAACATTTTTTTTTACAATAAGGGAAACAATTATTTATACATATTTACATACAAAAGCAATACTTTGTGTTAAATTACAAAACTTCATATACAAAAATCATTGTAACTGCTGCAGATTCCTTTCATTTTGATAAAGAAATCCCTGAATAGGCATTTTGCTTTTTAAAGAACATGCTTTAACTTTTGTATGAAGATCAAGATTCGGTCATTTACTCCAAAACACTTAAATTGCAGTTTTTCTACTGGCATTCTCTATGTTTTAAGAACAAGTCAAACCTTGCCACACAGAATTAACTTTTATTACAATACTTGAACTGCTCCTCATTTTTGGTTTTACGCTTTGCTTCAGCCTTTATTATGCTTCATCCTATTAAAATATTCTGTCATCTCTGCACCTCTTTGTACCACAAAGAGGTGCAGAGATGACAGATTATTTTAGCAGTCAGGTCTAAGGCTTCTAGTGATTTATACCTCAACATGTTTGTGCAGGCAAATGACTGATGTCTCTGAGAAACGTTGTAAGTGTGCAGTTTGACCCATAAGCTTGTTTTGATTGGAGTTCAGTCGGGAGAAACAAATCATACTGTCCACTTTAGACACCTGAAAAGACAAGGAACACAATTTATTTCACCTACCCCAGCCCTATAATTTTACCATAAGCCACCTAAGTATTTGATCTATTTTAAAGGCATTTCATCTTGATTTTAAAGGGATAGTTCACCCAAAAATGAAAATTCTGTCATTAATTACTCACCCTCATGTCGTTCCAAACCCGTTAAGACCTTCGTTCATCTTTGGAACACATATTAAGATATTTCTGATGAAATCCGGGAACTTTCTGACCCAGCATAGACAACAATGCAACTGACACACTCAAGGCCCAGAAAGGTAGTAAGGATATTGTTAAAATAGTCCATGTGTCACCAGTGGTTCAACTGTAATTTTACAAAGCTATGAGAATACTTTTTGTGCGTAAAGAAAAACAAAAAGAACGACTTTATTCAACAATTTCTTCTCTTCCGTGTCAGTCTTCGAAGAACGATCACAAGAACCACGACGCACGCTGTAGTAGATGAACGAAGGTCTTATGGGATTGGAATGAGATGAGGGTGAACGATTAATGACAGAATTTTTATTTTTGGGTGAACTAGCCCTTTAAATGGAAAATTAAAATTCTGTTGTCATTAACTCACCCTCCTATTGTTCTAAACCTGCATAACTTTCTTCTTGGAAAACATTCTTCAAAATATCTTTTCCACAGAAAACAAAGTCATACAGGTTTGGAAACAACAGGAGGTAAACAATGACAGAATTTTCATTTTTAGGTAAACTGTTCGATTAACGTCACCTTTCCTTGTGGTGCCAGTGTGTGGAAACAAAATTGTTTGTGTTGCTATTATCTGGTATAACTTTTGAGGAAGTGTGTTGCCTTCCACCAACATGCATGAACGAGTGCGTTACCTGGTCTCGTGGTGTGTTCCTAAACATCGGACACAGCAGTAGCGAGCTCCACATGACACACAAGTGTAGTTTGAAGGAAAGCCGCACACTGCACAGAAATGTCGCTGAGGAAACTTTGAGGGCTCAGCACATGCAGTCAGATAATTTGGACCCTCACTAACACTCAAGTCCTGAAAGAAAAAAAAAGGAGAGTAAGAGGTACAAAAACATATCCAGGACTCCAAAAAGAGAAGAAGAAATTAGTTGTTTAAGCCTAATTTTAGAACAAATAATTTTACGTTGTGTACAGACATTTTACTTTTGAGGACTTTTTTTTAACTAAAGGTTCTTAATAGTAGTACTAATTACTGTATTAACATTAATTATGAGAGTACTTAACACTTTAAATCACAGCCTTTTTGAGAATAACAGTAACGAGAATTGTGCTTAACTATCATAAAAATAATAATATTTTAATGGTCTTAAAAGATTGTTCTTTATGTTATTGTTTGTTCTTTCTAAATGTGTCATGCTGTTTTTTAACGTTTCATGACATTCACCCAATAAAAGTGTGTGAGAGTTTCTCTCTAGATATTTCTCAGCACGCAGTACTAGTGAGTGACAGATACGTTACCTCCTCCTCCAGAAGAGTCTGGAAGTTTTTGCGGAACCTCTGTTTAAAATGATCACCCCTTGTCTTCTTCCTCCGCTTGCCTTGAAATCAAAATTCATCATGCGAGAACAAGACACACAACACAACTGTCAAGAGTCTGATACAGTTCGCAAAGAAGGAATTAATGCGAGCAAAAGGATGGGGACTGATGCATAACATCGACTCGATTCGTTACCTGATTCGTTGCTCTCGTCGAACTGCGGCAGCCGCTTGACGAGCTGCGGGAGGCTCGCGTGAGGGTCGTCCTGGAAGTTGTCTTTCTCGAGAGCCTCAAGCTGGCGGGTTAAACGGCGCTGGCGCGTCGCGCTGTCCAGCACGCGCCGCTGGTTTGGATCCTGGGAGCGGACTGAGGGGCACAAGTCATCTGAATGTGAACTACAGCTGGATTTACATGATCAGAAGATAGCAATGCATGGCAAGACTGTTTACGTTTTGCTGCAAATTTCCAACGTAGGGTTGGAAACAGATTGACAATCATTGCGATTAATTATTATTGTTATTATTTTTTTTTGCATTGCACTGTTATCAGCCAAAGGATGGGCTACAGAAATTTGAATGGAAAGCAAGCTTACCGGTTGTTTTCTTCTCCGCCATGCCCGGAAGTTTAAAACGAGAACCAGTCTTTTTCTTCTGTTGATTTGTGGTGCGCTTGTACACTACTGACCTCTAGCGAACTGCTGTGCAATGATCGTCTGGCCAAAACAGTTCTTGACCCTTTTAGTACCTAGTACCCAGAGGCTGAATCCGGTCTGAAATAGCAGTAGAATTGGCTAGGTGGCGCTATCACAATACATAAATAAATAAAACAATAATAATAAAAAAACAAAACAAACAAACAAACAAAAACGGATCGTTGGCTGCGTTCCACTCCACTTTTTAGACACGCACTCCCGCAAACTTACCTAAGCACTTCCCCTCTGGCCTCGCCTGTTGCTTTTATGAATATACATATGATGAACAAGACACACAAAGTGCTTGCTATTTAATTCCATACGAAAGGCGTATTTATCATCCATTTTTATTTTAAATCAAACATGTATTTTAGATTTTTATAGAAAATATCAGAGCAAGGCGGACGTAACTCGGACACTTTTTTAACCGGCATGCATCTCGCGGTGATAGGTTCTGCCGTTCTGCGCAGATTTTGCTCATCTCAAACAAGTATATATTACGTTAAGCGTTTATCTGCTAAATACTTAATTTGTGATTGTCTTTATTATCCTATCGAAGCTTGAATTTGTTGTCATATTTTCAAATAATTTTCTGAACTCATGTTGTAAATGGGCTTTGCTCTATAGTAATTTATAGTAAATAGGCAACTGTAGTGTTTTTGAACCATACTATAGTAAAGTTCTTGAATTAATTTGTTGTGGTAATTCTATAGTTGCTGTGGTAATATAACAACTATAGTAATATAAACAAATCACTTTGCCCAATACTGTACTGAGTTTTCTTCAGTTATAGGGTATATTATACTACAATGCACTACAGTTTACTGTAGTAAAAACTTAAGTATACTACAGTAGGTTACTTAGTACAGTTTATCAGTTCACTATAGGGTCTTTCCGTGTCAACTCAACCAGAGGTCCCTGGCTCAAATTTTTGATTTTGCTAATACTTTTTCTGAAGAAAGACAGACATGTATAGTGATGAAAGCTAAAATATTAAATGTCATTGATGAATATTTACTGAGCAATCCACTATTTTGTAGAGGGGGGTCAAAATGGCAATTTTCACCTGAGATTCAGAGCCAAATTACAGGGGGTTAAAAATGACTTCAGAAAGATGTCAGCATCATAATGTTATTTTTACACAGATGTTGGTAGGTCTGTTAGTAAAATCGGTTGACTTTAGCAATCTTTGTTGCATTATGTGCCAATGGTGACCATTCAAAAAATGGGGAAAACAGCACTTTTCAAGTTTTTTCTCCAAAGTTTGTGTGCCTGTAACTCAAAAAGTATTAAAGATGCCCTTTTAGATATTGGGTCTTAACAAACTTTTCTTTTGACGTCTTCATTTTTAAGCCCCTATATTGTTCAGTTCCAGAGATATTGGAATTTCAATATGGCTCCAGGAGTAAATTGTTAAATTGTACACATTTTCAGTGGTCAAAAACCAAATGTGGGTCAATTTGCAAAAATATGATACTTCTTTTCTTTTAAAGAGGAATGTCTGAAGAACAAATAATGTTGAAACTAGAAATGTATCTTGTTTCCGTCTGTTAAAACAATTGCATTGAACATAACTGTCCGAGTGCCATAAATATTTTTTTTCCAAAGTTTGCGTGCCTATAACTCAAGAAGTCTTAAAGATATCGCAATATGATTTTAGATTCTAGTTCTTAATAAACTTTTCTTTTCGAATCTTCATTTTCAAGGCCTTACATCATTCAGTCCCAAAGATAGGGGGGTGTCATTGAGGCTTAATTTTGTTGAATATTACCCATTTTCAGTGGTCAAAAACCAAATGTTGGTCACTTTGAATACAGCCTATACTTATTTAATTTAAAGAACACTTATAATTGTATCTTGTTTCGCTCTATCAAAACAATATGTTCTAAACATACCTGTCAGAGTGCTTAAAATACACTGAAATGGACAAGCTGAGGCACATTACCATTCTTTCAATAGTCTATTCATAAGATTCTATATTTGAGGGATTTCAGGGATATTTTGAAGAATGGATTTTGTTCATTTTATTGGCTTCTGAAGCTACCAAGAGTTCAGATATGCAGTACTGTAACATGTTTGAAACAAATCCCAGCATGCCTCCTAGGGAAAAGTGGCTGCTTTTACCACACATTGCATTCACATCAATAAACCAAGATGTTTTCCTCATCTGGTTTAATTATTAGAATTTCTTTTTCTTTTTTTATTGTTATATAATGTGAAGCTTAATCAGATTAAGTAGTATCTACTGCTAAAGGGCATATTTGACAGGATCACTGATAGTACCTCAAACATTTAAGATATCTTACACTTGGAATAATTAACACTGGGTAATTCTAAACCCCAGGTAAACGGGATCCTGAGTAATCATATTTTACATTTCACACTGTTCATACTTTACAGAGTTAACAGTTAAACCTGGTCATTCATAATCTGACAAATTCTTCATATATTCTGCTTTTAATACAACTATAAAAAAGTTTGTCAAGACAAACTTTAGGTTGGCTTGAGAAAGCCTAGCCTGGAAGTTCAAAACAGCTGTAAAAGCTTGATGTTTGAAAATTTAGATAAATTAGAAAATTAGCATGTTGTTAATCGTGTTTCTAGCATGATTACATTGTTGCTAGCATGTTTTTAGCATAATTAGAATGTTGCAAACATGATTAGCATGTAGTTAACATGCTAGCAACAATGTAATCATGCTAGAAACATGATTATTGTTATTATGAATATTGAAAATTTAGATAAATTAGAAAATTAGCATGTTGCCAGCATGATTAGCATGCAGTTAGCATGTTGATAATCATGTTTCTAGCATGATTACATTTTTGCTAGCATGTTGCTAACATGATTAGCATGTAACATGTTGCTAATCATGTTTCTAGCATGATTAGCATGGTGTTGACATGATTAGCATGTAGTTAACATGTTGATAGCAGGTTCCTAGCATGATTAGCGTGTTACTAGCATAATTCTGGCATGTGTGTACAATCACACACAACATGTTATATGTTATTATGTTTAGGTTCTAGTTATGCATTGTTAGTTATTGTTACCTTATAGTTCAGTTATTTTAATCCCATTTGTCAAAGTTGAGATAATTGGGTGGTGCTTTCATCTCTTGTAGAGACTTATAAGGATTCAGAGATGTGACACTTTGAGCTGATTTCAGATTTGATGCCTGCTACAGGTCTCAAAAAAGTGGGGAAGGCCAGGTCAGGGAAGGCCTTGTATATTTCAGCAGGACAATGCAAAACCACATATTGCAGCTATTACAACAGCATGGCTTCGTAGTAGAAGAGTCCGGGTGCTGAATTGGCCTCCCTGCAGTCCAGATCTTTCACCTATAGAGAACATTTGGCGGATCATTAAATGAAAAATACGAAATCAGGCAAGAATGGGACCAAATTCCAAAACGAAAACTCCAGAAACTCATAACCTCGATGCCCAGACGTCTTCAAACTGTTTTGAAAAGAAAAAGAGATGCTACACCATGGTAAAGATGCCCAACAATTTTGAGACCTGCAGCAGGCATCAAATTTAAAATGAGCTCATTTTGTGCATAAAATTGTAAAATATCTCAGTTTAAACATTTGTTATGTTATCTATGTTCTATTGTGAATAAAATATTGGCTCATGTTTGAAAGTCTTTTAGTTTTCATTTTATTCAAATATAAAAAAAGTCCCAACATTTCCGGAATTCGGGTTGTATAAAAGATTGTCATGACAAAATGTGCCCAAGAGTGAATTGTTCATTTTTGTATTTTTTTTTTTCTAAATTCATGCAATATTATTATGGAGAAATGGGCATGGAGAATTGTTCATTTGATAAATTTGAATTTAACTATTGTGTACATTTTCATTGTTTCTTTTAAAATTATGCTGCTTTTTGTGTTTTTTGTTTGTTTTTGTTTTTTTTTAAAGATTTTTATTGAAATGTTTTAGTTTTCATATAGAACTTTCTTGAATATAGTATATAGTTCTTGACTTTGAAGTAAACGTTTATTTTAAATCTTGTGATTAAAGTATATTTCATATAAAATGCCCATACGTTTCAAACATTATTTTTTAATAAACAGAAATACAATGATACAAATAGCTATAAACAATTATATTACACAAGATAAATGTATTTAAAATGGTTAATATACCTTAATATATCATTATAACATGCATACGTAAAGTATGACATTTCGTGTGTAATAAAAGCAAATTATCCCTTAAAAGCCGTAGGTGGCGCAACTCTGTTAAGAACGTAAGCTCCGCCCCTCACTTCCGGTTCTGTGGCTGCGGTTCTGAAACTGCTGGTGCCGCGGGTCTGCAGATGGATGCTTTTGGTCTCTGGTACTGCAGGGTTATTAGAAACCGTTAGTTCTCGACCTATTCTCGTCGAGGCCCACTAGAGGGCCTCAACTAGCCTTCAATGTAACTATCTCAGCCTTTTGAAGATCAACAGAGCAAGAAACAAATTTATGTCCTTTATTTATTTTCATGATTTTTAAATATATCGCTGAAAGATTCGTATGAACTTTACATTGGCTATTATTTGTGAATGTGAATATGATATTTTAAAAGTGGGATGAGTTAAACACTAATTGAAATTAGGTTTATGGACCCTTCAGAAAAGTCAAGCAAGTGATTTAGCTCACAGGTTTTTGTATTTTGTCATTTTTACTATTAAATAGCCTATATTATTACATACAATACTATTAAAAATATGTGTTGTACTTTAATGAATGAAAAATAGTTTGAGTATATGTCTATATGACTAGTACAATAATAAAGTAACCGAATTTATCTTTTGTGAGAATCCATATTACTAGACCTTATTATTAACTTACTAGCCTAAATAAATTCAAATATTAAAGTTTTTCTGTTTATTTTCCAAACGCAAGATGTTATGAAACAGACGTATACGTAATGTCTTGTCACTGTATTTTTTATTAGTGCACAGCGTTATAAAACGAAAGTGAAAGTTGAGCTTGGTGCTCAGTGACTCGTGATTTTTAACGCTCAAACCTCTCGAAGCACTTTAAGCCTCAGAAGAAAAACAAATTGTGAGTAGCTACGTATTATTTATGTCCTCCATTCATTTCCATGATTTACAAAAATGTCTGTTAACTTTACTCACATTACCCTATAATTTGTGCATGTGTTCATGAGATTTCAAGTGCATCACAGAGCTTAGAATGAAATAACGAAGGGGTGTTGCCTAGCTATACGCTGAATCTGTAAAATACAAATGTGCGGATATCAGCAGCGTTTTTAGACTAAATGAAATATAACTCAAACAAAAATATAGGCTACCTAATAATAATAATAATAATAATAATAATAATAATAATAATAATAATAATAATAATTCTTTCGTGCCTTCTATGTTTACACTAAATTCAGGTTCTATAGCCTATTGCATACATTTTTAGACTGGTGTGATCACATTTCAGTGATGCGCTTCCTTTTTTCACCAGTATTTGACCAGATTCCAGGTAGATATAACTGCAGACCGGAGATCTCCAAAAGTGGGCAGAACCTCCAAAATGGGGCGGGGTCTCTTCGCGCAAACACTTTCAACATTGGCTCTGGCTTCAGGCAATTGTTGACTTACATTTCAAAATAACACTTTATAAATTAAACATTGTTTCTAGTTTTATCTAAAATAAAATATGATATATAAATCAATATTCTCCGTGAGAGCAGAGAGCAGAGCCCAAAGCTCGTGGCCAGTGGTGTTCGGACCGGAGTTTGAACTTCTGTTTTATGATATGAACGGGAATCACTCACGAGCTCTCTCCAGCGAGCCGTCCCAGCGCAGCGCAGGGGAAGATTTTACTCTATCGCTTTGTTTTAAGCAACGGGGGCATCCCGGGGCTTGAAATTCACAGGGTAGGATGGGGTAGTGAAGCTGGGTGTAACTAAAAAGGCGCCATCGTCCGGTTGGGGAATTATGAACGGCCCGGCTCGGAGATCTCATATCGCATAATCATATTAACTGCTTATCTCCTGAACTGCAACTTTCTTTTCAGCACCTATCCCGCCGTGCAGCCAATTTCACTGGTTAAGGGGTCAGGTGTGGGATGAACAGAGAGAAGCCACTACGCGGCGCTTCAGCTAGATGACAACGCAAAAAAACAATAAATATTTTATTGAGTGGAACGGGGACCATAAAGAGGCGTTATGTTTTGTTGTAGCTATTCGTTACCCAGGGAATCATTAGCCGACATAAAATCCATTCTCTAAACTTGCAAGAAGAAAAAAAGTGTTTTCGTCTGCGTTTTCTATTCAAAGAAGAGGCGGTCTTTACAATATGGAATTCATTTCACAGAAACATTTGGAGGCTCTATTTTGAGCTAAAGCGGGGGAAAAACATAGTTTTTCATTAAAAGCAACAACAACAAACAACAACAACAACAACAACAAAAAACTCGATCAGATGAAGCCAAGAAGGCTAATAGTAGACATAATGTGACTGTAGGATTCAAAGATTTCCCACCTTTAGACACAGCCCTTTTCAGTAGGCTACTGTACAACATTTTCCGTATTATCAGGCACTATAGTTAAATTTGTATAATAAAATAATGTTTAAGTTTGTGTCTTGTAATATGTAGTAATCATTTTAACCATTCTTCAACCATTTTACTTCAGGACATGACAATGGATCGTGCTGTAGAGAATTTCAAGAATTCTCTTAAAAAATCTGGCTTGAAGGAGGTCTCGTCCTCTGGGGGATGTCACTTCTTTCTGTTTTTCTGCCCTATTATTTCTCGTGCTGGAACTGACATTGAGGCTGCAGTGAAGTACCTTAATGAAGAGATTAAAGGTCACTTACAAGCTTGGAAAGCTAGATTAATTATCAAACATTTTTAATTAAACTTATTAACCGAATTAGTTTTTTTTTATGATCCAGTTAACAATCCACTTTTAACTGCCTTACAGCTCCCAAGCCAGTCATCATGGTGGTGCTCCATCACACATTTGACCCGGAGAAAATTATACTGGACAGCAGCACTGCTATAAAGAGAGAGAACATATCTGCAGTGGACTGTCTGTTCGATGACAATGGGTTACTGGCATGTCAGAAGAATAAGAATGCAATTAGTAAAATTCAAACTGACTCAAAATCAAAGGTAGGCCTATTGATCACCATGTCCTTTATATGAACCGTGTCCTTGATCATGTGTTTCCACAGTTAATAAAAAGCAAAGTTTTAAATTGTTAAATCTGGCTTTATAACACTATACATTTATATCACTTTGGCATAAAATTAGAAGAAAACAAAACAAAACAAAAAAAAACACTTGCTGCTAGCATTTTTGTAATGCAGTGGCTGAAGGGAGTTTTTCTCTTCTGTCTGCTGTAATCAATATACAGTTGTGCTCAAAATTATCCCTTGGTAAATATGACCAAAGGCGGCTGTGAAAATACATCTGTATCATTAAACCTCTTGAACTTTTATTTAAAGGGGTGGTTTACTGCGATTTCCCTTTTTTTCATTTTAAATAGTGTGTAATGTTGCTGTTGGTGCATGAACAGTATCTGCAAAGTTGACGTAAGCGGAGATATCGTCTTTTAAAAATCAGGAAGTTTAATGCCTACAAAAACGACTCATATGGGACTACAACGAGATACTTCCCGGGTTGCATACGTAATAAACCCATCAACCCCTCCCCCCGGAACATACAAAAAAGGGGGCAAGGCCATGTTCTGTGGCTTTGTCGCAGAGGAAGAGTTATAGTGGAGAGTTGTAGTCATGCCGTCGAAACGGTGTTATTTTCACCCAGCTGTCAAGTCTTCTGTGTTTGGGCTTCCTACGGATGCTGTAGTTCATCAACAATGGTTAAAATTTATGTTTGATTATGTTCCTGACAATTACAATCCTAATTCAGCTCTCTGTGCTGAGCATTTTACGGAAGACAGCTTCCAGAATCTACACGAGTTCAATGCCGGATTCACACAGAAACTATTACTAAAACATGGAGCAGTTCCAACTTTAAAACCAGAGGCAGCAGTTGTTGGGCCACAACCTGTAAGTAAGATTTCATAATTTTAAATGTATTTGCATGTATAATTTCAGACGTAATGTTTTAGTTTTATCAAGGTCGTAAACAAATGCCAACGCTGGCTTTAGTAGCCAGTTAGTTAAATGCTATTTCGTGTGTCTATGACAAACGCCTACAAACATTTTGGACCCGAATTTGTAATTATATACTAATTTTGTAAATATATTTTCCATACTTTATGACATAATTTTTCGATTTGATCAAGAACGTAAACACAAGCCAATGCTGTTTGGTTAGTAGCCAGTTAGTTCGATGCTATTTTGTGTGTATAAGACAAACGTGTACGAACTTCAAAAAATTATATGTAATCACAACAGCAAACTTCCATTCAGAAACGTTTGTATGAGCCGCACTTGCAGAAGTTCTGCTTGACTCTCTTCATTACCGCTTTCTGGGTCTGATTCTGGCTCAAACTGATACGGCAATATTGACAATATTATTTACATTCGACCCGAGCACGTGTAACTGTCGCTCGTAAAGGTAATGGGCGTGAAGTTTCCGGACAATGTGCAGTACGCAGTTTAGCCAATCACAATACACCGGCCCAACTAACCAATCTAAGCCCATCGCCTGTTTCCGAGGGAGTGGTTTCATAGAATCGGGAAGTCAACCGGTCGTTCAAATGACAGAGGAGAAAGCGGCTTACAATAAAGGTGAAATATATGAAAAATAAGATGTTTTTTAACAAACGAAACACGAAGACATGTTATATTGCACCCCATAAACACAATCAAGCAAAGAAAAAGAGCAGTAAACCATCCCTTTAATTTTTTTTTTTTTTAAATCTAACCTTTCATTGGAGAATTAAATTTTAAAATGGGAGCGAAATCTCATTATGAAATAAATGTTTTTCTCTAATACACATTGGTCACAATTAATCATACCCTTTTATTCAATACTTTTTGCAACCTCCTTTTCTCAAGATAACAGCTCTGAATCTTCACCTATAATGCCTGGTAAGTTTGGAGAACATCTGACAAGCGATCAGAGACCATTCCTTCATCCAGAATCACTCCAGAACAAACCAACATAAACAAACCAACTAAAGTACTGTATGCAGACACAATATTTTAACCATTCGGAGATGTCCTGCTGTAGCCGCTGAGTTGCAACTTCTTCATCCGGATCAGATTCTGGGTCAAACTGAAAAGCTTGAAGGACTGTGTCTATGAGCCATTGCGATACATCCACTGTCAACATTAGCGCATGGTAGCGCAAGCTGGTTAAGGCCACACACTGACCCTTCACCTTGCCCCGCCTCTCTCCTCCTCATTAGCATTTAAAGTAACAGACATAGAAATGGCACATCCTAAGGAAAGCTCATTGTGGGACTGGCTCGTAGTGGCTGAAATTCTGCACCAAGGCTGAATTTCAGGAAAGAGACATCAGATACAGTACTAGGGACCACTAGGCCTACATAAAAGCATCCAAAAAGCAGCATGTTATGAGACCTATAAGCACTGATGGGAATAACGGCGTTATAAATAAACGGCGTTACTAACAGCGTTATTTTTTTCAGTAACGAGTAATCAAACGAATTATAACGAATTATCCCCCGTTATAACGCCGTTACCGTTACTGACAATAAAATGTGGCGTTACTATTGTATTATTAGAATTTAATTTTTCAGTTCATCTGAATGGATGCGCAGTGTAGCTGTATTTGACGTACCATAAGCTCTAGTGTGAAGCACGACTCACCGTCACTTTCTCTCACATACGCGCACGCAAAGAAAGATACAGAGCAAGAGAGTCTTTCATAACATGCAGAATTGACAGCTACATGTAAACGATATTCTGTGTTGTATTTTCCTGTCAAAATAACGGAGTTCCTTTGGAATTCTTAAGCTTTTAAAACTGCCGGTTTCTCTGGTAGTGGGCGGGACTAATGCGCAAACGACAATCATCCCCGTTTTGATTTCAGCAAATCAGTTCGAGCGAACGCAGACAACGTGATTAATATTCATGAATTCATGAACCCAGCAGCTCATTAATCCTTAGTGCGTTTTATATTGATGACAAATATGCATTCATACTTGGTTATTCTTCTAATTAATAAAGTTCTATCATCACATAATATTAAATTATCATAATATTATATTATAATGCTTGACTGACTGATACTAAGTGTCAGTAGATAAATAGTGTAGATTAATGTACAATGTTTTATAATAATAATGTATTCTTTTTAGTGTCCATTTCATTAATTTAACATATTTAATATTGGGGGCATCCAAAGTTATTTGACATTTGAACATTTTTTTAAAAGGTAACGCAATAGTTACTTTCCCTGGTAATTAGTTACTTTTATAATGATGTAACTCAGTTACTAACTCAGTTACTATTTGTGAGAAGTAACTAGTAACTATAACTAATTATTTTTTTAAAGTAACATGCCCAACACTGCCTATAAGACAATCATCCAGCTCGAAGGACCAAATTTTGTAACTAAGTTATTTTGGTCTGTATTGCACTGGTTTGGGGTAGTTGCATTCGCACTGGTACGTCGGTCAGAACACAGGAGGCATGAATAAGAATCAACAGTCTTTAATTAAAGTTCAGCAAGTGATTAGCACGAAACAGCACAGCCAGACCACAGGACATTGCTTGTTATAATCTTCACAGTAGTCATATATGAGGTAACTGTAGGCATGTGGTAGAGGTCTTCACGGAGGACCCGAGACCCGGGCCCTGGGACCCGTACGGGTTCGGGGCTATATTTTAAATGGTCAGCCGGGTCCGGGTCGGATCCCAATCTATTACTTCGGGTCCCGGGTCTATTTAACATTGTGTGTAATACCTGAGTAAATCGGAGAACACTGCACTCACCAACTGTAACTTGCAGTTTGTAAAATTAGGATGAGAAAAGTGTGAACGGGAAATAAGGTGAAAAAAAAACAAACAAAAAAATATGCGTTACCTCAGCCGCCAGAAGCAGAGCGTGGGCGGAGTTAATGTAGTACTGCAAGCGGACAGTGATCATGGATTCCTTCATGAGTGATTTAAAAAGAAAAAAAGCTGAAACAAAACTGAAGAGACGCACCTGTTATTAAACGCGCATGCAGTAAAGTGTAACGCATTTCTTGTTCTGTGCGTTTTTTTGCTAAAAAAATAATTGCTCCGAGTCTTTATTACAACAAACAAAAAGTATCGTTATTGTAAGGTAAACGCAACAGTCGAAGCTGACTCCAGATGGAGAAGAAAAAAAAAAAATGCAAGTCATCACTTATGTTCCCGAACGAACTCGCAATATCTTATTAATTATACATCATAAGACACCTTCAGTAAAGGACAATAATAAATTAACTTACATGTTGTCATTAATGCATAACTTGGACACATATACCTTCAACCAAACAAAGTTAAATTCAGTCCGTATTCTGGAGAACCCTATGCGGTACCTTGTGCAGTCAGCTCAACCGGAACTGAAAGTTACTGACGTACACAGTAACCCGTGACCTGATTGGTCATTCCTTCTCAACATCGCCACCCCCAAATATGTTGAACATATTTGTTCCTTTAATAGAACAGTCAGTTAGGGGGTTCTGAGTCTTTGGCATGTTCATCAAGGGCAGGAAGAGGGATTAGTCTGGCGACTGGTCAAGTATGCTTTATTCTTAACCTGGATCTCCACTGCTTGGATGTGACTGTCTGATCCAGGAAAGGTCTTAACTACTTTACCCACTAACCACACAGCATGTGGAAGTTGTGGGTCAACAAGCATGCCAATAGTTCCTGGGGAAATGTCACTCGCATCTGTATGCCATTTGTGACAAGCTTGGAGTGTTAGCAAGTAGTGGCGATTAAAGCTCGACCAGAACTGATCTGTATGCACCTGGCTTCGCCTCTATCTCCACCACCCCATGAGCAGTTAATTGGGTGTAACGGGGTCAAAGTCCGCTACATTGGAAGAAGTATACCAACCCAGTATAAAACCCAGTGGTTTACTGTTTAGGATCCCTTCCACTTCTATGAGTACAGTCAGGAGGACCTCTTCAGTTACTGTTTGTGAGCCAATGGTGATACGAAGGGCGGTCTTGACAGAACAATCTCACGCTCCCAGGCAAAACCAAAGTGTGGAGGGTTTGGTGGGTATTGGAATGATATTTTCTGCTTAGCCAGATGCTGTTAAATTTGAGGGCTGAGAGATGCAAAGGCCTCCTGTAGTTCCCTTTCTCCACCATGAAAGTTTGTGCCCTGGTCCGAAAGAAAGAAAGAATCAAGAAAGAATCAATGTCTATGGAGGTAAGTAGGTCAAGGTGAACACATCTTGTAGTGAGGCACTTAAAGATTATCCCCCATTGTTTCTCGCACTGTCTGCCAATTTTGATTTGAAATGGCCTGAAGCAGTCCATGCAAGTACTATAGAAAGTTGGTTTCTGAAATCTCAATCTGGCTGGTGGAAGATCTGCCATTTTTGGAATGACTGGTTTGGCCTTCCACTTCTTACATTCTTTGCATAAATGTTGCTGCCTACAGATAGCTCCCCGTCCTCTTAATACCCAGAAGCTCCTCCTTATTTCTGCAAATATTCTCTCTGGTCCTGGGTGACAGAGTTTGTTGTCGTAGTCCTTTATTAACAGCTTGTGATGAGGATCCAGAACTATGGGGTGGATTGCAGATGTCTCCCATCCTTCTGCACAATGCAGGCGACCACCAACTTGAATGACCTGGCAGGACTCATCATATTCTGGTGCCAAGGTTAACAGCTGACTGTTTGAGGGTATGGGTTTTTTTGCTTTGAGCAGTTTGTGCTCCTCAGGGAAACTGTCAATTTGTGATTTCTGGAAGATTTCAGCATTTCTGCAGCCTGGTAATCTGCTGCTGATGGTTGTTCAGCACATTTATGTATTTGAACTGTTGCTTCAATCAGCTCACTCCAGGAAGGATAGTTAGCAGGTTCAGGAATGTTCGGGGCAGTAACTTCTATGACAATGCCACAGAAAATTCCCTTTCGTTGTTCATCTTTATCCATAGGAACTTGTAGAAGAGGAGTAGCTGGCCATTCAGGTTCTGGTCTGAGTAAAACGATGGACCTTGGCTCAACTTGTTGGGTACTGACAGCTCCTCAAGCGTTCTACCTCGAGTGAGGTCATCAGCTGGATTGCTGTGAGAGTCTACGTACCTCCTGGTACATCCAGCAGTCAGTTCTTGGATCTCTGCTATCCTTGTCCCAATGAGAATTTTCAGTCTACAGGATTCAGAATTAATCCATGCTAGGACAGTTGTGGAGTCTGTCCACATGACCACCTTACTGATTTCTAAAGTGAGCTCAGTTTCAAGGAGTTTGGCAGCTGAGCACCATTCAAGGCTGCACACAATTTCAGTCTGGGAATGGTCTGTCGTCTCTTGGGGTCAACTCTATATTTCGCTATTTTGAAGGTGAGCTGGGTTTGGCCTTGGTGATCTTCTGTGCGTAGATAGGCTACAGACCCATATGCCTGCTCAGAAGCATCACAGAATATATGGATCTGTCTGGAAACCTTAGACTGGTCTGTATCTGATGTCACAAGATACATTAAATTATAAATTAAAATGCTCCATCGGGACAAGACCATGGGAATCAGATAAGCCCTTTACACAATCTGACATGGCTGCGGTTGGAATTGAACTGCGGGTTTCATCTGGCCAGAGGAGAACTGGCCCTCGACTGAGCCTGGTTTCTGCCAAGGATTTTTTCTTCATTCTGTCACAGAGGGAGTTTCGGTTCTTTGCCGCTGTCGCCTCTGGCTTGCTCAGTTGGGGATACTTAATTTCTAGCGATTATCGTCGATTTGATTGCACAGATACTATTTAAACTGAATGTTTAATCTTATCATTATACATTACTGACACTCTATCCTCCAATTTGATACTGTTAAGTGCTTTGACACAATCTGTATTGTTAAAAGCACTACATAAACAAAGGTGATTTGACTTGACTTGACTTGACAAGACAGCGAGGCAGGGTGATGGTGGCCAAGTGTAACACAGTTCATAATACGGGAAGAAAGAGGTGGGAACCGGCAAACATTTAGGAACGCTCCTCCTTTTATCCTTCCGGAGCTCCTCCGTGGGACTCGAGACCGGTGAGTGGCGCAGGTGTCGCTCATTATCATTAAACTTCACCGGCCTCGCTTCGCTCCCATGGCTCTCGGCCCCACCCCACTCATTACACCAAGTTAGTGAATTTTTCTTCCTAGTTTTTCCAGGATTTCAGGAGATCCTCAGGCAAACTGGGGTCAACCCATTCCCGTTGTTTATCCCACAGTCTTTGGACTAACAGTTTAGCTTGAGTAGTGAACGGAAGGATGAAGCCAAGGGGATCATACTGGGTTGCCAGTACTCTATAGATGTAGCGCAGAGTACATTGTCCTGGCTTTACTTGGCGGGGTTTGTAACCGAATGTATCCGATTGACAGTGCCATCGCAATCCGAGGGTGGATTCCTGAGGGTCATTACGGTTTTGGGACAACCACAACTCACTACTGTCGGATTGTGCTTCAGATGGCAGGTGCTCAATCACAGGTATGTGATACCTTTTGTGCAGTTGGGACGGTGTTGAGATTCTGAAAGAACCTGCTGTACCTTTAAGTGTAGTAAGGTCATGCCTGATTGTTCTCAAAGCTAAGTCTTCTGCCTAGTCCTAGCTTCTGGGACTGCTAGATAAACTTAGATAAAACCTAGATAAACCTAGATGCTTTTGATTATTTATATATATATATATATATATAATCAAAAGCATCTCCAATTAATTGATTTTATATTTAAAAAAGTTTTATATAAATATATATATATATATATATATATATATATAAATATATATATATATATATATATATATATATATATATATATATATATATATATATATATATATATATATAAATATAAGAGTATAGAAAAATGAAAATGGAAAAAAAAATGAATTTGGAAATAAAACTTCATAGGGCCATATAATTATATTTTTGTTGTTGTTGTTGTTGTGGTAATAAAAATAGATTTAAGTGAACAATAGATTTTAAAATGACTTAAAATACATATATAATAGCAATGATGCAATAATAATTAATTCAAATAAAGTATCAAAAGCAAGAAACCATATGGTTTTATTGAACAAAACTGTTAAAATACATAAAGTATTATAAATAATAGAGCTAATATACAGGTGCTGGTCATATAATTAGAATATCATCAAAAAGTTGATTTATTTCACTAATTCCATTCAAAAAGTGAAACTTGTATATTATATTCATTCATTACGCACATACTGATATATTTCAAATGTTTATTTCTTTTAATTTTGATGATTAGAGCTTACAGCGCATGAAAGTCAAAAATCAGTATCTCAAAATATTAGAATATTTATATTTGAGTTTGAATAAATGACCATCCCTACAGTATAAATTCTTGGTATCTCTTGTTCTTTGAAACCACAATAATGGGGAAGACTGCTGACTTGGCAGTGATCCAGAAGATGAATATTGACACCGTCCACAAAGAGGGTAAGTCACAGAAGGTCATTACTGAAAGGTGTGGCTGTTTACAGAGTGCTGTATCAAAGCATATTAAATGCAAAGTTGACTGGAAGGAAGAATTTGGGTAGGAAAAGGTGCACAAGCAACAGGGATGACCGCAAACTTGAGAATACAGTCAAGCAAAGCCGATTCAAACACTTGGGAGAGCTTCACAAGGAGTGGACTGAAGCTGGAGTCACCACATCAAGAGTCACCACACTCAGACGTCTTCTAGAAAAGGGCTACCAATCCACTTCTGAACAGAAACATCGTCAGAAGAGTCTTACCTGGGCTGTGGAGAAAAAGAACTGGACTGTTGCTCAGTGGTCCAAAGTCCTCTTTTCAGAGGAAAGTAAATGTTACATTTCATTTGGAAATCAAGGTCCCAGAGTCCGAAGGAAGAGTGGAGAGGCACAGATTCCATGTTGCTTGAAGTCCAGTGTTAAGTTTCCACATTCAGTGATGGTTTGGGGTGCCATGTCATCTGCTGGTGTTGGTCCACTGTGTTTTCTGATGTCCACAGTCAACACAGCCATCTACCAGGAAATTTTAGAGCACTTCATGCTTCCTTCTGCTGACAAGCTTTATGGAGATGCTGATTTCATTTTCCAGCAGGACTTGGCACCTGCCCACACTGCCAAAGGTACCAAAATCTGGTTCAATGACCATAGTGTTACTGTGCTTGATTGGCCAACAAACTCACCTATTGTCAAGAGAAAGATGAGAGACATCAGACCCAACAATGCAGATGAGCTGAAGGCCACTATCAGAGCAACCTGGGCTCTCATAACACCTGAACAGTGCCACAGACTGATCGACATCATGCCATGCCGCATTGCTGCAGTAATTCAGGCAAAAGGAGCCCCAACTAAGTATTGAGTGCTGTACATGCTCATACTTTTCATTTTCATACTTTTCAGTTGGCCAAGATTCCTAAAAATCCTTTCTTTGTATTGGTCTTAATAAATATTCTAATATTTTGAGATACTGATTTTTGACTTTCATGAGCTGTAAGCTCTAATCATCAAAATTAAAAGAAATAAACATTTGAAATATATCAGTCTGTGTATAATGAATGAATATAATGTACAAGTTTAACTTTTTGAATGGAATTAGTGAAATAAATCAACTTTATGATGATATTCTAATTATATGACCAGCACCTGTAGATTACGCATTACAACAAAGGCCAGAGGGTGCCGACGACCTGATGATTATTTTTACACATTACTGCGCGATCTAATCCTTGTTTAATATTGACCAAGCACCATTTAATTCAAATGTCCACTTAATCTTTAATATCTGGCCATTTCTTTAGGACAGAAACGATATAGTCACTGTAATTAAATGAATATGTGAATACACATGTAAATTATGTTTTTGTGGCGCTACTGTGAATGGAGCCGCTGTGTAAGGCACGACTTAACCTACAGGCATGTAAATAATTAATGCGCATATACTGTATTGGAACTGTATCGCATATACTTATTTTAATAAATCATAGCATTTGTGAATTCACAATTATGCTTAATTATGATTTTTAAATGGGTTTAATATATCATGCAGCCTTGGAAAATGGTCTAATAATGTGTATTATGGATTCTCATCCGTAAAATGCACCACTTCTGGTATTTTGCTGGTTAGTCGACGCGAGCAAAATGAAGTCGAGGATTTTTAAAAATCGACTAATTGAGACTAAAATCGACTAGTCGAGACTAAAATCGACGAATCGCGACAGCCCTAGTCTGTATGGGGTAGAGTCTGCTATCAGGCATGCTTCCATTAATTTCAGATGATCAATTAGCACCTGGTATTTGAATAGCTCCGTTGCATCTTCTGGCAACAAGTTGCTCAAGGCTAACTTTAGGCGGGTATTCACCTGGATCTCGATGGATGAAATCAGGTATGGTTGGCCGTGGGCCCCTGTAGGTTACCTCCTGTCTGGTTACACTTTTACCAGCCATCCTACTGTGACTATGCCGATACTCTTCTCGCCCATGTGGCTGCTGTGCTGTCAAAGTAGCCCCAGGATGATTTGAATACTGGACTTCAAAATCTTCTAAGTAGGCTGGATGACGGACTGAACGTTTAGGACGTGCACCTTAAGACTGGTATTCATGCATTCTTGTCCAGTGTAAAAACAATCATCCAGCTCGAAGGACAAAGTTATTTGGGTCTGTATTGCACTGGTTTGGGGTAGTTGCATTCACACTTGTGCGTCGGTCAGAAAACAGGAGGTATGAATAAGAATCAACAGTCTTTAATTAAAGTTCAGCAAGTGATTAGCACAAAACAGCACAGCTAGACCACATGGTGTTGCTTGGTATAATCTTCACAGTAGTGATATGTGAGGTAACTGTAGGCATGTGTGTGGTCTGAAACAATTAATAATAAACAACAATTAGAAACGTCAACAAGTTAAACATAATAACTAGCATTTAACTAACTGCCCATTGTAAATATGAATTCTCTGCGGTAATATAATTTTTTACCTCTAGACGGCACTCATAAATGGAATTATTTGCTGCGTTATCACACAATCCATTAACTAGCACTTATAACCAAGAATAACTACAGAATGGAAATATACAACATTAAATCTACATCTATACACAATGGAAATATCAATCAGTTATGCTACTGAATCCAAGTATAGTAAATATATGGTGAATAAACGGTTTAGGCAAGACGCTGAGTTTAGCGCCATCACTTATGTTCCCGAACGAACTCGCAATAGCCCCTTTCGCACCGCTTTAGTTCCAGAACTAAAAGTACAGTACTAAAGTACTGGGACAATTTTGCGTGAACTATTTCCCAGTACCATTGAAAGGGTCGCATTCGCACCGACAGTGGGTACTAAGAAGTGACGTAAGCTGGTCGACAGCGACGTCATTTGTGCGCTGCGTTCAACAACGAAAACAAAGAAGAACAACATTAACAACAGGAGGATGGAGGACGCTGTGATCGGAGCTCTGTTTTTGTTGTGTCTCGCGGGGTTCACAATAATGGACATGGAATGTCGACGTAACTTAGGCTATACGTCAAGCGATTGAAAGATCAGAAAGGAGTCCAAAATGTTCAAAAGTGCCTGCACTTAAGCGTCTGTCCATCTATCGCTGTTCTCCATTCTTGCAAAATATAAGTTGATGCGATGTTTACACAGTATGTGTTTACACGGCGTTTTAAATCATGGCGGGTGAGGGCGTTTTTGTACGCGTTTAGCCAATCAGCGTACACGTACGTCACGATAGTTCCGATGGAACTGTTTTTGACTCTACTCTGAAGTAGGAGCTAATTTAGTTCCTCCAAACGAGTTCTGGGAACTAAAACAGTTCCTAGTTCCTAGTGCAAACACGCGAAAAAGTGGGTAGTTCTTCAATTAGTTTGGGTACTATGAAAAGGTTCCTGCAGGGCGAAAGGGCCTAATATCTTGTTAATTATGTATTATAAGACACCTTTAGTAAAGGACAATAATAAATTAACTTACGTGTTGTCATTAATGCACAACTTGGACACATACCTTCAACCAAGCAAAGTTAAATTCAGCCCGTATTCTGGAGAACCCATATGTTAAGTTTAACGATCATAAAAGAATAATAAGCTATTACTTGTGGAAGGACATGGTGAAATGAAAACCTTGGAAAAATTTTTTTTGCCGATATCGGAAGGATTTTTGCGGACTATTTTCAAAAGCAATTGCAAATTGTATTTTCAATTGCGTTTTCCACATGTGGGCGCATAAATTATGACATAATCCAAATGCAATTCCAAATCTTGCATTACCGTTTGCATTTTCGCTTTCGCGAACGCACAGTGACTGCCACATTTCAAATGAAAACGCAAAGTCCATTTGCAACTGTATTTCCCATGTCTTAGGAGTTATGAGCCTGTCATATTTAAATAGCAATATTAATTACCACATTTGGTTTTTCACTTTCTCTGCGTCGTGCATGTAACCTGCCAAAACTGAAATCGCAATTCCTTTTGCATTTGAATTTCCAATGTCTACACGGAAAGCTGTCAATCATTGTGAGGGGGCGGGGCTATACTAGGGGGCGTGTTTGTATTGGGAGGTGAGGTCACTCACAGACGACCGTGCCGAACGCTTTATCAATGGAGGTGATCGGTAAAGGCTCCACTAAAGGCAGCTGTCAATCAGTTCGTGCCTGTGTGAATGAACAGACAACCTTCTTGGCACAATACACAATTCTGTCTTTTTTTACCCCAAATGCAGCGATTATCCCCTGCTAACAGCGGGAGCAACAACGGTACGCACAATAGGTCAATCACTAAAAATGTTCAGTATAAGTCCCTCTAGAGTAGATTGTTTTGATAACAAGCAAAATATGTTTGCTGCCTAAATCAGACGGACTGAGATGCAGCGATAACTACTTGGACGGACTTATTAAAAATGCAAATTCATTCTCTGCCAGCAGGAGGCGCTTTAAAGTGGGAGAACTAGAGGTTTCCCCGGAAAGGGCTGTTAGGCTGTAGGTTACACAAAGCAGCGCAGAGCTTACAAACGCTGCTTTATCAGGTATATAACATGGCAGATGAAATGAAAATAACATCGAACATTTTCAGTGTTCCTTCAGAAATACAGTGATATAAAAACACCTGCGCCTCGTTTTGATTTTTAAATGTGCATGCTCATGTTTATTCAATGAAGCCTTTTGGAAAATGTGGTGGGTCACCACAAATAAATACAAGTATGTGGAACACATCCCACAGCACAACAACCTGAGCCCAACTTCATTACTCATCACTTTAACTTTAACTGTGTTTGAAGCCGGCGCCACTAACAAGACCGATAAACAACCACAGACCGGAAGTCGACTTAGGTCCAGGCGCGTGCGCCTGATGAAACCGACGGTTTCATCGAGCGCACGCGCCTGGACCAAAGTTAACTTCCGGTCTGTGTTTGTTTATCGGTTTATCGGTCTTGTTAGTGGCTCGAGTTTAAAAATCAAAACGAGGCGCAGGTGTTTTTATATCACTGTATGTCTGAAGGAACACGGTCTTTAGAAAATGTTCAATGTCATTTTCATTTCATCTGGCATGTTATATGCCTGATAAAGCAGCGTTTGTAAACTCAGCGCTGCTTTGTGTAACGTACAGCCCAACAGCCGTTTCCGGGGAAACCTGCTTTAAAGCGCCTCCTGCTGGCAGAGAATGAATTTGCATTTTTAATAAGTCCGTCCAAGTAGATATCGCTGCATCTCAGTCCGTCTGATTTACGCAGCAAACATATTTTGCATGTTATCAAAACATAATCTACTCTAGAGGGACT
This sequence comes from Acrossocheilus fasciatus, assembly GCA_036784905.1. NCBI lineage: Eukaryota > Metazoa > Chordata > Actinopteri > Cypriniformes > Cyprinidae > Acrossocheilus > Acrossocheilus fasciatus. The sequence goes on from CM071942.1 coordinate 15,008,871, forward strand.
TAGCTGTTGTTGCTGATTGTATTTGGATGTATACCGGATGTTAAGTTAGGGCCACTAAAGCGCGCATGCGCAGTAACGTTTGTTTATGTTGTTGCCGTTGAAACCGTCTATATGCCTTTGGAACTCCCTTGGCGAAGGGAATGATGGACAAAATGTTACCTTGACAACGCTGAGCGTACGTGCAGCATTCAGCGCTCCAACAGTTGTTCCAAATAAATATTTCTTCTTGTTGTTATTATTTTATTCAAATACTGTCTAATTGCGTCTTATTTACTATTAAACTTTTTCAAACTAAACTTGCTAACAATACAGTCTTAGATCATATTTTTTATCACTGACGAAAATATTTTGTATTATTAAAAATAAAGATATAAATAAAATAAAAAATATAATTAGGTTCTTCTACTTACGTTTGTATGTAAAGTCAAAATAAACCCCAGCTATGCTTTAAAATACATTGCAAGATCTCTTAACTGAAGATCACATGATAACAAACAGAAATCACCAGTAAGATGGATGCCAACCGCCGTTAAAAAAGAAGAATAAGAAGACTTCCGTGAAGTAACCATCGCATTTTCCCTTCATTAACGGACTTCTGGAAGGGCCCTTCGTGAAGGGATTCAGTTGTTCACTTTCATTTGCGACGTCCCTACAAATGACGTCCCCTTCCCAAAGTGCCCTTCAAGGGTGCAAAAAAGCTATTTGGAATTCGCCCCCTATAGAATGCCCAAGACATGTCACTATAGTTTTGAATGGGGAAAAATGCAACACTCAACATGGCCGCTCAATTGCAGGAAGCCCCGCTATCTGAATAAAATTGCCATTAACTGATCTGTTCGTCCAGCGACCATTCAGTGTAAGTTCATATCAACTCTAAGAAAGGATATTTTCGTGGCCACAGAAAATACTTTCCTAAGTATTAATGCATTAGAGCATGTAGTAAGGATCGAAAATCGTAAAGGGACATTCATTTGCAAGGCAGAACCAGAAACTCATGTAATTTGTGCACACAACTTTTATTAACTAAATGCTAACACACATAACTAATCTAAACAAACAAACAAATATACATACATACACTTACGCATATATACAAAAGGGGAGCTAAAGTGGTTGAATGAAGCCATTAGAGAAAACAGAATGCAGTTTATGGAAAGAGTCAGTTAACCACCTGAGTAAAACTATCAGCGCCGTTTATAACGGGGTCTATAACTTATACTAAACCTCTGTTTAGTTTAGTTAGATGTACCATACTTGCACTTCCATGGCTGTTGGTGTGTGTCTGGATTGCAGTCTCAGATGAAATTCTTAATGGTTACAAGGTTTTGGACTCCCGATGACGTTCTTCCGGGTTGAAGAGTGATGAATTCCAAAGATGTTCTGAGATAGAAATGTTCTTTCCATGTAGAAAGTGAAAAAGAGCTGAGGTCCGAGGAGCTTTGGTTGAATGGAAAGTCAAGGCCACAAGGCCTGGCGCAAGACTTAAGGTTCCAGAAGAGTTCTAGCTCACATCCTTCTAGGATCTAACAACCGCAGACTGGGATATGTTGGAGCCCACTGGGCATGCTGGTACTGGCTCAGGCTCTCCACATGGGCAGCAATCCGGAGATTTAGCAGAAGAGCTTTTTCAGAAGAGCGCGAAGGCAGAACTGTGCGTGAGCCCTTTAAGGTCTGCGAAGAGTCACACCTCTCAGGATGGGCTTGACCAATGAGAAAGGCTGAATTTCCAAGCGGGAGTTTGGAAATACTGGGGGGGGGGGGGGGAGTTAAAATGATATTAACAAGTGATCTATCATAAGCATGCATAAAACAGTATACAATACACAAAAACATATACAAGAACAGTAATAATATACACAGTGACCTGAATGATATGTGTGTTCGTTCAAGGAAAGGTTTTTCTATTAATTAATTAGAGAAGAGTCCATTTTTATGGCATAATGTCTTTCCTATAGGAAAGAGGTAGTGAGATGATCTGCATTTGCATTCCTTTGAGCAATAAAACTGGTGTTATCTGATGGGTTGCCATGGAACCGGGGGCATGAAGTCCTTGATATACCTTGATATACCTACTGGCACCGGCTATGTGTATTGCGTGAGGGGTCTGTCACTATTTGTTAATCAAATAACTAATTGATTTGTTAAATCAAATACAAAATTGTGTGTCTGATTGGTCCAAATGCTACAAATGGGTGCAGCCATTTGTAAATTCTATGGGTCTAGCTTCCGGCCTCATCCGCATCCAGCTATTTTTAACTATACAAAACAGTTCGTTTTGCTGGTTGATATAGAAAGTTTGTGTGTCTTATGATATTATTTTAATGTAATATTTTAATTATAAACACACTAATTTGTAGTGCAAACAGTTTTTCTTCTCGTTATTTATCTATAATGGCTAATGAACCGGAAGTCTCACCCATGGCTTACTTCTGCGTTTTGGTGGAAAGAAGCCAGTCCCATTTGAAGTTCCAGTCGTGTCTGACAACAGAATATGCTGGAGTTTGTTTTTGGAGGAGCTAGGAGAATTTTTCTTAAAACCCATTTGAACAACATGTGGTGATGTAGGGGCTGTTTGATATATTTTTTTAGGCTTTCTGACCCCAAGACTCAACTAATCTCTGCAATTCTCCAGCTGTGATCCTTGGAGAGTCTTTGGCCACTCAAACTCTCCTCCTCACCGTGCATTAGGACGATATAGACACACGTCATCGTCCAGACAGATTTGTAATGTCTTTAGTTGAATGGAACCTTTTAATTATTGCCCTGATGGTGGAAATGAGGATTTTTAATGCTTTAGCTCTATTCTTACAGTCACTTTCTAAATTTGTGAAGTTCAACGAGCTTTTGCTGCACATCAGAAATATATTCGGTCCCACTTTACATTAGGTGGCCTTAACTACTATGTACTTACATTGAAATTAATCATTTGATACAATGCACTTATTGTGTACATACATGTTTTTACATTGTACTTATATTTTTAAAAATACCTATATGTACTTACATGTGTAATTAATTTCTGTAATTACATTTATAATTACACTGTCAACCCATCCCTTACACCTAAACCCACCCTTAAACCTACCCATACCACCAAACCTGTCCCTAACCTTACCCGTATCCCACCTCAATAGCAGCAGAAGTGTTTTGCAATACAAAATGAACACAATAAGTACATTGTACTTATTTTTTGATGTAAGTACATAGTAGTTAAGGCCACCTAATATAAAGTGTAACCATATATTCTTTTGTTTTACTCTTTGTCATCAGTGATTAAGGGAATTTAGGCTTTGTGTTCCTCATATTTATAATCCTGTAAAACAGGAAACCAAGGCTGGACAATTTCATGTTCCTAGTCACCCTGGTGTTATAAATGCAAATATGAATGGGAATATACTTCAGAGAAATTTTAATCATAAGAATTTCTAGGGGTACCAAGAATTGTGGCCATTGTGTACTAGAGAAAAATATTTATTTCCTAATGTGATTTTCCCCCACTTTGACTTTTTTTTTTTAATTTTTTTTTTTTTTTTAACTTCAATTAAAGGTTAGACTTTTTTTAAATTCTTGAATGAAAGATCAAATGGATAAACAATGCAAACTTATTTTCACAGCCTTCTTTGATCATATTTAGCAAGGGTATGAATCATTTTGAGCACAACTGTATATATATATTTTTTTCTTTTGGAAAGTCATGAAAATGCTATTGCAGAAATCATGTATGCAACAATAATATTTCCTGTAGTATCTATGGAAATTTATCCATCCATGACAACTTCCAATTCAGGGAAACCTGGAAACATGAAAAGGGTCCAAAGTGAATGTTAAATGTGTGTTTTATTGCAGTAAATACAGCTAAATTGATGTGTTAATTTCCCTTCCAGAAGTGGACTTCATATTATTGCTTGAAAAGTAAGTATTCCAAGCTTTACATTTTTCATTATTCTGTGAAATGTTCACTTTTACAATACTGTAATACTGTAATTAATAATTATGTTTTTAAAAATAAAAAAGCCTATGCTATTATATTCTGTATAAATTATTGTTTATATTTTTTGCAGAAGATCATGGAAATCCTTGTCTATCTACAAACCAGGATGCAGAAGATCATCCCTTACTTCTTAATCAAGTCTCAGTGGATCAGCCGAACCCAGTAGAAGTCAGGGGTTCAGAGGAGCAGTGTTGTTATTGTTGTTTTAATCTTCTGTCTATTTTCAACAAAGAATGAAATTTCCATTTTTGTGATTTGTTCAGTAGTAATTGTTGAAAAAATACATTGCATGAAGAGAATTAAACTTTGAATATAAATAACAGGTTAGGTTCTGTGATAATATGGGTATGACAAAGTGTCTACATAATTCTATGTGTATGACAAAGACTAAGTGTCTTAATTAGACATAATTAAAAAGAAAAAAAAATAGCCTACCTGAAGTTCACTTTTTAATTAAGCGTTTTGTTATAAAAAAAAAATTACTGAACCACAAAAACTCAAATATTTGCATGTCAGTCTAAAAAAATGTTGTTCATAAAACAGATATAAACAACTGTTTAACCCACTTCTGGCCACCTTCTGATCAACTCGTCATCTTTTTATATAAATGCACGATAAATACTTAGCAAAACATAAACCAAACCAGTCTGGTTTTAGTACTTACAATATATACATGAATATATGGAATAAAAGTTTGAATATATGGAATGAAAGTTTGAATATATGGAATGAAAATTTGAATATATGAAATGAAAGTCTGAATATATGGAATAAAAATTTGAATATATGGAATAAAATTTGAATATCTGGAATGAAAGTCTGAATATATAGAATAAAAGTTTGAATATATGGGACGAAACTTGAATTGGGTGGATGATTGACATTAAAGAGTAGGCTATGTATTTTGAAACAAGTGAATGGTATCTTACTGGTAAAAAAAAAAAAAAAGGAACACTTGCTTGTGTGAACAGAACATTTGTGTAGTTCTGTAGTAATCTACAACGATGCCATTTTTGTCGACAAATAAAAATGAGACGAAAATTCCCAGTCAGAACTGACGTCCTGTGTGATAGATGTCCACATATGAATTGTAACGTTCTGATCTAACCGCGGGAAAACTCTGCGCTGGTTATACAGCAGTGGTTCCCAACCTGGGGGGCGCCAGAGTTCACAGCGGGGGCGGGGGAGCAGATATACTTGAGGTAGGGCTGGGCGATAAAATGATAACTACAATTATAGTGATATAATTTTCCTCGATAAAACAAGTTCGATAAACATTAAATCATTGAATTTCAATGTAATGTTTATGCAGGAAAAGCGGAACAAAACAGCGTTACTCATTTGAACCGCACCACACGGACCATATCCGCTCGGTTCAAACAGCGGCGCAGCGCAGAGCGAGCTGACTAGAGCAGATCACGCGAGCACTAAACAGCGCTGTGAGATCCAGTGAGAAGCGCTTGAATTCAGCGAAGAACACAAATGACTGCTATAAACTAGTATCAGTCGATATCAGTCAACTGATATAAACTAGTTTAAATCCAGATGAAACAACGCTGACAAACAGCAGAAAAACACTGTGTTTAACGATACAGTCAGAAGGCTCGAACAACAGTGCTTCGAACTGATTCAGAGCGGTTTGCAATAAATGAATAGCACACATTTATGACAGGCAACTGCTTATGAACTAATGCTGATTAATTATAGCGATGTTTACTTTACAATGTTTATATGTTAATGTGTTTTAGACGGTTGTAAGAATGCATATTTTATCTCCCTCATGAACTTGAATGAACAGCCTGCAAATAAGAATGTATTTCGGTGTATTTCGGTCTTGTTTCAGGGATTCCGGCCACAGGAAGGAAAGACTAAGGACATTATTTGACATATTATTCAATAAATTGATTTTACTACTACCTCCTCTGTCGTGTGTGTCATGTGTTCCCGCCTCTTGTGTCCATATTTGGTCTTGTTCCTGTCCTTGTTAAGTGTGATTATTAGTTAAGTCTTGTCCACCTGTGTTTTAGTCATTATCAGTAATTGTCATGTGTATTTAGTTCCTGCCTGTTTAGTTAGATTTCGTCTGGTCTACTCGTTATTCCCCGGTGTTCCTGTCTGTGTGAACCTAGCCTTGTCTTGCCCTGTCCTGATGTCCTCATTAAAGACTATTATTTTGAAGTTTATCCTCGTGTCCGTGTTCCTCGTTCCTCCCTGCTGTGTGCACCGTGACAACTATCAGGATTATTATTAACTAGAGCTATAAAAAGTATGTGTTAGGCCCTGATGAGCACAGAATTGAACTCTGTTTTGTCTTTTTGCACTTGAATTGTCAAACACACACAATTATGTCAAACTGTTAGTTTATTCATGTATTCAAGTAACAGTTGTATGATACTTAAATGTTTAATTAATGCATTACAGTTTGACCAAACTCAGTAGATTTTAGTCAAATAAATCTATTGTATTTTTAGTCGACTAAAACAATTCAAATGACTAAAATATGACTAAAACTATGTGGCATTTTAGTCAAAAGACTAAAACTAAATCTAAATGCTGTCAGAATTAACACTGTGTGAGATATCAAGATGATGGGATTGTATTGTTTGGTTGCCAAAATTTTTAGTTCAACAAAGTATTGAAAAATTTGAGGAAATTATGTTTTTAAAGTCATTCAATTCAGAAAACTATTGCTCTGATAACAAGGATATAACTAGCTACAGTATATTATTATTCATTAAATACTGTCATTTGCATTTTAATTCTATACACTGCAAATTTAATTCTTTATATGCAGACTTTCATTCCATATATTCAAACTTCCATTCAATATATTCAAGTTTCATTCCATATATTCAAACTTCCATTCAATATATTCAAGTTTCATTCCATATATTCAAACTTTCATATTCCATATATTCATACTTTCATTCCATATATTCATACTTTCATATTATAAATACCATAATTTCCTGAATGGCATGCCATAACATACATACATACATATATATATATATATATATATATATATATATATATATACACACACACACACACACACACACACACACACACAACCAGTGATGGGAATAACGGCGTTATAAATAAACGGCGTTACTAACGGCGTTATTTTTTTTTTAGTAACGAGTAATCAAACGAATTGCTGTTTCCCCCGTTACAACGCCGTTACCGTTACTGACAATAAAATGTGGCGTTACTATATTATATTATTAGAATTTAATTTTTCAGTTCATCTGAATGGATGCGCAGTGTTGACGTGCCGTAAACTCTAGTGTGAAGCGCACGACTCGCCGTCGCTTTCTCTCACATACACGCACGCAAAGAAAGATACAGAGCAAGAGAGTCTTTCATAACATGCAGAATTGACAGCTACATGTAAACGATATTCTTTGTTGTATTTTCCTGTCAAAATAACGGAGTTCCTTTTGAATTCTTCAGCTTTTAAGAACTGCCGGTTTCTCTGGTTGTGGGCGGAACTAATGCGCAAACGACAATCTCATTGGCTGGCGCTCACCTATTATTTTGATTTCAGCAAATCAATTCGAGCGAACTCAGACAACGTGATTAATATTCATGAACCCAGCAGCTCATTAATCCTTAGTGCGTTTTATATTGATGACAAATATGCATTCATACTTGGTTATTCTAATTACTAAAGTTCTATCATCATATAATATAAAATTATCATAATACTATATTATAATGCTTGACTGACTGATAATAATTGTCAGTAGATAAATAGTGTAGATTAATGTACAATGTTTTATAATAATAATTTATTCTTTTTAGTGTCCATTTCATTAATTTAACATATTTAATATTGGGGGCATCCAAAGTTATTTGACATTTGAACATTTTGTAAAAAGTAACGCAATAATTACTTTCCCTGGTAATTAGTTACTTTTATAATGATGTAACGCAATTACTAACTCAGTTACTATTTGTGAGAAGTAACTAGTAACTATAACTAATTACTTTTTTAAAGTAACGTGCCCAACACTGCACACAACTAAAAGTTCATGTGACACTGAAGCTAAGTAAATGGCTGATGAAAATTCAGCCTTGCCACCACAGGAATAAATAAAAATAAAAAATATAAACAATATCATATAAATCTGAGTATGTGTTTACGTACTGTTCAAACATATGGGATCAATAAGATTTTCTTTTTTATGAAAACACAAAAACACAAACAATACCTGGCACTGAATTGCAAAACAAGAAGAACTAATCAGACGACAGGTGTGAATGTTAATGAATGACCATGGTAACTGATGAGTGGTGGGAAAACTGAATAAAGGAAGACAGGAACCAAAAGCAAATAGAAAGTGTCCACAAAACAGAATATAACTGACACAACTCTGAAAAACACTAAAAGAAAGATGCCCATTGCTCCTGTTCTCCTGCATGAACATGCCATAGTCCTGCTGCAGTAGCAGGTTCAGATATCATGTCTTTGTCACTATGACCCTTTGCCCATTTTCATCTTTGACTTACAGTGTGTACATGCAATGTTACATACTATATATATTTAAAAGTCCTCCACCATACCACTTCTGTATATTTCTCAGAATATCAGTACTGTTTGAATGGCATTACAATACAGTGCCATATTAATTGGTTAGTTTTCATTGGCTGGTGCTTTACAGATAAATCTGAAATTTTTGGAGCAGTGGCCATCATTCAGTTTCCCAGATGCAGTTAGTTCTCCACAGTCCTCTTCATCCAACCAATTATTTGGTTCCCCTGGTTCCCACTGACTGCAAACAATACATTAAAATATATATATGTAAATACAAAAATACATACATACATCAGTAACACATATCATTCCAAACCACTGGTATGAAAGCATATAGTTCCCAAAAACATTTAATTACCAACAACAACAAAAGGGGGTTCTCAACCTGCCAAAATCCATTTTGAGTTTTAAGAGTGCAACAATCTCTTTGTACTCAGATTTTCCAACAACAACAGTAGGTTAAATGTATAAGTCTGTATTGCAGATGCTGTTTTTCACCTTTGTTGTTGTTTTGCAGTTCACTAGTTTGAAGGTGAGACAACATTGACAGTCATCTTGATTTTGTAAATGGTAAAAGTTACCAAATAACAACATACACATTCAATAAAAGCTATGATAAAATCAAATGATCTGACTGAGAGATTATGGAAAAACTACAAATATTTACATGCCTGCTGTTCATGGTGTAGGGTGTTCCATCAACCCATCTCCAATGGCCAGTTATCGCATCGTGAAGACCAATCCAGTAGGATTCAGAGGAAAGGACAGCGTGTTCCACAATAAAATCCTGAAAGCAGCAAACAAAATAGACATTACATGAGATTATATAAAATTTCTACACAATGATTGTGTCTGTGTATCACTAACCCACTCCCTGGTGTCATTCCCCAGGATGAGCAGAAGGGTCCCTTGTCCACTGCAGTATAAACGTGCCGTTTGCCAGCTCACTTTATTACTGGAAAATTGATAGCAGTTGGAAAGAAAAAGTTGCCACCCAGCTTTACAGATCAGAACAGGTTTATCTAAGAAAGAGAAACAGTTTTGTAACATTATATTTATTATAACAATTTGACATTGTTATAGTGTAAAAGTCAGTTTTGTTTTTATTGTCTAGACAAATGTCACGTGTGTATTGTAGATAAAGTGCACAAGGAAGAAGATTCAAAAGAATATTTTACTGTAAATCCACTAAAAATCAAAACTGGAAAGTCACTGGAGCAAAGATAGCACACAGTCTTAATGAACAGCAAGTACAATAACCAGCAGAGAATTGAAAAAAGAAAAAAAAAAACCAACAAAAAAAAACAGGTGTCAGTCTGGCAACACCGCCGGCCGCCGCTAACTCCAGTCCAGAGCAGGGTTCCCATGGATCCAGTCCACACGTCACGGCCAGGAGTGCCATTTTTAGTCTTGTTGTGCCCACAGGAGCAGTTTTTACCCAGTAAAGTCTTGTCTTGTCCTCGGAGACTCGTCGAGGGCAGGTGGCTCCTTTAGTCGTGACCTCTCCTCCTCTCCTGTCGTGGAAGTGGAGGCAGTTGCTGAGGGACCCTGTGAGGGCCCCTGACTCCTTGTCATGCCCAGAAGAAGCCTCAGGTGTTCCTGTCTGTGTGTCAGCCTTGCCTTGTCTTGCCCTGCCCTGATGTCAACATTAAAAACTGTTAATTTGAGTTTATCCTCGTCTGCCTGTTCCTTGTTCCTCCCTGCTGTGTGCACCGTGACAACAGGGAGTTTATATAACGGGTAAATTAATAAGACACACCTGAAACTAATAGGCAACCAAGGCAACTAATGACAACAACAGAAACTAGGGAGACAGGAACTAAACTGGGGCGTGTTTCCCAAAAGCAACTATGGTTGCAAGTTACCAATAGAGTTCAGTGGAACTTATCACCATAGTTAGCTAACAATGTTTTTGGGAAATGCACCCTAGGGCAGGAGAACAGGAACACAGAAAAACACAACAAGTCAATAATCGTGACAGTAGCTCCCCCTCCTGGAAGGAGCGTCCGCACGCCTTAAAGAGAACATCTGAGGAGCAAGGTGGTGGCTCAGGATGCAGAGCTTGCAGTGGGTAGGAAACCAGAGGAGATGATGGATGGAGAGACCGGGGTGGAGATAGCAGTGGGAGGAGCCAGATGTGGACCAAGAGTCCAAGCAGGAAGGAGGCCTATGGTGAAGTTAATGGGGGGAGAAGCAATGGTGGAGGTAAGGCTGATGACACTGACAACACTGACAGAGACAGCGCAAATGAGGACAAAGGTGTAGTCGGAGTGAAGGAGGAGCAGAAGAATGGAGGGACAGGGCGAAGCCAGAGGTGTGGAAACCTGTGGTGGAGGAGGGTCGACAACTGACAAAGGCGGAGCAAGAGGGATGAGGGAGCCCAGTCGAACCAGTGGGATGACAAGCCACAGTGGAAACAAGGGAGCAAGGAGCCAAGGCGGCAATGGGTCGGAGGGCCGTGGATGTGTCCAGGACTCATAGGCTGGAAGTGGAGACAGGTTTCTCAAGCCTTTGTGGAGCTGGAGACTGAAAGGCCCGAGGCAAATAGGAGCGTCCAGATGGTGCTGACTGAGGGTGAGTAGAGGGCCTGACAGGAACCAGTGGAGGCAGAGCTGAGGAACTGGCTGGTTTTAGGAGAGGAGGTAGGAGAGGGAGGCTGGGTGGGAACTCTGGAGACGCAGGAGATTCAGGGCTGAATGGAATCAGCAGGATGACAGAAGATTCAGGACTGGACAGAACATACAGAAAATTATCCTTATCATAAACATCTTATTATTATAGCAGAGTCCTGCTGCAGCTCACCCTCAGCTGTGGGAGTGTGGTCGAGGCTTCTTTCCATTCCCTCATAAACCTCTAAAACTCCCTCGGGCATGTGCAATGTTGCCGGCTCTTGCACCTGGTCAGATGTGTCATTAGGCTCAGGCTCAGGCTCCATGGATCTTCTGTTGCGGCAGGTTCTGGCTCTCCTTCTGCGATGGGCATAGGCAATTGCTCCATGCTGATGATAGCAAGCTGGACCCTGACTTGGGACTGGGGCTGGTGACGTTGTCCATGGGGTCGATGGTAAAACGCGATCCACTGTTCACCAGCACCCACTCCACAAATGTGGCGAAGCTCACCCAAGCACCTTCCCCGGGCCTTAGTCAAGGTGTTCAGTCCGACATAATAGAAAGTACAGAGGCAGCTGTCCAGCTATTGAGTCTGTACAGCCAGGTCTAAAAATTCCTTTTTGTGGTCCTCAAGGGAGCGATCCTTTTTCTCCAGGCAGAGGAGATTGCGGGGATATCCATATCGGGAGGAGGAAAAAAAAAAAAAAAATCACCGCAGTTTACTCACTATGTGGGCCAGTTGTTCTGTCACGTGTGTATGCTGTAGAAAAAGCCCAGGAAGAAGAAGATTCAAAATAGTATTTTACAATAAATCCATGAAGAATCAACATGGCTAATCACTGGAGCAAAGGCAGCATACAGTCCATCAACTCGACCAATAGCAACTACAATAACTGGCAGAGAACTGAACAAAACTGAGAGTATATATAATGGGAAATTTAAAGGGATAGTTCACCCTAAAATGAAAATTACCCCATGATTTACTCACTCTCAAGCCAGGTGTATATGATTTTCTCTTTTTAGATGAATACAGTTGGAGTCATATTAAAAATGTACAGGCTTTTCCAAGCTTTATAGTGGCAGTGAATGGGGGGCTGAGATTTTAAAGCTCAAAACAGTGGTCACGGGGTAATTTTCATTTTGGGGTTAACTATTCCTTTAACAAGACACACCTGAAACCAACACAACTAATGACAAGAAGAGACAGGAACTAAACAGGGCAGAAGAACAGGAGAGAAGCACAATAAAAAGGTCTGTGACACTATAGGCTAAATATATTAATAATTTAATGATACTGCTTACGATGAGTCAAATTTGTTATTCTGCACTTCAGATCAGCTTTCAGTTCATCGACCGTCCCCATAAATTTGTCATCTGTACACAGACAAAAACTAAACATTCAGACTTTCATGTTCCTTCTTGTTTTTACCATAAATAGACTTTAAATTCAATTTGTTACTTGTTGGGCTATGAAAACATCATTTTGTACATGTCATTACTATGCATTACATTTACATTTATGCATTTGGCAGACGCTTTTATCCAAAGCGACTTACAGCACATTCAGGCTATACATTTTTTTGTCAGTATGAGTTAACCCACAACCTTTTGCACTGCTGAAGCAATGCTCTACCACTGAGCCACAGGAACATTAAATTAGACGGTAGAACAGGTATGAAAATTAAATAAGATAACTTCTTATAATTACATTGATATATGCCAGTAGGTAGCAACAAATGACTTTCAATGACTTTCGCTCCACAAAACTGTGTGTTGCTCAGAGAGGCAAAGGTCGTTTCTTGGTTTGACATACAGTTTTTGTTATTGGAACAAGAACACACAAAGTAACTGGAAATATGTCTCTGAAATGTAAGTTACTTTACTTCTTGTCTGTTGCACTGGTGTATAATATGATCAATGAATATTATTGATTCGGAACAATGTCGCTCTTGTGATATTACATTAGTTAGAAAGTATGCTTATTTATGTTTGAACATATGTGCTTTACCAATTTAAGCAGTATTTAATGAACAATTGAAGTTATTATAAAGTGATATATTAAATATAAATCTTAAGATAAAATCTCACATATATCTTGTTGGTTTGAAGAAAGCAAAGCTAAAGATGATGTCAGATTGGCCACTTCATTCTCTACCTCAGTCAGTTTACTGTATTGGTGTTTCACTGTGAAGAAGAAGAAGTGACACAAAAGTTTGCAAAGTGATAGAAAAACAGTAAGCACTTATGCAATAAGGTAGGCTATATGCTAGCCAAGCTTTTATTGAACTATGCAAGTCAAGTATTTAATGAACAATTAAAGTTATTATAAAATGCTATATAAAACATAGATCTTAATGTAAAATCTCACTCAGGTCTTGTTGGTTTGAAGAAAGCAAAGCTAAAGAAGATGTCAGATTGGCCACTTCAGTTACTGTGAAGAACACAAATATAAGTTTACAAAAAGAGTTTAAAACGATAAAAACTAAAATAAAAACACTAAATCACATAACTAAGCCTTTGCTACACATGTTTATTTTGGCACATGAATTTCCTATATACATTTAGAAATGAGATTTTAATGACTCACTTTCGCATGATCAAAATCACAAACAATGGAGTTTCTAGGAAGAAAATCATGTTCTGGCTGCTGTGTTTAGTGTAGATGATAAAGCTTACAATCAAAGCATCTGTGAAACTTACGTTTTACAGAGACTGTGATTAACAGAGCCAAGAAGAGTATGACAGCGCCACACATCAGAAGAAAGCAACATTTTTTACTCCACAAGCGACCTGCAGAAGATAAAATGGAGAGGTTCTGATTAGGGCTGTCAGTTTAACGTGTTAAAGCTGCAGTCCGTAACTTTTTTTTGGTAACAAATGATCCGAAATCAATATTTGAGCAAGTACATAACCAGCCAGTGTTCAAAACTATCGCCTTACTTTAGCCCGATTCACAACGGTTAGCTTATAATAATGTTTTCTAATCTGAGTGGTATGGATTTTGCGCGAAATTCGAGCATGGCACTGCGTCGTTACGTCACGTCTGTAAATATAAAGAAGTTGTCCCGGCTAGTAGGCTATCTCATGTGAGGATCCTGCAGGTGGCAGATCGTTTATAGCCTTTTCTTACAGCAGCTAGAATAATTAAATGTATGATTTTTATGGCGGATTGTAATCCAGAAAGTATGATGTGTTTATGAAACACGTGAATTAAATTAAATTATTTTCCAGTTTTAAATGTGCTTCTGATTACAAATAGCCTGAGTTTACACAATATTTGTATTTTAAAGAAAACCAGTTTGAAGGGAGCATAGTTTGCTTTTTGGGTTAAAAGAATTTCTTAATATGAAATTTGAATGGCATGACAATTAGATTAAACTGTACAGAATTTGAAATCTACACGCTAATACATACTCATAGTGACACAATACTGATGTTGTTAATTTGAGAATAAAGTATAACAATAATAATAATTTGCATGGTCTGGCATGCTGAAGTGTTGTGAAATACATGAAGACTGATTTTGTATAGGCTTTATGCACAGATAAGTTGTGAGTGACTCTTGATGGACCAGCATCACATCCTCTTGTACCACTGTTTGAAGAATTTATCTTCCAAAATCTGGCAGTAAGTTTTAGGAGCTCATTTTTAATCAATCCTGCATGACAGTGTCACAGTGCACACAGCAGGGAGGAACGAGGAGACAAGGATGAACTCAAATACAGTCTTTAATAAATCCAAAATGGGCATGGCAGGGCCACACAGGAACACCGGGTAGTAAGGAGTAGACCAGACGATATCTGACTAAACAGGCATGAACTAAATACAAATGATAATTAGACACACAGCTGAACTAAATCCTAAACAATCACACTTAACAAGGACAGGAACATGACCAAATATGGAAACATGAGGGCGGGAGACACAACACACACACACGACAGAGACCTGACAGACAGACTTTTCAGGATAGGAGATTAACTAAAATGAGCTACCGAAACTTACTGCCAGATTCTGGAAGAGTCACTCACAACTTATCTGTCCATAAAGCCTATACAAATCATGTATTTCACAACACTTCAGCATTTTATTCTTATAAAGTGAGGGCCATTTTAAAGAATTTTTTACCCATGCAAGTAAAGTATTTGAGAACCTGACACATTGCACTGGTGGAGACTCCAGGAAGGTTGCAGTTCTGGAAAATGATGGTGCTGGAAACTAAATGGTTCCTGATGGTGTCTCACCTAATTCTTCACCTTAATTCTTAATTCTTTTGCAGTTAACATGCGTCTTTTCTTCTCCACCTGTTTTTTCTGACCGAATGAGCATTTCGCTGCCCAATGGTCATGCCTTAACTTTGCTAATTCTATTATTGCATAATAGTATTAGTATTTTTTTTTTTACTTTTTTACTTTCATTCTTGAGTTCAGTCTCTTGTTTGGCTCATTTTATCTGTAAAAGAAAACCTGCCTAACAATTCTGCACACCTGAAATACGGATTTTTTGACTTTCAGCCTTCACGGACAATTATATATCACTTATAAATGATTAAATACAAAATCAATAGTAGTTATTAAGATTGATGTGGTTTGGTGTAGCAGAGTTTGTTATTACCAGGCTACTGCCCAGGGCTCTAATACAAAAACACACACAATTGCTGTGTCCCAATGTGCCTACTTATACTACGCCCTTAAAGTATGTACTCTTTTTGGTGAAGAAAAAGTACACACTTTGCTTCGTAGACAGAGTCTGGAAGGGCATAATTGACAAGCGTTTACTTTCTCGTGGGCAGGCGCTTTTCTGAAGTTTAAAATCATTGGTGTGCCCGCAAGCTAATCACATAACGGTTGGTTATGACGTATGTTATTAGCCGGCTCAGCCGGCTCGAACTTCCGCTGTAAACACAGGTATACAGCGAAAACAAAACCATCGAGCGAAATACCGGAGTGAAGATGGCTGTGAATGACTTTTTGCAGATTATAACATTAGGATAAGTTCACAGTAGCTAGCAGCTAGCTAAACCAGCTAGATAGATAGATGCTACAGAGATGGATCAGGATGAAGTAAATCGTTAATTTCATTTCCCAAATTCCCAGTTAGTTACGGTTATCTTTAAAGAGACCGTTAAAGATGCAGTTGTGTGACGTGATAGTATATTCCAAAGCTTGCCTACTCTTTACACAGTCAAAAGTTATTAGACTAACCATTGGTTAGACACGCACCCAGTCACTGTAAACTGGCCTGTCAATCATCTTCACAGTTAACATCCTCCACATTTCATTTAATTTAACTTCCTACCGTATTGGATAAAAAAGAAGTAGCTTGTTGATCTGTCTCTGAGGTCCAAGTCAAGTCTCAAGTCTTTGAGGTCGAGTCTAAGTCAAGTCTCAAGTCTTTAAAGTGGAGTCCAAGTCAAGTCTCAAGTCTTTAATGTGGAGTCCAAGTCAAGTCTCAAGTCTTTAATGTGGAGTCCAAGTCAAGTCTCAAGTCTTTGTTCTATTTATTAGCAACAGTTCTTTCAGCTAGTAATTGAGGCTAAATCCATTTTGAAATACTTTCACAATATGATTTTCTCAGAAAAAAACTTTAACAAAGTTTAAGACAAATTAGAAATGAAAAGGTGTCAATTTATTGTCAAACAAAATGCAGAACATTTCTTTGTAAAATTGAAATGTGTCAAACAGCAAAACTAAATTGAAATGAAAACAATCAAATAAATAACACAAATGAAAGAAATCTCATATAAACAAACTAAGGCTTTGTCTGTGCTCTTTTTCAATTCAACTAGAAGCAACCTGTATTTTAAACACAACACAATCCAAACAAATAGGCTGCATACATGCAGCATGAGCAGTTTTTAATCTAAATTGGATTGTATAATTTCGAAATGGTCTGACTTTAGTTTTGTGAAACTATTCTACATAAAACATCTGCATGAAACAAAACAGCAGACGGGGCTGAATTAATGCAGATTCACTCTCTGCCAGCAGGTGGCGCTTGAACAGCAATTAAACATCGTTTCCTTGGTTACCGCTGTAAACAAAGCAGCGCTACAGTTATGAACACTACTTTAATATGCATTATATGGAGGCAAGATGAAAAGAAAATACCATCTAAACTAAGACAGCCAGTTCCCCTCAGAGGTATATTCATATAAACTCCTATACCAAATGACTTGCGTTTTTTTACGCGTCTCACGAGTCACGAGTCCAAGTCAAGTCTCGAGTCAGCTGTTCGCGAGTCGAAGTCAAGTCCCAAGTCTTTATTTATGCGACTTAAGTGCAACTCGAGTCCAAGTCGCAGACTCGAGTTTCCATCTCTGAGTATTGCAGAGAGATGTTTCTGATCCAACTGAATACCCTGTGCAGTCACAATGCACCCCAGAAATTTTAAACTCTGCTTTCTGAATTGGCACTTAGACTGATTTAGCAGCAATCCAGCATCCTTGAGACGTTGCAGCACATTCTTTAGCGCTTGATCATGCTCCTGTAGAGTACGTCCCCAGACAATGATGTCATCTAGATAGTTTGCAACATTCTGGAGTCCTTCCAAAATAATGGCCAACATTTTCTGAAACGCAGAAGGAGCTGATGCCAAGCTATATGGCACTCTTTTGAACCTGAAGAGCCCCTTGTGTGTAATGAATACTGGGAGATCCCTGCTGTCTTTGTGAAGAGGTACTTGGTGGTACCTCTTCACAAAGACAGCTTTCCTGTAGCTCAAATAGTAGAGCATGGCGCTAGCAACGCCAAGATCATGGGTTCGATTCCCAGGGAAAGCAAGAGCTGATAAAATGTAAACACTGTAACTTGAATGCAATGTAAGTCGCTTTGGATAAAAGCGTCTGCTAAATGCATAAATGTAAATGTAAATGGTGGTATGCACTTTCTAAGTCAATGGTTGAAAAGATTGTTGCACCCTGCAGTAATGTCATCTCTTCCATGTGTGGTAAGGGGTAGCTATTCACTATAACTGCCTTGTTAGGCCCTCGCAGATCCACACACATGCGGATCCCCCCTGTTTTCTTCTGGACCACAACAATTGGAGACACCCATGGAGAGGAGTCAATTTTTTCATTGACACCGGCATCCAAGAGAAAGGTAAGTGACGTAATTTGCATCTGACTGGAGGCACAGAGTCAGAAATGTTAACCTTGTGTGAAAACTTTTACACAGCCCAATGTGGCATGCTGTGACAGGGGAGTAGACAGGGCACAGACAGAAGCAAAGTGTGGTGGTGGCAGCACATTGTGTCCATCAAATCGGAGCTGGAGTCCTTTAATCAGGTCCATGCCTAGCAAAGCAGTGCCATTCTCGACAGTGAAGAAGTGTGCAGGGCAAATGAGGCCATTCTCAAATAATGTTGAAGGTAAACATCCCAGTACTGAAATTGGTTCCTTTGAATATGTAACCAAGCGAGCAGTAGGAGCTTGTAACGGCACAGTGCAAAAACGCTGATCATACCATTGTTTTGGCAGAATGGATACTGATGAACCAGAGTCCACTGTAAGCTGAAGAGTCACTGGTTTAGCAGCAGGTGTAGTATTTATGGTCACATCACACACCAAACGGTCAGTTGCACCAGGCAGATGAAGGATACAGACTTCTGGTAATTCAACTGAATGTACTGAATGCGTAGGAGCAGAGTGACAGACTCGTGCAAAATGTCCTGTCTTATTGCAGTTCTTACATTTAGCAGATGCAGCGGGGCAGTTTCGTCCATTCGCAAGATGTCTATCAGAGCCACAGCGGAAACATGTCCGAGATGTTGGCGCAGAAGCAGATGTTTTTGATGAGGTATGTGCTTTGGATTTGGTCTTTGTACGTTGTCGTCCGGATGCAGGTGCAGTATGTACAGCTTGTACTTAGTAAATTTTAGAAAACGTCCTTGTCACCATTTTTGTTATGTCTTATGTAGATGAAATTACACATAATCCTTGCATAACTTGCATAACCTTGCATAATCGTAGTCAGGGACGATTCTAGGATTTTCATTTTAGGGGGGCTCAGCCCCCAATGAGGGTATAATAATAAAAAAATAAATATTTACAAAATCATTGATTGAAAATTTGTACAAAAAAATTGTAGAACCGTTCTACATAAATTCAATTCAAACAATACAAATTATTTTTTAAAAATGAAACATTTTGTGTGTGTGTGTTCTTGTTTATGCTACATTGAGGGGACCAAATGTCCCCACAAGGATAGTAAAACCAGAAAATTTTGACCTTATGGGGACATTTTTTAGGTCCCCATGAGGAAACAAGCTTAAAAATCATACAGAGTGAGTTTTTTTTGAGAAAGTAAAAATGCAGAAAGTGTCCTGTAAGGGGTAGGTTTAGGTGTAGGGTTGGTGTAGGACAATAGCACATACAGTAAGTACAGTATAAAAACCATTACGCCTATGGAGAGTCCCCACAAGGATAGGTGCGCCTGTTTGTGTGTGTGTGTGTGTGTGTGTTTTGTATTCAATCTCTGTCAATCACTCTGATATGCATTAAAATGAGTGACTGAGTGGTGTCGGTCACTGTCTTTAATCATTTCTATGCATAACTGTATGGTAGTTAATGCCACATGCACTGTAATATCATGTTCTATATTGAAAGCTAAATTTTAAAATGAAAATAGCAATAACGTGATCGTTTTATAAAGTATGCGTTCATATGTGTTAAGGGCTTTCGCTGAAGGAAACAGATGTGGTGTGATGAGTGGTGAATGCAGCGAAAACTTTACAGTAGATTGGAAACCGATTGCTCTCCCATGACTTTTTGTAAACTGTATTTATGACAAAGAACTGCATAGATGTAGATATTATAACAATCTATCGATAAACACACACCTTGTCCTCTCCTCTGCGCCACCGCAGTCTGTGGATTGAAGAACGCGCAGAAAGATGCGGAGGAGCCGAAGTCTGCTGCCGTTTTCATTTGAAATTTAAAGGGAAAGAATCGCAAGATGTTTAGGGGGGCTGAGCAGAAATTTAGGGGTGCTAAAGCCCCCCTAAAAATGGCCTAGCGACGCCCATGATCGTAGTCTGTAAACAGCACTGGAACAGATCGCACGTGCACAAGCAATCATCACGCACATTCATCAACTCACTGTGTTTCGTTAGTGCCCTCTAGTGGTACATTATTGTAACAACATCACACCCAGATTACAAAGTGACCTGTCCCATCAAATTCAGGCAGAATTTTTTATTTATTTATTTATTTATTTTGCACAAAAACACTTACAGGTGTGGCATGTCTCCCTCTGGGCATAATATACATTCTTTCTTCTGATGTTCTTAGAAAACATCTTAGGGATTTCAGAAAAGTCTAATATGTGTATCTAATGTGTTAGATTGATATCAAAATAAATTGCAGAAATCAAAATTGCAAAAAAATGTCCCAGATTACCCAAATTCACCCCTACACAAAAACCTATATTTTGGATGCGATTAATCGTTGCCCAGCACATTTTATACAACAGTTCAGTAAATAAGAAGTTAATATTGTGCAAAATTTAAACACAACATTGTGCGTTTTGTTCAATTTTGCCTATGAAAATATTACCTATAAAGCCACAGCAGAACTGTTGTGTGTCTCCAAGTAACACAGCAGTGTTTAGTTTCTGAATGAATTCGCGTTTTGAACGAATTATGTGAACCAATGATTCAGCAGCACTGCTTTCAGCCATTTACTGAATTCCTGAATGAATCAGCCATTTGAACGAATCGACTAATAAAGACATTTACTGCCATTTAGGGTAGCCTATCATTTCATTAAAAACAAAAAACATTAAAGGGATAGTTCACCAAAAATAAATAAATTAATTAAATTCTGTCATTTACTCAGCCTCATGTTGTTTCACCTGAATGACTTACTTTCTTTAGCACAACATAAAAGAAGGTATTTTGAAGACTGTTGGTAACTAAGCTGTTTTGGTCACTAGTGACCTTCACTGCATGAACAAAAAAAATACTGAGATGTTTCTCGAATTATTGTCTTTTATGTTCCATACTTAAAATGTTAGGCCATTGTAGCCTAAACATTTAACACAGTAATAGGTTTAAATTATATTTTGGGGGGTTTTCACAGCCGAATTTAGTTTGTGATTAATTAGATTAAAAATTTTAACTGACTGACAGCCTTAGTTCTGATTCATTATCAAAGATTAATTATTGTTCGTTGTTCTCTCAAGAATATATTACATGTCTTTATGTATTTTTAGGACTATACTATTTGTTAGTTTGTTGAATTAAATAGATTTGATTGAACAACCCTGAAGTCTACAAGCTGTTTCAAAATGTACTTATACTGATATGATTAGGCCTACACATCCACCTTTAAAGTCCAAAACATTAACAGTATTTACTGAAAAATTGTAGGTGCCTCTCTAGCAAGATTAGATAACCATAAAACCTAGTTAAATACTGAAAAGCTTGTTAAGTCTTCACTAAATGTAATGCAGGTTGGTATGAGCCATACATACCTTTCCATGTGTGTGATGGTCTTGTGTTCATATCCTCATTTAGTACACAGTAAAGATCGCTCTGTGAGCTGCTGCCAGAGTCCTGAATGTACTTGAGCTCTGCCATTGTCAGACTGTGAATGTGAGAGGAACTGAGGAAGGTTTATATAGTGAGAGAGCGATGCGGACAGACACAGAGGAAAGAAATTCTTTCTTCATCCCAAACCTAAATAGGATGTCTGTACATTATGAAAGAAGAACTGTGACTAACGACAAAATATAATGGCTGTATCCGAAAGCAGAAAAATGCTGCTTCCACAGGCAGAATATGGAGGTAGGAAGGCAACAAAGCACATCTGAACCCAATGATCATGTCATACACTGTGTACAGAGATACCTTCATCTGATTGACTTTTGAAGGCAGTATAGCCTATATATCCTTGCCTACGATATATCACTATCCCGTGCATATGATTCTGTTGCAAATTGAAAGTCTTTTTCATCTTTTGACTTGATTTCTAGTGAGACATTAATTTTTGCGTAATTAAATATTTGCTTGATTATCGTCAAAGCTGTCCCAGTTTTGTTGTAGATCATTAAACCATTATACTGCCTCAGAAGCCTGTCTGAAATCAGTTTTGGGAGGTACCTTTGAATGCCAACATTGCTGTGAAGTTATTTGCTTATAGGGAAGTAAGGCAACAAGTCAGCTTTCAGGCACAGCTAATGTATATACTTGATGCATTGCCTTATTATTAAATGTACATATGAGTAAAGTACTAGACAAAGCACATTATCTTTGTCTATGGTCACTATAATTTCTAAATAAAATAAAATGTAAATGGCAAATTTTTTCATTTTTTTCCCCGTTTCCAAATAAAAACTTGCATGCCACAAAATACATTACTTCTCTATTAAAGAGAATTAAAACAGATTATACAGCAATTCTTCACATTTATTTAAACAAAACAATTTTATTCTGAAACTATAGGTAAAAACCTTTTTTTCTGAAACATGTAAACTACATTGCACAGTCCTGTGCAGTTGCACCTGAGCTCATAGATGAACCTTTGAAGTTAATAATAGAACATTTGCTTTATGTTGAAATGTTTATATGTTATGTTTACGTGGAAGCTTTTACATAACCTTACAAGTGCAAGCAAGTTATGCAAAGCATTGATTTTAAATGACCGTACAACTGCTAGGCAGGTATGCAAAGTATTGATCTGGAGACAAGTTCATTACAGAAGAGCATTTCCAAGAAAACAAAACTGAAACCATTATACATCATCTTGCAAATAGAAATAAAATGTCTGTCTCTATATAAACCTAAACTGTAGGTGCAGTCCCCCCCCCCCCTCAAATTTACATAAGTTTATATTTATATCAAATTTATATTTATAATTTTAATAAAGACTGCACCTAAATTACATACCACATACATACATGTGTAAACTCGTTCTAGACCTGTACAATAAAAAACTAGAAGAACAAAGTATATTGGATTCCCATTGTATTCCCACTGGATTACCATATTTTGTTATTTAAAAATTATATTTCAATTAAAAAATGGTAATCTATTTAAGAAAGACAGGCACCCTTCAAGGTGTAACCAACCAGTCAACATCTATTTTAATACACTATAATTTTTTATGGTTGTTTGCTTATTGGAAAATGTCCTGAATAGCAGTGACCTCAAAAGGGAAGCAGAACTATTATTCAGCATTTCTTAAAACCAAAGAATAAATCAATATTTTATCATGAATGTACTGGTTTGCTTTACAGGAAAGAGGAATTTGCATGGAAATGTGTCAGCAAAATGCAACAGAGGCCATAAACGTCTCTTTAACAGATTAATGTGATGTAGCCTACATGACCTTTTGTAGGATCTCCTTTGAACAACACACAAAATAACTGCAGAACTGCATATTCCTGAGAAGAACTTAAAGGGTTAGTTCGCCCATTTAAGACATGAAGTTGTATGCAATCCTTACCAGCACTATAGTGCATACACACTGACCCACCCTTTAGTCACCTCCCTGGTCAGAGTTCTGGCAGCTGGAAGTTTTTCAAGATAGTACTCCCGGTTAGTTTCCGGGGCCGCAAAACTGTGCGTTATTACGTGAAAAAAGTATTTGCGTTTCAAAGCTTGAATAATTTACATCACAAAAAACACGCCTGACAAAATTCATACCTCAGTTTTAATTGGCACTATTTTCTTTCCATTTCTATCAATCCGCGCTGCTGTCAACGTCAACAGTGCGCACGTTCAGATCAGCTGTTGATAGCGCGACTCGCTGACAACATGTCTGACTACGAAACTTCTGATGACGAAACCAATTTTAGCACAATGTCAGACGGAACAGATGTACAAATTGTACATATATCCCTATATATTGTTTTTATATTAGACTTCTTTTCACGTGATTTCCACTGGAGTCTAAACATCAGCTTGTTTACCGTACAGTTTAGACATTGGATCATAAAGTTAGTAAATAGAGCTTACCCGTGGTACTGGTACAGCAAAACTCTTTAAAATCATTTTTTTTCTTTTTCCTCCTTGGTTGGGGATGTAATCGTCTTCGCTGAAGTGAGCACATGCACACACGGAAATCCTTGATTCTCGATATTTTAGCTCCCGCAGAGTAGCCGATGGCAACCAGCCAAAGCTGTCTCGTAGCTATATCCGAAACTGGAAAACGATGGAATCTGAACGGTGATCCCGGCACATTCTTGTGGTCACAGCCTGGGAATTTACTAGTTCGCACCATTGTTCATTTTATACTTTTTATGTCGTTGTCATTCGATTGTGTAAACACTATGGAACAGCTGATCTGAACGTGCGCACTGTTGACGTTGACAGCAGCGCGGATTGATAGAAATGGAAAGAAAATAGTGCCGATTAAAACTGAGGTATGAATTTTGTCAGGCGTGTTTTTTGTGATGTAAATTATTCAAGCTTTGAAACGCAAATACTTTTTTCACGTAAAAACGCACAGTTTTGCGGCCCCGGAAACTAACCGGGAGTAGCCTACTATCTTGAAAAACTTCCAGCGGCCAGAACTCTGACCAGGGAGGTGACTAAAGGGTGGGTCAATGTGTATGCACTATAGTGCTGGTAAGGATTGCATACAACTTCATGTCTTAAATGGGCGAACTAACCCTTTAAGTCGTCTCTCAGTCATCTGAGGTCGTAAAAATTAATAAATGATCAACACAACACCCAATTGTCTGACTGGCTTCCTGTTCTGCTCTGCTTATCTCCCCACGAGACCCATAAAACAATGATAAATTTAAGAAGAGAACCCCGGCATCTGGAGACCATTTAGGTAACAGGACTTCAGTGTTGCTTTTTGACTGCCTTCAGCATAAGTCACAAATCGAATAAACAACAGTACAAAAAACGTCGTATTTGGAAATGTTCCAGCGACCGACCATCCTGGATCCCATGACCTTTGTTCGCATAAATTAATAATCTGATAACCACAAGTGACTGATTTATGGCTCTCTGTCTGAGTTAAAACTCAGCAGATCTCCACAGAAATGACCTTCTGACCACAGGACATCTCCCCTTTTTCCTGCATTCCAAAAGAACGCGCCCTTTTTCTCTTCTTTGGCAGACAAAGAAATTCGCATATAGAGGATTTCTAAAAATACATTCATTTATTCCCATTGCTATTAGAGCAAATATATCCCCAAATGACGTTCTTAATGTCTTTCATATGCTTGGTGTGGTTATTAGGATTTAGGATATTTTAACATATCCCTTAACCCGTTTAGTAGATAAAATTATATAATTGGGCCACTGTAAAATGCGGGCCGGCTCACATTTGTAAAGAAATGTAAAGAATTAATTAATTACAATAAATATAGCCTATCTCTCCATCGGCCCAGATGAATGGCCCACGTGGCACTTGAGATAAACATTCTAATTAATTTAGCGAGTTCTGGCTCAGTGCAGCCGAGCTGCGGTATTTGAAAGCGAGCTGAGATAAGATGTAAACAGCTAAACATAATGAGACAATTCAGCAATATTTGCCAACGGATCACAAAAAAAGTTTAACGACGGACATTAATTTTCAGGCATGCAAACTACTAGGCCTATTGGCCTTTTCGAATTACTCCGATTTTAATGCCATTTACATTGTTTGCCACAGTGTAGCTACATAGAAACATTAACGTAGCTGTTTTCAGCAGACATTTGTAGGCTATATCGTTATATTTCTTCCG
Organism: Acrossocheilus fasciatus; assembly: GCA_036784905.1. Classification (NCBI taxonomy): domain Eukaryota; kingdom Metazoa; phylum Chordata; class Actinopteri; order Cypriniformes; family Cyprinidae; genus Acrossocheilus; species Acrossocheilus fasciatus. The sequence continues at coordinate 15,034,692 of CM071942.1, forward strand.
AAATTTCACGTGTCTAAGAAAATGTTTTAAAAAAAAACTGTAAAACCATAATTCTCAAACTTACTCTAGAACATTGTAAATCTGAAGACTTTCGCTTTCAAGTGCCGTGATTAGGAAAGTTCTATTTTTCTATTAAAGATATTTTAATGTAAATGTAAATGGAAACTGTGACACTTTAACTTTTTCAGGATTATTTGTTGAATACAAAGTTGAAGAACCACATTTTTATATCTATAAATAATTAAATGTTCAGTAACATCATCACTTTGAGGTGCGATATCTATATCAGTAAGATCAATTCCATGCGATATAATTAAATCAAGCGTATGATTAAAACGATAAGTGGGCCCAGTGATGTTTTGCTTGACTCCAAATTAGTTTATTAGGTCAGTAAACGCAAGTCCTAATGCATCATTTGTATTATCAACATGACTGTTAAAATCTCCGACAATTAGCGCTTTATCAACATTAACCGATCTGAGAGGAAATCTGCAAATTCTTTTAGGAAATCTGCATATGGCCCTGGCGGTCTATACACAGTATAGCCAGAGCAAGAGATGGGAGAGATTTATTTTGCATGTCTGACAGTGTAACATTAAGTATGAATTTGGTGGCTAACCATTTACAGCAAATGTAATAAATTAAAAAATTACAGTTTTAAATAATTACAGTTTAAAAATACATTTATTTATTTGCTTTATTTAATTCAGATTCAGTTAAACAAAACAGGAACAAATATTTAACACTAAAAAAATATATGGCAAACAGTACAAATGTAAAAATTACAATATACATTGTTATTCTTTGGATCTTTCTGCATTTTTACATTTTCAATCATTCTGTATGATTTATAAGCTTGTTTCATCAAGGGGACCTAAAAAATATTCACATGAGGTGAATTTACTGGTATTACTATACTTGTGGGGACATTTGGTAATACCAGTACACAAACACACACAGCCTCTGTATGCATTTTATTTTATTTTATTTTTTATTTTTTTATTTGCATGACACAATGTCATAAAATATGTCTATTTTTAGAGCACAGAGTAACGTTTGCAATGATATATACAGTGGGTACGGAAAGTATTCAGACCCCCTTAAATTTTTCACTCTTTGTTATATTGCAGCCATTTGCTAAAATCATTTAAGTTCTTTTTTTTTTCTCATTAATGTACACACAGCACCTCATATTGACAGAAAAACACAGAAATGTTGACATTTTTGCAGATTTATTAAAGAAAAAAAACTGAAATATCACATGGTCCTAAGTATTCAGACCCTTTGCTGTGACACTCATATATTTAACTCAGGTGCTGTCCATTTCTTCTGATCATCCTTGAGATGGTTCTACACCTTCATTTGAGTCCAGCTGTGTTTGATTATACTGACTGGACTTGATTAGGAAAGCCACACACCTGTCTATATAAGACCTTACAGCTCACAGTGCATGTCAGATCAAATGAGAATCATGAGGTCAAAGGAACTGCCTGAAGAGCTCAGAGACAGTATTGTGGCAAGGCACAGATCTGGCCATGGTTACAAAAAAAATTCTGCTGCACTTAAGGTTCCTAAGAACACAGTGACCTCCATAATCCTTAAATGGAAGACGTTTGGGATGACCAGAACCCTTCCTAGAGCTGGCCGTCCGGCCAAACTGAATTATCTGGGGAGAAGAGCCTTGGTGAGAGAGGTGAGAGAACCCAAAGATCACTGTGGCTGAGCTCCAGAGATGCAGTCGGGAGATGGGAGAAAGTTGTAGAAAGTCAACCATCACCGCAGCCCTCCACCAGTCAGGGCATTATGGCAGAGTGGCCCGACGGAAGCCTCTCCTCAGTGCAAGACACATGAAAGCCCGCATGGAGGACTCCAAGATGGTGAGAAATAAGATTCTCTGGTCTGATGAGACCAAGATAGAACTTTTTGGCCTTAATTCTAAGCAGTATGTGTGGAGAAAACCAGGCACTGCTCATCACCTGTCCAATACAGTCCCAACAGTGAAGCATGGTGGTGGCAGCATCATGCTGTGGGAGTGTTTTTCAGCTGCAGGGACAGGACGACTGGTTGCAATCGAGGGAAAGATGAATGCGGCCAAGTACAGGGATATCCTGGACGAAAACCTTCTCCAGAGTGCTCAGGACCTCAGACTGGGCCGAAGGTTTACCTTCCAACAAGACAATGACCCTAAGCACACAGCTAAAATAACGAAGGAGTGGCTTCACAACAACTCCGTGACTGTTCTTGAACGGCCCAGCCAGAGCCCTGACTTAAACCCAATTGAGCATCTCTGGAGAGACCTAAAAATGGCTGTCCACCAACGTTTACCATCCAACCTGACAGAACTGGAGAGGATCTGCAAGGAGGAATGGCAGAGGATCCCCAAATCCAGGTGTGAAAAACTTGTTGCATCTTTCTCAAAAAGACTTATGGCTGTGTTAGATCAAAAGGGTGCTTCTACTAAATTCTGAACAAGGGGTCTGAATACTTAGGACCATTTCAGTTTTTCTTTTTTAATAAATCTGCAAAAACGTCAACAATTCTGTGTTTTTCTGTCAATATGGGGTGCTGTGTGTACATTAATGAGGAAAAAAATGAACTTAAATGATTTTAGCATATGGCTGCAATATAACAAAGCACACATTTCAAATTTCCCACGATCAAAGAGAACACTAATACACATGTGTGGAGCAAAAATCACGGCTCGAGTTTCTTGTGTACGCAAGTTATTTTACAGGTGCATCTCAATAAATTATAATGTCATGGAAAGGTTCATTTATTTCAGTAAATCAACTCAAATTGTGAAACTCGTGTATTAAATAAATTCAACGCACACAGACTGAAGTAGTTCAAGTCTTCGGTTCTTTTAATTGTGGTGATTCTGTCTCACATTGAACAAAAACCCACCAATTCACTATCTCAACAAATTAGAATACTTCATAAGACCAATAAAAAAAAAAAAACATTTTTAGTGAATTGTTGGCCTTCTGGAAAGTATGTTCATTTACTGTATATGTACTCAATACTTGGTAGGGGCTCCTTTTGCTTTAATTACTGCCTCAATTCGGCCTGGCATGGAGGTGATCAGTTTGTGGCACTGCTGAGGTGGTATGGAAGCCCAGGTTTCTTTGACAGTGGCCTTCAGCTCATCTGCATTTTTTGGTCTCTTGTTTCTCATTTTCCTCTTGACAATACCCCACGGTTCAGGTCTGGTGAGTTTGCTGGCCAGTCAAGCACACCAACACCGTGGTCATTTAACCAACTTTTGGTGCTTTTGGCAGTGTGGGCAGGTGCCAAATCCTGCTGGAAAATCAAATCAGCATCTTTAAAGAGCTGGTCAGCAGAAGGAAGCATGAAGTGCTCCAAAATTTCTTGGTAAACAGGTACAGTGACTTTTCATAAAACACAATGGACCAACACCAGCAGATGACATTGCACCCCAAATCATCACAGACTGTGGAAACTTAACACTGGACTTCAAGCAACTTTGGGCTATGAGCTTCTCCACGCTTCCTCCAGACTCTAGGACCTTGGTTTCCAAATGAAATACAAAACTTGCTCTCATCTGAAAAGAGGACTTTGGACCACTGGTCCACAGCGAACTAATAAGAAATGACAACAGCAAATACAACATGGATCTTCATGCAGTCAATGAATGTTTCCAATATTCGGAATAGAAAGAGGTTACTGTATTGGTCGCCTCGCGCCTCTTCCCGTGTGGACAGTCACTGCATCAACTGATTATAATGAGTTCTCTTGGTGTAGACACAGCTTTAGATACGGATTAATCACACGTCTTAGGCTGGAAATATCCAGAATTAGGTCAAACAAGAGGTGTCCACGGGAACGGAGCTAGTGAAACACACACGACATGCATTGAACATACAAGCGTCATGCTCATCCAAACAGCGCCTGTCGTGTGCCCTCAGCTTTTTGAGCTAATTGCATTTTTTTAATGTAACCAAAAACCAAAAACAACATTGACAGCATCAGAAACAAACCTGTAAACTGATGTCCAGGGGCATTTAAATATATATATATAATTCCAATCGATAAACTCAGTTAAAATAATAAAGGGCTGTTACTAGTAAAAATCCAATCAGTGTCAACAAAAGCAATCAGAGACATCATTACTAAATGCATTTACACTGCAATAAGCCTACAAATGCATAAAATGTTATAAAATTAATGTTTTAAAGTTTGAAGGCAGAAATATGTCAATATGTCAATCTATTAAATGATACGTTTAATATGAAACTAAAACAGACACTAGGTGGCGCCAAGTCACTGTTTTAACGAGTGAGTTCAATCCATTCAGCTGATTCCTTCAAATAGGTTTCGCTGATTACGAAAACACCACTACTGCCGCGGTTCAGCTGTGGATTTGTTTCTGTGATCGTTATATGTAGGCCTAAGGTCACGTGTTATTTAAAGAAATAAAACATATTTTCATGATAAAATGATCAAAAAGATGGCAGGTAGGGGACATGTTCGGCGAATACGACTTCTTATGTTGAGAGAACAACATTTATTTCTTATTAATAAAATGTTTTGAATTTAATAAAGCGCAGAATTAAGAATTGAACTCACTCGTTAAGACAGTGACTTGGCGCCACCTAGTGTCTGTTTTAGTTTCATATTAAACATATCATTTAATTGATTGACATATTGACATATTTCTGCCTTCAAACTTTAAAACATTAATTTCATAAGATTTTATGCCTTTGTCTGGATTGCCCTGTGTGGATCTTGCTTATATTTGTGGAGTCGTGTGCGTGCGTGCGTGTGGATCGCTGTGTGTATGGATCTCTCTCTCGCGCGCGCGCGCGCGTGTGTGTGTGTGTGTGTGTGTGCGTGTATGATCTCTCTCTCGCGTGTGTGGATTCGTATGTGTGTGTGTATGGATCGCTGTGTGTATGGATCTCTCGCGCGTGCATTTGTGGGTTCGTGTATGCGCATGTGGATCTCTCGCGTGCATTGTGGATTTGTGTGTGTATGGATCGCTCGCGCGCATGTGGATCTCTCGCGTGCATTGTGGATTCGTGTGCACGCGTGTGGATCTCTCGCGTGCATTTGTTGGAGGTTTTGATACTGTTTTCATTCCATAGAGGCGCTTTAAAGCTGGAGAACTAAAGGTTTCATCGGAACCGGCTGTTGGGCTGTACGTTACACAAAGCAGCGCTGAGCTTAAACGCAGCTTTATCAGGCACTTGCTACTTGCTAGATGAAATGAAAATGACATCGAACATTTTCTACAGACAGTGTTCCTTCAGAAGTACAGTGATATAAAAACACGTGCATTATGTGAATGTTTATTCAACGAAGCCTTTTTGAAAAATTGGTCAGTTTTCATATCGTGGCAGGTCGCCACAAATAAATGTATGTGAAACACATCCCACAGCACAACAACCTGCCCAACTTCATTACTCATCACTTTAACTTTAACTGTGTTTGTAGTCGGCGCCACTAACAAGACCGTAATTAAAATATATCTGACAATATTTAGTACTGGATATACACAAAAATAGAATAAATCAGGATTTTATTTTTTCACAGCACTGTACACCAGCATTTATATTTAGTGTAACATTAATGTGTGGAAATTTAAAATATAATTCAACAGAAGATGATGGCTGTGGTGAAACAAGCACTCAAATAATGGTGAGCAGTAATCTGCTTTATTTATTTGATCTTTTATTAACTATTATCTTTATAGTTTATAATACATAATAACTGCTATTGTATTTCAGAAACTAAGACCAGTGGGAGTGCTGGAGAAATCAGGTGTACCAAGTCCTGTCTCCTCAGCCATGTAAGAGATCTTCAGACATGAAGAGATTGAGGAGTTAAATGAAGTCAAAGAGCTAAAAGAAGATCTACAATATTAGTGCCAATTCAGCATGAAAACAGAGAGAGAGCTGAGGTGTGGAAAGGTAAAGAAATGTAGTCATATCAGCAATTATTCTCAATGCTTAACATCAGCTCTCAACAGTTTGCTTGAGGACTCTTTGATTCTGTCTGATTGACTGGAAGGTGTGCATTAAAACAATGAATGCATTAGATAATTACAATCAGTTCAATCACTATTCTGAATTAATGTGCGGCTTTTACTCTACCACACACATACAGTCAGAAAGCTAGATCTAAAGACCTGTAACCAAACAAACTAATGAAAATTAACTTGGTTTTACCCTTCCAGTCAAATTGTACTCCACAAACATTAAAGGGTTAGTTCACCCAAAACTGAAAATTCTGTTATTATTTACTCATCCTCATGTTGTTCCAAACCCGTAATACCTTTTGTTCATATTTAAAACACAAATTATATTTTTGATGAAATCTGAGAACTTTCTGACCCCTCTCTACCAATACAGGCAGCAACGCATCTTACACATTTAAGTTCCAGAACAATAGGAAAGACATTGTGAAAGTAATCCATGTGGTTTAACCTCAATTTTGTCTTCTGTCACATGAACACAACACTCAAGCGTTGTGATGCTCTTGTGAATGCACATTACAGATCAATATTTGATCAGGTAAATTTGTTTTTGTTTTTTTGTGGAAGCAAAAACTCGCATTGCATCATAAAATTGAGTTAAAAACAACTGGAGTCACATGAATTACTTTAACGATGTCTTTCATACCATTCTGGAACTTGAATGTGTAAGTTGCGTTGCTGTTTATGCAGGGTCAGAAAGCTCTCTGTTTCTTTAAAAATATCTTTGTTTATGTTCCAAAGAGAAAAGAAGGTCTTTCGGGTGTGAAACGTCACAAGGGTGACTAATTAATGACAGAATTTTCATTTTTGGGTTAGCTATCTCTTTAAGAGTAGCTTTAACTTAACTTTTTAACCTAGCTTTAACAGGTGTGTATTACACAATTTTAATCGACTTCAATGGAGGCAACCCGTTTCATGTCGGGTGGTTCTTTGCCTCCACCTCATGCATTAAAATCATGTAATGCACACCTAGCCATGGATTAGCCCTTATGTGTGAAGAGAGTTATAGGCTACACAAAGTATTAAATGAAGATAACTTAAATGATAACTGTGGAACACATATATTCTATATACTGTATAGTGTATATATATATATATATACATATATTTGTAAATTATATATATATATATATATATATTTTTTTTTTAATTTAAGGTTAGAATTTTGAATGAAAAACCAAAACGATAAAGAGGGCAAATAATTGTGGAGGACTCTGTACAGTATTTAAACATGATTGTGTCTATGCTTTTTTCCAGAAATGCATGTTATTGTGCAAGGGGTAGTTGCATGGACTATCAGGGACAGAAAGCTCTGAGATTTCATTATAAAGATCTTCATTTGTGTTCTGAAGATGAACAAAAGACTTACAGGTTTGGAACGTCATAAGGGTGAGTAATTGATGAAAGAATTTTCATTTTGGGGTGAACCAACCCTTTAACTTCTGTTACCTGGAGTGTTCAAAGACATTGTTAATGCTAACCAGTATGTCATAAGAAATTAATTGGGAGTAGTATGGATACTTTTCACAAACACTTGGTGACATCACAATTCAAGATATGGCTGTAGTGAAAAGTGTAACTGAGTTTTTGTTTGTTTTTCCAGACTACATCCAAAATAGTGTTTCCTCATCTGAGATGAAGGCAGTCATAAGAACCAAGCAGAACAATGAGGATAAGCTCTTCAAAAAATGAAACCTGTCAGAATAATGAGGGAAGAAATGTGCATGATTGCGTGATTTGTAAATAAACACTAAGTAAATTTAGTGTAACTCTCAGCCTGTTATTTAAGTTTAAAGAAAAGTAAAATCATTTATTGTTGCATTGCTGTTTGAGAGATTCACTGTTGTTTTCTACCTTAATTCATTATATTGCAGTTGTGTGCAAATAAAACTTAAAAATATTCTTGTTGCATTTCAGTGTTATTGTACAGCATTTTACTAGTATTGCACTTTGATTGTATTGAATTGTACTTTTGCAATTGAATTGTACTAATATTATATATTGCAGATTTATTGCAGTATAATTGTAGTACTACTTCAGCTTTATTACAGTAATACTCCGGTTCAATTGCAATTGTTTGTTAGTAATACAACATCTGATGTACTCATTTCAATAGTACATCAGATGTATTGCAGTAAAACGTCAATAATGCAGTTTTTTCGTGTCCAAAAAACGGCATTTTTCTACATGTAACAAACTGCAGTATTAGTTTTTAAAAAACTGCAGTATTACTTTTTTTAAAACTGCAGTAATTTTTTTGTAAGGGTGTAGACCTTAATTAAAGTGTCTGTCTGTACATAGATTCTTTCTTGAAATCAATGTACAAACCGTTGCGGTATAATTGTTTTTATATCGTCGTTATTGCATCTGATCCTTTTCACAAATATATACACGCTGAAAGCGACAGGACTTTTATTCTGTCTTTTTTATTATATTCTTGTGAGTCGCAGCAGGAGCGGTGAGTAGATCAGACGCAGTCTGCAGTCTAGAGACAATTGTGTTATAGTCCTGTATTTGTGTGTGTGAGAAAGTGTGTTGTACGTTTCTCATTGTGTTTTGAGAAGTATAAAACCGTGCTATGTTTAATTGTGTTACCACAGATGTCAAAGCTTTCAGCTTTCAGTAATTTAAATGACAAGTCTAAATGACTAAAACCATTGTGATAACATGCGATTTTGAGAATAGTATTTCTATATAAAATTAATATGTTACAGGTGCAATAATGTTCGGTGTTTATAATGTTTTATAAAGCCAGTGAAAGTGAAAGCGATAAAGGTGTTTATATCGAGTCTCACATACAGAGGGCAGTAAAGAGCAGCCCGAGACAACAGTCTCAGTGACTAAGCTGAAATCATGGTCATGGATACACTATTGATAGAGGCAGATAAAAATATTGTGTCATCGAGTTCTGACTTATCACATTAATCAACTAATCAATTAATAATCAAGAGTGAATTCAAATTTGTTTCAGGACAAGATTAAACAACAATCAAGTAACCAGTACAAAAACAACAGTTGAGCCAGTACCAAAAATGAGCCAGTACCAAAATGAAATGATTGAAGGTAAGATTCTGGATTACTGAATTGATAAAGTAAGTATTATGGGAAAACCATTATTCATTACTAGACTTTTTAGGACACTTATGGCTTAAATTGCTGCTTAAGGTTCTTTTCTGTCTTATCTAGGCTAATTACTTATTCACAAATAACATAACTTTGTCTCGAGTCCATGTTCCAAAAATACCACAGAATTACAACACACAATGTTCTTTATCTTAAAGGAAAATACTACTTCATAATTGAGATGGGCAAATCACACATTTTGCGGAAGGAAATTTTAGGCCACCTCCAAAAACATAGGCCTGGCTGGACGGAGACGCGCAGTGTGGAGGATTGTAATGTGATTCTGGTTTTCTGCCCCATTGTTTCACGGGCAGGAACTGATATTAATGCTGCTTTGGATGAACTTAATACATGTCCAGGTAACTTCAAGATTTAATACCAGAAAGTTAGATTTGATGTACTTAAATACTGATGTATATGAGTTGAAACACTACTCAGACTTTACATCTTATTGTTTTTTATTTGAAACAGCATCCAAACCAGCTATTTTCATGGTGTTGCATCACACATTTGACACTGAAAAGATTGTACCAGACAGCAGCAGATTTATAATTAGGAGAAATACACTCACAGTGGACTGTCTGTTCCATGAAGACCAGGGATTGTTGAAATGCAAACTGAATGATGAGGCGTTGACCAAAGTTGTTCGCCATTTCAAGCCTCAGGTTTACCTCTTTTTAATTAATTTGAGATGTGTGTGAAAAGTAATTATGACTTAATAAAAATGAGCTATAGACAAATTAGGAAAAATGGGGGCACAACAGTTACTCTGCATTAAACTGCAGAGTTTAGTGAACAAGTTTTTGATTCAGACTTGCTTACTGTATATACACTGTACAGTACCCTCCAAAGGTCTGGAAGTGGGGCTTTAGACAATATCAGGGTAAATCCTTATTTTTGGTTGACCGTGCATTGGTAAGGGAAACAAGATGAAAACTATATTTTTAAGATACATATTTAATCATTTTAGTTATTTATTTGATTAAAAATGAATTCTGAACATAGGTATAGATGTTTTTTGGTCTGCAATATTGTTAACTGATAATTCATCTATTTTTCATATTATATGTTATTATTGTATATTCAAAATTAGAAACGTGTGTGTGTGTGTGTGTGTGTGTATGTATATAGTAATAATATATATATATATATATATATATATATATATATATATATATATATAGTAATAATATATGCTTTTCTCCTTTTTAGGAACAAAAGACATTTCATCGATTGATCATCAAAATTATTTTCACTGGTTTTCTTTTCTTTGTAGTTTACAAATCATTACAGGTGAGAATCTCTCAGTAAGTATGAGTATGATGACTGAATTTTCATTTGGGATGCACTGCTTTTCTTACAGCGTAATATAGACTTGTTTGGTTCATATTAATGTCTGATTTTAGACATTGGATTTTAAATTATTTGAGTAAACTGGTGCTCTTTTCATTTTGCAACAACTAATCTAATTCAAATTCTGCATTTTCCCCCACAGTTGAGATGGCATGGAACACAAACAAGTGCAGAGCATGATCTGATAAAATAAATCATTAACTGTGGATTTCTGAAAGGACAGAGGACAAATTGTTGCTCATTATCATACTGAATGTAATTAACTAATTAATTTTAAGAAGCTCTAAAATGTATTATGTTTTGATTAGATGTATGCCAATTGATAATTGTTGTTTAGCCAGCATGAACATTAATATTAAGACATTAGATTGAGAAGTTCAGTGTTATGATTGAACTACAGTTGTATTACTTCTATTGCACTTGTAAAAGGCATCAAACTATGGCATAATAGCCTAGCTTTTGTGGGGGCTTAAGGTTACTGATCCCTGATATCACACTTTGACATAAATATATTAATTATAAAATAAAGTAAAATCTTGATTGCAAATGTGTCTCAGAATCTATGAAGAATGCTACAAAATTCAAACATGATACTTAAAGGAACACTCCACTTTTTTTAGAAATAGGTTCATTCTTCAACTCCCACAGAGTTAATAAGTTGAGTTTTACCGTTTTTGAATCCATTCAGCCGATCTCCGGATCTGGCGATAGCACTTTTAACATAGCTTAGCATAGATCATTGAATCCTATTAGACCAGTAGCATCGCGTTCAAAAACGATCAAAGAGTTTCGATAGTTTTCCTATTTAAAACTTGACTCTTCTGTAGTTATATCGTGTACTAAGACCGGCGGGAAATGAAAAGTTGCGATTTTCTAGTCCTATTTGGCTAGGAACTATACTCTCATTCCGGTGAAATAATCAAGGAACTTTGCTGCCGTAACATGGCCGCAGCAGGCGCAGTGATATTACGTAGCGCCTGAAAGTAGTCCCCAGCTATATTATAACTAGTTACCTAGCTGGGGACTACTTTCAGGCGCTGCGTAATATCACTGCGCCTGCTGCGGCCATGTTACGGCAGCATATTCCTAATAGTCAAAGAATAATAGGGATTCTATAATAAGTTTAACTAGATAGTAAAGTTTGGATAAAAACTTTAAGTTGGCTTGAAAAAGCCTAGCCAGAAAGTTTGTAAAAGTTTTAAAAGCTTGAAGTTTGAAGGTTTTCAGTGTGAAATACGTAAAATTTTCTTAGCACAATTAGCAAGTTACCAGCAGGTCTCTAGCGTGATTAGCATGTTACTAGCATTATGTTTGCATGTTTCAAGCATGATTAGCATGTTGCTAGCATGATTTAGATAGATTAGAAGTAGTATTAGAGTGGAAGCTTAAATGAGTTTATATGGGTTAGAAATAGTACATAGAAGGGAAACTTAATTGAGTCTAATGGGCTTCAGTGTGTTTACATTTGAATGTTTGTCAGTTGGAGCTTGCTAGGTCTTGGCTCATTCCGTCAATTTAAGTCTATGGGATTTTTGGTGGTTTTGATAGTCTGGTTTTCAAAAAAGCCAGATCAGTCTGAAAAGATATGGCAACCCGAGTCAGACTAGTCTGAAGGTCTGGGCCAAGTTTGGTGGTTCTAGCTTGAAAGCTCTAGGAGGTGATAGTGTTTAAATTTTGGCTCAGAAGAATAATAAGATTAAATAGTAGATCAGTAAGTTGGCTTTTTCAAGCCAACTTAATTATTTGACATGATCAAAGCCTGCAGACTAAAAAGGAACTGACTTAAGGAACTGCATCAACAGTCTAAAAGGACCTAAACTTTTCCTTTTACTTTTTAACGTCAGTCTTCATTGGTCCTTTGAGTCCCTTATTCAGTTATATCAGGTTGGGTTCTTCCTTCCAAACATTTTATTATCTTGTAAGTGAATGTTTTATAGGCTATTTGTAAACAGAGTGTGAGGCAGAATATTTTGAACCTTTACTACAATCTACAATCCATAAATTTAATACGGAGGTGTGTATATTATGAAAATATTTTAATTAGTTTTATTCATATTCTTAGATAAATTTGATATAAAAATAGGCTAAGTATCATTGCAGCCAACTGTACTGTCTTATCCCGTCAACAAATAGAGCAAGAACAAAGTGAAAGCACATTTAGGCCTACTCTGGGTGAGACACAAGCGAGCAGCAGGCGCGGTGAGTAGACCCAATGCAGCCTGCAGCCTAGAGACAAATGTGACTGTTTATTCGTGCTTGTTTTGTTTTGTTCTGTTGTGTTTTGTTTTTGTTTTTGTTGTGTGTTTGTGTGTGTGTGTGTTGTGTGTGTGTGTGTGTGTGTGTGTGTGTGTGTGTGTGTGTGTGTGTGTGTGTGTGTGTGTGTGTGTGTGTGTGTGTGTGTGTGTGTGTGTGTGTGTGTGTGTGTGTGTGTGTGTGTGTGTGTGTGTGTCTGAGAGAGAGAGAGAGAGAGAGAGAGTTGTACGTTTCTTTTGGTGTTTTGAGAAGCATAAACAGTGTGGTGTGAGACCTCCATGAAGTTGGCACTCCATAAAAAGAAATAATTAACAAAACTATGCCATTCGTTTGTGCTGGTTTGGTGTTTGAGATATTAAACATTTATTTATTTATTTTTTTACCGTGTGACGTCACTCTCCACCCCATGCCGTCCAAACCGGTGCAGTTCGTTTGTGCTCGATTTGTGCTGGTTTGTGCCATTAAAAGAAACAATGTAACCAACCTCTTCTTAAATATAACAAAAACTTCACTCTCCACCTTGTTTAGCCCGGCCGCAGAGTTTAATAATAGTAATAAAAAAAAAATAGTGTTCGTGCTGCGTTTAAATTTTAGGCTTTTAGTCAGCTCCAAGTTTTCACTAACTTCATATTTGAAGTTGACTAACCTTAAATTTCAAGGCAGCATTAAGTTGAAACGGTGAGTTATGTTTTTTTTGTTTTTGTTTGTTTTTGTTATTTACAGTGAGTCCAAATCGTTCTAATTCATTTGTACTCGATTTGTCACGTTATACTGAACTTATTCCCGCTAGGAATAACAAATATATGCTAATTCAGGGCGCTCTCTGTCCATGCCGACTCCGTTCGTTTGTGCTAGATGCCGTTAAAATGAACTTTCTATTTATTTCTCCTCAGTAAAACATTACTGATATCTGGAGGAGAAGTGATGGCACGCAAGCCGCTCGTCCAAATTCCTGTCTAGTTGGCAAATCTGCTGGTTTACAACGTTTTTCTAAATTTTAATGCTAGTGACTTCATCAAGCACCAAATCCAAAATTTTATTTTTCTCGGAACAGGCTATTGCAACTTAATATCCTGTAATATCACATATTTTTATCAGTTAAAGCATGCAGGCTCTTTATGTAACAACTATACTTTGTATATTGTACATTTTTATATATCAAGTAGCCTGACTTTATCGACTGTTTTCTCACGTAGTAGCCTATTGTCCCTTACGAAAATTAACCATGGTTTTTTTTGTAGTAACCATGGTTTAACTATGTTTTTTGTAGTAAAACCATAGTTACTACAAAATGAACCATGGTTTTTATAGTAAAACCATAGTAACTACAAAATGAACCATGGTTTTACCACAGTAACAATAGTTAAACTATGGTTTTTGTAGTAATAGTAACTATAATTAACTATGGTTTTTGTAGTAAAACCATAGTAACTATAAAATTAACCATGGTTTTACCACAGTAACCATAGTTAAACTATGGTTTTTGTAGTAAAATCATATTAACTACATAATAAACCATGGTTTATATGGGTTTCTACAGTATTAACTACAGATTTAGTTATTTCTTACTCTAGGGCTCAATAAAATAATCATAATTAATCTCATGATTTCTGAAAATGAAACAATCAAATGTGGCAAATGTGTTGTCAGTTATAATAAAAAATACACTCTTAAAAAAAGGTTCTTAAATGGTTCTTTGGCAGGGTGTATGGTTCAATGAAGAACCTTTAATATCCAAAAGAACCTATCCATTGCACAAAAGATTCTTTAGACTATTTAATGGTTCTTCACACTCAACATTTTGTAAATATTTTTTCTGGAAAGTGAGATCAAGTGAGCTAAATTTTCCTAGCTGCCCGGTCCAGAACTCATTTTCTTTTAGTTGTGTTCAATTAAAGCTCAATATAAAGTATTAATTTTTAGTTATAAATAGTGTTGTGGTATTTTTTTAATTAAAAAAGACCAGTAGATCAGTCCTTTTATACTTTTTACTCCTATTTTAATGCTGTTTTGCATGACTCAAAAATGTATGAGGCTAATTATTTAGCAAAAGCAAAGTTTAGTATAAACAATACTGCAATCATGTTTTGAAATGAAAGGTTGAGTGATACAAATCTTAATATTTGTAAATATATAATATATATATATATATATATATCCATCTGCCAGACAGTTTTCTTATTGCTGAGGGCTGCTTTGTCCCCAAGCAGGAGGACTCTTCCAGTTGGAAAGATTTCCGCACAATTTCATTGTTGAATGTGGAGGGGAAGGTGTTCTTTGGGATTTTGGCGAAGAGGCTGACTCAGTTCTTGATTAACAACAAGTACATCGACACCTCTGTCCAGAAAGGTGGAGTACCAGGAGTCCCCGGTTGCATTGAACACAATAGCATCATCTCCAAGATTATCGAGGATGCTAAGAGGAACAAGGGAGATCTAGCAGTCCTGTGGCTTGATCTAACGAACGATCTATGGTACAGTGCCGCATAAGTTGGTCGACCACACACTTAAAGCCTATCACGTCCCCCAGAAGGTACAGCTGCTCCTCTGGAACTACTTTGGGCACTTCAAGATGCGTTTCACCTCTGGTGACTTCACCACCAACTGGCAGAGACTGGAGGTCGTAATTGTGACCGGGTGTACCATCTCGGTGATTTTGTTCGCAGCGGCGATGAACCTTCTTGTCAAGTCAGTGGAGGAGCCCAGACGGGGAGCTGTGCTGTCGAGTGGAGTCCAACAGGTCCCAGTCAGGGCCTTTATGGACGACTTGACAATCACGGCAAGGTCAGTTCCGGAAGGCAGATGGATTTTGGAAGATTTGGTAGAGCTCACTACAGCAGCCAGGATGGAGTTCAAACCCTCAAAATCGAGAAGTTTGGTCCTAAAGCAGGGCCGTGTCCGGGACCACTTCCGGTTTAAGATCGGTGAAGATACCATCCCAACAGTCACGGAGAAGCCGGTAAAGAGCCTAGGGAGGTGGTACAGAGCCGACCTGACTGACAAAGCAAGTGTGAAGGAGATGCTCAACCAAGCAGAAAAATGGCTGAAAGCCCTGGAGAGGAGTGGTCTGCCCGGAAAGTATAAGGTATGGGGCTACCAACATGGCATCCTTCCAAGGCTTCTGTGGCCACTGCTTGTGTATGAGGTCCCCTTGACAACAGTAGAGGCTTTGGAAAGGAGAATTAACAACTTTCTCAGGAGGTGGCTGTCTGTTCCCAAAAGTTTTTGCTCTATAGGGCTATATAGCTCCGGGAGCAAATTGAAATTGCCAATCACATCAGTCGTGGAGGAATTTAAGACAGCCAAAGTCCGGTTGGCCATGATGTTGCGCGATAGTGATGATCAGGCCGTGCGGCAGGCGAACATCGTAGTGAAGACAGGACGGAAGTGGAAGGCCAGCGGAGCTCTGAGGGAAGCAGAGGAGCGCTTACAACATGCTGTGGAGGAATTCGGGCTGTGGAGGAAGAGAGCAGACAAGCCAGGGCAGTAGCCATGAAACAGCAAGGCAGCTGGACCCGGTGGGAAAGTGTCCGAGGAAGATCCCTCAGTTGGAAGGACATCTGGAACATGGAGGGGCATTGGATAAAGTTCCTCCTTAGCTCTGTGTACGACGTGCTACCAACTCCAATAAACCTCCAAAGATGGAGACTGACAGAGGATCCCTCCTGTGTGCAGTGCAAGAGACCAGCAAACCTGGAGCATATTCTGTCATCCTGCCTCATTGGTTTCCTCAGGCCTGGGGAGAAGGCAGGCAAGGAGGTCAGATGTTCAGGATTCCTTCGTACGGCAGAGGACTGGGAGATGAGAGTTGATCTTGGAAGGAAACTCAAGTTTCCAGAGGAGATTGCCGTCACCAGTCTTCGACCAGATATTGTGCTCTGGTCCCAAGCAACAAGGCAGGTGGCCCTAATAGAGCTGACAGTACCCTGGGAGGAAAGGATCGAGGAGGCACATGAACGCAAGTTAGGGAAGTATCAGTTCCTCATGTCTGAGAGTCAGCAGAGGGGTTGGAGAGCCTGGAATCTACCGGTGGAGGTGGGTTGCAGAGGCGGACAGTAACGAAGTAAATTTACTTGAGTATTGTACTTAAGTACACTTTTTGAGTATCTGTACTTTACTCAGGTATTATTTTTTCTGGAAACTTGCGACTTTAACTTCACTACATTTGAAAGACAAATATCGTACTTTTTACTCAGCTACATTTATATCAAGGTCCCCAAGTAGAAAGTCGTTATATGTAGCAGTTTTTACAACGAGTGCATTTTCAGATTCACTGAACCCTTTTTTTCTGCGAAAATCCGGCCTGCGATCTGCCAGGACCTTCCTGTGTTGCCAAGTCTTACAGTATTTCTAAGCCTGCAGTTTTCCGCCTAGCTGTGAATGGACATTTGGCTGATATTTTTTACGCAAATCTGGCAACCTCGGGATGTTCCCCACTAAACTAATGTTAACGTCCGCGCTACTGCACAGCTAAACGCGTTCTAAAAAGGCATGTGTTAACTCAATAAAGCCCTTTGGAAAATTAACCATGTTTTTACTATAGGAACCCAAACTATGGTATTTGCAGTAAAATCACAGTATCCACAAATTTACTATTATCTCACTATAGTAACCCATAGTTTGTTTTCTTTTCAATGTTTGCTTTGTTTGCCTAAAATGAACCATATCATAGACTTTAATATCTCTTTGAAAAAGAACTTTGTAACTTTTAAACAAGTATTAAAATGAGTTCAATGTAGCTGTAGGAGTGTTAGATAAAAATAAAGATGATCATCTTCCTTCAGTTGTTCCCTTTTAATATGTTTTGTAACATAAAAGCTCTTAATTCCAAAGAAGCTAATCAGTGTATTCAGTAGGTTGCTTTAGTGGCATATGGTATTGTAAATATACAACAATACGACAATGCATTTACTTTTTACTTTTGATACTTAAGTACTTTTAAAAACATGTACTTCCGTACTTTCACTTAAGTGAAAATCTGTCTTTACAACTTTCACTTGTAGTGGAGTAATATTTGACCAGTGGTATCTGTACTTTCACTCAAGTAAGGAAGTTGTGTACTTTGTCCGCCTCTGGTGGGTTGTAGGGGGTTTCCGGGGCAGTCACTTTGGAAAGCACTGGGGATGCTTGAGGTTAGAGGGGCAACCCATAAGGTCCTGGTGAACAATATATCAAAGCAGGCAGAGACAGCATCCAGATGGCTGTGGCTAAAGAGAAGTGAGCGGTGGCTAAACCAGGCTGGCAGAGGGAACAGGGGTCAGAGTTGAGTGGTTGAGTCCTGAATGGCCGAGGGAGCAGCTCCAGGACGCTGGTTCTGCTGTCAAGTCCCATTGAGGTGTCGTGGGCTAGTTGACGAAACACCGGTGAGGTGGGGTGCCCACTTGAAAACCCAATGAAGTCAACGGGTCTGGATCATTCAGCTGTGCCCTCAGGTGAAGACGTTTGAGGGGAGTGACTTCAATGCTAGCCATCCACATAAGGAGCAGGACGTAATTCTTGCCAAGTGTGGTGGCTGCGATGTACCCTATCGTTTAAAGTCAGTCAGTCATATATATATATTATATATATATATATATATTATATATATTATTATTATTATTATTATTATTATTAATTTATCCCAATATTGTACGTTTTGCACCAATGTATTGGTCGTAGAACTACAAAATGAGTTTCAAATTCGCGATTTAATAAAGATTTAATGTGATTTTAAGAGGTTAGTGAATGCTGCATGACTGTGACGTGTTTAAATGGGCGTGCCCGCTGAATACTATAGTCTCATTCACACGCTGCAGCGGAGGGAGTTGCCATGGAAACGGTGGCAACACTGTAACGAACAGTAAATCTCCGTCTCTTGCTGCTGTTTTCACTGCTTTCAGGTGAGTTTAGTCCCTAAAATCACACAAATATCACATACAACTGTTCCAGACACTTTCTTACATATAACTGACATGTTTCTGTTGAATATTTACTTCACAGAAATGTTTTACACTCTTCTAAAAAGTCCACTAGCATCTGTTTTCAGACGAGGTATGTTATAACTCTGAATCTTGAGCTCTTGTTTATGAAAGTTTGGGCTTTTAATCACATCTTTGTGTGTAGATGAGAGGTTTTGATAGCTTTGTAAAGGGTTTACTGTCAATTTGTCAATGGTTTATTGGAATTTGTCTAACTTATTTAACTTAAAATATATGTTTTACTTTTAATGGGTGACGTCACTTACAGAAGCACGAATTAACTGAATCTAACATTAGTTCAAAAGTGCTTTGATCTTTCATGGTAAACAAATATTTATTAAAAAAATTGTTCTGTGGTTTCAGGATGACAGAAATGCAGAAAACTGTAATATAACAAATGCAGAACATAGAAGAAATTAAATACATTCATATGCATTTTTTTCACTACATATTTTCTTATATCACCATGCATTTGTTATATTACAGTTCATTAAAGGAAAGTTTTGACATCCAAACCTGAGTGACACAAACCTAAATACATGAATGTTAATTATTTTATTTTAAGAAATTGTGTGTGTGTGTGTGTGTGTGTGTGTGTGTGTGTGTGTGTGTCACGAACCCGGTCTGTGAACTTCCATTCACCCTCCACCAGAGGTCACTCCCTCACCACATTGACTCTCACACCATACATAACACTGGACTCCATTTCCCTTCATTCATTGCGCTGATTGCACTAATCACACGCACACCTGATCCTACACACACACTGATCACACACCTTATTTAAACCCTGGACTTTCCTTCCCTCACTGCCAAGTATTGTATGCACTTATCCCTCTCCTAGCGATAGCTACTACGGAGCCCACTTAGTTGTTTTAGTCTTGCCTGTTTTCCCGTGTTTGTTTTCTAGCCCGTGTTCCCTGGAATAACCCTTGCCTTGCCGTTTGGACACTGTTTGCACCTCTCTTGGACTCTTGCTAGTGTACCTGGATTATCTCTCTGCCTTGCCCCATTGGATACTGTTCGCCGATCGTCGACCCACGCTTGCCCTAGGATTACTCTTTGTCTTACCCCTGCCATACCTGTTTGCCATTGTTTCGACCCTGCCTGTATTTATGACCATGCCTTTAGCTTGCACATGGATCCTCACGTCTCACGTCTCGTCAGCCACGTTACAGTGTGTGCGCGTGTGCGCGCGCGCGTGCGTGTGTGTGTGTGCGCAGGGGCGTAGCAGCCATTTTAAAAGTGGGGGGGGGGGGGGGACCGCTGTCAGGTGATGTGACCCTCAAAGGAAAATAAATTATGTACATAATGTACAAAGTAAGTACATTCATGTTCATATAATAAATTCTAAATAGAATACCAATTGGCGTTTTAGAGCATAGTTGCAATTTTGGGAACGTGCCATGATAGCTTACAGGAACCTATTTTGTGATATCATACTCAAATTTGAAAAATAACTCCAGGACTTGGGACTTTAAGACCACTGTGGACATCTATATTTGAGCCCACTGTGGACATCTATATTTTCTGAAGCTTAAATATCCTGCAGATACCCTGGCCTGGCAAAAACCATCAATTGTTTTTTATATATAATTGTTTGGACCTCGGCTGGTTCATTACTGGACCTCGAGCCGTTTTAGTTGGAGACCCCCTTTTTGCCGCGAAACCCCCTTTTTGGTTCTTTTGGGGACCTTTTTTTTAAGAGTGTAAATGAGTGTGCAACTGACCAATAACAACTGAGTATTCCAGCAAACTGTTTATTAATATTGTGTGTGTGTGTGTGTGTGTGTATATGTATGTATATATATATATATATATATATATATATATATATACAGGTGCTGGTCATATAATTAGAATATCATCAAAAAGTTGATTTATTTCACAAATTCCATTCAAAAAGTGAAACTTGTATATTATATTCATTCATTACACACAGACTGATATATTTCAAATGTTTATTTCTTTTAATTTTGATGATTAGAACTTACAGCTCATGAAAGTCAAAAATCAGTATCTCAAAATATTAGAATATTTACATTTGAGTTTGAATAAATGACCATCCCTACAGTATAAATTCTGGGTATCTCTTGTTCTTTGAAACCACATTAATGGAGAACACTGCTGACTTGGCAATGATCCAGAAGATGAACATTGACACCCTCCACAAAGAGGGTAAGTCACAGGGGGTCATTACTGAAAGGTGTGGCTGTTTACAGAGTGCTGTATCAAAGCATATTAAATGCAAAGTTGACTGCAAGGAATAATTTAGGTAGGAAAAGGTGCACAAGCAACAGAGATGACTGCAAGCTTGAGAATACAGTCAAGCAAAGCTGATTCAAACACTTGGGAGAGCTTCACAATGAGTGAACTGAAGCTGGAGTCAGTGCATCAAGAGTCACCACGCTCAGACATCTTCAGGAAAAGGGCTACCAAGCCACTTCTGAAGCAGAGACAACATCATAACCATCTTACCTGGGCTTAGAGCCCTGCATTTCGGCCCGGGCCCGACGGGCCCCGACTTTTTTACGTCCCTAGGGCCGGGCTTCGGGCCAATTTTCACGTCATAGTTCAGACTAGGGCCGGGCCTCTGGCCTGTTTTAGTTTTTTCCTTATTTTTATATTTTAGACATCCATCAATGTCTAAGCCAAGTGCTTAGAAAAGCGCTATATAAATGTAAGGAATTGTTATTATTATCAATTAGTGATGAAAAAAAAATGCCGCGCTGGTGGAAACAACACGAGACCGTGCCGCGACTGTGAAGAGCAGCTCGACGGTGTTTAGTGTCTCGCAGCAGCAGAGAGCGCCGTCAGCGCAGCTGTTCTGCGTTCAAATACATGCAATAAAGCTTGCAGTAAAGCCCCAGCAAAAGTAATTACCATGAATGTGTCAGAGGGAAATAGTAAGGAGATATTTGAATTACTTACTAATAAACTAGTGTTTTCTGTGTCAGTGTTGCATCAGTGTGGATTCATCTCCTCATTAGACGCGCCTTTAGAGAGCAGTGCATCTTCACGGATTATGATTATAACGAATGGGTTTTTGTTTTCGATTTGATTTATTTCGTTAAGTAGTAATTTAAAGCTTTCTATAGATATATTTATCATGTCTGTGAGGCATGTATTCGCTGACTTTCGGTTCATTTTTGTGAAGCGCTCCTGTTCAAGAGGAGACGGCAGAAAGCGTATCGTTTTCTTAAAAGCACGACGTTTTGTTGATATTGTGAGTGCACACAAATAGAAGTAGACCCTTTACAGTTCCGAATGATGTATTACTCTTACCTTTATGAGCAAAATTACGGCCTATTTTAAGTTGTTTCCATTGAAAAAAAAAAAACCCACAATTGATCGCGCTGGTGCCTGCGCTTTAGCTTCCACTCTCCGCACAAACTTTTGGATGCAGCGCACATTTATCTAGGTTTAACCTTTAAACATTGTTATATGCTTGAACTTTTTTAGTATAGCCTATCTATAGATTTTATTTTAGGCAAGTCTTGATGATTTGAGAAGGCTAAATTGATCAAACATGCTATGATCAGCCTGCCGGTCTGCTGCTGGCTGCTGCTTGGTCGTTACTTTAAGAAATAACTTGTTTAACGAACAGAAAATGCTCAAACGTTTTTCAAAATTAACTTAACAACAAAAAAAAAAAAAGGAAAAAGAAAGGGGGGGGGCAGGCTCGGGTCGGACTCGGGCCGGCAATTCGGTTAAGCTGTCGGACATGGGCAGGGCTAGGGCCTGAGCATCTCGGGCCAGGGCCGGGCTAGGGCCTAAATTTGAGGCCCGTGCAGGGCTCTACCTGGGCTGTGGAGAAAAAGAACTGGACTGTTGCTCAGTTGTCCAAAGTCCTCTTTTCAGATGAAAGTAAATTTTACATTTCATTTGGAAATCAAGGTCCCAGAGTCTGAAGGAAGAGTAGAGAGGCACAGAATCCATGTTGCTTGAAGTCCAGTGTGAAGTTTCCACAATCAGTGATGATTTGGGTTGCCATGTCATCTGCTGGTGTTGGTCCACTGTGTTTTCTGAGGTCCACAGTCAACGCAGCCATCTACTAGGAAATTTTAGAGCACTTCATGCTTCCTTCTGCTGACAAGCTTTATGGAGATGCTGATTTCATTTTCCAGCAGGACTTGGCACCTGCCCACACTGCCAAAGGTACCAAAAGCTGGTTCAATGACCATAGTGTTACTGTGCTTGACTGGCCAGCAAACTCGCCTGACCTGAACCCCAGAGAGAATCTATGGGGTATTGTGAAGAGGAAGATGAGAGACACCAGACCCAACAATGCAGTAGAGCTGAAGGCCACTATCAGAGCAACCTGGGCTCTCATAACACCTGAGCAGTGCCACAGACTGATCGACTCCATGCCACGCCACATTGCTGCAGTAATTCAGGCAAAAGGAGCCCCAACTAAGTATTGACTGCTGTACATGCTCATACTTTTCATTTTCATACTTTTCAGTTGGCCAAGATTTCTAAAAATCCTTTCTTTGTATTGGTCTTAAGTATTATTCTAATATTTTGAGATACTGATTTTGGACTTTCGTGAGCTGTAAGCTCTAATCATCAAAATTAAAAGAAATAAACATTTGAAATATATCAGTCTGTGTGTAATGAATGAATATAATATACAAGTTTAACTTTTTGAATGGAATTAGTGAAAAAAATCAACTTTTTGATGATATTCTAATTATATGACCAGCACCTGTATATATAATTTTCAGGTCCTGAGACCATAAGAGGTGAGGACAACCAAACCAAAGGTGGACTGTAACCTACTGGACTGTATGATAGACTTCATACTGACAACTACTGCCATGTATGCAGCATCAAAAGTTTTTGAAAAGAGGGGCATTTCCTTCACCAAGTGTGGAGGATTCATCTGGCCTTCATCAGCCCCCATGAGGTGACTCGATGTAGAATAAATCAGCTTGCTTTAGGCTTGAAATGACTGAAATTTTCTCATGTGAGTTGATATCATTTTAAACATTCTTAAAAGTACTTCTCTTAAAAGTACTTTCTTATACATGTATTTTGTAGTATGTGTAAAACTTTTCCAGTGAAAGAACCTTTTTTACCTTTATTGATATTGTAATCAAGGTTGTTAATGCGACCTTGATGCACCCTATGGACTGCACACATCTGCCTGTGTTGGGCTTGAGTTTACAGGTTGTATAAAACTAGGCCTGGCTGCAACAACTAATCGATAATGAAAATAATTGTCAACGAATTTGAATAGTGCATCGAAACAAACAGAGGGCTCATAATTCTGACTAAAATACACATTTTGCTAAAATATTTTTTTGTTAGAAATTAAGTGTAGGTTTAAAACCCTACATGTAACATAAGTAATCATATTTATGAGAGCAGTAACAGTAAAGGCACTATTGTTGGAATGGTCTATTAATATAATATAATATAATTATTCTGTTCAGATGAATGATTGTGTTTGTTCCTCGTACCTCTTACAAGTTAACATTTTGTGTTTTTGTTTAAATTGTTTTAAATTTTGTTTTAAAATAGCAAGCAATCTGTTGTTTTTAGGTTAATAATGTAATGTTTGTATTTGAACACTTTAATGCTTATAATGTACAGCAGAGCCTACATAGATGCATTCATTATATTTGTTTTCATAGGCAGGATGTGAAATGACATTGTTTAAAATAATGGATTAAAAATATTTTAATTATTTTATTATTTTATTATTATTATTTTTTAATTATTTTTTTAATTAGATTTGTTTTGTCATCCAATTAATAATAATAATAAATCTACAGATAAATTGATTAGAAAAAAAGATTAGTTAGTTGCAGGCAGCCCTAAATAAGATATTGTAAAATATAGGCAGTATAATGCTGTGGATGTGCACGAAGTCATGTTTATTTGTACAACATGTAATTAATTTCTATAGAGATAATGCATTATTACAGTGAAACAATTTGCTATTTTTATTTTGTAAATTAGCAGAAAACCATCTCTACCTCTGCAGTGTTTTATCACCATTTTTAAAATAAAGTTATAGTTCATAGTTCTGAATCATTTTCAAGTCAAGTCAAGTCAAGTTGAGCTTTATTGTCATTCCGCTACATGCGGGGCATACAGTGGAACGAAATGTCGTGCCTCACAGGACCACGGTGCTACATAAATACAATAATACAGCAGTGCAGTAAAACAATATAAACCTATACACAACTATCCTACTGATAGATTTGACTATAAAATATGCTATATATAAAAGAATTTTTTACCTGTACATAAACTAAAAAAAATACAAACAATACAAACTATACGAGTGCTTCAGATAAATACTGTACATGTGCGAAGAGAAACATTGTCAGTCAGCAGCTGGCTGGGGAATAGTGCAGGATGATTTGTAGTGCATGAGCATGTAAACATATGTATATTACTGAGTCTTTTGTGGGATTTGTATACACACATCAGTGTGTGTGAAAAGTGACTAGTGCGCATAGAGGAGGAGAGTGTGCTACTACAGGTGGTTTGTACAGGCCCACTCACCTGTGTGTAGCACACTTCGATTGCACAAAAAAAGAGTTCCATAAGTTTTCAGATGGTCCATGTTTTCAGGGGGTAGGGGGTTTGTATGGGGGTTCAGAGAGGGGCGAGGAGATTTGAGTTCAGGGCTCTCACAGCCTGGGGGAAGAAGCTGTTGAGCAGTCTGGCAGAGCGGGCTCTGATGCTCCGGTACCGTCTTCCTGATGGTAGGAGCTGGAAGAGACTGTGGGAGGGATGGGTGGAGTCCTTCACGATACTGTTGGCTTTGCTGGAGCATCGTGTGAGGAAAATGTCCAGGATGGAGGGGAGAGGGGCACCGATGATCCTTGCAGCTGTGTTCACTGTCCGCTGGAGGGTCTTGCGGTCTGCTGCAGTACAGTTCCCGTACCAGACAGTGATGCAGCTGGTCAGCACACTCTCAATGGTGCCCCTGTAGAAAGTGGTGAGGATGGGTGGAGGGAGACTTGCTCTTTTCAGCCGGCGGAGAAAGTGTAGGCGCTGTTGTGCCTTCTTGGAGAGTGACATGGTGTTGGTGGACCAGGTGAGATCCTCTGTGATGTGCACCCCCAGGAATTTAGTGCTGCTGACTCTCTCCACAGGCGAGCTGTCGATGGTCAGTGGGGGGTGGTCAACAGATTTTCTCCTGAAGTCCATCACAACCTCCTTTGTCTTACTCACATTGAGGGACAAGTTGTTAGCACCACACCATTCAGCCAGCTGTGCCACTTCCTCTCTGTACCACATTTTGTCATGTGACAACAATTGCAACAGTTCATATTTTCTTTCAGATGATGTAACTGCTATAATAAAGCCTGTATCATAGAATAGTAACTTGTCATTCTGTTTTTATTTTGTAGAGTTTGTTGAATAACTAGGCTTAAATGTAATTTGAGGTACTTTAGCATGGTTAAACTATGGTAATACAAGTTTGAGATCATTTTCATTAAAACATCTAATTGCCAGATTCCCAGTGTCCTACCTATAATTATTTTTTTCTGTACAAATACAAATCTTTAAAGCCAGTTTTCTAAGTTTAACACTCTGGAGCAGAGCGGCAGTCCACCTGTCACTCAAGTGGCCACGCCCTTAATTATGCAGAACTTTAAGGCTTAATATAAACGGATGAGTTATAAAAAAAATTCACCAACCTCACAGTTGTCATGAAGGGCAAAATTAGCTATATAGACCAAAATAATTTTTTGTACCAGGCTGTTAACATGTTTTTTTTTTCTGCTGTAAAGTTGGGCATTTTAACATGGGGAGTCTATGGGATTGACTCCCTTTTGGAGCCAGCCTCCAGCGGCCTGTCGATGAATTGCAGTTTTAGTCACTTCCGTGTTGGTTTCACGAGAGGGAGCGGGAGGTTGCCGCTTGTCCGCGACTCACTGCAGTTTTCTATAACGTTTTTGAAAAATCACTTACCCTGCCTTTAAAACTATTGGGAGTCGAAAACTTGGACAACTCCAAACGAATAAAGCTTGCGTGTTTTTAGTAAGAACGAAAGTGAGGGCAGTACAGAGCAGCTCAAGGCAACAATAATTTTTCTGGTGCTTTACCCTGTGAGACTTTGAAAGTGTGTTTATTAATTAATGGCCAGTTTGTTGAGGAAAAGCTAAAATATTGTAAATTATTTTGTTATTTATTTAGTTTATATATAGCGGTTGGATAATGAAACTGCAACACCTGGTTTTAGACCACAATAATTTATTAGTAGGTGTACGGCCAATACAACATCAATTCGTCTTGGGAATTCCTGCACAGTGGCCAGATGGATTTTGAGCTATCCCTCTTGCAGAACAGTGGCCAGCAGGTCACTAGGCCCTTAATTTCGCACCGCAGGAACCTTTTCATAGTACCTGAACTAATTGAGGAACTAGCATACCCATTTTTTTTTTTTGGCGTGTTCGCACCGCGGGAACTAGGAACTGTTTTAGTTCCCGGAACTCTATTGGGAGGAACTAAATTAGCTCCTCCTTCAGAGTAGGGTCTAAAACAGTGCTAGGAATTGTCCGTGACGTAAGTGTACGCTGATTGGCTAATCGCGTACGAAAACGCCATGATTTAAAACGCTGTGTAAACATTGTATCAACTTATATTTCGCAAGAATGGAGAACAGCGATGGATGGGCGGACGCTGAAGTGCAGGCACTTTTGAACATTTATGCAACGGAGGAAATCCAGTTGGAATTCGAAGGAACAAAACGCAACATTAAGGTATTTGTAGGGATGGCTGACGTGAAACTGACGTTTCGACACGGTGTCGAGTTCCCGAAGCGCAGATGTTTCGAAACACTGCTCCGAAGCGTGATTCGAAACACTCATGTCACGTGACTAAGGCGATTCGAAACACCCATGTCACGTGACTAAGGCGATTGATGCATCAGGGCGTGTCACAAGTATTTCGAGACTTGGCATACCTGCGAACCTGCGTTTGATTGACAGGGTCGGTAACAAATCACACAATCGCACATCTGTCTCAACCTAACTCCCACAAAGTAGAAAAGTGGAGTTAACGCATCTTCACTTCGTGGGTTTTTGTGAGAGGATTTTTTCAAAGGCTGGAGAAATTATAGGCTATGTAAAAAAAGAAGTAGGCTAAGTCCATCAACAGCAGAACAATTAATATTTTAAAATAAAAATCTTTATATGTAAAAAAAGAGGCTTGATGTACTTTATTGTATATTTTTCATTACCAAAATAACACTTACTTATTCTCAAAGAGTTCATTCAGACGTCAGACTGATGATTCAACACATTACAAGAACAGAACAATAAAAACACATATTTTAATTGTTTTTTATAATTTTGTCAAGATGACTGGGTCACCCAGGATTCGAACCCAAGGTGACAGCGCCATCGGCCGCGGATTCTTTAGCTAAACGGCCCTAAACCGTTTCCCATTCATTCTCAATGGTAGTGCTGAACCACTACGGATGCAATATACTTTCGGCCGCTAGCGCTCTCGTGGCGCTCTTCCGTGTTTCGGCAGCGCGGGAAGTTTGAATTCGCAGAAAAAGAAAACAGCCTCGGTTGTTTATTTCAACACATTCTCAACGCAATTTTCAACGCATCTGTCAAGATACTTTATGTGACATCAGTTTACGTTTTGTTACCGTTAATGCTGAAATCACGTTAAACTTTACCCTGTCGGTTTTGTTTACTATAGCTTATAGTAGGTTGATTGTTTGCACTCCAAATTATGAATGAACATGGCTGTAATTTAGGTTCTGTGTATTGTTTGTCATCATTAACACTTCATCTGTTGATAACAAGCTAAATTATGAATGGGCATAACCATTATTCTCATTTTTGTAATGATATTACATGTATTCCACAGTTCAGAAATGTTTTCTGACCATGGTTTTACTATAGTAACTAGAGGTCGACCGATTCATCGGTTTTGCCGATTAATCGGCACGGATAGCCACAACTATCGGTTATCGGCAAAAATCCATGCCGATAGTTTTCCGGTTTGCAACCGTTGCTGGAGTGGCTGAGAAGGGTCCAGTACAAGAAATTATACAGGACTGGAATTATACAGTACAAGAGCGGCCTCTAGAGGCGGAAATCACTGACAGCACGTGTTGTTTATTTTGACACGTGACACTGTGCGCTGCACAGAGCGGGAAACTCCAGACACGCATTTACATACAGCTGACAGAAAAGCCTGCTGCGGAACAGAGCGCCATTCACATAGTTTTCTATTAAATTACCTTATATTTGTCCCAAATCTTTGTGAATGTACATAATGACTTCACCCTAGGCTATAAATGATGTATTGTGCATTTTTCAGCAAAACGTTTCTCTTTCTGTGGCTCTAATAAAGTCTGTATGCTTCATGTAGAGAGCTGTAATACAGATCGCGCGTTCTCTTTCCGCTTGCTCTGTTTTTTTTTTTTTTTTTTTTTAAACACCGAACTTCAAACTCATTTATGCCACATTGTTCATTCTTGAAGCAAACTTATGTCCCCTTGGTTATTAAATAAATTGTTTTAGACCGCCACTTGATTTGAACGCAAAGCGTCTGGTGTGTGTGATACCTCTGAGTTCTCCTAGACGCAGAGCTGCGCTTTAGTGTGCGACTAACTTTTTTTTTTTCTTGATTAGATAATTATCAACTGTTAAAAAATAAAGTGTGTGAGTACACATACAATATCCATATGTATGTAATTTTAATTCTATGGCCATGTGTAGGTATTTGAAGATGGTCATCTTTAAGCATGACTGTTGAAATTAAATGGTAATGCTTAACAATAAGAGTCCATTCATAGCATTAATGAAAACTGTAGAAGTATGGTTCCTTGTTAGTGTTTTCATTTCAACATTCACTATTAGCTACTAATAGGCTACATTTTTAAATTTTAAAGTTTCTTCTTTTAACATTAGCAAACTATGAAATAACTTTAATGATCAATATAGTAAATTATATTAATATTTGTATTAATTTACAAAGTATGGTTCAGTACTGTTACTGCTTTTTTGTTTTTTTAAATAGTAAAGCACTAGCTCTCTTTCAGTATCCATTTTGAAAACTATCGGTTGATTAATCGGTATCGGCCAGTGTGGTCCAACCTAGCTATCGGTATCGTTAAAATCCACTATCGGTCAACCTCTAATAGTAACCATAATTTAGGCATGGTATTTTAGCAGTAGAGTCACAAAAATAAATTTACCACTGTTGTTACTGTATTGGCCATTATATTTACAGTACACCCATGATATTGTAAATGAATATCAGTCTGCCAAGAACAGCAGGAGCACTAAAGTATTATAGTGTGTGTGTGTGTGTGTGTGTGTGTGTGTGTGTGTGTGTGCCTGTTTTTCTATTCAGGTGGGGACTTAAACCCGAATATACACAGACTCATGGGGACTCGTGTCACGGTGGGGACCTAAATTGAGGTCTCGACGGGTAAACAAGCTAATAAATCACACTGAATGAAGTTTTTTGAAAATCTAAAAATGCCTGTAGTCTCCTGTAAGGGGTAGGTTTAGGTGTAGGGTTGGTGTAGGACGATAGAATATAGAGTCTGTACAGTAGAAAAAGCATTACGCCTATGGAGAGTCCCCACAAGGATAGCAAACCAGACGTGTGTGTGTGTGTGTGTGTGTGTGTGTGTCTGTAATAGAATTATTGCTTTTTGTAATATTTCTATTGTGATGTTCTTGTAGAGACCACTGTTTCTACACTGCTGTCATCTTCTCCTGGTACCCATGCATTAAACTGAATATTCAACTTGTTGCAGACACCACTGGTACACTGCCTGTGCCCTTGCTGTTTTCATATCATGGTTCCCATGTGGAGCCTCTATCAGAATTTTCAGAATGCAGAAATTAATTTATTTTTCCCCCTCTGTGTAGGAAGCACATATATGCCACCTCTGCCTATGCTGGCCTCACCTGCGACCCCCTGTACCTGTGAAGACTGGTGGCAGGGTGTTTGTACTGGACCACAAACACAGCCCATTGACAACTTGCTTAATAAACACCGCGGGAAGAAGGACATCCTCAGGAGCATGCAGTAATGGTCCACAATTCCTCTACTGATCCAAACAGCATGCTCCATTCAACCACAAAACTGCACGTTTCACCGTATGTCAAGCACCTGGTCAAACTGCTGAACACCAGTTCTTCATTAAACAACTCCAGAGAAACGTCTTGAAAGCAGGTAGTAAAACTACCAGTGTGCCGGTGGTAACAATGAACCCTGCGGATGTAAACCCACCAGCACCTGCTCTGACCACACTCCTAACTCATGAGACCATTGAGACAATTGTGTTATGGAGCGGCAGCAGCAACCTGAGCAGGAGAAGACTTGTCTTGCTTGTGGACAGCCAAAGATGGTTCCTCTATCCACTTTTTTCTTAATCAGCAAGGCCCTGTCAGGTACTTCTACTGTTCCACAAAGGTTTTTTTTAATGCTTACAGTGATTAAGGACTAACACACCCCTGAGTTATTTAAGAGTGAACTTGAGGACACAAAGAAATGGGTGGAGGAGAAAGGACAGCAAAAACACAAAAGGCCTGAGTTTAAAATGCATTTTACGAGATGAAAAGACAGATGTGTGGCAGAAAAAAGAGATAAAATTACATTTCTTGATCTTTTGCCCCTTAGTAATATTTAACTCATGTATATACTGTATATTTTGATTTGTTTATTCTTCAGTGTGAGATTGTATTATGTATATTTTGTCAGAATTCTATTTTTCTCTATACTTCATTATTTTGGATCAGTATTTATTAATCTTAAAAAGTGCTTAAAGCATTTAATAAAAACAACTGAAAATTACAAATTGCTTCACGAGTGCTGTGTTCTTTTTCGTAGGACAAATATTTGACAGTTTCTATGGTTTTGGAAACACTTAATTGATTATTTAATTTAAGTGTGACTTAAATTATTCCATCACTCAATCAATTTTAATTTTGTACTTTAATATTACTTAGTTTGAATTAAATTTAAATGCCTCTTATTTTCATTTCAAAAGCCATTTAATAGAGACCATTCATGTTTAATATAACCATTATTATATAATTCATGTTTTCATATAACCATGTAATGTATACTATTATTTTTCTGTATTTCTTTTAATACTAATCATCTATTCATAATACACAAATTTTAAATACTTTGCAGCTGTAATGTATTGTTAAATTTTACAATTTGATAAAGTTTGATAAAAAGCACAATGCTGTGTTTGTGTAATGGTTTAGACCTGCGTGAGTGGGATTCGAACCACTGTCCAAATAAATGCATGAAAAAATCTGATTGGCTGTGACATCATTTCCGCTCTTTGGCTAGCTGTTGAAATGCTTCAATTTCATTGGCTGTCACTGCGTTACAACCTTACAACTATCCGCGGCGGGCCCACTAACCACTCCCCCAAGTAACTTGGTAAATCGACTAACGATACGCTATAAAATCGTCAATTCGCTGAACTGTTTCTTTGTCGACGCTGTTTCAGAGCAATACTTGAAAATGATCACTAGGTGTCACCGCAGAGACTGGTGTCGAAATGTTTCGAAGCCTCGACACATTTGCTTCGACTGCTTCAGTGTTTCACGAAGCCTCGCTCTGCCCACCACTAGGTATTTGCGTCTATTGCTTCTCAGCTAGCGGCGCTGGGTATCCAGCACACAGCTAAGCAGTGCCGTTAAAATTAAGAAGTTAAAACAAGACTACAAATTAATTAAAGACCACAACAATCAGAGCGGCGCCGACAGAAAACCGAGCAAGTGGTACCAGCTACTGTCGACCAGCTTACGTCACTTCCTAATACCCACGGTCACATAGATATCATATAGAGATCTAATATGATGTCTATGCACGGTCACCTTCTTCTTCTTCTTCTTGAAATTTATTGGCGGTTGACAAACAACAAAATGGTGTATTTCCGCCACCAACTGGTATGGAGTGTGGATCAAAATGACTACCTTCCCCCTTTTATTTTATTTATTTATTATGTATTTATTTATTTTTTATATTCTCTCACACAAGTTTGTTATTTTAAGGTAGTACCCACTGTCGGTGCGAATGCAACCCTTTAAATGGTACTGAGAAATAGTTCGCGCAAAATCGTACTTTAGTACTGTACTTTTAGTTCTGGAACTAAAGCGGTGCAAAAGGGGCTAATGATTACGAGTATTTTAAGATGATCCTGCAATGAAGGATTCGAGAAGGTGTAGCCTAACTGTTGTGTTGTGTTGTGTTTGTGGGAAAGAGAGAAAAATACGCAAGTTTGCAACTTCTGTCTGTGCCTTAAAATTTACTGATACAAATGTGTGGCTATTCTCTACAACTACAGCTTCCGCTGTCACAGACGCTCAGTTGTTTTGCACCAAAAAAAATACCTTCACCTTTCTCAGTGTGTGTATTTATTGTATTAGCCTATTATATTGCATTTTCCTGTTTATCCTGACTCTGAAAAGGTGAAAGTGAAAGAAATAGGAACGTGATGGCATATCTGAAAGTCTAAACGAAAGTGAAAGATTGTTACACTGTGTTGGAAAACAGAGAGGAGAGCAGTTCGGGTGAGTAGCGGCAGATCCTCTAATTTTATTCTGAGCAACATAAACCATAAAATTATCATGAACTGTGTCGCATTAGACTGATTCGACGTCTCATAAACTATAAACTACACAAACTATATATGGCTGTCAGTGCGTAATTATACGCCTAAATACGTCGACATCAGAGAACACATTGAATGAATGCTTTAGCATAATGCAAACCCATGTAATTCTGCACTACGCGCTTGTATTTTGTGTCTGCTCTGATATTTGAACAGTTAGAAATGCTATATTTCATTAAAGTGTAGCGACATCTAGTGGACATTTTCCCAATGAAAAGACGCTTAGTCATCTTCAATAACGTAACATAATTGAATCACATGAATTTTTGAGTAGCCTATATTTTAATGTTTTAATTTTGTCCAAGAACCAGACCATGAAAATATTGCAATATATAACAAACACTAACTATTACATGTCATGATGTGTGTACTGTCAATTTCAGAACTAAATTTAAAATGGCTCTTGCTACAGACACTAATGTGAACTTCATTGGAGGACCAAAAGACAAACTTCCTACGATTACTGGTAATAAGAACTGTAGCGCTTCAGTGTTTTTTTTTTCTAAAGACTCTGTTTCTAAATAGATTGAGGGAAACTAGAAAAAAATGAAGACTTTTGAGATGACTATGAATTAAGTTATATTACATTAACTATTTTTTTTTCCTCTTGAAGGAAATAAATATTTAATCTTTTCACCTGGGAAGACATTCAAGCTGAAAGAGGACATCATAAAAGATGTCTTTCAACTATTATCAGGTCAACAGGTGCAGACCGTGGAGGCGTGTGACGTCATTTTGGTTTTCTGCTTCATTGTTTCAAGGGCAGGAACTGACATTGATGCTGCACTGAAGGAACTTAATGCTCTCTCAGGTAATGTGCTGTTAGTGCGTGTGTTATGTAATATCATTTAATTATCTCAGTGATTAACTATTTGATTACTCCATTTTAACAGAG
Organism: Acrossocheilus fasciatus; assembly: GCA_036784905.1. Lineage (NCBI taxonomy): Eukaryota > Metazoa > Chordata > Actinopteri > Cypriniformes > Cyprinidae > Acrossocheilus > Acrossocheilus fasciatus. The sequence goes on from CM071942.1 coordinate 15,068,908, forward strand.
TCCAAACCAGCTCTTTTCATGGTGCTTCATCACACATTTGACCCAGAGAAGATTGTGCCAGACAGCAGCAGATTTGTGAACCGGATGAATACACTCACTGTGGACTGTCTGTTCCACGAGGATGAACGACTTCTGCCGTGTGTGAAGAATAGAGATGCTCAGACCAGAATCCAGCAATGGCTGCAACCACAGGTATCCAAAAAGATACTTATTAAACAGTAAATGTAATGTATGTTTCTTTCAGGTTCACAATTTTTATCTAAATAAATAGAGAATATAAGTGCAAAAATACTTTTGATAATTTACATGCTTATTTAGAGATAGCATATTCTGCATTAAAGAAGCGTAAAATAAATTGCTATTATATTAGCTCCAAACATATACACAGCTTAGTTAGTTGCTATAAGCAGTGCTTGTAATAGTAAACAGATTTATGAAAAACCACTGTGGACAAACTAAACTAACCCGGGTCATATTGCATATTTCATTCACTAGCGTGCACTAATCAAGAGTTCAGTCAAGCAAAACATCCCAGATTTTACAGAATAGAAAATTCTGGTAAAGTAATTCTGAGCATTTATGTTCCATTAAATAAATGTCTTATGTATCCCTCTTTTCTGACATAACAGGTTAATGAAGTGATACCTGCTTCCAGTGAGTATGATTTTTTTAAATTGTATTCTTGTATTTTATATATACTGTATATGCAATTATTATGTGCAGTTTGTCATTATATTAAAAAAAAATGTTAATTGCCTTCCTTTGATATCATAATGACTCCTAATCATTCATATTTTTTTTCTAGGAAAAAGTTATCTAAATAATGCATCAGAACTGATACTTGTCCTGCTGGGCATGTCTGCGCTTGATAAGACTGCAGTAGAACACGTGATATTTGGCAGACAGGGGAGTGGGTGTGATGCCTCTCCAGCCCCCCTGATGAAGATCACAGTAGATACTGGAGTGATAGACGGGGAGCAGGTGACTGTGATCAACACTACTGACTGGTTCAGCTCTTGGCTCTCTGTAGAGGAAATGAAACAAAAAATACAGTTTTGTATCCGTCTGTCTTCTGATCGACCTTACACTTTCCTCGTAGTCATACCAGGAATGCAGTTTATAAAGAATATAGGGATAGTGAAGGATTTTGAGAGGATTTTTGAGGAGAGCTCCTGGGAGAAGGTCATAATCCTTTTCACTGTTAAGGATGAACAACAAAAGCAGGTCGTCCAAGACCATTACCTCCAGACAAATCATAGAAAACAGTTTCATGTTCTCAATATTAGTGAGACTGGGGATAGATCTCAGGTTTCAGAATTGCTGAGGAAGGTAAATCAAATAAAGAAAAATTCATCGTCTCAATGCACACTGTCTTAAGCTCCGATTGAGATAGCTATTGCAAAATCTAAACAGGTGTACAGAGGAAAAGATAGGAAATACATTAAAGTACAAATGCAAAATCCTCAACATGTAATTTGTATTACTGATGATGTGATCAGAAATTATGAGGTGTTTAATAAACAGAAAAATTTAAATCTTTAAAATGGCAGATGATAGTCAAGTTTATTTGTATCACGCTTTTCACAATAAACATTATTCCAAAGCAGCTTTAAAAAATTCATGAGGTCAGTGTTTATGATATATTAATATCATGCCTTCATGCCTTATAGTCACATTTAGCAGATTAAAGCTGTGCGTTATAGTTTACGTTTTACAAGCAATTAAGCAGTTGCGATTTGCTAAGCATGAAACATGTGAGGCTTTTTGCAATTTATAACAATTTGGTGCAGTGACAAGGCTTATCATTATTTGGTGACGTGTGTCACTGCTATGCTAAGCAGTTTAACTGAGGAGTTAACTGCAAGTTACGGCATAATATTTATACACTAGACATACATACTACTTTAAACTTTAGTCTTGTAGTGTGAGGGCAACTGAGGCAAGGACTGAAACACTTCATGTTTGGATAACAGAAAAACCTTTTCTCCTCTATTATGTCACTACAATACTATATATGAACTATGAATGAACAATAAGATGCATGCCATGGAATGAAATCAAAAAGTATGATATTAAAACTGTTATATCTTAGATTTTCACTGTAAAGTGCTTAGCTTTCAGTGTAGGTATGCTTATTGTGTGAAATTGGCAGTTATCCTGGAACAAGAACCTATAATGGCTTGTTTCCTTTGTGATCTGAATTGAACATTTTTTTGTGTGTAATTGTCCTTTCAAACCATACATTTCCAACAGATATTTCCTGTTAAGCAGCTGAATGCAGCACAAAGTTTCAAAGTATTAAGAATATTAAAGGCTTAGTTCCCACAAAATTCTGTTGTCATTTACTCACATATTCATGTTGATCCTGTTGATCATGTTGACACAAAAGGGGAAGTTAAGTAGGATTTTCACACTGCAATTTTTTCAGTGCATATAATTAAAGTAAAAGGGGATCCTGTCAAGCTCCAAAACATAAAAATCTCGTAAGTAGTCCATATGACTGGTGAGGACCAGACATAATTTGAATAGTTCTTCACCGAAAATGTTCTTCCCCACTGAAGCTTTTAAATATCCTTCAAACATTATTTATGGTGTTTATGGCCCTGAGTTTGAAACGACAATGAAAAAATGAAGAAGGATATTTCACTCTGGGTAAATGAGCTCTGTATGAAGTTTCCTGACCTGAGAACACCAGGGTTTTTTTTTTTTTTTTTCTTTAAAGCATCTTTTAAAAATATCATATTATGAGCATTATGTGAATAAAATGTGAAGCAAACCAGAATTAATCAGTGGGTTATGTGAATTATTAGGGACCATTCCTGCGGAAAAATTAATGTATCAAAAAAGGTTACAGAAAATGTCTGTTCTGAAATTATAAACAGAAAGGTTTTTTTTTTTTCCTAATGCATTTAAAAACAACAATTGCCTTGTGACAGAGCTTCTCTTTACATATAAAGGCTTCAATTTCTTGGTACAGATGAAGGAAGCTCTAATGAAACAAAAAGAAAAACAATCACCTCAGTGGCTAGACCTTGGCAGTACAAAAATAGAGTTGCTGAAATCCCATTATTCATAATATCATCCGTCCAGACATTTAAGAGATTATACAAGATTAAAAACAAAATGAAAATGGCTACAGCTTTTATTGTTTTTGTCTGTCTCCTTGTGGTGGAGGTGAAAGGTGAGCTCTGCTCATTCTCATATTAATAATGTTTTATGTTTGTTGTGTGATATTTTCAAATATTAATTCTAAAATTGATCTGAAATGAACACTGGGTTGTTTCAGGTTATACACTGCCCATGAAGGGCAGATGCATTTGTGCTGATAAAGGAGTGAATAAAATCTCTCGAAAGGCAATCGAGAAGGTTGAAATCATCCCTCCAAGTCCTTCATGTAAAAGACTGGAAATTGTGTAAGCATATATTTTTGTTTGTACATACATGCTTTGCCTTAGATATTAAATTACAGCTTATTTTATTTGTGTCTTTTTTGTGAAGTGTCTCTCTGATGAGAGGAGCAGGGCAGAAATGCCTGAATCCTGGGTCAAAATTGACCAAGAAGTATATATTGAAAGCCATTCAAAAAAAGGTCAGCATGCAAATATATGTATTTCCTTGTTTAAAACTATATACCTCAGGCCTGTGCAGTGAGACAGTCTCAAATTGAAATGAATACTAGGAAAAATGTACTATTAATTCTGTCTTCTCTTAGCAGAAACAAACAAAAGCCCGCAATAGGAATCAAGCATAGCCGATGTTCTGATCCATGGATCTGCCTGTGAAATCAGTAACCGAATCTTTAAAAAATCATCTGCTTTCAAACATAGTGCCTGAAGACTAAATTTATGCTTTTATTTAACTGACCTCTAAATGCTCTGGTATATTCAGTGTAATCAATGCATTAGATTGATGTTCATGATTTGTTTTCTTTGTTTGAAATGTTCAAAAACTCTTTTAGTTTAAACATTTTTCTTTAAGTTCCTACTTTACCATATTCTCCCAATTATGAGTATGCTGTGAAAAAGGAATTATTGAGATCACATCAAGTGCATGTCATACTTTCCCATCTGAGGATCAAATATGAAATACATGATCAGTTTCATTAACTGTATGCATTCAAAAATTAAGTAATTAAATGTATTAAAGCTTTAATTTATTAAAGCCTCCCATCTACTTTAATGGGAGGCACTTCTGTCTTGAACACTATGTAATAACTGTAATTATATAATTAAAAAAAAATCTCTCTCTCTCTACTGCCTGTTTAGTATAAAGCAGAGCGTTTCTCAGAAGTGCTTTGCTTTAGAGGAAGTCTCACATGGCTGCATGTGGTCAAAATGCTGCAAACACAGATAGACCTTGCATTAAATTGATTGGTTAATTACTTGGTCCTACTGATTACTGCTCAGAATATATCAGTGTGGTTGCAATTACAACTCTGATGCAGTGCCTGTTTATCAGTCTTGTGTAAGTCCTCTATTTGTATGATGAATAAAGGTGATCTCAGTGTGCTTTGCATTTGTGACATTCAGCAGACAAAAGATTTAGGGTAATTTGCTTTGGTTTGTTATTTAATGAGGTGAGAAAGTTAATCCTGAAAGTCTGGATTTTAATTAGTGCTTTGCAATGACTTGCAACAGTAAATGTTGCAATGCAAAAGGCAGAGAAACCCCCTTAATTTTCCATTATCAGCTGTTGAAGTACAAGCTACTTTCTTGAGTGAAAAAAGGGAAAATAAGGGGAAACCCATAACCCCATGTAGACACGGACATACATTTCTAGCTGTAGTGTCTCCAAATTATGCAAGTGCAGGATGGAGACTTTGCTGAGTAATACTGAAACTTCCTTACCAAGTCACCACTGTATTAAAGATTTATAATATGTTGAAGGATAGTGAAATCAAAAGTAAATTCTTCTTCAGTTAAATAAGTACCTTGATTTCTATTCTAAATATTTTTTCAAATTACAGCATTTGGTGATCAGACATTTCCTAGTAGACTATTTGCTGTATACAATGTTGCCAAGTTCTTTCAATGGAAAGCAGCTAAAGCCTGCTTGAAAAATTGCTAAATGTCGCTAGATGATTGATGTCACACACAAAAATACTCTTAAAGGGAACATTTTTTTTTTTCTCTGACAGTGCACAGGCTCAACTGAATCTACTGTTCCTCTCATCAGAGAGAGATGTGTCTGAATGTTTTGCAGTGATAATGATAATATTGCTGAATGCACCGCAAATGCAACAAACAGTGCATTTTTTGTCACATAGAAGCATTGATTTTGAGCTAGAATGCGGACAATTTACTGCTATTAAATTCTGTCGTCATTTTCTCACCCTCATGTTGTTCCAAACCTTTCTGACTTACTTTCTTCTGTGGAAAACAAAAGGAGATATTTTGTAGAATACCAAAACATTTCGGTTACCATTGATTTCTACTGTATGGACAAAAATCTGTTGAATTTCTCAAATGATTGTCTTTTATGTTCCACAGAAGAATTAAATTAATACAGGTTTGGAATGATGACGAGTTAATGATGACAGTTTTCCTTTTTGGGTGAATTGTCCCTTTAAGAACTTTAACATTTGTGAATAGTTAACACCTAACTTATGTAAGACATTGATATTTATCTTTAATCAGGCTCTTATTGAATTAACATTTTACTTCAATTAAAATTAATCATAACTATACATTAAAAGAGAAAGAAGCTATTAAAGCTATTCTGTTAAATTATCCTGACCTTTGTCCTAATGATATTTACTATAATTCTTGCCTTAGAATCCACAATTTAACTGACTATAACCTATTAGTAAGATGATGGTCACAAGAAGCAAAATCATGGTCCTCATTACCATGGTAATATGGTTTTTTTAAATAAATAAGTACATTTTTTCTTTTTGGAGTTTTGCATGCACTTTAATTTAAAAACAGCACCTATTATGGGGGAGACCACCCTCACTTCTGTGATCTGCCCACTGCTCGATTGGCCCACGGTCATGGCCAGTATGCCTGGTAGTAGCTAAAGTCGCTATATAGGTTGGCAACACTGTTTATCAGACCACTTGCAGGCGAACTGAAAAGGGTGCTACTTCTTGTTGGTGGCTGATTGTTTTAGACTGTTTTTGCAACACTGTCTCACTCCCAGCTCGTCATTGACGCTTGGTCAGGACCCCTTGGCGTCGCTTTTTGATGCTCAAGATACCCCTTTCCGTCATTTTTCGACGCACAGGGTCCTCCATTGTTTTCAGTTGTTTGTCAATTTTCATGCATTTGTATTAAATAGAAGTAATTTTATATAAATGTATACTTTCATTGGAGCACCTAACCCCACCCCTACCCTAAAACTACCCACTTCTGAACATTATAAAACATGTAACAGGCAAATAAAAGTACAGTCACAGGTATTTATTGCAAAAAAACAAAACAAAAAAACTAAACAAAACAACAACCATAAACATCGCTGATCGCTGAAAATGATCCCTCTCCGTTAACGTGCTCACATCTCATTCAAAAAGATACTCCCGTAGCATGAAGCAATGGGTCATGAGACACACAAGAGCCAATTGCTAACTTAAGGCTTCTATTGGCAACATTTTTTGAATTCGCACACAGAGGCCGTTTCTCAAAGGACGGCTGCATCCTCCGGAGGTCGCATTTGCAGGCTGCATACGTCTTCAAGCCTGGTTTATTTCAGTTAACTGAGCAGTACATTTGCGAGTCAAAAGCATATTACAACAATTTACACTTAACTAAGAATAGTGGTCAAATTTATAACTATTAATATTCTAAAATAAGATCTTCTTTATGACATATGCAGCCTACAAATTGGAGCTCCAAAGGATGCAGCCTTCAGTCTGAGAAATGGCCAGAGACAGCACACACGAAGAGCTTTACGGCGGACAGAGATGCGATCGCGCCTATTCCTCTCACAAATCAATCGTTTTGCCTCGAAAGACTTGGAATATTATTATTTTTTAAAAGAAATTATGACGGTAGTTGCATATGCCTGTTATATCTTGTGTTTTATTGACATATGGTAGGTTTAGGGGCAGGGGTTGGGTTAATTTAATCATGACGATAAGCCTTTTGCGTCGGCATATTGACGCCAAGGGTTTCTTATTTAAAGCAATGGAGAACCCTGCACGTCGAAAAAGGGGTACACTGTGTGTCAAAAAGCGAAGCGAAAGGGCCCTGACCAAGCGTCAACATTTGAGTTGGGAGTGAGACCGTGTTGTTTTTAGCAAACGGTTTATGGTAATATACAGGAAAAATTGTACAAAAATACAGAATAAGATTAAATATTTTAAGATAAAGTGCCCTTTTAAAAAGAAGAAGAAGAAGAGGAGGAAGAAGAAGAAAGAATGTTTTGTACATGCTTCATTGTATTGAAACATCCATATGTCATATATTATTTAAACACACACACAGTTATATTTAGTTCTTCAATAGGGTTGGTATGAAGGCCATCATTATGCCATAAGGATGATGTCATTTTTGACAATTGGAATCAAAGGGATTTCCCAAAATAGTATAGGCTATAAAAGCTATAAGCTTTTAGATTCAGATTCAGATTCACATAGTCACATTGGTCAAACATGAACCGGTCCATCTTTCTTCTGTCCTTGGTCTTTCTTATCTGCCTGACATTCACTGAGGGTAAGAAATTTTTCGTGCCTTATCTTGCTTTTTTTTTTTCTTTTTTAATAATTTTTCATCATAAGAGTGAGCAGACAAACAAGACCAGCAGATCCAGCAGGTCACACACCTCATCTTGCTTTTCAGCTTGCTTTTAACGACATAGGCTTACCCCATTTACATTTATTTATTTATTTATTTAGCAAAAACATTTATCCAAAGCGAGTTACAAAATAGACAACGAGCGTTTTAACATTAGGAGGCAAACGTGAAAGCAATACAAAGTTTCAATTATATTCCATTGTCCAGATGGACTTAATTAATCAGTCCAATACGATAACCAGAGCTATATGACACACACATTCAGAAAGCGCATCATCAGGACACCGATTCATGATGAGGCGTCTCAAAACGTTTTCTGTTAAATTATATTATATTTGTGCTAAATTGTTGTTAATGTACATTATGACTTCGCTATGTGCTGAAAGACTGTGTATCGTGCATCTTTGTCTTTTTGTGGCTTCATAGTCAGCTGTAATAATGATGTAGCCTAGCTTAATTTTTCTTTCCGTTTGTTTTGTTTTTTTCAAAACACATGCTGATATATCGACGCCATTTTTCTCATTCTTGAAGTGAACTTTTGTCTGTTTGGTGCTTAGAATAGCTGTTTGCCTTGAAATGAACGCGGCGTGTCCGGTGTGCGATACCTGTTCTAGCCGCTACGCGACGCGTGCCCCATGCACTTTATATTAAAAAAGTACACTCACACACACACACACACACACACACACACACACACACACACACACACACACACACACATGCATACAGAGAGTCGACATTTTTGCCCTATTTCAGCTTTTTTTTCTTCACAAAAGACTCTTTAATTACGTTTAAACTACTAGTAAACTACTAGGTAAATGTTTTGAGTGCAAGTTTGAGTGTCTAACATCTGAAGTTATGCCATACATGCCTCTTGAAGCATTAAGAAAGATCGAGGACCACTGAGAAATTTATGAAAATGGTTTAATGTCATTGGCCATTTAGATATTAATTAGAATACCACAGGGCAGACTTTGGCTCATATTTATTTATTTGTAAAAATAATTCTGTGTAATGAACACATTATTTGTGAGTAGTTTCTATATCTATATCTATATCTATATCTATATATCTATATATATATATATATATATATATATATATATATATATATATATATATATATATATATATATATACATATATATACAGGTACTGGTCATATAATTAGAATATCATCAAAAAGTTTATTTATTTCACTAATTCCATTCAAAATGTGAAACTTGTATATTATATTCAGTCATTAAACACAGACTGATATATTTCAAATGTTTATTTCTTTTAATTTTGATTATTATAACTGACAACTAAGGAAAATCCCAAATTCAGTATCTCAGAAAATTTGAATATTTACATTTGAGTTTCAATTCATGACCATCCCTACAGTATAAATTCGGGGTATCTCTCGTTTTTTGAAACAACAATAATGGAGAAGACTGCTGACTTGGTAATGATCCAGAAGACGAACATTGACCCCTCCACAAAGAGGGTAAGTCACAGAGGGTCATTACTGAAAGGTGTGGCTGTTTACAGAGTGCTGTATCAAAGCATATTAAATGCAAAGCTGACTGGAAGGAAGAATTTGGGTAGGAAAAGGTGCACAAGCAACAGGGATGACTGCAAGCTTGAGAATACAGTCAAGCAAAGCCGATTCAAACACTTGGGAGAGCTTCACAAGGAGTGAACTGAAGCTGGAGTCAGTGCATCAAGAGTCACCACGCTCAGACGTCTTCAGGAAAAGGGCTACCAAGCCACTTCTGAACCAGAGACAACGTCAGAAGCGTCTTACCTGGGCTGTGGAGAAAAAGAACTGACTGTTGCTCAGTGGTCCAAAGTCCTCTTTTCAGTTGAAAGTAAATTTTACATTTAATTTGGAAATCAAGGTCCCAGAGGTTGGAGGAAGAGTGGAGAGGCACAGAATCCATGTTGCTTGAAGTCTAGTGTGAAGTTTCCACAGTCTGATGATTTGGGCTGCCATGTTATCTGCTGGTGTTGGTTCACTGTGTTTTCTGATGTCCACAGTCAACACAGCCCTCTACCAGGAAATTTTAGAGCACTTCATGCTTCCTTCTGCTGACAAGCTTTATGGAGATGCTGATTTCATTTTCCAGCAGGACTTGGCACCTGCCCACACTGCCAAAGGTACCAAAAGCTGGTTCAATGACCATAGTGTTACTGTGCTTGATTGGCCAGCAAACTCGCCTGACCTTAACCCCATAGAAAATCTATGGGATATTGTGAAGAGGAAGATGCGATATGCCAGACCCAACAATGCAGATGAGCTGAAGGCCACTATCAGAGCAACCTGGGCTCTCATAACACCTGAGCAGTGCCACAGACTGATCGACTCCATGCCACGCCGCATTTCTGCAGTAATTCAGGCAAAAGGAGCCCCAACTAAGTATTGAGTGATGTACATGCTCATACTTTTCATGTTCATACTTTTCAGTTGGCCAAGATTTCTAAAAATCCTTTCTTTGTATTGGTCTTAAGTAATATTCTAATTTTCTGAGATACTGAATTTGGGATTTTCCTTAGTCGTCAGTTATAATCATCAAAATTAAAAGAAATAAACATTTGAAATATATCAGTCTGTGAGTAATGAATGAATATAATATACAAGTTTCACTTTTTGAATGGAATTAGTGAAATAAATCAACTTTTTGATGATATTCTAATTATATGACCAGCACCTGTATATATAATTTTTCTTCATAAGAGGGAGCAGGCAAACATGACCAGCGGATCCAGCAGGTCACTCCTCTAAAGAATAAGTGTAGAATCTAGTTTTATTCACTATATTTCAGCGTTTTCTTCTTTATCTCTGCTTGTAGGTCAGCGGATGTTCTTAAGCAAGCGATGTCTGTGCTCCAGAACATATGACAGTCTGCGGCCTGGAAACATCAAGGAGTGTAAAGTGCACAAACCAAGTGCATTCTGTAACACCACTGAGATTGTGTAATGCATTTTTTTTTTATTCAGAATGTTTTTGTGATGTTTGTATGTGATCAACACATATTTTTATATAATTACTTTATATTTTTCCCACAGTGTGATTTTGAAGAAACCTCATATAAAAGTCTGCCTGAATCCTAATTCAAAACTGGCACGCCAACTGCAAGCAAATTGTGACAGCTGAGCGCCAAATACACGTCATCATCCATCAGACGACTATAAAACAGTTGTTTAAGAAATGTCCTGTGTTCCTTTTGTGATTGTGGCTTTGCAGAGATGGGGAAATGGTTTCTCTTAATAAAAGTGGTATAATTAAAAAGATTAGAGTAAGACTTTAGCCAATGCCAGCAGAATAATTTAATGATAACCCAGACCCTATATAACACTTTTACTATATATAATCACACACACACTCAAACAGATGCACACATCCCGCTTTTTTTTTTTTTTTTTTTTTTTTTAGCAACTACAGTAGATCAAGATTGATCACACTTTCTGAAAAAAGGCTAGGCTATGACACACACAAAAGACTCTGTAATGAGGTTTAAATGAAAAGTTTGATTAAATTAAGCATTATTAAAAAAAAGGAGAGGCATGAAAGGAAGGAAATAGACTGCTGGCATTCTGCTATATGTTCTGAAGATTTTAGGCAGCCACCTACTCATATGTTTTTCTTACACCAAATTAAAAATTTAAATTATGAGTCCAAAATTGTACTATGTTCTTTGGATTTGAAGTGAATGTTCATATTGTTTATTATTATTATTATTATTATTATTATAAAAAAAAAAATCATGAAATATTAATTCATGTCGACTTAAGAAGGTCTTAAATGTTTTAGGATATCTGGTCAAGCTACTGCCTTGTGTTGTTTTCAGTGTTTCCGTGTAAAGAAGCCTAGAAAAAAATCTAATGTTTGTCAAAAATATGTTGGTGTAATGTTTAGTCTGTTTAATATGGAGTGTTATTTATATTAAACAACAAAAATTACATTCTTAATATATTAAATAAAACTCATGCACACATACAAACACATGATTTGAGATGATCTAAAGAGCAACTTGAAGAATATTTGATCATCTGTACAGTCACATAATAAATACATAAATAAATTATCTTAATTTAATTACATTTAATGATAGCCTAAATAAATAAAGTTTAAACAATTTTTTTTTACACAATTTGTAAAAACATTTTACACAATTGTTGTTGTAACTATTCAGGTGATTTTTTTCTTGTTGGATTATGCCCTCTATTGGACATAACTGATTTGTAAAGGCAAAGCTTTGCAATAGCACCAGCTGCATCATAAACTATTTGAATAACTCATATTGTCTTCAAAGAAGATTCAATGATAGATCCAGGGTTTTAAAAAATACTCTGTCTGTGATACATTGGAAAAAAGAGCAAGTGACCATAAATTATATATTAGCCTACACTTTGCATGTTTGACCAGAATAACCACACAACATTCTGGTAATAATTTTAATTATATTTGTCCCAGAGTTTTTCAAGTTACTGTACTTTTACGTTTTCCACATAGACAAAAGTGACAATTACAAGCATGAGACATTTGATACATATGATGACAAATCAAGGTAAATCTATTGCTATTGTGCATACATCAAATGACAGCTATAAAATAGCTTTGGCAAGTCAAGGGAGTTGACTTAAAGGAAAAAGTTCAAAAATGAGTTAAAATGTCATTTCCACCACATGGTTTTCAGAAAAATGTCAAGAATAACATGAATAATTCACCTGTTATTCATGTACAATAAAATACACAATAACAGTGCCCATACTTTTTTAATCCATCATTTTGCCATATCTTTAAATAAAAAAACATAAATAAAAAAATAAAAATAAATAAAAATAAAATTCTAAACACGACCACAAGCACCGTTTTGCATCTCTGAAGGTGCTTAGTTCCTGAATGAATCAACCGTTTAAATGATTTGGTTCAATCGCAATGACTCACTTATGAATAGTGACTAGCTGCCACCTACTAGCGGTTTTAATTTCACATTTAAAGTATCTTTTCATTTTTTTTTTTAAAATAATTTCAAATATCAGTATTCAACGTATGTTAATATGTTTATGTTTATATACTTAAAGCATTCCATGTCCCTCTGAGCTGCATTAAACAGTGTGTAAATCCATTTGAATGGCACTTCAGATGCAGCTTCTGTTTCTTCTGGATTGTAAAGATGACTTTCGTTGATACTGATTTCATTTGCTTGGTAACAGCCCAAATATCTTTTTATTCTAATCGACTGATTAAATGTAAGATTTTGCCTCAAAAGATGGTAAAAAAAAAATCTTTATACATGGCTTTCATTTTATTTAATTTTATCTTTTATCTCTATCTAAAAGAAAAAAAACTTATTGGAAAAGATTAATTTCACTGCTGTGAACTGACCACCACACAGAATATGAAGAATATCAAAAATTTTAGGAGTCTCTAGCTGTCCACGGTAGTCCGATATTAGCAGTCAGCAAAATATCGTCTAATTATCGTTATCGACCAAATCCCAGAAAATAGCGAGATTTTTTTTTTCTTTGGCAATATCACACACCTCTCCTGTTAAGGTTACAATATGACTAATAACAAAGCCAAAAGCTGTTGAAAACCACGCGAAATGTTTTACTGTGGAGATGTTTAGTTGGATTTCTTATTAAAAATAGGCTAATATAGAAAACAACACATATTAGAATATTGTAATTAGATAAATCCTTTCGTAGTTAAGGTGTTCTGTCGATTTGTGCTACCCTGTCAGATTTTGCTACCTCCCATTAAAACAGTAGGTAGTACAATTCGACAGCGAAAAATGCTATCTGTCAAATTATGATTTATTAATGTCTACACCTACCACAACCCTAAACCTACCCTTACAGTAACGCAAATACAGTAATTATGTGTTATGTTCGCGGTTGTGGCTAGAAGGAATACAGCTAACGGAAACCAACAATAAATAATATTGTCTACCTATTAGATTGTGTTTTATTAATGTCTACACCTACCCCAACCCTAAATCTACACATACAGTAATGCAGACACATTATATATTGTTGTTCAGCATGAGAAAAAAGACGCAATGTTGATGTGCGCATGCGCAGTAAGCCCTGGTAGGAAAATCTGTCGGGTAGGATAAAATGTCAGGACAAAGGACACCTAGATATTGTCCGAATAAAACCTAATGCATCTTCTGTCATACTTTTCTCCTGTGACCAGTCATTACATGAAAATCTAGGACGAGGGCTGTGTAATATTCAATGGACAAATGCTGTTTGTTTCATGTACCACTAGATTGCAGTATTTCATAAGTTTTATTATTACAAAACATATAATACATACATAATCAGGAAAAATATGATTGTATCCCTAACAACAACATTTACATCAACAAGACAAACATGGGTTTACATACTCAGACTTAGCAAAGCACAATAACACAGCATGTATCTTTAAACATGTCCTCATAAAACACCAAAATTGTTGTGCTTTTTTGTTGTTTATAAGTCTAAGGGATGAAATTAGAGAGTTAAGTTCAGCTAGGAAAAATGGAAGACACAAAGAGGACTTACACTATTTTTGCTTATGGATACAGAATTTTGCATATAAAATAAAGAAGTTCACAAGATATTCATGAGAAACATGTTTTGGGTTTTCGCAATAACAGATAATATCTTTGAGGTCAAAATTGTGAGCCAGATTTATAGCACCAAAAAATATAAAAACTTGACATTAGCCCAAAATCTATTAGTAATGCTACAATCAAAAAATTAAATCGGCAGCTGTTTCTTCTGTAAGGCCTCAAAATGAACAGTTCTCATCAAAGTCAGAATATTTAGAAATGGAGGAATTAACAGGATAGGTTTTATGAAGGCGTTTATAATGGACTTCCTTAACCTTGTTTTTAGATATACAAACCTTACTTGGTAAAAGCCAGGCTTTTTTTCCAGACTATATCAGTTATAAATTAATTACAGTAGAATTTACCTCTGGGAGTAATCTTTCTTTTTATTTGAAAAGGTTTGTGGATACACTTCCTGTCTAAAATGTTAATACCACCCAAGAGCAAAGCAGGATATATAACATTACTTTTACTAAACATCAGGTGACTTAACTAATTGGATTAAACCTGCTGGTATAGCTTTTATCAAAATATTGCAATCTTTTGGTGGAACTGGGAAGCCATGGTGATTCATAAATTGTCCATTAAAGTATTGCCAAAATCATCTAACACAGATAGAATGCAATTGAGATTGTTATTAAACCATTTAGGGGAAAGAAGGGACTTGTTTCTGACAGTTATATCAGCATTGTTCCAGAGAAAAACTTTGTGTGGAGAAAAACTACGGACAAAACTAAATTCCAAGAGAGAAGACATTGTTGATGAAAATGAGCCTAGTTAAGGCAGTGGGCAACTAGCTAGGTGAAAAATTATATTTCAATAAGAAACAAATTTGTTAAAGATTTTGGTTGGAAGGAAATACCATAATAGATTTGCAAGGCATCTCTTTAGCCAGTTTACTTTAAAGGTGTTTATGTTGTCCGCAAAAAAACAAAAACAAAACAAAAAAATCAAGGTCACTGACACTTGGAAAAAACTTCTTTTTTTTGTGTGTGTGGCCTATTTTTCCAAATGAAATCTAAAAAAAATTGTGTTAACTTCCTTTATAGCTTTGTCATTTATAAATAGGGAAAGCGAAAGAGTTCTTCTACCTTAGATAAAAGGACTCTGAGATGGCAGAATTTTTTAAGGTGTCAAAGGCACTGAAGAACCAGTGACATGATATGGTTATCTTAAAATGAAGAGAGACAGTTCACAATTTGTAAAAAGCTTTTTTTTTTTTTTTTGAAGTTGAACAAAGTAACAAGCAACTACAAAAATGGGGGAGTAAGAATATAGGATATGGGATAAGTAATCTCATAAAAGACTTTTCATTTATTAGGTTCCCTGATGAGTAATCTGTGAAGTATGAGACATGTGTATTGGAGAAATGAGTGGAGCCTCCTGTGGTCACCTTTGCGCCCCCGCATGCTAAATATCAGCTCGAGTCCTTGAAGCCTGCAGCATCTATTTTGTAATCGGAAAATGGAAAAAAAAAGCCTCAATAGGCCTACTACCCACGTATATCATCTGTTAGTGAACTTATTAAACCACTAGCTTGGTGCTGTGGATATTGTGGATGATGTTTTGAGAAAGTGACTGAATGTCAAACTGCTGTTTACTATTCTAATTAGCTGGAAATCCCCGTTTGTGATTATTCTATAATGTCAGTCAATAATTCCAGTTCAAAGCCATGTTTCCATTTCCCTGTCGTACTCTATAGCCTATTAGGAAATATGTGGATCTTAATCTTTTTGATTCCTAGACCCGGCATTATCCAGTAAGATATTCAACATAATTTTTTTGAAATTTAGAACTTTTATGAAAACACTGAAACTATTTCTAGTAGCCTTCTATGATGCCAACTTGCAGCCCCTTGAAAGTGTGCTGAGGCACACCCCAGTCCCCAGAACCCCTGTTTTAGTACCATGTTTTAACCCAATAGTCAAGGAAAAGATGGTTCTCTTTTTTTTTATCTTGTATACCTTATATAATGGTTAATGAGTATCTGCTTAATATGACTAAACAACTGAAGAGGAACAGAAAAGTGAAGACAGAGCTGCAACAAATTTAACTGTAAATAATACTTAGAATGAGTGAAGAAGTAACCCAAATGAGCAAATGTGCAAATGTGCAATTTCGTGCAATCAGCGGAATGTTTCCAGGATGTTGGTGTTTACAAAAACTAAATATATAGCTTTGTTATATGAAGGTCACATTAAAACTGTCTTGGCTACCTTTCAGATGTTTTTAATGTATAGAGTTTTAAAAAATGTTGTTGTTTTTTCCCCCTTTAACTATGAAAATCATCATAAAATATGAATATTTAACATTTTTTTATTATTTCATTATATTTTAATTATATTTGTCCCAGAGTTTTTCAAGTTACTGTACTTTTACGTTTTCCACGTAGACAAAAGTGACAATTACAAGCATGATATGAGACATTTGATACATATGATGACAAATCAAGGTAAATCTATTGCTATTGTGCATACATCAAATGATAGCTATAAAATAGCTTTGGCAAGTCAAGGGAGTTGACTTAAAGGAAAAAGTTCAAAAATGAGTTAAAATGTCATTTCCACCACATGGTTTTCAGAAAAATGTCAAGAATAACATGAATAATTCACCTGTTATTCATGTACAATAAAATACACAATAACAGTGCCCATACATTTTTAATCCATCATTTTGCCATATCTTTAAATAAAAATGTATTATTGTTCATAAAATATGTATTAGAATATATAATTGACAAAATTTATAAGGATAAATTGCACCTGAAAAAACAAATGTTCCTTTTGAATTAAACAAAACCAGTTGAAAGCTTGAGTTTCTCTCATTTGTGTTTTTTTTTTTTTCATTCTAAAATACACATGAGAGGATGTTTCTTTTCCTGGTTCATGTAGGCTTATAAACATGTAAACAAAAAGGTTACTGTAAAGGTCAAAGGTGAGTCAAAAGATCTCTTGGGATCTAGAGACAAAGTTTTTGATAATTGACAAAGTTTAGATTATTTAAAACAAAATCAGGGTATTTAAAAATCATGGCCAAATGACAGCTATGATTGAACTATTTTTTTTACACTGAATGGAAACATCTTTTCATATTTATATATTTATTTCTTTGGTTTACACATTAAAATCCAAAAATGGCCTTTGTTTGCACTGTAGATTTAATTTAATAACTTATGTATAAATATTACGCCAAAAAAACAAAAAACAAATGAAAACTCGTGGTATTGATACGCAAAAATGGACTTTGGCGTTTATATGCTACGTGCGTTTTTGGCGTGCATATAATATGCAGTTTTCGTGTGCACATGATACGAAATTTGTTGACGTGCATATGATACGCAGTTTTCGCGTGCATATGATACGCATCTACACCACATATTTTATTTAAAATATTGCATGTATAACACTTAAAAATACAGTCTTCCAATGCTGGAACAGTGCATCTTCACCATTTCTCCTGTCTTAGGACGTTTTGCAGTGCATTATGTTCTCTGGATTTATCCTCACAAGGAATCTTTAGACAACAGAAACATAATGGGGAAAAAAAGACAAGCAGCCAAAGAATACATAGCCGTCTGCAAAACCCAGGTGCTGCTCCAAAACGTGGCCACCATCTTTGCTCACCCTCCACTTTGACAGAAATGTCTTCTCTGAAAAACAAGTAGAAGAAATACCACACTTTTAAAAGGTAAACCTCATGTAGAATACACAACCCTCTCAAAATCATAGTTGTTCTCTGAATTATCAGTCTCAGGGTGGCTGGCCTGCTCATGTCTTTCTTGATGCTTCATTGCAGTTGCCTTTAAAACACCAATATAAAAAAAATGTAGTAAATCTTAAATTCCATTAAAAACTATAACAAACTAATTCTAAAACTAGAAAGGTAGCTAACCATAAAACTTGTTTAACCTAGCTAACATAGGATTTTATTTTCTCAGGCTACTGGCCAACATTAACTACTAAAACCTGAACTAAATTTCACATTAGATAACCTAATGTTAATATAAGATAAGCGTTGCTCGTTAAAAACTATTTTAATTCGGTAACTTAATTCAATAAGCTGACAAAGGTCGTTTGAAACGACAGCGCAGTTTACCATAGTAAAGTTTTGTAACCGCCATGTTGACTAGTAAATGTTACTAACATTAGGTAAACTGGTGTGCAAAAATCTGACACAAACACACAGACAAACGTACATATATTTTTACCTTGCTTGCTGGTCTTTTTCTCTCGTAAGGTGCATCGATACACAGCGCAGATGTTCTCCGGAGCTCTCCCACTCTCGCGGGTTCATCCCCGGGAAAAACCCGCAGCGCTGCCCGCTGATTCCGTGTCTTTCTCAGACTCGAGTGGCGCGGCGAGGCGCGACTCCATAAAAAACAATATAGAACTCATTATATATACTATCTACAGTGGATGCGGACAGTAATGTGATGCCCCGGTATATTTCTGATGTACAGATGTGCTCCAAGCGCTAGCTCTGTTTCTGACAGGAAGTACAAACTGATTTTCCAATCATTACGATGTAACACATCCAGTGTAGTCAGTCCCAAGCTGTTGCGGCGTTGTAGACAAGGTGTAGGGCAAATTGTGTCAATTCAAATGTAAGAAATGAGGAAAATAAAACGACCTCAGTATAATGGCGCCAAAGAGACCGTTACAGTAGTAGCCTATACAGCAATTTAAAAAAATACAGTAAGTCTCTATATGTGGGGTCTGACGTCACAGAGAATTCCCATGATGCACAGGGTATTACAGTTATTTACTGTAAAGGGAATTTGCAGTATTACACTGGGTGATATACAGTAAATAACTGTGGAAATTACAGAAATGTCTAACAGTGATAAGAACCAATGATGGCAGTCTAGCCTAATTTTCTTTTGCAAACAGCTCTGTTTTTTTTTTTTTTATTATTTTTAGAATATGAAGACTGCCTAGTTCCAATTGTTTCAAACTGATTTCAAATCCGTCCATCATTATTCAATGGGATTTATATCTGGACAAATTGCTTGTCATTTCAGAACAGCTTTGGAAATGTTTAGGAACATTTTCTTGCTGTCCCATGACTTTTGATACAGGTAATCCTATTAGATAGAGTTCATGATGTCACTTCATTTATGGTAAAAAATGAAATGTATCAGAGTCCATTACGGTAAAGAAATGCCCGAGCCAGCACTTGTTCAGGGCGGTCTGAAAATAGACAAAATATTCAGCTTGACAAAGGCAGCATTTTCTGTTCCTTATTTTGCAATTTCTGTCTGTCCAACAAGGCACTTGTGTTTACCATCAAACTATTTTGGTAAACAAGTTTCAATGATGACTTGAAAGTTTCAGAAATGTTCATACACTAATTATTTATTCAGCACAGTAAAATTCCCATCTTAAAACGGGAATCTGAGTCTAAGCTTTAATTATACTCAAATGTTAATACTATTTATATTACTTGCATCAGATCAAATGTTTTACTACAGATCTTTATTGGAAAGATTCCATGAGGTGTGTTGCTCTTTTCTTTTTTTTCTTTTTACTTTCTCTTTCTTTCTTTTTTTTCTTTTTTTTTTTGCATTGCCATTTTAGATTATATATATTATACATACTATTATAATAATAATTAATTATGCTTAATTACATGCAAGTAACCCAGCCAAACCTAATCCTAACCCTAACCATATTACAAGTAGCCTACATGTAGTTAATTAATATTACTCAGTGCGTAAATGTATAATTACACTGTAACAAGGACATCTTAAAATAAAGTGTAACCAACATTCTTATATATAACATTCTTAAATATAAGAATGTTTTCTGTGGCAGGTAGGACAATAGTATATTTAGTAATTTTTAGTCTTGTATAAAAGTTTATGTCTTTGTTGGGTCTGATTTAAGGTCTTTTGGTCCTCACAAAGTAGTAAAAACAAGTTCACTCACACACACGCACACACACATGTACATATACACCGATCAGGCATAACATTATGACCACTGTCAGGTGAAGTGAATAACACTGATTATCTCTTCATCACATCAGTGGGCACATGAGCAATGGAAGAAGGTGGCCTGGTCTGTTGAATCGCATTTTCTTTTATATCACGTGGATGGCCGGGTTCATGTTTGTCGCTTACCTGAGGAACACATGGCACCAGGATGCACTATGGGAAGAAGAAAAGCTGGCGGAGGCAGTGTGATGCTTTGGACGATGTTCTGCTGGGAAACCTGGGTCCTGCCATCCATGTTGATGTTACTTTGACACGTACCACCTACCTAAGCATTGTTGCAAACCATGTACACACCCTCTAAAACGGTATTTCCTGGTGGCTGTGGCCTCTTTCAGCAGGATAATGTGCCCTGCTACAAAGCAAAAATGGTTCAGGAATGGCTTGACAAGCACAACAAGTCTGAGGTGTTGACATGGCCTCCAAATTCCACAGATTTCAATCCAATCGAGCATCTGTTGGATGTGCTGAACAAACAAGTCTGATCCATGGAGGCCCCACCTCGCAACTTATGGGACTTAAAGGATCTGCTGCTAACATCTTCGTGCCAGATACCAAAGCACACCTTCAGGGGTCTAGTGGAGTCCATGCCCTGAGGGGTCAGGGTTATTTTGGCAGCAAAAGAAGGACCAACACAATATTATAAAGGTGGTCATAATGTAATGCCTGATCGGTGTACATATACATATACGTTTACATACATTCTGATTATGCTGCTTGAACTTTGAAATATTGCATCACAGTATTACTATGCATCAGCTTTAAAATAAAGCTTTGTTTTGTCAGTAAAAGTCAAATCAGACCTCACAACACAAATGTCAGATGACAGTATAGTTATGTTTAGCATGGCTGGCCACAAAATGTAGTTCATCACATTTGAGTCTCCCTCATGGTATAAAACATGAAACTGAAAGTTACATTTCACATCATTTCAAGAGAATGAAAACCAGGTTCCAAAGTGAAACAAGCCCTTGTTTACAGATAAAAGAGTAGTTTAGCCCTTTGATGCACAATCTATGAAAACCCCTTCTAATGCACAACATGGGTCTAAAATGACCCGTATTCATTTCCTATGTTATTTCATGCTTCGCTGGGCTTTTCTTTTTCTTTTTAACTTTTGAAATCACTTTATTTCAGCATTTAATATTCCCTGGTCTATAAATACCATGAATATTCAAAATATCTTTTACAATGACCACAAATTAATGTATTTTTTCCATAGGTTTTTTGTTGCTAAATCAAGTTTATACACATGGGTCAAAAATGACCCATCTATGCAAGCATGATAAAACAAAAGAATAAAGACATTTTGTTCAAATAATGATTTTAGCAGTTATTTAGACCAGCACATTTAACACTTGAAATATGTTTATTTGCCACTTTGTCACACACAGACTAAGATAGACATATCACTGACAACCGATAACACTGAAATTGAACTGTCTGTACTGCAATTGTAATGAATGTGACCGAATAGATGAAAATAAAACTAACAAAATAAAATCACACAGGTACAGCGCTATATCAAATTGCCATCTCAGTGCTTAAATGCCTCACAAATGACAACTACAGGTTTGTGCTCTTTGCACACAGGCCTGACACTTAACACCAGATCCTCTTCCTCTTCGATTGACCGCTCTGTCTGATGTATACCTGTGGCTGGGTGGTGACTGTGTTTTGTTTTTTATCCCACATCTTCCCATTGCCTCTGTAATATGGTTTTGAAGGTGAGGCCTGCCTTCCAAGCATCTCTTCATATGTGGCACGACAAGCTCTTTGACCAGCTCCTTGATGAATAGCTGTCATGCATTGTTCACACCAACCATGTAATCAGGGTGTTGCTCAGTGAAGTTGGTGTAGGCCAGGGATGGTCAGTGTAAATACTGGGGAGCCACAGCCCCGCAGAGTTTTGCTCCAACCTTGATAAAAACTCACCTGCCTCTAGCTTTCTGGTAACCCTTAGACCTTGATTAACTTGTTCAGGTGTGTTTGATTAGAGTTGATGCTGAACTCTGTAGGACTATGGCTCGCCAGGACCGCCCCTGGTTTTGGCAATGATGGTGGTAACATCCAGCACATTGTACCACAGCACCACGAGCCACCTCCATGTTCTCCGCTTACAAGAGCCAACCATTTTTACTCAATCTATTGGACTGGGTCTGAGTTTCCTCTTCAGAGGACTCAATGCCATCAAATGAGCCTTCTTCATCAAGGAGAACTGGATTTATACCCACAACTCCAGATTGACCCTGTGGCACATAGTCTAGGTCATTGTCACAAAACAGAGCCAAGGGCCAAGGGTTAAAGGTGAATGTGACTTTATTCAACAATAGTGATAAGATAGTTTGTGCACGTGGAGGGGAGTCTTTCAATGGGGGAGATCGCTGAGTACTGGATGGTGTGAGTCCGGAGAGCAATGGGAGTTATCGTTGGAGGATTCGGTGGAGTATCACTGGAGAGATCTGAGGAGTCACAATGGGAGACCAGTTAGTAGTCAGGAGCCAGGTTACCATTCCGTATGTGAACCGTAGACCGGACGATGAATGTCAGAGAGTGTGGGTGCTTTATGGCAGTGTTGATGAGGGTGAGCAGGTGCAGGTGATCAGTACTCAGGTGACTGCGATCTCGTGATTGCTTGTGATGACGTTGACGGTGACTCTCTGACAGTCATCAGCTTTAGATATTTCAGACTCTGAATCAGGACTAAGAATTGCTTGATCTTCCTCATCATGCAGCATCTCTACAAACATTTCAGCTGTTAATCTAGAATGTCTGGGATCAGCCATACTATCACTCTAGATAAAGAGTGCACAACAAGCAGTTGATCATGTATATACTGATTATATATTTTCGCTATCAGACAGAAACCTTGTATGTCCAAAACTATTACTTTTAAGCAACACTGACAGACATAAAGAGTGACCAATAACACTGATTTCTGACAAAAAATCAAAACGATGAAATGGAGATACGAGGTTTCTGCCTGACAGCAATGATTTATACTTGCATATAATAACGTATTATTTTGACTTTTATGAGTTTTTATGAGTTGTGAAATGTGTGGCAGGCGAAAAGTTTTCTGCAATAAATATGTTCATACTTACAAAAAAAAAAAAAAAAAAAAGCAAATAGCAAAGGTTTCTATATGGGTCATTTTTGACCCATGTGTGTAAAATCCATGTAGAATTACAAAAACTGTTTTTTTTTTTATTTATTTTTTTTTTTTAATAAACATAATGATTTGTGGAAGTCAAAAACAACATATTTAAAGACTATCTGGAATAATAAATTATATAAAAAACATTTCTTTCAGATATTCACCAAAGAAACACTCAGCCATGACTGAAATAACATAGGAAATGAATAGACCCATGTTGTGGATTAGAAGGGTAGTGACACATAAACGCGATTTTTATTCAAAAAGTAAGAAAGAAAAAATAAAAATAAGGATTTGTGATTATCAAAAACAAGTTAATTGAGGAATTTCTGGAATTCTGAATGATGAAATTAATTTCTTGCAAATATATAGAAAAAATAAACACTTGATGTGCATCAAATAGTTAAGACTGCACAATTGTGATGTGCAGAAGAAAAGAAAAATGCAACCTCAAAGTAACTCATTTAGAAAATGTTTTTATGCATCAGTACATGTATTTCCCCCCTTTTGTAGCTCATTGATTGAATAATGTATGGGTATCTTCCCTAATTATTTCTTTTCTATTTTTGAGTTGTCTTTATCTTATTGCATGCACTAGGCTATATGTGAGATTTTATAACTAATCCAATAAAAATCCAATAAATAAATAAATAAATAATAAAATTAAAAGTTCCTTGCCATTTGTTAATTATTACCAATGAGTTAACAACTGAGATTCAGAAGTAAAATATTAAATTCCATAATGGGAATTCATGTGATTATCTTCCCACCTCCTTTAAGAGTAAAGCTATATAATTATTTTCCCCTGTCAGTAAAATTCCAACTCAGACGCATATTTTTTCACCCACTTGCTATTATAGGTCTATCACTTCCTCTTCTGAGCATCAATATAAACTGGGCAGAAGACTGATCTCGTCCTAGACTTGCTTCAACACAACTGATCTCAGCCTCAACATGTCACTGCTCTCTTACGTACTGCTGGCAGCTACTGCAGTGTGCTGCTTCACAACCCTCTGCGGTAAGGTTTTATTTTATTTTATTTTGTTTTACTTTATTTACTTTTATTTGTGCATTCTGTGTGCTCAATATTATGTGTTTTTTTTTTAAAAAAAAAATAGATGTCTGTATAAACCAGCTTTCAAAGTTTAAAAGGTGGATCTTGGTTAAAGGGTAAAATGTGCTATAATTTACTGCAGGTTAATTGTATGCTCAACTGTAGCCGTAATTATTTTTAACAAATTAGCCATTTATTCTGCGTTCTTTATTTCTAATAAAATGGTTACCACATTGTTCTTTAGAGAAATATAATTCTAACTCTATGCCTACATGGCTTCTTTTAGCATTGCCAATGGAAGGCTTTGGTTTCAACAAGTGTCAGTGTGTGGCCACCACCTCATCCGTAATCTCATCACGAGTGTTCCAGAGGATTGAGATCGTGCCTCCAGGAGCACACTGTCGCAAAACCGAGATCTTGTGAGTCATGATGTTTTGCCTCTAAACGTTGGTGGCGCGTGCACACTTCAATCACAGACATGAGGGAAATGTGCAAAGGGGTGCATGTTTCCTCTGTTCTAACAAACCTCAGCGCTCTCAAAAATATACATCATTCTCTCATTAGCCCACGCAGCTCTCAGACAAATGTCACCTATCGCCTATATTAGACAAGCACATATTGTTGCATATCTTTATTAAATCTTTTTAAATTCCTTAGGATTACCAAAAAGAACAACGAAACAGTTTGCATAGACCCTGAAGCACGATGGATCAACACTGTCATCTCAAAAGTAATGAGGAGGTAGGGTTTAAGTGTTAACTCCCAAAATCAAGATTGTGTAATCTAGATTTGACCTTTTGTTTTTTTTCTTTCTTTGCATCATCTAAAGGTCGTCTTCTTTTGTTTCTTTTTCCTACAGCAAAAGAACTGCAAAGGAAACTGCTGTACCCACTGTGGCATAAATCAACGCGAACAAGAACAGCTTTCCATTTCCTGCTTTTCAGTTATTCCTTTTCATTCAAACAGCCAACTCAAGTGTGCTGAATGTTATTAGACCATATTTTCGCAGTCACAAATTAAAAACAATCTGTCTACAAAATCTGTACTTATTATTTTGAAATAAAAATCTCACAACCTTCTTTCTTTAAAATGACATCTTTATTGCCTTTAAGTTGGGAGACTAGGACAAGACTGAGAATTTCTTGTTTTACATATGGGCCACATGTAGCACCATTTACATTTGCAAAAAGAAAGATTTTTTTACCCCATATCATCACCTTATATGTTCATAGACTAAATTAGAGTTACAAAATGTGTATTCCTCAGCTGAGGAGAAACTGCAAAAAAAAAAAAAAAAAAAAAAAAAAGAAACAAGTCTCAAAGTCATTGAGAAAATCCAGTGATAAAGCCTTATCATCACATTGGGAAAATGCTCGTTTTTGGATATTCTAATTATTGTGTCTCAAGGTTCTTGGCAAAACAATGCTTTACATCATCTTACAATCATGCAAGTCCTGCATTAATTTGAATTTGTCATCAAGACTGACTTCAAACCCTGTTATCATAAAACACATTCAACGAAAGACTACTGCTATTTTCCACATGCTTATTACTAGTTTAAAATACTGCTTTTTCATCAATCTGGATTAAAATAACTGTCCAGTTAGACCATTTGCCAAGAGTAAATATGTTCAGCTTGTGGGAATTTCCGTGAGGAGAACGTACACAAGTATCAATCAGAAAACAAAACTGCTACCACTAAACCAGGGAAATGGTAATTTTCTCAACTTTGTAACAGAAAGATTTAAGATCCTGCCATTTCTGCAAAACAAATTGGCTTATCACTGCTGACCGTGACATGTTTTAATAACAACAATATTATAACTGGATCACGGCCACTTTAGAAGTCATCGTGTCTCTCTGGTGTAGAGAAGAGATGGACAGATGAATGGATGAGTGGATGGAAGGGTGCTGGGATGGATGCTGGTGCTGGCTCACTCTGTAAGCGTCTTGCTTTCACAGGCAGTACTGCTGTAGAAAAGATGGTTCAGACTAGGCACAGTTTGATAAAAGAGGAATGCTCTACTTGTCAATCAGTTTGCAAAAGTGACAAAGAACTGAAAGCACTCATGCTCATAAGGCATTCCACTTTTAGAAATGATGCAATGTCAAATACTGCACAGGATTTCCTGATTAAATACTTTGTTAAATAAAAACTCTGTTTTTGCTGACTAAAAAAACCTAATCAAAAATGTCATTGAATTTAACAGGGATGGGAGTTAATCAGTAAGGTTATTGTTTATTTTCTAAAGTCTGATGGCAGTGATAAGTAACATGCAGCACACATAGTCCAACACTTAACAGTCCACTTCAGCACCTCTGACCTTTCCTTCTGAAACGTTTTACTCATACCAGCTCAAAACAGAACAAGGCACAGTCTGCCAAAGCATGTTAGGAAAGCTATAGCTTTGTCCATTTTTAAACATTTTGATGATTGCTAGCTTGAACAAAGGACTTTTGCTTTATTAAAGTCAGAATTCATGCAGGGAAATGTGTCCACAGTAGTCTTGTGATAGACAACAACACTAACATCAAATAAATGCTTTAGAAAATGTATATGTTTTTGCCCAAATTCAGATTAAGGCTGCAATGCACTACACAACTTTTGCCCACATTTACAGTCTTGACAAGTTGACACTAGCAGCCTAAAGTCAGAGCAAATGCAGATTTGAGTTGACAGATTTCACAGAAAATCACAGTGTATGATGGGCACAGACATTTATTTTCGGACTATGAATCTGTCCAGTCAGAGGATATCAATCATTTTTACAACACATATTGTTTTAATTTGGTTATGCTTCTTTAGTCTGATGACTGACAGGTAAAGGAACCAATCACATTTCGTTTAGTGTTGCATTATGTTAAGGGGGCATGGAAATGTCCCCACAATAATAGATGAGTGTGTCATACTCTATGCAACGAACTTTACTTATTTCATAGTTTTGAAAATCTAGCATTTAGTTGATCCTGATTAGCAGCTATTGTCTCAGTTGACGGCTTTGTTCTTCCATGAGGGGGTTTGGTGCTACGGCATCTTTGTTTCCAGGTGGAACGTTAAAGAGCGCTACACACGCTTCTCCTGGAAATTCTGTACAATTCAACCAATCAGATGACGACTTTGAAACTCCCGAAGTGTTTCTAATTTTGTGTGCCATATGTATCAGACATTTGGCCAACAGTCCGTGGGCATGACGCCTGAAGCTGAGACTATGCATCTTCTTACATTAGCAATGTTTTCTTTCAAACTTACAAATTAAACTTGTGCACAAATTTGGAAGAGTGCATAATACATAAATCACTGAATAAAGCACCGTTTGAAGAGTTGAAGAGAACAAAATCGCCACTTCCTGATAAAGTTGCGCTAAATATCACGATGAAAAATTTAATTTGCTGCAATAGGAGAAGGCACTGTATATAATCATTTTTGTATACAATAAACTGTATACAATTTAGAGCATGCAGACAAAACGCGGTCATGTTATCTTATTTTCGGAAGCTGCTGTTTGGGAGCGCAGTTCTGGAAGTTAATTATAACAAAGCACTTTTACGAGACTTTACTCAAGCAGTTTTAGAATGACAAAACTAACATTTCAGATGCTGTGCAATGAGATCGGTCCTTTGGTTGGTCCAGTTGCTGTCCTATTGCAAAGTCACATGTCTTTTTTGATGTGCATTAAGGAATTTATTTGGTAAAAGTAGTTTATGCGCAAGTTTTCTTAATGTATAAGAAATTTATGAGACATCATTTTAGAATTTATGCGCTTCTTGGCATTTCAATCCTGTGATTTTTTTATGCGATATCCCAAAATGCACATAAAAATAAGTGGATGGAAGCATAGCTAATGACACGTTTCTGCATGACTTTGTTTTGTTCGGAACAATACATAAATTTGTTCGTTTAAAATCTATTCCAATTTTAAAAGTTGTGAAGTGTATTACAGCTTTTAGAGAAATTTAGCAAATGATTATGTCTTGCCAACCTTGAAAACCATAAAAATGTAGATAGAAGAGTGAGAAAGGCCTCTAATTATGGAATAATTAGTTGTGCCAAACAAATAGAATGACATTTCTTGTAATTTCTCTACTCCAACAAATCACAAAATTACATTTCTAAACATAAATTAACATTCATCCTGTACCAATGCAGCTGACAATCCATTACCATCGAGTTAAAGGCATAGTTCACCCAAAAATGAAAACTGTTCCACAGAAGAAATAAAGGCATAGAGGTTTGAGTCATTTTTGGGTGAACTATGCCTTAAACTCCTAGGTAGTCACCTGTAGCAATTATAAATTGTCCCAATAATGTCAACCATCTGCCAATCAGAGATTCTTTGGAGATGCTCTCTGACATGATGACATCACTGAGGCAGGGAGGACTTTGTATTGTGTAAATATACATCATTACGGTGATGTGACTTAGATGCCAATGCAAGCAGCAAGAGAAAACAGCACAGCTGGGTTATAATCAGTAGGGCTGGGATCCTCTTTAATAGTGTACATTTTGGACTTAAAGACAAGTTTGCATAATACTTTACATTGCACTATTAAGAATTTTGAATTAAAAATACATTGCTGAAAATTCCAACCTAACTGCAGTTTTTCACTTTATAACCTTAATGCAAATCCACCCTGCAGTAATGTCATATAGGGGAACTTGAATTTGTAATGCACAGGATGCAGTAACTATTATAATATTTGATGTTGCACAATGAAGAGAAAAATGTGGTTTTATTGTACTGGGAAATTTCATAATTTGTATGCAATCATAAAGATTTAAAGATGCTGAAGGGGAATTTAAAAGAGGATGCTGACTGAATCAACGTTTTTGTAATACTCGTGCTGACATTGTTATGCTACATGATTGGTCTTCCCTTAAGTTACACATTTTTTATCATCCAAATACTGACACATGGCTTATACAACCTCACATTTAAATTCAGACAAACAGATCGATTTCCCTGAAAGCAGCGTTTGTTTGGTACCAAACAGAGAATCCCAACCCTAATTTGGTATTAAGCTTTTGTTTTCAAGTTGGAAAACATAATAATAAGATCATATAATCCTGTGCAAAGGTTAAAAAAGGAACAAAGTAGGTGAGTACTTCACTCCTTAATGCGTGTGCCTATATTTGTAGGGGCTCATCATAGGGGTTCGTCCATGGTTTGGGGATTTAGATGAGTAGGGGAAGGGGGGCTGCACTACCTGTGGACAGGCAGATGCAGCCCGTTGAGAGGGGGTAAGGGCGGGTGGTACTCCAGCTGAGCCAGGAGGGAAAAGTGATCGGAAGGGATGTGTGGGTGGGGGCATCCGGTTATGTTGTTTTCCTTCAGCCACTGAGTCTCCAGTGGACCCAGAACGCCCAGAACACGCATGTGTGTCTTAGAGAAGAAAATGTAGTCAATCACACCCTACAAAAAAGGAGAGAGCATGTTTTAAAAGGGGGTAAATAAAAAACGGTGAAAATAACCTAAATTCGGGAGCCAGCAGCAGCCTTATAGTGCACTGGCTTCAGTGCAATTCAATAACGAAGCAAGTCACGGTTCACTAAAATTGTGAAACCTAAATATCTCCTGACCTTGAAGTCATAAGTGTAGTTGGTGTAGGGCATGAGATTCCCCTCATAGGCACTCTTCAGCTGGAAACTGTGTGTGATGCTGCCATCGGGCTTGCCATTTTTGCCGTTGCAACTGAAGTTGGTTAGACAATCGCTGTAACGCAGTTCCTTAAAGTCTTTGTGATTTTCTGCAACTCCACCGTTACTCAGATACTCCACCACACCTGTGAAGAAAGGCCAGGAAACCTAGTAATGCTGAGACAAGAGCTTCATGCTGAATCTGAGGCAAAAGTTTATGTCAAAATTTATCTTAGGAGTGACATTAAAGGGTAATTCACCCCCCCACCCCCCATCCAAATAAAAATGGTTGTCATTTACTCACCTTGATGTCATTCCAAACCTGTATGACTTTTTTCTTCTGTGGAGCATAAAAGAAGATATTTTGAGAAATATCTCAGTGGGTTTTTTGTCCACACAATGGAAGTCAAAAGTTACCTGCATTCTTTAAAATATCTTCTTTTGAGTTTCACAGAAAGTCATACAGATCTGAAACAACATGATGACAGAATTTTCATTTTTGGATGAACCATTACTTTAATATTGCAGCAGATGGACATAGTCACTTATCCTATATAAAAAACGGAAAGGTCAACTTTGCTGCCATCCACTCCATGGGAGTGACTTGCTTCCGAGCTTGGACCTCTTGAAGTCATCTTAGTTGGAATTTACACAATAAAGATTGCTCAAGTGAGTTCCCCTTTCCCTCTAACTATTTATCCTTAATAAGCAGTTCCAAACATCACTCACCAGAGTCTGGGAGTGAGTTGAGGTCAGCGCACAGGACGATAGGGATGGAGCTGGTGTCTGATGTGGGTGATGCAGAGTTGATGGATCCCGATGCCCTCTCAGCGATGCTCTTTAGCTCAGACAGGAACATCATTGTCTGGATGAGCTTCACATCTGAGTACTCCGGATCCCAGTGCATGTGGGCGTTAGCTACCAGCAGGAGCTGTTTCTCTGAAGGTTGCTTTAAACCTGCATTATAACACCAGTAAAATGAATGGGAGCTGTAACATCTAAATAATAACTTTTATAATCAAGGTCTTTGCTCCCAGTTCAGTGGAATTCAAAAGCTGAATATGAACAGTAAACTCTGTTTGCAAAGTTTAATCAATATTGCACTCTTTTGAAAACGCAACAATATTGTTGATTGATTTGAGGGGAAAAAGAAAAAAAAAGAAGAATATGCTGAGAAAAAAGAAATAACGCAGAACTCATCAAAAAGTGTGTGTGCTCATAAATTGTATTCAGCTGTAATGAGGCATCATTAAGGAAATAAAAAGTATGTTATCACTGTTATACAACCTAGCACTGAATTCAACCATAGAATTTAATTTTATGTATCAGAGCAACACATTACTTATGACAAACTTGGCTTATAAAATTTTGTCAGACATAAATGTTTTATTTCATTTATTTACAGCTGCATCTTCTAAAACATTCAGAGAATCCTACTGATGTTATTTTCAAAGTGGTAAATAACTACCAATTTCCTAACTTGCCACACACAGGAAGAGGTAAAAAATACAGTTTCATAAATAAATACTAATATACTTTATGTTGAATCATTTTTGGGGTCAAAATGAATTTTACTGACATATAATCCATTGTGTTGCTCGTGAACTTTAATTCATTTGCAGAGACAGTATTTATTACTGTTCTCTCATGTAAACATTTTTAATGTAGTGATTTACTGCCATCTACAGGACAAAGCTAAACAGATGGTGTGACCGTGAAGAATAGGAAACCTAAATTGAGCTATTTAATGTTAACATTCATCACTCAAGGTCCTTACCACTAGCAAACAAGTCTTTCTTCACCTCCAACAGGACAGCTACTCCGATGTTATCTTTGGTCATGACTCTGTTTAGCATAACCTCTGAGCCCTCTGAGTTTGCCATGGCAACCTGATTGAACTCCACTGTGTGTTTCTGCACCAGAGAAAATCTAGAAAGTAAAGAAGTGCACTAGATGAGCTTAATATCATTTCACTTTAAAGGGGTCATGAACTGCCTTTTATTATTTTACTCTTGTCTCTGAGGTCCATTTATAATGTTATCAAGATTTTTAAATCAAAAAACTATTTAGAGATAATAGGCCTTTTCTGTCCTGTTTCGATGAACAAAGGACCAAGTTCTTACTGACGTGGTATGGAACTTCATTAAAAATAAAGTTCATCAAATAAAGTTGATCATTTGGTTTCTGCATAGACCTGCGTTCGCCACTCTTGATTTACCAACTATGTGTGTGAATTGGTGGGCGGGGCTATACAGGCAGTGATGTAGAAGCAGGTGTTGATCTTCTTCTGCGGAGGCGGCGTTTAGCCACACTATTATGCCATAAAGTGGCACATTCCACAACCTGTCATTTTGGCAGACTGGCTTCAATATAAGCCTGTTTTTAGACTAACGAGAAAGTTTTGAGTTCTGAAACTTACTGAATGTTTTAAAGCACAATGACCTCTTAGATATCAAAAGATCAAGGGAATTTGACCCCTTTAAACCCTATAAGAAGACAGAAGGAAATTCTCACTTCTCGGTCTTGAAGAACACAGCACAGCCATCCACATGTTTCCGCTCCTGTTCTGACATGAGTTTGGCACGAGACTTTGGACAGAAAAAGCCATCATATCCACGCTCTTTCAGTGTTTCCAGAAAGAAAGTGTAGTACTGCTCTGTTTCCACTTCCTGCACATGCAGAGCAAAGTATAAAACACTGCTGATATTAAAACCACACACAAGTCATGTGAAATGTATTGTTTACACATAATAATAATAGCTCCTTTTTTATGTAAAGACATGACTATATATTCATTCATCATATTAGAAGTTACAGGCATGAGAGGTAACATTTTTTAATATTTGCAATATTGTTATGTTTACTGTATTTTGATCAAATAAAAGCAGCCTTGGTGAGAATAAGAGACTATTTAAAAATGTTACCAATCCCAGACTTTTAAATGGTAGTGTACATATTTCAAATTGTAACTGAGATTTCCTTTTTAATTTTGAAATGGGAGCTTCATACCTGCAGGCTGATGATGTCAGCATCACAGTTAGTGATCTCCTCCATGATACCCTTCTTCCTGTACTCCCAGTTAAGGGCCCATGAGGGACAATAGCCATACAACTGTCTTGTTGCATACTTGTCGCACAGTACGTTGTAGCACATTACTGTGAACACAGCTTGAGGACACAAACATTTTATATAAGCTTTGATCCTTGCAAAATCATGATTTTTAAAAGCCAGTGACAAGATGCTAGCAGTAGGTACCTGTGGGCATCATTTGATCTCGCTCCCTCAAAGTGATCCAAGGTCTTTGGGGGAGTTGTTCTGGGTGGACTAATATTGGGAGGGAAACATTAAATGAATAACTAATCTGTATAGTATTAATAAGCAGCTATGTACCTTTGTCCATTATTACCTGCAAGATTGTCAAGCATGTAATTCAATAATTTCCTTGTTCCATCAGGCTCCTGATACAGGTTGAGTATATCTTGGGACAATGGATTACCTGGGAAAGAAATATTGTTCTCAGGCCTAATAAAAAATATTGCATGCTTGTTCTGCATGTACTGCATAATATAAAACAACATTGGTTTGATTAAGAAAAAAAAAAACCTTTACCTTTGAGACCAAGGGTTTGCAACTGGAACAGCCGACCAAGTTCATAAGGCAAAACTCGTAAACAATTGTTGTTCAAAAGCAATTCCCTAAAAAATACACAAAGAAGAAACAAATGTGACAATATAACAAGGTTTCTGTTTACTGTAACTGGATAAAATTGCTCAAAGCGAACAAAAAGGCCAAAACTATTGATAAGTCCAATTGAGTCACATCCTAATTATTATTTTTTTCCATGTATATATTTTATCTATTTTATATTTTTTGTTTATTAAAGTTTTGTTGTAAAAGGAAAAAAAAACAAAAAAAAAACAAATTGGCACTTGTCTTTAAGAATCTGTAATAATGCTGAAAGGCCAATAGAACTATATTACTTAACTTCATTCTGATGGGAATCGGACTGATTTGTTACGTACCTGAGAGTCACCATGTTGCCGAGTTCTGCTGGCAGGCTGCGCAGTTTGTTGGAGGACAGGTTTAGGTAGACGAGATGGGGTAGCTTTGCGATTTCGGGAGGAATCCGGCTCAGGTTGTTGTTGTTGATGTGGAGAGCAGTCAGATGGGTCAGCGTCCATAGTGAGCTGCTTAGACTTCTGACCCGCCCTGAAATCACAGACAGAGTAAACATTTTTCCACAAATTTCACAAAGAACACATATGCTGATATGTACATCGCTTTTGGTTAAAAGCATCTGCCACTTTTTAAGTAGTTTAGTATAAGCAAGCTTTAATGTTCACTGATTTATTCATTAATTTCTCTCATATCAATGTAATGTACCCTCAGTAGCATATTCATAAAAATAAGTTGATTTTATGAACTGAGGTATAATGCCAAATAATTGAGGAATAATAACTAACCAGAAATCTCCAACTCGGTCCAGTGTGACTTCTTCCCACTGGCCGCTTCCTCAGCTGACATGATGGTATATAATCTGCGTGGGTCTGGAGGATCATATTTTTCCTTTGGCATGCCTGTTAATCTGAAAATACATAAAGAAAATGAACATTTAGTGACCATTTCTCTTTGTTACAATTAGGGATGCAATGGTATTAAAACTTCTTATCACGATTATAGTGACCAAAATTATCACAGTTATCAGTATTATCACGGTATTGTTCAAATGTGCTGGAGATGGTCAAAAAGTACCGACACATAAATCACTTCAAGTTTTATATTTAAAAATCAACAAACAACAAATAAAATAACTTTTTGTTTGCATAATCACTAAAACAATAACATTACCAATGACGTTCGGATTTTAAATGACATCTTGACTGACAACAGTTTAATAGCATGTTCAAATATCTAATATAAATGCTCAAATAAAACTTTCAAAAAGTTTCTAAAAAGTAAACCTCACATTTCAGCCTTTAAATAAAGAAAAGGGTTAAGTCAAAATGATAATTGATTAATAAATGATTACAGGTGCATCTCAATAAATTAGAATGTCGTGGAAAAGTTTTAATTTCAGTAATTCAACTCAAATTGTGAAACTCGTGTATTAAATAAATTCAATGCACACAGACTGAAGTAGTTTAAGTCTTTGGTTCTTTTAATTGTGATGATTTTGGCTCACATTTAACAAAAACCCACCAACCAATGATCTCAACAAATTACAAGAGGAATATGACAACTGTAGCCAAATTCCTTGACACGTCTGTTTGTGGTGGCTCTTGATGCCTTGACCCCAGCCTCAGTCCATTCCTTGTGAAGTTCACCCAAATTCTTGAATCGATTTTGCTTCACAATCCTCATAAGGCTGCGGTTCTCTCGGTTGGTTGTGCATCTTTTTCTTCCACACTTTTTCCTTCCACTCAACTTTCTGTTAACATGCTTGGATACAGCACTCTGTGAACAGCCAGCTTTTTTGGCAATGAATATTTGTGGCTTACTCTCCTTGTGAAGGGTGTCAATGATTGTCTTCTGGATTTTTGTTAAATATGAGCCAAAATCATCACAATTAAAATAACCAAAGACTTAAACTACTTCAGTCTGTGTGCATTGAATTTATTTAATACACGAGTTTCACAATTTGAGTTGAATTACTGAAATAAATGAACTTTTCCACGACATTCTAATTTATTGAGATGCACCTGTATATGTATTTTATCTGCTCCATAAATATTTCTAGATAACTTATCTGAATTGTTTAAATGAATCCACATAAGCTTGTTTTTCCATCAACCGGTCAAAGTTTACAGCAGGGCATGCAAATCCGGTCAATTTTTGGCTAGACAGTAACTGCACACAGGCTGAATGTAAATATAAGTCTTTGTAAATCCACTCACTGACAGCAGGTGGCGCTTATGGAAAAGCTGAATTACAGCTGTTTCCCGTAAACTCCGTGGACAAAGCAGTATTGCCATTAAACACTTCCTTTAGGTATTACATGGAGCAAAGATGACCAAGAAAATAAATAATTAAAAGACAATGAATAATTTCTGAAGATGGTCAGAACCTTCAGAGGTACATTCATATAATTAATTCATTCATATATTCATTTGTATAATTCCCTTAGGACTCCTTTAAAACCTCCCAGCTTTTCCGCCCTGTTTTCACTCAAAACGAAACTACTATGCGTGCTGTGTGCATGTGAGACTGTTACTTAAAACTGTGCTTTATGCTGGACAGTATTTATTTATCATGAGTTGTTCAAATCCCGGTAATCTAATATGATTTTAATGATAACTAAAATATGAAACGTAATACTAACCGTGGGGGAATTTTATCATGATTTATCGTCAAACTGGTAATCGTTACATCTCTACAATATGTCACTGATTTTCTCCAAATATTTGTAAGAAATCATCATAAACTGTGAGAAAGTTGAAAGCCTGATCTATGAGCCAGCTGGCATTGTAATTGTAATTGTAGTGGTCAGTTTAGGAATGCTGTGAGAGTGACTCCCTCTAAGGTCTCAGATCAAGCCAGATTACTCTTAGACAAACTGACATTATGTAAACTAGGGGTGGGTGATATTGAAAAAATATCATATCACGATTTTTTTTTTTTTTTTTTTTTTTTAGAAATATCACGATTCACGATTTTATCACAATTCTTTGTCATGTTAGTTTTACTATTTTGCAAGTTGTTAGAGCATTACAGCCAAACTAATTTCCCTATTATAAAGACAAGGCCTTTCAAGATAACAAAAAAAAAAAAGGCAGATATTAGGCTAAAGTGGGCGAAGATAAAAATCATTGTCATTATTTTATCTTTGTTATTAAAAAATAAGAACAAAGATACACATTACAACTACACATAATATACAATTAAAACAAACAGTGCTTTATTTCCAGGAGCAGTAGAAGAGCATTCAAGAAACTGAATGAACAAATATAAAAATAAAACACTATATGGACTGATTCCTAAAGCAACTGTATTAAAAGTTCTTCAGTCAAGAATAGTGAGTGATTTTTCTCTTTGCGTTTTGTTGTTTTATTAACGTTAAAGGAATAGTTGACCCAAAAATAAAACTTCTGTCATCTGTCTGTCAATTCTTCCATAGTGTTTTATATTTATACCATCATTTACTCACTCAAAAGTTGTTTTAAACCTGAATAAGTTTTTCTTCTGTTGAACATAAATGCTATTTTGAAGAACGTGGAAAACCAAACAGTTGCTGATCCACAGTGACTTCCGTAGTATTTTTTTCTACTGTCAAATTCAATGTGGAACACCAACTGTTTGGTTACCCACATTCTTCAAAATATCTTCTTTTGTGTTCAGCACAAGAAAGAAATTAATAGGCTACAGGTTTGGGACAACATGTGAGTGAGTAAATAATGACAGAAAATAAATTTTAGGATGAACTATCCCTTTGGCTGCATGTTTAATACTGTCCCTTTAAGACCTGCACGCATCTAATATACAGACACCGTTTTCTCTCAATTGTTTACTTTCATTTTAGACATAAGCAACTGAGTCTATGTGTAAACCTTGTGTGTTTTGACAGTATTAGCGCAAAAAATAACTTAGTTCAGTAATCAGGGGCTGTTTAACAGGCTTTAGTGCATGCGCTTCAGGTGGATGTGGCGCTCAGAAAAAGTGAATAAAACATTTAACCGGCAAGGCTTTAAAGCTCATGCAAATAATATACTTTTGCGATTGCGAGTAAGTGCAGTGTCCTGTGAGAGTAACTCTACCACTGAGTTAACACTGATGTGAATGTATGTGGCGTTGTACAGTATGACGGGGGCACGAGAACTGCAGCCGACAGAATGTGTGCTGTGGCACGATACTACCATATTTCTTCAAAAGCAGATCGTGGAGACATGTTTATTGTCCACGATCAAAAATCGTCATATCGCACACACCTAACCACATGATGTACAGTAAATCGGACAACAAACCAACAGCTGCACTTCAACTTGTGCTAAGTTGACTACAGTAAGGATTGCTCAAGTTTAATTTAAAATAAAGCTTAAAAAAATTAACGCATAGGTAGGCTACAGTGAAGCTGTAAAATATCAACATATCTATACTGCACTTCAAAAGTTTGGGATTAGTAAGTCTATTATGCTCACCAAGGCTATATTTATTTAATCAAAAAATAAATAAATAAATAACAGTTAAAAACAATATATTAGGGAGACTGGGTATGGTTGTAACACTTTTTGTTTCAGTATCTGTAACTCACTGGATTTTTGAGCTAGAGTGCTCAAACTTTTATACAAAGCAACCACATCTGTTCACTACAAAAGGCACCAATTCAAACCTCTGCAAGAATATCACAGTCCTTATAAGTTGATGTCAAATACATGGAGTGCCTTTGTTACAATCTACCCCACTGCAGGGGTAGGTTGTAACACATACTGAGGTAAGTTGTAATAGTCAGACAAAAGAAGCAAAAACAGCAGCCACCTGGTGCTGTTACGACTCTCCCCATGTTACATATCCTCTCCCTATAAGTATTATTACAACTTTATATAAAATTATTGTATGTTTTCTATTTAAATTTATTTTAAAATGCAATTCATCCCTGTGAAAGGAAAGCTAAATTTTCAGCAGCCATTACTATCTTCAATTTTGGAAATCATTATAATATGTTCATTTGGCGCTCAAGAAACATTTCTTACTATTATCAGTGTTAAAAACTTTGTGCTGCTTAATATTTTTGTGAAAACTACATGCATTTTCTTCAACATTCTTAACAACAAATAGAAATTTTAAAAGAATAGCATTTATTTTAAATACAAAGTTTTATAATAATTATAAATCCCTTTTCTGTCACTTTTGATCATTTAATGCATCCTTGCTGAATAAAAGTATTAATTGCTTCCAAAAATAAATAAATAAATAAAACAAAACAAAATAATTTAAAAAATACAATAAAATAAAATACTTTTGAACGATATTGTATGTTCTAGAAAACAGGTCAACATATGAGATCCTGAGTGCTTACTGATAGACAGACAGACAGACAGACAGACAGCTGATGTTTACACTGATACATTGAACTGTTTGAGTAGTTGATATCTCTGATGCTGAGCCAAAACATTATGGCAAACTAGGGCACTGACAAGAGTTTAACTTAGTTGAACTTTGGAGATGTCACAGTAGTTTTGTGTGTGTATGTGTGTGTGCGTGTGTGTGTGTGTGTGTGTGTGTGTGTTTTAAATCAATCCCTTTCAGCTGTAAAAGATGAAAGCAAAACGGCACTTTCATATAGCACCCTATTAATAGGTAAAACCACCAGCGAGAGCTTTTAAACAGACGACTGCCCTTATTTGCCTTGTATAGAAAGAGCATGCGGTGCGCTGTAATCATTCAGTCGCAGCTGTTACATACACAAGAGCACACTGCCAAAGAGCTGTTCGGGTACAACATATCCAGCTTCTCAATTATAGCTTGTAAATGTTTTCTTACATGCAGAACTTCAGGCACTTTATTAATTCAACTCGTCTTTGGACTAGATGTTATATTCATATCAGTGTATCTATCAGACCATCCTTCAGCATGTCTCAATTGTATTCAACATTGTACATTTGTGACACTGTACCACAAAACCAGTCATAAGTAGCACGGCTACATTTGTAGCAGTAGCCAACAATACATTATATGGGTCAAAATTATCGATTTTTCTTTTATGCCAGATTTTCAAATAGTTGTATCTCAGCCAAATACTGTCCTAACAAACCATAGGCTACATCAATGGAAAGCTTATTATTTATTCAGCGTTCAGACGATGTATAAATCTTAATTTAAAAAAAAAGACCCTTATGACTGGTTTTGTGGTCCAGGGTCACATTTCTGCTGTCAATAGTTTTTAGCTGTATTTATTCATGAATAGATGTTGTATTCTTCATGTTGTATATATATATAATTCTATATATTGTATATTAAGTATACATTATGTGTACATTGTGTTCAATGTGTATACTGAATTCTCTAGTCTTTATCTGTCACTAAACCGCTGTGTACATGGTCATGTGACAAAAAACGTATTTGACTGAACACCACGGCGTATAAAATGCAAATGAACACTGGACCACGATACTGACAGCCGAGGCGTTACGTAACCCGCTCTTTGAAGTTATTAAGTAAAGTAACTTCTATGAATAAAACAAACACACACGTTCCGCGCTGAACCCAACTTGGACTTGTTGTAAAAAAAAAAAGCCTTCTAAAACATCGCGGTGTTTTGCGTTACAGTTGAACGCGTGTCAAGGACCTAAAACAGTTGTCAACCACTCCGATAACGAGGTTTGTGTTATGTAAGGCTATTATTATTAGCTATTCTTGCTTAGTCAGTGAATGCACAAAGTTGCGATTTAGATTAAGTTTGGTCGGTGAGCTGACAGCCACATCATGAAAAGCAGGAGCAGATCTGGCCGTGCCACCAGGTCAGACGTTCCTTGTCATCACCAAATACGGTCATCTATTAATCAGGAGAAACTATGTGTTGTGTAATGGGTTGAAACACTGTTCTCTCGTGTTTATTAAGTTACAGCACACACCGTCTCCTTAGCCGATCTTCTGGAGGTAGAGCTGGAGACGGCGGGCGTATTTGACACCCAAAAATATGAAGAACGCACAAGCACCACGCCGGAATGCAGTACGTAGGTTCTTACCTGCATTCGGGAGGTGGGAGAGGAGCTGCTGGTGTGATATGATCAGAGACATACAGAAAAACTGCGACCGATCCTCATCGTGAGAGTCGGGCAGAAGGAAGGACAACACTCTGAGCTTCCGCTCCAGTCCACGGTCCCCTTACAACCAACGATAAGAAATCCGACTCGTTTCCGCGAATCGGTTCTTTTGAACAGGCAGTTTTTAAAAAGAGATTCAAACAACAGATTTGGCTATTATTTTACGCCATTACGTAATTGCGTCACATGCCCCCTGACGTCACACAACATTTTATAAAGTCTTATTAAAAACATTCCATAAAGACACAACGTGGGCAGTCGGTACATACCGCTGTTTATTTATGCTCTATTAATAAGGGTGTTTGTAATTTCATGTATTCTAGTTCAGTTAGCTGCAGCGATTCAGCTTACAAAAAGCATAAAAACATTTGGAACTTAAATTTACATTTTCATTAAACAATACTAAATTCACGTCTGAATTTTGCAAAAAAAAAAAAAAAATGCTGTAATTTGTTTCATATGTGTTGAAGTTGTTATCAAGTATAATATGTATATTTTCTACTAATTTTAAAAAAAAATTGTTAATTAAAATAACTAAATTTTCACATGCTCTTACTATTAGA
The DNA here is from genome assembly GCA_036784905.1 of Acrossocheilus fasciatus. Taxonomy (NCBI): domain Eukaryota; kingdom Metazoa; phylum Chordata; class Actinopteri; order Cypriniformes; family Cyprinidae; genus Acrossocheilus; species Acrossocheilus fasciatus. The sequence continues at coordinate 15,110,389 of CM071942.1, forward strand.
TCACTTATTAGGATCGCTTTGAATGGGAATCTGACTGGGTTGATTCAGGTAGATGAATCGAGAACCACTACCGATTCAGTTCGTTTCGTCAACGAACAGTTCGGAATGGTTTTGTGAACCGGTTCAATCAATTCATTAAAAAGATCCGACTCAAAGAACGATTCTTGAAATTGTGCTCTGAAATACGGCTTACTGAAGTGGAGAACATTGTGCTCTTGTATAAATACGATACAGCTCTGTTTTATTATAGTATGCCTTCAAACGTATAGATAATATACATATTCTTATAGGGAATTATTTATATAAACCTGCAAAGTTTAACTTATAACAGAACTTTTTACTGCATTTTACCTTTAGCTTGCAACTATTGTATATTTCAGGCAGGAGTTTTGGATTATTTTATATAAATGGGGAAAATAACAAGAATTCCGTCGCTGTTTCCCTTCCCTTTTTCTTTTAGCAGATCTAAAATCTGCTAAAACAATAGGGAAAAGGAGGTAAATTATATAGAGAGCATATTAATTGTTTATTTTAGTATATAAAACATACTGTGTGTGTGTGTGTATACAAATTCAGTTTTAAGTATGAACAATATTTCAGTACAAAAGCTAGATGCGCACAACACAATCATAGGGATATTATGAGTGGGAACGTTTAACGCTGGCTGATGATTTGAAGGGAAATTTAAGTGTAACACAGAAGTCTGTCAACATGGCTGCCCCCTCGAGAAATGCTTTAAGAGGTCAGTTTTGAATTATTTCATTTATATTCTGTACATTCCGATATATTTTCAAAGATTATTAACATGAAAATTGTCATGTGTAGAATACTTGAGTGTTAAATATCGCGTTGTGTGAATATACAAGCTAACAGCTTTGACCACGATCTGTTTTAGTTATGTTTAACGTTACATGAATTTATGCAGTGTGTCTGAAGGATAAAGTATAGTATACCTCTAGAGTTTTGATTTTTTTTTAACTGCTAATTGGTTAATTAAATGTAATCATTAACATATTATGTCATTTGACCGAGTGATTTTAATTCTGCTTTACTTCCGTGTGCTGTTTCACGCAGTTTTGCCCAGATGTCAGAGTCTGTTTTTCACCTGCAGAGCTCCTTCTGTCTCCTGCAGCTCTCTGACTGCACACAGACAGCAGCAGCCTGTCAGATCCTATGCGGCTGCCACCACCAAGTGAGTTCTCTTTACACTTAAGCCTTTACCATGGTTAAAAGGTTGTCTAATAAAACTTGTAGATATTGTGTTCGACATGCTAACAAACTTAGCAACCATGCCAAAAAAAAAAAGCAATATGTAAAGAAGAATCAGGATTTTCATCAAAACACTTTTTTGCAGGCGGAAAGAGAAGAAAGACGAGACTGTTCAAGAGAAGGCGGTGAAAGAGAAAAAAATGGTTGATGACAAAAACAGACATAAACCCTATGGACTCACAGCCTGGGCTCCAGTAGATGATGTGTACATAGTGAGGTACTATCCCAAACCTGTCTATGAGACATCCGTGGCCATTGAAATGCTGAAGAGCTTTCAGAAGCTGGATTTCAGTCCTGAAAACCAGCCTGTGTATATTAACCTACGTCTAGACATGAAGCTGGAGAAAAAGGTACATTTTGGGTGGTTAATTTTTAAGCCTAATTTGAGTAACTTTTGCTTGAAATACTAAATTTGCTTTTGCTTCTAAATTCACAAAAACATATACTACTGTTTAAAAGTTTGGGGTCATTACAAAGTCTTTTATTCTCGCCATACTGTCTGTTAAATATTATTTTGATTTAAATATTATAAATATTATTTCATTTATCTTTTGATATTTTTAAATTTTATCCTTTATTATTAATAATGTAATTTTATTTCTGTGACGCTCCCGACTTCAGTGTCATATTTCTTCAGAAATCACTCTTATATGTTGATTTACTGCTCAAGAAACATTTCTTATTGTTATCAGTGTAGAAAACTGTGCTACTTATGTGGAAACAGTCTGGAAACTGTGATAATTTTTTTTAAAAAGTAGTAATGTTAAAGTCTTGACTGTCACTTTTGAAAAAAATCTTACTGTCCCCAAACATTTGAACGGCAATGTATTCATTTAAACTAGAGTTTGTATTCTAAATCTGCAAATTGTTTTGCTAGCTTTTTTGCAAATATGTCCCAGGAATCCACAAAAGCTTTCCTGTCCTTTCATAACAGTTGTTAAATTGGAGCTGTTCATGTTTCAAAAAACTTAAATACATCGTTTAAAAGTTCTGCACCATATCTTGAAGATTCTTGAACCTTTTAAAAAAGCTCAAATATTTATCAGTACGTCCGAACAGTTGCTGAAAAAATGCTTAATGAATTGTGTTGTTGGAAAAACATTTAATGTGCAACTAATGCACAAGTCTGTCTATTCTTGTGATGGAACACTTTGAATTGATTGTATTGTTAAATAAACTACAAAGAGTGTTATTTTGAGTTAACTGGATGAAAAATACTCTTGCCGCTGGTTGAGTAAATATTCTCCCTATTGTTGTTGCAGTGCTCAAGAAAACTTTTCAGCACTCAACATTATAATTGCAACAGCAGAACTTTAAGCCTTAATGACTTTCCCTTGTTTTTGTTTCAGAAAAAAGTGGATCCGTTTGTTAGCACAATTCATTTACCACATCCTTTCAAGTCGGACATCAACAAAATAGTGGTTTTCACTGAGGTGGGATAATCAATCTGTGGTCCATTAAGTTAAACATTACAGGTGTCATTGACTGAAATGATTTGATATCATTTACAGCTCCCTTTAAGAAAGCTATAAGTTTACATGCATTAATTGTAGAATTACGGCTTTACAGAATCCAGATCAAGCCAGGATAGCAATGGAGAATGGAGCAGCAGTTGCAGGTGGAGCAGAACTGGTTGAGAAGGTAAAGCTCATGAGATGTAATTCCTACATATACTGTTTAAAGGTTTGCCTGTGTAAAAAATAAATGTTGTTATTATTGCATTCAAAACGTACCCACTTGCACTTAATTCAATCTGTGTTTTGCAATTGCCTATTTACTTTGTGTGCCTTTTTAATCATTGTTGATTACAGATTTTAGCTGATGAGATCACAGCAGATTTTTACTTGGCTGAGCCAGACATTGTTCAAAAGCTGCTCCCTTTGAAGAACAAGCTGAGGAAGAAGTTTCCCAAGACCAAGAGAGGTCAGCGAGTTTCACATGTATCAGGCATGTTTTATTAATGTACAACTAAACTGAGGTTAAATTGCTTGTTGTGTTTCTTGCATCAGGATCAGTTGGGATGAATATTCCCAAAATGCTTGCATTATTCAAGAGCGGTCATGAATACATGGTTGAAGACATCTATGTTAACTCGCAAGTTGCAACAGTAAGTCACATTGAACTGCTTTGTGTGACAGACATTTCTATTCGTAATAAAGTAAGAGAGGACAGGGTGGTGTCTGCTTATTTTCACATCTAAGCTCCCCCAACCCACTTTACCATAATTTGTTTTTTTTTAAACAGCTGGACATGCCGAAGGAGTATATTCTGGAAAACATTCATGCCATTGTAAAAGATGTGGCAAGCCATAAACCAGCAGAATTTGGTAAATAATTCATTTATTAATTAATGTTATTTATTATCCTAACCACCTCAAAAAATCGGATTATAATCACATTCTTTCATTCTCTGTTCTCTGTGCAAATGCTTAGACTGAATTCTTTTGGCTGCTAGGTGGAAGTATTCTATTCTATTCTTTGACAAATAAAATGTAATGTGTCTTTGATTTTTCTTCCAGGTCCTTTAATTGACCGAGCAATTGTATGCAGTATGTCAAGTGAGGGTTTGCATATTAAACTCGAAGAATTATTACCACAGCAAGAGAAAAAGGCATGACATTTTTGCTTTGTATATATTTGCATTGCATTGTTCAAAACATATAGACTGTAATAAAATGGTAAATGTTATATTGTCTAAGTGTGTGATTTTTATTCTGAAGCCAATTTTTGCAGTAGCATGTTTTAGATTTGGATGCAACATGGTTAATAGCCCATTGCAGTCAATAAGTCTCCTGTTGCAAAGGATTTCGACCCATGTTGAGCATCATAGTGGAGATCAATTTGTGATGTTATAGAATGTCAATATTCATAATATCCACTGCACTAGGAAGATGCGCTTCCTCTGTAGGCTGAGGCTTTCTCTGGGGTCACTTTTTTTTTATTCACATGTTTTTAAACTCTGTTTAATCAATTATACAATTTGGGGCTAGAAATTTGTTTTTTTTTCGTGATTTGTTTTTTTTTTTTCTCTCTTTTTTTCTTGGCCTGTCATTCTCTACCTATAACAGCAGGTGGCAGTAAAAACCGTCGCTTACTCACTTTTTCGAACTAATCAAGCTCAGATTTAATGGAAATGCAGTACTTTCTGCCTTCATTTTTGACGTTTTCAAATGCAAAATATCCCTTTTAAGAGGAGATTAACAACGGCAGGTTATGCTAGCTATGTATTTAAACATTTAACCATAAGTATGCGATTAAAAGAAGCATTGGTCTCTTATGAGTAGAGCAATCATGATTTTATAGACAAGCTTTCTATATGTGAGGAGATTTTAAAACAACATTTCAATACATGTCATGGTTAAAAAGGTCTGAATGTATTTAAATCTACAAATGTTGAAGATTTTTCTGTTTTTGTCCTTGAATGAGCACCAAGCAAGGATCAGATTGCGCTGCTGCACGTGACCTAGGAATCATTGACCGTAAAGCTCACTGCTATTTTTTTTTTTAGTATGTAAATATTTTTTAAATATGAATTCTAATGCAGAAATATAATTTGCATGATTTCAATCTTTAAAAAAATTGCAAAAACGTTAGTTTGGTCCATTGCATTCACAGTAGACTGCCACAGAACCAAATACCCGTCAAAACTTTGATGGCCACAGGTTTTGTTCCCACAGTGGTAGAGGGGGAGGAGGGGGCTTCTCAACTCGTGAATGCAGCTGGTCGTGTCTCCAATAACTCACTTTAAAGAGCGGCTCGTACGCTCAGCGGTTGTTAGTTCGTGTTCCTCTGTAATTACTCGCGTTCAGGTTGTCTTTGTAATGGCCCCGTACTTTTAAGAGGAAGGATTTTCGTGTGGGAGCCGCTCTCTGTGAGGAAGTTTCGCTGGAGAGCGCACTGGACTGTATCTGCTCGGACTGGATGCATCCCAGTAACAACACCGACCGTCTGCAAGACTTCAAGCTCAGGCGCTGGTGATTGATTTGAGTCCACGAGAGAGCAACGATGATACGCACTAATTCACATTCAAGTTAAAGCCGTTATATTTTTGAGCATTTTGGATTAACACAGTTTCTAAAGTGAATATGGGTCCTCTTTGGATCCTCCTAACCGTTTTAATTGGATACAGCACCAGCTTGCCCGGAGCAAAAGGTTGGTGTTTCTGTTATCGTAATTTTTTCTGAATTTATTGGTAAATAATGTTGCCTAATGTAGATAAAACTCGCAGATCAGCGCGCATGCTTTTTTGAACTGTTAGTTGCAATAAAATAGATGTACAATTCTAGATAAATCTTTGTCCCGTAGGTACGCGTGGAAATATGCGATAAAAAGCAATGCGCAACAGAGAGTCCTATAATATGAAATAACCGTATGAATACGATGTCTCATAGTGATGCTGTTTATGAAAAGGCGCCCGCATCCTGCTATCTTGATCTTCCCACCTCAACTTGATACATTTGCATAAATTCACTGTAACTCATTCGCCAATGACTGTTATTTAGAAGTTCTTTGACTGTCAACATTATGATCATTGATTCTCAAGATAAACGTGTAATTCTTTGGGGAAGCATGCTTTCTTTGGGAAGTAAAACTTTGATATTATTTAGACATCATAACACAGTTAACTTCATCTTCACAAGAGTTTATGGACCATGTTTTCACGATTCCTGGTTACAATCTAATGCAGTTTTTATAGTGCATTTGTTTTCTGGTTAGCTTGCTGGATTTTTAAATGATCTGAATACATACAAAATACTGTTTAGCTGCATAAAAACTGTGTTTAAATATTTAAATGATTCCCATCTGTATTTGTGTTGACATTGTAAATTAATGTCAAACCTATAAAACTGAGCAAGATTGTAACATGCTGAGATCCTTATCTATACAGCCTTTGAGGGTGAACCGTTAAATTTCATTAATGAACCGTGTGACAGTCTTTTGTGTTCTTTCACATTGGGCGACAACAAGGGCATTTATGAACGTCCAAGACATTGTTGGACACATGATTGCCATGACTGTGACATTTGTCCACAAGTAATCATGAACTTGTCAATTGGCCTGCAAGTGAAAGTTGATGTATTGATTCTTTTCCACTCTTGTTCACCTCATTTTCTTCATCCACAGGAGCATGTGTCCATCAAGGCTTATTGTTTGCGGTACGTATCCATTCCTCTACTTATTTTCACTTCTTTTTAATTTGATTAATGTACTCGTGTTGAGATCTGAGCTTTTAAGCAATAATTCTGACCCATTTATGCAAGAGATTGTGTTGTTAATTATTTAGAGGCCCATTATCACAGCTCTGGCATTGAAAGGATTCGCCTGACAAAGTATCAGTCAGAATAGGTCTCACAGTCACTACAGATGTATTTGAGGAGAAGTGCCTCATAAATAATGAATGCTGACTTTGTGAATGGTAATGAGGAGGAGATGGTCCAGATTATTATCTTGAGAAATGGAAAGAAACCTTATATTCAGGTGTCTCTTCTACAGCTCATTGCAAATTGCACGGCACAGATTCCCATGCATTTTGTGGTTTTGAATGATGAGATTGCCCTTTTGTTGTTCCTTTTGCAGAACTAATGGTTTGGATGTTAACGTGTGCCTAATATTTGCAGGAATATTGATATTGTAAGTGCACAGAAGCAATTTGTTGTGTCGTTACAGAGAATATATCCAACGGAAATGCTTAACACAACTTTCACACATGGAACTGTGGTGCACAACAGGTTTTCTTCGTGGTTTAATGGAGAGTAATGACACATCTCTGTCTCTGCTATTGTGTAATGACAGTAATTAAAAGAAGAGTAAACACAGCAGCGGGATTCCTTCCTTCACTCCCTGAGAACTGGGAATGGAAGTGAATGGTATGTGTGCATTATTCCCCATAACATGGCTCCTCATGGGATTCAAGAGGCTTTGTGGGGAAAGGGGGGAGAGATTTGGGATGACGGTCATGGACAGGTGGAGACATGCTGGAGGGAGTCAGGAAGAGGCTCTTTGGAGTTCAAAAGAAAAGTCAGCCAAAACACCTGGACGAGGAGCCAAAGAGTCCTGATATGAAAAAAGAGAAGATTTAAGTAGCAATCATGACTCCAAAATCTTTTCAGAAGTTGTTAGCAAAATCAAAGCACTAGTTTTGCACTAACAAGTGAATGGTTAAGCCCAGTCAAAACTGGGGATCCAGTTCAAGTCAAGTTTTTTTTATTCATTTGGTTTCTTGGTGAATTAGAAATATTAATAAGAGATTTAATTCTGTAGTACTTGTACAGCTTTCTTCAGATAGCTAATTGTGTGTTTTCTTGTTAACTTTTGAACCCTTTGTTTGATGATAGTGTAGGTACACTACCGTTCAAAAGTGCGGGGTATGGAAGAAATACCTTTATTCAGCAAGGCTGCTTTAAATTTATCAAAGTTACTGTATAGACATTTATAATGTTACAAAATATTTCTGTTATAAATCAGTGCTGTTCCTTTGAACTTTCTGTTCATCAAAGAATTCTGAAAAAAAGTGTTAGTTCACCCCAAAATGAAAATTCTGTCATTAATTACTCACCCTCATATCGTTCCAAATCCGTGAGACCTTTGTTCATCGTTCACAAATTAAGATATTTTTGATTAAATCAGAGAGCTCTCTAACTCTCCCATAGATAACTACCCATCTGTAATGTTCCCAGGTCTAGAAACGTATACGGACATCGGTGGCTCAACTTCAGTTTTGCGTAGCTACGAGAATACTTTTTGTGCACGAAGAAAACAAAAATGACAATTTATTCAACTAATTCTTCTCCCTCGAGTTACGTCTTCCACCGGGTACTTTTTGAGTACCCAAGAACATAATCGATGTAATCAGCGTTGTTTACGTTCAGGGGGGAAGCACACACATGAATGTAATCAACATAATCAGTGTTTTTTACACTTAGGGGAAAGCGTGCGTATGCATTGTGATACTCCCCAAAATGACAGAACACGGTAACTCGGGAGAAGAATTGTGGAATAAAGTCGTTATTTTTGTTTTCTTTGCGCACAAAAAGTAATCTCGTGGCTTTGCAAAACTGAAGTTGAGCCACTGATGTCACATGTACTGTTTTACTGATGTCCCTGTACATTACAGTTGCATTGCTGTCTATGGGAGGGTCAGAGAGCTCTCTGATTTCATCAAAAATATCTTAATTTGTGTTCTGAAGATGAATGAAGGTCTTACGGGTTTTGAAACGACATGAGGGTGAGTAATTAATGACAGAATTTTCATTTTGGTGTGATCTAATCATTTAAGTAGTATTCTTGAGAACCAAGTCAGTGTATTTGGATGATTTCTGGAGAATCATGTGACACTAAACACTGGAGTAATGACTAATGAAAATCCTGCTTTACTATCACAGAAATAAATTACATCTTAAAATAGAGTTATTTCATGATGTAATAATGTTTCACTAAATTTTTGATCAAATAAATGCAGCCTCGATGAACGCAAGATATTTTTTTAAATGATAAAACTTTACTGGCCCCACACTAGTATTAATTTTTCTAATTTTTCATGCTAGCAGAAACTAACTATGTGTTGTTGTGTGTAACAGTGACATGAAGTTGAACATGCATATGTAATTATTGTTGTGTTACATTAGGTTGAACATTAATTTGTTACATTAGGTTGAACATTAATTTGAAGAGCCTGTTGAGAGTTATTTGGCAGTTGGTCTGAAGTTTTTCTGTCATTATATGACTGCTTACTTCAGCCTTCAGCGTTTTGAAAACAGAGAGTGTTAAATGCAAGTGAACTAAGACAGTAGATGATGTGGCAGATGTGGGGACATCTCAGGAGTGTTAATTTCGTCTTAGCAGGCACTGGAAGAAAGTAGCAGTTTTGTGCGTTTCTGCTGTGAAGCGTCCTTGCAATGAATACAGTATAAAGATTAATGAGACCCGGTGCAATAGCACTCACCCTTTCCGTTCAGCAGCACACTCTGAAATAAGGTACAACACCACATCTAAACATATCACTCGTGCCCTGGGGCACAAATTCCTTGCATTGCAAGTAGTCCGCCTCTAAGCAATCGAAATGTAGGGCAACTCAAGAATAGAACTGACTAAACAGAGAAATGGCGCAGATTTTGATTGGCTTTAAAAGAAAATATTTAGCTAATTTTAATGTAGCTACAATTCATCTGGAGAGGATTGAGTAGGGGTAAAAGTAATTTTCACACTGAACAATTTGGTAATTGACTACTTACAGACTTTATAAGTTTTGAAGTAACTAAGGAAACATGGTTCAAAAAGATTCAACATCTTTAATTATACTGGTTTGGGATCTTATTTTGTAAATTTAACCTCCCAATAAATTCAGTCATGGAAGGTAGTCTATACAATGTTACTACAATTAAGATGTATTAGTAGTGTGAGCGTCATTCTGGTGCTCCCATGATGCCACCCATGATGTCTTTCTGGTATGATCTTCAAAGGATAAAGCCCAAGGCTTCATGACCTCATGGAGGTCTCATCATTTTAAGCCTCATCTCCATGATTTTCTAATGTTCACAGACCATCTTTACTTTTACATCTACACTGGTCATTTAATACTTGGCCTGTTTTATAATTTCTCAATGCACCTGAATCTGAAATTGAACTCTAATCCTGCAGACTTTTACATGGAATAATGCATTAAAACTCTCCTTAGAACTGACATTCCCTGTTGCTAGTAATCGCAACCCTTTTTATTTACTGTTAGAATTTATTTCTACAGTTATCATTTGTGGTAAGCAGAGCCTGTTTGTTCATGCTCTGTTAATGAATGAGGTATTCCATGTGCTTCCTAGTGTGGATTACCTCACATGGCTTTAGTGGTTAATCCTGCAGTCCTTTAGGTACCAAACTGGCTTTGACCCCTTTCTGGCCCCTTGAACACATACGATTTTGTCCCACTGATTAAGCTCAAAAGCAATATGGCAAACCAGTTGGGTAAAGAGCATGCAGGGTTGTTTAAAATTGGCTTATCAGTCTTTAAATACCTGGATCTGGGATTTCATGGATGCTCAAACAGAGCACAGATTTTGAATTGTTCTTCAAGCGTGCACATAGATGCTTGCTTAAAAGCAAACACCCTGCTTGACTAATAGACAAGCACTCCAAGCAGACTGAACTGTCTAAAACCTCCTCAAACATCTAGTTCTGGTTTGAAGGTACCATTTCTGAGTTGTTTGTCTGGAGGTCATCACCTTTTGTTCCTCAGAGAACAGTTCATGCAGAGTGATTATCTTACAGCTCTTAGTTGAATCGTGTTTGCATGTTGTCTAACGCTGTGGACAGAGTGCTAGTTTTAAATGGTGCGCATTCTTAAGGTCTTTGCACACCGATTCCGAAATTCTCATCCAAAATGTTCCGCGTGTTAAAAAATAAATACGACCTCACATCGTATCAATCAAGTTTACACACTGCCTCCGAAACTTTTGTCCGTTGTGAAAAAAAAAATCAGGTTTGATTTTTTTTTCTGCGTTTTTGCATCTGTGATAGGAAAGGATGACGAATCCGAAAAAAAACGCATACGAAAATTTCGGACTCCGTGTGCAATGACCTTAAACGTAACCTCACAGGAACAACTAACTCTTGTCTAAAGTTTATGTTATTAATGTAGTGTTGAACTGTTTCTCTGAGCAATTTTCTCTCTCTCTCTGTCTACTGAAAGGTTAACATTCACATTTTGAATTATAGGGAAAGCGCATCCATTCTGACTTTATTTACTCACCCTCATGCTGTCCAAAGCTGAACGTAAAAGAAGATATTTTTAAGAACGTTGGGAACCAAGCAGTTTTTATGCTTGTTGACTTCCATTGTATGGACAAAACACTGAGAAATTCTTCTAGACATCTTCTTTTAAGTTTTGAAAAAAAATAAATAAAACTTTGGGTATGGATGGGTGGATAAATAGATGTTTTGCTGGGTCAAATATGGAAATGTTTACGAGGCTTCCATTTGATTTGACTTTTGGCTTTCCTCAGATTAAAAGTTTACTCTATCTGGGGGTTGAATGTTACATGAGATGTCGTGAGAAATTAACTCCGAAGATAACACCTGAGTTCGGCTACCTGTCGCTCTGCCTTAAGTGCAGCTGCTGGCAGAAGTCAAATCACTGGCAGTCAGAATAATTCATGTTCAGACACGATTCATTCTGACATTTAGGATTCAACACTACAATTTCATCCCCTGCTGATCCACCACAAGCTGGAGCTTTCGGGAATGGAGGACTACTGTTGTGCATGATGAACTGACAGGCCTCGTTTCAAAGGTCAACCCAAAGCTGAATTGCTAGTAAAGTCTTTAATTTTAAGAGGAGAATCTTTGCGGAAAGTGTAACGTCAGAGATTCAGCATCTCCTTGTGGTTATCTGCACATCTGTGACTTCGCCCCTGCTATTGTTTCCGTTGTGTTTTTGAACATAGCTCCCTCTGTGAATTCCATGGAGACAAGCGGAGGTGAAGCAACAGAGGTGCGGAAAGACGGTAGCCTGAGGAAAGACAGCCAGACGGGGCCTGTCTCTGGCTCCAGCCTTCTCCCCCCTCAAGTGCCTAATTCTGGTTCTTGCTCATGTTCTCCTGTTCAGTGGCAAAACAAAGGCTTCACGGTGTGGCCTGCCGCACAAGACGACAGGACTGAGTTTGCACTTGTTTTGCTGGTAAAAAGAGATCTTCACACATCAAATCTACAGGTCTTGGCGAAAGTCCCAACTGATAACAAGGGATCTCATATCAAACCTCAGCCAAGGAAAGTGTCTTCCAATTCCACGTTCTTTAGCGGTATTTGATAATGAACTTAACTAGACGCAAGCCCCTGGCAGGTTCAACGCCGCAAAATGAATAGCTTTTATAATCAGCATCAATTCAATCCAGGCTGGAATTTATGAGAGTAATTTAGGCGTGATTTGTGATAAAATTAAGGTGCGTGATCCTTATCTTGATTGTGCCTTGGAATTTTATTACAAAGCTCCTTTTCAGAGCGTTGAATGGAAACTCCTGAGATGTTTTGCCAGTTTAAAAGGGAAACGCTGGTGTCTGTTGTGGAAATATTAATCCACCTCATGAATGGCCCCTTATCACCAGTGCCATTTTAAATGGTGTGGAATTAGAAAGCAAACACATGGCAGACTTTTGCAATGCTTTATAGTTAAACTTGAACTCCTTTAATAGCAGGTCTGTTCTTTAAATTAAGGACATCCCAAATCACTGCTAACATATGCACTGCAATTAGAAGATAAAACATCTCATAGCCAATCATTTATACAGTTTATTGTCATTCATTCAGACTTTTTAGCATGTTGTGGTAAAAACATTGAGCGGATGCATAATTGTGTATATGTATTATGTGTTGTATTGTGTAAATACTCTGTAATAATGTATTTCTTTGCTAGTCTGATAAGGTTGTTTAGTAGCATTTAAGAAGTACAGCTGATACTTCAGAGCTGTTGGATTGGTTGCACTAACCTGTGACATTGTCTTGAGCATCTGATGCATTTTAAGAAGTTCATAGTAAATGTTGTTTATTTGTTTGTCTTTAAGCTGTGTGTGGGCTATATGTTCCTTCTTGTGAGAAACGATTCATAATGCAAATTTCTGAAATTGGATGTTTGTTTGTGTTTCTCAGTGAATAACGTACACTGCCATTCAAAAGTTCTCTTATGTTCACCCAGTCGTTTATTTAAATAGCAATATAGTAAAACAGAAGTATTTTGAAATATTACAATTTATTATTATTATTATTATTATTTTTTGTGATACTTCTGGATTTTTTGATAAATAGAATGCTCAAAAGAACGGCATTTATTTAAAAATAGAAATCTTTTGTGACATTATCAATGTTTTTCTTTCTCTTTTTGTCAATTTAATATATCTTTGCTGAATAAAAGGATAAAACCTTTGAACAGTTGTCTATAGAACAAGTGTGTATCACACATTATTTTTACATTTAAATTTTCCATATTTTATTTGTTAGACCACCTCCCCCAATGAAAAGCCCCCCAGCATGTTTCTTTAAGAGTTAGATGAGAATTAAAAAGACATGGGGGGTTCAGATCAACACAATGGAGTAGGCGGGTTAAGTGAGGGCACTAAAGGTTAGTGACCTTTATGTAATGGACCTTCTCGTAAGCAACTCTAGTGTGGGGGTCAAACTTGGACAGGAAGTTTGAAAAGGCTTTCTGTCTATGTACTGTAGCAGAGAACAAGTTTGAACTCATTAGTGAAGTAATCAGTCTCATTTTCTTTGTTGTGGTTTTGTAAATTGCCTTTGGCTCACTTACCAGTTAATTGAATGGAATGAAGATTCCTCTAGTTTTCTTTTGTCATTAAACTTTTCAAAGATTAGGAAATTATATGCTCTGCTACACAAGCTGTCATTAAAAAAATGAAAGGACATCAAAGCTTGTCCTCAGCTGAACTAGTTGTGCCTAGCTTGGGTTGAAGTTAGAGGGTCTTATTAGCAGCCAGCTGCCCTGTAAGCCCTGAAGCCACTGCTTCTCAGTGGTGTCTAGATGCTACAAACAAACATGTGGTTGTATTAATAGAATGCAATTACATCTGCTCGGGGTCGTGCTGCCCCATGCCTTCCCGCTGGACACAGGCATTCTTTATCTTGTCTGCTGGAAATAGCAAACGGCCTCTACCTTCTTTCTTATGCGGAACCGAGTCAGCAAACTAAGTGTGCTCACATTTGTGGCAGGCCTTCAAGGTAAACAAGCCCCTCCGATTGTTCACCACCCTCCACACACAAAGTTCCAGAGACGTCATTAATCTCATCAGTTCAAAGCTGCCATCACCCGCAAGCTCAGTTCAAATGAGCTTGTTATTTAAATGTTGTTAGGCATGTTATTACTTTATTTCGAAAATGATTGTGGGTTTGTAAAGAAGAAAAAAAAAAGTTTTGCACTATATATGATGTTTAGTATAATTTTAAGCATGTAAAGAATTATATCTAATAACAGCCAATATATTGCTTATTAAATATTAATAATTATTGGTTATGGTACTGGCCAAACTTTTCATATCAGTGCATACCTAGTGCATACTTCAGTTTTGTCAGATTCTATTTTAAAACTTTGACTGAACTATCAAATGTAGAAAAAAAAATCATTTTAGGCCATTTAGTATGAGCAACTTAAAATATTAAACAGCATGAATTGATTACTGTCAAGTTTGCTTGTGAGGCTGCTGAATATTCTCCATTTGATCACTGCTGATGCACATCAAAATGTGTATTTTTGGACAACGCGTGGATTTATGAAGACATGATAATATAGATAGACATATTCATTGGCAATTAATAGATGTTTTAGTTCTATTTAGTGTTTTTGATTATATTTTGTTGTTGTTTTCTTCTGTTATCATCCATTTCAATGATTATAAACAATTAGCTTTGGTGTAGAGAAGTACCCCTATAACCTTTTCAGTTTGCTTAAAAATGCAATACACATTTTAAACAAAGACAATGTCTACACTAATCCAAATACATTTTAAAATGCATTTTTTGCTCTGTGTTTTGGCCTTGTCCACCCTGAGACAGTGTTTTTGTTCTACAAAAATTGAGCTTTTTTGAAGATGTGAAGTGGATACATTTGAAAACGCTGTTTTTGCATTGTAATGTAGACTGTGAAAATCAAGTCATTTAAGAACGATGACGCATGTTTAGTCATGTCACGTATATTGTACCGTTTGAGATACCTCTTTGTACTGGTTTTGTGTCGGTTATGTGCTATTCACTTTCACACTGTTGTTAAAGATATGTTTCTTTATACACTCTTCTTATCATAGTCCTGCAAAAATGACTGAAAATAACTTGCAATTGCTGTCCTGTGGCAAAACATGAGGGCATTTGCGTTTTAGAGCCAACATATTATGGTGATTGAGTGCGACTTGGATGCGTCAGTGAACAGTGAGATATTTTGCTAAATAAAACAATGCTGACAGAAGAATAGCTTGAGAACTTTATGATGTTTGGTATCATCTCAGTGAGCTTTTATGTGGTTTTATGAATACAGAGTAAGGTGAATTTAGCATTTTACCAAAATTACAGGTTGGATGAGAAACTTGCTTGAAAGCACTAATGTGGACAGAGAGCTTTTTTAAATGAAACGCCATTTTTAAATGTATCCAGATTCCAGATTAGTGTAGACGTAGCCCTAAGAAAGTTCTACATCACATTATAACACTTGGCTGAACTTAAACCGCAAGCTGTGCAAGAACGTGGATCCGCAAATAACAACATTATTTTTAAGTTGATGCAACAGTTTTTTCCAAAAGTTGTCTACTCCAAAAAAGTTCTCAAGCTGGTGCCTCAAGTTTTCTCAACTGCTGATTTTTTTTTCTCTACAGTGTAATATTAATATGTCTCAAACATGTCTCCTTTGAGACAAATTTGTGACTTTTGTGACTAGTGTGATCATAATCATAAAAGATTGTAGGGCCGTTGAGTTTAGTTTAGTGTAGTTCAGGCAACTGACTCGGTAGTCCTGCAAGAATCATTCTCTATCCTTTGATATTCTCTTTCTCTCTGGCGTTGTGCTCTCCTGATGTCTCTGTGTTGAAAGGAATGCTCTTGTTCATTGTGTCTTCTGTCTTTACTGTCTGGTCAAGGATTGGCTAATGGCCAGTCTCTGATGATTTGCAGGTAGCGCTGTGAGACTGCTAGTGCTCAATTTCTTCACGTTCCCTGTGGTTATCCCATGGCTGTCTTTGTCTCACCACCTGTCTTTTCCTCTTCTCCTCTCCTGTCATCCGTTTAAACATCAAACGAACGTTACACTTAGCCTCTCTCTGTTCAGGTGTCATGACAGTTATTGTTAGCGGTGCAAAACACCTGGATAGAGTCTGCTGTGCCTCTTAATGGGGAAAACTGTAATTTGCAGCGGAAAGATTATGAAAAAAAGAGAAGTACGGAAGGGGAGGGCAATCCTTCAAGGTATTATCAGAGGCAAGTGCTGATCTGTCATTAGCTTCGACTGTTTTGTCATTTCACAGGCGTATGGGTGAAAATTACCATTTGCTCGATCGACGCAGTAAAGAGATCTGAGAATGTTTATGGGAAAATGTAATTCATTTTCAGTTCCTTTGCTTGCTTTAGGGCTTCAGATCGTATTTTAGGGGTTATAGATGGAGACCAAAGATTCAGAACCTTGCTAGACTCAGATTTTCACTTTGATATACTTGGTTTCTCTGTGCTGAAGAGGTGTTTGAAGTAAAATGTTGCTGAAATGATCAATGCAGTGAAAGCGTTCAAGCTTTCTCTCTCTGCGATGAGTGCTGAAGAACAAGGCTTCAGTGTGAGGGGCCTCTGACAGAGCTGTGAATAAATACTCTGAACTCTTTTCTCGTGGGGAAGAGTTTGACAACACATTTACTTTGATAAGCTGGATCCAGGTGTGATGCAGGTGTGCCATTCCTTTCAAATATTTTCATAGAGCAGCTCAGTGAGTCACGTCATGCATATATAAGTTAGGGTTCAGGAAGAGGGTTAAAGGAAATTAATACTTTTATTCAGCAAGGAAACATTAAATTGATCAACAGTGACAATAAAAGCAAGAAAAGGCAAAGTTTATTTATGTAGCACATTTCATTCACATTGTGTATGTGTAATTCAAAGTGCTTTACATAAAAGGATTTAAAATAAAATCACAACAATAAAATCTTAAAATGATTTAAATTTTGGGTAACACTTTCTATGAAGCCCATATTTATAATACATTATAAGGGTATTCTTAAGTCATTATATAGTTCACGTACTTGCAAAGTTACCATCAAAATAAAGTGTTATAGCATATATTTAGCAGACATACTACTAATACTCCAATGACTGCTAGTTCACATGTAGTTGCAGACTTAACAACAGCTGTCTAAAGTACCATCAAAATAATCAAACTGATATTAAAATAAAAATTGTTCAAAGTAAATGTGTCATATTACACATTCATCTGATCTGATATCTGATCTTATGGCTGTTTGAGGGAAAACAATTATTACTATTATCATTACTATACTTATAAGTGGTCATTGATGGCTTTAAGTAAAGTAGCATAAGAAAGGTGGCAAGGTATGAGACTTATAATACATTATAACTATGAGAAATATAATCCATTGTAACTTAAGTGGATGCAACGTGTTCACAAATAATCACGAATAAGTAAATATTATAATACATTAAAACTGTTCTTATGAATATTCATAAGATGATATAACACATTATAAGGTTTTTTATAATGCATTATACATTCATGATAATGCCTTAACAATACCCTTATAATGTATTATAAATGGGCTTCATAGAAAGTGTTACCAAATTTTGTTTTAAAATGTTAAAACAGTTAAGAATAAAAAATGTTGAAACTTAAAATACAGTGCAATAACGACTTTTATAATGTCATAGAAGATTTAAATTTATAAATAAATGTTCTTTTGAACTGTAGATGATATTAAGAAATGTATCTTGAGCACCAGATCAGCATATTAGAAAGATTTCTGAAGGATCATGTGACACTGAAGTCTGGAGTAAGGGCTTCAGCTTTGCCTTTATTATAAATTATAAAATGACATTTAAAATATATTTATTCAAATTATATTTATAAAAAATATTAAAATAGAAAAGAAGTTGTAATAATAATAATAATAGCAATAGATAATAGTTATAATAATAAAATTTGTATTAATTCTTCACAATTGCTGTTTTTTTTTACTGTATTTATTATCAAATGAATGCAGGGCGAGCAAATAAAACTTCTTTCAAAAACATTTACTTTATAATGATCTAAACTTGCTTCCTTTTGCTATGAACGTTTTAATGCCTTACATTCACAACTTAGGTAATTATGATGTTTCATATACTGTGGCGCTGTAGATTTAGCAGCTATGGAGCAGGAAACACTGATGTGCTTCATTTCAGTTTGAATTTGTTAACTGTTAACTCAAAATGTCTTATTTAGTGTCCCTTTTTTGGTGCCTATATAGAAATACTCATCCTTCATGGTCAAGCAGTAGTTCAGAACCTAAATTGGGTTTAAGAACCTGACAGACGTTCCACTCCCTGCCCTCAAGTCATACCATAACAAAGCCAAATTAATGAGCACCGGAGACACTCAAGATTAGCCACCTCTTTCTGTCCCCCCAGAGGTAAGATTTAACTTTTGGTTCCCGGTGTTTCTTTACTACTGTTCCATGGAAAGGGAGAGATAATGAGTGAGCAGAGCTTGCATCCACCATTTGTGTGTGAGTATTACAGAGGCCCTATGTACACCTGGAATTAAGATGCGTTTGTGTTGATCCAATGACATGTGGACAATGCTAAATACAGGTTTGGCTCTTGTTCACTTTTGACCTTCCAGAAGTAGACGGAAATGCATTTCACAGGATTGCTTTCGTAATGTCCAATGCATATGAACAGCCACTAAAGACCACCTCCTCTTCTTAAACATTGCTGGAAACATTGCTGCAAGCCAGGCAGGATTTAAACTTTACCATCTAAGTTTGGTTTGAAGGCGAAAAAAGTAAATAACCTATACACCCTCCCCTCAAAGAAATCAAGAAAGTGGTCAAAAGTAGACAAAAGAGATGATTATTCAACGAAAAATGAATAATGAGACAGTACTTTTTTAGGGGGGTCTGTGTGAAGAAAGACACTGCTTTTAAGGTACAACTCGGCTTTAGGTTAAGAGCTTAGAGAATAGAAGATTGACCTTTGAGAGGGAAGTGTTGCTTTTGTTCCACTCAGTCAGGATTGATTCAGGAGGTGGACAGGTTGAGGCAGAAGGTAAGCAGTCGAGGGGCACCTTTTATTGAACAGACTCCCTCTGGACTATTAGTGTTTTACTGCATTGACTGACACTTGTTTAGAGAGAGAGTAATACTTTAAAAGACAGATAACATATCCACTGTAATGCTAAATACAGTCTTGTGAAAAAGTTAGGACACCATATTGAATTCCATGGTTTTCCTTATCAGGACATATTAAACAAATAACTGGTTCTTTCAAGGTCTTAAAATTTGGAAAATAAAACCTCAGATGAACAACAACACATGACATATTGCACCGTGTCTTTGTTTCTTTAACAAAAATATAAAGCCAAAATAGAAATGCCAAGGAGGCAAAACATCAGCAATGATCTTAGAGAAGCAATTGTTGCTGCCATCAATCTGGGAAGAGTAATACGGCCATTTCCAAACAATTTGAAGTCCATCATGAGGAAGATTATTCATAAGTGGAAGACATTCAAAACAGACACCAAGCCTCCCAGGAGTGGACATCCCAGCAAATTCACCCCAAGATCAGACCATATAACACTCAGAGAAATGGCAGACAACCCAAGAACTTCACCACAGGCTCCACAGGCCTCAGTTAACATGTTAAATGATACAATTCATGACAGTACAGTTAGAAAAATATGGGACAAGTATGGCGTGTTTGGAAGGGTTGCCAGAAGAAAGCTTCTTCTATCTAAAAAAGCATGGCAGGCAGCACGGTTTAGGTTTGCAAAGTTTAATCTGAACAAAACCATAAGTCTTCTAGAACAATGACCTTTGAACAGATGAGACCAAAGTGGAGATGTTTGGCCATAATGCACAGCAGCATGTTTGGTGAAAACCTAACAAGCATATCAGCACAAACACCTCATACCAAAAGTCTAACATGCTGGTGGAGGGCTGATGATTTTGGGCTTGTTTTGTAGCCGCAGGATCTGAGCACCTCACAGTCATTGAGTCAAAGTATTCTAGAGTCAAATGTGAGGACATCCATCCGATAGCCAAAGCTTGGCCAAGATTGGGTGATGCAGCAGGACAATGATCCCAAGTACATGAGCAAATCTACAACAGAACAGCTGAAAAGAAAAGAATCAAGGTTCTGTAATAGCCCAGTCATAGTCCAGAGCTCATCCTGAATTAAATCATGTGGTGAGAGCTGTACATAAACTAATGCCCACAGACCTCAATAAACTGAAGCAACGTTGTAAAGAAGAGTGGGCCAAATGTCTTCCAGAACAATGAGAGAGACAGAAAATGATTACTTCAAGTTATTACTGCTAAAAGTGGATCTACAGGCAACTGAATCATAGGGTGTCCTAACTTTTCTCCCATGGCTTTTCCATCTTGGCTTTATTTTTGTTAATCAAATAATGACACAGCGTGATATGTCATGTGATATTGCTCATCTGAGGCTTTATTTCCAAATTTTAAGAGTTTCCAAGGACCAGATAATTTTTTATTACCTCCTGATACATAAAACCATGGAATTCAATAGGATGTCCTAACTTTTTCACATGACTGTATGTAGACTCAACTTAAATTCACTGAGAGGAAAGAGTACTGACTAATCCTGAATCATGCAGCTTTCACCTGCTTTATGAGTTGATGTAATTTGACATAATTCTGTGAACCATGGGTTCTCTTGCCCTGTTAGTAAAGTCACACTGAAAAGTAGCCCTGTACACTAATGAAATGTAATAGTACAGTGGTTAACGATTTGGGGTGACTTATAAATCATCTCCTAACATCACTATTGAGTCTTTAAGCAATGCAAGTAATCCTAAATTCTTCTAGAAAGACCGACACTGGAAAAAGTTTACTTTAATCTTCTTTAGATTACAGAAATGATGAGCTACCAGAGTTTTTTAATAGCTGTGGTACTATTTTGACATTAAGTGGTTCTAAATTCCAAATACATATTGGGATACTTGTGAATATAGGACCAAATAGATTACTGAAAATGATAGAAACTGAAAGTGAGTTTTGTTTTTTCTGTGCTTTGTAGGATTCAGTTATCGGCTACAAGGACAACTTAGAAAGTTTGCACATTCAATACATTGATATGTCATGAGATATTGTATATTGTATCTGTTTTTATGTGTTATTTCATTTTGAATAACCATTTTGACATCAGAAATACCACTATGGCATGATGGGAGTCATGGTCAATCAGTGGCTTAGTCAAGGTTTAACAATCAAACAGGCGTTCCACTCCCTGCCCAGAGTCATGCCATGACAAAGCCATATTAATGAGCACCAGAAGCGTTCAAGCTAAGCCATATACAAAAGTCTCCTCTTTTTGACCCCCTTGAAGAAAGACAAGACTCAATGCTTGGTAACCAGTGTTGTTTTCCAACTAAACAATGAGAAAGGTAGTCGCATCAGAACTTCCACCATCTCTCAATTTCAGCCTGTGTGATGGGTACGTACAAGGATCACTGAAAAACACCTGCTGAGTGTCCCAGGTGGAGAAAGTGTAAAGTGTAGCATATCACTCTCAATTACTTTACCAGTCCTTTCTTTTTGTTAAGATGTTTTGTGATGAACATTGGAT
This sequence comes from Acrossocheilus fasciatus, assembly GCA_036784905.1. NCBI lineage: Eukaryota > Metazoa > Chordata > Actinopteri > Cypriniformes > Cyprinidae > Acrossocheilus > Acrossocheilus fasciatus. Next base: position 15,131,979 of record CM071942.1, read on the forward strand.
GGCACTTTAGATGTGTACAATGCAAGACTGTTGCCTCCAGCCGGAGGAGGTAAAAGAGATTCTAAGACCGAAATACAACAGTTTCTTTTCACATCTTTTGCTTTTCGGGGGTCGTGTCCAGGTCAGCACATTGTTTTGTACCAGTTTTGTTATTCTGATGAGGTGTGTTGTAACTTGAACAAGCACTTCACTGAAAATTTATATTGTTTGCCTAAAAAAGTGAAAATGTGAACTCCCACATAGATCAGAGTGTCAAACAGTGAATCACAGCATGAACAAAGTGCAAATATCCAGTTCTATCCCACATAGCTATATGTACATGAATGCAATTGTTTTATTCACTTTTATTCTGTGTGTATGCATTTTAATGTGTGTGTGTGTGTGTATATATATGTAGTATGATACTCAATAACTGTATATGAAAACAATTAAATAATAAAATACAAATATCAATTAGATTTACTTTATATTAAAAATATACTCATTTGTTAATTACATTTAGATTTATGTAGGTTCATTATTTTTACCTATTATAGAATCACAATAAATTTTTGTAAAAAAAGACACCTGTCAAAGTTTATGTTCATTCTGTTTGGGGAACACATTTTAAACAGCCAAAACTGTAACCTTGTGATTTGCATTGCCTTTTTAAATAAGAGCCTGCAGTGTTTACCAGCCTTCTGGCATGGCATATCCAATACCATTACTGCTACAAGTGCCATGTTCTTATCTTTTTAAAGAGCCTCAACAACAAGAGCGCATCCTCCAAATTAGCCAAATGTGGTGGACCAGGGCACTTTTTGTTGCCTGGATTTAATTGTTTTAAATAGGGAAGTGGGTGCCAGAAATGAGGGGTCCCAGGGGGCAGAAAGGGGGAAGGCTTTTGTCGCTGTAAACTTACTATGCGCCCCACAAAGGGATGGCAAGGCTGAGTTATGTGCGAAATCCCGCTACTGTGAGTCGACTGGTCACTGTGAATGCGTCCTTTGTTAGAAATCCCTCACTGTGTTCTAAAGGAACTGACCTTGTTCCAAAACCTGCGCTTCCATCCTCACGATCCACCCCGCTTGTCTTCCAAGTATTTGTGCTTTCTTCCCTTTTGCCAAGGTTCAAAGAGTTAGGGCATTCTCGGATGTGTTAGCCAGGCATGTATGCCAGAGACCCATTAATTGTGTCCTCAAAGTCAGCCCATAAAACCCAAGTCAACATCTTGATCTCCAGGACTTACTGTGAGGAAAAAATTAAAGGATTTGGTTTACCATCAGCTCTGTCCCTATTTTTGGCTGTGATTTCATTTGTTGCACTGGGAAGGCGCCATGCGTTCTCTGAATGGCTCCCTGATGAATAGTATTTCCAAACGCTATTTCACTCAATTGCATGATGCTTGTCCTATATAGAGTCAAGCAGTTTTTCTTTCTATGAAGACTGATTTTTAGCAATTGCACATACTGCTTCTGCTCATTCTTTACACCAGTATACATAAATACTGTTAGTTCTCATGCAAAGGAGATGGATATTCACAATCAAGAGCTTTGTTTTCAGTTCTGCTTTCTTCCTGTTGTGTTCATCACAGAAGACACATTTTCTTCCTTCAATGTGACACAGGATTTTATATATTTTATGCACCTGTATACATTTTATGTCTAACAACACCAACGGAGTAGACCAGGAGTGTCATGCATATTTTGATTATTTTATTTTTTTAGTCACATATGGGACTCTGATCATAGTCCAGGTTGTCTACGCGAGATTCAGACTTGGGTTCAGCTGGGATTCAACCTAAAAAAAAATATATATATATATTTTTTTTACTTGGCGATCAGCATGCATTTTCATTGCAATGAAAAATCAGTTGTGCCTTTTTGTTCTTTGGGGAAATATGGAGTTTTTTATAGTTGCTTTTAAAATGTACTTGGCTCAAAGGGCACAAGTTTCCATTTTTGGGCCCATTCCATTTCTCAAGTAGGATGCAGTTATAGTTCACTGTATTTGGTCACAGTCCTAAAACTCCCCAAATCATATACAGAACACTAGCAGGGTTTTTTTTTCTAACTACAGTGCTGTGCTTTGATGTGTTGCCAGTGGATTGCTGTGCTCTTTTGTGTGCCTGGGCTGGGTAAGATGCCTGGAGTTCTCTGGAGGGCAGCCACTTATCCTGCTATGTGTGTCCAGGGACTTGCCCAACGTGCGACACATGCTAGTAGCAGCAGTGCTAGTGCTGACGTTTGGCGCCACGCTTCACTGCCTTTCTCTGCTATTTTTTCACTTGAACTCAACAAAAAGGTCACAGTATGTCTCTGGAAATTCACAATAACAGAACAACTTGGGATTGTCTCATAACTGGGCGTCTTCAAAGTGTGGGACTTGTCAGTGTCGATACAGATTGTAATTTCCATCCTCATATTTTGATTTAAATTGGGAATATCGTGAAATGCTGGATGGAAACACTAAGATGTAAATTAAATTTTTAAAATGCACATAAAAAACACGCCCTGCTTGCTTGAGGTGGATAATTGTTTTATTTGTTAAGAAAACACTTGAAAAAAAGAAACACAGTTGCTTCCCCAATGGTTAAACCTCTGTTTACTTTTCTGTTTTGGGCCAGTTTCCCTGGAAATGGTGATGAAAACACTATTTTATTTGCAAATTGTATGATGATTTTGTGAGTTTCATTATACAAACTTCCCTGTGGCAACATTTTTGCAAAATTGTGTTATGTTGCTTCTTGCATGTTTCATGACACTTTAAAAGTGAAGTATCTAGTGAGTGGCATTAAAAGTGCCAAAGCAGTTTTATCCAAAACAGATAAACATGAATCTGGTAGTGTTTGTTACGTTGGTTGTTTTATGTATTGTGGCAGTTGGGAAATTAAATGGGTGAATGGCACTACAATCATGTTTGAAAGTAATGTACCACCTACAAAAAACCCTATCCTAAACCTAATCGATAATGTTAACAAAAGCAGACACATTTGCAAAAGCAACCATGCTGTTTTAGCTTGCTTCTACAAGTCTTTTATCTCCTGTGTGACTTTATGGGACTCCTCATGGCAAGTGCAGGTACCAGGTGAGCTACCAAGCAAGTTTACTACATCAGAAAAGCCCACAAAATACGTCTTTAATAATCAATAATCTGCCCCTGTAAACATAATTTGTGAGAAAAGGAACCAAAATGTTAATGTTGCTGGCACTAGTGTTCATTGCAGTGTGTACGATGTTTGAGTTTAAAAAGCAAAAATTTAGGTAGAGGCATGTTTTTCCTGTGGATTTTTAACAACTTGAATAGAAACATAGCTTGTGAGAGACTGTAGAAGCATTATGAATAGGCCTAGTCCTTGATTTCTGCTAATTGTTTCTGCTTCTAATCTACTGTGCATACCATAGCATCAGTGGTCACTTCCATTAACCTTTCCCTCTTTTTTGAAAGATGAGGTCCGTAGCTGCTTTATCTTTGTGCTCAATCGCTGCTATAGTGCAACTGTTCAGAGCTATTTGTAGAACATCAGGTCAGAGAGATATGTACTAGCATGTGTTACATTCAGTGTTGTCTCTCTCACAGGAAGCTGATAGACCTGCTTTGTGTGAATGTTTGCTTGTCAGACTGAGTAAGCACAGAAGCGAAGTCATTGCCTGGAGCCTGTTCATTTTTCTTTTCTTTTCCTGTGGTTCTCTAACACTGGGCTTTTCTGTTTCTATTTGTTTGGACCTCCTAGTTGTAAAAAAGCATACTTCTCTAGAAGATGTTCTCTAACTTGCAGCATGAATTGCTGCAAACACAAAGTAATTAAAGTGCACTTTTTTAATCATGCTCAAGGAGGTCAGCTCAGAAGGGCTGTGTTTTGAAAGTACGTCTGTATCTATAGGAAAAACTTCCTGGGAACAAGTGCCTTTGAAAATGGCCTCGACTCCTTGATAGAGCTGTTAGGAGCAAGAGCGCCCACATTGTGTTTTAATCTCAAACAAAACTTCAAAGCCTCCCCTTGAGGCCCGACTAGATTTAAAAATTTGGCATATTAAACCAAAGCCTCATTGTCTGCTTCTGTCCTTGACCGATGTTTGCTTACCCAGATTCAAACCTTGACTTGACCTGGGTGAACTGCAGATTATTTCCATAAAGAGAGATAATAAGTGTTTGTATGTTCTCACACCTGCAATTCTCAATAAATATGTTGATTGCAATTTAGGGTCTTAAATGTGAAGATTTTCACCCTTAGCATTTCACCTGAATGAATAAATCAGTTCCTAATTTATTCATGCATGATTAAAATGATTAGAAAACCTCATTTATTGCTAATCCTTAGAAATCTTTTTTTTTTTCATATTAATAAGGTTTTCACATTGTTGTTGTTCAAGATTGTCTCAGTCTCAGAGTGTTTGATGCATATTGTATACAAAAAAATCAAAATATGCAAGCTAACATGTAGTACAGTCTATATCTGTCATTCCATATACACACTCTTGACTCTATACCAAGCTGATACAAGGAGCACTTTTGATGATGAAATAATCACTGGATTTGTCAAAGATTGAAAGGTTAAGACTTTTTAAGACTAGCTTTTTTTTGAATTCTTATTATTCTTATTATTACTTTTACATCAGATAACTCCCCCTGTAAAGAAACAAAACACTGCACAACTCTATCAGATGGCTTTTCCTGACAAAATGGGACAAATATATGTTTTTTTAAATTATTCAAATAAATAAATATATATCATAAAATAAGGTTATTATAATTAAATCTAACATGCATACAGTATAAACAAACAAGTAAATAAATAAATAGAACAGTAAGCATAAAAAATTCTTTGTGTTCTTATTTAAAAAATCTTTCAACTGTTTTTGTATGAAAGTCATACATTCTTCAGAATAACTTCTTTTGTATTCCACAGAATTAAGAATGAAGTCCTACAGGTTTTAAAGAACATGAGTGTGAGGGGGATCTTTTCCTTTAAGTTTATAGTGAGATAAAATTTCATGTCCCAGAGGGTTAGTGAAAACAGAGGTTGGGGTCATTTGTATGGTCTTAAATATGAGAACTAATTCAAAGAACACAACCCAAGTTTGTGCGGGCTGTTATTCCTTCAAGTTATGTACGTTTACTTATAGATAAGCTATAATGTCTTTTTTATGGATTTTCACCCTCACCCACTGAGCTACACTGTGTGAGGGCATGTGGTGACATTTGCAAGAGAAAATTAGTATAATATTGCTTGAGTAGTTTGTTTGAAATTGATGCTAGGAGTATGATAGTGAGTGTTGCTCAGACTAGATGTTAGCGCACTGTAGCCTTTGGCTCAGCTCCACCAACACATTCCCATTATTTACATCTTTAGCATTGCTAATGCTTCTTGCTCCTATTCCCTCAAGTACCTGACTATCTGATGACTGAAGTCTTTGCTCAGGGCAAAAAAGACAAGAACTTGTGTTTCATTGTTACACCAGGACGACTTCTCCTCCAGCTCTGCTTTTCTTCCTTGTTTTCTCCCACAGTCAGCTGTTTTCCTCTCTAAAAAAGTGCTGTTAGCATTTTTAAGACAAGTTTATTTTTTTAGTCTGTTGGTTTATTGACTAAAAAACAACATACCTTAGAAGGATTTTATATTTGATAAGACCTAATGTATGCTGATATTTTCGTACTTGCTCTTTTTATAGCTCTTCCATGTATGCAATCTCTTATTTAGAAATGCTGTTTGAAGCAAGCATGCAGTATTACTGTTGCGCAGGGCGCTGAACACAGCGCAAGGCATCTGAGGCATATAAGTGTTGGCTGTTTTCTTTATGGAGTCGCAAATAGCTGGCCGGCAGTATCATATTTGCATTTCAAATATAGGCCAATCCATGGCGACCTCACTACAGTCATTAGTCTGCTGGCACCCAGCAATCAATGAGAGGAATGCTATACATGCACCGCTGATAGTCAAAGGGCATGAGTGTGTTAATGGAATGCAGTATATATACAGTATGCACATGTAACAGTAAAACATAGTCTAGCTAGCCTATATGAACTCTATTACTAATGTGTGTAGTTTAGGAATGGCGATGCAGGGAATGCTCCATATTCAGTCATTATTTTCACCCAATATACAGTTTCGACAAAGTTAAAATAGAAACACATTTCCTGCCGTGGCGCCAGGGTCAGCTGCTTTTCTGATGCATTCAGAAAAGCCAGTACGCTAAAATAATCTCCGGATAGTAACAAGAGTATCTTAGGGTTTGCTAAATTCAGATGGGGCTGAATTAAATAGAACAGAACACCTGCTTTATCAATCCAGAGGGTGTAGGTAAAGCATCATTCCTTCAAAAATGCATGAGCTCAGCATGTGCTTTAATGTACTAAAAGAAGTCAGTTACACCAGACCGAATGGAAAGTGGTAATGCATTAATATATGACAGCTAGTTTTTCTTTGTCTTGGATTAGGTGGTAGGTGGTATTGATTTTAGCCTGACCTTTTAAAGACTGGGAGGGGAGAGGACTGATTGAAATAGCTGTGTTCAGCTCAGACCATCAAGGCTCAAATCCATCTTTGAAAACATCATCTTAAATTGCTAAACCTACCCCTCAGACGTGTAAACTTTGAGACCAGCTGGCCAGTAAGCTATAAACCATCCCAGAGATACCTGAGTCAGTACATTCTTTCATTTCCAGACTGACAAATTGATTGAAACTAAACACTTGGGTGTCCGTTAGGCTCTGTTCCTGCAGGATAATGCACTGTAATGGGAAGGAAATGACTGTGCCATTCAGTGCCAGTCAAGTCTTTTCTTGGGCCATGATTATCCTGTATGGCCATTTCTCTAATAGCGAAAATTTCGAGTGTGGGAAAACTTGCTTTGCTTACCTTCTATTTTCTATTGTGAGGTTTAATTAAACAAGATATTATTATTAATAGTAATTATAATAATAATAATACTACACTGTCAAAAAAAGATTTTACTGAGGAAGCAATATTGTTGTTGTGTATTTTTGATGCTTGAGCTTTATATTTAGGAATGTACTGATTCCTTTTGTTCACTCTCTGTTAAGTATGTTCTATTCTATTTTTTTATATAGAGGAGTACAGAAAGCAGTTTTAATATTGGTACATTTAGAATAGATGTGCATGCAGTAGTACAGAAAACAAAATGAGAAATGGATCTTTAGGGGTTAATAGCAACCCTGTTATGTTCATGTAATGCTTCATTCCTTAATCCATCTGCCTATGATGTTGGGACAGATTTACGAGGGCTCACTCAGGCCTATGGAAATCTTTAATTGTAGTTGCATACCTGAATTCTCCAGGACCTGAGGGCACAGCTGTTGTGTCACATGCACATATACTCCTGTCACTACAAATGCATTTGCCCCGTTAAGGCTGCCATGTTTGTACAGTCATGTTGGTCTGTGTTCAGTATTCACAAACACAGCGGTAAGTTAAATGAAAAGTTACAATCATTTTAAACCTTCAGGGAGAAGTGTAGTGAGAGGGGAAAAAAATGATTACTATGGAATACTGTAGCAGAAAAATCACCAGCTCTCTGTGACTACCTACTCAGTTATTTATGAAATTTGTTATACACTCGCTTTTCAGGGCAAATAGCAGTAATTCCAAGTGTACATGGCGCTTCCGTTGCACAGCTTCTGCGGCCTTTTGTATAAATGTTTTATATGTACAAAGCGGCCTTTGAAAAGTATGTATGCTATTTTGTTTGCTCACATTTTGAAGTATAAATAAGAAGCTTTTCTTGTAAATGTCCATATCTTTACAAACATTTGACCATGCACTTGCACACTTTTACTGTTGTGGGAATTTTAGCTCAGTGTGGACAGGAATGCAATTATCACATGCTTTTTAAATGTGCATTGTGCAAGTCATGATCAAAAAGCAATCTGAAGCAACTGCAATTAAAAATGTGGTCAGCGTGATTCACCGGACTGACGTTGCAACAAAAGCACTGAAGAATGAACAAAATATTTATTTTCGTCAGTGGATATTACTTTAATTTCATCTGCATGCAGTTTATATGCAATATGCAAACAGCTTTGACCAACATGATTCTGATGCATGCTGGGCTATGATTCCTACAATTTATCAGATGGTAGTGTTGGTAACTGACTTCAAACTCAAGCTGTGCGTATCATCTTTTATTCATTGAACTCTCACATCCAGAGCAAGAGAGAAGAAATTGCTTTCCACATATGGTGATAAAACAGGCCAGTGGCGTAATGAAACTCAATGACAATGTTAGCACTCGGTACAGTACTGTGCAGTCCTACAAAGATTTGTGTCATTGTAATGGCAGGTTCAGTGCTGCACAGCAGTTATTTTATTTTATTTTATTTTATTTTAGTGATGTTATTTTAGTGATTTTGTTTTTTGTCTGGCTTTGTTTTGTTCATAAATGTGTTGCAGACTCCATTTTGCTACACAGATTCTGCTGTTGTATGCAAACTTTTGTGCATAAGGCTCTAGCTTCCAGGAGCACTGCTGATTAACAATCTATTCTTGTCAGTGTTCTCTTGAAAAAGTTGCATTTCAGCAGTGAAAAAGTGAATTGTACCATTGACCTGAAGTACCCTTTTTAATCCCAAACATATGCTTATAATCCTCTTAGTACAGGCCCTTTTTGTAAAATGTCTAGCTCCCCTTCCAGTCCTTCCATGGAATCTGGAGGGAGCTGAGATAGGCTCATTGCAGTCGTCCTCCTCCAAGTCTGACATCCATCTGTCTCCAGCTCTCTAGCCCTCAGTGGGGTTTGGCTCAGCCGCAGACCCCTCGAGTGTTGCTCAAAGAGTTTTTGTGATTGACTGCAGATTTTTGCTCACAGTCGGCCTGCTTATGGCCTGCTTGCTCTGATAGGCTCCTGCTGGCCTCTAAAGCTGTCAAAGCTCTTGGCAATTTGTAATCCATACATCCTCATTTCCACCCCATGGCCCAGTCCTGGCCCGGCATGCCCTAAGGTACAAAGTTCCAGTGATAATGCATGCAGGAAGTTGGTTGAAATATTAACAGCATTATTTTTAACTCAAGTCTAGTTTGGCAATTGTGAAAGTCTCAAATGTTATTTATGTGTTGCGTATTAGTGTCATTTATATACAAACATCATATACAAACAACACTTGAGAATTTAATATTTGCTAGCAGCTTTAAAGCAGAGTGACAACAACCTGTTCTATAAAATATTGATTGCTGAGTGCAAATATGAGGATTTTTTTGATTCAAAAAGATGCCAGTGTGCCAGAGGAAAGGGTGGTGAGCTCTAAATCAATATCTACACAAAGTGTTCCTCAACAGAGCACTGTTTATACAGACCATAGACTATGGCTGCATTTTAGTCAATATTCTGTCAGCAGATGTCCCAACAGAGTGTTTGTCAAGTGTTTTGTTTTCATTTTACAACTTCATTTTAATACATAAATAAACACCCCTTGCACAAGGCGTGACAGTCAATAAGACTAATGTAAAAAGAGCTGCGTACTGTCATAGTTTGCGAAACTTTTTAAATATCATTTTAAGAGCTATCATTTTTAAAAAATGATACTTTTTCTTTAATTGAATCTGCCACTGATATTTCTGTTGCAGTTGTACATCCCCTCTACAGAACCTTCATTTGGCATCCATTTAGGATGTTTTCCAACAGCATCGATTAAAATTCAGAATGTTTTTTTATGTAGCCAGTTTTAGTTTTTTCAGACATAACCATTCAAAAATTGGGGGTCAGTATGATTTTTTTTATTTAATTAATTTGATCAAAAGGCATTTATTATACAAAATCTTTCTATTTGAAATGAATTCTGTTCTTTTGAAATACCCATTCCAAATAATCCTTAATGTATTGTGGTTTCCCCAAAAATATTAAGCAGCACAACTGACTTTTCACCATTGATAATAATAATAAGAAATGTTTTTGTTTTAAAATACCAAATTAGCATATTAAAATTATTCTAAAGGAAAACTGAAGACTGAAGTAATGACCCCTAACTTTTGAATGGTAGATGCAATTTTATAAAGATAAGTGAGTGAACGGACTCTCCTGATGGAACAAATCTGTTTGATCAACCATCCAGCACATAAATGTTAACCATTAACAGACGTAATCCTGCCTACATTCTTTAGTGTCAGAAACAGGCTACTTAAAGCCATTCTTTTTTCATGGCAAATTTGAACAGGTTTTGCCACAAAGCCATTTTTTGTAAATAATTTACCATCACTCTTTGTTGTGTCTAGAGGAATTTCACTACCTACCAGAAAGCATTTTTGTTGAATACACAAGTGAACAGATTTACCTGGTTAGAGTGCAGTGGTGTTGTTGTCCCCGTCATCTTTTAAGGTTTTTAGCATTAATAATTCAGTGGTCGTGTTATAGGGCAAAAGTACCCATTGAAATGATGTGAACTTTGGTTTTAGAAAAATGTCAGTTTGTGCACTGGATGGCTGAGGTGCTGCTTGTATTAAAGGTGTACAAATAATGGAACAATCATGAATAAATAATCTCTTAACATCAATGAAGCATTGCTGACAGAATGAAGTCATATTGAGCTTTATTACCAGCATTGCAGTAGTTAACATTTTAATGTCTTCAACATAAGTTAAAGCGCTTGCTTTTCCTTCTCTTTTTGTTAGAAATAGCCTAACAAGTTGACAGAAAAATCCATTTGACCACATCCAGAGGAGTTTATCTCAAAAAGCGTTTGATCATGTTTCTTTTTCTCCTTCATTTTTCATCTTCTGCATTTAGTGTCTCCACTTATACACTAATACACACCAACTATATCAATTTTTCCAGTATTCAGCTTTCCTCACATCTAACTGAAAGCTGCTGCAATAATAACATATTATTATTTAAATGAAATCAACTGAAATGTTCATGATACATCTGGCTGATCTGATCTTTTAAAAGAGTTGAGTACCATTCTAAATGGCTTTTGAAACCTTTTCTTAGTTACAAGATTCCTCCACTTCTGTTTTTTTTTTTGTCCCTCTAGACAGTAATAATAAAATCTTTTTATTTAAGAAATAGTTGACCTAAAATTAAAAAAACAAATGCTGAAAATGTACTCCCCCTCAGGCCATCCAAGATGTAGATGAGCTTGTTTCTTCCTCATAGCAATTGTGGAGAAATTTAGCATCAACAAAAACATCAAAATAATCCACAAGTAATCCACATGACTCCAGTTCATTAATTAATATTTTATGAAGTGAAAAACTGTGTTTTTGTAAGAAACAAATCCATCATTGGGGCGTTTAACTTTAAACAGTTGCTTCTGGCCATAATCCATAATAATGTTTCCTCTAGTGAAAAAGTTGATCTCTTGTTGTCTTCTTACATCAATACCAACCAACATATTTGTTAAGAACTGTTTTGGACTGTTTAATATTGTAAATATGTACTTGATCTTTGCGTATTTCTCTCCTGATTCAGATGAAACAACTTCATCACTGGAGAAAGCAATATTATGGATATAGGACTCATATTTTAGCTGGAAGCAATGTTTGCAGTTAAACTGCCTCAATGATGGATTTGGTTCTTACGAACACATCAGTGATATCAGTGATAATTATTGGGTTTCCAAATCATTTTCAAAATGAAATGTCCAAATGCAGTTCTAGATGTGAGCACAACATAAAAGTGAAGTAAAGCTATCATTTATTGGTTTCTTTTTACATTGGAGCTAATCTACATGTCTTGACAGCCTTCATTTTATAGTCATAATTTCAGTGTTTACAAGGGGGACTAGACGATTTTGAACTTCACACTGAAAATTTCCATTTTTCCGTATTAGACGCATCTCTGCTCATTCAAACGGCAGTAATTATCACATTTGCTTTGGGGGAACAACACACTGTATGTTATGTTTCGTGCAGGCTATTAAAAATAACAGCAAGGAATAAAATTCACCTTGGGGCATTTAAATTTGCTTTAATTTGAAAAGGAAGCATAATTAGCACATGCTATATAGCTGTATATTTTTTTTCTTTTTTAACATTTTTATGATTTTTCTTCCTGCTTTAATTTCTCTAAACAAGATGTGACCATTTCAGCATATCTGTGCAGTGACAAATAGATTTAGATGTCCTTTTGGCAACCTTTTAGTCTCACCGTTTGCCTTCCAAGAAATTTGCATATAATCATGCTTGGCTGGCATAAGAAGGAAGTTGTGTAGAAGGCAACTGAAGTGCAGAAACTTGAATATATTTGAATGTATTGAAGCCCAGATTTATTCAAAGGAACAGCAAACATAGCGCTGTGTCTTCAACACACGTCTTTTCCTGAAACATGATAACAGATGTCCTTCATGCATTTTACATGTTGTTAGTAAAGAAAGGGTCACCCAGTTTTTTATTTAGTTATTTTTTTACACATGCCCACTTTGCCAAGGAATGTCAGAAAAGATGTTGGATCATGGGGATCCATCATGTTTTTTAATGTTTATTTATTGTCACATAAGGAATACCACTTTTTATTTTTAGCAATTGATTTTTATATTTGCTACAAATATATATATTTTTGCAATGCAGTCTTGTTGAGCGTAAGAAGCTTCTTTCAAAAATCTTACTGACCCAACCAACTTTTGAACGGTAGTGTGCATCTATAATCTAACTCCATAAATCCATGAACACTTTTGATCGAAAACAAAGGCAATCAATGCAAAATATTGCAGAACATTTTTACTCCTGCTTTCAAGTCATGATCTACAGTATGCGATCCAGTTAGATTATCTTGGTGACAGATCAGCAAAATGTGCAACAATATTGTAGAATACATAACAGAAAATCACCATTTAGGTTTGCAAGGCATAAAACATGAATGTACAATGAACATGAATGGGTCTTCAATTTTACAGTTTTGTCATCCCATATGACTAATATCCTCTATATAGCTGATTTAGGATGAGCTTACTCATCTTAAGATCTTTCATAATGAAGGTTAAGTTGCTCTGCTTATATCTGTGGCCATCAGCCGCTGCTTTAGTGGATTCAATTGCCTGGGGATACGATTTAGCACATTTTCTCATTGAATTAGTCTGCGCAATGGCTTGGTTCTGGCTGATCTCTCACTGCCCAAATCGAGGCCAGCTCAATTTGGACTCAATTACCTTCTGCTTGCTTGGCTACTAGTCTTTAACTTATAGAACTGAAGCAGGAACATTTACACACGACCCACAGGGTTTTCAGCTTTTAATGTGATGTTTCCACCCAGATAGTTTTTTAACTTCATCTAAACAGTCACTGTTGTTTTTGCTTATCGAGTAGAAAGTCACATGATACTTTGAATGACACAGAAACAGAAGATAAATTGTTTTCCTCGCTATATAGACAGTCTTGAATCATCCAGTGCACACAACAGACCATTTGTCTGTGGCTAATGGTGTGTATCTGAACTGCACCTGAGTGGCCCACCAAATATGTCACATTACTTCCTCAGCTGATTTATCAAATATGTTCTGTCACACAAACTCTCGTGTGCCCTGGAGATTGTGCAGGTACACCTTACCCACAGTATGCTCCTGTTAACTTAAACATGTCAGCTGGACCAAATCCAGACCTATCTTTAGCTTCACCAACTAGTGTCCTTATTTGTCGATTCTTCTCATATATGTTGTTTGAAGCGGGTCCAGGGGCTCATTCATGATTACTTTGTGTTTCAGACAGCTCAATACATCAACCAAATAGCTTTTTGAAAAAGATACCCGCTCTCTTCGCTTTTTAGGTAGGATGTGAACGTGCCTGCAAAACCACCTTTAGAAAAAAGCCCTCAACTTTATTGTTTTGTAATATATATTTTTAAATTCAAGACAATAGTATTTGAACACTTGCTGAATGTAAAGTTTGTGGAACATGTTCATCGTAACTGTATGGAACTTTATACATTCACTAACAATAACCTTGAGACTAGTTCCCAAGGCATCATTTCTAATTTTTCATTTAATCTTTATATTATATTTTACTTAGACTGATGTCAAACAGAGACTCATTTAATTGTCATTTCATTTTTTTTATGATTGTTGTGCTTAGAGCACAAACTTCTGTGGCCTATTTTGTTCAGCTAATAAAAATTTCATTATCTCAAATGTGTTGCTTGCTCAAATATTCTCCAAAAATCTGCTGGAGATATACAACATGCTTTCTGTCATTACTAAAACTAGCGATTTAAAAATGTAATACTTCAGGGACCTGCTTACTCACTATGAAATAGGAATGTAATCTCAAGCTAGCTCAGGCTTATTAAAATTAGTTTTGTTTTGATTGGTTTGATAAGATTATCATTTATGAAATGTCAGGAAATACCTGGAGGTTTGTGAGTAATGTCCCAGAGGGTTTTATCTAGTTATGATTAAGCTAAGAAAACACAGCACACTTTCCCTTTTAATTCTGCAGATGCATTGTCAGCACAATTTCCATTACATTGACTTGATATTAAGGCTCTTGCTCCCAAAAATGCAAATTCTGTCTTTAATTTGAAACTTAATTATTTTACTCTTCATTTATTTTCCTTCCATGGAAAAGAGTGTCCAGAATATTCTTTAAAGACCAACCTTTCATGTTCCACAGAAGAATATGTGCTTGGAATAATAGATAATTACATTTTTGTTTTCTAGACTTCTTTCCTATTAGGTGCAATAAAGTTAGGTGCAAGTTTTAGCTGAATGTGCTGCATGCCACAGATCACACGAGATGTGTTTTTAGAACACAAACAGACTGAGATTTTATCACCACTCTGGGCGTCTGGAAACCACGAACAGTTTGCTGAGATATTGACTCTGCTCAGATCTCACCAAGCTGGCCATTCAAAGCCACATTGGGGCCATTCCCCATTAAGACATCTGTGCCAAGTGTCACTTCAGAGGCTAGGTGCTGTACTGAAATGTGCAACCCTATCAACACTTGCTCAGAGTGTCACTTTGACAAGATGGCTCCTCAGGAAAACTGTCAGTGTGTGTGATTTATAATACAGCTGTGCAGAATTTATGATCTGTAAGAGCAAATTAAAGTTTTGTGTGCATATATCTGATTTGTCACAGGAACTTCAGACATAGCTTACTGCTTGATGCATTTAAACAATTTATGTGGATAGTTGAAGGCCATGCAAAGCGATATTACTTCATTATATTCTTAACATCCATTTGAATTTAAATTGTGTTATTCTAATTTAATGATGTTACCCTAGTGATCTTGATTGTATGTGTCATTTCAATATCACTCCGTTTTAAGATTATTTTGTATCATTTCAGTTTAGAGAGCAATTCTCACTATTAACTAGTTGCTTATTAGCATACATATTACTATTATTTATTAGTACTTAAAGCACATATTAATGCCATATTCTGCATGACCATATTTTAGATCCCTTCATCATCGTACCTAAACTTAACTACTTCACTAACTATTAATAAGCAGAAAATTAGGAGTTTATTAAGGCAAAAGTCATAGTTAATAGCTAGTTAATAGTGAGAATTACATTTATATTTAGACAGATGCTTTTATCCAAACGTGACTTACAAATGAGGACAATGGAAACAATCAAAATCAATAAAAGAGCAATGATATGCAAGCACTATAACAAGTCTCAGTTAGCTTAATGCAGTACACGTAGCAAGGTTTTTTTGTTTTGTTTTGTTTTTTTAATTATATGATAAATAAAAAGAAAACAGATAGGCTAGAATAGAAAACGAATAGAGCAAGCTAGTGTTAGAGGCCTTTTTTGCTTTTGCTAATTGTATTATAAATAAAAAGAAAACAAATAGAATACAAAAAGATTATAAAAGCTAGTGTTTTTAGCCTATTCTTGAAGATGGCTAAGGACTCAGCTGCTCGGATTGAGTTGGGCAGGTTATTTCACCAGGAGGGAACATTTAATGTAAAAGTCTGTGAAAGTGATTTTGTGCCTCTTTGGGATGGCACAATAAAGCGACGTTCACTTGCAGAGCGTAAGCTTCTAGAGGGCACATAAGTCTGAAGTAATGAATTTAGGTAAAGGGGTGCAGAGCTAGTGGTGGTTTTGTAGGCAAACATTAATGCGGTGAATGGTCCTCAAACTAAAGTGTGAATGAATATTTTTGCCTGTTCAGGGGCTGAATATAGTCATCCAAACAAAGTTACAGTTAATTCAGCAATAACATTGAGCATATATGCAAAACAATAACAAATAATATTATTTGATTTTTTTTTTTTTTAGAATACCGTTACAGAATAAGTTACAGTCGGAATTCTTTTCATATAACTCATTAAAATGGATGGTCCATAAGAGTGTGATTGTTGTGTGTAAGAAACAATGACGTGTATTCCAACTAGATGACATCTGACCAAACCACTTTATATGCACGCAAACCTTTCCTAACTGTTACCAATGGTGTCTACATTTTATTTACAACTTATGTTTATTTTATTGCATTTGCGACCATTGCAGTCACAGCCTGGCTTGGCTTGCATTGATACAGCTAGCGTCATCAAATGACTGTAAGACTACTTAAATTAAAACTTCAATGGCAGCACAGTGTTTCATTCACCCTCACCTTTCTTAGGACCAGTCCAAATGGTCTGTTTAGGTCTGCTTGGATTAGCTCAGTGAAAAGGCTACATTGACATAAAGGAGGCTCCTCCTCTGTTTTACCTATCTGTTCATCCGATACCCTTTTAAAGCAGTAGGTCCCTCGGGCAAGACTGTTAATACATCTTAAAATACCAAAGCAACCTCTTTGACTCTTATCTGTTAATGCTCGAACATTTATTGTAGGGAATGGGGATGTCTCGGGTTAAATGCCAGATAGCTTTACTATTTCTAATGGCCTTGTTTGAATGGTTTCAGTTAGGAATTTCAAACACATGCAACAACAATTCTGAAGCTGTTTTGAAAAGTGATGATTGTGAAAGTTTAGTAAGGAAATTATTGAATTTGGATTTATTATTTGAGCCTGGACACTGATCCCTCTGACTTGTTTTTATGTTGTCATCTCCAGATGTTGAACTGTCAAGGTTTTGCTTTTTAGTGCCTTGTCATTCCCAACGCATGCTCCATAAACTGAGAGATGATGGTATTTGGTGTGCATGGAGTTAAGTCTTTGTGCCTTTCTTCCTGTTATAGAACAATACATCATGGAAACCAGACACCTGTCAAGACTGCATCTGCTACAATGATATTGTCAGCTGCAAACCCACTCGCTGCCAAAATCCCCAATGTGACTTTCAAAGGGTAAGAATGAAGTATTTGCTCATGGGCCATTAAAACGGGGCAATAACAGGGCTTAGGTGCTTGATGAATGTATTGTTAGCTTATAGGAATGAAAGCGGCCAATTAAACATTAATGCTTTTTGTCCAATTAAAAGCAACCAATACTTAGAACCGTGTTATAAATGGTTCGAACAATGAGGGTTCCACCAAGGACCATTTAAAAGATGATACTGTGACGTTGTTCTCAAAGAATTTCTAAGTGAGTTCATTAAAGATTATTCAACACCAGTACTTCTTTATAGTCAGTTATTGAAACATTCAAAATAGATTTCTTCAAAAACACTCGTTCATTCAATAAAGCCACTGCTGGAGTTATCTTATTGCCGTGAAACCTTGCAAGAATTGTGTATAGCAGTAAAAGCACTAACAGTGTTGATATTGTTAACTAAAACTATAAAAAGTTGTTCATTGAAATAAAGCTGTATATAAATAAATTTATATTAGATTAAAAAATTCAAACTTGAAAAACTTTAACAGAAATGAAAAATGTTGCCTTGGAGAGAAGTAAAAAATAGGTTGCATTTGAAGTACTAAAACTATCAATATTTATGAAAACGGCAAAGCACATAACAAAATGACTAGCTGTAAAACCTAAACCAAATTTGAAATAAAAACTGAACATTTAAAAAGCTCATTCAAAATATTAATAAACTAGTTTGTAGTACATAAATAATGCTACAAACTGGTTGCAAATGCCAATAGTTTTGATCTCGTATTATCGTATTATCTCTGTTTGCTCCTGAGTTCTGATAAAACGCTCTCTAGGATGTTAATGCATCTCATTAAATGTTTCTTGGGATGTTTCCTAGGGAGAACGCTTGAGAATCCCACCCAACAAGTGCTGTCCAGAATGTTTTGCACAGTTGCCCGGGATCTGTCAGCATGAAGGAATGGTTTATGGGGTAAGTGACACTCCTTATGACACAACTCCAATGAAAGATGCTAAAAGCCTCATCCTGTTCCTTGGCAAATCTTCCCACTTCTGGTCAAACACCCGACTCTGTGATTGCTTCGTTTTGTGCACAAAAGCGTTTTTGTTTCAGTTCCACTCTTCCCTGACAGAGCAAGCTTCTGTTTTGTCCCAGTCATCCCTGCTGAAGAGCCACTTGGTGCTCTGTTTAAGATTCTAGCAGTGTAGCTTTCAAGTCAAGTAGCATTTACTTAGGGGGACAGGCTGTGTTGGCATTGGGGCTCAGAACAATAAATGATATTTGTGATATTCTGTTTGTACAATTTTAAAGATAACAGTTTTTCTAATTCCCATGTCCTGATTTACCTCTCTCTCGCTCCCACTCACTCACTCAGCATGACAGTCAGTGGAGTAATTCCAAATGTTCGGTGTGCACATGCTCTCATGGGAAGGTGACCTGTGGGCCACGTGCTTGTCCTCCTCTTAGTTGTGGGAAAGACCAGAGTCCTTTCATCCCAGATGGAGAGTGTTGTCCTGTATGTGCTCATAATGGAGGTACAGTAAGCTGCAACTTTTTATTCATGCACAGCTTGTTTGTGAAAGTGATTGCTTTTCTCTGCCACCGTTTCTTGTTTTTGTCAGGCATTGTATTTACTTCATGGAAAAAATAGTTATAATGTGTTTAGAACTTCATGGTCCTGTAGAAAACAAGATATCACATATCTTATTTATTGGTTCCTAAATAGCTACAGAAAAAAAAAAAAAAAAAAAAAAAAAAAATATATATATATATATATATATATATAGTGCAACATAATGATATATATTTTTAAGCTATTTACGGAACACAAAATAATAATGTTTTCTTTTGTTTCCTTTAATTATTTAATATTTTAGTTAATTGTATTATTTTATTTTAGTTTTCTAGGATATATACGCTGGACAGGTTTGTTTATATCTATATTTATATATTTGCTGATTTATTTATATTTGCTCATTTGTAATTACAGTATAGTGAATCTGTTTATTTATAATATATTAAAACATTATTAATGGCCACAGTGAAACAAATATAAGCTACCCCTGACAAAACTTTATTTTGCCTTGATTTGTGTGTTAAGGTTTATTTTCAAAATGCACATTACTGAATTTATTGTGAACAATTCATCCATCCTTATGTTTCTTTTGTTCTTTTTTTAAATCAAAATATAATAACGACAGACTTCTCTCTGGTGATGTATTCTGGACTTTCTCCAGTCATTTCGTCCACTTAAACCTCACACCCTTCTTAAAGTTGACCGCAAGTTTACAATCAATGGGGATGTGCCCCCATCCAATTAAAAACCCAAGGACAGAAACAACTTCCCGCCCTACATTTTTTTCCAATAATCTGTTTCACTTGGATGTACATCATGATGCAGAAGAAATGATCTGTTTGGTACTTCCGTTACATGTCAAATTTAAAGATGTGTGTCATTGCTGGTGGCCTCAAATGGAATTGCCAGTTGTTTGAGCAGATATAACAGCATTGTCTCAACCAGTGGTGTACATTTGGGGCATGAATTTTCTCAAACAATGGCAAACTGGGTAGATAGATACTGAACATTTTTGAAAATAGCTATTGTTTTTGCAGTTCTTTTTGGTGTGACTAGTGGCAAAGATATTACAACACTTCATCTTTTGTGTGTTGTGATGTTAGTAGCAATCATCTGTTTGACTCTCTTTTTTGAATGTTTTGCTGATTGCTTTCCAAAGGTATGCTTTTCTTAGCTATATGGCTCCCAAGAGAATTTATTCTACTTCTGTCAGAGACCAATGACGTGCTTTTTTCTTTTAGAGATACTAGTACAATTTTGTAATTAAAATGCTCTTTCTCACTCCATAGCCTCTTGCTCTTGGGAAGGCCGTCAGTACAGAGATGGGGTGGAATGGACATTCAGCCCCTGTACGAAGTGTCGATGCAAAAACGGTCACACTGAATGCCTGGTTGCAGAGTGTCAGCCTGTTACATGCAAAGCGGTCAGTAACAACCCAGAACTGTGCCTTGTGTTTTGATCTGTTGGTAATAGACAAGGCAAAACTCAATTCAGCCTGTCAGCGCTAAACCTAGACTGTTGTTATAAATTGAAAGAGTTGTACTAGCAATTAAAACCAGCATGTTGATGTACTCCTTTAACATACAGAACGAGAACCTGGTGGTCCATCCAGGGCAGTGCTGTCCTCAATGTGAGCCGAATCCCTGCGTGGAGGCTGGGAATGAGTACAAGGTAAGCCGGAAAAGAGATTAGAGAAAGGTGAAATATACACAGAGATCCGAGGACAGAGATAGATTGAGAGTGACAGATGGGATAATGCATGTCTGTATTACAGAAGACCCTTTGAGGGAGGGGATGGTGAGTGTGGGTTAAAGTGTGTTCATCATTCATATTGTGGCAGATGGGTTGAGCATAGAGCCGTGTCTGAGTTTGGTGTGTGTGTGTGTGTGTGTGTGTGTGTGTGTGTGTGTGTGTGTGTGTGTGTGTGAGAGATATGCTTGTCACTCCTGCTTCTGTCATTCCTTCACACTTCTTTCTTTGCCTCAAATCATCTCTTGTTCCTCCCTCCATTGTTCACACATACGAGCATTACACACATTCTCTCAACTGACTCGGGATTTGTTTGCTCACTCTCTTTCAATTTGCAGTTTTGGTCTGCTTCTTTAACATAAGGAAACTGTACATTTGTATTGTCAAAGCATTCAATGATAAAGCCAGCAATATAAAATAAAAAGTGTGAATAAACATCAAATATCAGATAATACAATTAAATAAAAATGTAGCAAAATAAATAGCACCAAGTAAACTAAGAAAATAGTAATTAGCACATTTGTATTAATACGTAACTTGTACACGTATATGCTATTATATATAATACATGCAGTTCCTCAGTAATACACAGTTGTCAAAGCGCCAGATTCAATATTTAGATGATGGTTGAATCATGTGGGTTTTTTTAATGGTTAATTCTTAAATTATTCCATTTGATCCTCTCAGTCTGCAATATATGGTTACTTTGCAGTACTGACACCTGTCTTTAGACACACAAACGTCACAAGCATCCCCGAAATCTCTCATCAGCATGTCATTTTGGGCTGTTTCTCTGTTCACCGTGCTCTCAGCGATTGTGGCCCTACTCAGCGGAATTCAGCTCTTTTGATCACAGTGGATTGTGTGAAAGCAAAGCAGGGATTTAGAGAGGATAACATTCACCATTCTTTTCATCTCCTTCTAGTACTTTTCTTGTTCACTACAGCACTGGCTGAAATTGTCATTTATTTTAAATTCATTATGTGCTGTAATTTGTTCTGCTGCTAAAGATTTGAACAGCTTTGAGATACCATCTGAATTTTGAAATTGAATTGAAACATTGGTGGTGTAGCTCTGTATTTTTTGGATTTTTACATACATTTAAAAATATAGTATTGATGACAGATGTTCCTTTACCTCAGAACTCTTTTATTGTGTGTGTGTGTGTGTGTGTGTGTGTGTGTGTGTGTGTGTGTGTGTTTGTAGCACGGCGAGCAGTGGCAGCGGGGCAGCTGTAGCACCTGTGTGTGCGATCGCGGTCATTTTCGCTGTCAGACAGAGAAGTGCCCTCCTCTCCACTGTGATAAGGTCAGCAGAAATCCATTACACCCCAACACTTCTTGTCAAAGACAGTTTGTTGACCAGCAAACTTGCTGAGAAGATTACAAAAGAGATGTTTTTGGCTAAACGACCGTTGTCATTTACAATTTAATACAATCTCACTTTGATTCTTGCAGTTTATGCTTTTTGGGCCTAAAACTGACAGTTAGGATTTTTCGTCATCCAGGATTGTTTGCACCATATATTTCATATTTTTTTTGTTGCTCCGGGGTGTTTTTCATCTCAGTCTTTTGCTTTCATGCAAAATTCATGATCTTATGTAACTGTGCTTTAGAACAATACGCAGCAGGAACAGACATTTCGTTGCTATATCTTACCTTAATAAGTGTGACTCCTTAAAGAGCGTGAAATTACCTCATTGAATGAAAATGAGAGTTTTATGGCTTATAGTATTTATTTTATTAACCGGAGTCCATCTATATGCTAAAAGCTGGCAAAATTCACTTTTAGCATTTATACATTTCTTTCTCTTTTTTTTAGGCTATTGTATATTTTCCTAAAAAAACAAACAAAAAACAAAAACTAATTCAAATTTAAAGCCGTTCAAACTAATTCCTAAGTTTCTAAAACCTCCAAATACATCAACACAATTTTGTGAGGTTTATAAGAAAGTATTTTGGGTTATATACAAATTAAGCTCTATTAAATGGAACAGATTTTTTCTTTTCTTTTTTACAAACTGAGGCACAAGTAAAAATGATTGGTTACACTTTATTTTAAGCTGTCCTTGTTATTACTAATTATACACTTAATTACTAGTAATATTAATTAACTACATGTGCTTACTATATGGTTAGGTTTAGGATTAGGGTTTGGCTTAAGGTTACTTGCATGTAATTATGCACAATTTATTGTTATTATAATAGTTATTATTATAATAATAATGTGTAACAAGGACACCGTAAAATAAATTGTTACCAAATGATTTGATGTGCATTATAACAAGTGTGACATTTTATAATGTCTGCTAATGTGTGTTCTCCTCAGGGTCAGACGAAGGTCAAGCGATCCGGGCAGTGCTGTGAAGATTGTGTCTCGTCAAAAGGCAGCTGCCTCTATGAGAGCATTGTCCGTTACCATGGTGATATGTGGAATGGCACGGGTTGTGAGTTCTGCATGTGTGAACGGGGTCAGGTGCTGTGCCAACGGGTTGAATGCGCCAGATCGGAGTGCCCACGGGTATGTGTCCAAATTTTATCGGGAACACATTCCTATGCAAAGCCATCAGCAGGGATACATACTTACTCTGCTCATTAAAAGACACAATTAACAAGCTCAGCTGGAGGGGACGCCCTATATGAAAAATGTTGACTATTATTAGGGCAAAATATACCAGATGAGTTTGAGACCTGGGGCATATTATCCCTGTGGTCATTTGTCCTGGTTATGAATTATAACTTTATTCAATCAATATATTCTCTGCTTCTCCATTAATCATAAGGAGCTTTGAAAGGTTGAGCAATGTGGCGATTTAAAACTTATTAATTATACTTTTGGCTCAAATCCAGAATTGCCACTGTAAAGGTTATTCTTTAGAGAGGAAACTCTGACTTAAAAGTTTTTAAGTCCTGTGAATTTCACTACTGTCAAGGTGAAGTTTGTAATGAAAGTTTAAAAGAGTAGTACACAAGTTTGAACAGAAACCTCTCAGGTTTAAATGTGACATACATTCTGGTGCAAAAACAAAAACTAGTATGCATGTTGTAAAAAGTGGTAACATGCAATTATTTAGAGCTATTTCACTAGTTTTCACTAGTTTTCACTAGTTTCACTAGTTCACCTTTGAACTCAAATAAAGATATTTTTTATTATGAATAGAAGCCTAAATTAAATATGCTCATCATATAAAGTGACCACGTCTCTTCAGAAGACTCTTTTATGATGTCTTTTTGCATATTTTGATGTGTGAAAGATTTGGTTGAATGGACAACCAATGGACAAAAAAGATAAGAGTATAATAAAAATATCTTAGTAAGATGAGTGACATGAGTGTAGGTAAATTATCACGAATTTTCATTTTTGTGGATTTTCATTAAAGACTGTTATTTTGAGTTATCCTCATCTCCTCGTTCCTCCCTGTTGTGTGCATCATGACATCTCTTTATATTTAGTTTTGTTGGCATATTCAGGTTGTATTCAGATGCTTCTATATCTTTTTGAAAACATTGATCAAACCCTCTTTCCCATCTGTAGTTTTGTATTTCACTGGCATCTTCTGATTCGCCTGTAAGACCACCATGGCTTTGGTGATCTAATTGTGTAACACAGAAACAACTAAAGATTCTTTCATGAATGTAAATGATTATTGATAGCGACCTCCTATAAAGAACCTCAGAGGTGGAATTGGAAATGTGATGTAATTAGAGATTTGTGGCTCTGTGTCAGACAGCTAATCATTCCCCTGGGGGTGTTTTCATGCTGAAATTAAATGAACTAAAATTTCACATCTTGTGCCAGGGAGAAAAACTGGTCCATTTGCCTGGGAAATGCTGCCCTGAGTGTAAGACAACAGCCAGTTCCTGTACATATTCACAGCCAGACCAGAAGGTACGAAGCTTCTTTAAATATGGGTTTTAGTAAAACATACAGTGGTTTTTATCATGTTTTATATCCATGTTTACATGTACATACAAATGTTTGGGATCAGTAAGATATTTGGAAAGAATTGGCTTATTCTCACCAAGAGTGCATTTATTTGATCAAAAATGCTGTAAAAACAGTAATATTGTGAAATATTTTTACAATTTGAAATAACTGTTTTCTATTTTAATATAATTTCAAATCTAATTTATTTATGTGTTGTCAAAGCTGAATTTTTAACATCATTACCCCAGTCTTTATTTTAAGATGATCGCTCAGGAATCATTCTAATATGCTGATCTGGTGCTCAAGAAACATTTCTTATTATTAATGTTGAAAACAGATGTGCTGCTTATTATTTTATGGTAATTATGATACATTTTTGCAGGATTCTTTAATAAACAGAAAAGCATTTATTTGAAATTGTTTTTTTGTAGCATTATAAATGCATTACTGTCACGTTTTATCAATTGAGTGCCATATTGCTAAATAAAAGTATTTATTTGTCTCTCAAAAAAAAAAAAAAAAAAAAAAAAAACTGACCCCAAATGATCACTAATGTACAAGCAACGAAGAAAAAAAGACAAGCAAAACAATACCACCAACAATCAGACTGTCTTTTTCCATTTAGGGGCAGAAATCCAACTTCAAGAGTTTTAGACGTCTCACTGTAAGTAAACATGAGAATGTGGTTTATGGTTTTGAAAAATGAATAATACAACAGATTTTTTGTCTAAGCAAAAATGTTTGTGTCTCAGAATCTAGAGAGTGTCAGAGAGGGTCTGTGTCGTGAGTGCCAGTGTCAAGAGGGCCATGTGACCTGTTACCAGCATTCCTGTCCCACCTGTCCATTGGGCACCCTAACTATACCTCACCCTGAACAGTGCTGTCCCGATTGCAATCCAGGTGAGACCTGCGTCTATGTTGGTGATCATTTCCAAAACAGCAATGATGTATGAAGCTACAGTAGTTAATTACCATGCTCTCTTGTGAATATGCTCCAATATAATCAGAAAAACTGGGGTTATACTTTGATTTATTTACTTCAAAAGGACATTATTCTATTCCCAGTTTAAAAGCATTTCTTTATGTGATTAAAAAAACATTTCTGAATTGTTCTGAAAATCTTTCTTTATCAGCCCTCCAAGGAACAATTTCTCAACCATAAAGACAAAACATAGTTGATCTGGGTGGTAGAGAGATGAGAGCTATAGTATTAGATTATATTCTGCTTAGATAATGTGGTTATTTAGCTCTGCGGCACCCATGAGACTCGGATCTGATCTATATACTAAATTTCCCTTGTGACTTCAAAAGATGCTACAGGAAGGAACATACATCTTCCTCTCCCTCTTTCTCTTAGGAAAGACCATTGAGAGAAAGAAAACAGAAAGTGTTTGTTTACATTTTGCTTTTATATAGATATATACTGGCAAATTGTTTGGACGTTTATATGTGCGTGGGCTGACCGTTTGGCATCTCTGTGTTTATGCTGATAAGATTATGCTAATGTATCCTCTAAACACAGCAGTCAAATGGTATTTTTTCTCTTAAATTTTGGACAGGGAACTGGCTACCCTGTTTACAAAAAACAACAACATGCTATTCCCTTTTATATTTATCAGAAGCACTATTAAGCACATATGGAAAGTAGAAACTTGCGTGGTGATAGTGCTTGTTAGCTATCATGTAATGTCCAGGTTTTATCGAAATGGCAAAGGCAGTGTATATGCATTCACAGCCACATAACCATTTGTTAACTTGACTGCCTGTTGTGAGGAACAGAAGGAGCCCAGCATCAGAGTTTCATCAGATAGATTGTCTGAGACATAATGACTTGCAGTGTTTCTGTGGGAAACGCTGCGATTCGGAAGGATTTACTAGCTGGTGACTAAATTACAATACATTTGCACTCAAAACAAGTAGATTTTTCGAATCGATGGAAAGTCTCAAAGGTCATTCTGGTAAAAAATGCTTACTTCAACTGGAAAATGGAGAGTGGGATAGTTTTTCACCAGGAGTTATTGATTCACACACCAAGGTATTTAATTAAAAGTGATTTATGAGGGAATGTCAGAAAATAATAAAGACTTAGAGCTTTCATTTTCTGCTTCTGGATATGGGTCTGGCCTTGAGCTTGCAGTCCAGCCCAAAAATTGAGAATGACCATCAAATAATTACCAATGCACCTTTAATGTTCTACATTGCCCTATTTCCATGTCTCTTGCTCTGGCCTCATGGACGGAGCCAGAAACCTGCAACCCAAAGTCCTTAGCAAGGCATTTACCAGCTCATTAGAGACTGTGTAATTAATTCTTGTGCCAAGTAATGGTGCCAAAGAGAATTATAGTTAGAGGCTCAGGTTTCTTTTGGACCATGTGGGGAAGTTACAAATGGCTTATTAGTACACTAAAGACTGGGTGGGAGATTTTGGTGGCTCATTTGCATGACTATAGATGAAATTCATACAACGTCACACCACTGGCAACTGCACTTTAAGCATTATATGATGTAATAATATTTGTTGATATCAAAAGAAAATATATGGTTTAGAGTGGAGAAAAGCAGGTACACTACCGTCTTCAAGACATTTATAATGTTACAAAAGATTTAAAATTCAAATACATGCTGTTCTTTTGAACTTTTCATCAAATGCTCCTAAAAAATGGGTCACTTTCCAAAAATATTAGGAAGCACAAGAAATGCTTTTAATGTTAATATATATATAAAAAAAAAAGTTTCTTGAACAGCAAATCAGCAATATTATAATGATTTCTGAAGGATCCTGTCACCCTGAACACTGGATTAATGGGTGCTAAAAATTCAGCATTGAAATCACATGAATAATGTAGATTTTTAAATAATGTTAAAAATTGATATATTAAAGGTATTTTTAAATTTGCATAATATCACTATTTTTACTGTATTTTGTGATCAAATGAATGCAGCCTTGGCGTATATAAAAGACCTCTTTCAAATCATTTAGAAATCTCACAGACCCGAAACTTTTTTAACGTGTATACTGTATGGTTTAGTGAAGAACTATAGATTCATTTCCACACTATCCACAAGCCTATTTTACATGTAAGTATTTTAATTTGTTGGAAATGTGACCGGTTTTGAGTAGTCATAATTGCTTAAATACCCCTTTTACAATGCAAATATTAATAATGTTATATTGGCTATGATTAAGAACAGCCTTTCTTCATTTAAAAAAATACCTAAAGCATTCACAATAAATGGTACTTTACTGGTTGTTCTTTAATAGTTAAATTAAGCCATTTGTGGTGATATTTGGCTTTGTGTAATGCCTTAGGAAAATGAAAATGTACTGTCACAGCTGCAGGCCAACTGGATCTTTCTTATTAGAGCAGAGGTGATACCGATGATCAAAGTCTGTGAACGATTATGTTTTAAGTGGGTGTTTGTAAGCAGTAACTTCATCTGTCGTCTGAGGAGTTTGACTGTGTTTTTTGTGTGTGTCTGTAGCAGTGCAGTGTCACAGGGACTGTTTGACATGCTCTGGCACACCAGATCACTGTGACAGCTGTCAGGACCCTTCCGCCCTGTTGATGAATGGACGCTGTCTGCAGTCATGTCCTGAAGGATTTTTTGCGCAGGGCAAAGTTTGTGCAGGTAGAAACATACTTTTTTTGTGTTTTGCTTTTACAGCCCATGCTGGTTTTGTTGCACAAATTGCTGTTCACCTCTTCATCTCACTTCCTTTTTTACTTTATCCTCCTCCTCCTCCTTCTATTTTACCACCAACATTCACACACGTCTGGCCTAAACATATTTTTACCCTATGGTGTTTTAAATCCTCAAAACGCCCTCTGCTTTGGGTGACTACCATAAATAGCTAATCCTATAGCTTTGTTGGTTTGTGTGTGTGTGTGTGTGTTTTGTGTGTACTGTATGTGGATGTGCATGTACATGTACATGAGTCATGTTTGTCACAGTCATTTTAGCAAGTCAAAACACAGACCGGATCCTGCACTGGAATTTCCCCCCACTTTGGAGGGCTATGGCATCATTTGACAAAATTCTTACAGTCACTCTTTAAGAGCTGCTGTACTAATTCTCTCACACAGAATATCCATTAATATATCAGTGCTTTGTACCTAGCTTTTGCATAGTGTTTTGTTATTGCTGCCACGAAGTGTATCGCCCAACCCTCATCACCCTTCTCTTTCTCTTTCTGCCAGCCTGCCAGCCG
Source organism: Acrossocheilus fasciatus (assembly GCA_036784905.1). Classification (NCBI taxonomy): domain Eukaryota; kingdom Metazoa; phylum Chordata; class Actinopteri; order Cypriniformes; family Cyprinidae; genus Acrossocheilus; species Acrossocheilus fasciatus. The sequence goes on from CM071942.1 coordinate 15,160,578, forward strand.
TCATGTGCCACCTGTGAGAATGACTTTGAATGCACAGCATGTGGTGGGTCCTTCCTCCTCAGTGGCAGGCAATGTGTGACCACCTGTGAGAGAGGTCTGCTCCAGGACCACACACGCTGTCTCAGTAAGTCAACTGCAGTTTATATTTCATTCACTTTTATTGTCTTGACTTTTGTGATACTGTTTACTTCTGCTGTACTTTTATGATGCTTTCTTACCAGCTTTAAAAGAAAGTGCAAATATTGCATCTCAGCAGGTAGCTCATGAGGGAAGTTGGCAGAAAATATCTTATATTGTAATAATATTTTATAATATTACTGTATTTTTGATTAATTAAATGGACAATCGTCATAGTAAAACATACAATTTTCATTGATACCAAACGATTCATTGATACAAAAAAAATGTGTATTTATTTATAGACAAGGTGCAGATATCACCTGCCATTCATTTATCTGTAATAAGTTTTACTCCTCATACTAAGAGAATTCCATTGTTATATGTGACCATGGACCACAAAACTGAGGTTCAAATTTTTGAAACTGAGATTTATACAACATCTGGAAGCTGAATAAATAAGCTTTCAATTGATATGTAGTTTGTTAGGATCGGACAATATTTGTCCAAGATACAACTATTTAAAAATCTGGAATCTGAGGGTGCAAAAAAATCTAAATATTGAGAAAATTGCCTTTGAAGTTGTGTTCCTTTGTGCTTTTGTTCATTTGCAAAGTCGCCTTTGCAAATGAACAAAGTCCATTGTTCATTTGTACAATGAAGTCGCCTTTGCAAATGAAGTTCTTAGCAATGCATATTACTAAGTTCTGATATATTTACAGTAGGAAATTTACAAAATATCTTCATGTAACATGATCTTTACTTAATATCCTAATGATTTTTGTCATAAAAGAAAAATCTATAATTTTGACTCATACAATGTATTGTTGGCTATTGCTACAAATATACCTGTGGGACTTATGACTGGTTTTAAGGTCCAGGTCACATATATTACTTTATTGTTCATTGCTGTATAATGAACCTGTATTTACTTAAGCAAAAGGGCCCATTTTATATATTTAGATGTATAATTCCTATTGTACAACATTTTGCGTTGTGTTATCTCTAAAAGGTCAATTCCTTCTTTGTTATTAAAGCCAGATGGAGCATTACTGCACCTGCAGTGCATTCACTCCTTGCATAAGAATCAACCTGAAGATGTGGGTACCTGGTCTTGTCAGGCTACCTGACTATAGCAATCCAATCTGGAGGGAATCATGCATTAGTGACCTGCTAACTGGTCTGTGACTGGGACCACTAGACTGTACAGCTATTACCCCAGTCCCCACTCTCATTCAATTTCACACTTTAATAAGCCTCTCCCACAGATTGGACCACATTGTTCCACAAGCGACAAGATGGAGAAGAAATATCCAGCTTAGGTTGAGCCCATTATAATGGATTTAGCGAGAATGAGTCTTCCTGAGCGGTTGAATGTGGATGATTTTTATTGTGGCCAAACGATAACGATTCATTCTCTTGTTTCACTCTCTGAGTGCAAATGCAAATGTTCAAGAAGTTAATTAGCTAGGCTAAAAAATGAGGAAATCTTAGAGGAAGCCCTTCATCTTCTGTTCTCTTCTCTGTCTCTGTTGTCTGTGCCTTTCTCCCTTTCTCTTTTACATTTTAAATGATGTTACAATAGAGTTACATTTTTTTTACTCTCATGTATGTTTGCTATTTGCTATGAAGTTTGCTATTTTGAAACAAACCGCTAACAGACCTTACCGAACACTTCTCACATACCACAACTTGGATATCTTAAAATACTGTAAATCCTTTCACATCTGCAGCGTATAAAGAAGTGGGGGGGGGGGGGGTGACCGTGTATACACACACACACACACACATACATATAATATGCATGAAAATGCATATTTTTCAATTAAAGACAGCTTATAGATTTAATATGGGCTGCTTTTGGTGCTTGACACCTTTTTATTGGTCATTTTGTGTTTCAAGAATAAGGTCCAAGGTTAAGAATTATGCTATTAGTTACTTAAACATAAAATGTTTTTCTCTATTTAACAACATTACAATAGTGAAAGACGACTTCCCTTACTGACCACGTCTCTTGCGCGACGGGATGTTAGACTCATGAAAAATAATCACGTTGTTTGTATTCACCAAAATTGATTTACTGAAGTCAAAACACGGACGGAATTGGCGTTAATGCGAGCGGTGCTTGCTGTGAGGCGGGTTGTATCAGTCAGTGGTTAGATCAGCATAGCAGTCAAAAAAACGGGACAAGGGAAGTCACGTACGGGACAAATCAATTAGGCCCAAAATACAGGACGTCCCGGCTAATACGGGACGGTTGGCAACCCTAGCTGACAGACAAAGCCAAGTGTTCTGTCATTAATTTTTCTAGCATGCCAAGCTTTTCCAAATACACTAAACATGGTTACCTACATCTCTTGTTCACACTTTGATGTTGGCTGTCAAAATATTTGGTCCCCTTCCAGCTTCTCAGGGTTCTGGGCCAGTTTGGTGCCAGTGTGTGTGTCTGTGGAGAGGTGCCATGTAGAACCGTGAATGTTTCACACCGGGCGCTGTGCCCAGATTTGTAGTTTAATCCTCAGCACTAGATTCCCACAAAGAATAAGAGAAGGTGTCTTGTGACCTTATTGCTGCACAACATAATTAGAGACTTTTCACAGATTGTGTGGCATTTGTAACTATTTAAAATCGTTGATTATTCATAAGGTAAAAAAACAAAACAGTATTTGTACATACATCTGAGAAACATTATGACACAAGGCATAATTAATTATATGTAAAATAAAACATTACTAAGGAAAGTATCCGTATTTCTTTTCTAAGTACTACATTTTAATGTGAAACTCATCCCTCACCAGTTTTGTTGTGGACATGTATAGCACCAACTGTGTGACTTAATGAGAGGTATGATGTTACTTTTCATAGTAAAAGCTGAATTTTTAGCATACTCCAGTTTTCAGTTTCACATGATCCTTCTGAATTCATTCTAATGTGGTGATTTGGTGCTAAAAAACAGTTGTGCCGATTAATATTTTTGTGAAGATTTTTTCAGCATTTCAGCTTTTAACAGCATTTATTTAAAATGTGTAAATTGCTGGAGGTACATCTAGAGAGCAGATTATCAGGGTGACTTGGTGGACTATGCAACAGCATAGCACCTTAAAGGAACACTCCACTTTTTTTTGGAAATAGGCTCATTCTCCAACTCCCCCAGAGTTAATAAGTTGAGTTTTACCGTTTTTGAATCCATTCAGCCGATCTCCGGGTCTGGCGAGAGCACTTTTAGCATAGCTTAGCATAGATCATTGAATCCAATTAGACCAGTAGCATCGCGTTCAAAAACGATCAAAGAGTTTCGATATTTGTCCTATTTAAAACTTGAAACTTAAAACTTAACTAGTTATAATATAGCTGGGGACTACTTTCAGGCGCTGCGTAATATCACTACACCTGCTGCGGCCATGTTACGGCAGCAAAGTTCCTTGATTATTACGCCGGAATGAGAGTAGTTCCTAATCATATCAGCCTAGAAAATCGCAACTTTTCATTTTCCGCCGATCTTAGTACACGATATAACTACAGAAGAGTCAAGTTTTAAATAGGACAAGTATCGAAACTCTTTGAGTGTTCCTTTAAGAACCATTCAGAACACCTTATTTAACACATGGTCTTTAGGACAACACCTTAATACATTGACACCAAGTTTTGCATTGCAAGCGTTCAGTTCAATTCAATTCAAGTTTATTTATAAGCATCACTCACATTTTGTTCAGAAATGTTCAAAATCTGGAATAACAGAAAATTTCTATTATTTGTTATATTCAGCCTCATGAACAGAAAGGACCAGAAGGTGATTTTGAAGGAGTGCTCAAGTGTTAATTTGTTCCACATCTCTCACTTTCGTTCTCTCTCTCTTTCTGTCTGTCTGAAGAAGAGATGGTAGATTGATGAGATTTTAAGGCTTGTGTGATATATTTATGTGGAGCAGTTCAGTAAATTTGCTAAAGGGAGATTGAGTTAGTGCCCTGACTGTATTGTATTTGGTGTTTATGCTTTAGATATCAGTAGGCCTTTGGATATATTATTACCATCTTACCAAGATTATAAAAGAAGGTTATTCTTAGTGGAGATGCATTTGTGTTATGTGTTTTAATGCACATATTCAACATCTTATGTATGCGATTCTGTATGTGTCCTTCAAATCTTGAGACTTTCTTTATATATGCAAATGTGTTCTTCTGACTTTTTTGTACCTTTTACAAGCTCCCTGAGAAAGGTCATCTTTTGTTCTTATCTGACTGGCTTGTTTTCTCTCACAGTCAAAGTAAATTCACTTTAATTCATCACAGAAAAGCCACAACACAACACTAGAACTAAAGTAACCTTGTAATTCTGCCTTTTGCTGTTTGTTTAGTTTGACTGTGAACATGTTATTGATTTCTTCCTCTTTAGGTTGCCATGACTCCTGTTCATCTTGCCAGGGGGCGGGGCCTCAGGATTGTTTAACATGCTCAGACCCCTCCCACTTACTGAAGGATGGATTCTGTGTTTTGGATTGTGGTCCAGGCTTTTATGCTAATAAAGGCAGCTGTTATGGTATGACTGGCAGAATTCACATCTGATTAGTTACTCTGTGTGGTTTGTTTTAATTAAAGCATTTTAATTAAACAGATTTGTTTAAAACAATGTTTGAGTATATAAAAATAGTATTAAACAAACAATTTAAACAAACTTTGTTTTTGTCACAAATACACTACGTTTTGCCCAGATTTCATCCAGATTTGCAGTCTGAAGGAGTCATCTCTAGTTGCCAAACTTCAGACCCAGTCTGCAGATTTTTAGCAGCTGGAGTGTATGATGGGCACATATTTCGTATTTTAGCTTCATACAATGACTCCATCTAGTCGGAGGATATCAAGCATTGAACACATCCTGTTTTTATTTGTCACACGTCTCCTTTAAATGCATATGTTTCTGCATTTGTTTGTTGTGTTCAAGACATTGTGAATGTCTTGTAGTGTATGACCCACAGTCATTTAGTGTTTTCTGGGGCGGCAAATTAGCAAGATTATCATCCCTAGTTTGAATTAGTTTTTTATTATTATTTTAATATAAATGGGAAATATTTTTGATTTTGTATTGGATGGATGTAGCATGCACTAGTCAGATTGTCATGGCATTTTAATGGCCTTATTCATTGTCTTATCACTGTTGATGATAATATCTTGCCAAGTAGAGACAAAAGCCTGCTTCAGAAATGTCACCTCGAATGCATTTAAGCTGCACTTTGACAACCCTACAGCAAATGCAGAATGACACTGTAAATGTGTATTTTACAGTCAAAGAACTTAAGCTCCACGGATCCAGCTTGTCTGTTTAACATATGAGAGAACTGTGTTGATGGGGGAGTTTTTTTGGGTTTCTGGCTATGGGTAAAAATAGCTAGTGGTTTGAACACTTTAAATCTTGCATGCTGACTTTGAAAGTCCTGAGGCTTTTCTGCATTCATTTGTTCTTTTTTGAATGCGATCATTTTGATTGTGATATTTTAGTCATGAGGTTGTACCAGTTCTTTAATCCAAATGTTAGTTGTCTTCTTTATATATTTATGCAATATTTTATAACATCTTTTTTATCCTGTTGTAGCTTGTGACACTTCCTGTGCAACCTGTCATCCCGACAACCCCAGCTGCATGAGCTGCCCCCCTGAACATGCACTGCATCAGGGGAAATGTGTACCACAATGTCCACCACAGTATTACAAGAATGACTACGGCCGTTGCCAAGGTGAAATGTTTTCTTTTACACTTTTGATATTTTGTTCAACACGTCCATGTAGGTTTACTTGCAAACACAAACTCATAAATCTCTTTTCTAGCAAATTGAAAAACCATTCATTCTGAAAGCCATTTTCTTTGCCAGAGATGATTCTTTGGAAAGTTTCCCTTTCATTTGGAGTCAGTCCCTTGAAACGTCTTACCTACGTTTTCTCAGCAAAACCACATGGGTTAGAAAATTGTCATGTCTGGATGTTAGTTTGCATGATTTTGAGTTTAAAATGATTTATTAATACAGTCAAGCCTAATCCTGTGGTGTACAGTTCATTTGCATATATTTTTTTGGCAAGCAATTTTCTACCTAACCAGCTCATAAGAAAGTCCATACATTATGTTAGCTATTGCTGATTGCAGTTGAGAGGACATTCGGAAGTAGCAAAACGACTATAATACTTTGCCAACTCCAACAAGACAAGTTACATTTTTGCCAACCGACTTTGATGAAATTGGCCCTGAAAAGGTTATAAGTTACAAGAGGTCCTGGTTAGTTATTTTTGCTCTCATCTCATCGGATTTCTACTAAATCCACCTGCTGAACTATGCCTGTGTTGTTCTTCCAGCCTGCCACAGTTCGTGTGCGTCCTGCTCAGGGCCAGCTGTGTCTCACTGCACCTCCTGCTCAAAGTCTCTCATCCTGAACCAAGGCCAGTGTGTGGAGTCCTGCGGAGAGGGACTGTTCTCCAGAGGGGGACACTGTCACAGTACGACTGCATTTATAAAACTCTGATATTCCTCCCACTGTTACATAATTATGTGGTGAAAACTGGGTCATGATAAAACAGGATAGATCAAAGATGAGCTGTCCTAAAGAGTTCTTGTGTAATACTTAGCAAAGATTTGATTCGACCACTCACTAAATGATGCAATGTATCATTAAAAATGGATTTTAAATTTGGTCAGAATTTTAAAGAGATCCAAAACTAAATGGAGGGATGAGTTGCTTGCAGTTGAAGATCTATAGATCGATAGATAGATATACAGGTAGTGTGGAAATTGAGGATTTTTGTTCAGTGTGGGTTATCTGTTACCTGTAGCCATTTAAGTGTAGTTGTCCCCTGCCCCGGTATGTCAATCAGTACTGCATTGCGGGTGAGTGTGTGTGTGTGTGTGTGTGTGTGTGTGTGTGTGTGTGTGTGTGTGTGTGTGTGTGTGTGTGTGTGTGTCCTGAATACAGATAACCTACTCTGGCTCTGTGTAGAGATTCAGACTATTTGTTCACAGAAGTGTGTGTGTTATAGACTGGATTTATATAGATATATATCTACACTATAGTGAGGCTGTAGGAGTTTGAAAAATAGACACTATCCTTTGAAGAAATTGATACTTTTATTCATAAAGAATGCATTACATTGAGGGAAAAAATGTAGTCATGTATAAGGTTGCAAAAAAAATCTATTTCAAACAAAGGCTGTACTTCAAACTTAAAAATAAAATTAAAAAAAAGACACTGTATCATGGATTCCACAATTCATTACCATTTTCGACTGTGATGATAAGAAATCAACATATTAGAATGATTTTTGAAGGACACTGAACTAGAGTAAAGTTTTTCATCACAATAATATTGTTTTATAATAACATTTCAGAATATTACTATTTTTAATGTTTTTTTTTTTATTTTTTATCAAACATATAAACCTTTTCTCAAAAACAAATAGCAACAACAACAAAAAATCTTACTGATGGCAAATTTTTTTAATGGTAGTCTACTAAAATATCTTAATGAAAATGTAAAAAAAATGTAAAAAGGTTTGTGTAAGGCTTGGGGAAACCGAAATATCATTAGCTCATAGTCAATGTAAAATTCCCCACCATGATAGAAAATCATAGGCGTGGATGCATGCATGAACTCTGAATGTCATAAACTGTGTAGATGTACCTCGTGGTCCCCTTGCAAAAGCAGCTTTAAAGTCTAAACTATCTAACTATATTTATGAGGTATAAAATGAAATGGCTAAAGCTTAGGCTTAGCCTAAAACAATTTTTTGGTGCTTAAATTAAGATCAGTTAAAGTCAAAGAGACATCCCCTTTTTGATAGAATGCTGTGCTTTTATGTGTCTATGAACTTTACTTTTTCTACTCTTTTCAGCATGTTTCCTTCTCTTTTCAGGGTGTCATTCATTGTGTAGGGTCTGTGTGGGTCCGGACTCCTCAGACTGCACGCAGTGTGTGAAACAGGAAGAGGTCCTGCTGCCTCAAAATGGACATGTCTCTCATGGGTCTTGTATGTCTGCCTGCAGGCCACAGCATTACCTTGACGCAGAACGGACCTGCAGAGGTGAGCAAACAAGAAGACACATTCTTGTATTTTTCTTTGAAGATGTAGACACATACGCTACCATTTTAATTCTCAGTAGCTCCCTGATTATGAAGTGATGTCAAGATAAACGCTGGAAAAATGAATGTGCATGTCGTTGTGTTGAGTGATGCACAGCAGGTTGTTTGCACTAGTTATTCCCAATGTCTTAATCCTCGATGACAGAAGACCTGCAGTTCACTCCAGATACACCAGGGTTGTTGTACAGGATGTTACACACCCTGTGGAGAACGCTGTTCATTTAAAATTTAAATCCTGACCAAATCCTGCCAAAAAGGATTTGGAGTGACATTTTTTCAAAGTTAAAAGAATAAGCTGATCTTTTGGAAGAAATCGGGTGCGGGTGTGAGCCATCATACACAAACCCAGAAATGAATTACATTAAAACATTATGACAACAGTTGCTTGTAGTATATTCATCAAGGACCGCAGGCTTTCTGTAGTACCACCAACACCTCACCCCCACAGCACTGAGTAAAATGTACTGTTGCTTTTACAGTCACGTTGAATGGTTTCTGAATTTTACACAGTGATTCATTTCTTTATTTATGATGTTCTCACATGCTGAGAGCTTCACAGGGACGGAATTCTGGCTCCAGTATGTGTCAGATATTGTGTATAAAACTTTTATTTGTCAGAATATGATCATTTTCATTTTGCATTTGTTTCTAAAATTGCTCATGATGACATATTTTTTTTAAATAAAATTAATTGGTAACAGTTTACATACAATGAGGTTCAGTTGGTTAATGTTATCCCGATGCATATAATTAAAAAGTCTAGGTTCATATTACTTAATGTATACTATTGTTGATTTTAAAATAATTTTTGTTCATACATCTTAAAATGTTAAAAATGTATTAATATATGTACAAGTTTACAAGATTTATAAATGCTTTTCAATTATTGTTCATTGATAGTACATAATACAGCATGCATTAACCAATTAAATCCTATTGTAAAGTGTTACCAAATCCGTATTAAAAAAATAATAATATTGTTTTAGTTGACTTAGAAGCACATCACTGAAGGTGGTGAGAAAGCGGCCAGTGGGCTGCTCATTCAATGGGTCCACTGTCATGAAGCTCACTGCTGTGATAATGACAAGTGCCTCTTTCTTCAATGAAGACCTTTGTGTTGAGCCAGCATGCTCAGACAAAATGTTGAGCTTCCTCAGGGCTACTTGTCTGGAGTGTGTGTGAATGAGTGTGTGTGTGGATGTGCTGATGGATCAGATATCATGCAGAGGAAATTCCAGTCTGTAAATCCCTCTAAAGTCAGTCTCTCTGCTGGCCTCTATATATGTTTTTGTGTTAGTCTCACTCAATAGGGTGACAAGAACTATAAATAATTAGATTGGAATGTTTCTATTGTGTGATCTGAAAGCAAGAGCCAATTTAAATCAGTTTCTATTATTATTGTTTATTTATTTTTGTGGGCAACCATTAAAACCTTTACTAATGACAATCATTCTTGCATTATAAAATGCTTAACCAAGAGCCTAGTTGGTTAAAGGTTGAAAATTGAAATAAATATGTAATGGTAATATTTACAAGTGTGGTTAACTAATGACATTTAAGTGTGGTTCTGAGTGTCCAAAAGAATCCAAATACCTTTTAGGCCTGTTTCAACAAACAGTACAGTAGCCTTTTAGTTCAGTTTAAAAATCGATTAAAAGTACATTAAAGAATTCTTCCCATCACTGTGAACCTTCAAAACTCATGTACCATACCCAATATCCTGGCTTCATTTCAAAACAAACCCCATGGCTTGAAATGTCATTTAAAAGAAAAATGATCAATATGTGAGGCCTTTAGGCATATTTATTGTGTGTCTCTGAATTGCATTAAAAGAAAGCTTAGCCCTGTCTCCTATTCACTCAATAGAATACAGATTGCCTGGGTTAGTATTTAGCACACCCACTAGTCTTCTTTGGGGAATGTACTGAATTACAGGGGTAGATAAGCCCTTTTGTTCTGATTGACAATGAAACCTGGCTGAACAGACAAATGATTTAAAGACAAGCAGATGATTCGGGTCGCAGTGGAGGATGGCTGTTGACACCTGCATCCTAAGGGCTTTACTCCAAATCGAGGAGATTGTCAAGAGCCTCTGCATCTTTGTATTTTCCAGTGATTATGTATGTTTGTGTATGTGTGTGTTGTCTGCATGTGTCTGCTAAATGTCTCTCACATTCAATCTGGTAGAGTAGTGGAGACGAGTCCAGACTTCACACCTGTGACAGGCTTTCTTTTTGGAGCCCACTGCTTTCATTCAGCTGTGTGCACATGGATCAGCTCTCTGACTGACAGCCTTTTTAGAGCAAATGCACTTTGTCTACATATGTGACTTATGTAGACTGGCAGACTGGGCATCATTTCTGCAAAACTGTTGTCCTGAGCCCTGAGATGAGGTCCGCTCTCTGTCCTAGTATATGTGGAGTGCTCAACTTTGAAAGTTTAGTTTTTACATTTATTATTAAACTTTAATTAAAACCTTTTAAATTTGAATACTTTTGATTTTTGAATCAACAAGGCTGCATTTATTTGATTACAAAACAGTAAAGCATTATGAAGTATTACAATTTAAACGATCTGTTTTAATATAATTTTAAAATTCAATTTATTCCTGCAATGACACAGCTGAATTTTCAGCAGGCATTATTCCAGTCTTCAAAAATAATTCAAAAAAATAAATCCTTTATATTATTGTAAAAGTCTTTACTGACAGCTGTGATGAATTTAATGCATCCTTGCTGTATAAAAGTATTTATCTCTTATATTATATTATTGGGGTTATCTGGTACACAGTTTGAGTTTGTTTACAAGACTGTGACTAACATCACTTTCTTTTTCTTTTTCTCTCTCAGAATGTCACATCTCATGTTCAGGTTGCACTGGTGGAAGTTTCCAGAACTGTACTTCCTGTAAACGACCCAGTGTCCTTCATCAAGGGCAGTGTCTCGATAAATGTCCCCATGGTTTCCATGTTCAGGACCGTTCTTGCCAAGGTGTTTTTGGGTGTTATTCTGTTTTGTATCGAAGGCTGTGTCCCTGTGGATTAGTGCAATTCATTAGATTCTTTTATGAATGTAATGTAGTTCTTTTGTCTCCCTTCAGCCTGTCATCCATCATGTAAGGAGTGTATGGGCCTGTCTCAAGCTGACTGTTCTGCTTGTCCAACCCACGCCAGTCTCCATAACGGCTACTGCAGAACCAGCTGCCCTGAGGGCCAGTACCTGAATGCTGTGGGCTACTGCATTGGTGAGTGAAAATCAATCCTCCATCACCAAAACATTCTTAAAATGCTTCCAGGCGACACCTTTGATCTCAAGTCATTGCACCAGCTCAGGTTTAAGGCGTCAAATGGGCATTTTGCCTTCAGGGGAGGATTTGGTGTTCAAAGGGTATGTCAGCTATTGTTGTAAAGTCAATGCCAAGAGTACGTAAATGGGGAAATATGTTAATTCTTTTGTCAAATTTGCTCTGAGCCAGTTTAATTTCTAAAAATAGCCAATTCTGTTATCCTGTTATTTGGGTCTTGATTAAATGTGGCTGAAGTACCAGTCTGTGTCTCATAAAGAGAGGAGGTTTTGTGCAGTAAACATGAGGAAACAAATAGGAAGCAGTAAGTGGAGAAAGTCTACACTTGTTCACAGTAGAAGATAAATGTGACTGTCAGTCAAAGCAGGCATAAACAGTTTTAAAATAAAAAGAACAAATTGCAATAAAGAGTGTTTAACAATAAATTTAAAATGATCTCACATGATCCTCAAAAATCATTCTTATATGCTGATTTAGTGATCAGTGTGCAAGAAACAGTTGCTTGATATTTTTGTGGAAATCTTTTTTTTTTTTTTAAGAATTCTTTGATTTGATCTGAAAAGAAATGAACAGCATTTATTTGAAATAAAAATCTTTTGTAACATTATAAAAAAACTCTGCTGCCTCGTTTGTTTAATTTAAAGTATGCTTAATAAAATTAATAAATTCTTTAAAACAGAAAACATTTTTACACAAGGTCCAGTTCTCGCTTTTAACAAACCGTTAACTATGACTTTTGCCTCAATAAACTCCTAATATGTTGCTTATTAATAGTTAGTAAAGTAGTTGTTAAGTTTTAGTATTGGGTAGGATTAGAGTTGTAGAATATGATCATGCAGAATATGTGCTTTATAAGTAGTAATTAACAGCCAATATGTTACTAATAGGCATGCTAATAATCACCTAGTTAATACTGAGAATTGGTCCCTATACTAAACTGTTATCCATTTTTCCTCATGAAACCTATTTATGCATATGTTACCACTCTTTTTAGAAAATATGGGCTATTAAAAATCATTCTGCATACTGTCTAATGTGAAACTTTTCTAAAACTGGTGTAAACCTGTATTGTGATGTTTTGTTATAAGGTGACCTGTATGATTTATGTAACAGTAAAAGGCTCCTAAATGGAAGCTTGAGGACTGATATTGAAATGGTTCAGGTTGGATGAGTTTATGTTCTGTAAATATGTCCTTGCTGTTGTAAAGTGCTAGTGGAATCGTTCAGAAAGACATTGACATTGAAATCTCAAAGTATATGCAATTTATCTGAAAAACATGAAATATCCACAGACAATAATTACCAATATTTGTTATTGTCAAAATGTTGAAATATACAGTATGTTTACTATATAAGAACATTTAAAGTAACCTTATTCTCTTTTTCACAATTTGTCAGAGCTCCTATTTTTATTATGTGCTGAAGGTTAAAGCAGCACTTTTTATTGTTTGAGTAACTGCTTTTCTTCAGAAACATTTCACAGACCTCCTTTTTTTGTTTATATCCTGTTATATGAGTAAATAAAGCATGAACTATATATATATATATATATATATATATATATATATATATATATATATATAATTCAAAGAATCTGTACTGAAGCCTCATGCCTGTATATTATCACTCAGCCTGAGAAATGAGCCAACGAGGATTTCCACTGGTTGATATGCATCTCTTTATTATCAGCGCCCTCGGCGTGTCCATGGCAATGAAGCCAGTCTGCTCTCACAGCTGATAAGCAGTAAGAGAGGATATACAGATAACACTGTGTTTACTTTTACACCTTTGGAACATTTTGAAGATAAGAATCTGATAAGATCTTTTTTTTTCCTCCGTTTCCTCTCTTCAGTTCAGGATGTTCTTATGGATATGCATAATAATAAACGCTCACCGTCTGTTTGTTTTTCTATCAGAGTGTGAGGAGGGATGCCAGCGGTGTGTGGCAGACCTGCAGTCTGGCTTTGGCACTGTGTGTTTGTGGTGTAAGGTTCCCAGGATGCTGCTGCTGGGAGATCACTGTGTCCCACAGTGCCCACCCAAATACTACCGGTGGCACGGAGCTTGCAAAAGTAAGTTTAAAGAAAAAAAAAAAAAAGTGAAGTGAATTCTGGGCAAAAAATGATACGCAGTCCCACAACCAGGCTACACAAGATCCACTGCACTATTATGCAGAACAATCCTAGATCAAATTTGTAACTAAGAAATATTACTTATTCTAGAGTCACTTATAAATAGGAAATCATTTTGTGTCCTAATTATAATGTGCAACAAATGTGATTTGCAATGATTTTGTGAGATAATGCGATGGCAATATGTGATGCTGCAAACTGCAATATTAATGCATTTTCAAGTAACAATTAAGAATTCACATGTTCACATGACATCTAAAACAACTTTATGAATAAATAATGGGAGCAATGGAGCTTCGCTGTCCTGTTTTTACACACCTCCCCTTGCTCGCATTATTTCTCAGGTTGCCTATTTATATGTAGTCATAAATTAATCTGAAAAGTAGGCCTTCTGAGCTAACAGTAAATTGTACGGTTGCAATTGATTTGGATTAACTGATTGTAGAGGGAAAGGTTTTTATGGACAAAACTATTATTGTGATATTGCAACCCTGGCAAAAATCTTTTCAAAGTACGTTCAAGTGCAACCCTAATCTGCATCGCATGATGATAATTCATCGCATCTTTTAACATCATCTAACTGTCTTCCTCTGAGAAAAATGTGTGCTGCTTTATTTGCTGCATTGAGTTTCATTATGTAGATTGAGCATCATCAGTCACACACACACAGCGTCTAATCTCAGTGCCAGCATCCTCTTTATACACTGGTTTGTCATTCTACATGATCTCTCAATGTAATATAGCCAGAGCCTCTGTTTTCATAACCCTGATGCAATTACCTGTGATGCTTTGAGAGTGGCCCCTTTGCTGACAGTGTAGATGAGACGGTGCATTTGTTTTTATTAGGGAGTGTGATGTAGTGCTCGGCTTTAATGCAGAATCTTTTAAGATGCTGATGTGATCTATAAACTATTATGACCTTCTTTAATTGCCTGGTGATGTCAAGGGAGTGTGTGCGCAAAAGTGTTTATACACGAATGTGCATTTATAACGCTCTATGTGCCTTAAAGGGAAAAGACCATTAATGGAATTTACTTGAACTTAGCATTGTCAAATGTCTTTGGCCTGTTTGAAGGTGATATGTCAAGTTGACAGCAGACTGAAAGTCATATGTGAATGGAAATTTCTGAGTACAAGTGTTGGATGTCAGCAGTATTCATTTTAAGTCTTCTGTCTTTATAATACTGTCATGAAACGTAAATGTCCTTGAAAACAGCACTGATTAAAATACCAAATGAATAGAAGCGTTGCTCTATTTTTCTAGGCACTATGGTTTTAATAACCTTCATCTGCTAAAACTGAGTCCTTTCTAAATCAATCGTGTGCATCTTTTATACTATTATATTAAATACAACAGCAGTTCACAGTTCATAGCCTATATAGTACACCTTAAAGGGTTACTCCATCCCAAAATTTTAATTTTGTCATTAATCACTTACCCCCATGTTATTCCAAACCCATAAAAGCTTCGTAAATAAGTAAATAACACTGTCAAGGCCCAGAAAAGTGTAAAAGACATCATCAAAATAGTCCATCAGTGGTTCAATCAGAATTTAATGAAGCGACAAGAACACTTTTTCTGCGCAAAGAAAACAAAAATAACAACTTTATTCAACAATTCGTCTCCTCCACGTCTCCGTTGCGTCACCATAGCGCCATTTTGGAGAGTATCCGCTAGATGCTAACTGCATACGCTGTTCTGTATGAGCCGCACCACACGGATACGCTGTTTTCATTCAAATCAAAGTGTAAATAAACTTAGAAAACACATCTGTGTGGTTATTTTTGTTTTCTTTGTGCAGAAAAAGTGTTTTTGTCGCTTCATTAAATTCAGATGTAACCACTGATGGCAGATGGACTATTTTGATGATGTCTTTCATACTTTTCTGGTCCTTGACAGTTTTATTTACTTGACAGTCAATGGGACAGTCACAGGCCTCCTAGTTTTCATCCAAAATATCTTAAATCGTGTTCCAAATACGAACTAAGTTTTTGCGGGTTTGGAACGACATGGTGCTAAGTGATTAATGACAAAATTTTCATTATGGGGTGGAGTAACCCTTTAACAATTATATAGTATTATATTAAGGTGTAAAGGTGTATCATATTTCCAAAGGTGAGAAACATTTGACATAATTATCTAATTCTCATTATCATAATTCTTACCATCCTAATTATCTGGTCATCATTCTTACTGTCCTGTGCCTATGTTCTCCAGAATGTCACACTTCTTGTGAGGAGTGCAGTGGGGATGGTCCTCACTCCTGTACTTCCTGTTTGGCCCCTGAGTTTCTGGCCCCATCAGGTCTCTGCAGCCCTCACTGTCCAACTGGATATTACGCTGATGAAAACAGGGTGTGCCAAAGTAAGTACACCTTTACTTAAAGGGGTCATGAACTGAGAAATCAAAATTCACTTGATCTTTTGACATATAAGAGGTCACTGTACTGTAAAAACATCCTGTAAGTTTCAGAATAGTCTTGTTAAACACCACCTCCGCAGAAGAAGATCAACACCTGCTTCTACATCGCTGCCTGTTTAGCCCTGCCCACCAATTCACACATGTAGTGTAAATAACGAGAAGCAAACGCAGGTGTATGCAGAAATCAAATGATAAGCATGGCTCCAAAGACAAGCCACTGTGCAGTGCCAAGTTAGCCTTCCTTCTGATCCCAATGTTAGGAAAGAGTGGATTAATGTTTTTAATGAAGTGCCAGACTTCGTCAGTAAGAACCTGGTCTTTTGTTCACGTCATTTTACCGCGGATTTGTTTACAAACAAGGCACAATTTGAAAGGTTGAAAATAAAAGACGATGCTGTGCTGATTATATTGGATCTAACAGTAATGTCTCAACACACAACTGTGAGTAACTGTTTTTATAACGTGGTCACTACTGCTTTGACTGTTATTACAGATCATTTGATATGTACTGAGTATTTATGCGTTTTAACCTAAATCACAGCAGTGTCCATCTGTGAAGGATGTAGGCTGTCAAACATTCACAACTGTTTGCCAATCATAGCCATGGGTGTTTACTTCTGAGTCTACAATCCGCCACGCCTTTTTAACAGAGCGTTCTGATGAGGGGGATCAAAACAGGACAGACAATAGCCAATTATTTCTAAATTATGTTTTTTGATGTAAAAATTTTTGATAACATTAAAAGTGGAACTCAGAGACCAGCGCAAAGTTCGTGACTCCTTTAAAGTGCATCTGACAGTCTGATAAGTATTGATTAAATGATTATTGTGTGTGTTTCAGTGTGTGACACTCAGTGTCTGAGCTGTGTGATGGCGGGTGTGTGTACATCATGTAGAGATCCAGCTAAAGTCCTTCTGTTTGGGGAATGTCAGTATGAGAGCTGTGCTCATCAGTATTACCTGAACACCACCACACGCACATGCAGAGGTGAGTCTCAGCCCGGTTACACTGTTAAACATTGAATGATCTTCAATTAGACCACAAACTACTCCTCTTTTCCTTCCTGTGTTGTTAAACTACACTGCTTCTGTTTCACTGATTCTTCGATGTGTATGTTTGTTGTATTTATTGCTTTTGTACTGCTCAGAAGCCAAGTTCTTATTTGTTGCTCATAGACATTAAACATTCATCATAT
Organism: Acrossocheilus fasciatus; assembly: GCA_036784905.1. Classification (NCBI taxonomy): domain Eukaryota; kingdom Metazoa; phylum Chordata; class Actinopteri; order Cypriniformes; family Cyprinidae; genus Acrossocheilus; species Acrossocheilus fasciatus. Next base: position 15,177,862 of record CM071942.1, read on the forward strand.
AAAGGCTGGAATTCACTACACAGATCGCTCAGAAGGTCATAGTGTATGATGGACCCAGACTTTTTCCGGAATTCATCCAGATGGAGGATCAAACATGTTTGATATTTTGAGGCGATTTTAGAACACATATTGTTTTCATTTGTCACGTGTCTCCTAGCAACAAGGCACATGTTTCTTCTTGAGTTTGCTGGGTTCAGAATGACTTGAAAGTCTGGTAGTGATGCCCAGTTTTTCTCTGTAATCACATACAAAGTTGGCAAGTGTATGATGCATGGTGTCCACTCCATTATATCTAACATATATACTCACACAGAACAGCAGGGAAAAATAGGATGTATCTGTTTTCTAGTGATTAAGGTCAAATATATTTCATAGAAGATTACTGTAGAGATGCTAGCAAGAGTAATTGCAGAGAAGATTGTTTTTTGTTAATAATCATGAGTGTGTTCAGATCTTAATACGATGTGGTTTAGGATTTGGATGCTGAACATAGACCCCATACCGTGAGACCTTTCTTTCGTTTTGATGGGATTTGCAGAGGAGATCAAAAGGAGATACTGTAGAGATTAGTTTTTGTCCCTTGAGTGTTTGGATGTTTGTGTGTGATCTCGAGTGAAGCAGAAAGAAAGAAATTAATAGTGGGCATATGAATGCTTTATAGGTATGGAAAGCTGTTTACCCCTGCAGTACAGTGAATGAAGGTTACCTTGACAATATTTGGAAGGAACACTTTAATAATGCAACACATCACTGTTGTTTGTGTCTTTATGGATGGGTAATGTGAAAGAAGGACAGTTTAAATGTCATATGGACAAATGAGCTGCTTTTATGGACATCAGAGATGTAGTGTTAAATGAAGTTAGCCACTGTTCTTTTGAGTTAAATGTTTGAAATATTTTGGGAGGATGGTTTTGGTGAATGGGGGCAGAGATGATTAGGTTATACAGATAGAGAACAGAAAGAGCGTGATGGGGCTTTTTAATGAGCTGAGCTGATTTAGAGAGCGGAGGTCTGCTGGTGAGTTATCAAATGGTCGGCTAGCGCTCTCTTTAATAGATGATTTGAGAACTGAAACATTGTCTCTCTTTCTCATTGTAAGTCAAGCGGCGTATTGAAATCTCTCATATTTCTTTTTTGTACAGACACTATTCAAGCTTGGTTTTTCAGGTGATTTCAGCCTTAGGTGCACTGTCTATTTTTGTTTTTCATAAATGTCATAGTTTAACATATTTAACCTTAGGCTAAATTTAAATAAAATGTCCCTTGTAAAATGTAATGTTGTGTTAATGGATTTTAATTGGTCAATACAGTTTTCCAATCATGCTAAAATCAACAGTAAAGTAACAGCTATAAAATTATAATTAATTATAAATAGTTTTATAAAAAAGAAAGGACCATTAAAAAGAATGGTCCATTCTGATTAAATGAGCTGTGTTAAAGTGATTTTTAAATGGCACTTTCTATGTTAATTAAATATTAAGTCACTGCCTTGCCAACTGTAAACATCTTTTAGTTAGACTAATGAACTATGTTATTTGGTGGGCAAAATATTCATTCATTATACATAATAAATGTAACTCTTTCATTGATATCTTTTGTATAATGTTAATGGAAATTTATCCTGTCTATTTTCTCAATGCATCTTATTGATCATAATAATGTATATGTGTTATTTTTAAAGCAAAATTTGACCTTGTAGTTTTTAATCAAAATTAAATAAATCTCTCTGTTGACATATGCCAGATTCTCCAATCCACTTCAACCCGCCTGTCCTTATAATTGACTGCTAGCTCATATTTAGATCTGCCTTCATCCAATCAGTAACTTACAGATAGAACCACCAAGTTCTCACTCTTTTTTCTTTTTTAATAATCTTGTTCACTCAGATGTACATGCGTCACAATGCGGAAGAAAAACTCTGTCACTACTTACGCTACAATAACAAATGTGTGGGGTGCTTAAGCACTTCACTTTGTGTTGAACACACTCTTTACTTACAGTATAATCACTATAACACACAGCTTCTAATGGCGTATTGCTTTATTAATTGATATTTCTAAAAAGTTATCCATTCCCGCATTAATGCCAACAATAATGTTGTTGGAATTAAAGTGATTTGTCTTTATCATGCATTGCCTTGAAAGCACTGGTATTTTCTTCAACACATTCAATTCTAGTTTCTTTCATGCTCTCTTATCACTATCTCGTGGCCTTTTTTCTTTTTTCATTTGCTCTTATTTTACTCTCTTCTTCAATCACACTCCAATTTATCATTTTTTGGTTCTATATCCCTCCCACTCACTCTCTCTTTCGCTCTGTTTCTCTCAGAGTGTGACTGGAGCTGTAACGCGTGCCGCGGACCCCTGCGTAGTGACTGTCTGCAGTGCATGGAGGGATACATCCTGCAGGATGGCATTTGTGTGCCAGGATGCTCACTGGGATTCTATCAGGATGCTGAGAGATGTCTGAGTCAGTCATCAACAAAAATAACAACCTTCATTATGAGTCCAACCAATCAATTTTCCAGCTCAATAAACTTTGACATTTCAATCTCTCAGTCAGTTGTCACAGTCGGGGAGGGAGGCAGGCCCTCTAATGTCTGCTGTATAGTGCCAACATCAGTCGCTGCACCATAGCCAAGGTTTAATGGCACTTTAATGGATTGATATCAAATGAGACTGAAAGACAAGTCTATCAGCAATGTTGTAGTTATGGACCGAATTGAAGAAGCTCCTGACTCTTACTTAAAATTCACTTTCTTCAGTCTTAGATATCAATACGTCAATAAGTGAATTTTAATTATTATCCAGTTTTTGTAGCATGTAGTATTTAACTCAGAGAGACTAAAGCAGTTTAGCAGAAAGCAAGAGGAAACTAAATGTATTTAAAATGCATTATATTTTAATCAGTTTTAAATGCACTATAAATGATTCATGTTTTATAACTGCATTATAATATTAATAATAGTAATATTAGTAACCATGTAATATATTTTGCATTATAAATGTAAAAGTCTGGGTTCAGCAATATTTTTTAAATAAATAAATACTTTTATTCAGCAAGGACTTACTAAATTGATTAAAAGTGACCGTTTGTAATGTTACAAAAGATTTCTATTCCAAATAAATGCTGTTCTTATGAACTTTCTATTCAAGGAATTGGGAAAAATTTACAGTATTAGTTTCCAAAAAATATTAAGCAGCACTACTGTTTATAACATGGTTAATAATAAGAAATGTTTCTTTAGCAGCAAACCATCCTATTAGAATGATTTCTGAAGGACCATGTGACACTGAAGACACTAAATCTTCCCAACCCCAAACTTTTTAAACAGTAAATTATCAAAAATTTCAGTATGTAAAGATAGACGAAAACTTGGATCTCATTAAATACGAATCAAATTTCATGTCTTCAGCCTTTCTCTCTATTATTCTTTCTATGAACAGGCTGTGATGAACACTGCGAGCAGTGCCAGGTCCATGGCCGATGCCAACGCTGCCAGCTGCCATATGCCGTATTGAACGGGCAGTGTGTGCTGGAATGCGGCAAGCGCTACTTTCTAGATGCCTCGACCCGTCAGTGCACCGGTGAGTGCTGTGAATCTGGTCTGGGAGAGTGATCGTGACTCCTTAGATTTGCCCATTTTGGTTTGTTTACAAGCCTGCTAATTTTAGAGGCTCTCAGTATGGTGTGACGCAGTTCCCTCTCATGTCCTACCTGAATCTGATGACAGATTGTCTGCTATTATTTCCCAGCATGCTCAGCTGGTTGCTTGGAGTGTGTGAGTGCAGGTGAGTGCCACGTCTGTGCTGAGAACTCCTTCCTGAAGGGTGGCCAGTGCATCCTGGACTGTGGTCATGGATACTACGCTGACGCAAAAACAAGAGCCTGCCTTGGTAACCTAACTTCACATATTTGAATTGTGGAAAATTATGTCATTTCTTATACTATTAAGACTGTAGGAGTGTTTGAACATTGCGTCCGTTTTGTTTCTACAGCAAACAGCCGCGCTCCATCTCTTTACATCAATGGCTCTCTGTTGGTTCCTATTGGTGGTGTTAAGCCTCTGGATATGGCACTCCTGTCAATCAAGGATGCAGATAGCCAATCAGAGAGCATGTTGCTCCAGCTCCTTCAGCCACCCAGTAACGGGCATCTCGTGGTCCTGGAGAATGACGTAGAGAGAGCACTGGGCAGGGACGACACGTTCACCTTTACTCAGCTCAAACGTAGAGCTGTGCGCTTCATTCACGACAAAGAGCAGCCCAAGTGAGTTATGTGTGTAACTTGGAGTGATGGAATAAATCCAGGGTTGTTTCCCCAGGAAATTTATTTTGCGTTCAGAAGTCATTAAAAGCATAATGATTCAAAAGTAGACCAAGCAATATGTCCTTGATCACCGATAGCATTAGAATGTATTACTCTCATTAACAGCATTACAGTGCATTCATGCTGTCTGAGAGTGAGTGAAGTATATTAGTCTTCAACTAGATGGAAGTGCACAATCATTCATTACAAATTGTTTACTCACTATTTATAGTTCACGTTAAACATTTCATTCCTCATCTCCTGAGATATCACTTTAGGTGGCGTCTATGTTCCTCATTTCCTGTGGGATATGGCCCATTTCTGCTTAGACAGACAGATTTTGGATATTCAGATGCCGTACAGGAGTAAAATGACCTTATATTAAGGCGAGAGGGTTTGGAGAGTGTGTGTTTTGGAGGATGGACTGAGTTTGAGCAGTGTGCGCTAGTCATTAGCTTTAATTACCTCGGTGAAGTTGGTGAGGCATTTGACGGGACACACACATATACACACACACTCCACAGTGCTCATAAGCCACAGCATTTGTGATGATCGTGTGGCAGTCACTAAGTCAGGCTGACTGTTGACCTTCAGTTTTCTCTCAACTTTCTCAGTTTATATTCTTAATAGCTCCTCTCGCTTCCTTCTGCTCTGTGGTTTAATTAACAAGTGATCTGTGTGCCCTCACACTCTCGCTCCTATTTTATTCCTCATCCCTCTTTTTCCCAAATGTATCACTTTTTCAGTCTTCATCATTTCTCTTTAAAAGCCACTCAGTCTTTTTCTAATTTTGGTCTCTGCTTTTTGCTTCTCCGAGTCTTTTATTCATTGTGTCTTTTTCTGTTGTTTTCGTCCACTCTACACACAGACACACGTTTGTTTTTGTCACAATGTGAAATGAAAACCATTACTTCCCATCAACTTTTATTGTTTAGAGACTGAGCTAATAATTTTCATTAAGACATTATTTGCTGTGGTTGTTTCAACAGTGTGACATTAATATGTTTACCAAGCTGTTTTCTTTCAGCTTAGCCCCACAATATATATGATTTTAGGTTTTGTAGCAAAATGTAGGCAAACCCTGACTCGTTATTTATATCCTTGAATCTATTTACAGCAGTGTAATGTTGGCTTGTTTTGCAGAAGTGGGCAGTTCATGTTAAGGGCAGCAGATCCTCAGCTGTTCTCTCAGCCTCAGAGTGTTCCTGTGCAGGCGCTTTCCCAGCAGGTAAACACACACACACACACACACACACACACACACACACACACACACACATACACAAACAAACACATCTTGTTTAAGAATGCTGAGTAATGGAGCTTCATTCTGCAGTCACAAGACCGATAAAACAAAAAGGAGACAGGAGTCTGTGAGGACTAATGGTCTCATTTACTAATACTTGCATGAAATATTTCATATTTGTACGCACAGGAGTAACCTTGTTCTAATGTAATGAAGTTGGAATATTCTGAATGAGCATGAACATGAACAAACTATATCCATATTAGGACTTTTCAAACAACCTTTTCTTTACAGCCTTTTGACACTCACAGCAAATATTTAACACTCTCTAAGACGCATCCTCACTTGAGAGCATGTGCTGCATGATCATTGAGCAGTACCAAGTATGCCCTCTTCAAAATCAGTTCAAACTTCATTAACAAAACCCTAGGGTGAATATTTTTAGTGGATTTTTATTAAGCATTATTTAAAACAACATTTACTATTAATTGCCCACATATATTTATTTCACACATTTTAAAATAATAATAAACTCACTCAAAGCAATGATGTAGTGCCCAAAAAAGTTAAACAAATTTATGTAATTTATATTTATATTAGGGCTGCACGATATTTTGTATGCGATAGTCATGCCCATCTAGTCAGTAAAGCCGGTTCCGTGATTAGCGCTAAATCTTCATCACCTGTTTTCAAATGGAGCGGCATTTAATACACAGCCGTAGTTCACTGACAAACTACGCAATTCGCGCTCAGAATCGCAGCTAAATCGCGTGCGATATTGAACGTGATATTGCGTAGTTTGTCAGTGAATTGTGTATTAAATGCCGCTCCATTTGAAAACAGGTGATGAAGATTTAGCTCTAATCACGGAACCGGCTTTACTGACTAGATGCGCATGACTATCGCATGCAAAATATCGTGCAGCCCTAATTTATATAATAAAATCTTATATTTTAGCTTATTTAAAGTGGCCAGTCTTTTCCTGGATTTCAGTTCACACACTCTTAGCAGGTTCGTATCTAACTTCATGAAATATCCAGTTGGGATGCTTTTGAAATGTACGCTTCCCGTGTATGCTGGCCATTTGAGTTGGAAACTTGTCCTTCACTCTACTCCAAAAATTAATGAATGAATTTAAATATACATCTTTACATGAAAAAGTTTTTAAGAAAAATATTAAGTCAAGGCTGTCCAAACTTTTACTGATGCCAAGAGGTGCCTATAGAGGACAAAGTCTATTTACTCAAGGGACATCTTCATATCATCATTCCATTCCTGTAGTCACCATATTGAGTGTCACAATTCCTTTATCAAAAATGTATGCTTTACGAAAAGTTATTTCGCCTATGTAAAATTGGAACTTTCTGCCATATACTGCCATCTTTGTTTACACCCATAGTCCACATCCTTAACATAGATTGACTGGCCATTATCTTCAGTCTGAGGAGGGCATTATAGCTCATACTGAGCCAGCATCTCTTCCCATTCTCTCTCTCACTCTCTGTGTATTGCAGCATTTAGTTACACTTCATAGATACAGTCTCCAGAGAACTGCCTGTGTCTTGCTGTCTGACCTCCACCAGCCCAGTGAACACACACACACACACACACACACACACACACACACACACACACACACACACACACACACACACACACACACACACACAGAAAGAGAAACCTGAGCTCCCCGACAGAAATCTAATGGATGTAATTGCAACAAATAACACCCAAAATACATTCCTGCTCCTCATGGGCTGATAACAGCAGCTCAAGATGTCAGAGCACTTCCTGCTGTTAAATGAGCAGTTATAGCTGAAATATAGAACCTGTATCTTAAAGCGAAGAGAGAGAGGAGACATCAAATCTATCCCTACAAGAGAAAGAGAGTAAAAAAAAATGCAATAATCCCTCCCTGAGGGAAAAGATTGTCTTTTGAAAATAAACCGTTTACTCTTGTCTTTCCTGTGCAGTGGTAAACAAAAGTGGCCTGATTTTCTCCACAGCTCTGTGCAGCAGCAACCTAATGAATGTTCATTAGTGTAAATTGCTTTAAACAAAAAGCGTATTGTGCATGAAGTGCTTTGGTGCTCATGTGGACAACACAAGTTTGAATCTGCCTGTAGCGTTTTCCATCTCCATTCTTTGACTATAAAATTAGACCAAACATAGAAGAATGAAGTCATGGTAGATAAATTAAGGTTGGATTCTAACAGAATTTTTATCCATTTGTGTCCATGTGAGTTCCATTTGGACCTCAAATGCGTCAAAATCAGCCTTCCATTTCCCTCATTTTCACACATCTTGTCTTTCATTTCAGCTACAGTAGTCAAACACTGATGGGATTCTCACTTCTGCATGCCTTCATTTACAAAATAAAAGTGGAAAATACTGCATGTAGATGCAAAGGAATACAGAATAAGGACATCGGGGCTCAAATATTAAATCATTAAATATGAAATATTTTTCTTATAATATTTTCTCTTTCCTCAAAACGGTTTCACTGAAACTTGTTTTTTGGTGAATCTTAACGTTTGTTTGTTTTCTACCCCTTTCACAGCCACCCACTGTGATCACCAACCAAATTCTGTACATTAACTCTGGAGAGACAGCCGTCATCAGCAGATCTATTCTTCACATCAGTGACCTTGATAATCCACAAGATGTTTTCATCACGGTTCTGGATCCGCCTCAACATGGCCACCTGACACACGTGCATGGTGATGTGCAGGTAACCCACTTCAAACTGGAAGACCTGGATCATGAGCAGCTGCAATATGTACATGACGGTTCAGAAGGAGACCGGGACAGACTTCTGCTGCAGGTCAATGATGGGCACAGCTACCAGAACATCCTGTTTCACATCAGCATTGAGCAAAAGGTACGGACATGACAGTTCATATTTAATCATCATAAATGTGCTATTTTTGAATTTACAACTATATACTAGTTACATTATTATTTATAGGCCTATCAATGTGTCATGTACTTTCATGTTAGTGTTAAAAATAGCAAGTGCCAAAAAAGCAGGTCTTCTGAATTTTGGACTTAGATCAAGGATTTTTGGCTAATTATGGATTCCTGCACTCCACCTGATGCTGAAACACCTTGATGATTGAGCCGTAGGCTACAATTAAATAATTTATTGTTGTATGTGTTATTTATGCTCACTATCATGATGAAAACACTCAAAAAGAGTACAGTGAATAGTATGTAACATCAGTTATTAGACCTAAATATATTTTTAATAATGTGCTAACGGATAATATAAAAGCTAGTTATTCGATTCTAGAAACAAAACGTTGCAAGATTAATACTAATACTAATATTAATTAAATATAAATAGGTCTTTACATGTTTTCAGCCCGAGACACAGAGATAGGCCCCAGCATCCAGCACCCGCATGGTTATTTATACATAAAATTATATAGCTTCAGTTATAATTTTAGAAGGGAATCTTAATATATCTTAAGGTACTAATATGTTCCCTGTAAATATGGTACAAATATGATAAGTACCCCTGCAAAACAAATTTGCACATTTTTTCTCACACTGCAGGTGCATTGAGACACAATGGATAGATTCTGTGATATAGACTGCAGTGCGTAAAGTGTTTTTCTTGACAGGGTGAACAACACCATCTCATACCTCTCTCCATTCATACACACTTATACAATCATCACCACCCCGTTTACGCTTGAAATCATCCTTTTCTGACTATTTGACATGCCCTTAGCCTGCTGATGTCTAGCCAGATTGTTTGCTTTTCAAGCTCTGTCCCCCCTTCCTTACACCCTTATCCTTATCCACGTATCTGTAGTGTCATCCGATTACACCTGCCCTGTTCCCTGCCGCAGCCTGTTATCTACCATCCTAAGCAGCTTTTGACTAATGGAAGCCCTGTTTCGCAGTAAACACTCTGTTTTCAGATCAATAGCACATCGTTTTTATTGGTGGGATTGCAGTACGTTTTATTGGGCAGAAATGCATAAGGGCCACATCAAGGTCTAGTGCGCTCACATAACTACCAGTGAGTGGAAAGGTCACGCTACATCCACAACACAAGGTGATGAGAGCAGAAAAAGGTGAAGGCTGAGAAGGCAACATGACGACGGTGGATTAATGACCTGTTGGCTTTGGCTTTGGGAGCAAGGTCCCTGATCTCAAAAGATCTTTAATACAGTATGTGGATTTCTGCAATGATGACAGAGGAATAAAAGAGGAAGCTGACTTTCAATTAACCTTTTCGAGTGAAGTCATTTGGTGTTTGTAGTCCTTAATCCATGTAATTGGTCAGCACTGGTGAATGATCCTTGATTGAACGTGGCCTGGAGAACTCAAATACCCACATTTTACACCACTTTGATCTCTAAATCGAAAGGGAAAGAAAGAAAGATTGCCAGTTATTACTGTCACTGTACAAGATGTTTTATCAAGTAACCTAAAAAGTGGTTTCATGTGGTAACATCGAATTCCAATTGAAGTTGGAAATGTTACGTAAAATGAATGGATCAACCTGAGTACAGTAGGTTACACCAGCAAAAATCGTTTTCACTACATGAAATGTAGCAAAACTCTGAATTAATTTGTGGGGCTCTTTAGAAACAGACTTTAGATTTGACCTAGGAGTGAACTCTTCCGTGAACACCTTGCTTTATAAATCCATCCCGCTCTCAGAGAGGTGATCAGGATCAGCAGGAAGGTGGTGGAAGGGTGCCAAGGTGTTTCCTCTGTGAATCGGAGCTTTCATCTCCCCACGTCCTTGAAGGTCTTTGATTATCTGTGAAACGGATGATCTTATTCACTACAATGAGCTCCTCAGCTAGCGTAGGGATGTTCAGAGCCCTGTTAGGATCTAAAGATTCCTGGCATAGCGATAGCTGAGTATGTATGATTAACATGTGTCTTTGTGATCTTCTTGTGGCATTGATGTTTCTCAGTGTAAAATGCAAGAAAGGCATCTTCTTGTGGTTTTATAATGATTAAACCACTGCAAAAACTTCATCTAATGGTAAACTTTGAAAAAAAAGTGCATTTTGAAGTTAGTACATTCTTTTCAGAAATCAGTAACTCTTTAATTTAAGGATCAATTCTCGCTGTTAAGTAGTTGCTTATTAGCCTGCATTTTACTAGCATTTTGGCTGATTATTAGTACTTATAAAGCAAATATTAATGCCTTATTCTGCATGACAACTTGACAGCTACCTTACTATTAATAAGCAGCAAATTAGCAGTTTACTGAGGGAAAAGTCTTGGTTAATAGTGAATATATATATATATTACCTAGAAATCTTTTGTACCAATTTAATTTCAAACTGTATATCACAGTTTCCACAAAACTATTAATAAGCTGCTTTTAATATTGATATTAAGAACTTTCTTTATAGCAGCAAATCATCATATTCAAATGATTTCTTAAGACTGTGACACTGAATACCTTTACATTTTAAAATATATTAAAATAGAAAACAATATTACCATTTTTACTATTTTTTTCATCAAGCAAATGCAGCCTTGGTGAGAGGAAGGGACATCTTTCAAAAACATTTAAAAAATCTTACCAACCTCAAACCTTTGAATTGTAGTGTATAACGTTAACTTTACTATAAGGTACAAGCTGTTATAGTTTGAAATAAACATGCCATTAATCCTAATGGTGCATTATGGTTTCCCTGTAGGTTGGCTTGACTCCTGCCCTGCGTTCAGTGCCTAAGACCTGGGTGAGGGAGGGAGGAATGGTACAGCTGTCTAAGAAGTGCCTCAACGCTCAATTCCAGGGAACCAGTGACTCTGAAATCCTGTACACCATTCATTCTGAGAGCGGACAGCCCAAATTCGGTATCCTCATCATCTGTCTCCAGCATTCTTTACTCATTGTCTGTCTTTCTTTCTAAACTCAATTCAATGCCATAAACGTAAAAAGATAAAATGCTTCTTTCTAAAGGTGTCTTATATGTTTATGTGTCTAGGAGAGATTGTGCTGGTGTCTATGCCCGCTGATGGTCCTGTGGAGGCATGGCAGTCCTTCCCAGATAGTCAGGATACCACACCAACCAGTTCATTTACACAGCAAGATGTTAATGAAGGGACTGTCTGGTACAGACACTATGGATCCGGGACACAGAGAGACACTTTTCAGTTTCAGGTGAGGCACACACTGTGAGCACAAATACTGTCGTGTTGACAAGAGCCCTTCGGCTCAGTATGTAGAGCCATAGGTGTCACTTGACTTCTGGCTGGTTAGAAATAATTCTTTATGTGTTACTCCGTTTCATTAGGGTGTTTTTTGTTGATTGGCCCACTTAAAACAAATCACCATTACCTCTCATCAAACACACATCCAGCAGTTACTGCACCAGACAAAAGTTTGAGGTTAATAAAATTTGTAAAAATATTTATTGCAATAAATTTAAATAATATTTCGCTGTATTTTTGATAAAACGACTGCACAAAATTTCTTTTTAAAAACACGATAAAAAATCCTCCCAACCCCAGACTTTTGAACAGAACTTTTCCTTCTCTCTCACACACACAACATCAGACGTTTAGATCAGCTTGTCTCCTGCTACAAGTGATGCACGAAGCGAACACAAACCTCTTAGAGAGATAAACACATTGTTCCTCTCTCGCACTATTGGACTATTTTCTCCATTTTACTTCAGCTCTGTTTCACGCTCTTAGGCCAATTTGTCCATCTGTCCTACTTCTCCTTCACCAGCCTCACTCCATTACTTGGGTATAAATGAGCTAATTTGTCTTCAAATCCAGTTTCAAATCAGTGTAAGCAGCATTAAAGGACATTCAATCACATTTAATTCATCAGCTTAAACCCCTAATGACTCTTGACAACAGTTTTTTTGTCGTCCTCGAGAAAATTGCTTTCTCTTCTTGTTTGTTCTTTTCTCTTCTCGTCTTGCCTGCGGCTGTACCCTGCGCCGCCGACTTCATTAAATAAGATTTGAGTTTTAATGGTTCGACACAGTTTAGTTTATATCCTCAGGGATGTTTTTGTGACCGTGAAGTGCTTCAGCCTATTTGTTTGGTGTCTGCTCAAGACGTCACTGTTGAAATAAAGTTGTATTAGAATTGATGACAGATTTAATTAAATACCTCAAAAATAATATGTATATTGAGAGTGATTTTAGTTATGTAGTACATTAATGATTGCCAATTATTGTCTCAGAAATGCAGTGTTGGGCAAGCTACTTGGAAAATGTAGTGAGCTAAGCTAACAGTTACTCTTCTTTAAATGAAGCTTAACTACACTAAAGCTACAGCCCTGGGAAATGTAGCAAGCTAAGCTACAGTAACATGGCAAAAGTAGTTTACTACATCCAAGCTATTTAAATTTTTTTTTTTAATTTCTATTGAACCAACATCATACCAAGTCAATGCTCTCTCAGTGATCAATAAAACTGTCAGTCAAGCTGATAGACAGGCATGTTCAGTTTAACTGTTTATTCAACAGCTGTTCCAAACCAATTTGGCAACATAATCAGTATCAAATACAGGGCTGAATTGACCTCAAATTGTGACATAGGCAAAATAAATTTTTACTGTCAGCCGGAAACCTCCTATTGGTAGTTGGTATTGTGGCTTTATTGTATACAGATCAATTTATATAAATGGTAACACTTCACAATAAGGTTCAGTAGTTAAGATTAGTTAACTAGTGTTAACATGAACTAAGAATGAACAATACTTCTGCAGCATTTATCTTAATGTTAATTTCAACATTTACTAACGCATTATTAAAATCAAAAGTTGATTGTTAACATTTGTTAATACACTGTGAACTAACATGAACTACCAATGAACGACTGTATTTTCATTAACTAACATTAACAAAGATTAATAGATACTGTAACAAGTGTATTTTAATGAAATCGTATTGTATATTGTTAGCATATAGATGTTTAGGCCTACAGATAGGCTATGTTTATTTGCATCATTGCATGTGTCATTAGATATTAATATAAACATTTCACCAAAATCAAGTTCAAATACGAAGCCTTTGACCAGCGAATGTTTTTTGTTATTTAAAAAAAAAATAAAAAAATTCCTGACTCCTGTCCCGTTTTCCCCAGTTTTCAGTTTCCCCAGTTTCCCATTCAGTTTTTTTCTGTTATTTGGCCAAAGTATCATATTATGAAGGATTCAGCGATTTGCACGAGCTATTTGGCTGCGACTTGACAACAAATGCTAGAGAAACTGTTCTCCACTCCTCAAAAACAAACAAACAAAAAAAGCATTAGCCTTTATAAATAGTGTTTTTTGAGTAAAGAAACACAATCAACAGTTCTTCTGCAGAAATGTTTAAATTAGTTTTTGAGACAGATTATATTTTCTAGTGGGAACATGTGCATGTACACGGAGGTTTTTGTTTAATTTAGAAATGTCTATTCATGCATGGGTGTGTGTGCTTTTGCTGGCAGGTTTCAAGTGAGGTCTATCCAGAGACTCTGGGTGATACGCAGACCTTCACTATAGGAGTGATGCCTCAGACCCCCGGCCTGCCTCAACTCTCGCCTGGAGCCGACCTGCAGATCACTGTAAGATTCAAACAGCAGGGCATGAAAACACTGAATAATTCCGTCTTGTTAGATTTTAGTTAACATTCAGTGTAGTGAACCTGTTTTTCAATTGAAACTTCTTCTTAGTCAAGTCAAGTGTGTTTTATTTTTCCTGTTAAAATACTTTCTTATTCCCCAGTTCAATGGTGAAAAATATAGGGGATACATTTAAAAAGATGGGGTCAATATGTTTCATTTTTTAATTTTTTTAAAGAAACTTTCACCAAAAAAAAAAAAAAAAAAGGGGTTGGTGAAGTATCCCTTTAATATTTTTATTTTGCAAGGACACATTAAATTGTTTACATTGTTACAAAAAATATATATTTTAAATAAATGCTGTTCTTTCAAAGAATGCTGAAAAAAAATTAGCATGGTTTCCACACCAAAAAAAAAGACAGTTGCTGAAATGTTTGAAGGAATAAATGACATAAATTACATTCTAAAAAATAGAAAACACTTATTTTAAATTGTAATAATATTTTACAATATAGTTTTGTTTTTTTGTTTTTTTAAATAAATGCAGCCTTGGTGAGCATAAGAGACTTCTTTATAAACAAAAAAACAAAAACAAAAACAAAAACACTTGACAGTCTGAGATCCATATGATCTCCAAACTTTTTTGTCTTCAATGTAAATGTTTTTGGCTGTGTGTGTGTGTGTGTGTGTGTGTGTGTGCAGGCACTGGAAGATCGCGTGACTGTGATATCTCCGTCTGCTCTCTCCTTCACTGACTCTGAGACGCCCAGCGACAAGCTTGTCTACAACATCACCAAAGCCCTTACCTCAGTCCACGGTAACTAAACCTCCATTATTGTCATAGGGGTGAGGAGTAGGACACTGACAGGTATAATGGAAGCCTGATAGTTTTGTTTTGTTCTCCTTTTTGTACCATTAAATAGAGAGTAGAGGATTTCAAAGGTGAAACTTGCCAAGACTTTAATGGAAGGGTAGACATTTCACATCATTATGAGAAACTTCATATGTGGTTATTCAATGTCACAGATGTTTCATATCCTTTTGTGAATTAGATGCTTAATTTGGATTAAATAACAGTCATAGAATAGTCATAAACCTTCTTTCACTGTAGAAAAAAAACAGTAAAAAAAAATCAATAAATAAATAAAAAGATGCTGGTTGTGACGTAGCTCATGAATATTTATTCATTTATGCACTAGAAATCTTCGTCTGTTTTAATAAAAACATTGCGACTGAGATATGTATGTGTAAATTATGCATAAGGAAGCAGAATAAACTCCCACTTTATCCCACAATCTCTATTTCATTTGATTTCTAAGCTTCTAATACGGGACTGATTGTTATATTAATATTAATATAATGATGTCACTGTCCTCTTTCAGGTACGCTGGAGCACAGGGACAGACCTTACCATCATGTGCGTCTCTTCACCCAGGCTGATGTAGACAGTGGCAAAATTATCTACAGACCCCCACAAGCCCCTTCCCACCTTCAGGAGCTTTATCAGTACTCATTTACAGGTTAGTCTTTGCATTATTACATGAAACAAATGTTTCTTAAGCACAGAATCAACATATTAGAATGATTTCTGAAGAATTATGTGATACTCAAAACTAGAGTAACTTTTGCTTTGCCATCATACCAATAAATTACATGTTAAAATATTTAAATAAAAAAACGGTTACAGTGTAACTGTTTCACAATCCACAATATTTCTGTTTTTACTGTACCTTTGATTAAATTATATAAATCTTTCTAACTCCAAAGCTGAGTGCAAGTTTTGAGCACAACCACTCAAATTCATTCATTTACAGTTCTTTTGAGTCAACTGGAAAATGTAGTCCCTAAATATTTTTTAATTGCAGTTTTTTACAGTGCTCTGCAATGGATGTAACAATAGTAGCACGCAGTAGTATAATGACACGTTCATTAATTTGAAATGTGTGCGGTTTGTGTGTGAAGTTAATTAGAGAATATGCCAGCACACTGTTGATTTAGTACTAATCTTATGCTAATTGGTGCTTCTGAGCTGTCAGACCCAACATCTGAGGTATTGTTAGCAATGCATAAGTCTGTAAAACTCACCTCTCCAGCTTAACTGTTTAAATATGAAATAACCTTTCACCCTGCACTCTAATTATTGTGATTTGTTAGCAGTTGATTGTGAAAGTAACCACTAACGCTGTTTCATTCCTGCAGGTCTACCAGAATCAGTGAGCCTCCATTTCACAGGTATACAGTATAATCACTTTTGGCCTCTGTAACCCCCCTGACTCTGCTTTATTCTCCCTTACCTTACACGCTTCCAGCAAACACAGAATTCATTTCTTCCTCTGAAACACCGTAGACAGATCCCTCTGTGCCTCTGATACCACATTCCCTGGTGTGTTGCTGTTATTTATTTATGGGACCTTCTCTTCCAAAGAGGAAATATAATTCCCTCTCTCTTTCTGATGTCCATCCATATGCTTTATTCCACCTGACAGCAGGATACGACTGTGCATCCATCTTCTTCTCGCAGTGCCCATGAATCAGAGCTGTGACTGCTCATATGCCCTTCTGTGTCTGGATGGAAACAGGGCACTGTAGGACAGACAAACTCCTTTTAGTGCTTTTAGTAATGGATGGAGAGTAACCATAGACTGAATTTCTTCACTTCTACCCTTACACCATTTATTTTAAATCATAAATAGATTATATAATAGAGTTTTAATACCAAATCACCACAGTTCTGTTTTATTCCTTTTCCTTTTTTGCGAAATGTAAAAGCACTTTGTAGTTGTTTTGCCACTCAAAATGTGTTTTTTTAAGCAAGCCAGAGGCGACAGCGGCAAGGAACCAAAACTCCATCAGTGACAGAATGGAGAAAAAAGGTCACACTTTATATTAGGTGGCCTTAACTACTATGTACTTGCATCATAAAATAATTACAATGTACTTATTGTGTTCATATTGTATTGCAAAACACTTTTGCTGCTATTGAGGTGGGATACGGGTAAGGTTAGGGACAGGTTTGGTGGTCTGGGTAGGTTTAAGGGTGGGTTAAGGTGTAAGGGATGGGTCAACAGTGTAATTCTAAATATAATTACAGAAATTAATTACAGATGTAATTACATATAGGTATTTTTAAACATATAAGTACAATGTAAAAACATGTATGTACACAATAAGTGCATTGTATCAAATGATTAATTTAAATGTAAGTATATAGTAGTTAAGGCCACCTAATATAAAGTGGGACCAGAAAAAAACCTTGGGAGAAAGACAAACCAGCAGTTCAATTCCAACCACAGCAAAGTCAGATTTTGTAAAAGACTCATTTGGTTCCAGTGGTCTTGTCCCGATGGCTGTCTAGGTGACAAGGTCTTCACCGGGGATCTGTCTCTGGGGCTCATCTAGGTGTCCTGACCTCCGCTGATGTTCAGGGCTGTAGAGGTCATCTCTAGGTGCTGATCCACCATCTGATCTGGATATGGACTGGATCGGATGGATATGGTGATCTCGGAATAAGAAAGAAACAGACTAATATTAGCGTAGATGCCATTCTTCTTACGATATAACAAGTACATTGGGTGTTATGGGAAGTGTTCCCGGTTCTGGTTGACCTAATTAATGCAGCCTAACAATCCTTTAACGGATTTGAATATTAGAAACGTATTACTGTATTATGTGTAAACCAGGTTAAAGAGATGGGTCTTTAATCTAGATTTAAACTGACAGAGTGTGTCTGCCTCCCGAACAGTGTTAGGTAGATTGTTCCAGAGTTTTGGCGCTAAATAGGAAAAGGTTCTGCCGCCCACAGTTGATTTTGATATTCTAGGTATTATCAAATGGCCAGAGTTTTGAGAACGTAGTGGACGTGGAGGACTATAATGCGATAAGAGCTTGCTCAAGTACTGAGGAACTAAACCATTCAGGGCTTTATAAGTAATTAACAAGATTTTAAAATCTATTCGATGTTTAGTAGGGAGCCAGTGCAGTGTTGACAGAACCAGGCTGATGTGGTCATACTTCCTGGTTCTAGTAAGAACTCTAGCTGCTGCATTTTGGACCATCTGGAGTTTGTTTATTAAGCGTGCAGAACAACCACCCAATAAAGCATTACAATAATCTAACCTTGAGGTCATAAATGCATGAATTAACATTTCTGCATTTGACTTTGAGAGCATAGGTCTCAATTTAGATATATTTTTAAGATGAAAAAATGCAGTTTTACAAATGCTAGAAACGTGGCTGTCAAAGGAAAGATTCCTAGGTTCCTAACTGATGACGAAGAATTAAAGAGCAGCCATCAAGTGTTAGACAGTGTTCTAAGTTATTACATGTGGCGGTTTTAGGTCCGATAATTAACACCTCTTTTTTTTCAGAATTTAGCAGTACGAAATTACTCGTCATCCAGTTTTTTTATATCGACTATGCATTCCGTTAGTTTCTCAATTTGTATCATCAGCATAACAGTCAAAGCTAACACCGTGTTTCCTGATGGGTATTTCCTAAGGGTAACATGTAAAGCGTGAAAAGTAACAGCCCCAGTACTGAGCCTTGAGGTACTCCATACTGCACTTGTGATCGATATGATACCTCTTCATTCACTGCTACAAATTGATGGCGGTCAAATAAGTACGATCTGAACCATGCTAATGCACTTCCACTAATGCCAACAAAGTTTTCTAGTCTATTCAAAAGAATGTTGTGGTCGATAGTGTCGAACGCAGCACTAAGATCCAGTAATACTAATAGAGAGATACAACCACGATCAGATGACAAGAGCAGGTCATTTGTAACTCTAATAAGAGCAGTCTCAGTGCTATGAAACGGTGGAAATCCTCACAGATACCATTTTTCTCTAAGAAGGAATATAATTGTGAGGATACTACCTTTTCTAGTATCTTTGACAGAAAAGGGAGATTTAGATCGGTCTGCAGTGTAAGTCAATAGGGGATTTTCAAACTCATTTCTTATATTTCTACCTTAAACTAGAACATTTATAAAAAAAAAAAATACAAAAACACCTAAATGTGCAGTCGCATTTACCATATTTCTGCAAATTTTGTGGGTGAAATTACAGTAGTCAAGAATTTCATGTGAGAGTGAAAGATTTTACCCGTCCAGATTTTGCAGTGGGTTCAAGTTGAAATGCGTATTCAAAAGTGGAGGCAGATGAATGTGAGCTTGCAGGGGCAGGTTTAAGGAGACTAAATGCTTGGAGAAGTCTTGCATACAGTATGTCACCAAAGAGAAGCTGTCCTGTTAAGCAATATGTTAAGACTAAATATTAGATGTTAAGAACAAACTTCTCACCAGAATGTTAGGAATATCAATGCAATGCTACCTCACAGACCGCAAGTGTTAATTTGGAGGACACTAGGATACCATGGTTACAAATATACACGTCATACAACTACTTGAGCTCTGAAGGTTACAGCAGCTAAAAGACTGATTTCGATATTTATCAAATGGATCTTTCTTGGCTGACATTTATGAAGTAATAATATTATTGGGAATGTTGAATAGTTGTATATGCCAAGTTATCCCTGTATTTTACATCAAATGTTCAGTCTCTGGAGAATGACATGATGTAAGATGTCTTTATAAGTCTTTCTGTTTTCTTTCGCTCTCTCTTTCTGATTCATTCTTCCTGTCTAAGTTGCATTCATTCATCTGTGCTTTATTGAGCTGAAGTGCAGAAGACAGAACTGGCCTGAAGGTCAACACTGTTCTTGTGCATTTGTGACTTATTCCTATTCCCTCTTTTATATCAGTTTCTGATGGAGAGCACACCACTCCAGAGATGGACTTTGCTATTCTACTGCTGGCCAATCATCAGCAGCCGCCGGTCTTTCAGATTCTGGATCCGGTGCTGGAGGTCAGTCTCGGTGGCAGAGCACCTGTGGGTAAGGACACTTGTATTGGCTTAAGTGCTACAAAGTAATTAGTGTGAATGAATAAGTATTTTAAAGGTCCAGTCAGTGTCATTAAACATTTTTGTACCTCATTTAAAAAGATTTACACATAAAGAACTGATCAGTTCTTTTGAAAAATGTTTTAAATCATGTTCAAAAGTGATTAGGATGGCATGACTAATGCTCACTTTTTAATGCATATTTTTGGAATTGAAAAAACAGATGTTTTACATCCACACCACTAGGTGTCAGTGCAACAAACATAAGATTTGCGCCTTTTAATCTTACGTTGATTTGTTTCTGTGTCATATAGGTGGACGACAGTTAGCAGTGACAGATGCTGATACCGCCCCTGAAGAACTAGAGTTTGAGCTGGTGGAGGGGCCCCTACACGGGACCCTCCTGAGAGTGGACCTTGGCTCCCAGGTCCAGATAGTCAACGGTAGGTACAGCATTTTTGGTTCTCCCTAGTGTGTTCTTTTTTATCTTATTTTCTGGCTTCAGTTGCTTTAGTTTATTTATCAAAACTCTCCCTCATCTCAGGGGACACCTTCACCTCCAGTGACATCACCAGGAACATTTTGCAGTATGAGCATGCGGGTCTCACCACTGAGGAGGACTCCATGACTTTCTCTGTGACAGACGGGATCTCCATGACCTCCATCACGGTGCAGGTCTTGGTATCGGAGGTCAAAGGTGACGCACCCAAACGTGACCCTAAGGCCCTGCTGTCAATGGAGGTGGCGGAGAAGAGCAGTACCATCATTAGACGTTCACAGTTAGCTTATATGGTAAGGAATGACATGTTCTGACTATAACAGAAAATAAAAGTTCAAATTGGTCGATTACAATATGCTTAAAAGTAACTGTCAATGTCTTGTAGGATGATAAATCTCCCGATGAGACAATTTTTGTGCAGTTAGTTTCTGTACCGATGTATGGGATCCTCACCAAAACCAAGGCTGAAACAGACCATGAGGAACTTAGTGAATATTCCTCCTTTACAATGGAGGACATCAACAACCACAAAATCAGGTAAACGCCCTGCATCCTGTATTTTAGTGTCATTATGATACTATTATAGTTTTTATTAATATTTTGAATTAATTTTATTTTAAAAATATTTTTAAAATTTTTGTTAAAGTTTTAATCATTTTTAGTTTTAGTAAAGTTCTTTTTTTTTAATGGTTTTAGTTCTATAAAAATCCTGCCTGCATCAGATGTATTTTATATTCTTAGCAGCTCTCTTTTCATTTATTTTTCAATAATTGAATTTAAATAATATTGCTTTCATTTTTACCACAATTCTGCTTCATGTTCATATTATTATCATCCATATATGTGGTCAGGTCCTTCTCAATGTGTTTTTTAGATCATTACCAGTATTAATGTGTCCTTCCTAGTTTAGCTTATGTTAACATAAATGAGGCATGTAAAATGTTTGGCGAGTTGAAATGCTTGGGGAGACTCAACATGCATTATAACACAAGTTTCTTTAATTGCTTTAAATTGTTGAGCCCTGCTGAGAAATGATGAAATATGAAACGGTTCTCTCAGGTGATTATATTTTTGCCCATGTTTGACTGTTATCCTCTTGTGGTTTGCTTTTTAAGCAGATGGTACACATACCTTATGTTTTCTGCATTTTTAAAAAATGTGCTGTGGCTCTTTTTTATTCAGCATTTGAAGACGTTTGAAAATAGTGTGAAAAATCTTGTTGTTTTTTTGTTGTTTTTTTTAAAGGTATGTTACATCCTTTGAAACGGGTAACCAGCCTGTCACCGATATTTTCCACTTTGTCGTCTATGATGGTGAGAACAATCGTTTGGAGAACCAGATGTTCACTATCACCATCACGTCTACCCAGAGACAGCCACCTGTTGTCACCGTCCGCAGCGGCATTAAGGTGACAACAGTTCCCACTTCACCAGTCAACTAGATTTAGATCTGGTTCTTTCAGCCTTTCCAAACTCATTATGGTGTTTCCCGTGGGTAGGTTCAAGAAGGAGGGAGAGTCCAGCTCTCAGCCAATCACATTATTGCATCTGACCCAGACACACCCAGAAAGGACCTCCTGGTGTGGCTGATCAGCCCACCGAAGTATGGTTTCATTGAGAACACAAAACAAGGTATATCTCTATGTGTAATATATCTTAAGATTGTTAGCTTCCTTTTCCCAGTCACTTAAGGGCAGATGGGATTTTTTTTCAGCAGTTGCTGATGGCGTAATTTTATTCATGAGGAGAGCGCTCATTTGCTGTTATAGAGATTTGTAGATCTGTGAAATTCAGATTGAAGCAGTCATCTTTATTCAGGCTCCCTGTTTGAGTGGGGAAGATGAAAGGAGATGCAGATCATGGTGGAACATAAACACTCAACGACAGTTGTACAAAATTTAGTTTTTCATCTAAAACAGATACAAACTCTGATGTATTTAATTTTCAGAAAACACTTTTTATTTTCATAATTTTGGGTTTGTTTTTGGTCCTCACAGCCATTTCTTGTCTTTCAACTGACAGTCACTCTCTCTTGTGTTTTGTCTAGAAAGTTGCTTGTTCGTTGCTTTTGAGATCAGCTGTTTGGATTTTAGGCTCAGAAATGTTATTCCCAGTAAAATGCAGTCTCAAGAACAATGTGTTGTCTGTTCAAAACATTGAGATGTGCTCTTTGTGTCCAGCGGCGATTGGTGGATCTCGCGTGATCAGCCCCGACGTCCCTTTCACTATAGAAGACCTCACCTCAGAAAATATCTTCTATGTTCAAAACATCCGCCAAGCCAACATCCGCCAGGATGTCTTCAGCTTTTACATCAGTGATGGATCAAGTCAAACTGAGGCTTTTGATATCACCATAGACATCCAGGTATAATTGAGACACTAAAGCCAAAAAGTATACTTTAATTTTGTTGCGAAACTGCCGAATGTGTAGTCCATTTCATAGTGTTAACACAGGCTGTCAACGCATTTGCACTAAAGGTTTCTTCATTGTCAATTGTCTTTTCCTTTCCAGAAGTTAAAACTGTTAAAACATTTTGTTGGAGTTTTTGCGTTTCTTTTAACCCCCTCAATATAAACGCTCATCAAAGTGGACGTCTATTGTTATTGTTGTTTTCAGTGTTCTTTGTCAAAGCTAGTTTTGCCACCTTGTGGACAAACAAAATTAGCGAAAATAATTCAAGGCGAATATGCAAGTTGAATATAACAAAGTATGCACAATTCGAAAAAATTGGGCTGCGCACATGCAGTTTGCACATACTAATTGACAGCATTTACATCACATGCACTGCATGCATACCCCAGTGTACAGACGCATTAACAAAATTATTCTTTGGGCTTAAAACTGGATGGAGTTTCTTTTAATGAATGGTTTCCAGAATACATTTTCAGAATCCCTTTTGCTGTTACTTCAGTTTAGATGATGTACAGGTACTTTGAATTTTTTTTTTCATTTAGCAGTATCTCAAAAGTAGTTGGAGCCGCTGTCTCACCTGGATGCAGATTCAAAGCTAGTCTGCATCATGTCCAGATTCCCCTCTCTTTCCTGTCTCTCTTTCCCTACTTGTCAGGTTTATATATGAGATGTTATTTGATGTTGTTTATAGCACACCAAGGAGGACAGAGTCCCAGTTATCTCAGTGAACAGCATCCAAGTGGAGGAGAACTCTGGTGTAGTCATTACTAACTCCTCCCTGAATGTGATGGACCAGGACACTCCTGAAAATGAGCTTCTCCTTACCCTCATCAAGAAGCCTTCATACGGTCAGTGGCTCTCTTTCTCTCTCATTTCTCTTCATATGCCCACTCCATTCCCCAGTCTGTCACTCATTCATGGCCAGCCGTCAGAAAACATCCATTATTTGCCACATTACCGCTCCGGCTGGCTCCTGTGTGGCTGATTGATGTTCTTGTCATTGTGCCTCTGCCTTTGACTAGAGAGTCGGTGGAAAGGTCATGACCCACAGAGCTTCATTGGTTAAACTTTTATGGATGCGTGTCAAGGTGTTCACAGCAGTTTTATTAGGAGTCACAAGTGAGGAACGGAGCTGACAGAACTGAAATACTATCACCGCGTCAGTGTGTTATGACAGCTTTGCAGTTATACAAAAAATTACATCAAGCAACCATTAGAGGTCAAGTGCATATTTATTTCAAATGGGAAGCAGAGCAATGTGTGTTCATTTTATATGTGTTTATTCTGTGTTTGATGGGAAAAAATGAGAAGAAACGTAGCATCAGTGTTAATTTCTTTGCAATGTTTCCGTATGTGTTTCAAAAGGAAAGCTACGCAGAAGGCAGTTCTACTCTCAGCCTTTTGAGAATGGCAAGACTCTTCAGCAAGGATCCACCTTCACTTACCAGGATGTTCTAGATGAGCTGCTGGTCTACACACCAGACGGACGTGGCTCTGGGACTGACGAGATCCAGTTTTCAGTAACAGATGGCACATACACAGAGACCGGACGTCTA
Source organism: Acrossocheilus fasciatus (assembly GCA_036784905.1). NCBI lineage: Eukaryota > Metazoa > Chordata > Actinopteri > Cypriniformes > Cyprinidae > Acrossocheilus > Acrossocheilus fasciatus. The sequence continues at coordinate 15,202,334 of CM071942.1, forward strand.
GAGTTCAGCATGGATATTAGGAAGAGAGAAGGCCCTAGAGTCTCAATCAACAGAGGACTACAGATTGCAGCAGGTAACTATGTTACATTGTCCTTGCACACATTCCAAGCATCCCTGATTGGTTAGGTTGCTTATTTTTAGTAGTTGTCATTATATCAGACACAGTTCTGTACATAATAAATATTTAGTTTCTTAACTGCTTCTAAAATGAGTTGCCAGTGTTCCCATTTAAAACAAAAAATCCATTGCATCCCTTTACTGCCCCAGCCCCTCACCATGAGCAGCGTTATATATACAAATGTCTGTACTTAATAGTAAATAATAAAGAAAATAGCATCTAAATAATTTACATTTATTTATTGCTTACTTGTGTCCAAAGAATTTTTTTAAAAATAAGGAAAAATGCAAGCAATTTAACATAAAATGTTTAAAGTTTAATTCATTTATTTTATTATTTTGACTTTTATTGAATGACAAAAACACAATGAAAATTGCAATTGTTCTTTCAGTTTTCACTGCTTTGTTAAATAATAAAAAGTTACACTGTTCATTGTAAGAAATATTTTTTTTTGTCAGTAGGTCCACATTGTACTGTGATTTTCTTTATGATTTTGTTACAAAACATTAGAATTATTGATAATGACTCTTAAAATTTCCCAAAATAAATTAATACATAATAAAGCTTGACAATGCATTCCTGAAGCCATTATAGAGAAATAGCTCACCCAAAAATTAAAATTCATCATTCACTCAGCTTCGTATCATTTCAAACCTGTATTTTTTTCATCTGTGGAACACAAAAGGAGAGGGATGAGAAGCACATAAAAGTCTTCTGAAGTCATTTAACAGCTTTGTGTGAGAACCAGAATGAAATTATGGCATTATACACTTATAATCTCTCTCTGCCAGACTTCTTTGTGAACTAGAGAAGCACCTTACACTCTGAGAACCACTGCAGTAATCCAGTCCAAACAATTCTTACTTACAATGCACCAATTGAAACACTTCGCATGAATAATTGAGTTTGATATCTATCTAGATTGAGTTGATGTTAATAAATAACTCAAATGCCTGTATCATTTCTGTTACCGTTGCTCATTCCTCCTGGCAGGCTCCTCATCTAAGATCACAGAGCAGCATCTAAAAGGGACGGACATAGATTCAGATAACCTTAAGCTGCGGTTCACCCTCACTAAAGACCTGAGCGCGGGCTCCCTGCTGAAGAATACGGGCAGAAACAAGGCCCAGATATCTGTCAAAGGACCTGTCACCAGCTTCACCCAGGATGACATCAACAAAGGTTTTTTCCTCCATTGTTGCTCTTCCTCTCTCTCATACATAATCATCCATAGGGAATTTCTAAACAGATGCATTGTCTCATGTGGTTTTGCACCTCGTCTGTCAGGACACGTGGAATACAATCATGAAAAGGGAGAAAGTGGAGGCAGCTTCTCTTTTAAATTCAACTTGGAAGATCCCGAGGGAAACAGAGTCATTGACCAGTCTTTCTTCATTAGCGTTCTAGGTGAGCCAAAAAGTTATTTTGGGACATTGAAAGATTCATGTTCAGGAATCTTAGAAGAAAGTTATTTTAGTACATCCTCATCTTTTCTCTCTCTCTCTCTCTCTCAGAGGACAGACTTCCTCCCACAGTGGTGGTTAATAAGGGTTTGGTTATGGATGAGAACACCTTGAAGAAGATCACAACACTGCAGCTCTCATCTACAGATCAGGACAGTGAACCAGATGAACTCATTTACCGAATCACCAAACAGCCTCAGCTTGGCCATCTAGAACATTCCAGCAAACCAGGTACAGACAAACATCTTCCATATTTGTTGGGAGTGACTAATCAAAAGTAGAATTAAATTATTCCGTAACAAAACAGTAACTCAGCTTCCAGCTAGCAGCAGCGTATAGTAACAAACAATTTTCGTCACTCTTAATATAGTTAATTAAACTTGTTCTCTAAATTAGGGTCAGTTAAATAAATCATTGTAATAAATTCTCTTTTTTGTAATATATTATTATTATTATTATTATATTGTTAGTTCAGTGCTATCAGCCTAAAACCAGTATGAACGATTTACTCAAAAGAGTGATTTGTTGGCAAATTTGGTATCACTAGTTCTAATTCTAAACAGCTGACATGCTTGCTGACGCACACAAAAAAATTGCTGAAAAATGATCAAGGAAAATAGTTCTCGGGTCAGTACAAAATAATCTCCACCATCATGTTTTAATGGGCCACAGTGGTATTTCACTGGGGCTTGTGTCCCAGTAAAAAGGGCTGAGCATCTGCCCTGGTTCTACATATAAAAGGATGTTGCCCCCTTAAGTAACGTCAATGCGTTAGGTACTTTTTATTTGTAGCTTGTAGTGTCAAAAGAGTAGTTTAACTAAATTATGGATAACTTGTAGCTTGGCAAGCTACAATTCAAATGTAGCTTCCAAAACATTACATCTTATTTAGCCTATAAAGTGTCATTTTAGTTGATCCATGGAGATTTGTTAATGGTGGCAGAGAAGTTTACTTTGTTATTTTAAAGTAAGTGCAGTATATGAAGTATGGGGCTGCTGAACACTGGGTAAGTGTCACTCCATAGCCTGTATTCACACACTTACGGTCACGTGTAGTGCTAGAATACATACACTGTGTATGATACACATATATATCTCAGTTCATCCACAAATACACATACTACAGCATCACTGTTATTGGTGTCTCTATGGAAGATTTAATATGAAGAGCCTGAGAGATCATAATATATATTTATAGTCTGCAGTCCTGGTTCTGTATGGGCTGTTCAGCAGAGCAGTACATTTATAAAAGCTGGCCACAACTGCCAGGCAATGTTCAGGCCTTGCGTGAAAGATAAATAGTATGTTTTATATCTAAACACAATCATGTTCAAATGAAGACTGAGAACTCATTAGATGGGTCTAGCCTATAGATCGCTACCAGGGCATCATAAGGATGTTTCATGGGTGAAGATCAGTTTTTATTTTCCTTTCTGTCCCTCTTGGCGATGGCCGGATTGCATTCAATGGGAGTTCTGCAGTAGTGCATGTTTTATTCATCCATTTCACTTGACCTGTGGGATATTTTAATGGTGGAAAGTGAGTTTACATTATTATTTAATACCAAAGGCAGTATAGGAAGTGCTGGGCTGCTGGTCACTGGAGAGTTTTGCTCTGTTTGATGTCGTTGCAGGAACACGGATCAGCACATTTACTCAGGCTGACCTGGCCTCCCGCAACATTCAGTATGTTCATACCAGTGAAGAGGAGATACACTCTGATGACTTTACCTTCACTGTATCAGATGGAGGCAATGAGGTGCATACATACACACAGACACACACATTCAGTGGGGTCCAAATGTCTGTAGCTACATACATATATTTGTACCTCCAGCTCAGGTACTGCTCAGTGTTAAAAAATATATACTTGTAAATTATTGCACTGAATTAAATTAAATTAAATTAAATTAAATTAAATTAAATTAAATTAAATTAAATTAAATTAAATTAAATTAAATTAAATTAAATTAAATTAAATTAAATTAAATTAAATTAAAATTATCATTATATATATATATATATATATATATATATTAAATTCATGTCTTTATATATATTAAAATATAAAAAAAAAGAAATCTTAAAAAAAAAATTAAAAACTGAAAATTTAAAATGTTACCTTATTTTACTAAAAGTTACTAAAAATATATTGTGAAAGCTAATTAAAAATATAATAAATAATTTAATAGTATATAAATAATATTAAAATAATAGTGGCTGCTGTAAAAGAGGGACAAAATAAATACTAAAGCATTCTGAAATTCATGTCATCTTTTCAGCTGAACAAATTGTTCTGCTAATGATATAATTTGTTATAAAAAGTTATTATACACACTCATCCTTCACAGTAACTGACATTGATATTAACACGTACATGCCCACCGTTCGCTTTCTATTTCTCATTCCACACATACTGAGCACACACTTCCTCCCACAGTAATCTCAGCCCTCCCTCTCGCCTTTTCATACTCTCTTCCTTTCACCTCTTTTCTTTCCATTATAAACACATACACGCCCACACACACACTAATTAGGGCCGAAAGAGCTTGAATAAACACAGGCTGCCTGGTGAGTGTCTGAACGAGATGAACACACAGTTATCCGACAATGGGCTTTTCTCTCAGCGGGAAACACTCTTCTGCCATTTTGAATGGAAAATGATGTGCAAATACATTTTGGGTTTGCATTGTGCTGCTCAATTAAAGGTGTATTTTTATTATTAATGCTGCATTAGTTCATATAGCAGTTGTCTTGGACTTATACTGACACCTAGTGGCATGGATGCAGAAGCAATACTTTCTGATACCAATGCCACTGTAGAAATGCTCTAGACACACTTAGCCAAGATTAATTTATCCCATAAGCAAATGTGTCCAGTAATAGTGTGGTTACACAAATAATGTGAATATTATGCATTGGCCCCACTCCAATGTCAAATAAAACCGCTTTTATTAGGCTATTGATATGGCTGGAGTCAAAACATGTGATTTAATCATGCTTTAGGATTAAAACGTTTTTTAATTGCTAAGTACACCTTTAATGTACAAATTTTCTACGTTCTCTTCACAGTTTAACTAATGATGTTTTTCTTTTCTAATTCACTTTAGCTGTCAGTGATTTAAAACCACTTTTCTTTATGGTCTATCTGTTTTTCTACATTTGACGCTGATAGGATAATTGCATTAACCTATTTAGAGAGAAATTAGATTGTGTGCAGTAGATCAATTGAGCTCATATCTGGATTCAATTAATGGGCACTGTGTGCATTTAATTATTTCATTACTGTTATTCTGTTGTCCTTCAGATTTCACAGACATTCTACATCACCATCCGGCCGGTGGATGACTCTCTGCCCATCCTGCAGGTGCCAGGGATGAGGGTGCAGGAGGGGGTTAGGAAGACCATCACTGAGTTTGAGCTGAAGGCTACTGATGCTGACACAGAGGTATCGCTTATAGGTTTACCCCAACTGTGCTTTCTTCATGTATTATTTATAAAACATTTTAAAAACCAACAAACGTTAGGATTTACATCAAAGCTTGTTGCGTAGGACTTAAATGTCGAATGTTACTTTTGTATATTTAACGTTACTGTAATGGTGTTCTATGCGAATTTCCTATAATGGAATTGCATGGTTCAGCCTGCAGCTTTTTTTTCTCCTGTTTCTTTTTGGAAGTCAGAGCATTAATAAAGCTTTAATTAGCCCATAATGCAACTACATGCAAGAGATGACCTTTGTATTTAACAGACTATTAGAGGTCAGAATGATGGAATTTGTTAAATATTATTGTAAAAACTAGCATCACGAACATGCAATGAGTGTGAACGCGAGGGACGACCAAAGATTTGTTAAGGAATTTAAAAAGAAGTGTTGAGAAAAACAAATTCCTGACACAAAAAATAGGTGGACATAAAAAGGAACTACCGTTCAAACGTTTGGGGTCAGTAAGATTTTTTTTCTTACAGTATGCTCTCCAAGGCAAATGCAAAGCAAATGCTGATTTGGTGATTATTGTTTATTATTGAATATTATTGAAATTGAATGTGCTGCTTAATATTTTTGTGGAAACTGCGATACATTTTACTTGGATGAGTAATAAGTTAATAGGAGGACATCATTTATTTTGAAATAGAAATCTTTTGTAACATTAATGTTGTTACTGTCACTTGATCAGTTTAATGCATCCTTGCTGTGACCCCAAACACTAGTGTAAGTAGACTAGATGTGAGTGAGGAGATGGAAATGGAAAACCCAGAGTGATTACAGAACACTTTGAGCGAGAGAGAAATTGCTGTCGCCCGTCTCGACTTACATATTCTGGTGCACACAGCTGACATCCATTGCATTGAACATCAGTGCTCATGTACTTATTACTGGCAATTTCACTTAATTTCACACCTGTTTGACAATCTCTCTTCCTTAAATTCTCTGTTAGGAGGACTCTGTTACGTTCACTATCGTCCAGGCTCCTCGACACGGGACCATTGAGCGCACAAGCAATGGTCAGCATTACCGCCAGACCAACACCTTCACTATGGACGACATCTATCAGAACCGCATCAGTTACAACCATGACGGCAGTAACTCCCTCAAAGACCGATTCACCTTCACTGTCGGTGATGGTACCAACATGTTCTTCATCATCGAAGAGGGTGGAAAAGAGGTCAGTAAACTTCCTGTGTCATTTGAGTTTCTCCATGTTTCCAATTGTCATCAGTGTTGTAGTAATAGCTGAATGTAGAGGGCCATATTTCTGAAAATGTCCTCCAAATATAGTAATATACTCATAGAGATGATTTATAGAGAAAATGGCCCTCTTTTGGCCAGGGTTATACCCCTACTCTTTTCAAAAAGCACCTTGGGGATTTTTAATGACCACAGAGAGTCATGACCTCAAATTAACATGTTATCTGAAGGAGACTGCCTTTTTAAAGCATAGTGGCCCCGTCATTATACTGTGACGATCATGTGGGATCATGATTTTTTTAGGATCATGTGACAATGAAGACTAGAGCAATGGCTTTTATTAATTCCATTTTTAAAGTATGTTAAAGTGGAACAGTTATTTTAAATTTTAAATATTTCACAATATTACAGTTTTTACTGTTAATTTTAATCAAGTAAATGTAGCCTTGGTGAGCATAATAAACTTGTTATAAAAACATTAGTAAATTGTACCTCTTCTTCTGATAGTGTATTCACACAAAGGTTTTTGCATTTGAATATTGTTCATTTCTTTATATCTATAAAGACATGAATATATATTACCATATGAATCACCTAAAGGCATCCTGTCCATTTGTTTAACATAGTCATTTAGGCAACATGTCAACTCTTACTCTCTCTCCTTCAATCATAATAACTCCATCCATCAGCAGTTGCTTTTTCCTCTTCTAGCTGCGTCAGCTGGCTGTCAGCTGCTCTGGGAGGTAAATGGTCTCTCAGTGGACACTGAAAAAGGGCCACCTCGTCTTGTCATAAGATGACAAAATAGCAGCCCTATGACAGTGTTTAATCAGGAAGGCTAAGAACACCATTACTCAGCACTTTAGAAAGTTTGACTTCACATTAGAATTTAAATAGGTTTGATTTGGGATTGAATGGATTTTAAAGTGAGCATTGTTGGTAAATGAGAGCCAATTCCTATTTCCTACTATGGAAATACATGAAACGGGGTTTGTATCAGCCAGGAAGGTTTACATTGAGTGTACATGTCAAGTAATATCCTTTGTTTCAGGTTGTCACCGCTGCTCCACAAAAGTTCAAAATTGATATTTTACCAGTTGACGACGGGACCCCTCGTATTGTCACCAACCTCGGCCTGCAGTGGCTGGAGTACATGGAAAATAAGGTCACTGTTTTGTATTTATAAGAGCTCAATTAATTCACCCAATGGTACATTTCTGCCTCCTACTGGCATTGTATTGCATTGGTGCAAAAGTGATTGAATTTATTCACTTCCAAACCAAAGTACTGAATGGCATTTTGATGTGAAATGGGATTTTAGGCCACCAATCTGATCACCAAGAAAGAGCTTCTCACTATTGATCCGGACACAGATGATGGACAGCTGACTTATGAAATCACTACAGAAGCTAAACACGGCTTCCTGGAGAGTAAACTCAATCCTGGCAAACCTATTACCTCTTTCACGCAAGGTATTACTGACACCTCCCAAAGCCAAGAGCACACTACAAGGATGAAGCTATTCTGTCACAAAACCTCCCAAAGCATAGTCAACAGATAGACACAGGCTTGTTTTAATGCACAACAAATTAGATATGCTCTGACTAAGGTCCACTTTGAGCCAAAAAAACATCAAACTGCTGCCTACGTCGCCCACTGTCTTTTTGTTTGGTTTTCCTGTCCTGTGCAAAAACAGCCACAAGCCTTCCTCCATATTGTTCATGACCTGTTTTTAAGAATCAACTCTGGCATCGATTTAGTATGAGAATACATTTTGCCATAATAACCACAGCAAGGAAGAAGAATGATCTTGACACACATAGTCTGTGATTCGTTTTGTACAAAAACTAAAAACCGTGGCTCTAAATGTGTGCAGGACATCAAGCTTCAGTCTTGTAGTGTGCACATGGTGTTACCTACTAAATACGCCTGCATCAAATTCTTCTAGTACACACCGTACGTATGGAGTATGTAATCTTCATTTTCTCTGTCTTGCAGCTGACATAAACCTGGGCCTTATCCGATACGTTCTGAGTGAGGACAATGTTCAGGAGACCATGGACAACTTCAGGTTCCTTGTGAAGGACAGCAAACCCAACATCGTCACTGACAACGTGTTCCACATCCAGTGGTCTCTTATCAGCTTTGAGCACAAGAGGTGCAGCTGCCTCCAATTAAGTTCTAGATGAAGTCTCCATCCAATCAACCTGTTTATATTACAAATTAATGAAACTCATTTTCATTAATGTGTGTCTTCTGTCTGCAGCTATAATGTGAGTGAAAAAGATGGAACTGTGGCGGTCACAGTAAAGAGGACTGGTAATCTGAACCAGTATGCTATCGTGCTGTGTCGTACTGAGCAAGGCACGGCCACCTCCACCTCCAGCATGGGCTCTCGGGCTGGACAACAGGACTATGTTGAGTATGCTGGACAAGTATGTTTTAATGTATTCTATATTATTTCAAAGTGTTTTTCTCTATAATACTCAAATTTCCTTTGATTTGATCGATTAAGTCAACAACGTTCAAATGCTCTTTAATGTGGTTCCTCAGGTTCAGTTTGATGAGAGAGAAGACACCAAGGTTTGTACCATTGTGATCAACGATGACCAGGTCTTTGAGAACATTGAGAGCTTTAATGTGGAACTGAGTATGCCAGTATACGCCCTGCTGGGGTCAGTGACCCGCGCTAAAGTCAATATCAATGACACGGAGGATGAACCCACCCTGCAGTTTGATAAGAAGACTTACCACGTCAATGAGAGCACAGGCTTTATCTTTGCTCCTGTTGAGAGAAAGGGTCAGTGGAACCAATTTCTACAAAAAAAATAAAAATAAAAATAAAAATAGATCTGCATATACATATGTTGTAAATCCTATTTTCAATGATATCAGCAATTTGTCTGGTCAATGAGCATAATATGAAAATAGTTTTCATTTTATTGACCAGAATTTTAAAATGGAGCTGGAACATTCCTTTAAAGAGATAGTTCACCCAAAAATGAAAATTCTGTCATTAATTACTCACTCTCATGTCATTCCAAACCCGTAAGACCTTCGTTCATTTTCGTAACACAAATATTAGATATTTTTCATGAAATCCGAGAGCTTTCTGACCCTCTATAGACAGCAACGCAATTACCATGTTCACGGCCAGAAAGGTAGTATGGACATCATTAAAATAGTCCATGTGACATCAGTGGTTCAGCCGTAAGAATACAAAACTGTAAAAAAACAAAAATAATGACTTTAATTAACAATTTCTTCTCTTCAGTGTCAGTCTTCGCCGCGCGTTCAGGAGAGTACCACACATATGTGTTGTGGTACTCTTGTGAATGCGTGTCGAAGACTGACACGAAAGAGAAGAAATAGTTGAATAATGATTGAACCACTGATGTCACATGGACTATTTTAACAATGTCCTTTCCTTTCTGGGCTTTGAACATGTCAGTTGCATTGCTGTCTATGCAGGTTCAGAAAGGTCTCAGATTTCACCAAAATTATCTTAACTTATGTTCTGAAGATAAGGTCTTACAGGTTTGGAACGATATGAGGTATGTAACCTGTAATTAATGACAATTTTTTTTTTGGGGTGAACTATCCCTTTAACATGTATAAATGTACAAATGGCTCAATTAAATTGCTCTTTACATGGTTAATCCATAAAACTTGCTTTATTCTGAGATCCTAGGAAGATCAGTCAATGAAAGTTAATATGTACACACTACTGTATTGATGGTAGGACTACAAATTAGCTTTATTTTTATATTAATCATCCTCATCATCATGGGTTATCTCTTGTGTTTTAATTAGGTGACACCAGCAGCATGGTCTCAGCCCTCTGCTACACTGTGTCTAAGTCAGCCCGGGGCAGCAGTCTGCATGCTCTCGAGTCCGGCTCTGACTATAAGACCCGTGGTATGAGCAGTGACAACAGAGTCATCTTTGGCCCAGGTGTGAGCATGTCTACCTGTGACGTAAAACTGATTGATGACAGTGAATATGAACTCTCTGAGGAGTTTGAGCTGGTGCTGTCAGATGCCTCGGACAATGCACGGATGGGTGATGTCACTGTGGCTAAAGTCATCATAGACGGGCCAAATGATGCCTCCACTGTCTTCCTGGGCAACGCGTCCTTCACCTTCAGTGAAGATGCAGGTTGGTGCAGTTTGGCTTTTGTATTTGTCATTGGTGTCAGTTTTGTTTTAAAACGTGGTGGTAGATTTATTAGTTTGGAGATTGAAATATAAACAAGGGTTAACAAATTGAATGGTGGAGATTTTAAACATTTTTTCAAGGATGGAGTGCAATAAGAACAATTCAAAAACAAAAATACAATTCAAACATTTGTGCTGCTTAATATTTTTGTGAAAATATTAATATTTCCACAATAATGTATTTTTGTGAGAAACAGTGATACATTTTTTCAGGATTGTTTGATGCATAAAAAGTTCAAAATGGCATGTATTTGGTATAGAAATCTTTTGTAACATTAACAATGTCTTTACTGTCAAATTTGATCAAGTTAATGCATCCTTGCTCAATAAAAATATTAATTTCTTTAAAAAAATTAGATTACTAACCCCAAATTTTTGTACGTAATTTGTAATTTTATTTTATTTTTTTAAGTATTTGTCCAATACTTACACAATATTGATAGTCTGAGGTATTTTCCCACAGGCACCATTGAAATCCCTGTTTTGCGGCAGGGCAGTGACCTTTCCTCAGTAACCTCTGTGTGGTGTGCCACACGTCCTGCTGAACAAGATTCAGCTACGCCCGGCGTTGACTACATCCCAAGTTCCAAAAAGGTTGAGTTTAGACCAGGCAAGACCGAAGAGGTAATAAAACTAGACTGTTCCTATATGTGTTTTGACATCTGTAAGATGATAGGTGTTTACAGACCTCATGTTTACTCTCTTCTAGACATGTAGTTTGACCATTATGGATGACATTCAGAACCCTACAATCGAAGGGAAAGAGTCCTTCATCGTGTTTCTTAGTTCTCCCAATGGAGCAGTCCTGACTGAACCATATGAAGCCTCTGTCTACATCACTGACACCACCCAAGACAGTGCGTTTACTTGACCATTACAGTCTTAATCACTGTGAATTAATATCCATGTAATATCATATAAACATATTTATGGAGTCAGTGCTTTCTTTTTACAGTACCTAGCATGGAGTTTGACAAGCTGACATATACGGTAAAGGAAAAAGATGGTGTTCTGCACATCCCCATTTTTAGGACAGGAGATCTGTCCTATAAATCTTCTGTCCGTTGTTTCACACGCACAATGTCTGCTATGGTGATGGATGACTTTGAGGAGAGGAGAAATGCAGATGATTCCAGGATCACTTTCCAAAAAGGGGAGAAGGTATGGTTTCTTTTTGTCCATAATTTATTTTTAATCACCTCACCAAACTTTTGTGAATTTAGTATGTCAGCAAAGTGATATGATCTCAAGATGGCGCCGCACACAGCAAACATGGTGCTTTCGCTATCCAGTTGTTTTAGTGTTTTTGTTAGTTTTTCCCGTTTTTTGTTTCTCAAACAAAATCAGTTTTACCAGAGAAGAACTGCTGAACCTTCGGCAGAACACACCACAAAATCTCCTACCAGTTTTCGATTATTCGGATGTTTTGCTCAACATAGTAGTTGGCAGAGCTGCGGCGCTGTTTAGACGCTTCAGGACGCGCAGACGAAGGATTTTTCAAACTCTGCTGCTCTGTGTTTCACAGAAACCTGGCTGAACGAAGCCATTCCGGACAGCGCGCTTTATCTGCCGAGCTTTCAGCTGTTTAGAGCAGACCGCGAAGCAGAATCAACAGGGAAATCGTGTGGCGGCGGGACTTGCTTCTACATCAATCTTCATCAATTCCACTTCAGATCAGTGAAGAAGATGTGCACCAGGTCTTCAGGAAGAACAAGAGAAGGAAGACACCAGGCCCAGATGGTGTGACACCAGCCTGTCTGAAAACCTGTGCTGACCAGCTGGCCCCCAACTTCACACAGATCTTCAATAGATCTCTGGAGTTGTGTGAAGTCCCTTGCTGCTTCAAACGCGCCACCATCATCCCTGTTCCAAAGAAACCCAAGATAACAGGACTTAATGACTACAGACCTGTGGCTCTAACGCCTGTCGTCATGACGTCATTTGAAAAACTGGTTCTGGCTTATCTGAAGGACATCACTGGACCTTTACTGGACCCCCTGCAGTTTGCTTACTGAGTAAACAGGTCCGTGGATGATGCATTACATCCTGCAACACCTGGACAAATCAGGGTCTTATGTGAGGATCCTGTTTGTGGACTTTAGTTCGGCCTTCAACACCATCATACCTACACTCCTCCAGACCAAACTAACTCTCTGTCCCTAGCTTCATCTGTCAGTGGATCACCAGCTTTCTGACAGATAGGCAGCAGCTAGTGAGAGCTAGTGAGAAATTCATGTCAAACAGCCGCTCCACCAAAACACTGGTGCCCCTCTGGGATTGTTCTCTCCTCACTGCTCTTCTCCCTGTACACCAACGAATGCACCTCTAAAGACCCCTCTGTCAGGCTCCTGAAGTTTGGAGACAAAACCACACTCATTGGCCTCATCCAGGACGGTGACGAGTCTGCATACAGACAGGAGTTTAAAGAGCTGGCTGTCTGGTCCAGCCTTAACAATCTGGAGCTCAACACGCTCAAACAGTGCACTGCACTCCCCCCACTCACCATCATGAACAGCACCGTGACTGCAGTGGAGACATTTAAGTTCCTGGGATCCATCATCTCTCAGGACCTGAATTGGGACACTCACATCAACTCCATTGTATTAAAAGTTAACCTGCCACAGGAGCTGCTGAAACAGTTCTACTCAGCCGTCATTGAGTCTGTCTTGTGCACTTCAATAACTGTCTGGTTTGGCTCAGCTACAAAATCAGGGATCAGAAGACTACAGAGAACGGTTCAGACTGCTGAACGGATTATCGGTGCCCCCCTGCCCACCCTTCAAGAACTGAATACATCCAGAGTGAGGAAAAGGGCTCAGAAAATCACTCTGGATCCCTCACATCCAAGTCATCCCCCTTTTGAACTTTTGCCATCTGGCCGGCACTACAGAGGCCCAATTACCAAGACAGCCAGGCACAAAAACAGTTTCTTCCCCCAGGCAATCCACCTTATGAACAGTTACATGATCCCCCCCCCCCCCCCCCCATTATGCAATAACAGTGTGCAATAACCTTATATTTATTTGCTACTACCTCCATCCTAGTATATCCCTGCATCTCCTTCTATTCAATGTCATTCTATCATCTATATCACAACTGTACATACAATCATTTATGTTTCAATTTTTTTTTTTGTTTATTTGTATTTATATATGTGTATTTTTAATTCTCATCTTATTTTTATTGTCTGTGTGTTGTTGTCATCTCTGTAAACTGGAAGTTTATGACACTAAAATAAATTCCTTGTATGCGCAAGCAAACTTGTCAATAAACGCTCTTTCTGATTCTGAGTGGAACAGAGTTATTTTATGATATGGTATTGTTTTCATATGGCCTCTGTATGGAAGTTTTTGCACAATACCAGACAAAGAATTTTAAAGGCTCTTGTTTCTGATTGGCAGGTGAAAAATTGTACCATATTGATCCAAGATGACTCTGTGTTTGAGCCAGAAGAGGAGTTCCAGGTCCACCTTGGAAGCCCACAGGGTGACCACTGGATTGGAGCCATGATTGGAGTCAACGACATTGTGACTGTAACCATCACAAATGATGAAGATGGTGAGTAATTAGCTTGTTGCTTAACACACAATCTTAAACACAAAAGGTTTAAACAAATTCACATTTTCAAAGAAAGAAAAAAAGGATGGCCTGAATGCACTGTAAGTTGCTCTGCATAACATTATCTACCAAATGCATAAATGTAAAAATGTGCACATCATGCTTTTTAGCTCCTACAATTGAATTTGAACAAGCTTCATACCAAGTTCGTGAGCCCCCTGGTCCAGATGGAATTGAGGTTTTGAATATCAAGGTAATCCGTAAAGGAGACCTTGACCGTACCTCCAAGATCAGATGCAGCACAAGAGATGGATCAGCTCAGTCAGGTGTGGACTATAACCCCAAGAGTCGAGTCCTTAAGTTCAGCCCTGGTAAGTATATTTATTTTTAATTTTTTTTTAATTTGTAAGGCTATACCTTAATTCTAATCTGATAATTCTGTTGTAATGACTTTTTCAGGTGTGGACCACATCCTGTTTAAGGTAGAGATCCTGTCCAATGAGGACAGAGAGTGGCATGAATCTTTCTCGTTGGTTCTTGGTCCAGACGACCCTGTTGAAGCCGTGCTTGGAGAGATCACCATAGCCACAGTCACCATCTTAGATCAGGAAGCTGCAGGAAGTCTCATCCTTCCAGCACCACCCATTGTAAGAGAAAGACAGTAGATGCTTGTAGTGCTGACATATAGTAAATCAAAATCTACTTGTCAGTTAAAAAATAAATTGCATCATATTAATAAAATCACATACACTACCGTTCATAAGGCTGAGAAGTCTCATAAGAATTATTTTTAAAAGTAAAAAAAAAACTGTATTAAAAGTAAAAAAAAACTGTACATAATATTATAATTCATTAATTAAAGTAATTTATTCCTATGATGGCAAAGCTGAATTTTCAGTGTCAAAAAATTTTACTGACCCAAAACTTTTGGATGGTAATGTTTTATTTTTTCCCATATCGTTTTCCTGAGAAAAGTCCTGAAATTTAGGTAACTGAAGACATTAGCCTACGTTATTGTGAGAAACAAATGAAATCATTGCATAGATTTTACAAAAGTCCCTGTAGAAATCGGTATATTATTCCACTATCATTGAACATTTTTTATAATCAGTTATACTAAATTTAAAAATGTATTTTTCTGTTTAATATTAGATACAGTGAGAGTTGTAAGATCTCACAACTCTCTTTTGATTGAATCATGCTCTTAAAGTTTGGCTTCATGTAGACTTCATTCTCTCCTCACAGGTGGTGTCTCTGTCAGACTATGACTACGTTCAGGAGGTCACTAAAGAAGGCAGTAAGAAATCTCCATCTCCTGGATATCCTCTGGTCTGTGTGACTCCCTGCGACCCCCATTACCCCAAATACTCAGTCATGAGAGAGCGCTGTGAGGAGGCAGGCATCAACCAGACCTCCGTCCACTTCAGCTGGGAGGTTGCAACTCCTACAGACACAAGCGGAGCACGATCACCCTTTGAGACAGTGACGGATAACACACCTTACACCACAGTCAATCACATGGTCAGTCTGATATTAAGTCTGGAATGATACTGTATATTGAATATTTCCGAACAGTGTTTTTAATCTAGCTGCCACCTAAAACTGTGCAATCAGTCATGTGGTTTGCCATATTTAAAATGTTTCTATGTAATATAATCTAGAAGCATTTTCACTTTTTATCTTGGGTTCCTGTGGTTAAATTAATATTTTTCTCTTCACAGGTCCTGGACAGTATCTATTTCAGCAGACGTTTCCATGTGCGTTGCGTAGCTCAGGCCAGAGATAAAGCCGGGCACCTGGGAACTCCACTGAGGAGCAACATAGTCACTATTGGCACTGAGGGATCAATATGCCACACCCCCGTCACCACAGGAACCGCTCGAGGCTTTCAGGCCCAGTCCTTTATTGCTACTCTAAATTATCTGGATGTCAAACACAAAGAGCATCCAAACAGGTCAGGAGAGACTTTTTTGTAAGCAAATGATTGAATACAGACATAAAAGTCTTAACTGACAGATCCCAGTGGAGTTCTGAGAAACATTTTGAAAACATTCTTCAACTGAAACTGCAGCTGTAAGTTTTGTAGACCACTAGATGATTTTTGCCTCCGGGCAAAGCAGGATCAAAATGAATTTATACGTTTGAAGGAACAGCAAAAAATAAAACTGTTAGACAACTGCAGATTCAAAATAACACATATTGCAGTCTAGGTTCAGTACTTCAAAGAAGTGAGTAATACTTTTTTTCTCTGAACAGGATCCATATCTCAGTGCAGATCCCTCATCAGGATGGAATGCTTCCACTGGTGTCCACCATGCCTCTGCATAACCTACACTTCCTGCTCTCCGAGTCTATTTACCGTCAGCAGCATGTCTGCTCAAACCTGGTCACACTTAAAGACCTGCATGGCATCTCTGGTGAGAGAAGCCCCATACTAGATCAGATCAGATCAGATCAAAGCAGGGACAGCAGATACAAACCTGAATGTGCAAGTCTTCTGGTGTCAGCTGCTTCCAGTTATTTTAGCTGTACAAAAACAGTCCGTTATGCCACTTTATATAAAAAAAACTGGGTTTTGTTGTCATATTATTTTAATGTAGTATCGCAACCATAAATACACTGGTTTGTAATTCAGTTAGTTTTACTATTTACTGCACTTTGTTACAGTTCTTGTTATTTATCTATAGTGGTTATACTGGCTAAGGAATTGGAAGTCTTGTGCATTCACAGGAAAGTTTACTTCTGCACTGAAACATAAGGTGGATATTCTACATGATAGCTGGCAAAATTGCCTACTCTTTTTATGTAGAATTACTGGAATAATCTTTACAGAAAAATGCTTTAATCATTTTTTAAATTCAATTGAATATGAATAATATTGCAGATTTTTAGAACAATTAGTAATCATATGTTTCAACTCTGAAAATTCTCCCCCAGAAACCGGCTTCTTGGATGATGTGTTGTATGACAGCATATCCCTGGGTCCCGGATATGACCGTCCATACCAATTCAACCCTAGTGTTCGAGAACCTAGAACCATCCAGTTATACAAGCATCTCAATCTGAAAAGCTGCATATGGACATTTGATGCATATTATGACATGACGGAGCTTATTGATGTATGTGGAGGATCAGTAACTGCTGACTTTCAGGTTTGTATGAATACATGATTTGCATCCTTGCACAAATAATGTATAAATATTCTTGTCTAGACAAAATCTGATGTGGCAAATGTAGTCCATACGACAATTTGCGTGCAATTTTGCAGGTCAGAGACTCGGCTCAGTCGTTCCTGACGGTGCAGGTGCCACTCTACGTGTCCTACATCTATGTGACGGCTCCTCGTGGATGGGCCTCCCTGGAGCACCACACAGAGATGGAGTTTTCTTTCTTCTACGACACAGTCTTGTGGAGAACTGGTACATTTAGCCCCAAAGAAACTGGACATACTCCAGCACAATCTGTTGTATAACCTGCTGTCATCACCTAACTGTGTCGCAGCTGATGTTAACTGATTGCTTATGAACATTTCTTGACTCTAGGCATTCAGACAGACAGCGTGCTGTCAGCTAGATTACAGATCATCCGGATCTTCATTAGGGATGATGGACGACTGGTGATTGAGTTCAAAACTCATGCCAAGTTTAGAGGTCTGTAACTTCTATTTTTAGCTATTTGTTCTCATTTCCTTTTTGTTTATGAACATAACCTGATGGTTTCACCTGGAGACATTTAAAATTTTATTTGGACACTGTTTACCATTTAAAAAATGAATGAAGGTCATTGCATTAGAACAGGATTTCCCAAACCAGGGTTCATGAAGGAACTGCAGGGGGCTCATGAGTTGATGAAAAATTAATAATTAATTAAATCAAATGTTAAATTGAAATAAATAAATAATAAAATAAAAAACATCGCATAATAGCTTAGTGTGAATCAAAAACGTAAATAGCAGCAAACCAAAGGCTAAGATTTAATTAAAAAGTATATAATCTGTTGCATTATATGTTTCAGAGTGAAGAGTGGCGTTGATTCAGATTCTAAGTTTACTTTATCTACACAATTGCATAATTTCCAGTGCTCAACATTTAACCAATATTCCAAAAAACCAAAAAAAAAAAACAAAGCTAGATCATTTAAATGTTAAAAGTTTGAGGGTTTGGACATTTGAAATTGAAGAATTTAAGACATGATTTATAAAATAAAAATGATGATTATTATTGTTATACAATTGTACTTCACGTCTTTATTTTTTTATAATTAGAGTTTATTCTATTAATAATAATAACAATCATAAAACATGCAAATATGTCATTAAATTATTGAAATACTAACTTAAAGTCTCAGCGTTTCTGCATTAGAATATCCAACCATGAGGCATTTTGATGTGGCATAAGTGTCCAAAATACATTTTTGACATCTTGAATTATGAGTGACTGATGAAACTTTCCTCTCACTCTAGGCCAGTTTGTCCCTGAACATCACACCCTCCCTGGACAGAAATCTCATCTGATGGCTCCAGATCACTTGGGAGGCATCGAATTTGACCTGCAGCTGATGTGGAGCGCACAGTCCTTTGATTCACCCTACCAGCTCTGGAGAGCCACAAGCTCCTACAGCAGGTAAGCAGCGTGAAGTCTAATGTTGTCACATTAAGGACGCGTATCCATCTTAATGCCACTGACCTTGTGCTTTCTGTTGTGCTCTAGGAAAGACTACTCTGGGGAGTACACGGTCTTCCTCATCCCCTGCACAGTACAGCCAACCCAGGCATGGGTTGACTCTGGGGATAAGCCTCTTTCCTGCACGGCCCATGCTCCAGAGAAGTATGTTACCACGGTGCTTTTCCATTGATAACTCCTGGAGGACACTTAAATGACTTTTTGCATTGGAAACATTTTTGCTGAGCAGAGCCAGCAGGCTTGAATGATACTGCAGTTGTCATCCACTTTTAGTAGACTTGTTTTACAGGTTTCATCAGGTGCAGACTGTTTGTGAGTCAACAAGAATATTCAAAAACATGCAAGGGCTTGTAACACTCTATTTCAATCCATAGATTCCTGCTGCCCATCGCCTTCCAGCAGACGAACCGCCCTGTTCCTGTAGTCTACTCTCTGAATACTGAGTTCCAGCTTTGCAATAATGAGAAAGTCTTTCTAATGGATCCTGCTCTCGCAGACATGTCTGTTGCTGAGATGGACTATAAAGGAGCCTTTTCAATGGGTAAAATAGTAATGAAGCAAAGTAATGAAAAAATAATAATAACCGCCTCTATTATGCTTTCACTCATTCATTGTTTGATAATATCCAGGTCAAACACTGTATGGCAGAGTGCTGTGGAATCCTGACCAGAACTTGAATTCGGCCTATAAGCTGCAGCTGGAGAAAGTATATTTGTGTACAGGACGGGATGGCTATGTGCCCTTCTTCGACCCCACAGGCACTCTGTACAACGAAGGCCCTCAGTATGGCTGCATTCAACCGAACAAGCACCTCAAACACAGGTTCCTGCTTCTGGTAGGTGTCTATTGTAACAAGTCCAGACCGGTTTAACCAGTCTAACAAGATTCATTAAGTGTGGTTAAGTTTTAACTGATATACTTTTGTGGATGGAAAGTTTTTTGAAGATCAAACTGTGCATCTTGGAACTAATATTGAGACTGACAGCTATAATGATTTAACAGCAGAGAATTTTAAAGATGCAATGAAAATGAATCATGAAAACGCAAAAACAGTTAATTATTAAGTATGAGAGAATGTACATTTTCACAAAAGAAATTCAAATATAAACTTTCGTTCAAAGGTTTGGGTTTTTCTTTTAAAGATGTCTCTCATGCTCAAGAAGGCTGCAGATGTTTGATCAAAAAATACAGACAAAACAGTAATATTATGAAATATTACTACAACTTAAAACAAAAATGTTCCATTTCAATATATTTTGAAATAATATTTCAGTAAATAATTCAGCAGCCATTACTTCAGTCTTCAGTGTCACACGATCCTTCAGAAATCTTTCTAATACGCTGACTTTGGACTCAGGAAACATTTCTGATTAATATCAGCATTGAAAACAGTTGTGCTGCTTAATATTTTTGTGGAAACTATGATACATTTTTTCAGGATTATTTCATGAATAGAAAGTTCAAAAGAGCAGCATTTATTTGAAATAGAAATGTTTTGTAACAATGTAACAAAAATGTAAGTCTTTTCTGTCACTTTCTGGTTAATTTCATGCATTTCGTTGACTAAATTTAATAATTTCTTTAAAAAAAATGATTGACCCCAATCTTTTGAATGGTGAAGTATATTAGCTTAAAGTTTCTTCTAAGAAAGACAGTTGACCAAGACAAACATGCCATCGGTATTACAATAATATTAACACTGGAGTTGTCTGAGGTCATTTTTAGCTCAAATTCAGTACAAGTAATCGATCACAGGATTAAGTATTCCAGAGAGCTGTGTAATAATTGTAAATAATATATCACATAGGACCGGAAGCAGCCTGATGTCTGCGATCGCTACTTCCATGATGTTCCATTTGAAGCCACGTTTGCATCTGACATTCCTGATCTCCAGTCCTTGTCTGCGATGCCAGGTGTAGACGGTTTCACAATGAAGGTGGATGCCCTCTATAAGGTCAGTGACTGCAAGATTCTCCAAAAAGTCAAGTTGTTAAACAGACCTTCTCTTTGACACATATTAGAAATCCTGGCAAGTGTCAAAGCCAAAGCTATTCAGTTGTACCCTACGGGGAAGTGCCTTGATCTGTTTGTTTAGTAAAAGATGCCAGGCTGACAGTGTGCCATGACTATAGGGAACTGGGCTAAAGGACAAGATTATAAAGGGATTATAATATACACAAAGGGGTTATTTTTTGGGGTTATAATCTTATTTGCATTTGCTCTTCTTTAGGTTGAGGCAGGGCACCAGTGGTACCTCCAGGTCATCTACGTTATTGGACCCGAGTCCATATCTGCTCCTAGAATCCAGCGCTCAGTGACCTACGAGCTCAAACGAAGTCGCCGAGATCTGGTGGACCGCTCAGGTCATCTAATGCTGGATGAATCCCTGATCTACGACAATGAAGGTGACCAGGTAAAGAATGGCACCAACATGAAGACCTTGAAGCTCGAGGTGGAACCATCGGGCACCTTCAATCCCCAGATGGGAGGATCCATTGGGGGTGGCATGGCAGCCATCGTCCTACTTTTCCTGGTCCTTCTAGCCTTCTGCCTCATGGTCAGAAAGTGCCGCAGGGTTGTAAAAAAGAGGCCTGTGAAGGTAGTGGAGGATTATCCTCTGAACACAAAGGTGGAGGTCTGTATAGAACGTCTGGAGAAAAACCTCAACAGCAAGCACTGCTCTGTAAGAAACGTCAATGTCCTCAACAAGAACCCAGAGACCTACAAGGTCAATGGGGTCAAGGTCAAACAGGTCAATCTGGAGGTCAAACTGCACAACAACCTGAATGACGGCACTGAAGTCTGACCTTCGAGAGTATTTAATGAGAAAAAGAAACATTTTCTATGAATATTTGTAATGACATGATGTTAATGTATTTTTGTATGACCATGAGGATAAAAGGGAAAGTATGTTTGCCAGCTATGCAGTGTAAATCATTTCACAACTGAGCTACCTCAAACATTAATGAACAACACATAATGGTGTCATCAGATCTCAGTTTTAAACCATCACTCTATGTAAGAATCATACAATGGCCAGTGGTAGCTCAGCCACTTTGTTTAAATGAATGGAGAGTTTGTATCGCTGCACCTGCTATTTTGTCCTGTCATTAAAAACACATGAAAGTATTAAAAGAAGGATAAGTGCCAACACTTTGAACCGGGTGAGTGATGTAAATACGTTTATTAAGTGCAATTACCGGATGACATGGTCGTCCCTGTATTTTGATTTGGCTTTTGATACTCTGCCTCATTGTGTAATTTACTTTTGGCCTGATCACCAGTGTGCCATGCTGATATTTGTCAAGTGCGATTTATTTAATTCCAAATCCGAATAGACTGCCCAAAGTGATGCATTTGTTAGTTCATGTGAACCTTTGGTACATGTCAACGAGAAACCAAGTGTTTTGATGAGTTGTATGAAAATAGATCATAGATTTGATAACCACTATTGATTTGTTGTCAGTCTCCCGACTCCATTGAAATGCTGTAGCCTTTATAATTTTACAACACTGTACAACAAAATGTATTTTTGTTTTATATGACTGCTGTCTGTACTGATATAACCAAACTCTAACAAAAACCTTCACATTTATTTAAGATTATCCACCTCATGTTATCCTGCATAATGTAGTCTAGTATTAATGTCACATCATGTATTAAGTAAGGCACATCTGTAGTTTGTATCGTTTGTATAGTTTATTCACTCAAATGTTCTGTATTGTTGTATTAAGTCATCACTTGTCACATGGTGCTGATTTGATCAAGAATATCCAGAATCTTTAAAGCACTGGGTGTAGTGTGGGAAATGCTAAAATTATTACTTCATGATCATCTCTCTCTCTCTCTCTCTCTCTCTCTCTCTCTCTCTCTCTTTCTCTCTCTCTCTCTCTCTCATATTTCTCTGTATTTGGAGTTTTATTCCATTTTGTCCATTTCTATGTTTCTAAGTGAGTGCCTATCAAACAGAAAAGTTTTGGAGATATCAGTTTTTGGTGCTATCATTTATGGTAAAATAACATTATGCCTGTACTTGTGCCTTTTTAGCAATAAAATGAATAAACCTATTCCTAATGCGTGGAACACTTCGCTCAAATTTAATGTATGTTTATTTAATCTATCACCAACTTTAGGTTTAGGTATATAGAGTTTGTGTGCAAAAAAATGTTTATCCTGTAAGACAACTTCACCTCACATGATTGTTATGTGTTACAGTAATAGTACCCTGGTTGTAATGGTAATAAAATTGTATTAGAAGAACGAAATAAAAGTAAATTTTAATTTTGAGTTATGTCGAAAGTCGGCAGCTCGTTAGTCAAGAAGGGAGAGGCTCGGTAAGAATGCGTTTCTTTTGATATCTTGACTTCATCACTCTCACGCCCTGAAAAAGCAGGTGAGAAGTTAAACCGAACGTTTTCTTTTACTTTGTAACGCGAAGGTAAGAGCGAAGACTTAAATGTATACAAAAACCGTTGGCAGTACTAATTATAAATGTTCGTTTAATTAACATAACATGCATTGGGTGTACAATTGATGGTCAGCGTATTTTAAAGGCAGAGAAGTGCTTTAAACGGATTGCTGCAGTTAGTCAGGAATCGGTGATAATACGACAGATCTGGTCAAAACTTGTTTATTTTTGAGTATTTTAAAATGATTTCTGGAGGGAACTCATTAACCTTTATATATATAAAGTGAAAGCAAGAAAAGTAAATGCGAATGAAACAGATTCTCCTGCATGAGTTTTGCATGGCTGTGTAACCACAAAGGTCATGCATTAGTACTCGATGAAGTGAATCGAATCTGAACTGTGAATGTGTTTGCTTATAGAATCCTCCCAATCAAAAATGTCAGACTTGTGGGTAAGTAAAATTTTGCAAACGTATGCACTTCCAAAATGATATTGCAGAACATTGCTGAAATCAAATTCGCTGAGATTTAATGTCTTGTATTGCAGGATGACTTGGAGAATTTTGCTCGTGCCCCCACTTCTTTCACAGCAGCGGTAAATAATTTGTTTTAGTCCATTTTGGTTGTATGTGTAATTTAATATTCAATACATTTACGTTTGGCCTTGAATATTTTATATTTTAAAGGTACTTTATTTACAAACCAAGAAGACTTGGATAAATGTTGTCCTTCTGGAACATACCATTAAACAGCCTATTAGTCTTTTGGCTTTTTAGACAACTGTAATATATATATATATTATATTTACTGCTCATTCTTCTTCAGCCAGGGGAGAGAGGTACCATTAAAGCCAAAGCTAACTTCAATGTCAGTGAAGATGTTGCAGCTCTCCGTAAAGCAATTGAAGGCATAGGTACATAATTTACTATATTGTATTGTGCATGCAATATATTCACATATTCTTCATGTTGCAGTCACCTTATATATTGTATGTTCCATCAAACTACAATAATTTCACTTACCAGGTACAAATGAGAAGACGCTGATAGACATACTGACTCACAGGAGCAGCAGTCAGAAACAGGCTATTTCAAAGGCATATGAAGAAACCACAAAGAGGGTAAATCTCTGTCCTCTTACTGATACTCATTTGTATGTGTGTTTTTGTGTTCACATGAAATCCTGGCTAATTTGTTTGTCTAGATTCTTGTTAATGACCTAAAAGGCGACACCAAGGGCAGCTTAGAGGACCTGCTTGTTGCTCTCGCAAGACCGCCTGCAGTTAATGATGCTAAATGGATAAATAAAGCGATCAAAGTAAGTTATGTTTCCTAATTTTCCCTTGTGGAAAAATGTTACTCTCTGGTCAGTGTTCTGAGTCAAACTTCAGTGATTTATGTGAGCATTTTGAATGTTTTGTACCAATGTGAGGCAGATTTTTCTTTCTTTATGTATCATGACATTCATGGGTTGTTTTTCAGGGGGCAGGAACGGACACTAAGATCCTGATAGAAATATTTGCCTCGCGGACAAATAAACAGATCAAGGAGCTGTCTGCCGCATATGCTGAGGGTGAGATGAGGAATCTGTTGTAACAAAATATGAAATTTACAGAAATATATAATTGCCTTACCTTTGCCCAATAGAAACAAAGAAAACGCTGATACAGAAGCTAAAGACAGAAGTTTCTGGGGATTTTGGCAAAGCAATCCTTCTGCTTGCTGAGGTGATTAAATGCTAATGTATAGCAGTTTATTGTAATAAAGGCAGCTCTGGAAATTAATGATGTTTCTCTCTCATTGTAAGGGTGCGAGGGATGAAAGCACCAATGTGAATGCAGACAAGGCTAAAGAGGATGCAAAGGTATAGAAAACTAATTTCATAACTTGAGGTCCTCTTTTATATAATAAATATAAAAATGTACATAAACACCTCCTTACCTTAGTCTTTTACCATGTTTTCCTTTTTATTCCAATAATTAAGTCTTACACTTGATTCACTTGATTCATCAATTGTGGGCAGCAAGTCAAAACCAGTTCACATGAATTAAAGATGATGTTATTTATATGATTAGATGTGTTCTCTGCTTCCTCCATAGGCCCTCTATCATGCAGGCGAGAAGAGACTGGGAACTGATGAGTCCAAGTTCATTGAGATCCTCTGTAAAAGGAGCATCCCTCACCTGAGACAAAGTACCAACTTAATCATCCAAATAAAACATCCGTAATCATCCAAATATATTCAAAGTGTTTCACATAGAAACTGAAACGGCAGGTGTGTTTTGAATAATTGACATTGCTGTCCTGTTACAGCAATATTGGAATATAAAAACATCAGTGGCAAGACTTTGCAGAAGAGCATTGAGAAGGAAATATCTGGAGATCTGGAGGAACTGCTGGTTGCCATTGGTACAGTCATTTTGTATTTATATATTATAAATTCAAATACACAAAAAAATCACTTGGAATTGGATGCAACATTTACTTCTATGTTTTTAATCAAATACACCTTTTCTCCTAGTAAAGTGTGCTATGAGTACTCCTGCATACTTTGCTGAAAAGCTCTACAAAAGCATGAAGGTACAGATAGAAACACATTATTGTTTGTCATTGTGTTTGTACAACACTGATGTTTATTTGTGAACCTGCAGGGAGCTGGTACAGATGAAACCACTATGACCAGAGTAATGGTCAGCCGTGGAGAGGTTGACATGCTGGACATCAGAGCTGAATTCAAGAAGCTCTATCAGCGTTCACTCTACAAGGAAATAAGTGTAAGTATTCTCCACCGATGGTATACACACTTCAGCACAGGTTCAGGCCATCTGCCATTGTTCTTTAAAATATTGAGTCCAGTAATACATGTACATCACTTTCTGATCTTCAGGTTTATTAGCTGAATCATGCCCTTGAGATATCATAAAATCACAATGATTTCAGTCTGTTCTTGTATCTGATGTTGTGGTACAGTCTGTACTGATTGTCTCTGTGATTATGACTATGGGTGACTTTGCTGTTTATTTATTTCAGTCAGATGTATCTGGCAGCTACAGTGACTGCTTGAAGATGATCTGTGGAGGAGAAGACTAGCCTGATAACAAAAGAACCTCCTTGGGATATTTTATAAAAGGGTTTCATTAATAGCATTTTTTCCAGCTGTCTTAGGAAATATCACTTATATTTACATTGTACTGCAGATAAATGTATAGAGTGAGATTCATACTGATTTATGATATTTAAAACATACTTTTGTTTTTTGTCTGAACCAAAACTGTTAAGACTTTTTGGTAGTGAATGGTGCCTCACAGCAGCAGACATGACTTGAAAACATGAAACATTAAAATTATGCTAACGAATCATGCATGTTAAAATTAGAAACTAAAATATGCATATTTTATGGAATTCCATCTTTTGGTTCTACATAAAGTATTCATTATTTGTGTTTTTGTCCTTCATACATTATGTGCATCAGCAGAGTGTTTTAATCAATACAGATTTGCTGTCAATCTGGTGACTCCATTGAAATGCCAAAGGATCTGTTATTTTAACACCAATCAACAAAATGTTTTTTTTTTTTTTTCATTAGGCTACTAAGTCTCGAACCGTTTTTGCTAAAAGTTTTTAAAATGCCATGTGCTATCATTTACGATATAATAATCAACAGAATGTTTGTATTTGTACCTTTTAACAAATAAATAAATTAATAAACATATTCCACAATGTGCTCATATTTAATGCATGATTATTTAATCTATTATTAGCTTAATTTTACTCATTTTTGTATAAAATATCTTATTCATTGCCAGAAAACCTTCCCATACCAATCTCCACACCCTAGATGTGGTTCTAACCCCGCCCCCTGGATCCTTGTTTTGCAGTGAGGGGCTACTGGGAAAACCTAAAACCACATACAAGTACTAGGCCTATCAGTCATTTTAGTGTGTTTTAGACAGTGTTAGGCAGCAACTAGATACTAGTAACTTAGTTACTGTAATAATATTACTTTTTTCATTAACTAGTAACTAATTACTAATAAGATTTCAGTAATAATATTACAGTTACTATCCATAAAAGAGCTTAGTTACTTAGTTACTTTTGATGCCTCAACCCCCGCTGATTTAAAATCCAACAATCAAATAGTTCCCAGGTTTATTTTCATAATTTTCATGACTCGCACATGCATGTGATGTCCCCAGTGCAGCAGGCACGCTTGGAATATGGAAAAGCTTACATTCAGCAAATAGAAATATTGCATTATATTGATTTTGTCAGGAGAAAATATGATCTGAACCCTGTTGTGGCTTTACTTTACTCTGGCATCCCACACACATCCCTCTGATTAGCATGTGGTACATTTTATTACTATAATAAAAAAATATTTTTGGAAAATTAAACAGTTTCTTACAGACTTATGTGATTTGATAAAATAGTTCTAAATAATGAAATATAATCACATATGGGTAATGGAGAAATTACAATTAGCTTCAAGCTACACATGACAATTAATGAGATTAATACAACACTACTTGAATGTCACTATCAATCACTATTGAGTGTTTGTAATCACTTCTGACTGCTATCCAATGTGGATTTTGGTCAAATGATGAGGCAGAAATATGTTTTTAGTAACATTCTAGAAGAATTTAATGTGGAAGATACACAGTTACAACTTCTGTGGGGTGTGAAGAAAAAGTAACGTAACTAGTAGTGTAACTAATTACTGGTGCCAGAAAGTTATAAGTAAATAAACAATATTACTTTTGAAAGGAGTAACTAGTAATGAGTAATATATTACATTCTTTAAGCAACTAGCCCAACACTGGTTTTAGATGTTGGCTACTATAATATTAAAAGCTGATATGGCCTTCATGGGGTAAAATGAAAGGATCACTACAGAATATTAAGAAAATAAACTGCAATTTTCCTATTGAATCATATGGTAAATTGTAGCAGCGCGTTGGATGTTCATGAAGGGAGAGGCTCAGTAAGAATGCATGTCTTTTGTGAAAATGACACATCGTGTCGCACCCGCCCTGAGGAAGCAGGTGAGGAGAAGTTAAACCGGACTGGGGGACACATTCAGTGTTGATTTACATCGCAAAGGTGAGTGCAAACTGAATAAACAAAATATGATTTATATATATATAAAAAAACGTAGGTAGCACTTTCAGAGGCAAGCCTTGATTAACATAACTTCGCATCTGCTTTTGATATAGTAGAATCGGAGCAGATATTAGAGATTGGGAAGGCGGTAATGTGATTGTTGTAGTGTCTCAGGAGTCACTAAAAAGTTTTTGTCAGAGCTTGTTTTTCTGTTATCGCTGAGTCTTTAAAATCTGTTTACCTTTTTATGTAGCCTATATAAAGAAAGTGAAAATGAAAAACAATGTAGGCTATATGGATTCTGAACTGTAAATATATGAATCTTTTATCACTAGAATTCATCAAAAATGGCAGACCTGTGGGCAAGTAAAATCTTAAAGCTACATTCAGTCATATCTGTTATTTATTAAGAAAAGAGTAGCCTATTTGAAGAGCGTTTATTATTTATTTTAACTAATTTCTTGTGTTACAGGAAGAATTGCAAAGTGTTGCGAATGCTGCTCCTGTTTCATTCACAGCAGCGGTAAACAAACGCGGGCGCACACACACACACACACACACACACACACACACACACACACACACACACACACACACACACACACACACATATATCTAAATATGTGTGTATAATCGGTTCTTATTTAATACACTTTCGAGAGACTGGACTGTGACTAGTTGTCTCAAACTTTTAACACTTTTTTTTTTTTTGTAAAACTGACTGACTGACTCGCTCGCTCGCTCATTCTTCTTCAGCCAGGGGAGAGAGGTACCATTAAGGCCAATTCTAACTTCAACGTCAGTGAAGATGTTGCAGCTCTCCGTAAAGCAATTGAAGGCATAGGTACATAATCTATCTGTAGTGTGTTATGCATGTATTATGTAAAATGTGTATTCTTTGTGTATACATGAGTTTATACTGTACCAGGTACAACCGAGAAGACACTGATAGACATACTGACTCACAGGAGCAGCAGTCAGAAGCAGGCTATTTCAAAGGCATATGAAGAAACCACAAAGAGGGTAAATCTGTGTCCTCTTACTGATATTATCATATGATGAACATCTGCCTAAGTTGTTTGTCTTGACCATAGATTCTTGTAAATGACTTGAAAGGCGACACCAGGGGCGATTTTGAAAAGGTGCTTGTTGCCCTCTCCAGACCGCCTGCATTCAATGATGCCAAATGGCTAATCAAAGCAATGAAAGTATGTTACATTTCCTAATTTTTCATTTTAAATTGTGAACAAATTTGAGCTATATTGAACATGAATATGAACATATTTTTCTTGTTATTTATGCATATTTTTTTTTTACTGTTTTCCTAATACATTCATGGGTTGTTTTTCAGGGGGCTGGAACAGACACCAAAATCCTGATAGAAATACTTGCCTCACGGACAAATAAACAGATCAAGGAGCTGTCTGCCGCATATGCTGAGAGTGAGATTAGCTATCTATTGTAGTAACAAAATATGAAAATTACAAAAATGTATAATTACCTTCCCTTTGCCCAATAGAAACAAAGAAAACGCTGATACAGAACTTAAAAAGAGAAGTTTCTGGGGATTTTGGCAAAGCAATCCTTCTGCTTGCTGAGGTGATTAAATACCCATGTATAGCAGATTATTGTAATAAAGGCAGCTCGGGAAGTTAATGATATTTTATTTGTCTCTCATTGTAAGGGTGCGAGGGATGAAAGCACCAATGTGAATGCAGACAAGGCTAAAGAGGATGCAAAGGTATTAGAACATAATCACTTCTAATTCAACTTGTGATTTTAGGAGGATTAAGTAAAAATATATTCTGTGGTATGGAAATACAATATATGTTGTGCTTCTCCTTATCTCAGTATTTCACAATTTTGTCCTTTTTATTTCTAAAATTAAGCCCTTCATCTTAAACAGCAAGCCAAAACCAGTTCACCTGTATCAAAGATGATGTTATGTATGATGTATGATTAGATGCGAGAACCTACATGTTCTCTGCTTCCTCCATAGGCCCTCTATCATGCAGGCGAGAAGAGACTGGGAACTGATGAGTCCAAGTTCATTGAGATCCTCTGTAAAAGGAGCATCCCTCACCTGAGACAAAGTACCAACATAATCATTTACATAAATATAAGTGTTTCGCACAGGAACTGAAATGGCACCTGTGTTTTAAATATAACTTGACATGTCATGTTACAGCAATATTGGAGTATAAAAACATCAGTGGCAAGACTTTGCAGAAGAGCATTGAGAAGGAAATGTCTGGAAAATTGGAGGACCTGCTGGTTGCCATTGGTAAATTTTTCATTCTGAATTCAAATACACAATAAGCATTTGGTATTTTATCTTTTTTTAATCAAATACACTTTTTTCTCCTAGTAAAGTGTGTTATGAGTACTCCTGCATACTTTGCTGAAAAGCTCTACAAAAGCATGAAGGTACAGATAGAAACACATTATTGTTTGTCATTGTGTTTGTACAACACTGATGTTTATTTGTGAACCTGCAGGGAGCTGGTACAGATGAAACCACTCTGACCAGAGTAATGGTCAGCCGTGGAGAAATTGACATGCTGGACATCAGAGCTGAATTCAAGAAGCTCTATCAACGTTCACTCTACAAGGAAATAAGTGTAAGTATTCTCCACCGATGGTATAAACACTTTAGAACAGGTTCAGGCCATCTGCCATTGTTCTTTAAAATAGTACACCACTTCCTGATCCTCAGGTTTATTAGTTTAATCATGCCCTCAAGATATCATAACATATACAAATGAGGATTTGACATAATCCATTCTTCATATCTGACAATGACCATATCTGTGTCACTATATTCCATGCAAATGAAACTAATTTTTGATGATGAGTTTTGTATTTGATATGTTATGATGAGTGACGTTGCTCATTTTCATTTCAGTCTGATGTGTCTGGCAACTACGGTGATTGCTTGAAGATGATTTGTGGAGGAGAAGACTAACCCAGAAATGCTACTAATGATGTTCTGTTTGGTTATTTTGCAATGTCTGTTAAATGAATACATATAAAAAAGCTTTTTCTGTGTAAACGCACAGAGTAAAATAAATATTGATTTATGATTGCTGTTTAAAACATTCCCATTGCTTTGTCTAAATTACTCATAAGGCTAAATTACTCAATGGCAAGTAAAAACACTGCAATGTTGAAATTCTTATAAATCATGAATATTAAAAACAATAAAGAAATTACTATGAATATTCCTGCATTTCGGTTTTTGTTCTACTGAAAAATTTTTAGCATATTACTTTTTTGTCCTTTGATATTATATGGATCGGCAGAGTGCTTTTACATGTTGTCTGCATGGGCAAAATAATGTAGTAAAATGATTTATACCACCTATTGGTTTCTTAATCATTATCCCAAATGTCACTCTGTTCTTTCCATGTCTGTTTCTGCTTCTATAATTTCATTGAATTTACCTGCTGCACTTTAATTATCTCAGTATTGATGGCAGTTTGCCAGACATAAATGTCATTAAGAAAAAAAAAACCTTCTAATAAGGCCTTACTCTTTCCATATGGTTCCTGCTTGAAGTGTTTATTCTGACCTTTACCGTTTTCATAGCACATTATAGATTAAATTGTAGGCAGAGTTTCCTGCAGATCACGTAGACCTATACCTACTTTACTTTTGGTAAATAAATAAAAAATAAAACAAGAAAGAACAAAGAGGGGAAAAATTGGACCTGGGTTATTTTAATAAATATGACAACGGATTCTACATTTAATTAGAAATATGATAATAATTATGCAAAATCACAGCTCCCAAAAGTGTTATGCAACAGCCAAAATCATAACTTCACACATTATGATAAAGATAACCAAGATATCTGAGTGTTCTTGCAATGTGCAGCGTTGAGTCATCTGCACAGGGAGCTGCTGCTGATGAAACTTTGCACAGTCAGGGGAGTTGATCTGTATTGAGGTGGAGAAGAGCCTGAGGGAACAGAAGATCCTCATTAATCCCATGTAATAATCCCAGACTC
Organism: Acrossocheilus fasciatus; assembly: GCA_036784905.1. NCBI lineage: Eukaryota > Metazoa > Chordata > Actinopteri > Cypriniformes > Cyprinidae > Acrossocheilus > Acrossocheilus fasciatus. The sequence goes on from CM071942.1 coordinate 15,234,579, forward strand.
CAGTTCGTCCTCTTGTCTCTCCATCGACCTACATCTGTAGCTATTATCAGATAGCTGTCACATTTGTACAAGCATTATATACATTTGGTTTAACAGCCCTTGATGTTTTTCTTTTCTGGATATAAAAATTTAAACTGGTCATGATTTTCTTGCGTGTGTTCTGCAATTAGCTGAGCGCAAGTTAGTTATTTTTTATATGTTGAATTGCATATATTAATACACAGTTACGTAGCTAATACCTATACTTATTTTCTGGAATGACAAGGCATCTGCTCATTTTGCAATGTTTGACCATTAGAGGGCAGGACATTTTCATGAACTGAATAACAGATGTACCTGAGGAGCCTCAGAGGGTCTTGTGTTGTCCACTCAGACTGGTTAACATCATTACTGTGTTGTAGAAAAAAAAGAAATCCTAACTTAAATCAGCCCCCCCCCCCCAAACTTATTTAAAAAAATAAGATGAAAAAGATAACAAAATCAAGTAAATTGGAAATATTTTGTAATTTATGGTTTTATACTTCAGAGAGAATATAATATAAACCGTAGGGAATTTACTATGCAAAAAATCTTGAATTGGGTTTAAAATAGAGCCAGAAACTTTGACATTAGTAAAATGAGGTCCCTGGTCTGTGTGACTTTGTTAATTTTATGTTATTATTTTTAATTATTGTTATTAAATAACCATCCAAATCAAATAGACATGTAATAAATAAATATGAATGGTAACAAGGTTAAAAATTTAGACTAAATAACATCAATAGATATCATATTTCAAGTAAATTAAAGAAAAATGTTTGTTGTGTGGTTAAAATCGATATAGTCAACACCACATAATGAACCCTTTGAACAGCACATACATACATAGAATGTTACATTATTGTAATAAATGTTGCTAATTAAAATTAGTTTATTAATCTATTTAATACCCATTTTACTTTATGTTCAATAGTTTATCCAAAAATGCTCACACAAAAAAAAACATTGGATTTGTGCCTCCGGTGCTTAAAAAACCATGGGACACAAACATGTACCTTATTAACAGAATGTGCCAGTTGCACTTCACACTCTCAAACAATCCATTCACATCTTTCGACGGACTAACACATTGGTTAAGATCTTTATCAAGCAAACTGCTAAACAAAACGCAGAGAGACAGTCATCCGTTTCATCCCATCAGAGAAGAGTATCTATAGGACGCATCTCGCTCACACCAATCATGACAATGGGAAGGAATCGGACAAAAACAAAGTTAGGTTGTCAGACAGGCGGATTGGGCAATAACAAACCTCCCACCAATTCTACGGCGAGTCACGAGAGTTCGAACTTTATCAGTGTGACGGGGGACTTCCAGAGCACGAGGAAGCGCTCTGCCGTTTAAAAAAATAATAACCGACGCTGCTCGCGCAACATCCGAAACGTACGGGCGCTCGGAGGATTTCTGGGTTATTTTTGTACTGATACATTTGACTATGATACACGGTGACCTGTTCAAGCAGATAGAGGAAGCCAGTCAGCTAGCGAGCTGGCTAACTAAACTATCCGAAGGGGAAGTGGCAGCAGTCATCGTTTAAGAGTTTCGCTAGCGTAGCTTCCGCCTAACACACCCACTTTCTGCCTGTTTGTTGTTCACATTGGTTTCAAACAGCCTGGACTTCAACCAACTTCGGCTTTCCGCCGAACACAAAAGCATGCTTTGGCTGAACAGAGCGTTTCGCCGTTGTTAGCCAGCTAGCGATGCGAATGGTCTCTCCAGCTCCCGTAATACAGGCTCGCTAGCCCGCCGCAACTGGAGTCGGCCTGAAAACACAGCAGCGTGGACGCTATCACTCGTGCTGTTGTCACTCATTAAAGACAGAACACTGCCCTGACGGTTTACTTCTATGCAGTTGCTTCATCGGGCTTTGGAGGAAATAAGGAAGCGTTCAGCTACGCCTTTCTGCGTCCCTCGAGCACTGAAGTGCCTGGCGCATCTCGGGAGAGCAGCTCTCTCAGCATGCTGGACAAAAGAGCGGAGATGAGCAGATTGGATTTTTAAGCGTCTTTAGCGTGTTTGGAACTGTCCGTTTGGGGAAGGCGGGAACACAAGAGGCAAGAATGAAGAAGTTTTCGCGTATGCCGAAGTCAGAGAGCGGAAGTCTCGGGGGTGGGTCTGGATCTGGTACTGGAAGCAGCAACTACATCGGGAAGGTGTTTGCTGTCGGTCGATACCAAGTGACGGTGGAAGAGCTGATCGCTGAAGGTAATGGGTCCATTTGTTTGGGCCACACATATAACGAGGTGACAAAACTTAATGGTGAAGTTTATAAGAGCCCCCCCCCACCCCCAAGACATGTGTTTCATAGAGCCATAAGCAGTTCAGAAAGGATATATCAAGGTAAACATGCGGTTACTACAGGTTGCATCTCGCCATATACGTGCTTTGGGTTCTAACAGTAATGTTGTTCCTTGCCATAAAAAGAGGAACTAGCTTGGTGCTTGCTCTTCCCATAAATTCATAGAGAGATGATGCTTCCATATAATCTGATGTCATTTTATGCCTTAGTCACTGTTAATGATCAAATGGGTTTGGATCAAGAGGTGTGGCCTGACCCAAATCTTGACTTCATGTTTTTCACTGCAAACCAAACTATGAGAGAAACTGATTGGTGCCTTACATCTTGTCCTTGTTGAACTTTAAGCACAAGAGTTTTAGTGAACGCTCGGCCCTTTTCAAACATACAGTTGTTTTATTTCCCCACAATTACTACAATTGCCTTTGCACTAAAATATATTGAGATCTATACCAGCAAAGTTTATCACATCTTCCTTCTACAGGCCACAGTATTTTATTATTTTTTTATTTTAGTTACACTATGAAAGATTTGAGTATCTTGATGTCTTGGATAATCTCTCCTGGACAGTATATTTTCTTCAGTATATTGTTGTTTATTATGTTTTAGTTTATTGTTTGGCTCAGCGTCATCTAAAATGCTTGATCAGCCTCTCAGTTCTGTCATGTAATGTGACGGTAATATAAGCACTAGGGTGTTTGATTCCCATGCAAATGTTGTCAGTTCTGTGAGTTTGACTCAACAGCAACTTGTCAGCTCCGAACTTGCTGACTGAGCACAATTATATAATTTGCCGTAGGAGCAAAAGTTCACCCTCACAAACTAGTGTTGAATTTGAAAAGTGTTTTTATTTTTTAATTTTCTACAGGGTTTTTAATTTTAATATTAACATTGTCTCATCATTCACTTACCCTCACGTGGTTGCAATGAACTTCACTTCTCTTTCTTCTGTGGAACACAACAGAAGGTTTGTTTGTAGGTATTGAAGTAACCAAGTAGTTTTGATTACCACTGACTTTCAAATACTTTTAATTTCTCAAAATATCTTATTTTATGTTTCACAGAAGAAAGTAAGTCATACATGTTTAAAAACTACATAAAGGTGACTAAATGATTACAGATTTGAACTTTTTTGAACTGTTCTCCAGATATTTTTTTGTGTGTATTTTGTGTCATGCATGGGCATGATTTTTTTTTTTTTTTTTGAGTACAATAAACACCTATTTTTAGCTATCGTCAACAAACCTGACAAAAGACAGACCGTTATGAAAATGTTCTGTTTTGAATGTATACTGTTAATTTGACGGTCTTAAAGGGATAGTTTACCCATAAATAAAAGTTCTATCATTATTTACTCGTCCCCATATTGTTTTGAATCTATATGACATTCTATGGAACAGGACAGGAGATGTTGGGCAGAACAAATGTTATTGTATGGAAAAAGACCGTGATATGCATAATTCCACAAAAGGAAGTAGATTATGACAGGATTGTAAATTGTTAAAATCATATCCACATTATCTGCCTGCTATTGGAGTAATGGATAGGTGGTTTGTGGCCCTTTTGTTGTTGTGTTTGACCAACTGTTAAAAGGTTGTTGAAACAATGCAGCACACCATTCTGTGATGGAAGTTGCTTCTTTTGTGTTTGCTCATTGAGCCTGACTGTTTGTCCCTCCAGCATGACCACAATGCTCTCTTATTATTATCCCAATAAATTATTTCAAGCAACTCATTAGAGACAGCTGGGGAGTTGGCAGATGATGCGTTGGCATTTGAGCGAACGATTCTAGGCTACGATTCTGGAACGTTTAGGTAAATGTAAGGTGGGAGGAGTTGGATCTAGATCCAACCACAACCCTTTGATCTTGTGTTCTGCAGTGAGGACTATCTCGTTTTGCGCCTCTGAGCAACATGACGGTGATTTGTTCCTGAATGAATCAACCGTTTAAATGATTCGGTTCAATTGCAATGACTCGCTTATTAACAGTGACTTACTGCCACTGGTGGTTTTAATTTCACATTTAAAGCATCTTTTATTATTTAAATAATTTCAAATATCAGTATTCAACGTTTTATCTTTAATATATCAAAACATTATTTATGGATTTGTTATTTCAGGTTAAATGCATTCATGTCTTGTATTAAGAAGCAGTGTGTAAATGCATCTAAATGCCACTTCAGATGCAGCTTCTGTTTCCTCTGGATTGCAAAGATGAATTTTGTTGATACTGATTTCATTTGTTTGGTAACAGCCCAAATGTCGTCTTATTCTGATTCACTGATTTAATGTAAGAATTTGACTCAAAAGATAATGGACCCTTTTAGCGAAAATGGCTTTATAAAGGTAAAAATGGCCATAAAATTTAAAAATCAGTTTAAACGTATTGGAAAAGATGAATTTCTATCAGTGTGAACTGACCACCAGACAGAATATGAAAAACTTTAGGAGTCTGCTGTCCATGGCAGTCCTTAAGGTACCAGCACAATAACACATCAGCAAAATATTGTCTGATTATTGTCATCAATTAAAATCCCCGAAAATATCGAGATATTATTTTTTGTCAATATCGCACACCCCTAGTATGAGGCCCTTGAATGAAGCCACTTTTAGTTTGATATTGTGCAGAAGTGAAATGCAGTGAAACAGCTGATTTCATCTGTTGGGACAGAATAAAGGTCTTTTGTGTCTGGAAATTGCCAGAGTAATTTAGTGAGCGTTCATTGTTTTCATGCATGTTAAATGCAGAATGCATCAACTTAGCTTTGTGTGGTCACTTAACAGCCAGCCACCTGCAACTTTCTGTCAACAAGCCCTGGAAGGACTGCTTTCTTTTGTCAACAAACCTGGTCGTGACTTGATTGTTTTGCCTGGTTTCACTTCTTAAGTATGTGACTGGCAGAATCTGCTTTGGTCTTTGATCTCGTCTAAAACAATATCTGTTAAGAGTCGTCTGACACTAAACCGGTTCAGAGCGGTTCCTAATGTAAGGACATTCTGCTGCACTTTTGATTGGAGCATTACTGGACTGACCTTGAATGAGTCGTGTGTGGAGGTGTTACCCAACTCACTGAGCATGTGCTGGGTGAATGACTGTGTTAAGAAGAGCCACTCTGATTTCCTTATCTCCCTTACCTCTCTGCTATAGGGCCTGTTTGTCCTACTGAAAGTTGAGGGCGTTGGTGAAGGAGAGTTCAGTCATCTGTCAACCCAGACATTTCAGCTTTGGTCTCTTGATGTATGTTGAAACAGGCCTCTGCTGTGTTTAGTTGCTGGAAACGGTCCTTTTAGTTTCTCAGTATTGAGTGCATGTGTGTTTTGTCACATGGGTTGACAAAAATTATTTTATAATGTGTCACAATTTATTTATTTATTTATTTTTTAACATTTGCTTGATTACTTAGGACAATGATGCATGTTAAGGGGCGTGCTGAGGGCAAATCTTGATGTCTTGATTCTCCCAAATTTAAATCCTGGCATTTCAGAGAGGTAGAAAAGAATTTTTCATTATTTAAAGATAATTTGACTTATTCCGTAAACAGACGGCTACAAGAACATGTAATTTGTGACATGTAGGATACTATTTATGCACTGTACCCAACATCCACCCTGTTATGACAGTGTTCCCATTGTGTATTTGATTTGATTGAATACGTTAAAGTTGAGATGAAACTGAAGTAGCAACAGATCATTTATTCTGGTATTGTGACGCATCTGAGGGAATCAGATTATCGAAAAAGAAAAAAATGTAGCGCTATGCTTTTCCATCCACACTATCCATCGGTTATTGATTGGTTGGAAGCAGATGTGTATGTGAGCTTACGGTTGATTATTAAAAACGTAAAAAAGGTAAGGTTTAGGCAGACTAAATTATTGGAAAAGTCCAGCATACATCAGAGTTTGATTAAAAATAAATAATTTAAAATAAATTAAAAAATGAAATGCATACATTCACAACAAAACCAACCATCATTGTGGTGTCTACACCTAACCAGATATGCCTAGTCTAAAAATGCCCTGAATTAAAATTCATTTAGCGCTTGTAAAATGACCTCTTTTCAGGCCTCGTCCCTGGTCTGTATGTCTTTACTGGTTGCTTGCTGTGTCTCTTTCAGCAGATGAATGTTGTATTATGTTTTGTCACCTCCCCTTTGTTAAATCTGTGTCATCTTCAGATGACACAACAATTAGCACAGTCCTCTAGTGGCATTGTGCCAGTGAATGAAAGCATTCATTCAAAGGAACCTGCCAAGATGGAGTTTTGAAACCAGGGACTTTATATGCAGGCAAGGTACACAGTGCCCCCTTTCCCTATTAAATCACCCTTTTGCTAAATTCTGTAAATCTAATAGAAATGATCCAAACTTCTTTGGGTCCTGGCCTCATAGGTGCAAGCTGACGTTCTGCCAGTGGCACTTTTGAGAGATGACAAAGACATGCTTGTCAGATTTTCCACACTGTTCTGTGAGGACCCATTTCTGCCTTTAACATTTCAGCTGTACCACACACACACACATGCAGTTCTTTACACTGCTTTGAGAAAATAGGTCACTCAAGCTTTGAGAGTCAGAGTAGGGTTGGCATCTCACACCGTGTGTTGGCTCAAAAGAGTTCCTTAAGCAATTCTCTGTCAAAACACTAGTACTCTAAGATTATCTAACTGTGATTTAGCTCTAATCCCTTTGTCTAAATCGGTATGTTGCTGGTTGCATGTGGTGAATGGTCTTTGGCAACTGTTTTGTGTTTTGTCTGGCATCTGACCAGATCCACTTGTCATCCTGAACAGTGCAGACTGTTTAGACGGCAGAGTGAGACTGCAAAATTATTATATAGATGTCTTTTAGATTGGATTTATATTGATGGCTGGTGAGAGGATGAGGAGTTGTAGCAGACAAGTGTCCTACCAGAAAGTAAATAAACCGTTAATGTGCAACTCAAATTTTTATTAAACGCTAAACAGTTATTCTCTCTTTCTGGTATGTTCTATGACAAAATTTCCACAAGATGGACAAGTGGTTTTAAAAATAGAGGTTGCATGCTTGTTATGCATTGCATGGGGTGTGTACTTGTTGATGTCATGATTTTGAAGCTCTTCTCTGGAATGCGGGAGCAAATGATCACACATTCCTAAAGGAAGAAAGAGCAACAGAGAGTGCATGAGAGACTCCCTTGTATCTAAACAGTAAGGCGATATTGAGAGAAACACTTGTCCCTGTGGATTTACTGAACTGTTATTCATGAGTCTCTAATTTGTTTGAAAATATGCTTCCAGTCCACTTTTATTTTAATAATGATTAAATATGATTGTAGCATATAGCCAGGAAGTAGTTGATCAGTGTTGTATGAAGTTTTCAAGTACTAATCTGTTGACCACTTTGGCCTCGTTTACACTGTTAGTTAAATGTGACCAATTCCGTTTTTTTTTGCTCATGTGACACAGTTCAGATGTGTTCTATGTACCGTATAAACAGGAAAAAAACGCATGCATTCGGAAATTTCGAGATCAGTTCTAGGTCTAATTCATATGTGGAAATAAATCATATGTGCCAATGTGACTGCCATGTAAACAGGCAAATGGTTCTGTATGTCATTAAGACTACGACAATTTGGTACTTTAATGTCATATTATTCACAGGAGGAAACACGTGTGGAGGCGCAGTGTTGCCAAGTCCACAGGGCTACTTTAGCACTGTTGCCATGGGTTGTTTTTCATGTCTGCAGTTTGAAGCGACCCCAGTAACATGATATTTAGCCCCTGGAATGCAAATTGTATTGGAGAACCTCGCCAAAAGTGTGTATTTTACTCTCTGAAATGTAATTTTTGCTGGGGGACTCCCCTTAAAAGTGATTGGGCTAGTTTTGAGTAGAAATTGGGTGGGTCTTGTTTGCGAAAACCTGACAACCCTGGGAGGCAGTAAATGACAGCAACACAGGAAACATGGAGGAGATATGGAGATATACATGTGTGTAAACACATGAACCGCATGTAGATTACCACTGAAAGAATGTGTAAACAGACGGTCAAATAAATCAGATATAGGCAGCTAATCAGAATTGGGCATCAAGACCTGCAGTGTAAACAAGACCTTTATTGATTAGGTCAGGCTGAATAGTCTTCCTTCAGCCACGTGTTGCTTGTGTTTTTAAGCATTTTTTCAATGTAAACAAGATGGAACAGTCTGTTTCATATGACTGTTGCAAAACATCTTGCTGTCTTAAAAGTACTGCGTTTTTAAGACACGGTGACATTTTTATTTATTTATTTTTACTTGACTTGTGACCTGAGGCTGCATTCTGGCCCATTTTTCTGTGGAGTATGTGCTGTTTTAGAGTACAGATACATTTTAAAAGCCCCTTAATTCTTGGCCTAAGGATGTGGATTTGCATGATTTTGCAAAAATGCTTCTCTTTATAAAATATTTTTTTTTTATTTAATTAAAAGATTTAAAAGATTTTTATTTAATATAGGGTTGGGCATTTTTACTTATGGATAACAAAGTGAATTATTTATTTCCTACCTGCTAATGTTAAAAGGAAATAGTTGTGCTAGCACAGAGCTCAGGTTAGAGGCCAAGGATAAAATCAGCTCTAGGCCTACATATTTGAGTGAACTATTTGGTGACTTGTAAAATCCAGTGTTTTTTTTTTTTTTTTTTATAAGTTCATCAACAAATATTTGCCAAGGAACATAATCCCCCCCCTCCCAAAAAACCCCCCTCTATATTATACTTTCAACCAAATTTTTATGTTCACCTTAATGAATCCAATTTGTCAAAGGAGATCTATATCACTTACTGTATGTTCTTGCTTTCACTGACAGTGAAGAAGTATTGTTTTTAGGGATGTTCATTTTAACCGTTTAACCGTTAACCGACCGATAAGAATTTTGACCGATTAATACAATCAGTTAAACGGTTTAAAGTCACTTATTTATTTATTTTTATTTTTTTTTTCAGTAATTTAGCAAGATGTTTTAAAAGGTTTAATGCATGGTTAAAATAAGCTACGCGTATAAAAAATAATAAATAATAATAAAAAAAAACGTTTTTTAGAGAGAGAGAGAGAAAAAAAAACATGTCGCATTTTATTATTTCATTCAGAAATAGGCGCGAATTACAAATATTATAATAAACACTGTAAACATAGCTATGCTATTTTAGTTCCCCTCACTCCACAACAAATCCTTTCAATTAACAGTAGGCTATTTAGAAAATAACAAGAATTAAAAATGTAAGAAGCTATAGCGGCAAACCAAAACGAATTAAGGCTAAAATGAAACTGAAACCAATGTTGGGTCTCTCGTTCGACACAAAATGATAATGAACAGGCTGCGTTGTCAAGGTAGAAATGCTAAACTGTGTGCGGCGCTGGAGAAATCACTTGATTTTTTTTTTTCCCCCTTCTAACAGTGGAAGCAATCGGAATTGTAAACGGTTAGGGTTGTTTGCTGCTTTTTGCGCATGTAAAATTTATCCCCGGAAAATAAATAGTATTTTTAACGGGCCACAGACACTTATTCTTTCTAATTTAATTTTAGTTCTAATTTAAAATAATCTTGTCGGTTAACGGTTAATAATCGGTTAACGAGCGTCGGTTGTCGGTTAGGAAAAATAACCGAAATGAACATCCCTAATTGTTTTGTAATTTGCTTTTCTGATTTAGTTTTATTTCTTTACATTGAACGCAAAAATATTACTAGTATAGTAGAAGGTCAGCTGTTAAATTAAGAGTCTCATAAAATTGCTCAGAGAAATATTGGTTTACTGGTAATAGATAAATTTAGCTGAGTGACATTACTCTGGGGGTACGTTTTTGCTAAAAATATGCAGCACTTTTAAGTGAACGTTTTGTTGTAATCATCAAGTCTGTGAGAAAGAAAATGAAGACCATCTGTAAAGTTCCAAAAAAGAATGAGAAGTCAACCCCATGTTGCCATCAAGGAGGTTGTTGCAAAGTGCAGAATCTCTAAGCTTCTCACCAAAAGCAGACATGTCTCTATTTTTAGAAGGTCAGCCTGTACCAGAGATAAATTTGTGAGCATCATTGTGGTGTAACTTGAAGGACTCAAGTGAAACCGATTAGGCAGTGTTCTTTAACAGATATTTGTGAGCTGCATGTGGGTCATTGGTGTTTATGAAGGATTCCTCTGTTAAAATAAGATACGACTTCCAGACCTGGGGGATGTCAAGCAGATGTGAAAAGAGAAAAAAAGACAACAGGAGAACTGCTGTATTCCAGTGGCATAAATCAATGTTATAAATACATTCAGTTTTACTGAGCAGTTATAATCTACTTTGTTTCAGTGGTTGTTTGATTTGTTGATGGCTCATCAAAAATCACCCTTTTATGCCATTCCAGAGCAGCGCATAAATATCAGATGTATGTAAAATTGTCAACAACTGGAAATATTGATGTTTTTCAGCTATATTGCCCAGCTCTAATGTGGAATCATCAGTATTTCCAGAGCTGTTGTATGGAATGACCCAGAACAAGCAGGCAAATGTCCTTTGTTTGCCCTCTTATGCACAGCAGAATCAACATTTGTGATTGTCAGCACATCAGGCTGCTGGTGGGGGGGATTCCATTTCTGGCTCTATTACTGGAAAGGAGAAGGTCTAAACTTGGGCTAGATCTGCAGGAACATCCCTGTGGACAATTCATTTGCTAGGATACTTATTGTTCCTCCGGATTTTTGTATTCTCTAAATTCTTCTGATAGGATGGCTTGTAGAAAAGTAATAAATAGTAAATGCAAGTGTTTTTTGTTTTTTTTTTAAACACCATGCCAATAATTCTGTGAAGTAGGCCATTTCTTTGTTATATTGTTTGTCTTGTTTTAAAATGTTTCATGATGTTCTATAAAATTACTATTACAAATATAATATTGTCAACACTTAAAAAGTTGGTCTGAAGTTCACACACACACACACACACACACACACACACACACACACACACACACACACACACACACACACACACACACACACACACACACACACACACATACATTTGTTTTTGTGAAAAGTGGGGACATCCCATAGGCGTAATGGTTTGTGCTATTTCAGATTTTTCAATACACTCCATTCTGTGTGATTTATAAGCATTTTGAAAAGTGGAGACATGGGTAATTTCCTGAAAAGTCACCTTCTCCTTGTAATACCTATGTCATACCCTTGTCATTATAGAAATTTATATCCTCATTTGTCACGAACACACACACACACTCATATGCTTTCAAACCCTCATTGAGCCATGGGAAGTTTAGCTTTTTATTTGCATCCTGTTGGGTTTCATCCTGTTCAACATCCTGTTCATTTCTTCATTTCCATTCTGTTAAGCTTCATCCTGTTCATTTTCTTTCCATCCATATAATTAAAGTGCCTGAGCTCCTCCAGAGCATATTTCTCCAGAGCATATTTCTCTGATTTACCTTTGTTTAGAAATGCTTAAATATGTGTTGGAATCTTTTAAAAGTTACTGAGTTAAAGGAACTGAATAATACAAATGCCCCAAGTGATTTCACCTGGTATTGCCACTAGGGTTGTGACGGTGAGGAAATTTTCCCAACAGTTAATCGACGTGTGACAACACCGGTAATACTGGTATCACTGTGGTGGGGGGTGAGTTTGAGTTTTCCCTTTCGGTTTCCTTCGGTTTTAAATAGCCTGTAAGCGCCGTGCACATTTTACTTTCACTATCAAATTAGCGGCAATTCGGCGTCAAGCAGTTGTTTGCTTTTAGTTCGAGTTTTCCCTCTTTCTCTCACTTTCCTTTGCTTAAATAGCTTATAAAAGCACCGTGCACGTTTTACTTTCACTTTAAAATTAGCAGCAATTCGACATCAATTGCTTATTCAATTCAAGCGACAACAAAATACAACGTAGAACATAGAACTTTTATTAACAAAACGAATACAAAAACCCAATGCTATAGGCTAGCCTATACCTAATATAAAATAACAAATAACTTAAAGTTTACATAGGTATACAAAACAAAAAATCAGTAAAGAATGAGAAAAAAAAATTATGAACCGTTTATTAGCAAAACCAATAAGAAAGTTTGGAGGCACGGATGGCATACACACCTTGATGTAAAAAAAATTGGGGGGAAAAAATAGTTTAAATAAAATAAAAATCAGCAAATACTGTGGAACCAAATAAATGAGAAACGGTGGGCAAGTGGCTTAACACCGGTATCACTGCCAACACCGTCTATCGCAACAAGCCTAATTGCCACCAGACGTTGAGGGATATCTCAGGCAAAAATAAAAATCTGTTTTTTTTTTCCCCCGAATACGATACGATAACACATTGTGTGTCTTTTGGTTGTAATTTCCAGTCGATGGGCAACAAGAGAAGCGATGTAAGACTTCACTGCTTTCCTAGCGATAAGAGGAGAAAAGAATAGGAAGATGCCTGTGGACTAGGGGTGTGACGAGACACTAATCCCACGAGACGAGACGAGATACGAGACAGGGTTCACGAGAACGAGACGAGATGAGATTTTTAGACTTTAAAAAAAAAAAAAAAAAAAAAATCCTCAATGATGAAATATATAAGGAAAATAGTCTTTTATTCAACTGAAAAACACAAAATGCAAAAAATGTTGGTGCATTTTGAAATCAACTTATACTTTATGAAATTAAACTTATATTTTAATGAATTATATGCAGTAATAAACAACATGTAAACTAGAGCTGCACGATTCTGGATAAACTGAGAATCACAATTTTTTATTTATTTATTTTTAAAATTGGAGATCACGATTACGTAATAAATAACGTAATTTACTTTATTTAAAAAAAAAAAAAAAATATATATATATATATATATAAATATATATATATCCATTCATTTGAACAATTAAAAAATAATCTCCTGAATGAATAATTCAATGTCAAATACATTTTTAAACGGGTTGTCGCCACCTCCTGGCGGAAGATGATAAGCGTTACTATACAAGTGTTAAGATACTTTAGTTTTGATCGCTACTGTAGACAATAAGTGTTTATACCCAAACTATAAACCTTTATCCCAGTGCTTCTGTTATTTAAATGTCTGTAACACAGAAATAATGATTTGTGGTTGAAAAAACTCTTTCTGGATCAGCAGCAGCATGAATGCAGATTTGAATATTTTTAACACCTGTTTCACATCGTAAGCGTCAGTGGAGCATGTTTAGTCTGACAGCATTCACATCGGAAGCGTGATGATGATCGACCCTCTGATTCATCAACATCTCATGCTCCACTGACACTCACGATGTGATGCGAACCAGTCTTAATAGAATCGTTGTCATTCAGGAATAAGATCGCGTGGGTGTTTGAATCAAGATCACAAGCGCAATTTTTAATGATTAATGGTGCAGCTCTAATGTAAACATTGCAAAATATTTTGCGAGGATATCGTCACGTTCTCGTGAGACCAGTAGGATCTCGCGAGACACATCGGATCTCGCGAGATCTCGTCACACCCCTACTGTGGACGAATAAAACTTCCTAAAGACCCGCTTCTTTTTTTTTTTTCTCCACTTTAGCCCGGGTGCCTTTGAGTCTTTTAGTAGACCACAGCTACTGAAAGAGCTTACAAACGGATGAGGCAAGAAATGCTAGATGCCATCTGTTAGGATGTAGACATGCCGACGCTGATCATGACGCGCGGCCGGTAGAGGAGATTCTCAGCGCAGATTTCTCTCGATATCCGGGGCATTTACACTCCTTGTGGGGAAAAATCGATGGTACAGCATTTGGTTTAAACCTATACTTATATCCATTGCCACCTGTAAGCTCTTTCAGTAGCTGTGGTCATCATATCAGTATTTTATTTTCCGAGTTGACTATTCTGAGTTGTGTTGTGGTAAAAATAGCAACAAGTAGCGGCAGTAGCTCACCGAGTGCAACTATTTTACGGCATCAGAATAATGGCGCCCCCATAGTCCAAAATATGTTTAAAATGATGTGATTTCTTTTTTTTTTTTTTTTTAAATAACAAATCTTTAATGGGTTTTCTACTACATATTTCAGTAAGAGACATCATTTACGTTATATTAAGTCATACAAGTCTTATTACCCAGGTCTTATTACTTTAAGGTAATTTAGAAAAACGTTTGGAACATGTTTTTGTTTTTTAAAGTAACGACCAAGTGTCCAGTGGCAGACAGAGAGCTGATCATAGCTTGTGTTTGAACAATTTGGCCTTCTTAAATCATCACGATTTGCCTAAAATAAAACCTATATATATAAAACAGATCAAGCATATAACCATGTTTAAACGTTAAACCTAGATAAATGTGCGCTTTATCCAAGAGTTCGTGCGGAAGAAGCTAAAGCGCGCTTTACAGGACATGGAGGCGCCAGCGTGATCACTTGCATTTTTTTTCAGTGGAAACAGCTTAAAATAGGCTAAGCCGTAATTTTTGCTCATAAAAGTAGGAGTAATGCATCATTTGGAACTGTAAAGGTTCTACTTTTATTTGTGTGCACTCACAATATCAACAAAACGTTGTGCTTTCATAAAATAAAGAAAACAAACATGATGCGCTTTCTGCCGTCTCGGTCTTGAAAAGGAGCGCTTTACAAAAATTAACCGAAACTCAGTGAATACATGCCTCACAGACGTGACACATATATCTATAGAAATCTTTAAATTACTACTTAACGAAATAAAACAAATCGAAAACAAACTTTCATTATAATCATAATCTGTAAAGATGCACTTCTCTCTAAAGGCGAGTCTAATGAGATGTCGAGTCAGGATCGGCAACTTCTTCCTTGCGACACGGACTCAGAAAACACTAGTTTATAGTAAGTTATTCAAATATCTCCTTACTATTTCCCCATGACACATTCATGGTAATTACTTTTGCTGGGGCTTTGTGGCAAGCTTTAGTCTATTGCGTGCATTTGAACTCTTGAACAGAACTCTTCCGCTATGCTGAAGGCACTTGTGCTCGCTGCTGCTGCTGGCGTGACACTAAACACTGTCAAGCCGCTCTTGACTGTCGCGGTAGCACGGTCTTGTGTTGTTTCCACCAGCGCGGCAATTATTATTATTATTTTTTTTCACTAATTGATGGATGCCTAAAATATAAAAATGAGAAGCCTAAAACAGGCCCGAGACTTGGCCCGCGTTTGAACTATGACGTGAAAATTGGCCCGAAGCCCGGCCCTAGGGGCGTAAAAAAGTCAGGGCCCATCAGGCCCAGGCTGAAATGAAGGGCTCTATCACAGAGGTCCCCAACCACCGGGCTGCGACCAACTACCGGGCCGTGGAAGAATTGCTACCAGGTCGCAAGAATGTTCTGGGAAAATGTGTAGCCTATAGATATGATCATATGATGCATATTATGTTATTTATTGCGCGTTAATGATCGTTCTTATTATTCTGTATTTTCGTTGTATGTGATTGATATGGAGTAACAATTTGATGATTTCATGTTAAATTAGTTAATGATAGATTGCTCTGAATTGTCATAGTCTATATTAGTGGTTAAATGGAGCGCAGTTGATCTGATTCGTACAGACCTAACCCCACTGTTCAGCACGCATGTTATTTTGAGATTAATTTGCCAATTTACATGTGCAAGCAATTTTAAAAACCACAAGAAGAAGAAATGAAAGAGAACTCAATTCGTTACTCACATGCTGTTCTCACACACAGCCAAATCGCGCACAAACATAGAGACATGTGTCAGACAGTGCGGAAATACCGAGTTGATTCCTCTTTCGTGTCTCCCTGCATTTAAGATACCGACTCGTTCTGTAAAGTCGTGTTATTTATACACAGACGGATGAGAACAGGTTGAAGATACATAGGCTACACATAAAATTGTCAAAAACCCTGCACGGTGCTTGAATTTATTTCTATTTCAATTTGTTTCTTGCTCATCTGAAAAATCATCTGATCTGTGACTCAAAAGCCTAGGTCTGCAAGAATATTATCAAAACGTTACCAGTCCGTGGTGTAAAAAAGGTTGGAGACCCCTGCTCTAGTATACATGTAACATCAGCAGTTTTCTAAATTACATTGTATAATTTTGAAATTAAGCAACAACAGTCTGGTCTGACCTTAGCTTTGTGAAACCATACTACATAAAACATCTGCACAAAAAAAAAAAAACACAGCAAATGGGCTGAATGAGAACGCAGATTCAGGTGGCGCTTGTGGAACAACAGCCATACAGCTTTTTCTTGGTTACCACTGTAAACAAAGCAGCACTGTGATTTCAAACACTGCTTTAATATGCATCATGCAGAGGTGAGATGAAAGAAAATACCATCTAAATTTTTCTGACAGTCAGTTCCCCTCAGATGTACATCCATGTAAACCCACAACCCCTGTTGTATCACGATTCGTTTAACATCTCAGCGGACTTGAATCGTCACACAATTGTATCGAATTTCAACCGGCTCGGGGTGCATCGTTGCATCCCTACGTCCCGCTAAAAGAGAGAAAGTTAAACCAGTGGCCTGATTTAAACCACTGGCCTGCACCATATGTGCACCATCAGCAGGCATCAACACCACTCACACTGCCGCCTGCCTCTCCATGAGCCTTCGGTGAGGAAATAGAGGCTGCATTTGCACAGGTGACGGCTGTTTCGTGTGTATGTTCTTTGATATCCCTCAGATTAACGAACTGTGTAATCGGCCTCTTGCTGCTGTTCTAGATCACAGGAAGAAATAACTGACAATTATGTCAGAATAGCACCTGACCTATATCAGTAATAATCCAGTGTAATTTAGGCCAGTCATCAGTGTTACGAGTATGGTTTTATGGCATGACTACAATTCCTGCTTCTCATTAAAACAGCCTGCTTACACATGTCTTGTCATGTTATTCAAGACACTTTCTGAAAGTGTCAGTGTATTTTATTATCCTGCTTACACATACGTTTGCTG
Source organism: Acrossocheilus fasciatus (assembly GCA_036784905.1). Taxonomy (NCBI): domain Eukaryota; kingdom Metazoa; phylum Chordata; class Actinopteri; order Cypriniformes; family Cyprinidae; genus Acrossocheilus; species Acrossocheilus fasciatus. The sequence continues at coordinate 15,251,813 of CM071942.1, forward strand.
TGTGTCTGTCTGTAGTTCACCCAATGATGACAATTCTGCGATCATTTACTCACCCTTATGTCATCAATGACTTTCTTCTGCAGAACACTAAAGAAGATATTTTGGATAATGCAATGAAAATCAATGAAGTCCAAAACAACACTGTCCAGACCCCAGTGACCAAAAACATTTTTCAAAAAATCTTTTATGTTTCACAGAAAAAAAGTCAGTCATACGGGTTCTGAATGACATGAGGTGAGCAAATAATCACATAATTGTCATTTCTGGGTGAAGACCATGTTTGTGTGCATTTCTGCACATCTGGAGCCACTTGGGTTTAGTGATGTGAAGCATGTTAGTGTGAGACTGAACTGTTCTTTATCTGTATTAGTCATCAGCAGCGTGCATCTACTTCCCTTGCTCAATGACAGGGTGAACCCTGACACACTTTCTGAGCTGTGTCTGAGCTCTTTATGCTTGTGCGCGTTGTTCATTCTTTGTGCTTGAATATGGTTAGTGGTACTGTTTTGGGGTGTCACACTATATTGGCAGCTCATTGTTAATAGGCAGTCACTAGTTTGAGCTCTTCCTTAATATTTATGTAGCCTGAAATGATCTCATATCTTTTTTTTTAAAATGGAAGAATGAGAGATTTTGCTCAAAGCTCTGAAGTACAAGTGAGCACAAAATATTACTGGTTTTACATTATATTTGATCAAATCAATGCAAATGAGCATAAAAGACAACTTAAAAAAAATGTTATTGATCCCAAACTTTTGAATGGTAGTGTATATCCTTGTGAAACAGATTATCGAAAAAGATAAAAATGTACGATGAGGACTTTTATCTACTGTTTTATCTACTGTTGTTAATTGGATGGAGGCAGAAATGAATTTAAGCTTGCAGTCGAGTGGACTAAACAATTTGAGAAGTCCGGCATACATCAAGTGAGACGTCTGCCATTTCGAAATATTAAGTTAATGTCTTGATTTAAAAATGATAAGGCCAAAAAAAAAAAAATATGCAGGGATGAATATTTTTTTAATAAAATCAACCAGATGCATTTACAAAATAGATGAGGTGAATTTCCATTTTATGCTTGCTTTTAATATAAAATCTTTAAGTATATTCCAAGTTTTTGTGTTGGGATTTCTCTGCAACACTGTTTTTCTCCACCTCTTCAAGGTCCTGATTAGTGGGTCTCCATACAAATACATTTTCAATTCAGGGCAGCTAAACAAGCATGAGTTTGTTAGGCAACAAGTGCAGCATTGTGGGTCCTCCTTTGTGTCAGGCTCTCTCTTTCTGTGGACCGCTCCGTGACTCAGCATGCTGTTAATGAGAAAAGGCTTGCCAGTCATACGTTGCCAGGATTCATTCACCCTGGAACTGATGGGAGAAGTGTTGCGGAGGCATGGCGGCCTTCTTTGCTGCATGTTGGTTCAGAGCTCCTCGACTGTGTAGACAGTCAATACTCACATTCATTGATTTTTTCTGAAGCACAGAGACTTAAGCCAGGTGGTTAGATATTAAAATGTTTTTTTTTTTAACTTATTGCCCTTATTACTTTTAATGAGGAACATTTTTTACATTTTAAATTCACTCTGAGACTGCTGTTGTTGGCCCATCTGGAATCAGTTTATTAACCCTCATTGTTTTTCACAGTTTACTGCGTCTTCCATGTTCCTTTATTGCCTTTTTAGTATCTCTGTGACCTTTAATTGAACTTAACTGTTTTTTCTCAAACAAAGATGGTGCACGGCTTCAGAGGAGTTAGAATTTAGCACACAAGATATGTGAAGTTGTGAACTAATTTTATGGAAGTTTTAAGTTGCTTTTTTCTTCATTTTTGGAGTTTGACAGCCCTATTATGGGAGAAAAAAAAAACCACTGTCATTTTTTTGTTCCACAGAAGAAAGCCAATGATACGAGTCTGGAACAATATTGAGTAAATATGTCAGAATTTCATTTTCAGGTGAACCAACCTTATAAGTTTGTCTTTCTCCTAAGGCCAACTTTGCACACAGGCGACTGCCAACAGTGAGCCAATCCCTAACTTGGCTTAAGACGGCCTCTTTTCTATTATATTTTCTTCCTGAAAATGCATTTCATGTATTGAGCAACTGAGCAATATGAGAGGACCCTTGCTGGCAGGACATTTTGAGCTCTCTCTCATACCTGCGTTAAACATGAACGAGAGTCACGGAAGGTCACACAGATGATCCCTGAACTCATTTCGGGTTTACAAAGTTCAACCTCTTCTGTCCATTAAACCTCCAATTTTAGATGAGAGAAAAAGAAAACTAAAGCCGAATGAAAGAACTCCATTACAAAAGGTGTCTTCCATGTTCTTCCAAAATGAGACGTGGGCAGTGGTAATGGGTTTTAAATTGTTCATTTCCGACTCTCATTCATGGTGCACAGTGCTACCCACAACTCTCTCTGTTTAAATGGCAATGCTGTTGCTGTGCGTGATATCAACTATTTTGCTTTTCATCTATATTTCTCCAAATCCTCACCCTTTAAAGACATTTCGGTAAACCCAAAAATGAAACGTGTTCATATTTTTATTGTTTTATTTTGTTTTATAAATAAATAAAATTATATAAATGTGTAAAAATGTAAGTAATGAGAGTAATGAAGCAATGTTAGAAGCTTGATCAGTGTCATTCTTATTGTTTACTGTTTAATGTCAGAATTCCCCTGAACTTCCTCTTTGAATTACTTTGTTGGGAAACTCAAATGTGTGTGCAACTGTCTCTTGCAAAGTGGATGTAAAGATCAGTTTCAATTGCTTAACGTTTATCACTGGTCAAATGTATGGAGATCACTGACCTAATAAACATCTGAACTAACTTTCTGTATATGTGTTTGTGTATCCAGGAGGTTTCTCCATGGTGTTTCTGGCCCGCACACACAGTGGAGTAAGATGTGCCCTGAAAAGGATGTATGTGAACAATGTCCACGATCTGAACATATTCAAGCGGGAGATCACAATCATGGTGAGGATGTTTTTTTGTTTTTTTTTGGTCGAGTACATCAATACATCACATTTAAAAAATGTTTTTTTTTATTTGTCCCCCTAGAAAGAGTTGTCGGGCCACAAGAACATTGTGCGGTATCTGGACTCAACCACCAATGCAGTTGGAGACAGCGTATGGGAGGTTCTGATTCTGATGGAGTATTGCAAGGGTAATGGGGCTTTAAACCAAACTATTTTCTATACATTACGCACTCTAAACATTGTCCTCTGTGTGATTTTAAAATTCCTGAAATACAAGCTCATACTTGCATCACAGTATGTTCCTCTGACTGTAAAAACATTTGTTGTTTGACTTTATAATCTTAAAGTGAAATACTTTGACAAAGGGAACAACTTGAACAGTGCAGCTGTAAATATGAACAAATAAATAAATATTTATACTTTGATTTTCACATGCTTTTTTAGAGGCAGCTGTTTTAAATAACTGTTAACAGAACTTAACAGTTTCCAGTATTTCTGACTAAGAGCCAGTACTTGGTTTGCAGTTTAACTAGTACATTGCATTGAGGCCTTGAATTTATCTGGTTTCTGCAGCCAACTGAATTGCAGCCAATTGATCCAACTGTTACTATTGTTCAAAAAAACTAAAACTATTACATTTACATTTAATCAGTTAGCAGATGCTTTTATCCAAAGCAAATTATAAATGAGGACAAAAGAAGCAATCAAGCCAACAAAAGAGCAACAATATATAAGTGCTGTGAAAAGTCCTGGTTAGTCAAATGCTTTACATGTAGCAAGGTTTTTTGTTTTATAATAAATAAGAAAACAAGTAGATAGAATAGAAAAAGAATAGAGAATGGTAGTGTTAGAGGGTGAAGTAATAAATAAAAAGAAAACAAGTAGATAAAATAGAAATGAAATAAAATACATTTACATTTTTTTTTTTTTGCTCATTCACAAGATTAATACTTTTTTTCTTTTTTTTTTTAAACCTCATTCAAAATATTAATAAATACTGTACTAGTATTTAAATAATACTGAAAAAACATTGAACAAATCTGGATTTAATGGATTATCTCAAGCCTTTGGTTTTCCTTTCCCCTCCAATCTCATGATATCCCTAATCTGGTCCTGCTTTGTTTGTTGACTGAATTAATGTGTATGTGTAATGTGAATTAATTTGCCATCTAGCTGGTCAGGTGGTGAAGCAGATGAACCAACGGCTGCATGTAGGATTCACAGAAGTGGAGGTGCTCAACATATTCTGTGATGCCTGTGAAGCTGTTGCCAGACTCCACCAGTGTAAAACTCCAATTATTCACAGGGACCTAAAGGTACAGTACAGAAAATGCTTTAATAAGACAACTACAGTATATTTCTAAGCAATGACAATGTAAATGATTTGCCTACAGTTCATTCCCAACCATTTAACTGGTTCATTAAAGGTGTGAAGCTGTAGACACAAGTACAGACGTGTGGTGTTTTTTGTCTGTGTGATTTCATAAATTTTGGAAATCACTCTTTTCTCTGACTGTATTTGCCTAGCTGAAAAGGTAAATTGAGGACACTCCTTGACAGTTTAGGAAACCATGTGCTGACTGTTCCAGTTTAACACAGTAATACTACACATGATCTCCCAAACCAATTACTCTGCTCACAAACATTATTAATGGCAAGCATTAGCAAAACACAGGCAAAGACAGGCATGCTATGCTGTGTCTGTGAAAAACAGCAGAGCTTGAAAGAAGCAAAGCCGCCCTTTTTTTGGCAGAAAAGTGTGGGAACAGGCCAGTGATGCCATTCAAATGAACACTTTTTCCCACCAGTCAAAACTAATCACGGTCTAAAATAATTGGGAAATTATTGAACACTGATGTGGAAGAAATTTGTTTACTCCTTTGTCATAGAGGGATTTCCTCATGCAGGGCTGTTGTTTTTCATATAACATAAGGACCCCTGGTTGTCAAGAGCCAAAAAAGATGTTAATGTACTGTAATAGTCAATTCAAGTCTACTAAAGACATATTATTTGTGTGGAAAGTTTTGATTGTTTTTGTTAAAATATTATTTTGCAGTATAACCATTTTGACACATAATGTGCAGGATCTCATTATTGTCCCCTTCTCTCCAAGAAGCATGTATGTTTTCTAAACACTTAATCAAGATGTTCCAAATTGACTAGTTGTAACCGGTTTACTTCCTCTTATGCATTTAAAGCATTAACCCATTTAATCCCATGGGTTACAGTTGTGACATTTAGCTTGAAGGTTCGAAAGGGAGTTGATGTATTTACACATTGTCAATAAAGAGTGCGGACTGTTTTTAATTGAGAGATTTTGTAGGTGTAAGTATCAAGTTTATGACTTTTAAAAATGGCTGTGTATAATGTAATGTGTATAACGTGTATATATAAAGTACTTCATTAAATTTCCGTCTTCCTCTTTCACTTGAATGTCTGAATTTTAGCGGTTGGACGTAGTAACAAAGATCACCAACAGGCGTGTGTGTGTGTGTTATGACAGGTAGAAAACATCCTCTTAAATGACCAGGGAAACTACGTCTTGTGTGACTTTGGAAGTGCCACACACAAAGTTCTTCTTCCACATAAAGATGGAATAAGTGCGGTGGAGGATGAGATCAAGAAGTAAGAATTTCTACTGAACCGTGTGGAGCTGAAACAACAGGAATTTACAAATAGTACTTTTGTGTGTTGTACTTTTTTATTTTTATTTTATTTTTTATTTTTTTATACTTACTTGCACTGTTTGTATAGTTTGGGAAAACATCAAGCACTATTACTGCTTACTATTACATGGTTCTCTAGACTACTTGCTCAAGAAACATTTCTCATCAAAGTTAAAATAGTTAGTACTGCTTAATATTTTCATGAAAACATGCTACATTTTTTCAGGATTTTTTACTAAATAGAACAGCAGAGCAGCATTTATTTGAAATAAAGAATCTTTTCTAACATTGTAAATATCTTTATTTTCAATTGAATGTGTTCTTGCTAAACAGTATTAAATTCTTGGGGGGAAAAAACCCCGCGGATCCAGACTTGGTAGTGTGTATGAGAGAATGCTATGCATTGTAGTTTTATAGAGTGTCACACTTATGCATATTGTAGTGGACAAAATAACAGAATATGAGCGTTGCCTCAGAGTAGCAGTGGATTTGCTCTGTTGTGAAGCTCATTGGTGGATCAAATTTTTATTTTGTCCCTGTAATCTGGAGGAATTTACTAAATGTTGTAAGCTTACCTACATGGTGTAATTTCTTGTTCCTAGTTCTGGCGGCAGAAAATTAAGGCTTTAAAACCTTCCATTATTTTCCATTCTTCTCTGCTTAGGTACACGACTCTGTCATACCGTGCCCCAGAGATGATTAACTTGTACCAAGGGAAAGCCATCACCACAAAGGCTGATATCTGGGTAGGCACTGAACACAAACATGCACACGCACATTCTCCCAGTCTCTCTCTCCCTCATCCCCACCCACTCATTCTCTTTTATTTCTCTCTTTTTCACTCTATCTCATGTTATTCTCCAGCACATTGCACAAGCTGGAGAGCTGGTTTGGTCAGACTGACACAGCAGACACCGATGCCAAACCGGTTTCCTCCATAAATGAGGGCTCTCAGGGGTGTGCTTTACAGCCATCCTTGAAATCCTGGCTTTGTTTCAAAATTGATCCTTTTGTTGATGTTTTGCTTTGTCATGAAAAATCGAGGCATGTATTAGGGCGCAGTGGTGTAGAAATAAGTAGATTTAGTTTTTTCAGTACTGTAACAAGACATGTTTACTAGAGCTGAGGAGCAGTGTTATGTGCATGTGTGCCTGATGGAAAGCAGTAAAGAAAAGGGCTTCCTGATTTCTGGCAGTGTTGTAAAAACAGAAATGAGGGCCTCATGAAGGCATACTTCCTCTTTATCATGCTGTGAAAGGTAGCTTAGCCTCATTTCACTGCTCTTCCTTCCAAATAAATGCTGGACAGAACCGAAAAGAAACTGCCTACCCATAGTTCCATGATAGTCCTTCAATGGAATGGTCTCATTGTGCTAAATTTCACCAGTGCAGATGGTTGCACTTCATGGTCATCGTGTCAGAACTTGCTCTGGTAGGAAGAGGAAATGTATGACAATACTTCCTTCCCATTTGCTGCATCTGAAAATAGAAAGAATTCTCAGAATTCATCTCACACAACATAGAGCAGCTGTCAGCCGTTATAAGTGTTGTCACGGTGCAGTGTTTTCTTATTAGAGCAATGAAACCTGATGTATTGAATGTTCTTGTGTGGAATTACAGTTTCTTGTTTTCTCTCTCTTTCCCAGGCACTTGGATGCTTGTTGTACAAGCTGTGTTTCTTCACACTTCCATTTGGGGAGAGTCAAGTTGCCATATGTGACGGAACCTTTGCTGTTCCGGACGGTTCAAAATTCTCCTCGAAGTTGCACTGTTTAATCAGTAAGCAGCTTTCAGATATTCCCAAGAGATTTCAAATTATTTTGTGGAAGATGGTGTACTTCGAGTGTGTACTCAAGGGCTGTGGTGGAGTTTGATTTTAAGTTAGACAATAGCTCCACCCTCTGGTTGTATAGAGGTACTGGACAATTGTATCCCAGCTCCTCTCAAAGAGAGAGCTCACCCAAAAATGGCAATTCTTTTATCATTTTCTCATCCTCGTGTCATTCCAAACCCAAATGACTATGACTTGCCCATATAATGGAAGTCACTAGTGGCCAAACTGTTGGATACCGACATTCCCTTTTGTGATCCACAGAAGAAAGTAAAGCATACATGACTATGAGTAAATGACAGAACATTTTTGTGTGAACTATCCTTTTAATAAAGAGTTCATGGGCTGTAGATATGAATGACTGAATGTTCTTTTTTTTTGGGTAAGCTTCTCCTAAAGGCGTACTTTTGTACATTGTACATTAGCACCCTTAACTGACCTGATAACTCCCCCCCCAGGATACATGTTGGAGCCTGATCAAGAAAAAAGACCTGACATCTATCAGGTTTCTTACTTTGCCTTTCGGTTAGCTGGAAAGGAGTGTCCAGTGCCAAATCTTTTTGTAAGTTACCTCTCACAATTTAATTGTTGAATTTAAAGTTTTGATTCAGAATTATAAATAATTAATGAGTGTTTGTGGGTTTTTTGCCACACAGAACTCTCCCCTTCCCACCTCATTGCCAGAGCCCCTTACTGCTAGTGATATTGCTGCTAAAAAGAGCCTGACAAAAGCCAGGTAACATTTTAGTGCTTTGTATGTGACATTCAGATTGTTCGAATCCAACTAACCATTTGAGTATCCTATTTTCACCTTATGTTTTCATTAGAATAACCGATTCAGTTGGACCAACAGAAACGTCAATTGCACCCAGACAAAGACCCAAAGCTGCAAATAGTAATGTTTTGCCTTTGTCCACCTCTGTAACTCCTGTGAAAATGACTGTATCCTCAGGTACGGTTAGCAACGGCCAGAAAGGTGAGCATTATTATATACATTTTCTTAAATACGGTCTGTGTTCTTTTTTTTTCACTTTGGAGACATTAGCTTTGACTGTATGTGTGTGCTTGTCTCAGCTTCTGGAAACGGGCAGCAGTCGGCTGCACAGATGCCGAACAGCAGTCAGCAGAACAGAGTGTTACAGCAGCTGCAGCCTGGAGACCTACGACTGCAACAGCTTCATCATCATCAACAACAACAACAACAGCAGCAGCAGCAGCAGCACAATATACACCATCAACAGCAAGTCACTGCACAGCAGCTACAGTACATGCAACAGGTAATTAGTGGCTCAGGGGGTCAAGACCAATGTGAAGCAGCTTTTGGCTCTTAAGTTTAAACTAATTTCTTGCAGGTCTTTCAAAATGATCATATTTAGGCACAATGTGTGTATAGTGAATTTTTATATGGCTCGGTTAAATAATTGAGGAAAGTCCCAGTGGCATTAATAGTTTGTGTGTGTGTGTGTGTGTTAGAGCGTGATCTGTTGTGACAGTCAGTTGGTTCTTCTTTGGATTGATCATTGTCATCTGTTTATGAGCACATGACTACATTGTTTAAACAATAAACAACCTTGAATATGGTGGAACTGTTTACATTCAGTTTACATTCTTTTTTAGGTGCCTATACAAGTAACCGGTGATGAGATGATATTATTTTCATATTAAATATATTATATTTTAATCATTTTTTAAAATATTTTTAATATTTCATTTTAAAGGAATGACTTGAATTTAATAAGTATTACATTTATAAATTAAGATCTGTGACCTATAATGCAATCTGTAAATCCACAATAATTAATTTGCCAATATTATCTCTTGGCATTGCAGCTCTACACACACAGGTGGCGCTGTGTGCTTTTAATTTGACTATTAATGCACAGCTGCTGGTTCTCTGATTAATCATACAGATCTCTTCTTCTGTGATGTACAATTGAGCGAAACAGATTATCTAAGAAGAAAAAAATGTGGAGTGGAGAATTGTTTGCTATCCATTGGTTGTTGATCAAATATGGCAGATCTGAATGTGAGCTTGCAGTTGACTGTAAAGCAACAGAGTTTAAGATGATTAAATTATTGAAGAAGTCTGGCACATGTCACCACAAACAGGTCTATTAAGATCAATAACATAACATGCATTTAGAAAATGTAGCATTTTCAAAAGAAATTCAAATTACCAGCAATATTAAAGGCATGGCACAGACAGCCAAATTTTATTAACAGTCCATCTTGCCAGTGGTGAATTTCTCCTATTATTAAATGAAACGCTACATGCTCACAGCAACTGATGAAAACATTTACTCGTTTGCTGCTCCATTAAAAAAACAAACAACAGTAAACTGCATCACTCTCTTGTCAGGCCAGTGCTCTTCCTGCTAGCAAAGAAATTGGCGGATCTGTCATGAACTGCAGTGTTATCACTCTGTGTAAACAACATGTTTAATGTCTTGTTGTCTGGAGTTCAAGCCCGCTGCCCTGAATTTTAAATGCACTTTATGCGATGGTAAATGATCAACCTTGTGACAATACTGTTACTAAATATTGAGAAGCATAAATTAAACTCCCACGCTCATCACGACTGTCCACTGACATTACTCTCTCTCTCTTTTTCACAGTATCATCAGGCCATGCAGCAGAGCCTTCAGATGCAGCAGCAGCATATGCTTCAGCAGCACATGATGCAGCAGCCCATATATCAATCCCAGCAGCAACAGCAGGCTCACTACACTGCCCTGGTGAGACGTCTCATACACCTGGAGCATTAGTGGCAGGACCATTTGTTTATTTTTTAAATGGGAGAATTGCCAGATTTTAAACGGATGCAGTTCTAATAAAGGAGAGATTTATAAATGAATGTTGTGAAGACATGTAAAATGCGTTCAGGAGCATGGCGCTGCTTGTAAATGTAAATTTAGCCACTATGTGTATGTCAGTAGGTTATGTTGTATATTGTATTTAATTAATCATTTTTCCTGGAAGTCTGAAATTAGACCGTCTTTGCCTTAAATACTCATTTGGCCCCACTAACTGAAGCAGTCTTCTGTGCCAAACTGTTTCTCTATCCAAGTGAATGTCGCCCAATCATAACCGTCAATAATTCCTTTGAATTGTATTTACGCTAAAACGGGAAATGTTGTTAACTGACTTGCGCTAAATACATAATGTTAAGGCGGAGCAATTTTTAGCTCATTTTCCACCGAATGGTTACCATCTGTTTAATTTCAGATGCAATCTGCTCCATGCAAAACCATCAGGGGATTGAATGGGGTGGTGAAATCGACCGATTCTCTGTGTTAAATCGTAACATATGAGGCAATTACACTGTAGGGAAATTCGAAGGCCTCTGTGGCGCTCTTTCTGTCTGTGTGTCTCTTTCTATCTCCCTGAGTCATCAATGCCATTTTGTATAGGAAAAGCACACTTTTCTCTGTGTTAAGCAAAAGTTAAGGAAGGGATGATACACAGTGTTCTATTTAGTCATTATCACAAAATACCCAGGATGACCAGGTCTTGTTACCCTGAAGGGTTTTACAATATGCAATACCGCATATTATATCTTGCTTATTACAAATCTACTCGCAAATTAATAAATAATAATGGAAATGTAAGTGAAATATCGTTTCGGTTTTCTTTCAGTTTTTTTGTAAATCCATTGCATCATATAACATCAAACGTTCAGCCTAGCAACACAATAGATGCTGCTGTGTGATACAAGAGACACGAAAGTAGCACCATTATGTTGTCAAACTAAAAATCTAAAGATTGAGCATTGGCACACCCCAGCAGCCATGGTTAAAACCTGCAGCAGTTTACTAAATTGAGTTTATTTGCCTTACAGATGCATCAGTACCAGCAGGCCTTTGTTCAGCAGCAGCAGCAGCAGCAATGTGCTCCAGTCCAACAGGTGCCCTATATCTCCCCTCTGGAGTTCCAGACCCCACTGGGCTCGTATAACCCTGCAGGACCTTCTCCAGTAGAGACACCCTTCGCTAACATCAGGCAAGCACTTTGGACATTATTACCGATGTCCTTCTCCATAATCAGTCAGTCACACTGAGTGAAAATTACTTTGTCACATTGCTGTTGTCATAGAATTTCACAGTAGAATGTACATTACCATTCAAAAATATGAGGTTGGTAAGATTTTTTTAATGTTTCATTTTGTTTTATGAAATATTTATGTTATGCTTACCCAGGATACTTTTTTTTTTTTTTGATCAGAAACACAGAAAAACTGTAGTATTATGAAATATTATTACACTTAATAAAAATAACTGTTTAGTATTTTAATATACTTTTAAAATATAATTTATTCCTGTGATGGCAAAGCTGAATTTCCAGCAGCCATTACTTCAGCCTTCAGTGTCACATGATCCTTCACAAATCATTCTAATATGCTGATTTGGATTGTCAATGTTGAAAATGGTTGTTTAATGTTTTTGTGGAAATTCTAAATCTTTATTTGAATTATAAATCTTTTGTAACATTTATAAATGTCTGTTACTGTCACTTTTGATCAATTTACTAGCTGATATATTATATAACTAAATAAAAGCATTGATTTCTCTATCTTACTGACCCTCTTTTGAACAGTAGTGTATACCCGTCTAATTTTTCACATTAGAACGGATGTGGCCATTTATAAATTTAATGTGTCTGGCTTCCGGTGTCATTCGCTTCCAGTTATTTTTAGCTGTTATGCTGCTTGGAAACTGCAAACTGGTATTTTTTACCATATTATTTTACTGTATTTCCTTAATTATAAACACACACCGATTTGTAGAGCATACAATTTTACTGTTTACTGCACTTCGATATTCTTCTCGTTATTTTCCCATAGTGGGTAATGAATCGCAAGTCTTGCACATTCACAGTAAACAGCTTACTTAAGTGTTGAAAAATAAGGAGAATACAGAGTAGTTTGAATAGCACTGTTACACACACACAAAGAACCTTTGTTATACAGTGCAAGTCATCAAAAGTGAACAGTGCTGTGTATATATTGACTCATTAACGTATATCTCTTTAAATGTCTGACATTTTATCTTTTTCTGTTGTAGTAGAAACCCAGTGTCCACTGTGGATGTCATGAGCCCTCCTCCCCAGACTGTCAATAGCCCTCCTGATATGTCTGATTGGAACCCATTTGGAGAAGACAATTTCTCCAAACTCACAGAAGAGGAGCTTCTCGATCGAGAGTTCGACCTTCTAAGAGCAAGCAAGTGTCTCTGTTTCTTTTTGTGTTTCTGTTCCTTGGAGTCCGTAGAATTGCATCCAGATGTCCATCCTATTGTAGTACTCTATTCTACACCCTCTCCAGCAGAGGGCATACACATCCTGATTTATTCTTACACTAACAATTTCTACATGTCCGCCACACTTCTTGCCCACAGAAAAGCCGGTAGAGCGATCTGTCAGTATGGAGGCCAGCAGCATAGACAGACAGCAGCCGGTACTGCAGCCCTCTCTCCCTGAGGATCCATTTGGCTCTGTGCCCTTCCTGGCCAACGCAGGCAAGTTCTAGCAGCCGGCTCTCAAAGGATCCTCACCAAAGTTCCCTGTATACCGTCCTCCTCCTCTCTCCTCATATCTGTGCTCCCCTATTCCTGCTCTTCCCGACCCCTTTCTGTCTCTCTGCTCGCTGGATGTGGCTGCTCTACACCACATATCACTGTCACATCTGGAGTCGGGAGACAACCAAAATCAATGTTACCGTTTTTCCTTAAACCACTTTAAATGCATACATTTAGACGGTTACAGTCTTGTCATTATTTAAACTCTGTATGTCTTAGAAAACCATTTTTGTTTTTATTTCTCACTGTTCATAAGGAGTAGATGAGAGAGAAATTTAATAAAACACTAAATATCTGATACATGCATAGGTTTAGATATTATATATAGATAGATAGTCCCTCCCCAACAGGCTGGAAATAGTAAATAGTAAATGCAAGCATAGAAATAGAGAGAATTTGCAGATTTAAAAAAATGTATATGTATCATTTGGAACTATAAGCGATAATAAGAAATATAGACTTAAGTTTTTTCTTTTTTTTTTTTAATTCTTGGGATTTATACTTCACAAAACCACAGCTTTATAGCACCTCCATGCTTGTTGCTGGTGCCTTTTTTTATACCTGCTGTTATTATTTGTTGTTTTTTCAAGCTTTAACTTTTGTTTGTCTTTGCACTTGCAATATTATAGTAGTAAATTTGTGCTATGATCTTTTCACATTTTAATAAGTTTAGTTTTAATCAAATAGTTTGAGGTAACTCCTATATGGTGGTGCAGTTCCACTGCAGTATGTATAAGTGAACTGTACTCTGGACCTTTTGTCGATTTAGATTTAGATTTTTTTTTTTTTTTTTTTTTTGCTCAGGAATCAGGACTAACATTTTTATTTCAACATGTTTATATTATGCAGAGCAGGAAAGTGTGTTTCCATTAGTTGGAAAAGAGAATGCACAAGTTTAAGGGAAATTTCTGTCTTTTTTCTATTATTTTGGCATTTACTTTTTTTTTTTTTCTTTTTTTTTTTGTCAAAGGCATCAAGTTGGCATGATAGAATAGATTTTCATATTCTTGAGCAACCTAATTTTTTTTCTTTTTTCTTTACTTCAGAGCTACATTTGTGCTTGATAGCAAGTTCTTGATAGAAACAGTGAGTGCCAGAAGTTCTCAGGTACAATTTCTATGGACCTCAAACCATAGAAAATTTGCAGCGTTCCTCATATTCACTTTGTTTATTTGTAAACATGCCAATTTTTCATGGAGTTGAACACAAGTCTCTCTCCTCCAGTGTTGGCTTTAAATTCCTCATTGAGACTTGTTTTTCCTTTCGTAATTTACTGTGAAGATACTTTAAGTTGCCAATTTAGGGAACATTGGCAGGTTAACTTGGAGTGAGGTAAGCCGAATAATCAGAAACTGAGAAAAAAAGAGTTGGCAGCCCTTTTTTTCTTTCTTTTGCATAATTTGTTTTATTATTATGTAGCCTATGCTAGAACACTTTTCTGGTCACAGATGATGTTTTCCATAGAAAACGCTATGTCTAAGAATGTATGAGCCTTTTTACATGTTAACACTGGTTGTCACACCACAGACACATCACATCACATCATTTGTTGCTGTCTCATTCATAATGGCAGCATTGAGCCTTAATTAATGGATTCATTGTCAGCACATGCATTTAGAGGTACTTGCTCAGTGCATTTAGTAATAGTTTACATGAAGGGCTTACCATAATGTTTACCGAACTTTTATTTTCACAACGGTAAGTTGACCATAATGTTTAGTGAATTCGTGTTCTGGATTCCTTATTTTATGTACTCACTCATCTCATCACCCACTCAAGTTACTTTGCTTTATCAGAACATGTCTGTTAACATTTTGTGTGTGTTTTTTTTTAAAGTTTAATGTGTTTGTAACCATTCTGTATTAGATAAAGACAGCCATTTTCAGAGACATCTTGACTGAGTGGGATATTGGTGGACAGTTAAAACTGAGACTTGTGAACACAACTTGTATTAAAAGTCTTTAGAGCCATATTGTGAACTATTGTGCAAGTGTAAGCAGAACAGTTGTTGAGGATGACTGACTAAACCCACTTGCATTTAAATTGGAGTTATAGGTTACTTTTGTTTTTAGTCTTTCTTTTTTAATTTTGTTGACGCTAATACTAAAAGTGCACAGGTGACATTTTATCCTATAACAGCTTTCATTTCAAGCCTTATGTTGCCTGAGAGATCATGGTACAAGAGTCTTAGCTGTGTAACACACTGTTTGTTATGTTGCATATGTTCCTATAGATGACAGAGGTTCATAGCTCCTCCATTCCTCAGTGACTTCTCATCTGTACATACATGCATACATACAGCATCAGTTGCATAAGCTGTTAATGTTCAGTATCCAATTGACAAACCGATGTAAATACTCATGTATCATAATGTATAACTGAATGTTTCTTTATACAATGCTAATTATAAATAAAGCTTATTTAAAAGCAGTGTTATATTTGTTGATTTTTGTTATAGAAGCTCATATCAGGAGCTTTTGACTAATGCTTCGAGTATAAGAGGTTCTGATGTCTTCCACCTTTATGCCACAAGAGCAAGATGATCCTCCTTTTCTATAATTAGCATGGCTGTCTTTGTCTAACTGTTTATTCTAAACAATCTAGTTCATTTATTTTGGAAAAGCATAATGTTAACACCATGTTCATACCAAAAATGTTTATATAAAGACAAAGATGTTGCAACACTTTAATGAAGTAGTGTAAACATGCCACCTTTGACACTGACTTTTTTTTTTTTTTTAAACAGTGTAAACATTATATACTGTCAGTCTGAGGTTTTATTTCAGCATTAATGCCAGCATTAAATTTACAATTAATGTAAAGTATATAGAATTTAACACAAAAGAATATGTAAAATACTCTCTTGGAGCATAGCATAAGGTTTTACTCTGTCAGATCTAAAAAGTGCATGCGAAAGATTATGTAATGGTTGAATGGGATACTATTGGATTACCTCTTTTGATTAAAATGTGGCTGTGAAAACATCCTTAAATCTAGTATATGCAAAGTATATGGTTATGTATGAGGACCAATTATGTTTTGGAGCTTTCTTGTTGGTTTGTATGCTTAATCTGGTCTTTGGAGGGGGAAGCATAATAAAATGGCTCAAACTATAGAATGAGCATAATCTCTCTTTATGAACTCTGTTCAAATATTCTGTTTGCCTGGTAAAGTTGCATGTAGAACAGAGGCACTCGGACGTAATGAGGTAAGAGACAATTGAACTATTGAAGCATATCATGACTGTGTCCGTAAATCATTTGCATATATTGTGAAGACAAAAAGACAATCAGCTTAGCATCTGCTGAGCCGGGGAAGGGAGGTCTGGGTAATCCACTGGAAGGGTATGTAGCTTTCAGAGTAATGTGACATTTCCATTATGTTCCCTATTCAAGCAAAGCAGGAAGAGGTCTGGACATCCACATGCTATGGCTGTTTTTACTAGAGCCGTGATCAGCATGTAATCGGATGGGCCTGGAAAAGAACACTCAATAAATGTCTTCTTCTGGTTGCGATCTTCTTATATGATTAAGGATGGTCCATTATGCTGCGCTGTGGATTGTTGTATTCCAGGAGGTAGGCGTGATTAGATGTGTTGTAATCCGGACTCTCTAAACAGTCTGCTCGTATATTTTTTTCCACTAAGCTTTGTATTTCTTTGAAAAAGCATCACAGTTTCTTTTCCTTCCATGCTGTTCTTGCTCTACTGTCACCCCCCCTTCCCCCAAGCGCTGTTCTTGCCTGTCCTGTTATGACTATAATTATTGTAGTAGAAGTAGATGTTGTTATTTAATTAGTTATTTAACTTTGTTTTATTTATATATTTTTGAACTTCATCATATTCATAGTACCAGGTTTGGCTAATCTTGTGTCTCGCTCTGCCAGTTTGGATGGATCTGTTGATAACAGATCCGCAGCTCTGCCTGCTCAGCAGGGGGAGGATGGCAATGCCTAGCCATGTTGAGAATTTCAGTCTTTTGAAATTAGACAAATATCTCAATAATTATTCATGTTGACAAATATTGTGATACGCTGTAGCAAGATACACTAGTTTAATTACAGGAGAAACAAATAATAAATAGTGTATCTCACAAGTCAGTTCTTTTGTAAGATTTGAATAATGCCTGAGGTTAAAAATGTATCTTTCAAGCACTTAGTCAGGTGATTTTTTTGCAGGAAAAGTGAAGGTTTTTGAATATAATTTGCATATAATACGTAGTTGTTTCATCTCTGTGTCAATACACATAGTAGTACAAATTTGCTTTGTCTTTAAAAATTTGTAAATGTAAAATTACTTAAATTAAAAAGATTAAGTCATCATTACACAAAAAAAACAAAATAAAACTATAATTATAGCTTTAACGGTATTAAATAATGATGCTGCTTATATTTTGGATTAGGTTATTGTAGTTGTATTGTGTACATTTTATATTTTTTTTTCTTTTCGTTTTTCTCGTCATCTCTTCAATTATCTTTAGTTTTGTTTTTATCATTGTCAGTTTAGTTTGACTTCATTTTCCAAAGTCTAATAGTTTCACTTTATTTACATTTAGTTTTTGTATTTTGGTCAAATTTAAATGCGCCAACTGGTTTAGTATTACTGCTATTTCTAGTAGCATCATGTTTTTAATATAATGTAAAGATTGTAATAGTTGTAAAGATTAAGTATTCTGATATACTGTGTATATTATAAAAAAAAAACTTATTTGTTTATATTTTGGTTAGTTCTGGAGTCTGTTTTGGACTCACCATTTCATTCACTCTTATCCTTAAACGTTCTGTAGTAGGTTTGTATGTCTGTTCTTAGCCTTCTTTTTAATGCTCTCAGTTGTGGCTGTTGTTGTTGTTACAAGGGTGGAATAATAGTAAGCATATTCAGTTTCTATAGGAAAGGCACTAGTTCCACTGAGAGCATATTAAAGTCACATGCTGTCTTTATCAGACATTTATCGTCAACTTTGTGTGTTCATTTAGCAGGAGCTGGTGTGCTGACAGAGAATCCTGTTGAGAAGCATCCTGTTGTGACTGTTCCAGCCACACAAGACACAACCCTGCCATCAGTCAAAGAACACAAACCTGCAAAAAAAAGTAGCTCCACTAGTTCACTGCCTCAGAAAGCAGGCGAGGAATCAGACAGTGATTTCGAGTCTGACCCGCCCTCCCCCAAAAGCAGTGAAGATGAAGAGGCGGAAGAGGAGGAAGGTCTCAACAGTGAACACGAAGACACCGAACCTGAGAACCTGGGTCAGAGGCCGTTACTCATGGACTCTGAGGAAGAGATAGAGGAAGAGGAGGACAAGCACAGCTCAGACTCAGATTGTGACTCTAGGAAAGCAAAACTTGGGGTGGCGAATGACAAAGCTGCGGTTTTTCCTCCGAGAACTGTGAAAGCTGAATCTGGAGCCAGTGTGATCACTCCTCCCAACTCGCCAAGCGTCGCCATGCCTGTCATGAGCATTGTGGATGTGTTTGGTGCTGTTCCTTTTGTTGGTAGTGGTCAGCCCAGAGTGTCACCGGAGAGCTCAGATATTTTTGCCAAAGCCCCTTTCAGGCAGGCTAGCCAGGAGAACGCTGCGGAAGAGATTGATGTATTCACCAAAGCTCCTTTCAACAGAAACCTCTCCAGGTCCAGCAGGAGTGGCGATGGACCCAGTGGCCAGACACCACCCGTTTCTCCTGACAGCGTGGATGTATTCGGATTCTCGCCTTTCCAACCTGGCCACGTAATACCCACTTCTATGAATCAAGAGGATGTTTTTGGCCAAGCACCTTTTGACGAAGCAGCCAGTCCCCAGCAACAAAGGCAGAAGCAGCGCAGTCTTCAGAAACTCACCTCACGGCAAAGGCGCACCAAGCAGGAGGCCAGTGGAGGCAATGGGAAGCGACACCACAGCACGCCCACCGGCGGCAGGAAGAGCAACAAACCCAGTTTCCGTACCCCCGAACGGGTGCGAAGGCACAAGAAAGTGGGCAGACGGGACTCGCAGAGCAGCAACGAGTTCCTCAGCACATCCGACTCCAAAGAGAACATCAGTATTTCTCTGGGCGAGGTGATGGAAAAAGGAGCTGCTTTACCCCCGGAGGAGGTCTTGTTGGATCCGTTTGGAGCCAAGCCTTTTCATCCACAAGATGGCAGTCGACACAGTCAGCACCAGAGCTTGGGAGACAACAAAAGTGAGATCAATTCGACCAACGGTAGGCCAAGAACCAGCTCCCTACATGGCGTGTTTGATGGAAATAAGATAGATGACTTTGGAGCAGTACCTTTCACAGAATTCGTGGTCCAAAGCGGAGCTCCGCAAACCCCACAAATGGATCTCGACCCTTTCGGAGCCGCACCTTTCCCCTCAAAGCAGTGAATGTCTTGTCTTCCAGCACACACACACACACACACACACACACACTGCTACATTATGCAAAGTCCAAGCAGCCTTTTGAAACGTCTTTAACGGACAGCAGCTTTGTGCTGTGATCTCTGTGTATGTGCAGCCCATCGGGACATAGGCCTTTAAACTAGATAACATTCAACTTTTGTAGTTTTTCAAGTATTTTAATACCTAACTGGACAGCTAAAACACCTCTTTTCCTTTTGGTGACTTAAACCTGTGGTTGATGGATGCTTTCAAATAGGCTTTTGAAGCATATTCTTTAGCCTTTACATGCTAGAAAGCCTTCTATGCTGCATTTCAATAAGCGCTCTGCTCAGTAAAAAAAACAACAAAAAAACAGTGGAGATGTGTGTATAATCCTTTGTTTTAATAGGATTAAGAGGAAAATACCAATGTAGAACAGCATTTTGATTAAGTTTGTACTCCATTGTTGACCACTGAGTTGGTATAACTCTTATCTACCAACATAAACACCATAAAGCCTTATCTGGGTATTCCCCACCCTGCTTAACAGTACCTCGAATACACATTGGCTGTAGTAGCCCGTTTGTGTCAATGGAATCATCTGAGTGTAGGCCTTCTCCATTTTAATGTCATTCACATAGACAATTTTATGCATATTTTTACATTTTTTTTAAGAACGTCACAATGTCTATGTACATGAAAAGGGACTTGATTTAATGTTCCCTTTAGTAAACTGACCACACAAGAGAAGTAAAACTTGCAGTTTATTAGACGATGTTGTAACTCGCATAGAAATAGTTCTCCAACCTGAACTTAACATATTTGATGTTTTCAAATGATTAGGTGTCCAGCACGTCTGTAACCTACAATCATGAACAATTAGCTCTTGTGGAAAGGGAAAAGAATTAAAGAATGAGCTCATTACAATTTTGCCTATTTATATACCAGTCAGTTGTTTGAAGCAATTTTAAAATTCAGTTTTAGTCATGAAGATTATCACAATTTTATTGATGTAAAAGGGCCATTTAGAAGATACATCTACACTCACTGAGTATCTGCAGTTGGAACATTCAAGACCAAAAAAAGCTGCTTTTCAAACATTGCAAGATTTTTTTTTTTTTTGTAGTACTACACTCTAACAATGCAATAAAAGATTTTTTGGAGATCACAAGTCCCTGTTTTTATTTATTTATTTGGTCAGTCAGATCTTTCATTAAAAGAAGTGTCATTAAAACTGCAGTTGAAAAGGGCAAAGTGAATGTTTATTCAGGTGTACCGAAGCATGCATACCCCAGCATATTACCAAAATAAGTTAAAATAGTGTTACATAATGAAGCATCATGATTCAATAACGGCTCACAAAAATAACAGCACATCACCCTACCATTAAATACTAAAAATACACATTGTGCTATGTTAAAAAAAAATGCAATTGTACAGCTGTATACAGTTCACTATTGTAAGGCAGAAAATAAACTGAAAACATGTAGCTGTATTGCACATTACAGTTCTAACTTCGTGACTTGATTTCTCAACAGATTACAAATGGATGAAATGCAATATAGAGAGTAGTGTTAAATGCATTAATTGTATGGAAGGATTTTTAAATTGCCGTTGTTAGTAACAAACTAAGCAAAAGCAAATGGTAAACAGAGTCATCTGTCTACATCATTACAAATAATACTGACGTGCATTACAAAATGGAGCAACTCGCAAAATATATTTTTTACTCGTGTAAGAGATTTGCTTATTTCACCAATCTCTGAACAATTCACTGAACAAGCCCCATCTAATCTCTTTGGTTTATTCAATGTTGTAAATAAGACTATGTGACTTAAGTATCATTGCAACTATTCTATCATGTACGTTTATTTAAAAAGTCATGTTCACACAAACCCAACAAATCAAATGTGGTACTAGTAAGCTTGTGAATCATTGAATTTTAGGTGCAAATACAAAAAGTAAACATCAGAATAGTATTGAACAGACAATTCAATACTGAATGTTTGACTATTAGCATGTAACAGACATTTTGCCCACAACCTGCATGTTACCCATTTGTACAGATGTAGAAACCCACACATGCAGACGCTGTGAAATGGTGCTTCACCTTGATTTTTAAAAGTGCTTTTAACACTGCTTACCTCAAGTGCCTTTAAATTGCAGTTATACTAAAACATCTAGGCACTTTTACAAAAATGTATAAAAAGTGTCAAAATAGATAAGACAAGTAAAAAAAAACTAAATACATACACCTTGCAATCATATCTTATAAACACTGAATGTGTTCAAGCTTTAAGATCATTTAAAATGCTATACAACATTCCTCAGTGGTGTCTCTCGATCCCGTAACTCTAGGAATGAAGAGGGTAGTCTGAGCAAGGGTGAGCGTGACGATAGTTGGTTATGAAAAGTGCAGACTGATGCCACCAGTAGAACATGAGCACTACCAATATGTGCCAGACCTGATGGCTGGAGCCCAAGTAGTTCAGCTGACCTAGAGATTACAAAAAGAGCATTAAAGCGTTAATTAACTCGTCTGAGGCTGGTCCTCTCATACAGCAGTGGAGTCCATTTAATTAAGGCAGGTGTGGCCCTTGGTTTAGTCCAAAAAAACTCTCTCTGAACAGTATAAAATTCGACATAAGTGAAATGCAACCCTGCTTCCATGTCTAGAAGCCACACTGAGCTGTGCAATTGTGAAATAAAAATGAAAGAATAAGAAATATTAACATTTCAAGTACCTGGAAAATAACGCTCTGGAACTTTGGACATGTAGAAGATGATAGCAGCTACAGCAAGTACATACATTATCAGCACTCTGGGAATAAATTCCTAGCCAAAAAAAAAAAGAAAAAAATGTGTTATATATACTTAATATACAATATATACACTGAGTACTACTATCATTATTAAGATTGAAAAATGGGTAAAAGTCTGGTAAATATTTTTTTCCATATATGGAAAAAGGCTGGCAATATTCATATCTATTTAAAAATTGTGTGGATGCCCATTACCTGGACTATGTCTGAGCTGAAACCCCCACTGAGCCAGATCCAATGAAAGGTGGGGATGAGGCCATATCCCGCCACAGCACAGAATATAACAGAGCGAAGCTTCTGCCACTTCTTGGTCAAGTAATGAGGGTGTATCTGGGCGAAGAACACTGCCAGCATCATGGCCAGAACGGTTACCAGGTACACCTGCCGCCAGTACTGCAGACAGTTACACAAACCAGACAAAAACTACATGAACCACAAACACATGGAAGTCCTCTTAATGTGCACAACACAGACAAAAAAAAAATCACTTGTTCCACAGGAAAAAAAAAACAAAAAAAAACTGGTGCACGAAAAAGCAACAGAGAAAGCGGTCTCTCTTTCTCTTGGGGCACTTGGCTGATTGAGTAGTCATCCAAAAAGCAAAGCTAAACACTTGGCAGGGGGAGAGTGGAGATGGCTCACCCACGTGTGAATGTCATATGGTGGGGAACAGGAGTGACGGAGTGGGTCCACGAACATGGCCATCTGCTTTGGGCTGGAGCAGATTTCTGCCGCATTCTGGGGCACAATAAGCCAGCACTTCCAATATGTGGGGAGAACCATGTGGAGCAGCGTGGCCAAAAGCGCTGGTGCTCGGCAAACAGCAAGTGGGAGTAGAGGGGACGAGAGCAAGCAGCTTGCTCAGGATATCCAAGATCCAAGCTTTCAGAAAACTGCACAAGAATCTTGAAACAAAGAAGATTCCACGCCAAGCGGCACCTCGTCGTTTTTATACAGGCAGTACAAAGCTGCTCCACAGGGGGTCCATTGTGCAAACTAACAGGAAAGGAGGAATAAACTATCGTACAACATAATCAAACATACTCTAGCACAGTGTTACAGTAATCTCACGGGAAATGTCAAGATGCGACAGCTCTCAGTGTGTGCACGTCTAACTTTCCTATTAAACGTTCATACTATTCCTTGCTTTTTAAGCGACAGTTCACCCAAAAATGAAAATTCTTTTATTATTTACTCACCCATGTCATTATAAACTTTCTTCTGTGAAACACAAAAGTAGGTATTTTGAAAAATGTTTATGTCCATACAATGATCTTTAAAATATCTTCTTTTGCAGAAGAGAGTTCACACGAGTGCAAGTAAATTATGCCATTAGTGTTCTTTTTGGGTGAACGAATAAATGTACTACCGCAAAAATTGAAAATACAGTAAAATGATTTTTCTGTACTTAACCCATATAATCAGTCTCTCGTTGTAGTATTCATAGCACACACACACACCAGACTGTTTTCCCCAGGAAAAGGTGAACTCTTGCTCTGTATCTGTTGCACAGGTAACATATGCCCACAACAAAAGCAGGCCAACCATCTGCTGCTAGAGACCACTGTGGGACGATACACCTCAAGCCACCTAATTAATCTACCCCTGTCCACATTGGCCATAACCGCCTATCGCACACAGTGTAGAGGCTCCCCGTGTCATTCTTATGGAACCTCTTATGGTACAAACACACACCCTGACCAGTCAGTTCCATTCCACAATAAATACACAATGACTTTTCCCATCAGTACACACTACACAGACATTAGTAATCAGCTCAAACATCACACAAAAGTATGGTCGCTTATATAAAATGTAATTCTGAGAAAGAAAGTGTGAATTGTAAAAAAAAAAAACTCAAGGAATGGTTCACCCCCCACAAAAAAAGTCATCATTTATTCACCCTCATGTCGTTCCAAACCTGTATAAGTTTGTTTCTTATGATGAACACAAAGGAAGATATTTTGAAGAACCAAACAGCTGTTGGTCCCCATTGACTTCTGTTGTAGAAAAACAATACTATGGAAGTCAGTGGGGACCATTACCACTTGATTACTAGCGTACTTCAAAATGTCTTCTTTTATGTTCAACATAAGAGAGAAACTCATACAGGTTTGGAACAACATGAAAGTGAGTAAATGAGGACAATTTTATTTGTGGGTGAACCATCCCTTTGATAGTCACAATTATTTCATGGTGGAAATAAGCTTCTATGCATAAGTAAGATAGCAGATATTATAGCAGATGCACATACGTTATTGCAGTAGAACGCATAGAACACTCCTGGAACATAACAGCCTATGATTCCTATGGAGATCCCAGCATAATCCAGTGCCATCCAGCGGCGGCTGGTTTTTTCAGAACGGTGGCAGCTAAACAGGTGATAGCCCACAGAACACAGCATGCACACCTGAGAAGACAACGTAAAGTCTTGAGATACAGACACGTGTGTAGGCCACATATGCAGATTCACATATGTTGAAAGGTTTCACAATACAATAAAAAAAAAGCTCAAAGTCGTATGATGAACCTATGCAGCCAAACAAAGATGCTATAATTATATCTTTATGAGAGAATATGCACGGGTGGTGGTAGAGGCACTTTGCCTAATCCTGATACTTGAGAGAATGGCTGCCAAGGAGAGAAGCTGCCATTTCTGTCTATAACCGATGGCACGAGAGCAACTGATAACAGATCTAGAATTAGACGGGCCTGAGTTTAGGTGATAAAATCATAAGCTTCAACTCTAATCCCTGGCAACAGTGAATGTGGAAAGCCTGATATCAAAGGCCTTCAACAGTCCAAGGATCATACAAATACTTTTTGCTGATCAAAGATCAGTTTTTATTAAAAAGGATGGAGCTGATCCAAACAAGCAACCATGGTTAGAGATTATTTGTTTGTCATGCCAAAAAACAAACTCTTTATATTTACTGCTAACTACTGTGCTAACTATTCAAGTTTAAATGGGGGCTATTAAATGCACTTCTGAGCTGCTTAAATTTCTCATCACATGATGCAAACAGCACAGACATACCTGGAAGCAGAAGAGGCCTATGGAGTAGATGACATAGTCCTCTCTGGACGCTCCTAACATAGGCAGCACTGCCAACAAGTCATAAACTCCCAGCGTGAAGAACAGGAAGAACCCCAACAGATGACTCCAGATGTTTACCGTCTCATTGGACAGAATGAGAAGGCTACAAAACAAGTGAGATTGTATTATATTAATTATAGGCTACTATAATATCTGTAAACTATGCAGAGAAGGTGGTTACAACTTACAAGACCTTCTCTTACCTTTTAATGCAAAGTCTAGAGGTCAGATAAGCTCTGTAGCCATCAGTGATGTAAGGATTTTCTCGTAGGAATCCTGGCACCTGCTCATAAGTGTACAGGCGGATTCCTCTGGGCACCAGAACTGGCCAATACTGGTAACTGCCCAGTTCAATGTATTGGGCATTCTTCAGCAGCTTCGCTGACGGCATGATGATATTATCACCCAGTCTCACAATCAGAGTCCTACAGACACACAAAGTTTAATGAATAAATGCTTTTATAAGAATATAATATATAACAAAAATTGACATGGATGTGAAATTTGATATAATACCAGTTTTAGCTGACCTCCCTTTGTTGGGATATAAAAGTAATGCTTTATTTGTGAAGTATTGACCTATTTAATCTGAGGGCAGTTTTTTATTTATTATTATTTTATATATATATATATATATATATATATATATATATATATACATACATAAAGTCATTATATCCGTTTTGTTATTTTTAACTAAAGATTTTTTTTCATTAAAATAATTTACATTTTATTAATTTAAAATAACTAAAATATAATATTAAATAAAATAGATAAAAAACAATATATATATATATATATATATATATATATATATATATATATATATATATATATATATATAACAATACACACACACACACACACACACACAAGTATATGAGAAAATTTGTGAAAAAAGAAAAAAATAGAACCTTAGTCAAAAAATTTATAATTACTAATATATTATATTAATAATTACTATAACAACATACAAGTAACAAAAATAACACTGAATAATATAAAAATAATAAAATATTATAGATAATGTAAAAAGTAAATGGAATGCTTATAATATCTATCACTACTGGGAAGTAAATGTGGTGTATGTATTGTCACGGTGTTGTGCCCAATTCTGACCCCCGCCAGATTATTACCCCCCAGTAGGTTTAGGTTTAGGATTAGGCAATCAGGTAGCGATTTCAACGAGAGGGGGTAATAATTTGGCACAACACCGGCTCAAGAAGGGTACTGTTTTTGTTCATTACTTAACTGTTAAATCGTTATTAATTAAAAAAAAAAAAAAAAGCACAAGGGCTGTAAATAACACAAATGCAAATTTCAAACCTTATTTAGAACGAAATATGTTAATAATATGAAACAAAGCTTTAGGGTGGGCTAAAGAAACAGATGCCCCATTCACTGTCCAACAAGTTGTCAAAGCTTATGGTAAACATATATACAGATACCCACAACATACAACCCTGCTGATTATATAAAATTATTTATTTAAATAAATGCAATACACTAAATGGACAAATATTTACTTTTATCGCTAAGTTCGCCATCACTGTGCTGTATCTAAAATGGATAAGCAGCTAAATGCTAATCACGTCTATCTAGTGATCTTATTTCAAAAACGGATTAAAGTGTTCGCTTAATCCTGAATTTAAACTTACCATTGATCAGATAAATGTCTGCATTGAAGAATCCGCGTTTGTGTCTGCGAGGCTCAAAAGTAATATTAGTATCCCATGTTCAGACTCCTATTAGCCCGGTGAGGGCAGCAGGAAGTGGTGCTGTGTTACTAGCTGCTAACAGGCTAATAGAGAGATTATTTCATGGCACATGTAACCTGAGGCATTAATCCCTGTCTTCTATCCGGTAATTACTTTATCAGTCCTCTTAAATTCTATATTAATATTAATAACAAACATTTTAAAATAATTTAAATTTTAGTAAAACGTTTTAATTATTCATGTTTGACCTTAAAATACAACATAAAGTGGTTTGTCACCCATTCGCTTATTTATTTATTTTTCTCCGAAAAGATTTCTTCGTTCTGAATGTTTAATCACAGTAAGTGTTTATCCGCTGTAAAAGTGTTACCAGCCACAATAGCACCCAGTTTTCATAGCATTCATTTCATAGACTGAGTTGAGACCTGTAGGTGGCAGACTGCTGTCATCACGTTTTGAAGAAGTCTTTCTCTTTTCATAAACATCTCAGGTGTAATCTTGTGTGATACTCCTCTGGGGCTAGAATCACACTTAATCTTCCCTCAGCTATTACACCCAAGATAATTACCTTCTCAAGTGGGAGTGTGTTCTTCATTAGCACTCCTAATTCACCTTTCAGCACTTCACTCTTCAACAGGCTGTCAACAGCATTGCCAAGGCAATTTGCCTGACTGCAGCAAATCCACCAAGACAGCGAAAGAGTGCCATCACATTTCTTGTTCAGGTGTTTTTACATAAAATATTTGTACTAAATTATAGCTAGTTTTTTGTTTGTTCCTCAATCCATTTGATATGTTGAACAATTTTTTTTATACACCTTGACTTAGGCCTACTACCTGACATTGAGTAGACAAGAAAAACTCCACACACAGCTGGACCTTCTCCGACCTCTTTACACTCATTCGTTTTTCCATTTCAATTCGCTCTCTCAACCTCATGTTTCTTGTAGCAAGCCAAACGCCACACACGGTTCTCCACTGGTGCCCATGATATGGCCCCCAACCAAGAGCAGGCATCAAGTCCAATAACAAGGACACAGTCATTGTTAGAAGAGGTTGGCCAAGTGTCTTGCTGAGAAACTATCCAGCGAGTAAAAGACATTGCCACCCTGACAGCGGCCTCGCTAAAGCCCGTCAGTGCTCCCCTGCTCTGGTCGCTTTTATTTATAATCTCCGCCACGAGACATCTGCTGCCGCCGTGCCTCTGTCCTTGCCGTCCACACAGAGGGTGCACATCAATGTTTCCACCGCAACCTGCACCGAAGTCCAGCTCGCAGGCAGGAGACACCACACTTTGCTCCAATAGGATGTGTGTCGTGTCCGATCCCACTCCCTGGAGACTGATTAGCACGATACGGGGGACGGAGGGAGGCTTCACGAGCACTCAGACTGATACTTACACGATCAGAGTGCCTTTGTTTGTTTGGTGTCTGTAGTCTGGTCACAAGACTATTTTGGGGAGCTGACACTTTGAGAGAGCTCTGGAGCCATCTGACGAGGCCTAGTTTGCCGCCAGTTCCTGAACTGTGGGAAGTCAAGCAGGCCACTGCACCGGCCTTGATGCAAAATGGCACAGGCAGTTTTGTGTTTTTTAAGCAAAAAGAAGACCACATGCAGCTTCAAATGCCACCGCTTTTCCTCAAAAGAATAGGCAGAATAAATAATATATATTTTTAGTTCAGAACATGCTCAGATTACCAAAAAGAGGTCCTTATGTTAGATTATGTCAAAAGAAAAAAACAAAAACAAAACTTAAGTAATACAATATGTATGAATTACTGGTATTACATTGCTAAAAGAAAAAAGGAGCAATTGTTAGCTGAAATATTTCCCTTTTTAAATTTACTTCACTTTAAAAAATGTAATTTAATCGATGTAGCCCAGTGTACTTTTATATTAAACATTTTTTACTTTATTCTTTACTATGTACTATTGTGTTCACCATTTTTTTTTCTGCTTAAAAGAAGTTCAAATGAGGCAATGATTGGAGATTGCAGCTTAGTGAAAGTTCCATCTGCATAACAATATTGGGAGGAATTGAGCTTTGATATAAAGGCATCCTCTTTTTTCACTTACAATTATCTCTTCAATAAGATGTACATCTGGCCCCAAGACTATAATTCCCCAGAGGCCAAAAGAAAGGGAAAACAATTTCCACAATAAGCAAGAGATTAGATCAGACAATGCAATTGTTCTTCTGCATTTAGCATTTGCTGGAACGAGATTAATATCTTGTGATATTAATGACTGTTTGCTGTGTGTCACTTTTGCTGTCAGCATGAAATACTCTAAATCCTCATTTATGGGGAAAATCATAAGTCTGGCTAAAGGACTCAAGCAGACATGCTAAGCTTTTTGGCATGGGGCCCTTATTATTATTATTTAACCCCTCTAGAGTAACAAATACACACTTTGTAATAAAACTGATTATTGTTACATATTGCCCTTACAAATCCCTATTGATTTTTTTTTTCATGTAAAATTAATAGAATATTCTGGGACTCAAAGGGCTTTTGAGGGGGGATTTGTTCACTATAAAGTTCTGTTGTGTGTTTTACATTATTATACTATTAGAATTGTAATTTGATAGTCACATGGACCACAGGAGGAAAGAAAAGAAAAGAAAAAACATCACATTCAACAATATGATTACCAATATATTTTATTTTCACTAAAAATGCTTGAGGAATGCTGAATTTATTTTTTATAATGTGTAATGTACGTTTTTTGTTATTAAAAATTGGTATTGTACTGAAAATAGCCTACTAGAATTCAAAGAGAAAAAGTGAAAATATTTTTCTTCCTGTAGATGTCACTCTGTATCTATTTTCTGTCACAAAATACTTTTAAACAGTAATTCGTCAACTAATTTGCTTCAATGTTTTATACATTTTGTATTTATAAAATAAATTCATAGAGAACTTATGCAGTTAACCCGAGATAGTAGGTCAATTCATTAAATGCTAACACAGCGAAATGGATTTTTGACATTGATAATTTAACACCTTTAAATTTAATTATTTTGTATAGTTCACTTTAATTTGACACCAGTCAGGCACAGTTCTGCGAATAAAAGAAAAGTAAAACAGCAAATACTACTACTACTACTACTACTACTACTACTACTAATAATAAAAAAGTGTCCCGATAGAAATGATCCGTCTACTGTGTCCTGATTGTGGTGATGATTTTGGCGGTAGGTCTAAAAACATCCACTAGATGGTACTGTGGTAACTCATTTTGTTTCTACCGTCACCGCTCATCTCGGCTATTTAAAATGGCCTAAAGTACTTCCTTTACTTTATAATAGAATGTTTCATACAGTCAAAATCCTGTGGAAACATTATCAAACAGCATGGGGAATCCGAAACTAAATGTATTAATTAGTTTGTAAATGAGATAAAACAAATGTGAATTAAAACCAGCTCAGACGAGCTCAATGCAGTAAATGAGTCAATTGTCGAACACATTTGCTGGCATTTAATACTTCTGAATAGAAATACACGTTTTTTATTTGAGAGCTTTGACCCTTATCACAATAATGTATTTTGTCATTCTGGCCTCCAACACCACGACTGAATTATTGTTTTTTTTTTTTATTTTAGGGGTCGATTCATTGTACAGATTAGCATTAGCCAGCAAATCCCACAGTAATGGATTTCTCACATCACGGGGCATAAATGATGATTCTTTTTTCAATTGTGGACAATAACTCCATCTAGCACAGATGCCAATGAAAATGACCGCCTTCTCCTGAGTGAACGAATTGTGCTGATGTTTTTGATGCATCCTTGCACGTCGATGGTCGTTGGTGCCACGATTGTGGTGGTAGATTGTCTAGGACCTGCTGCTTTTCCCTGATATGAAGGGGAGAGCAAGAGACAGTATGGTGGAGGGGAGGGAGGGCCGTCTGCCCTCCACGGCCCTGAATCTCCTCCCGCCACAGGACTACCCCACGCCCAGGCTTGTTTGGAGGATTGGCACTAATTCAGCAGCGCCGGCGTCTGACCTCAGCGGCAGCGGCGCTCCGAGCTCCGAGAAGACCCAAGGCGATGCGAGGGATTCACCTCAGCTGGGAAGGGGAGGGATGGCTGGGTAGGTGGGGGTGTCTCAAGGTCAGTTAGGGGGGTCTGGGAATTGGGGTGGAAGGAGAGACTAATGAGATTTTCATTCTCTCTTTCTCTCCGGCGCTGGTGGCATCACCTTGCAACCCCCTGTCAATCTACCACCTTTCATCAGCTGAGAAGGACAGAGGGGTGTAGGCGGGGAAAAAAACGGAGGAAAAATACTGTTTATTTCTTTAACAGGACTGTTAATCTATTTGGACTGGGGTAATAGAACATTTGCCTGGCACCTGCAGAGAGCCGTCTGCGGGAACGCAGGGTTGTGACATTCCCCCTAAATATGCTGAGCTTTCTCTCACCTCTCATCAAACAGTGTGATCTTTATGGACTGTATCATATTGTGCCGTAATGTGCTTTATTGTCCACAGAATAAGCTTTTCTTAAAGGTAATTGGAAACCTGGAAATGGCTGCTATCGGCTGATTTTTAAATACATTATTTCTGAAATGTGGCCTGGGTAATGACCCTGTCGGTGTAAAACGTAAGATTTATCTTGGCAGACAAAATTGATCCATTTCACCTTTGTCTAATGGAAATTTTTTATCAGGGATTATCTGTTTATGTAAATGAGCGTTGCCCTGGAACAGGGAAATAAAAGGAGCTTGAGAGGGCAGTTAATCTAACACTTGACACGTCAATGTGGACATAGCGCATACAGAGCACTCTCCCTCTCTCTCTTTCTCTGTTAGGGTTGAAATGATGGGAGGGCGTCTGTCCCAGACCTCGACAGACATTTAAATTGGGACCTTCATTTCCATATTAAGAAAAAACACAATGGTCACACACAAGCATTAAGATTAGATCAGTAATAAAAATAAAATGTAAGTGAAATCTAATTTTATCATAATATTAGACATCAAAATTTGTGAACATATATACTGTATAGTATATAGATGTTACATATATAGTTGTTAAATATAGATGCTACATAAAATCTATATGTAAATATGTCTACATTTAGATCAATAAATCAAACTGTCTAAATAAATGTTAAATATATAACATGCATATGCTTCAATATAACACAGATTGTTTAGTGCTTAATTAACAGATTGACAGATCAGTTACAAACAAAATCAAACAAGTCAACATGAAATCAAATCTGACATTTTTTATAGAATATTCCAGTGTTTATTATAACTGATTTATCCATGCACATCATTAAAAAAAAAAGAAGAAAAAAAAAGTGCCCTCTTAGTCTTTAATCAAGTGCAGGACAATAAACACTTTTACAACAAACAACAAAATTTTAATCTAATGCCGACTTTAAACCATCGGATAACCAAATATGTCCTCGTTCTGCATAGTTTTACTTACGTGGGCTCAGACACATCATATCGCTAGAGATGTTTTAAATGTTAAGTTATGGCTTTTGGCCACAAGGACAACTTCAAATCACCCATGATGTAAGATTGCATTTACAGCTCTATTACCCACTGTGCAGCTTGCATCATGGTCCATGTTGTGTTTTCAACAGGGCAACCTATCATTTCTCCCTGAAATGTGTTTATGTGGTGGCTGTCCAGTCTCTGACAGAGGTAGTCACTTAAAAGAAGGCCGTTCGGATTGACAAGGCCTTCTCAGCCACATCTGTGCCGCTCTTTCGGATATGATGTTTTATGAGGGGCTCGTGTTGTTGGTAGCATCTCAGCGTGACAGCGATGCTATGTTTTGAAATACAGCCCAGGATCTCCACCGAGAGAGACAAATGGAAATTTAGCATGTGCACGGCTAGTCCCAGAGCGGCCACATTGTCAGCTTTACTGAGGCAAGCATAGCCCTGATGGAGTGTCAGACATGCCACTGTACTGTATGCTATGGGGAACTCCATCACTGTTCCAAACACTGACTGGTGTCAAGGGGCCCTGAGACAGACCTTTGTCCCTAAGCCTCTCTAAGTCCATCCATCCACGAAGGGCCAGCAATTATTGAACAGGCAGCAGATGCATAACAGTACTTGAGGAGCCACCATGAGCAGAAAATGATCTGAAGTGCATTCGGTGCTGTGACTTTTGTCCATGTTGGTTATCATAGGAGCGATCAAGAGTGAGACTTTAGCAATAGATATTTCACCATTGATTGTTTTTGATAATGGCAGTATCCAAAGTAACTGCAGACAACAGTGTTAAAAAATGGGAAAGGGTGATATATGCAATTTTTTAAAGAGGTTTTTTTTTTAATGTTTTTTTTTTTGAGTGATAAAAAAAACCCAGTAAATATGATCTCATCAAAAAAAAAAAAAAAAATCTTACTTTAACAAGAATTACATATGGCAGAAATTTTTAAAGGGGTGGTTGACTGTTTTTTTTTTCTAGGCTTGATTGTGTTTATGGGGTGCAGTCTAAATTGTGTTAATGCTTCATTAAAAAAAAAAAAAAAAAAAAAAAAACGCAAAAAAAAAACCCTTCTCCTATAAACACACAGATAATTTCCTGCTTTTATTAAGCCCCTCCCTCAGAAATACGCAATGGGCTCAGATTGGTTAGCTGCTCCAGTGTGTTGTGATTGGCTAAACCGCCTCTAGCGCACATCTGAATGTCCCGCCCCTCAGCTCAGCATGTGCTCCAGTTGTATTGTAAACAATGACATCGTCAATATTGCTTATCAATTTGAGCCTGATTGAGGCCCAGAGAATATTAATGAAGAGGATCGCGCAGAACCTGTGCAAGCACACAGCTCTTAATGGTATGTTTTTTGTTTGTTGTTGTCTTATACTTTTAGATACGCTGTTATTTGTAAATGCTACTGCTTCTGTTAGCTTTTAATATACGGTTTTATCCTGATTAAAGCTTTAATACAGTATAGTAACCGCACGTGCATCCATGTATAACGCTTCTCATAGTTATGTGAAAAGTTTATAAATGGAACATTTCATTGTTGGAGCCGAGCTGATGATCCGAATGACAGAGAGAGAGAGAGAGAGAGAGAGAGAGAGGGCTAAGCGAGGAACAGTATTAAGAACGGCTGCTTTAGAACATTGATTTTGAAACTTGTGAATCCATTAGAATCCTTAGAAGAATTGCGATTCATATATGAATAGATTTTTACGTGCACCGTTAGTTTTCTCTTGCTCTTCTCTAAAGCAGCACAACATGGCCTCGCCCCCTTTGCTGCGTGAAGGACCCGGGAAGTAACTCGTAGTCGCTACAAGCTGTTTTTGTAGGCATTAAACTGCCAGAATTTTAATAGACGATATCTCCGTTTGCATTGAACTTTTAGCGCCGCAACTTTAAATATCGGTATTGTTTATGCTCAAACAGCAACATTACACACAAACTAATGTTAAAAAAGTGAAATCATAATCAACCACCCCTTTAATACAAAGTGGCTCACATTGCATTCAGTGTATCAGTTTTGTTCAATGCATGCATAGCATGGGAATTGAACCCATAACCTTTGCCATTGTTAATAGTACGCTCTACTGTTTGAGCTATTTCAAAGCTCTTAGAAAAAGGTTGTTTAAAACTTGTGGTGAGAAAGACAATAAAATGATTAATCCACATTTGTCTTTATTTATAATAACAGAGAACAGTCAAGGGATTTTGTATAGGATGAAGCAGTTGGTTGGTGGGTATGCAAGAACACTGCAACAGTGAAGCGTCTTCATGGGCTTCAAATAGGACAGAAAATCACCATCAAGGTAGTTCCATCACTTCAGCTCAAATTCTAAAAGTAAGATGAAAAGCCAATTGCACTTCTCCACTCTAGGTGCAATGGGAGCTTAGTGCAATTAAAAGAGTTTCAGATCACCAGAGGCATTAAAAATGAATCCCAACCACTAAATGGACTATCCCCACTCATCAGAGATCATAGGGCTGCTAAAGGAAAACTGTGACAGCTGTTAAGAAAATACTTCCCTAATACACGCGAGCATACATACACACATAAGCATATGAATGCAGAAGCATTTTTTTTTTGTATTTCAACAAAGATCTGAACATAGTGGATGGATAATGATTTATTGAAATTATCCCCTGACTCTCCTGATGAACCTTCAAACAGTGTGAGACAGAACACTGATGATTTTTGATCTTTTTTTTTGACAATCTCCATTTCATACTATTTCAGTAATCTGGAATACATGCCAAATAATACACTGTAACAGCTGCAGCACTGGTTGCGAACTCTTTCTTTAAACAAACAAGATTATTTTGACGCATTCAACACCTACCGCTGCAGCCCAGACGCGGCCTATTACTTCAGACTGTTTAGCTCTCGTCTGCTTCGTTCCCCCCCTAGATGTCAGAGCACCGTCCTGATGGTAATTTGTTGCTAATCAGCTGTCAGCTCACAAGTGATGATGAGGCGATCATTTTGCAGTGGCGGTAGGTAATGGCCTTAAAAGTCACAGAGTCAATGTCAATGGGATCTCTCAGATTCAATCAGGAAGCAGCCATGACGGATGGCCCCTGCTGACATAACCACTCATTTTGAGCCCAAGCATCTGGGCCCTAGTAAATAACCATCAGAGGGTGGGTCCAAGGGACAGGTCATTAGCCCTGAGAAAAATAAATATCTCTTCTCTATGAAGGCTGCAAGTCATTTAGCACAGACTAGGAAATTTTACTCAAGATTAAGTATGATGAGCTAATATGAGTCAGAGGAGGCTGTACCGCACAGCGCCGTGATGAGACGGAGAGGAAATTTATACGCAGGACCTGGCTAGTGAATAGGATTTTAAAGAGCTGATGTGTTGGCTCAGGGGTCGGACAAAATCTTCTCTTTCCCTGCCCCCTATGCACTGCACGGACCCTTAAAGTGTAAGCTTTTATAGGGGACGGATGCTCCTGCCCTCTAGAATGTTCCTTGTTCAGCATCTACATGTGGGATTACTGGCAGTTAATAAGGTCGGCGGACATCTGTGTAACACCAACCACTCTATCTCTTTTTCTCATTTTGTTTAATGAAGAAGAGCTTTAATTAGCTAATTAAGCTTTTCTGGGACAGAAACTCCCACCCAGCAGGTTAAACGTTCAGTAACTTCGAACTATCACTGCAAGAACTGAGCTAGGCCATTTATCAAATACATGTGGAGAGGATCTAAATTTAGCATTATATACAGAAGGAATGTACCACTGTTCTCAAAATAAACCAGACTTTTTCTTTGTTCTTTTTTACAGATCTCTCTGGAATCGATTCTGATTGGTCAGTGCTACTAACTGGTGCTTTCATTTATCTAATATCACACTGCCAACTCGAATCAGTTGTAATGGATATTACCTATAAGACTTAAGAAGCTGCAACGAACCAACTTTGATTTTAGTGCGCCTCCTTGCCATCTCTAGCACTATTACAGAGAGGAAGCAAATTTTCAGATTTTGACTAATGACGTTTACAGAGACAAACACATTTTTTCTGTGGATTGACAGATTAATTATTCACCACAAGACTAATAGTGCTAATACTATTTTTTTTTTTGGTGGTGGGGGGGGGGGGGGGTATTGTTCAGGTATTGGGTATTGGATTAGGGATGTAGAATATGGTCATGCAGAATATGTGCTGTATACGTACTAATAAACAGCCAATATGCTAATAATAGGTATACTAATAGCAACTAGTTAATAGTAAGAATTGGTCCCTATACTAAAGTGTAACCCATATATTTTATTTATTTATTTTGGAGAGTAGCATGTTATACAGTACTTGCATACAGTGCAGTAGGCTACATTGTAACATCATTGTAAATGACCCTCATGTCTCAGTTCTGTCATTAATTCAATTAATAGTAATGACTTGTATCCATCACGCCACACTCAATATAAACATTATCATATTAACCTCCAAAAATCTATTCTCATTCTATCAACATAATTAATTTAGCCTGCAAGTGGGGGTTATCTGAATAATTGACACCAACTCTAAGATATGAAATATTCATATTCTCCCCGCGTGCCTGTAATATGATTGTGAATAGCAGGTGTCTCCTTCCAAATGACTTTTGGACCGGGCAGGAGGGTGGCATGTCTGCAATACTGCGGGACCTCCGGGGTTGAGCACTGACCTTCATGCGGTGGTCCATCTTCACAGTTGAGTTCATGCATCGTCTCAGCAACACAGACACGCTGGTCATATATCTCTGTTTCATGCCAGGTCTCGCACTCAGCAACTCTGAGGGAAGCACCATTAGGTATAATGCTCTCTCTCTTGCTCCATTTTGGCAGCCAATATCCAATGGATATTTAGAGAGGAGCGCGATGGTGGGGTGGTGGTTGTGGCAGGGGGAGAATAAATTGGTTTCCTTTTGTAGGAGTATAACAAAGGTTAGTGGACATCTGAGTAATATCTAAGAGAAAAGGTGATTAAATATACACTGCAAATGACAAATCTGGGTTTTGTTTGTCTTTATGTGGTATGGAGTGTATACTGATGTGGTAAAAAGACATTTTAGCGTAAGGTTGCAACATAAATCATAACAGGTATAAAAAACCCACATGCAAGGCTTCAGTGACATCACTTCCTCTGGTTTCCAGCTCATTAAATTAGACCCTGAAAAACAACAGCCAAAACAAAACTAACTCTCTCATTTTTTTTTTAAATTTTTTGTTGGATATTGTTAGTGCATAATTAATTTGCATTTTGTGCTGATGTTCCCCGGTACTTTGCCAAAGTCCAAAGCATCTCACGTCCAAAAGCCAGACACACTGGTGGAAATAATGGTGGATATTTATCTGTGTTTCAGCAGTAGCCAAATCCCTGTTACAACCTGTCAATGACTTACAAACGCCTCAGGCGGTGAAATATTTCTCTCTGCCATGCTGACTATATGAGCTAATTACATGAATAAAACTTCAAATGAACTCAAATAGTAGTATAAGAAATAATAATTACAATGAAATACTTTTTGAGTTGATTCATTTGATTAAAATGGATTTGTGATATTTCAAATGCAATACAACACATTTCAGGGACTCCCACTCTTCTTTCCACAGTCCATCAGTATGATGCAGTGTTGTTGTAGCTCCATCTGCTAGCGTTAATGCTGTCCATATAACAAGCGCTTGTCAATTTAAGCTGTTTTATTGACTCATCTGTTGAGTTCGGCTTCAAACACAATAATCGTTCTCTCTTTTTTTCCCATCTTCTGCTCTTTTTTTTTTAATAAATGCATTTTCATGAATATATCTCACCCATGTGGTGGGGTGTTGTTTCTCACAGTTAATCACTGGGCAGATAAATCATGCACATATTTGGTGTCCATCTGCTGGGAAGGTACTGCAGCCTTTCCTCCTTTCCATTCGGCCTGATGGACAATAACACCAATGGAAGGCAATGAGATTCAGTGCCAGTAGGCTACACCTCTGCACTGGAACATGTTTTCACTGGGCCAGGATGTAGTGATGCGGGTGCTGTGGGGGCTGATTGGTGTGATAGAGCAAAATGTTCTTTTATTTGCCTATTCCTGCCCCATCCGTTCAGTTTTTCATTTTTTTTTTTTTTTCATTCAATAATAATTGCCTATTTTGGTCAAAAGTAACTCTTTTTCTTTACCAATTCTTAATTGCATCCAGATCTTGTTTTTGAATCAGCTTTGTAATACTGGTAAATGTACTTCATGCTAGCATCTAACCTGACACCAAGAAGTGCCTCAGTCTATTTAAATCAGTCATCAACTAATTGAGCTCTAGATATTCATAATTATCGTTATTATTCTCCTCTTGTGGCACGGAGCAACTCGTTGAAACAAGCCCATTATCATGTGAAGGCGTTCACAACATCATTCCTTTTTTAGGCTAAATTTGAGGGAATGCATCAGTGGCTGATTACCGAGGGATCTCTGTTATTCTGTCACAGCCTTTATGACTCACTAAAGAGTGAATCACGCGTCACATTAGAACTGCTCCTTCAATGGATGCTTAACGGCTCCTCGCCTTAAAACTCCCAAGCACCCCATCAATTATTTCCTAAGCAGCCATACTGAAGACATCACTTAGAACAGTGTGAGGGGCCGGAACTGTCACCATCATGACAGATGCACTGGAAGCAGAAGGGTCCCTGTAGAATGCACTTTGGACCATTTGAGACATGCCACTTATGTGGGATGGGAGAAGAGGAAAGAATGAGGCTGTAACCCATCCTGGAGTGATGCCCCTTTAAGCTTGACAGTGCGAAATTCTGCACAGATGCAGAATGTCTACGATGGAAATTTTGGATTTCAGCACTTAAGAGAAGAAGAGGTCAGAGTGGTCATTTTGCACGTCTGTATGTTTGATTCCTGCAGCTGTGTATATGCACGTAGATTGGGAATTAGTGCACCAGGTTTGTTTCATTCCAGTGTCTGGGGATACATGGGGACAAGTGCCAAGTTCAAGGGTGCAGTGGCAGTGGACAGAACTGGATTAGCTTTATCACATGCATCTGTCCCCAAGGATCAAACCTAACACCTGATGACTGATGGCCCACTTCCTTAACTGTGAAGTTACATGGCAGACAAATCGTTTCATTTAGTGATTACTGATTGAAGAAAGATCGTGAACTAACTGTTCTTTTTAGACATGACCAAAATTACAGGACAGCTTTTAAAAATTGTTTCATTGGTGTCAATAATTTATTTTCTTCTTTAAGAACCATAGTTTAGGTTAATCACTTTTTCGCTTCTTTTTCCTTGTGTGTAAAATATAATTGAATTTTTAATGCTATTTTATGTCTAACATTTCAAAAATCCTTGTGTCACTAATTATACAACCGGCACTTTGATGTCCAGTAGTCATTAAAGACTCATTTGGGTCTGGAGAAAATTAATAGTGCATTAATCAATATGAACTAATTAGCTGATAACAAGTTAATTAAATCTCTTATTTAAAGTTCTGAGGCATGAAATGCTTATTCTAGCATGCAAACCTCAGTCTTCAGGCAGCGTAAAGGCATTCTTGCTGTTGTCTAAGTACAGTACAAGAGAGAATGAGATAGAAAGGAAGAGATTCTATGAAGTGTTCTTTTTCTCTCATTTACTCCCATAATGTTAAACACACCGTTCCTCTGAAGTGTGTCGCCTCATCTCCTCATCTCTGATCAATCATGGTGTGTTAGCAAAACAAAGTGGTAATAAATGAAGATTTGATCAGTCCTGCAGATGGGCATTTAAACCACCATATGCTTTCTGCTCCTTTTTGACACAGAGATCTAAACACATAGTGTTGAGCCGGATCAGGAATGGCAGAAAGCCAATACAAACTCATGTCTGGAGTCCCAGATCAGTGAGTTATTTTACTGGGGGCCATTATTGTCCCTTTATGTGAAATCAATAGGCCCCTGTGGAATAAAACGCTTGACCTGAAGATATGCTTTCTTTCTCCCTTCACTATTTTAGGCGGAGGAGCATCGTAAGCCACAGGCATTTAGGTAAGTTACAAGTTAATCACTGAAGACGTTTTGCTCCTTGCTACTTAAAAAAATAAAATAAATACATTTAAATGAATATAAATTATATCAAATATTCTAAAATGATAAAATTGACAAATTGTATTATTATTATTATATTAGAATATTATATTTACAGTATATTTCACCTGCTTCCACCTTTTGACAATTCCTATGAGGTATCATCAAGGTCCGGAGCCACAGATCAATACTTTTGATGGAAAGTTATAATCAGCCCTATTAAGTGACAAAGGTTCACTCTGTAACAGCTGGGCTGGCGAGAGACTGGAGCTTGTCTGACTAATGAATCGTGAAACAATCAGGCAGTAGCCATTTGTGTTTAGATCTGTAAATATGGCACGGAACAAGTGCCAGACCATTGCCGGAGCTCCAGCTGGGGCCACAGATGGTCTGGATTCAGAGCAGCGCAGGAGCCGTTAGCTCCTCCGTCCCACACTGCACCTCTGCTGTCGCTGAGTGACAACTTCACTTTCGCACTAACTTACCCGTTTGCCCTGCGTTGGGCGCCAAGCATTCTTAAAGTGGCTGACAGGTTCTCTGAGTGGGGGCTCCCCGAGCTCTGGCATTGGCCAGGGGAAGGAAGAAGAATGGAGGAGAGAGAAAGCAAAGGGTGAGACAGGGAGAAAGGAGCTATGAGGAAGAGCAATGTGATCTTGCTATTTAAAGACATGATCACCTAATTAACCTTGTAGGGCAATGACTAATTCTGACACCTCACCCACTACAACCGTGGCAAGGTCTGCAATAAATCTCATTAAGTGGCTCTTTTTCAAATACGTACACCGAGGCCAGACGCAGATTCACTTGTGCTTTTATGTTATTTTTGCTATAGGTTTTTAAAATATGCGCTCTGATTATCAGCGCATCCATGAAAACGGGCTCGTCGTTTGACTTCGTGCCTGACAGCTGAATAAATATACTGCAACATTCAAACAGACAAATAATGGCTCTTCTCAAAGGCTTCTTGACATTCATCTGTGCAAATGATAGAAAAGGAGACAGAATGCATTTAATCTGAGGGGCGAGGGAGACGTCCTTGAGGATAGAGCCATGAAAAGAGATGAAAGGTTTATTTAATCTATTTCCAAGGTAAATGATCCCACGTCACTGCTCCTCTCCCCTGCGAGCCACTGATTTTGACTGAAAGCTGTGCCATGCCATTACATCTTCTCAAACGATAACAGTAATGTTAAGCGGACTATC
The DNA here is from genome assembly GCA_036784905.1 of Acrossocheilus fasciatus. Lineage (NCBI taxonomy): Eukaryota > Metazoa > Chordata > Actinopteri > Cypriniformes > Cyprinidae > Acrossocheilus > Acrossocheilus fasciatus. The sequence continues at coordinate 15,293,558 of CM071942.1, forward strand.
TGAGCAGCGCATAATAGGTGTAATTCATTTTTGGTTTGTTTCAATCTATGCTTTTCCTGTAAAGTGTTTCCAAAACTTTGTTGTTGGCATGGCTGTATTTCAACCATTTTTGGGGTTTGTCTACAATGAGTTGATCTAATTACATAAAGGTTACTTTCCACAGTATAACAGTATTTCCACAGTTTTTCCCTGATGTTACAAACATTTCTTTTATCCTAGCTTAATATGTAGAGACAACTATAATTAAGCCAAATATAAATAAAATGCTATTAACATTATGCATTCCTTTAAGCAACTAGATCAGTCTGACACAGCAACACCAGCACAACCAATGATGTGATTTAGGGGTGGGACTATCTCCTTGTCTGGCCAATGTAGGATAGAGGGCGTGTCCAGGAAACCTATTCAAAAACAATAATTATTTTTGCAACTCCATTTGGTAATAGCAATGCTACACAAACTATACACGTACACTTTAATGTAAATACACAGCAGAATCATACCGATTTTACACTGAACACTGTTTAATATGCTTAGGAGAGTTTTTCATGTAATAAAACCTTGAACAAACACAAGGAAACGGCGACATCCTGTTCACACAAATACACCCAGCTGCAGACGAGAGCAAGCATCAGGTGAAGATGAAAGGCTATATTTATTGGCATCTAAATGAATATGACCAGGTCAGGCAGCGCCTTCAGCCCATATCAGTAATAATAAAGAGTCGGGCTGCTGTCCTTGCCTTTTCCACTCTCTCTCCAAACCTCAATGAATACCAAACCTGGCCAGTGGAACTTTTCGCAACGTTAACTGTCATGACCCTGCACGGCCAGGCAAAACGGCTTAACTAAGCTGTCAGCTCTAATCAAGCCAATAAAAGGATCAGATAAATGTTTATTACATTGTGGGAAAAGATCATTTCTATACTGAAATTGAGGATGACCTTTCCAGATAATTCCTAGTTGGCTTTTTTAAATGGTGGATAAATCACCGTCCCTTTGTTTGAGGCTGATGTGGTGGAACCTCGCTGACGGAGGGTATAAAACATTGTAGCCGGTACTTGCTCTAATCCTAGGCCCAATTTAGTCATACAATCAAAACTGTTATCTCAGCAAAGTTAATGGTGAGTCAGGGACACATTACATATACAGTAGGTCACTCTGTGCAGTGTAGCTTACACTGTAGCTGAGCTGCTACTTCTGGAGATTTGACTGGAGCCCCAGGCAACAGCAACATCTGATTAACTGATGTGTACCTTGGGAATATAAGAATTTCGTAACTAGTATCATATTTGGCACTTTTCCACAAACAAGACACGGAACAGAACTTAAAAATAATAAAACTCATAAAAATTAAGCTTTTTTCCTAAATTCACAGCAAACAGAAAAACTTAATCTTCAGGAAATGTTGACTGTCAACCTAGGAGACTACACTAAATATATACTGTTTTTTTTATATGATATGATGAAATATTTACAACCATGTTACCTACATATTTGTTCTTTTTCCTAATAATAACTTGGATAACAGGGTTAAATAGTTCATCATTACAATTTGTGCAAATAATTCAATGAAATTAGACATTATTAGACATGTATCTAATAGTTTTCACACAAAAAACAAAGCAATGAGACACAAAAGTGTACTCAAATCTTTGAAAGTGACATTTATTTTGTAGCAGTTCTAAACTGGGACACTGTATATAGATATTGTCAACCATCACGGATAAAGGAAAACTAAATCCAGAAAATCCAGAATGTGAGGAAGGGGGACTTCATTGTGTCACACAGACCATTAGATGTGTTCAGTGGCCTGTGAGATGTTGTATCACTTTAATTAGTATGAGACTGAAGGGCATGCTGATGTGGGATGATGCGGAGAGGTTGATTGTGTTTAGTCGCACCTCACAGCAGGAATTCTCCTCCAAGTGGCTTTTGTCAAGCTTGACTTGCTCTCTGGCCACAAAGTGAAGTGATGTGAAATGAGATCTAGTGACTCTGTTTGTCAAGATGTCAGGTTTCCAATACAAAAATAATCCTGTTACAGAGACACATTATCACTATTGAAAAGAACAGCATTTATTTAAAATAAAAATCTTTTGAAACATTATATATATATATATATATATATATATATATATATATATATATATATATATATATATATATTTGTCACTTTTGATCAATTTAATGTTATTTCGGAATAAAACTTTTTCTTTCTTTCTTTCTTTCTTTCTTTCTTTCTTTCTTTCTTTCTTTCTTTCTTTCTTTCTTTCTTTCTTTCTTTCTATTTCTTTCTTTAAGTTTCCATATTAAAGGGGACCTATTATGCAAAAATCACTTTTATAAGGTATTTGAACACAGTTGTGTGGCCGCAGTGTGTGAAAACAACCAGCCTATAATGTTAAAAATCCACCAACTAATTTTTTTATTGATGAACAGTCTCTCCAAAACAGCTGTTTCAGATTCTTCAGAAGACAATCATTGACACCCTTCACAAGGAGGGTAAGCCACAAACATTCATTGCCAAAGAAGCTGGCTGTTCACAGAGTGCTGTATCCAAGCATGTTAACAGAAAGTTGAGTGGAAGGAAAAAGTGTGGAAGAAAAGATGTGCAACCAACCGAGAGATCTGCAGCCTTATGAGGATGGTCAAACAAAATCGATTCAAGAATCTGGGTGAACTTCACAAGGAATGGACTGAGGCTGGGGTCAAGGCATCAAGAGCCACCACACACAGATGTGTCAAGGAATTTGGCTACAGTTGTCATATTCCTCTTGTTAAGCCACTCCTGAACCACAGACAACGTCAGAGGCGTCTTACCTGGGCTAAGGAACCGGTGGTTCAAAGTCCTCTTTTCAGATGAGAACAAGTTTTGGATTTCATTTGGAAACCAAGGTCTTAGAGTCCGGAGGAAGGGTGGAGAAGCTCATAGCCCAAGTTGCTTGAAGTCCAGTGTTAAGTTTCCACAGTCTGTGATGATTTGGGGTGCAATGCCATGTTAAATGACCATGGTGTTGGTGTGCTTGACTGGCCAGCAGACTCACCAGACCTGAACCCCATAGAGTGGGGTTGTCAAGAGGAAAATGAGAAATAAGAGTCCAAAAAATGCAGATGAGCTGAAAGCCACTGTCAAAGAAACCTGGGCTTCCATACCACCTCAGCAGTGCCACAAACTGATCACCTCCATGCCACGCCGAATTGAGGCAGTAATTAAAGCAAAAGGAGCCCCTTAAACATGATATAAACTGCCTGTTTTCACTGATGCTGCCTTCAAGTGCTATCAGAATGATCATGAATAGGAATGTGGTAGTTAAAAGCTGCATTATGAAAGCAATGTGAGTCGATCACTTGAAGTTGTCGAGCTCATAACCAGAAGTGGGACTTATAAAGTTTGTGATAGCATGAGACCAGGTATGTTATTATTTTTACCTCACGGTGCTCCCCTTCTGTGTAATTCATAAACACAAATTTATTATACACAGTATAATCAGATGACTGACTGAAACCAAGTATGTTTTCTGTAAAGATAACAGGCTTGTACTAATAGTGGAATGTTTATTTGCAAAGGCTAGCACTGCTAATGAGGAGCTTGAGCTCTCGAAGCTCCGCCCTCTTCTCCGGGAGCAACAGCTCATTTGCATTTAAAGCAACTTACTCAAAATCAGTGTGTTTTGGCTCATACTCTAAAAGTGATGATTTTAACAAGCTATAAAAATGTATCCGTGGGGTATATTGAGCTAAAACTTAACATATACGCTCTGGGGACATCAGAGACTTATTTTATATCTTGTAAAATGGGGCATAATTGGTCCCCTTTAAGCAGCGAAAACTGTTTTCAACATTGATAAAAAATAAGAACTGTTTCTTAAGCACCAAATCAGCATATTAGAATGATTTCTGTGACACTGACTGGAGTAATGGCTGCTGACAATTCAGCTTTGCCATCACAGGAATATATATATATTTTTTTTAATATAGTGAAAAGTATAAAATCTTTAGCTGTAATAATATTTCACAATATTAATGTTTTACTGGATTTTTGATCAAATAAATACAGCCTTGGTGAAAATAAAAGACTTCTTTCAAAAACATAAAAAATTCTTAATTATTACAAACTTTTCACTAGTAGTGTATAATGTACTAGCAAAAGGTCTGCAGGTAATCCATTTAACTAATACATAAGAACTGATTATTTCTGGGATTGTAATACCTTGTGTGTCTTATTTATTAGATTATTTAATATTCAAACAACATTTGCACTGAAGACCATGACTGTTGACCATATAATGGTCGATATCATGTTTAATGGGTTTCTAGTAAAGTGCCACCAACCTTCATGCAGAGACAAGTGTGATCTCAATGCATAGACATTTATATTACAGCTCACATATGCGATAGATACCGCATGCTGAAATGGAAACACATTATCTCATAGAAAGCCGTCTGTAATAGGGAAGGGGAAATAAAGACTTATGGAAAATCAAATGAGGTATGAACTGCCATAAGCACAAAGAAAATTATTCCCTTTGGAAAATCGTGTATTTGCAGAAGATAATTTCTTCTGTGTCTCAATGCACTTGACCCTCTGTGATTATCTCCTCTATGCTTGAACTCTCCTTGAACTTAGAATAACCATCACACAAGTGGGATATGGCCATCTCCTTTGCATCTGGTTATTCTAGCTCCAATTTGCTGCCTAATACAGCAATTACCTTGATCTATGGCTGAAGTCACCCCTTCATGTATTAGTATTGGAATCAGCACATTTACTGAAAGAAGCACCTGACTGTGACCCTGCTTTTGCTTTTTAATGTCCTGATTAATTTGAATAGTAATTAATTGACTTTCCAGGTCGGACATTTCAAGTGGACAACCCCTGACGCTTAATCTTCTCATGTGGAAAAAGGAGTTTTGTGAGGGATGACAAGCCCATAATGTTCTCGGTTTCATCAGAAATCTAGTATATGCAGATTTATTAGTACATGCAAAAGTGAGAGGCCATATAAGAGAATATAAAATTATTTCAAAATTATAAAAAGAACACATTTGAAACGTAATGTTTTCTATTAAGCAAATAAACAGATAAAAAGAATTAAACTGTTGAAACATACAGTGTTTTATGTAAAAAAGAAACAAATATTTAGTGTTAAAAAAAAACTTGGTCCCACTTTATATTAGGTGGCCTTAACTACTATGTACTTACATTTGAATTAATAATTTGGTACAATGCACTTATTGTGTACATGTTTTTACATTGTACTTACATTTTTAAAAATACCTATATGTAATTAAATCTGTAATTAATTTCTGTAATTACATTTATAATTACACTGTTGACCCATCCCTTACACCTAAACCCACCCTTAAACCTACCCATATCACCAAACCTGTCCCTAACCTTACCCGTATCCCACCTTAATAGCAGCAATAGTGTTTTGCAATACAGTATGAACACAATAAGTATATTGTACTTATTTTTTGATGTAAGTACATAGTAGTTAAGGCCACCTAATATAAAGTGTGACCAAAAACCTATATCACAGTAGTAGAATTTTAATGTATTCATGTATAAGAAAAAAAGAAAAGACCAAAAGAAAAAGAATAGCTTTGTCAGCTATGATTGCTGAAAGAAAAAGAGAAGCTGTGTGCTAACAATGTCCTCATACTTAAAAGACAGTGAGAAATTAAAAACAGTGAGACAAACACTGTGAGAGAGCATACAGATTCAGTTTCACCAGGAGATGAAAAAACAGATGGCCACCCTCAGCAAGACATGAACAGAGGAGATTTGAAAACATCTTGGGCCCCAGCAGCTAGTAGGTTCTCAGTCTGCAGAGCTTCCACAAGGGCAAGTAGAACAATCACAAATAGCAGAGTTTTGCTGCATAAATAGCCTTTAGACAAAGGACCTCAAGTCCAAAATGCATAAACCACAGTTACTCAGTGAGTTGTTCTACAACAAGACAGAAAATGTTCAGATTTACATAGTTTAGTTGGTGTCGTGAACACGGTGGCTCTTTTAAACATTTATACACACACAAAAGATGTCAGATCAGATATGAGTTGAATAGAAAATAAGAAAACGAATGCAAGTTCATGCTCGTAAGAAATACCTTCTGCCTTCATCTACCCACGCTCTGTTTTGACAGGAAAAGTAACTTTGGGTTAACTGAGGTCAAGTAAGGACACTTTAAAGTAATGAAAAGAACCTCTTAAGATGTGGAATTTAAAGAGAACTTTAACACAAGATGTATTTTAAATGTGAAGAAATAGCCGTTTTAATAAATCTGAACAGAATGAGTCTTTCTTCAGTGTCTGTGCTACATATTGCTGGGATGTTTAGACCATGTTTTACCAATCATAGCCTGCACCTCCAGGGGGAGGGATGAAATTCAGTGTCAGCAATAACACAAAGGACCTTGGTTTAACATTTCGCCCAAGCCATGTCCCCACTTACAGCCTAAAGCTTGCACTTGCTATTCTGGCAAGCTGCTTTAGTCCACAGACTGACAATCTCTCCTCCGGCAGTGCTTGACCATCTGAGACTCAAGCTCACTAGCGCGCACACACACACACACACACACACACACACACACACACACACACACACACACACACACACACACACACACACACACTCTCTCTCTCTCTACTTCTCACAAGGGCTTATATTCATTCAAGCTTTAATTGATAGTTGTTGTGGTGATTTTACTGATATTTGTCAACGTAATCATCAGTTTTAATTTTAAAATGAATATAGATTTAACAAGATCAGATCAAACATTCTTAGCATTGTAAGAACATTTCAAAACGAGTTCAGCTATATTCAAAGCAAGCACTGTCAAACACACACATGCAAACATTTGCTTTGTCTCTTTTTGCGGCTCGCCAGTCCAGCAGATCTGCACATATAAACACCCACACATTTCTCCCTCTTTTTCCACAGCTCTTCACAAGCAAACTGTTCGAGCCTCTTGCCTGCCAGCCAGTCAAGATGGCCCCCCAACCCTGCAGCCAATCCCACGGTCTGGCACGCAGAAGAAAACCGCAGGCCAGCTGATCCTCTCCCCGGCTACCTTCATCTGCTCCTTTGGAAACTTTTGGACATGCATGAATTTTCGAGAGCTTCATGGTCTACTGGGCCGGAGCATTTCATGAAGGAAGGAATGGGGAGAAAGCCCTTGAGTCATATACTGGCTTCAGAAATCTGTTACTTGATAACCCTGCTACAACAAATCAGTGCTTGTACAAAAGGCAGAAGCTATGGCTTGAAAGGAGGGAAAAGGCCACGGCTAAGCAGCGTTTGGCAGCTAGCGCAGTTTTATTGTCTGTCGCAGACCGCGGTTGGAGATTTCACGCGATTTAGCCCCAGTCGGCATGGCAAATGTGGCCCCAGCAAGATGTTATTGCGACTGTAAACAATCCTGCTCACTCGAACTCATGTTAAACAGCAAAGCATCTTATTAGCAAATTGTTTTTTACTTCTATTTAAGATTCTTTTTGTAGAGATTCACACTTGGAAGTGTCATGCTTCTCTCGACTCATTCCTCTACCTCATTTGCAGCCTTGCTACCTCACGGCTAGCACGCTAATGACTGAAACCTCCAACCTCCCCTTCCTAGAAAGAGGAATAACTGACTGTGTGCAAATAGATTATGATGAACTGCTTGAACCGCAATTAAGGCAGAAGGAAAGGAAGGAGACGAAAGCAGTTTAGACAACAATTTGGGCGACTGCAGCTGCAGCTGCTCTGCGGTTTAATGCAGTAATTGATAGACTCTGCCCGTCACTAGAGGGATCAGAATGAAAACTTAAATTACCATCATTAGGGCTCTCCTAATTGCTGCATCCCATGCAAAGCCTGTTTTTGTTTGTTATTATAAAATGACTCTTCTGTTATCTAATTTGTTCGGGCAGATCTTGCCTTCCTTTGATACAGAAACAAATTAGAATTTGGATTTGGCGCTCAATGGTAAATCCAGACAGGGACCTCTTTCTGAATCGTGGTCATAATATGAACATAATCACCGCTGAGCATTATATCATTAAACAGGTGCGGTGATTATGCATCTTAAAGTGTTTGTTTGCAAATTTGCATCAATCAAATGGATCCATTGAGAGCATCTTGATCTATTTACTGATTATACGATTGCAAACTCAATAGAGGCATAATCATCCGTTTATTCTCACGTGCAATGAAACATCTCATTATTCTAGCATTGTTACGATACGTTGAATGTTGTGGGTATGATTGGATTTCTAGCGCTGTATATAAATCCATTCATTCAAGGGCATGTCAGTGTGATTTCTTTGTATGTGTGTGTGTGGTCGGTGTTTCTCATTGCCCCCAGCTCTGTCTCATTAAGAGGTCAAATTTAAAGTACAAAGGTAAAAAAAAGAAAAAAAAAATGCTGAGACCACACATTGGTGTAATGCACTCACTTAGACTGACAAGGTCTCTGAGTGCTGGGAAGATCTTTGCCCTTGTACTGAATCACCATTCCCCATGAACCAACGCGCACCAGCCTCATCGAATCATCCAGATGAAAAACTAGAGAGCAACACAAAGGATAAATCGTATCATGCCTCTAAGCAAAATTGTACATGTACACCCACCAGCAACATTCAGAGATCAGTGCCAATAATCAAGTATTAATGATTATTAAATGTGCATATGCTGGAGTTGGGTAATTGGAAGGTTAATCGACGGGCAACGTCAGTAGAGTCACATTTATCAGTTTCTATTTATCTCTTCTGGGGAGGTGGCAGGTTTACAGTAAATACCTTCTGTCCCCCTAATTTCCTAATGATGGGGATAATGATGGAGAATGGAGCAGCCATTAGCAGGGACAGGCTCTGTGCATCACTCTGTCAGCTCTGTCTCTCCGAGGCCCACAATGAGAAGTGATGGGACCCAGCTACTCAAAAACCCACCCAACGGATAATCATCCACATAAAGCTAACATAGCTCTGAAATACAAAGCTTAGTCGCTTGATGAAAGCTGGGTGATAAACTTCACTCTCTTGACATGCATCTACTGTAATTAAACAAACGTTAATCCGTTCCTCAAATTTAATTGATTGAGCTGCGTTCCAAGAGAGCTTGTATTCAGTCCAACAGCACCAGAACTTTCCATGGTTTTTATCATTCCACTTGTCTGTGTGTGCATAGTCAACACAGAGTGTCAGCCTGTGCATTAGCGGTGAGGATTTTTCAGTGATTGTTTCTACAGGCTACATTGATACACCATTAGGTCTTTATAAATCTTTAGGGTCTTTATAAATGAGGCATTAATCAATTCACTCACCATCCAATATTGCATACTTCCCTACTATATAGTAGGTGCGAGAAAGAGTATTATATTTGAATTCACAGTGTTTAATAAACAGAACAGTAGGCAAAAAGAGAATATGTGATTTCCGACATAGCCACTGTCTTTGTATCATTCATTCAATTGATTAGTTGACGAAAAGATGGGGATCCAAAAGATCCAGATGGGGCTATAATATGAACATAATTACAGCTAAAGCATTATTTCATTAAACAGGTATGGCAATTATGCATCTTGTAATGTTTGTCTGCAAATTTGCATCAGTCAAAATGAAATTATTTGCACTGTAAGTGTAAAATGAATAAAATATGTTTCTAGAATGTATAATGTATAAGTTACTCAATGTGAACTTCAGCTTTAACAACAAAAACACCAACATTAACGTAAAGTAATGCAATTAAGTAAGAGCATTATACAGCTGGTTATAGTGTATTATCTCCCTTTCTTTTCTTTTTTTTCCTGGACTCTGGATCTGCTGACATCTCTATAACCTTTTCTCTCTCTCTCTCTCTCTCTCTCTCTCTCTCTCTCTCTCTCTCTCTCTCTCTCTTTTTTTTTTGCATACAGTACTGATCACTTTGTCCTCCCTTCTCTATTTCTGTCTGGTGCTCTCTTTAATTAGAAATCAGCACTACATGTCCTGCTTTCAGTCTTGCAGAACATGTTACAATTAGAGTTAATAGGAATTCAGTTCTCTTTTCCCAAAGACTGATTTGAGGACAGTCATATCAGAAGACCCTCCTATTCTTATCATTTACATTTACATTTATGCATTTGGCAGACACTTTTATCCAAAGCGACATCAGTTTGAGCTTTACCTGGGAATCAAACCCATGACCTTTCCGTTGCAAGCATCATGCCACTGTTTGAGGTTTATAGTTCTTAACAAAATGAACAATATATGTATTTCCTCAATGTAATGACATGATCTTGATGCCTTGGAAGCCTGTCTGTAACAAAAACACTGACCAGGCAACAGTTTCAGACAACACTGCTGTGCCACGTGTGCTTTGGGTTATAAATATAACTATATATGACATCTGTCCTAACTGATCTGCTGATAGGCTAGACATTGGTAGGTGAGTACTATACATAATGGGGTTACCACTTATTGCTTGTATGTTTATTTTGCACACTGGCAAAGAAACTGTTTTACAGAAGCTTTTGATAGGGTTGATGCTGTACATGGTCAATTAAATTTTTTTTCTTCAGTGAAATACGCTTTAAAATATGAGTGCATGAGGTGCCATCCCACAGTCAATACTGTTTATTTGCAGCTGGGAGGCTGCAGAAATACTATTAATTGCGATAACACAAAGAAGAGTTGGGGTTTAATTCTCTGTAATATGCATGTTTTCAGAACTAGTCCTACACTACACTACCCGCCACAGCAAACCATGTCTAAACGCCACACGAAAACATGTTCTATGAATGTTGCTTTAGGCAAAATGTGACTGCTGACACTGTGAAGCTGTCATGATGATTTTATTCCAATCCATCGGCCTTGCGTAGGTCTTGCACCTGACCGTTTTGACCGGCTGTGATTGACACTTTAGCCTCCTGGAAACACCTAGGGATCATGGCACCTCGTGCCATGAAGATGAAGATAGCTAGCGAAAAACTGTAGCTTTAATCCTCAGGCCTTGGCTCAGCCTACAAGATCTGTCTCAGACTGGGCTCTGTCTTGTCAGTGCAGTAACGAGATCCTGAGTGACTTAAGTCCTCTGGTGATGTCAGACCTGAAGCTAGAGAACTGTGTCTTACTGATTGTCTCAGTGATCTTTGGCCACCATAGCAGAACTTCAGCATTCTGCTGAGAGACAAACAGAAGACTGGAGTTGATGTATTCAACAGTCTCCAGCATTCTTTCACTCATTACTTATTCTGTTCTATCACTATGTACGAGCTCATTTTCTCTTTGTTATGAGTCATATTTTGGGTTGTCATATACAGTAATTTGTCTGCGTTATGCGTCATGCTTTAAATCAGTTCCACATGAATCATTGAATAACATTATATATATATATATACAACAGTTCTCTCTGGTTTTTGAATCTGATTGGCTGAGAGCTTTTTCCAGCAGTGTGATATTCTAGTGATAACAACTCCGACTGTTTCACTGTTTGTATCCTTCCACTTGTAGTATTTCTCACAGCGATTGTCATGGTGGTCACCCAAATCCACTATAATTTTACAAATAATAATGTTCTTGTCTCACAGAATGTAGTTTTAAGAGTTGCTTTAGTCAAGAATGTTGTTGTTTAGACTTCAAATGTGTGGCTTGTTAATAAAATAACGTCTATTTGAAAATTTACCTTGACGTTTTCTGAGATGTTTTTATGAGTGAGTTTTCATGAAAGAGACTCAGGATTGTAAACAGGGAAGTTATTTTTACTTTCAACGACACCTTGTAAGACGCAGCCAACAAATGCACTGAGCAGCACTGTCATTGGAAATCACTCTTAACAGATGAAAGGATAGTGCGACAAAGATATCGCTTTCCTTAGCAGACATACAAACTGATGTTTTTTGTTGAATATGAGATTGAGCTGAAGAATGAATTCTGTATCAGATGCAGGTAATCACACTCGCTCAATCGATCTCCTTCTCATAATAATTTTCTCTACATAATACATTGAGCTTTTAATACAGTAATACAATAAGCTTTCAATGAAGTGACTCAACATTCCTTCATAACTAGTTCTAAAGTGCCGTTTTCGAATTAGGAACGGAGGCATGGGCTCAGCTATAAAACTGTCAAACTGAGATTTGAATTTGTGGCAGAAGGAAGTGGTTCCACACAATAGAGAGTTTTTAAAGACACTCCGTTGTTGTCTCTTCTTTTATTTACACACTTGTGCCGTCAAACTTTTGTATAAAAGCAATCTCACACTTGTAGCTGTGTGATGGGCTGCATACCAGCACACTGTGATTACCTACAGCTGAATCACAGCCACACTGTAAAAAAAAAAAAGTTGAGCCAACTTAAAATTTTAAGGCAACCAGCTTCAGCAGATTTTTGTCGTTTTAAGTTTATACAACAAAAATGTGAGAATCTCCCACAAAAATAAGTTAAACAAACTCAAAAATCTGCTGAAGCTGGTAAAAACTTTTTTTTTTTTTACAGTGCATGCTGATGTACAGCCATATCACACTGCTACTCGTATGATATTGCTCAAATATATATAATCAAAAACCTAAGAATAGCACACTCTAACATGTTAAATAGCTATTGCTCACTGATTAAAACAACAAATAGCACGCAGTATTCTTCACCAGCTCTCAACCTAAGCAAAATCTCCACTCTTTGCCACAATGGAAATAATATAATTAAAACTGAAACTTGTTCTACATCCTAACATATCAAGAAATTAAACACTAATCAAGTCTCCCCCTTTTCTCATCTTGGTCAAAAACACTCACTTTTAACACTTTAACTAAACTTTAACATTTTTCCCCATCAAGTACCATGCAAAGCATGCTGGGAACTACAAATCCCCCGCTGACTTTAAATGGATTGCATGCAAAAAAAAATAGTTCACCCAAAAATGAAAATTCTGTCATTAATTACTCACCCTCATGTCTTTCGTTCATCTTCGGAACATAAATTAAAATATTTTTGATGAAATCTGAGAGCTTTCTGACCCTGCATAGACAGCAACAGAACTACCACGTTCAAGGCCCAGAAAGGTAGTAAGGACATCATTAAAATAGTCCATGTGACATCAGTGGTTTAACTGTCATTTTATGAAGCTACAAGAATACTTGTGCACAAAGAAAACAAAAATAACGACTTTAATCAACAATTTCTTCTCTTCTTTTCTCAGTGTAGTACATAATGTGGGATTTAGTGGATGTGAAAAAGATGTACTTTACAGCACAACAAAGTCTGTAAAGCTAAAGCAATTATAAGTTTAAAAGCATATTTTGAAAAGCTCAAAGCTTGATGATATAAATGAGGAAATTTAATGATCTGTTTACTCTTGTCTTACAGATGTTCACAGTGCCGCACTGACTTTTGATTTAGTGAGCACTCTCCCACTCACAGAGGCACATGCATCTTACTTTAATCAAGAACGTCCTTTCCATTCTCCCACCCCATCCTCCTCATCTCAGCAACGCTCACTCTGTTTTTCCCTACAGCTCAAATTAACTGCAGAAATATAATCAGTTTTCTGACAGATTATATACTTTATGGGTGATGGGTTAGGTAGATATTTGAAAAATTGAGCATTCAAAGCAAAGCTCAGTAGACCGTGTAAAAGCTCTTAGTGAGAGGGATTCAATATATGTTAAAATAGTCAGATACTCTCATGAGGAGAAACCAAGGAATCGTTTAATGCAAGATTTCTGCTCTCTGAACCCAACCCTTGTATGTCTTTATTGGGAGTGCTGCTTGAGCGTTAAATCGAGTGATATGAATTTATTCTTCAGCAAAAGGCTCCAGCTCAGTGAATTTTTGGTAGCATCATATGGTTGGTTACATTATGTTTTGTGTACAAATGAGCACAGCTTACAGATCGAATAAAGAATTGTGTTTTCTAACCAATCCAAATAAAACTCTCAGATTCAGGAGACAGGAAATTAATGGGAAGCACTATTATGACTGCGAAGGGGTGTATGATGACAAAACGAACACATCATTGTTAGTTTCCTTGCATTTTGCCTGCAAACTGATTTATTTAGCATATATTTATAATTACAAATTACATTTAAAAGCTAGATATAAAAAATGGAGTAGCAAGAAAACAAGTCCAAAACTAAAACATATTAATCTAAAGCCAAAAACTGCAATGTTATGTACTGTATTTGTATGTAGCTTCGGTGGCTCTGCACAGCCGTCACCAGAGGGCTTGAAGACACAGGTTCCACAGATTAAGTCGAGGGAGTTCTCTTGACCTTTCCATCAAATGCCACGCAGTTTGAGGTGTACAAGCATAATTAAATGCCATAGTTTTGCCGCCGTCTTATCTTTGCGTGTCAATTGCGCACCCCATCACTGCTGTTCATTAGCCAAGTTTAAGATGTTGGGGCCATAGGTTAATGACAGCGACCACCGAGGCCTGAATAATATTGTTTATCTTCTCTTTTGCTTTTTTTCATGCTGCATGTTCACAACTGTTGCTGTTGCTTCCGACAACATCGGTAATGAGGAGATGTTGACGTTGGGTCTTGTTAGTTGTGTACGTTGTCAGGAAAATTAAGCTCTCTCCAGGCTAACGTAGCCCGCGATTCGCAGTGACATTTAGCCATTAGCTCCATGCTGAATTGGACAAACGAACAAAAGCAGAAGCACAAAACGCAAATCATATCCAATTAAGCGAGGCATGAAACGGTGAAACCCTAGCAGGAGATTTTACAGGCAGTGCACGAGGAAAGGTCAAGCTCTGACAGAACAGGGCACAGTTAGACGACTGATTACGACTAACGAGCTCTTTGCTTTAGTTAGAATTAGCTGCATTACACAAAGACACCCCACCCCCCAAAGTCAATACAGCGCCCACACAATTTATTAGACGTACCTAAGAAAAGGAAATTTTGTTCCATATATTTCATAAATATAATGTGAAAAGCTAGCTATTTAAGATATCTTGTCTAATTTAATTGTAAATCTGCCTTGTTAAAATAATTTTCATAACAATTGACTTCCACTGTTTTTTTTTTTTTTTTTTTTGTCCTTACAAAGGTAGTCACTGGGAACCGAAACTGTCTGGTTATCAAACTGGCAGCAAATGTTGTCTGGTTCTTTTAAAATAAAGCTGCTTCACGATGCCATAGAATAACCATTTTATCTAAATGGTTCCATAAAGAACATTTAACATCTGAAGAATGTTTCTGTTTCACAAAAGGTTTTTTTTTTTTGCAAAAGAAGGCTCTTCAGATAAAAAGTTAAGAAACAGATGGTTCTTTAAAGAACCTTTGACTGAATGGTTCTTTGTTGAACCAAAAATGGTTAATTTGATTAGGGTTAGAGCTAAACTCTGTAGGAAAGTGGATCTCGTGAGCCAGATTTGAGTATCCCTGTTCTGTGGCATCAGAGGTATAAAAAGTACTCAAAAATTTTACTCAAGTGAAAGTAAAGATACTCAGTGAAAATTTTACTCAATTAAAAGTTCAAGTATCTGGCCAAAAACATACTTGAGTAAAAGTAAAAAAGTACAACTTTATATTGTATTAATTTTTTGTACTTCTACTCGTATTAAAAAAGTAGAAGTACTTTTTTTTTCTTTTCTGACAGACATACAGAAGTTTGGTTAAAGGGAGACAATGAAACAAAATTCAGTGGCACAGGTCAAACACATATCTAGTGCAGCGATACAATTAAAATGCAGCACAGTGGAACACACACACACACACACACACACACACACACACACACACACACACACACACATACAAAATTGCAGGGAAAGGAATAAAAAGGAAACTCCATTCTTTCCACCCTCATGCCATCCCATATATATATATATATATATATATATATATATATATATATATATATATATACATATATATATAGGACTTTTATTTATCAGATGAACACAAACTAAGATCTAAATCATCTAAACTATTATAATCTCTCTTCGTATAATAAGACAAGTATGGGACTTCCAAAAATGACACTTCAAAAACTACACAAAGTGAATATGACAGTAACTCATACAACCCCTGTTAATGAATCAGTGTCGTCTTAAGTGAAACGGTAGGCATATGTAAGAAAATTACAAATACTAATATTTTTAACTTGACTGTCATGTTCACTTTGTGTTGTTTCTATAGTGGTCCTGTCCCCTTGCATTACACGGACTAAAAATCTTTGCTTGTGTTCATCTGAAGAAAGAAAGTCATAAACATCTGGGACGACATGAAAATCTTAATTTTTGGGTGAACTATCACTTAATAACAGTGTGATGCAGAGGTTAGAAACATATTCCAGACAGAATGCAAGAATGTGCTGAATTAATGAAGAGAGTCATAGAATTAAAACATACAACATTAACGTTTTGAAAGGCCACATTTTTGTGTTGTCTATGTCACTGTCTAAAAGGATAATTAATCTTTTAATTGTTTATTTGGGGTATTTTTATTTGGGCATTTTCTCAGCAAATATTGCTACATAATTATTTGCGAGTAAATATATGAATTAATGAGCAAATCATGTAATTATTAAGATTTTAAAAAAAGTCATTTAGAGTCCAAATTCCTACTCAATGCTTCATATAATGAAATATTATTAACCTTTTCACACATGAGTTTAAAATATTCTAGCCTTATTGTTTCCATGGCGACGCGTCATGCTTGTCATGTGATACACCGCAGCTGTATGACACAAGGATGCTTTTATTTCGTTTTTCCTTTTTATTATTATTAATATTCACAAACATGCTCGCTATATTATGAAATATCTGATATTCCGATTCTGAAATATGTGCAAGTACATGTATTTGGTTGTTAAAACACTGTTATAATGACCGTGTTAGTTGATCTATACCGTTATTGATGGGCGCAGCCATGTTTGTTCGCGCTGAATCCGAGCTGTGGGATTTACATGTAAATTCATCCTCTCCTCCTGAAACACGTTAACGTAAGTCTCCAGTAAACTGGGAAAAGAGCAGCGTAAACTTTATTGTTACCTACACTATGTGTATATGATATAAAATATGTCGTCAGATTATATTTGTAAGGATCATTATTGCTGTTTCCATAGACATCAGCGCATATTTTACAAACTATAAATGTGTGGTTTTGCCAGTAGCCTACTTATGTGTATTTAAATGTCTGAAATCTAAAATAAGCATTATATGGTTGAAAACACTGAATAAGTGATAATATGACAAGCGCTCGCGCGTCTGATCTGGCTCCGCGCCAGAAAGCAGATTTGAATTGAGCCGTTGATGACGTGATGCACTGAACGTTCTAATCACACCGGTGTGAACGTACGCGTTATCCACTACCTGGTAAGAACATCACAACATGAATTACAATTAAGTAAACATACAATGTTCATTTAAACACTTTTTTTTTAGATTTGTAACATTTAATTAAAAAACTAATAATTCCCACAAAAATATTAATTATATTTAAATTTTCATCAATGATTTTATTTGCACTCAGTCTTGTGCATTCACCCAATATTTTACACAGCTAATGGCTCAATCAAAACAAAGAATAATTAATAAACTTTTTTGGGGAAACACAACTACCTCAACATGCTTCCTCAGATTTGATGGTGAACTTTTGAACCCAGACATTTAACTGATGAAAGGCATAACTGAAGCAGAACTGTGTGTAAAAGTACAAGTATAGTCAGTTTAAATTGTACTTGAATGAAGTAAAAATCCCCCAAAATAATACTTAAGTAAAGTAATCAAGTAAGATTACGCAAGTATTTTACAACTCTGTATGGCAACGCTATGAAGAACCTTTTAACCTTTATTTTTAAGAGAGTGTTCTGCAGAAAGAGAGAAGAAAGAAATGCATACAGGTATGAAACAACATGATGGACGGTAAATGACTGCCTAAATTTTCATGTCAATGTCCCTTTTAGAGAGTTGTTTGAAAAAAAAAGCATAATTAATTTTATGAAATGCTCATTAAAGGTGCATTTAAGTCACTTTTGATGCATTTTTAAATAAATCAATATATAAAAAAGAACAAAAATGAGTGACACAGTATTATCAATCACTTTTCTATTAACTGTAATACAGCCATTAATATCATTGACAGAGACCAACTCAGCCAGCACTTTAAGTGGCCATGCAATCATCTCCCTCCATAAACTAAAGTATCAGTAAATAAAATATTCTAATTTCAAATAAATAGTTCAGTGCAATCCATATACTGACAATCTAAACTCTAAAAAATGTGTGCGGTGCTTCTTTAGCTGGTCCCCTGAGATTGTGCACGTTTCAGGGGGTAAAGCAGCTGGGACCTCTCCCCCAGATGCTCCGACGTGACTCTATCTGTGTGTGTTTATGGAGTAGAAGAGCTGAGATTGCCTGTGACAGTGGCGAAATGAGGCTAACAAACAGTCTAATGAGGATGTGCCAGCAACACGCCTCCATTTGTGCATGTGTGTGCTGAGAGGGTATATATGCCCTCCCTTCTGCAATAATCCATTTAATGGGACTGTGTGCGTAGAGCTGCTCAGAGTTGGTGTCATCACGGAAGGGTGTGAGGTTGTAGGAAATCCAACAAGCCTTATAGTGACCCAAAAATGAAAAGTCTCCAACATCCCCATGACCGAACATAGGGACAAAAGGTTTGTAAAATGGGTTTACTTGCCCTCATGTCATTCCAAACCTGTTCGACTTACTTTCTTGTGTGGAACACAAATAAAGATATCGTAATGTGTTTTTTTTTTTTGTTTTTTTTTGTCTGTGTCCATACAATGAAAGTCAATGGGGTCCAAAACAACACTTTTCATTGGACATTTTTCAAAACTCCTTGTTTTTGATTCAATATAGGAGAAAGAAAGTCATACAGGTTTGGATCAATAAGTAAATGATGGCAGAATTTAAATTTTTGGAGTAAACTCTCCCTTTATGTGCCAGGTACAGAAGTTGATAAAGGTCAAAGGCATTTTTTGAGATCAACAGGAAGCTCATATGTTCATAGAATAAACTTTAGCCAAAAAACAAACAAAAAAACTAGCAACCCTAAACAAGACATAATCTTGGTAGTGACTTTATGTTTCCAAGCTCTAAAGATGACTTGTCACAGCTGTGACAACTATGAGCACTCTTCCCAATCACAATGCAACAGAGACAAAATGTACTCTGCTGGGATGGCCTTGTTTGAAGAGACACCCTCTTATTTTGGAAGGACCCTTTATCTCTCTTACTCTTTTTCTCTCCCTGTCTCACGTTCTCTTGCCCTCCCTTTCTCCCATTCTCCTGGCAGGCTGGCCAGCCATAAGGTGGGGTGGTGCCTGAGGATAATGGCAGCAGAAGGCAGAGGAAGCGGACATCTGGCAAATGCTGCCCCAATATGTTTCTATGAAAGAGGCGAGGAATTTTCAGAAGACACAACGCTTACCCGAACGACACGCTCGGCGGCAAAAAGAGGAAGATTAAAAATAAAATTAGTTAACATCTTGCCCGTTTCACCCTGCGATGCACATTTCAGTGTGCAAGAACTGATTGCAGCTGCCATTTACATTACAAAAACGTAGCAGGAGAATGTGTATCGTTAATTAGGAGAAATCATGTGTTGCCTCCTAAAGCTAATTCAGTAAGCACAGATGTGGTCCAGAATTATTTAACCCACTCTCTAGATTTCTGTCTTCCCCGTCACTGTGGTAAACTCACTTGCTGTGTTTCTTTCTTTTTATTTCATTCTTTTTTTTTTTTTCCGTAGGAAACATATTGTTAATTTGAAATGCAAATGTGCCCCCCCTGCCTCATCCAATCATGTTAGTTCTAATGAGGTGTAAAATATGTACATTGATGACAGAGAGTTATTTATTTCTAGGGGCAAAGAAATTGCTCCTAATCATTGCCTACATTGTTGAGACAACAATCTACTTCATTCTGCTGGCTCATTAGGTTTAGAGTGAATCATGTTAAGGAAAAAAAGCAAACATTCAGAGGTATAGAACTGTCTGCCACCGTCTTGATGCACTACAATAATAAGAAACACTATAACAGTGTGAAGGTCCAGTTGAATTAAAGCTTCAAGCATGTGCAACAAATTAATTGCCATTAACTTACACGAAGCAGCATGTGATTTTATGTTGTGTAATTATTGTTTAGGGGTTTTCCTTGACTGTAAAGAAAGTAAATAACTATTCTATAACTAAAAATAAAATTAGTAAAATTGTTCTTTAAATGCCGACTTTTCCGAGAATTTGAATTTGAATCAGAGAACAGTGACTATAGGCCTATTGTACAAATGTAAAAAAAAAAAAAAAAAAAGTACATTTATAATATATATATATATATATATATATATATATATATATATATATATATATATATAAACAATTAACATTTGTTGAATACAATTTATTGTTCTGAAGCACACAATTAGGATTGTAAGTATTAATAAAGAGTATTATTATTCTAACATTGATAATGTTATTATAAATGTTATAATAATGATTATAGGCACATATAGTGTTTAAGTTAAATTAAAATGTAAAGCAACTGTCATTAGTATAGTATTGCTTTAAGACTTGTGATACATCATAAGAGAAATAAAGTGCTTTTTTTGTTGATATTATTATTATTATTTTAGTATAATAGCATGGCAATATGAAACTATTCAATCTTCAAAATTTAAAAAAAAAGTTGATTATACAACATCATGGTTACAGTTTTTTTTTTTTTTTTCAAAATATATTTAGACATGCAAATATATAAATTCATTTACATTTTAGAAAGAGGATTCCTTGAAAGGGATCGTCATATTTGGGGCACTACTTGGCATTAAGAAGTTAACAAAACATGCAGTAACAATAAAAGGTATAATCTATCAAAATGATAATACATTTTATAGGAGAACAAACCTGAGATCTTCTGTATAGTATGTAAATAGGGTTCAAAAACAATGAATAACAGCAAAGGAAGAAATGCACTCAATGTAGACCATTTTGTGCAACATACCCAACAAGTGACATTCACACATTCCAAACCGCAGCTCATATCATTAATCACATACTGAATATCTGTTTTTTTTTTCTCAAAAGAAACTGCCTCATGAGAAGAATCAAAGTCCTCAACTAAAGCTTTACCCTAGTTATGTTCTGGCCTCACATTTTTCATCTTAATTAGTTGGGCAATGTCAACATGCTAAACACATGGGACTGTCAAAGAGTCTCTTGTTCTCATTACGCATGTTGTAAATGTTCTTTGACCAACAGGCTTCCGGTTCATAAGGCACAGCTCATGTGCTTGTTATAAGCTTGAGTAGAGGCAATACGGATGTGTGGGCATGGTCACACATCAGCAGATGGAGATGAGTTCAGTGGAGAATGAGTGGGCTTTGTGTGACTGGCGCCTCTGCCAGTGCGTTCTGTCTTTGTTTGAGATAGATGGTCTACGAAAACTGAGGAAGCTTGAACATGGAGAAGATTGATGGCATGAAGTAAAGAAACCTCTCTACTTTGTACCTCTTTGTTTAATATTTAGTATTGAGAGTAATAAATGTCAAAAAGTGGAATAAAATACAAAATTAATACATTTTTTTCTACAGTGCATGTTTGATACTTTAAAATGTGGACACGACAATGGTAATAATCTAATCAGACATCTAACCTCTTTTAAAGGGGGTGTTAGAAAACTTTTGCTGTTTTCATGCACATGGCTTGAAGGCACCATTGTTGTTTATTGAAAGTAACATTTTTGCTTACTGCAGTAATAAAGCATATCAACAACAGAACTTTGTCAGTAGCTACTCAAAAGCCTTTTTTGAGCAATTTATTTGAAGCATCCATTAAATAAATGCTGATTAATATTGGAAATGTTATGCTCATAAAATATTCTATATATTATTTTTACTTTTGCCTCATATTCATGTTGCATGTCTTTTGTTTCTGCAGTGTTTTCAGTTTTTTATTTTGCCATGAGTATTTAACTCATTTTGTTTTCATTACCTTCTATATGGTTAGTGACAATGTGAGGAAAAACAAAAAGCTTATTTGTCCACTACCGTTTTGAAATTAAAATTCCAAAAAAACAAAACAACAACAACAACAACAACAAAAAACAGGATTTTTATTATTTAGAAATACATGGTTACCTGTGGTCAATGGGCAAACGTTTTTTTGCTAATATAGTGATATAGTTCCAATGTCAGCCAGCAGGGGCTAATGGGAAGATGCTAACAAGCCAATTCCTGATGCTTGGTCTCTCAGACAACACACCCAAAAACTATTGACTGACCATCTAAAAACAAACCGGGCTCTGGTTGGTCGCTTCACACACATCAAGCAGATGGTCTCTTCTCAGTGGGCAGTTCTCGGCCACAATAAAACAATATGTTTTTACACATATACTGTAGTTGAAGTGTGGCTACCTACACAGGTGCAGTGTCAATCTATTTACTTAATCAATAAAGGGATTTATACTACTTACACAATATATATACATATGCTGTCAGTTATATCAAAAAATATTTTACATATTTTTTTTATTTTTTGTTGAGTAAATGCATACATAGTATAAAACAGCCTTACATGTTGAGGTTATTTCTCTGTGGAGGTCTATGACATTCTGCTATTTGCATATGAACATGACTGATGAAGTACCATTGTTAACCAGATTGTTTCTCTCTGATCTGTACAGTATTTTCATACCAAATGTGACAAACTGCAGGTACACTGAGCTCCTTTTCCATTGTTGCATATGTTCTTGTGCATTTTTTATGCTAAAAAGGGAAACACTCATACTGTAAATAGATATTCTCTGTGTAATCCTGCATCCAGCATATATTTTCTGACAAATGCTATGAACTAGCCAGTGACCGGCACACTCTGGAGCTCCACATCTGTTTAGTCTCATTACTATGCACAGTGCCCAGAGCTACAAATTCCCCAGTCACCCAAAGACTCAGATTGAGGCTAGGCTAGCCAGCACTGACAGCTTACATTCCCTCTTACTGTTTAGTCTGAGCCATCGGGCTAATCCCTCTAGCAACAGCTGTCCTTTAGCATCATAGATGCTAACTTCCCTTTTGACAAAAACAAAACAGGATCATCAGTGTCAACAACGATTTACCAACAGCCATGGCTAACGTCTTCTAACTTTTCATATCCCCGACCACTTCAGGCTGATACTTTAAATCAACAAAAGCCACAGCACACTCATATGTATGCTAATAGAGTTTTTGTTCCTCGGCATCAATGTTCCTCTTGATCGGTGCACGAGAGGAAGAGAGAATGCGAAACGATGCAGATGAGGCATGAGGGGAGAAAAGAAAATAAATCTGTTAATTAATACATCCTGGCTAAAAAGGGTTGGGAGGATTATCTGAAAGGGCCTGAAGAGTCATCGACGAGCACCGGAACACCTTCTGAGAGTCGAAAGTGCTGTGTATGGCCAATCCACAGTCTTCTTCATCCACTTAATGCATCTATCACAAAGCGCTCGAGAGCCGCCCGGGCTGTGAAGGGCTGGGACTCATGGAGTGACCTCTGTGGCCTACATCTACCCCAACACATGAGTGTTCAGATAAGTTCAACAGCCACTCCGAAAAGCTGGCCGGCTGAAAGAAGGCACTAATTAGGGTGGGGAACATGGATGACAGAGTCCCTCAAGAGCTGGCACACAGTATGAGTGTATACTGAACCTTGTCATGTAGGTCAGTTTGAAGCTTTTAGCAAAGCCATGCATATTAATGGGCCTTTCCCCTTTCTTTCTCTTACACATGATCACAGGAGGCTGAATCCCCTGAATTATGGCCCTAGAGGCTTTGGATGAATTAACTGTGGACTGTTTCTAAAAACATATGCATTGTAAATTGAGATCACTGCTAGGTGTAGCATTCCTAGGCTAGTCTATTGGTCCATATGGTTGAATTGTGAAGAAATAGCCCTGAATCAATGAATTAACCCGCTCATTTCTTTGCTGATTTTTTAGTGGATGTTTAGCTATTTTACACAGGTGTTTATGATGTTTGAAAACCACATGCTGTCCAAAAATTATTAATATCTAAATACTATCTAATTCTTTAGGGGTCAGTAAAATGTTCTTTTAAAGAAAGGGATATTATTAATTAACTGTTCAAAAGTGACAGTAAAGACATTCATAATGTTACAAAAGATTTCAATTTCAAACAAATGCCGTTCTTTTGAACTTCTTATTCATCAAAGTATTGCTATATTGCAGAGTGTCCACAAAAATATTAAGCAGCACACATAGTTCCAACACTGATGATAAGAAGAACTGTTACTTGAGCATTAAATCAGCATATTAGAATAATTTGTGAAGAATCACACTGAAGACTGGAGTAACTGCTGAAAATTCAGCTTTAGCATCACAATATTAAATTACATTTTAAATTATATTAAAATGAAAATTAGTTTTATAATATGGGATATTTCACAATACTGGTTTAATGTATTTTTGATCAAATAAATACTACCTTAGAGCATTTAAAAAATCTTACCTCAAACTTTTTAGCAAAAGTGTACACTACCAGTCAAAACATTTTAAACAGTAAGATTTTTAATATTTTTTAAATAATTCTCTTCTGCTCACCAAGCCTGCATTTATTTGACCCCAAATACAGCAAGAGCAGTAATATTGTGAAATGTTTTTACTATTTAAAATAACTGCTTTCTATTTGAATATATTTTAAAATGTAATATATTCCTGTGATCAAAGCTACATTTTCAGCATCATTACAAGAGTCTTCAGTGTCACATGTTCCTTCAGAAATCATTTTAATATGCTGGTTTGCAAAAATGTATTATTATTATTATTATTATAATTATTATTTAGCATTATTTGTCATTCTTTCATAATGAGCAAAGATCATTATCAGGCTTTTATTTCTCTATTTCTATTAACTGAGTAGGTCATTATAGTTTTGCTATCACCCCATAGCTATGCCATTATAAGAAATTAATACTTTTATTTAGCAAGGATGCTTTAAATTGATCAAAAGTGATGATAAAGACATTTATAATCAGCTGTTTTCAACATAACAGTTAATAATAATAATGGTAACACTTTATTTTGATGGTCCCTTTTGAACATTCTGTTGACATTAAGTAATGCAACTACATGTCAACAAACTCTCATAAGAGTATTAGTAGACTGTCTGCTTCATATCTACTAACTCCTTATTGTGTTGGTCTCCCAACAGATATTCTACTGACTATAAGCAACTTGGCAAGAACGTGTCAGTCTAACCCTAACCCTACCAGTCAATGAGAGTTAGTAGAAATGTACGTGCAACATTAATCATAGTCAGAATGTGTTAAAGGGACCATCAAAATAAAGTGAAATCATAATAATAAATGTTTTTAAGCACCAAATTAGAATATTAGAATTATTTCTGAAGGCTCAAGTGGCTGAAGTAATGATGCTAAAAATTCAGCTTTGAAATATATTCAAATATATTAAAATATATTGAAATATCTTAAAATATATTCAAATAGAAAACAGTCATTTTAAATAGTAAAAATATTAAAATTTTTTCTGGTTTTTCTATACTTTGGATCAAATAAATGCAGGCTCGGTGAGTAGAAGAGACGTCTTTAAAAAAAAAACATTCAAAATCTTACTGTTCAAAAACTTTTGACTAGTAGTGTATATAGGTAATTATATTACATTTACAGAAAATGAGAGGAAATTATTATGTCAAATCTTGTAGATTACCTGAATGTTCATTTTCCAAGAAGGTTTGCTCACTGCTCAAACCTTATAACAAAAGTATAAATTTAAATATATAGTACGTGTGTGTGTGTGTGTGTGTGTGTGTGTGTGTGTGTGTGTGTGTGTAATTATATTTAGAGAAAAAGAGAGCGTGCTACAAAATATGCCAAGTCTGGGATTTGGGGCACAGTTTGCTTGTAGTTTGAAGTAACACAGAGAGCGTTACCCGAATGTTCATTGTCCAAGAAGGTTTGCTCACTGCATGTTAACGTCCTCTCCGATTTCCTCGCATGGACAGTGGGATGCGGTTGGCACGGATCTTCAGCTAGGCCTCACGCATCGTATGGTCCGCTGTCACTCACCAACAGTCTTGTTTACTCCAAAACGCAGATCTTCCCTTCTCTCCGACCTTCCTGCGCTCTCCCCTCTTTCTGATCCCACTGATATGTGTCTCTTTGAAAGTTGCATTCCGGGACGTGTGATGTACATCGGTGGTAATCGGATAAGTTGGGCAGCATCCTCCTGCTATCTTTCCAAAACAACATCTCCACTCAACTGAGCGCCAGAGTGCAACTGTCACATTACAAGCCAAGGAAATGTGTTCCACAGCTCTGAGCTGTAAACACAAATTGGAGGAAATAAAAGGAAGAAAATATCTAGCAAGCCGAAAGATGTTTTGCATGACAGAAAATCACTAACGCTTTCAGGCGAGGCCAGGACCGAGAGGTGGTGGTGGTGGGGGGGGGACAAATCGGCATTCTGTTGTCTGTTTGAACTCTTTAACCAATTAAAATGGCAGAGCAGAGTGCATATTTTAATATGCATGACAGAATGGCAGATTAGGAGGGGGAAAAATACTACGGCTAATTATGTGGTCAACAGTCTGCCACGATGCCATTGTACCTTCCGTTTAATTTGCACATAAAACCTCGCCTTCATGATGGCAACATGCGTTTTTGATCTTGCAGTCAAAACCTAAGGCTTTCAAGTGCATTGTTTTAATGAGGCACAGAACATTTGGAGTTGTTCTCTGGGCTAGAAGAGCATCCAGGGAATTTACACAGCGCCGTTTTTTTTCAGCATTATTTGTCATTCTTTCATAATGAGCAAATATCTTTATCATGCCTTTATTTCTCTATTTCTATTAATAGAGTAGGTCATTATTGTTTTGCTATAACCCCATAGCTATGTCATTTTATGTGCAATTCTATTATTTTATTATGCTATGGCTTCCAGCATGCTTCCAAATTTCTACGTATTATTTCGAATGAATGAACATTTAAATGCAGTTTATCTGGTGAATTGTGAAATACCAAAAATCAAAAACAAAAACACTGTAATCATTTATTAAAATCTTATAACTTCATCTGAAACAACTTTACTTTTCCACTGACATCATATAGGCCAAGTGTGCTATTGGATAATGCTAATTAGGCTTTGTTTTAGCAAACTTAAATTCAGTCTGGGTCAATGTAACAGCCATTTTTACAAGCCCATTCTATTCCCTTCCCCTGCTTAGATAAAATAGCCTTTTTACTTGTTGGTTATACTGTTGCAAATATAACTATATTCAAGTGTGAAAGAAAAATGGTTGCAAATTGTTATTTACCTTGATTTTGCTTGACTTAACCTGTTTTTACTTGACTTCACATGACACATCAAAATGGCTAGCAATGTATGTTTCTGCCATTTCTGAAGAAAAAAAAATACACTTATGAAGAGAAAGAGATCACAAAAACAGCTGAATAAACTGTTTTCACAGTGGAAAAACACTTTACTTATATAAAAACAATCATGAATGTTGTTGGGACTACAAGTGAGAGACAAAAACATTAAAGCTGTTTGTCATCATCACCATCCCAGACCATTCTCTTCCCACATCAGGTCCAGCAAGTGGTTCATGTCTAATCCAGCCAAAAGAGAAGAGACAAAAAAAAAAAAAAAAAAATCCCTCCCTCCATCTTTTTTTATTCATAAATATTGCTGCCGATTCTGCAGAGCTTGCCAGAAGTGCAGCTCATCCAAAGTCATTTGCAGCAAAGTCCATTATCATCATCACTTCTGGTGATGAATTCCCCGTGATGGTGGCACAGTTCGCTGCAGCCTGCACACATAATGACATTCTGCTCTCTCTGGCAGGGCTCCCGTGCAGATAGCTCACTCTAAACCATCTGAGTGACAGACAATGCACCACTGCAATACAGTGAAGAGCTTATCTGTCTGTAAAACAGGAAAAGTTATTAACATTTCTCTGCTACCCGTGTATTACATTTATTTGAGGCAAAAGAATAATATTCTAGTCACAGCTGTGGTACCTAGTGAGGTGCTCATACGGGCAATGGAAGCTTGAACCTGGCTTGCAACACTTTCACCTTCCCATCTGGTTAATTCTCTCAATGAAAGTGCCCAAATTGAAATCAAATAAAATGACAAAATATTTTTTAAATGTTATTTTTAAATATTAATATTATATATTATTTATGAAACTTATTTTAAAAATATATATTTTTCAACTATATTGAGAGGAAAGATAATTGTATTATTATTAATATTTTAATTATTATTTTAATTATTATTATTATTGTTATTTCTAGGGTTAAGCAGATGAGATATCGAGGTCAGCACATTGCTTAGATTGATTTGAGATACTTTTTTAATATTTTGTTACTATGACCAGTTGCCCACAATGCATTGTTAGCGCCACACAGCACAGATGAGTTCCCACCCACCGTGGTTCATTTTGTAGCTTTGCAGCATGCTCAGCTTTAGGCCTAAGGCCTTGGCTGCCCAGTTACAGTAATGGAAGAAGACATCTCACTGCAGTATTGCGAACATGAAGTAGGAGAACTGACTTCATCTCTGTGAAAGAAAAAAGCGATAGTGAGGAAAAACAGCTTCATAAGCATCAGGCTGTCAGCGATGGAAGAAATTAAGGTTGATGCCCCATGAAAAGAAATGTATGAGGAAGAGCGAAGCCAATAACTTCCAAAAGGCTGTAGGACGGAGTCATTCGCTGTGAAATAAAACAGTCTGTGGACGCTGTAAGTCTGTCCTGTCCACTCCTGCCTAGCTCAGCAGAACATGGACCTTACTTGCAAGGAACTTGACCAGCTGCCTGCTATCAGGACTTTATCCTCTGAAGGTGGTTTCAGAGCCCTCCTACAGTATGTTAACAGTTTCAGATTTATAGTAGTTGGTCTTAATCAAGGAATGATAAGCTATTTTTTTTAACACATGACGAATATGTGACCAAACCAATCAGAGCTAAAGTGGATTTCAGGATTTACAGTGAAATAAAATGTGGGTTGTTTCTCATCCAACATCTATCATATGACTATGGAATATAGTGCTTTTTTTTTTTAATCTTGAGTTTCCATTCATTATAGTTGAATGAAAAATAGTAGCCAGTACATTCTAAATTCCTTCGTTTATAACTATGCGAGGGTGAGTAAATAATGACAGAATCTTCATTTTTGGGTGAAATATCCCTTTAAGAGCTGCTCCTAACACCCAAACATATTTCAGAATAAGTGGGATAAAATGGCTGAAGGTGACCCTACCAATAGCTCATCAAGAGCACTTTCTAACAAAGGCATGGCAAAGTGTCCTTCTCCTAAAGCTGACAACTGGTGATGGTCACCAGGTGGGATATGTTATCCTAACAGTCTGGAACTCTGCTGAATTATTTGCTGATAGATATAAACAGCTGTTATTCTAGGTAATGGAAAGCAATTAGAAACATCTGCACACTTGGCGGTGAGCGATGCCTTCCTAAGCCGCCCTGTTCCCAGGTGCCACTGGGAAATAATTACATCATCAGAACAGCACCGGGCCTCCAGGACTGGTACTGATCTGTGAAGAACATGAATGCAGCCCCTCCCATGCTAAAAGAGTGCAGGAGAAAGGCAGACAGGAGGACGGCCACGTATTCAGCTTCCCTTTCTGCACAGATATAAGCAGTAGCATATTTGTGGACTTCGATTAAACATTTATTTAACATATGTTTATAGTTTACACTATTTTACAGTAGGGATAGTTCTCCCAAAAATGAAAATGTTGTCATTTACTCACCCTCAAGTCATTCCAAAGCAATATGACTTTATTTCTTCTGCAGAATAGAATAATGGACAGTATTTTGAGAAATTTCTCAGTGTTTTTTGTCAATATAATAAAAGTCTGTGGTAACCAAAATAGTTTGATTACCAACATTCTCCAGAATATTTCCTTTTGTGTTTTGCAAGTTTGCAATGATGGTGAGTAAATGATGAGAGAAGTTTATCCCTTTAATACTCTTTTTTTTTTTTTTTTGTATTTAAAGGGATAGTCCACCCAAAAATGAAAATTTTGCCATTATTTACTCAACTCATGTCATTTTCACATTCATAACTTTCTTTTTTGGAGCTTTGTAGTTGGTAATGTGTTTCATTGTAATTAAAATGAACAGGGGAAATGGATAGAAGACCATAAAATCATCATTAAAGTAGTCAATGTGAATACATATTTCAAGTTTTCTGAAGCCAACACCTTTTTGTGATAAACGGACTGAAATTAAAGTCCTAGCGTATTCATGAGAAATGAAGGGATGTCTATTTTGGAATGTTCATGTGAGTCAGATCTGATCTAGTTGCAGCAGTTTATTAGCAAAGAACAGGTATAAAACCTAAAGTCATGAAGGTTTGAAACAGTAGTAAGGTTTTAAAAGATTTACTAAGGAGAGTAAATCGTAACAGCAGTGTAATTTTCTGGTAAACTTTCCCTTTAAGAAATAATGGACTGGAACATAAAATCTTTGTTTGTGTTTTTCTTGTCTCAGTCTCCACTTTAATAAATAGCTTTTCTGTTCTTGAAGCTCAGGTATGTTAGGGCTGTGCCAATGACCTTTACACACAGCCCCCTCACCTCAGTGAGAGGAGGACCCCACTGCGTGGAGTCTGTTGAATTACTCTTTCTGATGCATGCCTGTGGCTTCCCCTGGATCTATCAGCAGCCCCCCGGTGAGAGCTCTCCTCAGCTGTAAATACCATCAGTCTCTGCCACCCTGGAGAGAGCCAGAAGACGGCGTTCTGGAGGGTCACAGTTCAGCAGACACAGACACGGCTGTTTTGGTAGCAGGGAAACGTCTGCTTTCCTTTCATGATCTGGGAAGCAGCATTATTTGTCTGTTAGTACATGTTTGAATGTTTGACATTCATTTGAACTATTATGTGCAGGCTGCCACTTTCACTTATACATACCATTTAAAATTTATTTATTTATTTATGTAGTCATTTATTTATTGGTAAATATATATATATATATATATATATATATATATATATATATATATATATATATATTTATTTATTTATTTATTTATTTATTTATTTATTTATTTATTTATTTATTTATTAATTGCATGCATTAATTGCATGTAATTAATACTTTATTGCATATTTTTTTGTTTTGTTTCTTGAGCACCAAATCAGCATAAAAATAAAAATTCAGCTTTACCATCAAAGGTAAATGACATTTTCTGTAAAAAAAAAAAAAAAAAAAACCCAATTTAAATAGAAAACAGATATTTTAAGTTATATTAATAATTTAATAATTATCATAACTGATCAAATAAATGCAGATGTGAAGAACAAAAAAAGTAAAAAAAACAAACAAACAAAAAAACTTTTAAGTAACGAGTAAGTGTGTACTGACAGCCCATCAATATCTAAAATGATCAAATATTCAATCCAGAAGGCTTTATGGGCATTACTATTAAATCCACTGTTTCTCTAGAAGTAGAAACATCATTACATATTCCACCTCTCTATGCCTTTGGACAGGAGATACAAACTGCTGTAGCACTAAACATTATGCTTGTTCCTTTGTTCTATCCACACTGTAATCCCTCAGGCAACAAGCAGAAAATGTCCGTCAGGACAGATGAGTCCAGAGGAGGCCTGATGAGACACCCGGCTGGATGTGTTGATTTTGGCTGGCATACCTGTCATGGAAAGCTGCAACTGCAGTTCAAAAATGAGGAGGCTAGTGCCACATGAGGCCATATGGTGCCATGGTGATGAGTGCACACACACACACACACACACACACACACACACACACACACACACACACACACACACACACACACACACACACATACACACAGACAGATAGGAGAATAGTTTTGAATGGCTGTCCAAGTCAGCTTTTCAAACATTTTGTTTGAGGCATAGTAGATGTAAATGAGTTAAGTGGGAACATGCAGATGCAGATCTATCTATCTATAGATTCAGAATATCCTCCAGACAGAGATGGTGGAAAAAGGTAGAAAGTGAGTGTGCAGCTCATTCATTTTTTCCTCAGAGATACACAAAAATAATATTACTTTAATTCCAATGGCCTGATGTAATTACTTGAGGCTACATTTTATCTTTTCATACACATGTTCAGAGTGTATCAGACATAATTCATTGGACCACTTCACAATTCCCCTGTAGCAGAACATCTGACAAGATGAAAAGCAGAATTGCGAATCGTTGGGATGTAATGCATTACAACCAAAAAAAGTATTCCAGCACAGATGGTACGTTCAGCCTTTTAATAATAAAATCTGCTTCTGTGTTATTTAAAAAATTACAATAACCTTTCCACTAATCCCCTGACTTTGGGTCTGGTACACCTGAACGACTGCATCACAATCCCTACCCCTTGATAACATATTAGGATTACAGCTCAGATTTTATATCTCAGTTCTGGCCTCCGTCTTACTCATAAATACGTTAGATAAGCATATCTGTTTAATTTCATTCTCTTTGATCGCAGGATTACACTGAAACAGTTGATTGTGAAGGCAGACATACAGCCAAGCAGCTGCATAAGAATTTATACATCGCCATCAGATGTAATATTATGTTTGGACATCATACATTTATTTTTGTGAGCACACACTGTTTAGACCATACAGCATGTAAGTCGGGTAGATGTAATATGTTACAAAATCAGGCCTACATGTTCAACGGAATGAAAATTTAATCCAAGGATCCAACATATCCATTATGCCTTTACATATTTGTACTTTTCGAAAACTGACCAGTTTTTAGACAGATAGAGAGATGATAGATAGATAGTCTACTAGTTTTAGCCAACTACTGTAGCAAAGCTCCTTTTACCTTGCGTGCTGTGCAAAATATTGCAGCACCTGCATGTTGTAGTGATTTCCCTCAAACTTGGCAGATGGTCCTCCCTGTCTCCCCTTCCCCCTCCTCCTCCACCGGCCTCCCATTACCCAGTATCTAGCACCTGAGTCAATAGGGAATACTGCCATGCGATGCCCAACCAGCAGAGTCTCAACACAGCAACCCCCCCCCCCCCCACACACACACACACACAAAAAAAACAGGCATCTCCAGGCTTGACCTCTCAAAGCAAATCACATGCATCTGAATCACAGGAGCGAGATCCCTTGTGAAGAGCAAGAGATGTTTCTCTCCCCAAGACTAATGCGAAAATATGCCCTGCAACTAATTTTCTATGTGTAATTTAGTGGCATGACTGCTAGCAAAAACACATAACACAAAGGTCCTTATGGCGACTGTAGCCTTGCTTAGCGCTGATTTAATTATAAAGCTCTTGTCTTTTGAACACTACGAGGGACATTAATGGATAAACTAATAGCTTATATACAACACGTCTATATCAGTGACATCTTGCATGTCACTGAAAAGATTTGCCTGTGAGGAAAAAGTTCAATGCACATGTCAAAGTGAGCAGTCCAGTTCATCTTAATACAGTTTAATTTGACATACTCTGCTTGACAAAATGAAATATTATGCCAAAGTGCAATCTCTACTAAAACTAAACAAAAGCTGAGCAAGCAAGCTGGTCTCCAGGGCTCGAGTTTGTTGTGCACATTTATCAAGAACCAGAGGTGACAAACAGATGAGTGCTTTTCCAGACACAGGGAAAAGAGCAGAATATCAACATTTATGAAAATTTGAGTGGTGGTTGCTTGCACAAAGGTATTCGTCACAATGCTAGCATGTCATGGGTGATTGGTAGGGTGTTAAGGTGCTTTTACTGGTTTTTAGCACAGTGCTATGTGGTTTTAGAAGCACAGATAAATGGGTATATGTTTAGATGGATGGACGGACAGACAGACAGACAGACAGACAGACAGACAGACAGATAGGTATATATATTTGGTCCTAGAAACCAAATATATAATAAAATATATACATACTAAGCAGGTAAATGAAAACCTTGTGTAGCTTAGGGCAAAGTCAAGGAAGCAAGGCATTAAATCATCCTTAGAAAAGATAACATGGCCTTCTATTTCATTTCAATAGCTTTACACACAGTCATTCTCTCACTCTTTGATGGAAAGATGGATCACACGGCACTCTGAGCTTTAGACCTTCACTGTCTGCTGATATAAATCTTACAGATATTTTAATTACCCAACTGGATTCTTATTATACAGAATGTATTAAAACTGCTCCAAGCTTGTGGAACTCCAGTCGACAAAGTGTTACTTGAAGAGAAGACGTTATGTGAACACATTGAGTGAAATGCTTGTTACAGTATGTCATCTATTCAGTTTAATATTAAATAAATTGTTGTATAATAACAATAGCAACTAGTTTGCGTAAAATGCCACATTTATTGCTGTACCTGATTTCCCTTTATAGACTAAAGTTGGGAGGCCTGAAACAGTAGCATGTGCTCTGGCTTTGGTCCATGCTGATCTGTGGACCAATGGCAAAATGCTGAGTCTGAAAATAGCCTGGCAGAAACTGCAGTCCCAAATGGAGAAATAGCCTGCTAAGTTATCGCTATTAGCAAAGTGAAAAGGACAATGCTGACTGCAAAGTTAAAATGAGCCTCTTTTGGATTCAAATGTGTCCCAAATGTCCAATTGTTATGAAACTGTGTATGGTCTTCTTTAGCACAACATATATCTTGCTGATGGCTTTCAAGATACCCTATGCCTGTCACGTGTATGATCTGTTTAGTTTTGAATTTGTTTTCCTTGTGTTTTCTGTTCTTCCTGCCCTGACCTAGTTTTCCTTAGTTCCCTGATTATCATTTGTTTCAACTGTTCCTTGTTAATTTATCCCATTAGTTCCTTTCGTTTGGTTAGTATTTATAGCCCTGCCTTTCCCCTGTTTCTTTGTCCTGTCTTACGTTATTTGAAGAGGTTGTGTTTTCACGTTCTGTGAAGACTCTGTTCATTTGCATACCTGACTCCTTCATGCTCTATTGAGCTTCAAGCCCCAACAACCCGTGACAGAAGACAGGACCAAGACAGACAATGGAGATCGCTGAAAGCTTCGCCGCCCTGGCTCGCCGAGACCTCCCGCTGGTGGAGTTTGCACAGGAGTTCTGCGAGCTTGACCATGATTACGGAACTGGATAACGCTACGCTAATCTCTCTGTTCTGGATCGGGGCCAATTACAATCGCCCCGTGGACCTCCCAGACACCACAGGACTGAGCTGGAGGGAAGGAATCCTCCGGTGTCTGGAGAGTGTCCAGCCCCGATCCAGAACTAGCCCGCCGTCCTGTCCGTCCGCCATTTCCCAGTCAAGCCTGTCAGCCTCCGCTGACTCAAGCCCGCCGCCGTTTACAGTGAAGTCAAGCCAGCTGCCATCCGCAGCTCACTCAAGCCTGCCGTCCACCGCACATGTGCCACTAGGAATACTGGTGGAGTATGAGGGGATGTCATGGGATCCAGCCCCAGACCTCGCTCTCGTGTTGGCTCCGGCCCCAGAGTTCGCTCCAGTGTCGGCTCCAGCCCCAGAGCCCGTTCCTCCAGAGCGGCCTCAAGTGCCCGCTCCTCCAGAACCCAGGGCCCATATTTCCTCCTGGAAAATTTTGGGGTGGGGGGGGCCTCCTGAGTCTCCTGATCCGCCAAGGCCGCCCGAGCTCCCTGATCCGCCATGGCCGCCCGAGCCCTCTGCTCCGCCGTGGCTCCAGGGACAGCCTGTCCCACCATGGTCCTCGGAACTCCCTGATCCGCCCTGGAGGCCCTCCTTGTCCCAGTCCTGCACCAGCCTCCAGGGCGCCTGCCCCCCCTACCGTAAGGCGCGTCTCGCGCCGTAACAGTTCCACCGGGGAGGGGGAGCAGGCACCCTGGAGATATGTCACGTGTATGTTCTGTTTAGTTTTGAGTTTGTTTTCATTGTGTTTTCTGTTCTACCTGCCCTGACCTAGTTTTCCTTAGTTCCCTAATTATCATTTGTATGACCTGTTCCTTGTTAAGTTATCCCATTAGTTCCTTTCATTTGGTTAGTGTTTATGGGGTTTAGTGCCTTTCCCCTGTTTCTTTGTCCTGTCTTACGTTATTTGAAGAGGTTGTATTTTCGCGTTCTATGTAGATTTATTAAAAGACTCTGTTCATTTGCATACCTGACTCCTTCATGCTCTATTGAGCTTCAAACCCCAACAACCCATGACAATGCCTCTCATAAACTTCTATGACGTTCCATATCCTTTTAGCTGGAATTAAATCTATATACTATATTTTCAAGACACAGACTTTAAGCCTGTGGAATTGACTTTACAAAATCCATCTTCTAAATGTATTTACAGTTCTGAGCATAATAATCCCTATCATGTATTTTAGAAATATGTTCATGTTGGTGTTTAAATAAGCACGTCATTATTCCCCCCAGATTTCTTCAATCTTCTTTTGGTCCAATTCTGTTTCAATCTAGTCCTGATCTGAAGTGGCGTTTAGATTGGATTAAATCATGTTCCATGCTTCAATCATGTCAATCTACAGGACTTCATTTCATATCTGGTTGTTTTTTGTTCAATAACATATTTTTGTTTTGATTCTGCTGAAAAGTGCTCATAACAGGCCAAAGATATTTTAACATGTTCTCACACACAATAGTTGGAAGGAAGTTGTATTGTTTTATGCGTTCACCAATTTAGTAAGTCAAAAATTATGATGTATTGATCTGTAGGTAACTGAATGAATTTGACCCACGGTCACACTAAACAGTTTTGTGTTTTAATTTTTTAGCATATATGTTCATAATATGTGTAAAAATGCACCAGCATTCTTTACAAAATATGGAGACGAAAACCACACTTTTTATGATCTACTTTTGAATTTACAATTGAAATCGGTTATACATGAGTATCATATGCAGTTGTTTAATGTTTATTGTTTATTACGATTTTAGACAACAGTCAACACTACAATGACTTTTAGTGAGTTTCTTTGAGGCCTGTGAAAGCGATGTCTAGGACAAGCCCTCCCTATATATAATATTAGTTCATACATACATCATTAATTGCATCTCTTATATATAGCATCATTTAATCATTCAGTTCCTGAACTGATCACAAATGTGGCTAATATTTTGTTCAAACGTCTGTTTCTTGATCTAACCAGAGTGAAGAATCA
This sequence comes from Acrossocheilus fasciatus, assembly GCA_036784905.1. Classification (NCBI taxonomy): domain Eukaryota; kingdom Metazoa; phylum Chordata; class Actinopteri; order Cypriniformes; family Cyprinidae; genus Acrossocheilus; species Acrossocheilus fasciatus. Next base: position 15,330,605 of record CM071942.1, read on the forward strand.
CAACATAAGTGCTTTGACACAATCTGTATTGGTAAAAGCGCTATATAAATAAAGGTGACTTATGACTTATGACAACAGCTCTCCTACTTTTCCAATCTACCATGTCTGTTCACTCCCACATCGGGAGCATGATGAGGAGGTCAGTAAAGACTAACTATCACAGGCTTTGACTCTCCACTGTTCTGACATTAAGCTCATAAGAGTGCAACATATTGAAAAGGGGCTCAAGAAAACACGAACATTTTCATTGGACAGATTATACACAGAGTAGACAGATGTTTACAGGGCTTCGTAATATTAAAAAAAAATATATAAATAAACAGCCCAACACATGGTGTGTGGTAATGGGGGATTTTCCTGAAGGGCCTTGAGGCTGTCGCTGAAAAGGAGATTAGATCGCAGGAGAGGAGAGGCCTCATCAGCAGGTTTACGTGTATGATAATCAAGTGAAAATATATGAGACTCTCATAGACTTTCTGAATTATGCATAATCAGATAAGGTGTATCTTGGGGCAGCGTTATTTCTGCAGCATATGGTGCAGTGAGCTTTAGTATATTCCCTGCGGAAGCTTGGTATTAAGAACAATGTGCAGTGCTTCATTTAAACAGTCCTGCTTAAGCTCTCATCTGTGTAGACTTGCACTTCCCTCCTCCTTACGTAAAAAATGTTTATTTAGGTTAACTTTCCCTTATTCACAGAATGGGCTTTTAAATAGAGGGGTGTGGAATATTCAGCTCTGGCAGATGTCAGCAAATCCAAACAAGGATTCAGAATGTATGTCTACTTTAAAACCTGCTGTATTATGGCATTGCAATGCCCTTTCTTTTTGCAGCATGATATATAGTTCCAATCACAACTCATAAATTTACATTAAAGCAATATTTCAGCTACCGTACAAGTCAAGCTCAATTGCCAGTATTTGTGGCATAATCATAATTATCACAAAATTACCACATCTTTTCTTTTTTTAAAGCAAATATCTGTTACAGTGAGGGAATGTAAACAATACATGTTAACATGATTTTAGTATATTTACAATAACATGATTTTTGCTTCTTCTTTAAAAAAAAAAAAAAAGAAAAAGACCAAAGGACAGGTCAAAATTATTTTTGTGGTATTAACATTGTGCTACCAATGCTGTCGACTTAAGACAACACAGTAATTTGTATGTGAACAACAAAAGACTATCTGAATTAAAAAAAGATTGAATTGAAAATTAAATTACTACAGTACTGTCAGTCACTTCAGAGCAAGTCTCAACAGTTGTGATAAGCAGTCATCTTGAGACTGACTATTGACTAACAAACTGTTGGCTGACTGGGGATTAGTATTGCTAAAATAAGTACATTATTTCTGAAAATCTCAAAACAGTAAACTATAAACAAAGGGCAAAGCAAACAGTAAGTTTATCAGCAGCTTTAATGATAGATGAAGCTCATTTCTGCTTTATGTGGGGGCCAGCAAGTCAGGCACATTTCATTTGTAACCATAATGACATAAACATCAATCTGTCTCAACTGCTGCTTAAACGACTGTGTAACCTTTACAGCCCTGTTAAAGAAAGATATATAACTTCTATAAAAGAAAGACCTTCTATAATAACATAAATCGCATAACTTTTCTTTAGCTGCCTTGCCATCGCTTTTATGTCAGGTCAAAGGTGTAAGCGCACATCCTCAGGAAAAAGAAGCTACCGGCATTCTGAAGAGAGGCATTAAAGTAATCAGTGAAATTTTAACAGATTCCAAAATTGCCGTGAACAACAACAGATTGAGACCCATAAAAGCAGTATAAAGCCTTTACTACCTACTGACATTCTGGCATAATGGAAATATTTTACAATGCTTCCCCTTTATGGACCTCCATCCGCTATAAATTATATTATGCAAAAAACATCATCATCAGGGATGGCATTAACAGTCTTCGCTTAACAGGTTCGGTGAAAAACGGGTTAGTTTTCTGCATGTACCCTGGAACAAAATTCAATTTGCCACCATATTTAATGCTACATTTTTTATTATCTTGCAAGCATATGCTGAAATAGCTACAGATGATGGAGCTAGCTGCTGGGCACAGTGATCATCATGACTTTCCATCTATATTTGAATAATAGAATTGGACAAATAGTTTGTGACCTTAGTCAAGGGCTTTGCTGGCAGTGAGGAAAAACTAGCAGCAAACTGCAAACAGCGTTCGCCCGCCAGCACCGAGCTGTGAATATGCAAAGCTCTCTTGTTCTTTGTGCAGGCTTTCAAAACAAAAACAGGAAATTGTTTGGAAACCTTTTGCCTCGTAGGGGCATCACTGGGCAGTGTCACAGACTGCTTAGGTTTGCAAAAATGTTTGATGCCTCTGTTTTAGTGGAGCATATGCCAAAATCTGCAAAATATGCAGAACGGTATTGTTTTTAGTGTCCTTTTATGGTGATGTCATCGAGGACACACAAAAAAAACAAACAGCAGTGCAAAACAGAATCATCTGTGACTCATAGTCCAGATGCCTTTGATATAGCCTAATACTAAAAGATGTTACAACAATGCCAAGTGGATGGAGACATAAAAAGAAAAAAAAAAACAGCCAATTGCATAGACTATACATTTTCACTTTCTTTCTTTTTTCCTACATTTTTATTGCCAGAACTGTATTGTGTAATTTATGTAACTATTGTTATGCAAAATGGACGGTTACAAGACATATCAATACTGTCTTTGCCTCAAAACTAAAGTTTAAAGGAAAAGGAAAATTTAAAGGAATAGCACTCAAAAATAAAAAAAAGTTTATTTTATTTAACTATAATATTTGAGAGGACAACAGGGATGGACTTATTCTGTCCAGGAAGTGTTATTATGGATTATATACTTGTATTTTGGCCAGAAGCAATGATTTAAAGTTAAAAGTCTTAAAGGGATAGTTCACCCAAAAATGAAAATTCTGTCATTGATTGCTCACCCTCATGTCGATCCAAACCCGTAAGACCTTCGTTCATCTTCGGAACACAAATTAAGATATTTCTGATGAATTCCGAGAGCTCTCTGACCCTCCCATAGACAGCAAGGATACTCAGGATATCAAGGCCCAGAAACATAGCAAGGACATCCATGACAAAAGAATCCATGTGACATCAGTGGTTTTCTTTGCACACAAAAAGTATTCTAGTAACATGGATTATTTTAACGATGTCCTTACTACCTGTCTGGTGTTGATCGTGGTAGGATTCTTGCTGTCTATGGGAGGATCAGAGAGCTCTCGGAATTCATCAAATATATCTTAATTTGTGTTTCGAAGATGAATGAAGGTCTTACAGGTTTGGAACAACATGAGGGTGAGTAATTAATGACAGAATTTTTGTCTTAATTGTCGGACTGCGGTTAGATCGATTATTTGTGGACTATTGTGATATTTTTTATCAGCTGTTTGTACTCTCATTCTGACGGCACCCATTCACTACAGAGGATCCACTGGTGAGCAAGAGGCAATGCTAAATTTCTCCAAATCTGTTAAGATGAAGTGACAAACTCATCTACATCTTGGATGGTTTGAGGTTTTTGTGCAATTTTTCATTTCACACAGAATTTCTTTGGACACTGCAATGGACGAGACATGACATCACGCTCTGTGGTGCCTTTTTAAAAAGCAAAAATTCAACATATAATACATAATGATAAATCCAAAATGTAAAAATATAAAAATGGCTCTATGTTCCTGCAATGCTGCAAACCTAAAAGGTCAGTTGTGAGCTTGTGACATATCAGTCTTCTATTGGTCCCAGACAGCAAGGAGTGTCGGCCCAGATCCGGCCCACAACTGGCCCGCATGGATTTCACACGGGCCAGATGTGGGCTGGATCTGGGCCAGAACTATGTTACTTTCTGGGGTCACACATCTTCTTCAAACCCGAACTTCAGAATGCAGTGAAATGCGAAACTTCTTCACATGAGCTTGCATTTTTAGTCGTCCATATTTGAATGTGTCTGAATGGAAATCAATAGTACGAAAAGTGTACAGTGTGACTGACCGCCCCTTAAGTGAGAGGACGTGCCAACAAAAGACAGGTGGAAATGGAAGTGGGACTTACGAGGGCTCATATGGACACTGAAGCGGTATTGACGGATTTATTCCATGCACTGTCACGGCAGGATGATTGGACATAATTACAGAAGGATCAGCATGATCGGCTGTCACTGATTTTGCTGACATCTGTCTGTGGCCTGCAAACACATAACCAATGACCAAAGCTTGAATCACCAAACAGATTTATTTTACAACAAGAAGAGCACAACAAATCTTATTTTAGAAGGGGCTTGGAATGAGGCTCAGACTTTGTGAAAAACATAAGTAGGCATAGAAATGACACTGTGAACAGTATACATTTCTAATTAGTTTCTGTAAAAGATTACATAGTCCACATGACCTGTTAAGTTCAATAATGTGGTTGACTTGTCAGGATGATTAATGTAATAGAGCTAGTATGATGCAGTTGTCAATAAGACCCTTTATAGCATGAGCTGTCATAAGCTGTTTGTTTGGACATGGTATCCGAAATCAAAGAGGTTTCACAAGAAGGATTATTTACTTCAGGATATAACTGCACAGCTCATAACAGCCAGTTTGGGATTAAGAAAATTAATTTCAGCTTGCAGCAGTGGACATCTTGTATACAATTACTGATAAATCAAACTAGGAGGTAAAAAAATAAATAAATAAAAAACCTCAATACGGAACACTGGAATAATTTGATTCGACCTTTATCTGAGAGGCTCAGATATTATCTCTTAGCTAAATCCTTTCTTCATTTCATCTTTGAGATCTGAACAAAATGCTTAAACATATGGCCCTAAATTACTGGCAATAACATGGTAACATAAGTCATTCAGATTAACACACCAGCTTGCATCATTTTTCTTTTTTCTTCCTTTTCTTTTCAAGCTGTCTTCATACATGATTAAATGTCAGATTTTCACTATCCTGTGTTCAAGGAAAGTCTTGAGTCCCTTGGGAATTTCTTTTAATGAAGCACAAACTTATGAAATTAATATAAATCTGCCCCATTGATACTATATGTATTCCGTTAAATTAGATTGAAGATTACAATATGACAACCACTTGATAATATGCAGGCAAATTTGCATTTTGCATCATACTGCAGAATAGGCTACATAGTGAAGGCTCATTTACTAATAATTAAAGATGAGAAGGTAACAGTCACATGCTTGTTTTGGAGTTTATTATTTGTCCCACTGCCGTTAGTGTGAATGATCTCCACTTTCAATTTACCATCAGAAGTGTTTATGACAGATCAGATGTGAGTTTGCAACTGCATTTCAGTCCAGTTATTTTTGTTTTAATGTATCTGTGAGTCAATTAATTGTGTCGTAAAAGGCCACCGTAAACTGTGTGCTGAAGTTAATGAGTCTGACATTATCACATCATTACACCAGCTGGCATAATGGAGCATGTGTTGTTTGTCATAATATGCCATGCCATGCTTAGCAGTTATTGGCTGTTTACATTAGCAACTTTCTGAAGAACTTCAGAACCGTGAATTTGAATTTCTCAGCAAAGTATTCATGAGTCAGATTTTGTGCCAGATCTAGTGCCGGATGAGATTTTGAGATCTGTAACCATGATTTTGATACTTACCAGAAATGTTAGATCTTGATCTTGAGCTTCAGGAATGTAATTAGACATTTGATCTGTATTAAATGTAGACGCATGGTAGTCCTTTGGAATACTGACAACTACAGCTCGCATGACCAAACTATCCAGTTCAGACGTGAAGTTTCTAGAGTAAATATTAATAAAAATGCAAATTCACTAATACAGATTGTGCACCCATTTTTTTTCTCATAAGACAAAGTGTATCCTTCTATACTCAGTCAACTCCGCTCACCATCAGTCTTGGAGCAGAGCACAGCTACGCCCAGCACGCAGCACCACCCCACACCATCTCAAGGTCACTTCCTCCTTCAGCTTTGAAGGATGATGGGCAAGCCCAGAGTCTGCCTCAGTCTGGCCTCTTTCCCTTGAAAGATGGTAAGAGAGAGCGAGGCGAACCCCTGCCGCTCAATAACTGGTACCAAATGTTGCCTTCTAACAAAGGTGTTGACCCTTGAGCAGGCAAAGTCCCAGGGCACCTCACTGCAGAGCTGGAGGACAGGCAGACAGCTGTCTTCTGTCAGCCAGCTCCAGCTGAAGATCCCCCACCTTCCAGCCAACAGTGAGGAAACTTTCAGAAAAAAAAAAAAAAAAAAAGCGGGGTATTGACTTCGTTCAAGACCAAGGCAAACTTTTATGAACACGCTGAAGAGTTTCAAACCCCTCATCCTTTTTTGTTTAATGTATTAGTGATTATGTTTCTTTAGAGGTTTTGTTTATCTTATGGTTATTTGTTCTGGTTCTTCTTGTCATTCCAGACAGACTGGATGATGATGGATTATTACAGTTAATAATGAATAGCAAAATGAATGTTTGGAAATGTAAACTGGTTATTATGGTTATTTGTACAGGTGTCTGGTTTGGATAAAATGAAGAAACTATTCTCTAAAAGCTAGATATCAGAAGCAAAGGGGGCACTTTGTTTTGACTACTTAAAAATAAGGGTGTTTTCGCCATAGAAGAAAATTTCTGTATTTTTTTTATTAGTGTCAAGAATATTTTAATAATCTGAATAACCTTTTTCCACTATAAAGAACGTTTTGTGGAATGGAAAGATTCCATGGAATTAAGGGTTCTCCATGGATCCAAAGATGCCAGTACAGAACCTTTATTTTTCCAATAAAGAACCTTTATATAAGAGTGAGATTGACTGTATAATATCACAATATTCTCTCAGTATAAAATGGAATCCAAAAATTAAAATCAGACTGTCTTATGCCATTATTGCCCCATAAGCCAAAACTCACAGACTGAGCGCTATCATTCTTGATGGGAAGAAGCTGCATAATTAATTTGTATATTCCACAGTGACAGATGTTTGATTTTGGCCGTAAAAGTAATTAATAAGGGGAGTCAAGAGAGGCAGATTGTTTGAAGATTATTTATGAAGACCTCCCTCTCCCCCTGGTGGCTGGGGGAGTGTCACCTCTCCTTCACGGCCTCCTGTCTTCACCTGCTCCCTGAGACACAGATGTTTGTCTGAGGCAGATGACCCCAAACACACGTTTAGTATCTGTCCCTTAAGGGAATGGCCATGCGGCAGCACGAAGAGAAAGTGAGAGAGTGAGGACTGTGCGAGGATTGGACTTCTGTCTAACCACAGGCATTACATAGGGCTTAAAGGGGTTTAATTCATATTACAATGGCACTACCTCTGCTTTTATTTGATCTGGAGGACCACCTGATTACTGGGAACAGAGTGGCTTAAGGTTTCAGAGAAATGTGGGACAGCTGTTGAAGAGAGCCTTGCTGTATGTGTGTGTGTGTGTGTGTGTGTGTGCTGGGGCTGCAGCTTAGAAGGATGAATGAAGAGAGGTGTGAAACATGGAGTGCGGAAGGTACTGAAGACAGTCAAATGAATTGGTAGTCTCAACCTGCTGTGATATTATGTACAGCACTTTCTTGATCTGGCAAGCTCGAACCTGATTGGCTAATTTTATGCGATTTCAGGTGTTGAGTTATTATCATTAACTAAAAGTGTAAAAAATATTTTTGTTAAAGCTGAAATAAAATTAAATATTCACTAAAATACACACTATACACTAAAACTGAAATAAAAATAAAGTTGCCATAAAAATATATTAAATCTAAATAATAATATTAAAAAATACGGGGACACAAATTTGTTTAATGACATGGGTATGACAGAGGTATTACAATTTGAAGGTGGTTTGTGAGGACACTTTCTGTATCCCCATAATTCAAAAGGCTTAAAAAACATACTAAATTGTTTCCTGTTTCCTGTAAGGGGTAGGTTTAGGTGTAGGGCGATAGAAAATACAGTTTGTACAGTATTAAAATCATTACACCTATGGATATTTCCCATAAACCACAAATACCAACATGTGTGTGTGTGTGTGTGTGTGTGTGTGTATGCATGTGTATGTGTGTGTGTATATATAAACAAACAAAAATAAAGGTATATAAATTATACTAAAATAGCCCTTGTATTTAGTTTGTCTGGAAACCTTTTCAGGAAAAAAGCACTGGATTTGCATGACTGCAGATTATTATCTTTTGTTTAAGTACATTTATAAATGTGTAAAATTTTTCATGCATCTTTTTTTGAGTAAACTATTGTTTTAACAATCCAACTGATAATCATCAAGTGGATCATGATTAAATATGAGATATTACGCACACACACACACACACATGTAAAAGCAAGCCTAATCAAATTCAGATCACTGTTTTGCAACAGCATGGTGGCCGTAATTTATGCCTCAATCTCGGCTGGAACTTCTGCTTTTCTTTGCCTTTATTTTTGTGTGGCTTGCTGCGTGTGTGCGTGTGTGGCAGGGATAATAATAAACTATAATGGATTCCAAACAGAGAGGACAGCGAGTGAATGTAATTTCCTCAATGTGGGGATAAATCAGGAGGCTGAGGGTTTTACTGGAAAGTTCTTGTGGCTATTCAAATCTGCTGCCGTGATTGAAGCAATCAGAGTGGATCGCTGGGCCGTAATTCGACAGAAGGTTAGCGCAGGTGACCCGCCACAATATGATCTTGTTTATAGGCGGAAATTGCGGCAAGATTACTCTCTGGGGTCTTATTAGACAGGGTGTGATTAAAGATGAAGCTTTGGTGTCTGACGTGGTGGGAAGCAGTGTCTGGAATTTCGATCGTTGTTTTATATGTAATGTGCTGGCATAAATTTTCTCCGACAACAACCCAGGTGGGTTTTGTTAGCTGGTTAGGCCCACAGTAAGAGTTAGGGGCTTACATTAATTCAGAGGAGGGCTTCCATGCAGGATTATGAGCATTAGACAGTATCTAAATAATAATAGTGATAACAGAGACCATGCATAGACAGATAGTCCAGGATTAAGAGTCTACTGATCCCTCTCAATAATGACTCTTTTGGACGAAAGGGAACCCCCCAGCTCAACGGGCAGCGGTCCACAGCATATCAAGGTGTCATGGAGCCGGTGGCCTACATTCACCGGCCATCTGATACAGACTGGAATTCAAGGTTAAAGAAGTTCCTGATTTATTTTTATGCCATTATATAATAAAATACATTGTAAGAGGGCACACAGTAGTATATTAAACCCCATGTATTTGTGATTTTGTGGCACTTGATTAAAAATGACTGTACAGAACTGTACAATTAACCAGCAATGCATATGAAATTAACTGACCAGCGATAAATTACATCATACTTGTACATGATTCAATCTATCAGATAAATAGAGAGATTAAATATAATGAGAAGAAGGTGATCATAAAAGGATACATTTGCATACTAATTAACACAGTGTAATACACTTGCCAATATTCTTTAAACATGTCTAAGAGAAGGCATCGGGGTAATTTATTGAAGAATGTTCTAATAATTAAGTCAGGACTGTGAGGTTTGATTGCATTAACATGCACACATTTTCACATGTTTTCAGCAAAGTACTTTTTGACTTTTAAAGTTGTGCTGAATTGTGCTTCATAACTCACTTTAATGTGAAGCTCAGGCACTTCATTCAGCACTCATTTCGTGGAACGATGCATTAACTTTTAATCAGAACTCCAGTGAGATGTGCGTTCTTCTTCGTCTTTTCTTGACTTAATGACAATAAAGAAAATACTGCAATGACATGCCACTAAATAAAATACAAAACCTGCATTTTCCCCCCAAAGCAAATTGTCAACACCAAGATTTAGAGGCCCGAATCATAAAGATCATCATCATGTTCTTGTACAAGCCACTTCAGATGGTCAGTGTAGCCTATGTTATCTGGAGTATTTATCTAATAAGACCGTCAAGATTACGTGGAAACAACCAAGAAAAAAAAGGAAGACTAAAATGTCCTTTGATTGTAGCAGATGCACCGTCTTAAGCGAACCAGCAATCTTCGTGTTTAATATGAGGAATACATCTGTTCATGGTTCAGGCCTCCTGCGACAGAATATCTGCAACTGCATGTTTCTCAGTAGCACAGCGTTAAACCTCTCTACAGCAATATGTAATTAAACTCAGACAGCATATTTCTAATCCTAAAGGCTATTATAGATTTACTTAGGCTGGGACATTGTCTGACCCTACAATAGCGTTTTTTTATTCTCTCCATGCTCGCGACAAACCTCTGTGTGCCGTTAAATGGGTGGATAAAGAGTTTTAAATAGATGAGAGCTTGGGTGCAGGCCTTCGGTTTTGTATTCGGTCCAATGAGGATAGAGCTTATCACTCCACGCTCAAGAGTGTAATTATTCACAATGCTTAGCGTCTATAGCAAATGACATATCTGTGAACCTGTCTCCAGTCACATTATAGAAAGTCAAAGTGTAGAATATGTGTATATGAGGCTTTAATTACTGGATAGTCGCTTTGCACCCCTGGAGGATTACAGTACTGAGGATATGTAATTATTAAGTGCTCTACATTTGAGCAGGGCTGTATCTGTGATTAAAACTGACCTATCCCTCAGACAAATTGCTTTGAAATTCGGTGAATACTTAAGTTAATTGGTACTTGTGTTTTCTGGCCCTTGTCGCTCGGCTGTGTCCGTACGTATGCAGAGACTCGGAGAGGGATGATGTAACATTTAGCCTGCTTTTGACAGAAGGACCCTTTTCAGCTGGATTCATGTCTGGTATTGCATGTCGCGCTGAGCAGTTGGACTCTCCGTCCTTCTCTGTCACGCCGCAACCGAGAGAATCATCCAGTTCTGGTCTCAATGTTAATGTATTCCCCCTTATTTGACTTTTTAATAGGCTTTTACCTAATTATCATCACATGGTCCAGAGCAGGGGTAGAGAGAGGAGACACAAAAGGAGGTCATCTTTGGCAGCGTTGGCAAGCAGCCTACACCCGAGCACCGTTACAGCGGCCATCGCTCGGGCCGATGATAAATTTTCCCCTTGAACATGATGTCAATATGTTGATGTGCCTGCCTTTATTAAGACACCATCCAACTGATAACAAGTCCTGCTGCGTGTTACCAACATAAATAATTAGTGCAGAGACCAAGGAACGGCAGGTGGCTTTTGGCACAAAGAAATAATCATACTTGATGTGGAAAATAAAGTAAAAGGAGCCATCTGTTCCCAGCAGGGGTACAGGGAGAAAAAAACACGTTAACATATTGTCACTAACGTTATGAAATACACAGTTAATAATTCAGTCATGCTTCCGACTCTGGCCACTTGTTTAAAGAATATGAAATGAGTGAAGGTGCCCATCTTGATGCCTGAATTAACTGTTACTGGCTCTTCCGGCTATTTTATTACTTGTTTGCTTGCTAAACAGATGTAAGGAGGTCATGTCTGGTAAACATTATGATGCAAACAGCAGATCTGATATCATGTGACTCAACTGCAGTTCAGTTAGTACTAGTTCAGGCAATGGATGGAAAGTGACTTAAGTCATGTCACATGATGCAACCTGGGGGCAATTTTTATTACCTGTGGGAAAAGTTGCATGTGGATTGCTCTCCATGTCCTTATTAGTTTGTTTGCAAGTGAAGACTTTCTTATTTAACATGACAATGCAGCAGCAAATATGGCGTTTTTGATTGAGGCATCGCTAGTTGGTGCATTAGTTGGACCAGTCTGAAGAGTACAGTTTTTAACTGTAGTCAGAACTTATTGGTGGTTTGACAGGTAATTGAAGCATATAGAGATCAGGGCCTTTCATGTTCATGTAGATAGGCATGTTACTTGGATAGTCAGGGCATTTAACAACTTATTCCATTGAAGATGTTGGTCATTATATTGAGAAATTGAGTTGGAAAGAACTTTGTGCATAAAGTAGAGTGCTGACTTTACATTTTCATTGATGAAATGCTTGTGGAAATAAATTTCATATTTCAGCAAAAATGCATTAAAGTGTAGTTGCATTTTGCCATGAATTACTGCGTATTGTGTTAAGTAATTCATCCAGTCCACAAAATAAGCCCCATACTTTTGAAGAGAGCAATTCACTTGAAATCCTCCATTCACTCCAATGGCAATGCAGCACCGTGTTTTACAGTTCAAGAGAGCGTGGTTGATTTTGGTGCAGAAAACTGCAGGGACATCCTTCCTAACAAATGCTGTGACATACCGCAGGTCCTCTGAGGCGTCCTGGAAACCAAAAGGAAACACTCCTTTGCCCAGGAGCAAAGAAGCCATTACAGCCTGTAGTGGAAGATTTAATAGGTGTCATAATTTATCATGTAAACCGAAAACTGTTTCTTAATTAAGTACGTGCGTTAATGAATTTTTTAATTTGCTCCCTGTAAGTACTTTGCTATGCTAATTGCAATATTATTCACATTAGTTATCGGCTATTGCCCTTGGCTATTTGCTGTAGTAGGAGAGGGACCTTTTTCGTCCTCCTATCTAAAGTTCATTATCTCATCAAACCTGAACAATTTTAATTTCAGGACAACGATCTCTTCTGGAATTTTGCTCCTAAAGATTCAATTTCTTACTGTAGGATAAGGAACAGTACAGCTATAGTGTTTAATTAAAAGTTAAAATTTAATTTATTTATTTTGTGGACTAGTCATTTTTATAGTTCATTAGAGTGTAACAAAGTTTTAGATTGCAATATGGGCGTTAGTGTGAAAAACCATCATAATCCTCCAAGTAACCCATATTCAAGTCTTTAATGTAGTGACCAACTGAATAATAGCACAACTGTGCTTCTGTGTCAAATCCTTCTAAAGTAATGTATTAAATAAGGCTTTGTCCCCAACATAGTGTGTTTCATCCACTGACACAGCTTGCACCGGAAAGCCCTATATGTTTTCTGTCATGGTTTTGCACACAAGTGCATCACTCAGCGAGAAAACCTGCCCCACTAATGCTGATACCAAGATGCTCGAACCACATGGCAGTATTAGGAATGGAAAAAAAAATCTGTGAACATTACCCGATAATGTTGTAGAACCATCTGCAGAGAAATGTATTTAATATTCAGTGGGGATCCTAGTCACTGACATTAGGAGACCCATAATCCCTTGTAGATTAAATTAAATGTAAGCTCTGAGTATTTATCTCAAGCTATTGTTTTCATCAGCACTAAAGATATTGTTCCCCGCCTCATAATACCGAACGAGGCTGTTGTCATCCACAGCCTCTCGCTGAAACGCAATTTCATTCCAGCTTTAATCTCTCAACAACATGTTAGTATTATGATTTTTAACTACACTTCACTTAATGGTGGAAAAATATGCATTTTTGGTATTAAAATAAATCTTCTGTTACAGTAATCTAAAAGCAGAAGGAGCATTACACATAACAGCAATTTATCAGCTCTCACAGTGGAAATTATGATAATGGAATAACTTTCATTTATTACTTTTGAGTAAGACTCTTCTTTTAAATTGCAATTGCTTTTATTTGAATCTAATGCCATTGAGAGATGTTTGCAAAATGTCGCAGATGTCATAAATGCATTTTGTAAAATTAAAACAATTTTAAAAGAGGAAGACGACAGTTGTTGTTAGACTTTGCATATGATTTTTAATGTCTCCAGTGACCAACTTTGTCATGTTTTGTTGATTGAATGTGTTAATTCAGAATGTGACAGTAATTGCTTTGTAGTTTATATCATATAATGTTTTGAACCAATAAAACATGCAAAAAGTTTTGAAACTATAGCTCCAATAACTCCAATATTCCTTCAAAATCGTGGTCGTTCAAAGGAAGAGATCATAGCATCAGAATGAAAACCTGGAAGTATCTAGCACAAGGATTGGATGGCATGACTTTACATTATGAAAATCGCCCACAGTGCTTTAAGCATATTTTGACATGTGTTTTGTCACTGCTGCTTACATTTCCCTCTCAAACCCTGTCTCAGTGAAGCCCAGTGTGGCTGATCAAGCCGTTCTAACAACTGGAAGACATCACAAGTTAAACACTCATTATTTTAATTTGATGCTAATCATGTGTTAATGAGACTAATCCTTGCAATGATTCAGGTAATTTGCTTAATGGCTGCCCAGAGTACAGATTACGGTAATCAGTCACGTTTGATAAGACGTCTGTTGCAGAGAGGGGAAATTCTCAGGTATGAAAGTAATTCAACTGTGATAAGATAAATTTTGCACTCCCTTTATATCCAACCCAATTCAAACAGATAAATGTCATAAAACTAATTGATCATTTTGATTACAAGTCAGCTGAAGCTTGACCATCACCACTGTCTCTTCTTCCATGCAACTGCAATAGTTTATTCAAGGAGTGAATGCACTGTAATATTCATTCCATTGCTTTAAGGTGACACCATGTAAGACTTAATCCTCATTAAAACAAGTATAAAGTGGCATATTTTCTTATATAAGTTCAACACTTAAGGTGTTCAAACTTTTCATTTTCTGGACTTTGGAAGCATTTTTGGAGATTTTTGTTTTGTTCTGTTTTGTTGGGACTTTGTTGAATTATGAAGCATGGTGATTCATAAGGGGGCCAAAGACAAGAGCTTAAACAGAATGGATGGTTGCTCAAAATGGAGACACAGATCTGTGCCCTGCTGTAGTGAGCACTGCCTCTCTGGAGATCCAGAGGAGTAAACACCCCTGTGCTGACAAATGACAGCAGCATAATGACCCATAAGCGCTAACAAATATAAATAGGTGCTGCTTACATTTAACTGTCAACAAAACAAATGCTTGTTAGGCGTTTATGAGTTCCCATTTGAATGATGAATATCTTAATTATCTCATCACTGTTGCAAATCTGAATATTTTCCAGACTTTGGTTTTATTTATTTGCAGGATTTTGTTTTCTTCATTTTTACGACAAAACTTATGGAGAACTTATTATGAAATCTATTTTGTACAAAAATGATTAAACAAATGTGTATTTTACAATATATATCCATAACGGTTAAAATACATAACATAATGGATGATGCACATGACAATTTTAATTGAAATTTAGCTCCTATTACAATACATATGTGAGAACAAGGGCATATGCAAATTTTTCCCCAAACAAACATATAGAAACAAAAGGGATTTGCATTGTATTTTAACCAGCTTCCTGCAGAACATACTTAAGAGGTGACAATGAAGAGCATTTGTCACATAAATTGAGGGATAACCTATATTTCCCTTTTTAATCCAGCCTAAAATGGGTAAATACCCATATAGGGTCTTAAGGATCCTTTTCAACTCGATATCTCAGCGTAATGCTAGTCTATTGTGCCGAGCTGAGGCTTACACTTCTTAGCATGCTGAGTGACAATGGACTTATGTGGCGTTCAGATCTGGCAAAGAGGCTTTGGTGTCACAGATTGCCACACAGCTCTGATATCTCACTGTGGCCGATACGCTTTGAAGCCTTACATGCTTTCAGCGGCGCTCTAGCATGAACCGTGTCCAAGCTTCCCACTCTGATAATGGAAACAGCCCCAATATCCGAGCTCTCATTGACTAACAGAGCAACCGCTAACACTAGCTATTATGGAGATTACAAAAGTGAACCCTAAGCCTGTAGTTTTAATTCACATTATTGTTAGACAGCTAGATCTCTACTTAGAAGCGCATGTAGATTATAAAAGGGCTATATCCATTAAGTGGATCAGTACAATTTGTATATTACATTTACTCAGCTTCAAGTATAAAATGTAAATTAGGGGAGTCTTTCAACTTGTACCGTTATTTCTAAATTTCTTGGGGTTTATGGACATTTGAATGTGTGAAACTAGAAAGAGCGCACAAAAATAATTATCTCCCGGCTCTCTATATAAAGTTGGATATATATGCATGTTGTTTATATCATCACACATTCTGTACTATATTATCACCCAGCTCTTATATGGTAAATGTGAAAAATATAAAGATTATAATTTCATTATAATTTTCTGCAAAGTTGCTTTGAAACTGTGTATTGTGAAAGAGCGCTATACAAATAAAGTTTGGAGAGAGAGAGAGAGAGAGAGAGAGAGAGAGAGAGAGAGAGAGAGAGAGAGAGAGCTCATAGTGTTACATCTGAGTCTTCCGGTATTCATAAGTTTTTATTTATATGCAAATCTTGTTTTGTTTTTTTTAACACATGTATATGTAAAATATGGATATGAAAGAAAGTTTAATGTAGTTATAGGAAATGTAAGGATTATGAAGCATTTCTTTAGAGCATGCTGTGAAGAGGAACTTAAGTTTACTGTACATTGCTTTGGATGAAACATTTTTTATGATTATATAGCCACCATTATCTTAACAATGCCAATATGTGAGAGGAGCTTCATGTTTTCTTCTAAAGATGGCAACTGGTGACCAACAGAGTGATGAATGAGGGTTAAATTAAGATTTAACAAAACAGTAAAGTTATGCTACATGACTAGCATGAACAGACGCAAGTTTTCTTTTCTTGTCCTTTAGCACATCAGCTAAGTATCCAGCAAAAGATGTTAAATGTTATGTTTTGAATGACCTGAATTGATCTTGCCAGGATATACATATCCTAGATTGAGGTGACATCAGTATGTGTGCAAGGGAAATATTCAGCATGAGTTTAGACCGACAACAATGCCACCACATTCATCATGTTTCACTGTGCTAACAGTGTGAATGCATCCACACCAGCCCTCCACTGACTGCCAGTTGTTTGGTTCTACCTCAGACTGCAGTAGTTTAGGAAGCCATCTACTGATTGGAGTTAGTATTGCACCAGCATTTTTTATCATTAGACTGTTGTTCTCTGCTCTGTGTAGTTCCCACTTGTATTAACAAGAGCTCTTGGAATAACATGCATCATAATCTGGAACATATTCCCTTCATAATCTAAAAAAAAAAAAAAAAAAAAAAAACACCTAAAGAGGATGAATATGAACCTCTTCTTTAAGCTGCTTTCATACAGGCAGATGAATGAAAATGGAGCAATTACTATATTGAGGTCATGATGGTAAGAACTGGATCATATTCCTTTGAGAGGCCCATCTTTATGTAGAGGGACACAGGGAAATTGTGGACTTAATGTTTTGAATGATACGTGGAAAAAAACCTCTGAAACCCTGAAAAGGTGTGAGGCCAAAATTTAAAAACTACTATACAGTAACTGAATATATAAATAACTAAAGAATAAACATAATACAAACGTATTTAGAATTTGTTTTCTTAAATATTAAGATAGCATAAAATTGTAATTTTTATGACTGTATTATCCACATTGGAGTAACATAGGTAACTTATTCTCTTTATTTCGTATTAATAAACTTTCTAGAACCATTCTGTTCTAGTAATTATTTATTTATTGTATCAGTTTCCTCTCACAGCATTTGATGTTTAGCAATACCAGTGAAATCATCCTCCCCTGAAACCTTAGAAACGTAAGCGTACATCTTTAACTAAATATCAGTTAACAACATGAAAATGAAGATAGCGTAAAAATACAGAAAAAAAAATGTCATTAAATACATCATTAGGTACATCATCTTATGCAAACACATAATACAATCCTAAACTTGTTTATATTTTCAGTACAAAAAAGCGTTCGGGCTAAGGCATTAAGCAGAATTTTACATTTATCATTATATATACAGTTCATGCCCATATAAATTTATCACATATTCACACAAAAAGAAATATTTCTGTATTATATATCAAATGTTTCTTCTTTTTTTTTTGACTGGATGCTTTTATAATTTACGCAATGAGTCATGACTGTACAGCATAAACAATGACTTCTCAAACAAACGCCACAGCAACTTGTGAAACTTAGCCATTATCCTTGTACCCATGAAAATTCCAGCTCATGTAACTTAGAGTTAAATGGATGTCTTATACTTTCCCCTGTGTTGTGCAATCAGAGTTGAAACTCTCTGGATTGCATGCTCTTAACAGGACCTCAGTACTCTTCTGAGTCTGCTCGAGAAATATTGCTGTGCATCAGAGTAGTGAAGGCTGGAAGAGAAAAGCCTTGAGGGGAAACGGGAGTCTGTTTGTCAGAGAAAGTACCAGAGCCTCAACCTGCGTCACTTTGGATTCCTCCACACGCTACATGATCCTTCCCGTTCCCCGCTAGCCTGGAGACAAAAATCCGGGCGGAGAGGCCCGCAACAACACATAGACGTGACAAATGATTGATTCCTTCCTAATTCTCTCAAATAAGATGTGTGGGGATGAGAAGAACGATAAAGGGCAGGGAGAAGCGGAGAATGGGCTGAAGTGGAGAGTGATTAGTAATGCCACCCTCTGTCAGGTAAACTCCCTGCTTGTAGCTAACTGGACATGTCAGGCAAGCTAAATGTTATGCTGTCAGCCTATGACAATGGGGTTAAAGATGTGGCCTAGAAATGCTGGGCTTGGATGGGATGAGGGGGAACAAGTCATTGTTCTGTGAAACATCATGCTAATTGTCGGAAGGGAAGATCCTAGTCGTGAACACGAGGGAGGAAAGGCTAGAACTTTGAAACAAAGTAAGAGAGAAGAGCACTGGTACATTTCCTTGAGCCCATGTTTTCCCACAATCTCAACATCAGTGGATGAGTGAAGTAGCTGAGCTGGCAGCGAGTCTTTCTGAATTAGCAGCAAGTCAATTCTGTGCATTTTTACTGTGAGGAATGGAATTACAAAAGCCACTGAAGGCACCATTGTATGTACAGACATCAAGTAAGTAGATTTAGCTACATATATTAGGCTACAATGCGTGTTTTTATCCCCTAAATGATTTAACATAGTTATCAAATACTATCATTAACATTATCATACTTTTAGGCCTTACAGAGAATTGCATCAAGCTGTCAGCAGACTGTCCAGCTGACAATGAATCTTAGGCCAGGTTGCCTTATTCTGGTACGAAGTGCAAAATCGCTGATAACAGCCATCCCACACAACACTTGACCAGTCCAAACATGACTGCTAAGATGCTTATTTCAGTGATTTTTATAGAGCCTGACAAAGAAGTATACATGTTTTGAGGCATCAGGTGATTCAATTCAGCTTTATTTCAGTTGTTTACTATGTGTTTTTAACAGTAAAAATCACACCAAATGAGCCTTATAGTGCCTTAAAATCTAGCATGCCAAAGGTGACAGAGGAAAGAAGAAAACTCTGTGTTTTATTTAAAATCATATTCATAGTCATATTAAAATATTGCTTAAAAACAATGCTTTCAAGGTGTGATTCTGTACTTCTGTATAATATTATATTTGATTTAGTCAACCTGTGCACTGCTGTACTCCCTTTCCATTTTGAATAAGACCCACCTTGTGAAGGAAAAATTGCATATCATCAAGTTTTGTCATTTGTAAGCTGTATTTCATAACCATGTACTCTCATTTGACAATATAGATTATAATTGTGTATGTCAGTAGATAAAACATTGGTAACACTTTATTTCGATAGTCCACTTCAGACATTCTACTAACAGTAAGTAACTTTGCAACAACATGTCAACTAACAGTCATTAGAGTATTAGTAGACTGTCTGCTTAATATCTTCTAACACTTTATTTTGATGGGTCCACAACATACACCATACTGACTATCAGAATATTTGTATTCTGTATATGTATATGTCAACTTATTCTACTAACCCTAAACTTACCCTAACGGTCTACTCTGAGAGTTAATAGATATGTAGCTTCAAATTGATGAGAATTATTTGACATGTAGTTGACATGTAGTTACAAAGTTACTTATAGTCAGAAGAATGTCTAAAGTGGACTATCAAAATAAAGTGTAACCAAAACATTTAATGTAAATTTAACATGCATTAAAGCAGGGGTGCCCAAACTCGATCCTGGACCAGTGTCCTGCAGAGTATCCAACTTGCCTCAACACACCTGCCGCAAAGTTTCTAGTATGCCTAGTAAGAGCTTGATTACCTGGTTCAGGTGTGTATGATTCGGGTTGGAGCTAAACTCTGCAGGACACCGGCCCTCCAGGACCAAGTTTGGGCACCCCCGCATTAAAGTGAAAATTCTCCTGACTTATGCATTACTGGTCGTAATTTTAGTACTGGTTCTTTTGGCACTGAATGAAGCTCATAAAGAGCTAATATATAGAAAGTTTGTATTCATTCTAGCTCATACAGGCCACTCTGGGTCCAGTGTCTTCTTGGCCAATATTCTTAATAGTGGTGTTTAGGAAGTCAGGTGTTTGAATAACACAACAAAACATTACATGGAATGTTGATAAATCAAATAATCATAAATGCATGCATTTTTTTTTTTTTTTTTTGTAAATGCAACTTCAATATATATCAAAAATGTGAAGGCAGCATGAGACCTGAAGCATTTCAGCCTTCACTTAACAAGTGTCTCCACTGGTAAACCACAGTCGGTGTACACAAATTAACACAATTTAGGTAATGCCAAGTTCAATTCTTTGTTTGCTGCAATATTTCTGAATCGTTTAAATATCCAGTCATTCGAGTGAGCTGGGGAGAAGGAGTGAACTAATAGTTCATTTCTGGAGTCCTTTAGCAGTGGCCATTGGCTGGGCAAACAGCAGATGTGATGGACTGGTTTCAAATTGCAGATGATAGATGCAAATTGCTGCCTTTGACCACTTTCCAGTGTCCAATCTGACTGCGAGAGAGGTCTTGATTTCCTCTCTTAGCATCGGAAGGGCTCATAAACCTGGGATGCATCAACTTTTCAAGAGATCTATTAAGTTGCTTGATTAACCCTTCTGGTGATCAAGTTTTTATATGTGGAATACTTATGCAGCATTTAGTAAAAAGATTAGAATCGCGAGGTGACCGTTCCTATCAGTGGGTGTCTAGACTGAGGTTGATTTGTTTTAAATGCTGCGCATTATCATGGTTGATGCTCAGGTGCTTATATATTAAATGTACTGAACTCCCTTTGAACAAAAGAAGCTAAATAAACTAGTAGGCCAAAGAGTGATTGAGGCAATTGTCAATTATATGATATTTGATATGCAAAGACTTTTAAATGATCTAAAGTCTGCAGCCACAAAAATAAAAGCTACTGTATGTGGTGTAACCGTCATTTGCTGGCGATCCCCTTCACTGAATCCCATTCCGATGAAATCCTCTATATCCATTTTAAGCCTGACTCCTCTGATTAAACTCCTTTACATGATGAGTGTGTGGGGGTGTGCAGGGGAGGTGATTTTATAAAACGGTGATAAGTGTAATTACTCCTGTTGCTAATTGTTCTTGTAAAATTGATGCACTTGCCGTCATTAGCAAGTCACTGCACCACCGCTAACGCTAGCCCCCACCCGATCAATTATTCAGGCCCATTTGCCTTTGAATCTGTCACTGACACTTTACATTGCGAGCGCTAGCGTGTAGCAGCACTTGGATTCATGGTAGACAGGGGCAGCCCCCCTGAGAGAGCTACTTTCAAGAAGTCTATTTCCTGTAGAGCGTTGGGTGTACTTTTGACATGTCACTTAAAATCAGGAGGAACCTCTTCAGAGAGTCCATGTTCCCTTGTCTTAAATAAATCAACACATGTCTGTTGAAACTATATTACACCCCTAGGTCTTTTAAAATGCAGCAGGCATGTGAAATACAAAAACAGTTTAGATACTGATTAGTTACACATTATAGCTGTGACTATGTTTTTTAAGCATTGGGCAGATTAAATCTTCACCTCACTTTTGTCTGTGGAACATTTAGAAGATATTTTGAGATAGCAACTAAATACAACTTTAATCATGAAATTAATTATATTTAATTAACTCATCTACTGGTTAAAGCTCAGGACCGGTGTTCAGGGTGGTGAATGGTTGCTGGTTTGATATTAAGAAGTGAGCTATCATCATTGTGCCTTGGAGCAAGACACTCAGCCCCAGGGCTAAATGAGTAAAGTACTTTTTAACTGTCCTTCTCAGATCAAATTGAATAATTTAAAACACAAGTATAAATGACGATTTATTCCAGAGGTTTTTAAACTTTGTGAAAAATTAAATGAACAAAAGAATTAGATCAATGCGTTTTGTTAACAAATCATATTTCAAGCTGGTTCTTTGAACCAGTTGGTTTAGTTTACAGTTCAGATAAGGTGTTTTTTTTACTAGCCCATCAAAACAACCTAATTTGAAGTCTCTATGATGAGGATAAGTGTAAAATTACTCACAGGATGTCTTCATTAGTGACCCTGGACCACAAAACCAGTCATAAGTAGAACGGATATATTTGTAGCAATAGCCAAAAATACGTTGTATGGGTCAAAATGATCGATTTTTCTTTTATGCCAAAAATCATAGGGATATTAAGAAAAGATCATGTTCCATGGAGATATTTTGTAAATTTCCTACCATAAATATATCAAAACTTAATTATTGATTAGTAATATGCATTGCTAAGGACTTCATTTGGACAACTTTGAATGTGATTTTCTTAGCATTTTGATTGTTTTGCACCCTCAGACTCCAGATTTTCAAATAGTTGTATCTCGGCCAAATATTGACCTAAATCTCAATTTCAACAAATTGACCCTTATGACTGGTTTTGTGGTCCAGGGTCACATTATGGCTTTAATAAAAATTACTTTATTTTTATTCCAAAGACAAACCTTAAACCCTTAAACCCTCCCCAATCACCCCAGAACAAACTACCTAATATAAATAATAATAATAGTGATAGCAATAACGGCAATAAAAATTAAAATACAACATAGATGAATGATGCAATAGTTAAATAATGATAAAAAATAAATAAATTCAGAAGAAGGGGAAAAAATCAAATAAAACTTTAATAGTGGTAACACTTTACAATAAGGTGTCATTTGTTAACATTAGTTAATGTATTGACTAACATGAACAAACAATGAACAATGCATATATTACACTATTTATTAATCTTTGGTATGTTAGTTAATGAAAATACAGTTGTTCATTGTTTATTCATGTTCGTTCACAGTGCATTAACTAATGTTAACAAACACAAATTGTGATTTTAATAATGCATTGATAAATGCTGAAATTAACATTAACTAAGATTAATAAATGCAGTAGAACTATTGTAGTATATGTTGTTAACTAATGTTAACTAATGAACCTTATTGTAAAGTGTTACCATAATAGTATGTAGGGGTCTTTATAAATTTAAAATATAAAAAAATGAAAATATATATCTTAGCTACCTTGATATAACAGGAAATCATATTTGATGGCTCAGAAACAGATTTGGTCAAGGGTCAAAGTGCTTCAGTAATGGTATATATATGACATGCCATGGCAATATTTCTCATTTTCATTTAGTTTAAAATAAAGTGCTTAAATAACTAAAACTAGATCAACTAAAAACCAATAAAAACTATTACAACTAATTAAATAAAATACACAAAACAAAATCAAATTTTAAATTTTAACAAAAACTATTAGTATATAACAGTATACAGTAACAGTGATGCCATAATCCATTTATTCACTGAATGCACTCCATTGTATGCCATCTCTCATATTTAAAAGCCATGCCATCTTAGACCTTTCTGCAGAGTCGGTGGGCATTAACGAAAACACTATAGACCTTTCAGTATGCTAGACTGTGACACTGGACCAAGTTCACTTAGAAAGCTGAATTGGAAAAGGTCAGTGCTGTGTGTGTGTGTGTCTGTTTGCGTATGCGTGTGTTTTCGCTCGCCACTAACAGACAGTGCAAGCTGGCAGGACGGCAGTGGATCCATGGCAGCTGTTTTGTTCAATGTTTCATGCTCTCAGCCACAGCTGCTCCAAATGAGAGTTAATATTGCAGGGGGCCCTTCTACTCCGGACTGGCCTTGTCACATACACTGAGTGTCAGCTCCTCTCCCTATGACACTGGCTGAGAGGACACTTCTCTCCCTCTCTCACCCTCTCTCCATCTCTGGGAGACAGTCAAGGAGTCCGTCTGTCCTCTCCGATCTGGTCTGGGAGACAGAGTGAGTGTGAATGTTGTCCTCCAGAGGAAGAATAAGAATAAGAATAGGCCCTGAAAATATGCAGACTGCTGACATAGGCTTCTTTGCATCTACTGGTCAGCTCCAGTGTTTGTGTGAAGTGAAATATGCCTTCTGGCTGACGGGCTGCACAACAAACAGCTGTGCCGCAATGGCGCTTGGTAAAAACTCTGCAGTAGACAGTAGACTACTATATGACTCTGGGATCATTTCAATATGTTTGTAAGCTGTGAACCTTGCTGGTTTACTGGACAGCAATTAAACCAGTTCTGATTGCATATGCTCATCCATATGAAAGTGAAACATACGGTTTAAATATTTCAAACTTATATTTTGGAATGTCAAATATATATATATATACAAACTAATATTCAAAAATTCAGTAAGGTAAGGTATTTGTAATGATTTTGGAAGAAGTCATGCTCACCAAGGCTGCATTTATTACAAGAATGCAGTAAAAAAAAAAAAAAAGTTTCTATATTTTTAATGTAATTTATTCATGAGATGGCAAAGCTGAATTTTCAGCAGCCATTAATCCAGTCTTCAGTGCAGGGTTATTGCAGTTCACTAAAAATAAAACTATAACAAACATTTTTATTTGTTAAAATAAAACAAATGCTAATTGAAATAAAATCAGACGTAAAAAACTAAAATGTATTTTATTTCAGCTAATTGCCAAGGCAACATTTAGCATTTTCATTTTGTTTTTATTTAATGTACTAAAATGACTGAAACTGAAATTAAAATGTATAAATCTACTGTATTGAAGAAGAAAAAACAATGCAAATGACAAAAACTAAAATGAAAACGAACATGGGAAATAAAAAAATAAAATATATATATTTAATATATATATATATATATATATATATATATATATATATATATATATATATAAATATTATAGTATCTCAGTGATACCAAAATAACACTGCTTCAGTGTCACATGATCCTTCAGAAATCATTCTAATATGCTGATTTGGTGCTTAAGAAACATTTCTTCTTATTAATGCCGGAACTAATTCATGTTTTTGATACTTTTTTCATGATAGATGAACAGAATTCAATAAATTTGAATTTATTCATTTGAAATATAAATCTTTTGTAACAAAATAAATGTCTTCATTAATTCTTTGATGAATAAACGTTTTTGGTTTTTTTTTTTAATGATGTGCATATTGGTTTTATATTAGTTTTCTATTTCTTATTTTTATATTTGATGTGTTTTATAATGTTCCCTAAATAGTGATTTGTCTGACGTTGTGAGACAAATTTGCCTTCAAAGAATAAAGCATGTGTATACACACACACACACACACACACACAGAGAGAGAGAGAGAGAGAGAGCGAGAGAGAGAAAGAGTGGGTGTGCAGAACTGGAAATGTTCCATCTACACTGGTGCAGCTGCATAAGAAAAACAGATGCTGAACCATCCCAAACACCCCGCGTGTCTCATGCTATCTATCAGGAGGAAAGAGAGTAGCCATCTCAGCCTGTAGAGAGTCACCACAGCGATGCTTTGACAAAGACATCTGTAAGATGGCACGGACACACAACCCCATCACACACACACACACACTGTGCTTTGGCCATTGCCAGACATCAGGAGCTGTTGTGTTTAACATTCAGATGTTGTGATGAGAAACACAGGATGTTTGTTTTCAGGATAAATATTGCTTTGTATTTCTACAGATGTGTTATGATAAAAAACAGACTAAACTGACTGAAAAAGAGACAACCTTTTTTTTATGGGAAAGCTTAACAATATTATTACAAATAATACTACATAATGTTACCACTCAAAACACGGCCAGACTCTTAAACCATCTTATATCATATCAGTCTTTAAAAGTCGGAACTACAAATCATGGAATATTAATATCAACGATGTCTTTCCTCGACTAACGCAATGAATTTATATTAAAGTTGACTTCATACAATGGGCTGTGTGGTTTCTCCATGCATAAATTATTGTTTTTCTCTCATTTTTTTTTTTTTTTTGCAAAGCCAGACGGTCGTTGTGTTTCAGAGAACAATTTGTCTGGTGTGGGAATGTCTTCCCGCTGCATGCCCCATATGGCCGTTCTCAAGGAGAAACATTTCTGTCACTGCTAGTTTCCTGTCCGGCAACGTCAAGCACTCATTTATTCTCTATGAGCACCATATCAAAAGAATTATTATCTTGGAATGAATGCAGTTTTAAAACCTAAAATAAATGCCATCAGATCCTATATATCTAATAAGATGAGGAGAAGCAGAGTGAATGACAGCATAATTCGTTTTGTTAAGTATATTAGTGATTTATGAATTGAGAAATCATTTATGCTGCCTCACAATGAAAATAAAAATGTCATTTAACAGTTTTTATTTTTTAATGTCTGAAAGCAGATAGTATTAATGCAATCACTTTTCAGCCAAATATGCTTTTTAATTTGCAGGTTTATTCTTATTCATTCATTCATTTTGCAGATTCAGTTCAGCAGCATAATATTTAGTACCATTTGTTAAGTACATGAAGACGATTTATGAAAATCTAAAAACGTAATCCTGTCCTACAATATTTCTTCACTGCCTATATCATTTTATTTTGGCTGAATAAAAAATGAAAAAGACTGCAGATATAAGGACATTAGAGTAAACCACATGCAGCAAAATATTGGATACCAGAGAAATTTTTTTTTTTTATAAATAAATAAATAAAAAATGTATGTGTATGTGCACTAGTGTGTTTCTATAGTAGATGCTTATTAGGCATCTAATTACATTTTCAAATTTGTACAAAACAATATACATATTGAATATTGAGTATGAATATGTCTTTTAAAGTCTTCTTTTGCAGTCTATGTAAGGCCTACATTCATTTCATTGCTAATTCTGAGCATCTGTTTGCAGAGATCCACGCTGGGCCTGCAGTGAGTCGTGACCCAACGCAGATCTGGTGGATGCGTTTTATGGCCTGAGAGACACAGGGATAAAATATACATGCTGAGGCAGAAAGGAGCATATTCAAAATTATGACTCTAAATTATGCATCACATAGTGTTTGCCAATAAAACAATCGTTGGCAGTAAACACTGTATTGGGCAGTCTATGCTATGAGAGAAAATCTTGCCATTCTGGAACCTGCAAAAGTGGTTCATGTAAAATACAGCTGTTGATTTTTCAAAAACTTGAACTTTAAGTGAATTGCACAATCTGAGGTGTTTCTAATATTTATTGCACAGTGTCTCATCATATGGAAATCATATGCAGTATATATACACCTGGTAAAGCACAGACGTGAATTAGCTCGGTGATTGGTGCCCTGCGTGCTAACACATGACTTCATGGGTGGCAGTAGTGAACAGTGGGCTATCGGGTTCACCATAGTGCTTCAGTCACAATCAATAACAGTGCTCTTCTTCTAAATGTGGTATAAGCGAGCCTTTGGTTTAGAGTTAATTCCTTTTCAAAGTGCATCAATTATTAGCTAATTGAGTTACATGCCTAAGCCCTGAGGAGCAGCCATTGAAGAATAAAGATACCACTGTCCTCTGCTTCTGTTTCTTTGTGTTTATGATGTACAGATTGTACGTGTTGCCATCATTTATTGTTTACAGCGAATGTCTGAACAGCTGTAACTGAAAAAAAAAAATGACAATGGATATGCATATGAAGTACAGCAATATAAACAATAGATAATGAACTGGCTAAATTAAAAAAAAAAAAAAAAAAATCTCTTCATGACATTTAAAGACTACTAAAAGGTTTTTTTTTTTCTTTTGTAAAAAAATAAATAAATAAAATGTGGTTTGTTGCTTTATTGTGTTATTTACATTGCATTCCTTCCCATAAACAAAATATTTTGGGCCTTAAAAATAAATGATCAACACAAGAATACTGTCATCATATAATTCTTTTTCAGTTTCCTGACTGCTGTTTACTCCTCTTGAGCATCAAATGGGGTCCAGCAGATCGGTTGGGACAGACTTTAACATGTCACCGGGTTTTGGTCGTATGAAAAAGGATGACCTTCAAATAATGAGATGTGCCTGCAGGGCCCTCTCGCCTGCCTGTAAAGAACTCCACAGCTGTGTGTCTCTCTTTCTCTCCATCTCTCACCTGGTGTGCCCTGGGGTGGGGGGTGAGAGCGAGCGCCAGTGATCTCTACCCCCAACCTCCAGTCACCGCCTATCTTCACCCCCAAACAGAGAGGATAAAAAAACACAACATCCTGGACTCGGCCCTGTAAGAACAGACAGCATAATAGACTGCAGGTATAAGGGGATTCTCTCTTCTTCATAATATTATCACTGATATAATCAGATTTGACTTGTCTGAGGATTTTTAATCCTGGTTTTTGATATGAGTGCGATCTTTAATATTAATTGACAGTCTTGTTGTATTTATTTTTCATAATCAGGTTTGAGGGAACTACAATTGTGGTTTAGTTATCATTAATAGTGAATGTTTTTCATCTTGGCTTATAAATCTGAAGTTTAATTGTTTAATATTTTACAGTCTGTTTATTTATTTCCATAATTAGGTTCAAGGGAAGTAAAAATATGGCTGAATTATGACTTCTAATCCTTTATATAGTAGTTTATGATATAATTTTATCATTTAATATTATTATTAATATTTCATAATTTATTTTTATATTATTTAATATTACATTTCATTTACTTATTTACATAATCAGGTTCAAGGGAAATACAATTGTGAATTAACTATGATTTTTAGGCGTTTACAGCTTTTGATTAATATTGAGTTATTCAAGATAATATGGACAGGATCAGACTAGATTTGAAAATAACAGATTATTTTGACTGGACGTTTGATTTTGAGAAGGAAAAAAGGGATCTAAATGCAAATCACAAAAGGATTTGTTTAATGTATTATTACATGAAATGAAGGTGACATTGAAAATGACAGGTGTTCTTTCTTTCTTCCTTTATTTATTTTTAAGCTGACACCTTACAAACAGGTTTAGAAAACTAAATGTAGTGGTTTAAAATGATACAGTGACAAATAGAGATGCTAAAAGCTGTCTGTCCAGTTTTTAATTTAATTTTCCAGATGCAGCCATAGATCAGGACATAGCTGGCTTTACTAATGAACTTTTAGAAGAGATGTGGTTCATAAAACTGAAATTCATGGCTTGATCACTTCTATTCAGGGCTTGGAGTCTGTGAACCTCCAGTATGTAATATTGATTGATGAAGAAATCTATCACATTGATCGTGAACATTTTCCACAATGAAAATGATTGAATTACAACAGTTTGGCCTTTAATGGATCCTCGGCTCGTAAAAGGTAAGACATAAAGTCTGCTTCAGACCTGCTCAATTAAAAATGGGAGGCTGGTGGTCAGCCTTCTGCCTCTCAGGACATGAGTTACAGTCGCTGCTGCAGTTTTTCAGTGCAAAGGACTGCAAGTTGTTCAGGAAACCGGATTGGTGAAGTCAACAAGTTCTCTGAGCTCGAACACAAACACGTTTTGTGCTTAGTTATTATCTACAGTACCTCAGTGGTATACAGTGCGGGATCATTTATACAACAGAATCAGACTGAATGAGACCATCATTTACATTTATGCATTTAGAAGACGCTCTAGCAACTTACATTGCATTCAAGTTACAGTTTTTATATTTTATCAGCTCTTGCTTTCCCTGGGAATCGAACCTCTACTATTTGAGCCACAGGAAAGCCAATCAATCACAGATACAGAACAACAAAGATGGAGCTCTGTGATATTGTGGCTGTATGTACTGTATACATTACGTAGCAAGCTTAACTCGTCTAGTTTGGAGAAAGGCTGACCACCTGGGGTATGACTAATCCACACACACAAACAAACAGTTTGTTGGTGCGGCTGCTTCAAAGGCTGTTTTTGTGAACATCATAATCGCATAACACATTGCAGCTGTTGGCTGTTAAGGATTATGGCGAAGGTGACGTTAGCTGGAGGATTAGTGTATTTTCATTTCACCAGCAATTTATGTCATAATAAGTGAAACAATTTTGTAGGGTAAACAAATCATTGTTGGGTTTTAACAATGATTTAGGATTTCTTTATTTACGCTTGTGACTAAATAACAGATGCTAGTTAAGGCACTTTTAAAAAAAAAGGTAAATACAAAATATAAACTAATAGGCATTTTTTCATACTGCTCTTTTGCATACAATTAGCGAGGTGCTAAGGCACTTTAGAGAATTAAAAAAATATAAACTAATAGGTATTTTTCCACACTGCACTTTTGCATACAATAAGTGAGGTTTACATGCAATATGAGGCTGCTGAGTTAAAAATAATAATAATAATAATAATAATAATAAATAAATAAAATTCTAGAAAATTAACAAACATTTGGGGGGCCTGTAAGATTTTTAAGAAGTTGAATTTTAAAGAAAATTTTTGTGGGTTATACTTTATTTTAAGGTGTCCTTGTTACAGTGTAATTATACATTTAAATACTGAGTAATATTAATTAACTACATGCACTTACTAGGTTAGGGTAAGAATTAGGGTTTGTGTGTTGTATATTATGCATAATTTATTGTTATTATAAAAGTAAGTACATGTAAAGTATAACAAGGACACCTTAAAATAAAGTGTTGCTTTTTTGTGGAAACCATGATACTTTTTTTCAGAATTTTTGGATGAATAGAATCTTTAAAAAAAAAAAAAAAGCATTTCTTTGAAATCTTTTGTCAGTTTCTACTTCTACTTTCTCTTTAATCATTTATTAAGCTCTTCATATTTTATAAAATATAAAGCATATAAAAGTAGAAAAAAAAGTCAAACATGCAAATAGTGGACACTGCTGAAATGTTTTGTATTGCTGTTGGCTATAACATGTATGTAATAATCCTGCTGAAATTTTCTAAAAAAAAAAAAAAAATCAATCAGATTATCCTTTTATTTTGTTTGTTCTTCGTAAAGCTTTGACATTGACTGAAGGTGACGAATGTGTTGTCACTGAACTGTTTGTTTATTTTCATTTTTTTCAACAATGCCATTGTCCAGAATATTTCTGCTGTTTTGAGGATTAACCAAAGTAAAGGTAGCAGGTTGATGCTGGTGGATCTTTGCATTTTTCCGCTGCTCACTGACCCAATTCATTAGATAAGACGGCTTGCGTTCACCCCACCTTGTGCCTCTACCATTCACTGAGGATCAGGCATTTATAATCCCTGGATTTTATATCCACCAAAACAGCTTGGTCCCATCAGCAAATTGCGATGGCATATGGTCTAGGTTTATGATTCATCTGGCACTTGCATAGCAATGAGGCCCCATCATCCGTCAAAAAACACAGGGAAAATATCGTAATGTTAAATGATGCCAGCGACTGGGAGAGGTGCTGCTTTGAGCGTGGGCGGCCCGTGTTTGTGCTTAGAGAACTTGGAGCATCTGAGGTTGTAAATGCCTCCTCTCAGTGCATCTCTATGGTGGGCAGGCTGGATTATAGGCAGTGTTGGCTGAGCTGGACCCAACTGGAATGGTCCCTCGTAAATGACAATCGAAGCATTGTCCGACATGTGTCGCTGATCGCTTTACAGCTGATTTGAGAGCGAATCACTTTTTGATCACTCGCACTCTGCTAATATTTAGTAATGTTCTGCAAATGAGGAAATAAAAGGAAATTTTCCTACTGCTGCAACTGGAAATATTAGTACAATTCGCTCAAACATCTGCTGTAAAATTCTAAAAGCTGTTCTGGACATCAGATGACACAAAGGCTCTGAAACCAGCAGAAAAATCACCGCCGGTCATTGTTTCTTTCCATATCCATTAACTGAACTTTTTTGTCCAGTGGCAAGGTGACTTCTGTTAGCTGCTGAAAGCTCCGCCCTCATTTGGTGCATCTTCGTGGGATTGGCTGAGAGATGTGTCTGTCGTTTGTGTGGAGAGCAATATTTTCGCTCTCATGCTGGAGTCAAAAGTGAACTGACACTCGTATGTTGGTTTTTAGCATTAACAGACGGAGCGATTCGCCCACCCTCTAACCCTCCCAGCACTGAGGTGAGTGTGCTGGCGTCGGTGTCAGCTAATGCCTCATGGTTGCTTTGCTTTTTTCAACTACGCTGCATAACAACATTTACAAGGAGGAAAAAAATCACTAAAACAGCATGTAATAGTTCTAAGTGCTAAAAAAACATTGAGTAAAATACCATAACACAGTAATCCTCCACCTGCACGTTCCACATGTTGCACATTGCAATTCAACTCTTTACAGTATAAGCAGGATTAGGTTTTATTCCCTTTGAAATGCTTTGCATAAACTCAAGTGTCAAGTCTAACAAGATGGTCCTAAAAGAAACCAGCGGCCTCTCTTTGAAAGGTTAGTATTTCTGCAGTGTTTAATCACCGTAACCACAATTCTTAGACAACTGTGAAAGCTGGGATAACCTGTAAAACCAGAACAGCTTACATAGAGAACAGCTGCATTAATCTGGCTTTTCCGTGAAAACAATCAAGGAAGTAAGGATTCTGTTTTATGGCCATCATTAGGTGAGGAAATCCTGTCTGATTTTGTTCAGGAAGCACCTCCTGCTCTTTTAGAACAATATAAACTTTATATTTGTGTATTTGAGAACACAAACCACAACTTTTTTCAGGGAAAGCTAAAAATATAATACAATAATAACAATTTGGAAAATGAACAAAAATGGAATTATGACACTTTTTTTGCAAAAAAAAAAAAAAAAAAAGTGTATATGTGGACCTCTGGAGGGGGGAATTAAATAATAAAAATTAAAAAAACGACCCATTTAATTCCAACAAGTTTTTGATAGAAGTCTGACGTTCCACTTCATCAAACTTGGAAGATGAATTAAAAATGTTATAATTCAGCATTTACACCCCATAACACTTCTATCAAACAGTGTGAACCTGTGATAATGAGCCATGCCACTCAACTCACCGCATTTCATACCTTAAATTTCCTTTTGAGACCTAATGTTGTGTTAAAGGCAAGTTTTGACTTTAAAAGAAGTGGTTTTATGGTCATAACCAGGTGTGTGAAACGTCTCTTAACGCCTCATTTCAAGGGGAAATTATGAGCAGCACCGAACTCCATGAAGCTTTTGGTCACGCATTGCTGGGATACAACACACAGCTGGAGAGCAGGGTTAGGTGGGAATCCTGCAGGTGTAATGATGGTTGAATATATACTTAACAAGGCCCTTGTGCAGCTGGATGAATGGAGATAAATGAGTTATGTGAGTTACACCCTAAAATTGTAAGACGGATCTAAATGAGAAAATGTGAAGTGGAGCAAGAACCTGAAATTGTTTACATTCTAATTTGTTATACAGTATATAGGTATAAACTGATTAATGGTGACTGACTGCATGAGTCCCACAAACAGAAATGAACCATTTTCGGTGTGTTGCATTAAAAAGGGCATTCTAAATATGCATTCAAATACTGTTAGCTAAAGAAGAGATGTGTATTTAAAACAGTTCAAAACGTCAAGTCCAGTTCTGCTAATAGTCAGATAAGCAGATGTTTTGGTTTAAAGCAGTTTATCATATGAAAATATGGCTTTTAATAACTCACTATTACTGAGTGTAAGCTGTTCAGAATCATGTACAGTGAGTAATCTGCTTAAGTGTGATGAATCATTGAAGTTCAGTGATACTGACAGGTGTTTAGAAAGGACACAGCTTCATTAAAAAAAAAAAAAAGTGACATTTATTTTATACAAATAAATGCAAAATGCAAATACAAAAGATACAAAAATATCCGAAACTCAATAATGGCTGAATAAAGGAAAATGTGAAGATGAGATTAAATGAGATTCTCCTGAAATCTGTCATGTGAGATCATGCTGAGATGTACTAAATGCTGTAATGTGTATGGTGCCATTACTATAGCATAAGACAACTGCAGAGAAAAACTAGCACAGTATGACTAACAGTGAACACAGTCTAATTGTGTACGGTGGATCTGAGTGTCTCCAGCTTTCTTTAACAAATCAAATGATTTCTTAGGAGCATCTCATGTGGGTGAGAAACAAATCAACAAGTCGAAATGTCAATTTTGTAAAATGAGTGTAAAATGCAGCGGTCACTGGCCAGTACCAGCGTATAGAAGAGCACTGCCTTCCGTGAGGGCGAATTCACTGCTCATTGCTTTTCACAATTTTCAGCATTCTTATTTGTTATTATCATTATTTAAAAATTTATGTGCATTTAAAAAAATGTTTCTGTGCACTACTAGGGCTTTAATAGTACTTTTTAACCAGTGCACTAGTGAAGTTTGTCTCTGCAGACCCACTGTTTTCAGAGAGAAATAAATACAAGTTACTACTGAAATTACATTCATTGGCCGGACTGCAGCGGGACATGAGGCACTATGACCACAAGGGCCACAAGTACTGAAATATATATATATATAAAAATTTTGTCTAAACCTAAATGGGTTTTAATTAAATTAACAAATTATCATTACCAATACATTATTTCTTTGCCTTTTTATGTACAACAAATAGTGCACAATTGTCATCACTGAGCTGCTTAAAAATGAAATAAATCCAATTTGTACCTTTTCTATTTTAAAGTTGAAACTGGTGATATTAGCTTTTTTACTTCTTTTTTTTTTTTTTTTTTTACATAATTCCTATTTTTTTTTTTACAAAAATTACTAACACTATTTTTAGCTGGTGTGCTTAGTTCAATATTACAAATAATAAACCCAACTTTCTACACAAAATTTTCTACAAATGCATTAATGAGTCATATAAAATACAAAAAAAAAACACACAAGAACCACAAACGAAGTGAAAACATAAATATAACAATGTAAAATGCAACATAAAAATAAAAGGTAAATAAAAAAGCAAAAACAATAATAAAGAGAAAGCAAAGCAGATGTGCTCTGGTGATGTTGAGGTGGATTAATAGCATGTAAGGAGCTGGTAAAAATATTAAGCCATGTTGCAACTAACATGTAAAAACCTAATTAAATTTTTACTAACACTTAACTGACATTTATGATCTGTGACATGAGAAACACACATCAAAGTAAGGCTGAAACTTAGCTATCCAAGAAGTGCAATAGCTTAAATTGTAAATGTGCCACTCCGGGAACGATTTCAAATGTTTGAACTTTTCTATGTATGTATTCTGTTCTTCTTTTTTTTTTTGGGGGGGGGGGGGGAGCAATAATTAATGTCCCTACAATTACAACGATAGAAACAAAGAAATCATTAAACAAGGGCTTTTTTTCCCCCAACGGTCCTGCCATCTTGCACACTTGCATGCCCGCCGAATGTGAGCCACTGCGCCCCATTCTGTTCCCCCCTCAAACTTGATGGTTGTTGAACTTATTTTTAGTGTCATTTGATAAGCTTCCCTGCTTGCACTGAGACATCCCACTGACCCAGCCACTGGTCATTGTCTATACCACTTCCCGTCAAAGCCGGCACGCTTTGTCAGATTTCGACTCGAATATCCATTTTGCATCTGAAGTAGCGTATCGAAAGTGACTGGATCGTTCGAGCCTTTTTCTTCAGCTGCCGCCCCCTTCCTCCCCCACAGTGTTTCCACTGACACTGACATCATTCGCGATCGTCGTCGTGACAGCGCGTTAAAGAAATCTAAAATAAATATATATTGCTCGCTTTTCTGTGCGCAAGTGGAGGGGGGAGTGCGATGTGGATAATTTCTGGAAATGAACAATACTCATCCGTCCGTCGCCCCTTTCGGTTTGATCTTCCGAGTATATCGGACAAGGGTGTCACATTAGCACAGCTGAGGAACTCCTTAATTTCTAAAGAAAATCTCTTGAGAGGTCAAACCTCATACAAAAGAAGAATCTCTAAAGTTGCCTTAAGATGGATCAAAGTTTGATATTTCAATGCCAAGAGAACTTGTGCACTAAATTTTGGGAGATCGGGTGGTTTGGACAGCTGTATTGATGTATTAAAACCTTTAACTGAGGGGCATGTTTCTGAATTGTGAAGGTCTATGCATTAGTGAGCACCGAACAGACTGCCAAATAAATGGGGAGGAACCACCAGCCACCAGAGGTAAATCTGTCCCTCAAAACCTTGCCGGAGAGCTTTGGTCACAGGGTGTCTTGCGGTGCAATAACGCTCTATTAATTTCTCTGCGCTGTCCTCGCATTGATAGAAAGGTGTCTTCACAAACTAAAGGGCAAAGTCTTACTGTGTCCGATACCTTAGGGCGTTCTGTCTACAATTTGTCATGCGTGTGCACTTCTCAGTGTTAAAATGACAAGATCTCCAGTCAAAGAAGCCCCGCTAGGCATCCGACGATAGTGGGCTTGGAGAGATTTTTGTGAAGAGACACTGCCAAGAGGCAAAGTACTACTGCACTCCATGAGCCTACTGGGATTAGTTCTACTTCTCAGCCAACGGCAAAGAGCCTCATCTCATTCTGGTAATTTTTTTTTTTTTTTTTGAAATAGCCTCCGTCTGTGTCCATAAGATTAGTTTTTTTTTTTTTCTTCTTCTTCACAGAAGGCACAATATGGTCAGAACATGAAAAAGCCATTGCTTTGCATTAAAGCTAACCAGATCAGCTGTAAAAATCAGACACTTTTTTTGTTAATCTATTTAGTCATCCGCTTGCCATTCAGTAGCTTGAGAGATACCAGAATTCTGAGTTTTGGAAAGCCAATACTTGTAAACGCTGAAACAAGATACTCTGAAGTGGCCAATGATAAGCTATGTCATCTCGAGGAAATTATGCTTTTTCTGATGTCCCATCTGATATACTTGGAAGTCAAAGTATTTCAGAGACTGGATGCTGTCGTCTATTGATGCTGCACCCGATTGAAATTTATACATCGTCCCTAGAAGAAAAAGAAAAAGACAGAGGAAGATTTGATTAATTAACTGATTGATTGATCCATCAATTTTTAGTAACTCACGTTTTAATATTATAACTATTATTACATTCATTAAATTATTGGAAACAACAACAATAATAATAACAATACATATACAGTAAACATAATACATATATATATATATATATATATATATATATATATATATATATATATATATATATATAATAAAATTACAGTATTTCAGATTTTATATTGTTAAATAAATACATTTATTTATTTATTTATTTATTTTTTGCACAGCCATCAATCATCATGGCTTTTTGTCAAAATATCCCTCACGCCACTTGTCCACAAATATTTAATTCCCTTTTAAAATTTAAAAACACAATAATAAAATAGTAATAAAATTTAAATGTATGTATATGTAATATTGACATATATAAATAATAAAACATCATTTCATGGGGGTAAATGTCCTTGGAAATAAAAAAAAATATACAAATAATTTTCTTAATAAAATTACTGATCAAATTTCCCTCACAAATAACAAGTGTATTATTATTATTATTATTATTATTATTACTACTACTTTCCAAAAGTATACGTTTTGAGTATTTATGTTGAAAATAATTTTTAAATAATCCTAAAAAATATGGTGGTTGCTTGTGCTTTATTTTGTGTCAATGTACCCCCCCATTCTCTATAGTGTGTCTCATCAACTGGAGACACTGGGTACACTGGCACCAAGAGGGAGCTCTCGCCTAGCGTATAACCACCATACACACTCCCACATGCACACGCACACACACGCACACACACATGCAATTATGTGCAGGATTTATAAATGTTCTACTGAACCCAAGCATTTTTAACACTAAGAGCTAATATATTTTTCCCAACATGTATGCCTGATAACTAGTGTGTAACAACCAACAATGAAGAACTAACATCACCGTCGCCTGCCCTAGTTTCAAGTCACAATTGGCATTAGATATTGGAAGAATCCCAGCGTCTTCATAGACTATCCATGAATACGGGGCTTTACGTTGTCCCTGCATTGTAAGCCAAGCGAGGCGCACCCTCTGCGATAGATCTCACTCCGTCAACAAATAAGGCACATCAGATGCTGTTTTGGCCACCGTCGATTGTGTGGCTAAGTTTACTGGATTTTGCAGGCTTTGAAGCAGGAACTCTGAAAAGCTGTCCGCCTTCGCTACAAAGGCTGCACGAGGCTCTGCTGTAGGAGTCGACCAGGTGCAGAGCAATACGGTCATACCCATTTTAACTCTATCGCTCCCGGGCAAGAGCACTTGGCATTGGACACTGTATCTACGCAATGTCACACTGTGACAGACAGAGCCCACCTGTGCCACGAGAATAGAAGGACCATGGGCTAGATGTCAAGGTGATGACATTGGATAGGGTGTTGTGGGTAAAAGTAGAGAGAGTACACAGAAGAGACATTTTTACTTGTTCTTCTCACTTGAGACTTGCAAAATGCAGTTGTCAAAAGGAGATGGACTTGAAATGTTACATTTCCTTTGTGTCCGAATCCTTTTAGATTGTAAAAAAAAAATTATAATTCATACAAATCACTGTGAATTTTGGTTCTTGTTTATAAAATGATCCTGACTGCAAGTTCTTTGCACTAAATCGGTCAATATGCAGTACAAATAACAGTTCAATTATGATGCCATGAAGGCAGAAATATCAAACCACATCAGTTGAAAGTTGCTGAATACATAAAAGCAGGAATAATTACACCACACAGAGTTTATTAAAAACTGGAAAGAGACTTGATTGGCCTGATCAGAGGTTTCTCATGGTTTCATGCCATCTTTAAGAGATCACACAAGGCTCAGTTCATCAAGAGCTTCACCTCCGCGACCCCACACATATGCTACACCTATACAGATCAGTCAAACAGAGACAGCCTGTTGGGGGGCCATCATTACCCCTCCATCTCTGCTCTTTGGAGCGCTCTCCGAGCCGCACCATTCTGACGGCCACCAGACTTCACAGAAAGATGTCTGCTGCTCTGATTAGCCGTGTGCTTGGGCACCTGTCCAAAGGAGGAGTCTGCATGTGTTTTTGCATCTCATCTTCTGCTAGCCACTCTCTGGAACAGCTTGATTCCCCCAACCCTAGAACTCCCAGAGGAGCCGTCTTGCACTTTCTGTTCTTTAAAGGAGTGAGATCCAGGAATTGAGAAAGGTGGAACTTGGAAAGTAGCCCATGTCCTTCTCAGGACCATCTCATCCCATGCAATGAGGAGCATTTTATTCCCCCCAAAAGATGTATAACAGTATGTACAGTATTATATGGTATTTACATTATTTGTCCATTTAGCTGATTTCCTTAAAATGTACAGTATTATATAACACATAAACATATAAAAAATTGCAGACCAGCTTTCCTGTAGCTCAAATAGTAGAGCATGTCGCTAGCAACGCCAAGGTCAAGGGTTTGATTCCCAGGGAAAGCAAGAGCTGATAAAACATGTAAAACTGTAACTTGAATGCAATCTGCTAAATGCACAAATGTAAAAAATTGTATGTATACAATAAAAATTTTGTATTAAATGTCATACTTTTTAACATTATTGTTAAAGAGACAGTGCGGTCTGTAAGATTTTTTAAAATAAATTAATACTTTTATTGGCCTAGGATACATTAAATTGATCAAAATTTACACTAAAAACATGTATAATGTTAAAAATGTATGTCTATTTCAAATAAATTTGAACTTTTGAACTTTCTATTCGTAAAAGAATCCTGAAAAAATGAACATAATTTCCACAAAAATATTAAGCCACACAACTGTTTTAATTGTGTTTCTTGAGCAGCAAATCAGAATATTAGAATGATTTCTAAAGGATCATATGACACTGAAGACTGAAGTAATGACAACTGAAAATTCAGCTTTTCCATCACAGGAATTAATTACATTTTTAAATATATAAAAATAGCATAAGACTTTAGATTTTACAATATTACTGTTTTACTATACTATATTTTGATCAAATAAATGCAGCCTTTGTGAGCATAAGATACCTCTAAGAAATATTATAAACATCTATTATGGAATTTGACTGGTAAATTTTAAATAAATGTTATATAAATACATTTGAATTCAACAGTTGTTTATATATCATAATTTTGGACTTTTAATTGTATAAACAATTGATGCATACATTATAAGAGCATGCATTATTTGCAAAAGTGCTAAATATATATGTTTAAAGTGCAATATACTGTATATGAAAGTATTTTTCTTTCATTGAAACCTTTCTGTCTTATTTATAAAAACTACTGTGACATTACAAAGAAAAAGGTCTGCCTCCAGGACCCTTTCCACATATTGAACATTTTAGAAGATCAAAATGGAACAGGAAGTGCAGCTGCAAACAGGCCTAGGGAAAATGCCAGAATGTGAGCAATCCTGCACTCTAGAGCTGGCCCCCACTATCTCCACACCCATGGTCCACATACGGCCCACATAGCACCGCCATCTGGTCTGGTGGAGATTCAGAACCAAGCCAAGAGAGCCTAAAATCTAACGCCTGCTGACAACTTGGATCAATTTTCCAGTCATTAAAAAGTGATATAGGCACTGGAACAGTGAATACATTAAAGCCTCAAGAAAAGGACAGTTTGAGCCACCAGAAACAGTGAAGAAGCTCTCGATTTTACAGTTGAGAAACTGTAGCTGTCACAGATGAATCAAAACGGATTCTCTGACAAGCATTAAATTTTGGAAAAAGCATGTCAGCATGAGTCTCCTAGGCTCTGGAGGACCTAATAATGCTCTACCCGGAGCTTGCTTTGAAAGTGAGAGCTGACAGCGTGGTGGTGATCCCTGTAATTTAAGTCCACAATCACAATGAGCCACAATGTCTTCTGGAGGCACATAGGCACTGTAAATTACAAGGGTATAAAATACCCCCTCCTGCTGACAATATTTACAGCAAGTCCTGCAGGCTCAAATCAAGTCTTCTGGGTAAATAAAGTGACATATGATCAGCAATCAAGAGCTGATGACTACCAGATTGACCCACGAGACAGGAGAATGATGGTTTTTAATCTTGAGACACCGGTAAAAAATCGAACTCTGGCATTAGGTGTCATGATGTTTACAAACTGGTCATTACTGGCTCACATTTTAGCATAATATTAGAGGCAAAGTTGATAGTAAACAAAAACAGACTCTGCAAACCATTAACCTCTACTCACTTATATCTGCCTCAGATCTAGTTCAAGCAAATACAGTAAATTATATATATACACACACACACACAGTATATATATATATATATATATATATATATATATATATATATATATATATATATATATATAAACCACATGACTGAATCTAGTTATGTAGATCTACTTACAGAGCAGATTAGTTCAATACAATAACATTTATAAAACAGACGAATGTTAGTAGTTTTTTTCCTTTGCTGCCAGTCACATAATGAAAGAAAATAAAATGCTTGTAATAATAATATTTCTAAAATATATTTAAAAAAAAAAACAGAAAGGCTAGAACAGGTGTAAATTCTATTTATAATAGCTGATCTAATCTATTCACAATTAAACCTATAAATTAACCTATCAACCCGTAAAAATCCTTATAAATTAACCTATAATTCATCTATTCAGAATTACAGTAAGCCTTATAAATGAATATAGTTTGTGGACCTAATGAGGTAACCGATAGATCACATTACGCCAGCAGTGTAAAAAAT
This sequence comes from Acrossocheilus fasciatus, assembly GCA_036784905.1. Classification (NCBI taxonomy): domain Eukaryota; kingdom Metazoa; phylum Chordata; class Actinopteri; order Cypriniformes; family Cyprinidae; genus Acrossocheilus; species Acrossocheilus fasciatus. Next base: position 15,372,105 of record CM071942.1, read on the forward strand.
AAGTAAGGACTTGTGACTTGACTATCACTTTTTAATATTGGTAATTCACCTAAAAGAAATGAAATTCATGCCTTACGTCATTCACAAAAGAAGGTATTTTGTTTTCAATCAGTGTTATTCAGGAATCAGTGTTTTTTTCCCCTCTCTCTCTACAATATAAATCAATGGTCACCAAAACGTTTGGTTACCAGCATTCTTCAAAATATCATCTTTTATGTTTCACAGAAGAAAAGAAAATCATACAGGTTTGAAATGACATGAGGGTGAGTAAATTATGGCTATTTTTTATTTTGGAGTGAACAATCCCTTTATGTACAAGACACAAATAAAATCTAAATATTCACAGTAATATTTTAATCATTGATGCAGACAAAATTAAGATACTGTACAATACAAGCAAATTTAATGATTCAGATTTCACGTAATGATTATTGCTCATTAAATACTGTTATCATTTACATCTTTCAATTGAAACCTGCATGATTTTTTTTTCTCTTCTGTGGAAGAAAAAGATATTTTGAAAGAAGTTTGTGAAACAACATTAGGGTATGCAAAAGATGACAGAGGTTTCATTTTCTTATCATAAATTATATATTTTTACATATTTGAATGGTTCTTTTTTAAATATCATTTCTATTACTACAAATCTATTTTTGAAATGTTTATCTTTTACTAACCAGCTCTCAATTCCCGAACCTACTTGAATCCAGTGTCAATTCGGAATCGGAACCAAAGAAGACTTATTGCAAAGGTTGCTGATCATCTGATATCTGGAGATGGCTTGCTCTGGGGAACCAACGTGTTGGAAGAGATCAAGTTTACAAAGCTCAGCTTAGCAGCATGGTCACCAGAAAAGTCTTTTCCTGTGAACGTAGCTTAAGCAAAGCTGCACTACATGTGCAGATGTTTTCTGCTCCCCATCCTGTCTTTCTTTCCCCGGGTTTGTCAGAAAAAGTGCACATCATTGCCAGCTAACAGCTCTGGGCACCGTCCCCTGGTTGTTTGAGAGAAAATGCCAGTCATTTTGGCGGAGCGCAGGCGCTCACAGACGGCACAGGCGGGCACAGATGGCACTAATGGACAAGCAGAATCCAACAGAGGGAGCAGGAACGAGCCACCGAGGAGAGCTATTCCAAATAGCAGCAGTGAAAGCCAGGCCCTGCTCAGCTTTAGCAAGGTTACCACTGCAGTGTTTCATCATAAAGAATTTAAAGTGATAAAATAATCATAAGGGGGGAGAAATCTGTTTGGCCAGATGCCAGCGGATCAGATGGGAGGAGATTGTTCTTAGTTAAATACATGTTCCAGTGTAGCAAAACTTGAGACAGCAGGTATCCGCTCCAGCTTGCCATCTGAAGAGCAGGGACTGTTGTTTGTGAATGTTGTAAATCAATAAATGTTTCATGCTCCATGCTTAAAATGATACTCATTTTGGTGATTGATACACTGGTCATAATCATTTTCATGAGCTGCCGACTGCCGAAAAACGCCACTGAAAAGTCTGCTAAATATGATATTGTTTACATAATGTAAAGAGCCCATTCGTGTTTTTTTTTTTTTCTCAATAATAGTACAGCTGCTGGAATAAAGATGCTTACTGCAAATAAAATTAAAAATTAAAAAATTTATATAGTAAAAAGTAAAACGCTTTCCTCTCTGTCAAAGCTGTGTTTCCTCTATAATAGTTTTTGTGTTTTAAGTGTACGCAGCAAAGCATACAAACATTTTGTAACTATATTTTACCTAAGAGAAAGGTGCAAATTATGAGAGCCGTAACATGTTTGTAGTTTGTGTGTTTAATTACCGAAATCCCTCAAGCCACAGAAATCTCCACTTCCTCACTCCTCTGCTTGTATGTCACTATTTCCCTCCTCAGAGAAATCTCACGACACTGCAAATGAGCATCCAAACAAAGCTGTTGGGCTCATCTGTACTTTTTCATTTCTGGCCTGTCTCTGCAGCTTCAACTGGCCTGCAGTCAGGCCCCTAGACACGATAAACATTCAGCTGCACAAAAACCATAAGCTTGCACACAGACTCGCAGTCCAAGAGAAAACACACTAACTACAATCTAAAAACTAGGGCTGTCAAAATCAGCATGCTAACACTTGCAATTAAATATGCTTAATGTTATTCATTTTTGTAAATCTTTTAATATTCAATCTGACACTATAATTATTGCATTTTGTTGACCGCAAACCCTCTCTTAGAAACAGCCCTTATTTATAAATAAAAAATATATTTAAAAAATTCACGCTTTATATATATTTCCAAAATAAAATTATACTTTGAAGTTTACAGCATTTCTAAGATATACAAACAGTACATACATATTTGTTTGTCTTCATCATAAAAACTACTGCTGAATTCAGTCTTTAGAAAGCAGAATCAGACAGTAATTATCAAATTTGGCAAATACGAATTTAAAAATAATTGCATTATTTCTAAACATATTTCCTTATAATCATATTTAATATCTTTAGTTCACTTAAAAAAAAAAAAAAAACGTTTTGGTGAAATTTACTTAATGTGTTAATGCATTAACTTCCAAAAATATATACAATTAACTATTGTAATGGACTAACAGTCCTATCAAAAACTCTAAAGAGAAGCTGGTGAGAAGAGGAATGTGCAAAAGGCAGTAAAAGTATCTGAGTGCATGTTTGTGTGAGGCTCCCTTTCCCCTTGGACTCTTCTGTCTCCCCTTTTGCTTCCACCAGCGTGGCGGCAGGCGGGGTCACATGCGATCTGGGCCAGAGAGAGATGGGAGGCATGCGACAGGAGTGGCGGTAATTGGAGGGAGCTGTCAGGATGGAGCAGCGTTGCATCCGTGTGAGATTCCTGCCATTTGGATTCGACCACACACACGTGCCGGGGCACCTACCATCCCATGGGGTGGCGTGCATTAAAACTAGTGATGAGGCTAATGTGTGTGGAATCGCTTCTGGCACCCAGCCCACAAAGAGGTCAATGGGTGACCTGTTAGAGAAACTGCAATGTAAAGGAAGGTATACAGCTATTGCAAATACTACTCAAGGTGTCATGGACTGTGACAATTGCATAGCTCATTTTATTTTTTGTGTAACCCTTGCAAATGATTAAAAAGGCCAAGGACTAGTTATACGTTAATAATCACATCTTTAAACATTATACAAGTGAATTATTAAAACAACAACTGCGTCAAATTTCATTTGTATGATCTTCAGCGAATTTCTGCACCCAGGGTGTTAAGATATGAAATTAAACAAATTATAATAAACTACATTCCCATATTTAAAAAAGAATGTTTGTATATACTTAATCATTTACTCAAAAAAGTTTCCAAACGGTTGAGTCTGCACATATTCTCTTTTATTTTGATTTATGACCTCATGATGCCTTTACGAGCAAGTTCCCCTCATTATTTAATGCAAAAAATTCAGCTTTAAATTACAGTAGAGAAAAGGTTTATTTATGTGGTGCTATAAAGCACAGGAGTGTAAATATGCACTGGCTGCACACCCTGCTATATTCAGTAGTAACCCTGGTGATAAACCATCTTGTTATGTCTACTGGGGAAAATATGCTTATCAAGCCGCATGGTAATGTAAGCAGTAAATAACTTGATCATTGCACAGCAACAGTGGAAATCTAACAGCATGAAGCAGCTTCAGGCAACACTACATTACTAAGGAGAGCTGTGTGTGTGTGTGTGTGTGTGTGTGTGTGTGTGTGTGTGTGTGTGTGTGTGTGTGTGTGGTTTTTTTCTTTTCCTAGACCACAACTGTGAGAACTGGGTTAATGTGACCTGAGTTGGTCGGACAACAGACTGGTCAGGAGGAGAACACACACACACATTAAAGCATAAAACTAGTACTTTAATAGAGCATCGTTCTTCAGATATAAACACAAAAAATGTTCACAACATTTTCAAGATTCCACGGTGCAAGCACTTATTCAAAGACAAGACAACTGCGTACAGGTGTAACAATGCTTCAAGCCAATAATCACTACAAACAGCTAGAAATAATCCCATTGAGTCGGTCAGAGTCTCTTGATCACAATTGTTCCATATGAGACAACCCGTGACCTTTCCTCTAGCGTCTGCTGCAACCTCCCATGGAGACCAGACACCAGTCGCCATGTCACACCTTACACATCTACTTCTATGCAGACCTTTTGTTCATCTACTCATCAACTTCCATTAACTCACAGCTGCATTTCTATTGCAAGAATTCTTAACAGATTCTTTCATTTCACTAAAGTTTATTGCTAACTAAACATATATTTTCAAAATATGTACCTGGACTAAACTGGCAAGAAAACAACAATTGCAAGAGCTCTGATTACACTCACTGACTCGAGAAATAACAGCCCAAGGAGAGGAAAAAAAAAAACTGTAAATCACATCCCCTAATTCTAAAACTCCAGCAGAAAGCTCTGAATTGTTTGATTATTACATATTTTGTCACATTTGATCATGCCTGCAGCTCATTAAACTGATTAAAAACAGTAAAGACATTTATAATGTTACAAAAGATTTCTGCTTCAAATAAATATTCTCTTGAACTTTCAATTAATCTACGAATACAAAAAAGTATCAGGTTTCCACAAATATATTAAGCAGCCGTTTAATAATAATGTTTCTTGTTCACCAAATCAGCACATTAGGATGATTTCTGAAGGATAATGTGACACTCAAGACTGAAGTAATGGCTTCTGAAAATTCATCTTTGCCATCACAAAAATAAATTACATTTTAAAATATATTAAAATAGAAAACAGTTATTTAAAATTGTAACAATTTCACAGTTTTTTTAATCAAATAAATGCAGCCTTGGTGAACATAAAAGACTTGAAAGGTAGTGTATATCCACTTTCTATGCAGACACTGAGATACAATTTAGAATAAACATTATCTGCTCAAACCAATGTACAATAGTTTATCATTTCATAAACAACTGCAAGATCGTTGTCAGTACAGCAAAATGGATCAGGCATCATAACAAATCACACCATCTTATCAAATCAAAACCAACAAGTCAGATGCAGGAAAAAAAGGTCCTGTGCACTGAGAGAACGGCTCTGTCCTCACTGTATCAGGAGAAGGAGGGTCCGTATTCAGCTATGCAGATGTCATGATAATGAGCTGCCTGCTCCAGGCTGGATGGTATTGTGACTGCACTTTTTCTCCCACTAAAACCAAACACCGTCTTGGGCTGTGGCATCGCCCTGTTTCCCAGTCATTCTCTTTAAATGAGGTTTGCAAATACTATTGAATCGGCTAAGAGCAAACGACAAGGGGGTGGGGTGAGCAAGTGCGCTCTTAGCTTTGATGGTCCAACCAATGACAGTGTTCGCGGCCGTGAATGTGTGTTAGCAGAGGACAGGCCCTGTGGATGAGAGTGGGTATATTTGGAGGGGGGTGGGCCTGGCTATTAAATGGAGGATGACAGGGAGTAATTATTCTAATGCGCTACTTTGCAGTACGGCTGGGTTAAGGTGTCAGCTGCGAGTCATTAGGCCTGACATGCGCTGGATAGCGACGAGACAGCTGTCTCCCTCCCAGGTGGGCTGACCCACACCGCTGCCACCACGCTAACCGGCCACCGTCAGGGTGCCTCTAGAACCAGTTAGCCCAGCCCTGGTAGTAGCTATGTTGTACTCATGTTGTACCCTGTATAATGAACACAGCCTCTTTAATTTAGTCTCCTCAGAGGAAAAAAATGAAAGAAAAATATTGTATTTTAATTTCCTAGCAGGTAAAAAAGGCAAATAAATGAATAAAATTTAATTTGTGTTGTTAAAACAAATGGACCTGGAACAAGTCATCCCATATTCCAGAACACAAATACCAGAACAAACTGGTTTGAGTTAACATTGAAAACCAAATAAAAAGTCAAATAAAACAAAGAAGGGAATTCACTAAGAATGATAACGGTGTTCATTTGCACACGCTGTCTTTGTGACTGTTTCAGTGAATTATGCAAATCAGAAAGCGGTGCAAATACACCCAAAAAAGCAATTTGCAGATCGCAATTCCCCGGTTTGTGGACCAGCGCTAGGTTAAGGAGCTTGACTTCACCGCATGGAAATAAGTCTGGTTATAATGCTCATTTCTGTCATTTGATCCTTCGATAAATCACTGAAATCATGATCGCTAGAAATTGTACAAAAGCATCTAATTTTCTTTTTTACCACCTACTTTCTGCAGTCAATAACAGTGAAATGTTAATTGCCTCAGGCAAATAGAGCTGAGCTTTATAAATAAGGAACACACTATAATAAGCCTAATTGATATACATTATGGTTATTATGATTTATGGTTATGATAAATACAGTGCTATTTCAGTGCATTTAGCACCAGTTAAATATAACATAACATTATAATATAATATAATATAATATAATATAATATAATATAATATAATATAATATAATATAATATAATATAATATAATATAATATAATATAATATAATATAATATAATATAATATAATCTTCATTAACTGCAAGCCTTTCTACTTGCCGCAGGAGTTTTGCTTGTTCGTTCTCGTGAGTGTTTACATTCCACCGCAAGCACACGTGAGCTCAGTTTTACAGAAACTGGCTGATCAGATCACAGACACAGAACAACAACACCCGGACTCTGTTTTAATCATTCTCTGGGACTTTAATAAAGCAAATCTCTCCCGTGAACTGCCAAAATACAGACAGCACATCACATGTCCCACCAGAGACAGTAATATATTGGATCACTGTTACACAACAATAAAGGAGGCATATCACTCTGTCCCACGGGCAGCTTTAGGACTCTCTGATCACTGTTTGCTTCATCTCATACCGACCTACAGTCAGAAACTTAAATCTGCTAAACTTGTATTAAGAACTGTTAAAAGATGGACTAATGAAACAGAGCGGGTTTTACAAGCCTGTTTCCACCTCACTGATTGGACTGTTTTTGAAGCTGCTGCCACCGATCTGGACGAGCTCACAGAGACTTTAACATCTTATATCAGTTTCTGTGAGGATATGTGCATTCCTACCAGGACTCATTTAACCTACAACAATGACAAACTGTGGTTCACTGCAAAACTCAAGACAGCTCCGTCAGGCCAAACAAGATGCTTACAGGAAGGGGGACAAAGTCTTGTATAAACAGGCCAAATACACACTGGAAAAGAAGATCAGAGTGGCAAAGAGGAATTATTCTGAAAAATAAGGATTCAATTATCTTCCAGTGACTCAGAATCAGTGTGGAAAGGTCTGAAAGAGATCACCAACTACAAGACACCATCCCCCAGCACTGTGGAGAATCAACAACTGGCAGACGATCTGAAAGAGTTCTACTGCAGGTTTGAAAAAACACCCCACACCCGCCCTGAACACCTCTCCACAAAACCATTAACACCTCAAGCAACCCCCCTCTCCCCCACACCTGCAATTCAGATCAGCGAAGACGAGGTGCGCCAGGTCTTCCGGAAGCAGAAAAGGAAAAAAGCACCAGGCCCAGATTGTGTTACACCAGTCTGTCTGAAATCCTGTGCTGACCAGCTGGCCCCCATTTTCACACAGATCTTCAACAGATCACTGGAGCTGTGCGAAGTCCCTTCATGCTTCAAACGCTCCACCATCATCCCCATCCCAAAGAATTCCAAAATTACAGGACTAAATGACTTCAGGCCTGTGGCTCTAACGTCTGTGGTCATGAAGTCTTTTGAAAAACTGGTGCTGGCCCACCTGAAGGACATTACTGGACCCTTACTGGATCCTCTTCAATTTGCCTACAGAGCAAACAGGTCTGTGGATGATGCAGTCAACATGGGACTGCATTATGTTCTGCAACATCTAGACAGACCAGGGACTTATGTGAGGATCCTGTTTGTGGACTTCAGCTCAGCTTTTAACACGATCATTCCAAACCTCCTCCTGCCCAAACTAACTCAGTTCTCCGTGCCCACCTCCGTCTGTCAGTGGATCAACAGCTTCCTCACAAACAGACAGCAGCTAGTGAGGCTGGGAAAATACACATCCAACACCTGTACGATCAGCACTGGCGCCCCCCAGGGTTGCGTCCTCTCCCCACTGCTCTTCTCCCTGTACACCAACGACTGCACACCTAAAGACCCCTCTGTCAAGCTCCTGAAGTTTGCAGACAACACCACACTCATCGGCCTCATTCAGGACGGTGACGAGTCTGCTTACAGACAGGAGGTTAAGGAATGCGCTTGCTGTCTGGTGCAGTCTTAACAACCAGGAGCTCAACACGCTCAAAACAGTGGAGATGATCGTGGATTTCAGGAGAAACCCCCCTGCACTCCCCCCACTCACCATCATGAACAGCACTGTGACTGCAGTGGAGACATTCAGGTTCCTGGGCACCACCATCTCCCAGGACTTGAAGTGGGATGCTCACATTGACTCCATTGTTAAAAAGGCCCAGCAGAGGTTGTACTTCCTTCGACAGATGAGGAAGTTCAACCTGCCACAGGAGCTGCTGAAACAGTTCTACTCCGCCCATCATTGAATCCGTGCTCTGCACTTCAATAACTGTCTGGTTCAGCTCAGCTACCAAATCTGATCTCAGAAGACTACAGAGGGTAGTCCGGACTGCTGAGCGAATCATTGGTACAATCCTCCCGACTCTCCAAGAACTGTACTTATCCAGAGTGAGCAAAAGGGCTGGCAAAATCATTCTGGACCCCTCACATCCAGCACACTCCCTCTTTGAACTGTTACCGTCTGGTCGACGCCACAGAGCTCTGAGCACCCGAACGGCCAGGCACAGAAACAGTTTCTTCCCTCAGGCAATCCATCTTATGAACACCTGACAATAATTGTGGAACACACACTATTTATACAGTTATACACTTATGTATCTAACACACATACCTACATTTCAATTTGCACATAATATACTTGTACATACAACTGTCTATTGTTATATACCTGTACATACAATTGTCAATTTGTATATTTGTATTCCTTATTTACTTATTCTGTTTTTTCATTCTTCTTTTTTTAATCTGTGTTTTTTGTTCTGTCGCTGTCATTCTGTTGCACTGTGGAAGCTTCTGTCACGAAAACAAATTCCTCGCATGTGTAAACACACCTGGCAATAAAGCTCATTCTGATAATGTAATATAATATAATGTTATTATAAAAATTAATTACTACTGTAAATCAGGTCATAAAAGCTGTATGCATAATAATTTAATTTTTTTTTAGCAAAATGCTTTTAAGATAAAGCATATCATCTGACTACCACACAGGACGTCAACTTTCCAAAAGTATTCCGTGTCAACTACTGTACCTACATATCTTACAGTGAGAAAAATACCCATAAATATGATTTATTTGCATATGTTCCAATTCTGGAGAATCAGTGCCCCCGAGCCAAGCCTCAGACGACAGAGACAGAATTAGTGCTAATATATGCAACCATTTACAAAGAGCAGAACTTTCCATTTCCTTATGTTAGAGTGGATCATATCAAACCATACCCGATGGCCTTGCTTATGAAAAGTCATGAGTCTGTGCATATGTACCTGATAGCAAAGTTCACATAAAAAGACCTATAAAGACACAATGTTAAACTAACCAAAATGAGAATGCAACATCCCACAGACAGAGACAAAAAAGGTTCACATAAAATTGTTAATGTTTCAGCTCTTCCCTATTATCTTTAAATTTGAAGTTATCACTGTAAAGTCAAACATTTTTGAAAGTAGTATGTAGAACGTAGCGTATTTTTTTTGCACGATTTGTAACATTTTCAAACCATTTTGTCAGGAAAATCCACAATTCTGGAATTCCCATTTGGAATTAGGCCACATTGTGGATATCAGGGACAAACAATGCTAAATGCAAATAATGAAATGCATATAATCATAACCATATCACCATATCTGCAATGTCAGAACATAAAAAAGGCTTATCAGGGAGAAGAAAACAGCCTCTATGTTTTGTTGTTGATGTCAAAGCCTGTGTTTCCAGTCAAACTATACAGATCCCAACAAGCATAGATGACATGGAATGCAAATGCTTGATTTTAAGGACATTTGTGTTTACTTTTGTAAATTAAACAATTTTGGTTCTGTGTTGGGTCATCGCTTTATGTCCAATGCAAAATTTAAAAGAAAAAAAAGTTTAACAACAAACTACGATGAAACCTGATACAATAAAAAAAGTCTGATTTCCTGTATATGAGTCAGGAGTGTTACACAATGTATTAATAATCACGGGAAATTCCCTCAGTCCTTAAATACCCTAAGTGCCAGTATGATGTGATGAAGTTATTACTCACATGCAGGCTGAAGTGAACACATCCATGATACCAAACAAATTGTGCCCCATGATTCCACTGGGCCCAAAACCAGAGACAAACAAAGCCTTCTGCTTTTAATCAAGACAACCAGTAGAAGTCAAACACACACACACACACACACACACACACACACACACACACACACACACACACACACACACACACACACACACACACACACACACACACACACACACACACACACACACACACAATCCCTCCTGAGTCCTTGCCTTTCATTAGATCTTCACATCGTCATCATTTCTCGCTTCCATCACTATCCTGGTGACCACAGTTTAAGTCTTAATTAGTACTACTGTCTCTACAAAAAAGTAAATATTAAAAAAGAGAGCTGGTGAATTACTACATTGTACAGTAATTCAAATACAAATGCAATCAGATAAAATGCAAGCAAACTGCATGGAAATAAAGTGAGGACTGTACTGAGATCTACTGTTGGACAGATAGACTGAACGGATGGGTAAAACTCGAAACTTCTTGGGGTAGGAAATTTATGCGGCTGCCACTTCGGAAGGGTTTGGGCCATCTGATGGGTTAAAACTATTAAGACCACAAGAGCAGTTCTGCATCTGTGCACACAAAAATCGGGATTCAGAACTACTTAAATGCATTTGTTTTGAGACCCACAGATACATATCCAGATGATTGTGATCAAAACAAAGGAAAGTAAACAATGCCATTTCCCACAGATCTGATCTCTTTATGTCAAAATCTCTCTGCTGATGACAAACCCAGAGTCCTTTGTTTCTACTTGATTTGATATATGATATGATGTATGGGACAGAATGACCTATAACTCATTAAGGTTGACATCATCATTAAACTTCCTATGTTAGATTATAAACTGTTAAGATGATATATTATGATGATGAATGTCATATGGATTGTGATTCACATCTCTTTAATTTTGATAAAGTGTGAGCTTGCCGAGCAGAAGTTTTGAAGTGACATTAGGGAACAGAAGCAGGACTTTTTGATTTAGTTTTTTGAGGGCACTAGCTTTCCTCCTCTGAGAGAATGTTTGACTGACAGGACGGAACAAATACATAAATGAATAAACCAATTTTTTCAACAGCTGCACGATAATTGTCACATCTGTGTCCTTTCTTCCAATCAATTATGAACCACAAGTTGTAATTTATTTATGGCCAATTCAGGCTCTAGTGATGAAATGTTAAAGACACTCCAAACGCAAAGTGATATAGGGACGCCAAACTTGCCATCTTAAAAAATACATCTGCTCAAAATTATATGCTGCATTGCATCAGACCTGTAAGAAAGTGACTTTCTGCCCAAATCGTGGGACCACGAGTCTTATCTATAATATGAGGAGATACAAGATCTAGAGGGAGATCCTAGGGTGCATTTTCACAGCGTCTATCCAAACACTTTTGCCGTTTCAGTATAGTGACAAAAATCAAGTCCTGCTTTTTAACACTGTTAAAGTCATGCATTTTATGAGCACAATTAATTAGTGTCTAATAAAGATTAGAACTGCATTTAATATTGCTTGGGCCATCGGTTAAAAATAAAGAGGCCTCCCAAATTTGCATATTAAAACTAATTAGCATAATCAAGCCGCTGAAATCCTGTGCATGGCATTCAGAGAGCTGAAAAAGAACAGCTACAAACTGAAAAAAGATCTACTGTGTATTATAAGCTATAGTAGTTTCTCCCTTTCAGATTACTTTTCTAACGGCGCAAAAATTGGGATTACTACTATTTCTATACCTTCAAAAATCAAAAGATATATTTTCATTTAATTTCTTAAATTAAATTCAAATTTCTTTAATGAAATGTATTAATTTAATTATTTTACAAGTGTCTCACTTTCATTTTAATTACTAGATTTATTGAATTATAAAAAATGTATTAAATGTAAATTCTCAATTCTTCTTTTTTTTTTTACTCTATTTTAATATGACCATTGTTGCAAATGTACATATTTAAATATCTTAAAAACAAACCACTAAAACAAATCTATGCAAATTGCTTTTTAAACAGTCGTGCACTGTGTTCATCACTTTAAATATTCAAATTGATCAGACGAGGGAAGGAGTGAATTACAATACATTACCGATTCCCTGTATGATTTCCATAGGTCTGTCACACACAAGGAGAAAAATCAATGCGACAAAGCAGCCCAGGGAATGTCTGACACTAACAGTAATGCTGTTTAATTAAAGCCAAGATTCCAGCTCTCATTGCAACAGGGCTTTGATTTTAATAGACGATGAAGAAACGGCCCGCACGTTGACGCGAGCACATTTGTAGCCAGTCTGGCCAAGGGAAAGAGAATGCACACGCGCACACATACACACACACACACACACACACACACACACACACACACACACGCACACACACAAACGTGGCAGGACATCAACTCGGATTGAATCAGGGGGTTAAGGGGAAGTACACAGAAGCTTGCGCCTGTGTTAAACAGTCTGCTAAAGGGGGCAGGTACCAGCCCACCCAGCTAATCAGCAGAATTTGCTCCGATACAGGAGGAAAAGGATTTCTGAGCACATGCCTCTGTCACATTCATCACTAAGATAAAAACCTCTGTAGGCTAAAACTCTTGACCTCAATATGGGGAAAAAATTACAATGCACACAAAGAGGAAGGAAAAAATATGATTGTTAATGGATTGCATTTTTGTTATACTCGGATCAAGCCTTCAATCCAGAAAGAAAGTTTTAAGTCAAATAAAGCCATGCTGAAAGATTATAAAAGGAATTGAAAGCATAGAGAGAAATTGTAAGAATGTTTACCTAATACACGTGTGTGTTCTGTGTATATTTATTATGTATATATAAATACACACACATAACAGTACATGTTTTGAAAATATTTACATGTATTTACAAGTCTACATTTATATTCACATAATTTATATTATAAATAAATATATTTCATATATAAACATATATTCATGCATGTGTGTGTATTTATAAATATACACAGCACACATGCATGTATTATGTAAACAAAAACTTTTATTTTGGATGCGATTAATTGCGATTAATCATTTGACAGCACTAATATAAAAAATAAAATGGATTATAATATAAATAATCCAAAAGATATGTTTTTGTTTTTTTTCCATAAACAAAAACTTTTTTTTTTTTTTAAAGTAAATTGAAATTTCTTTCCACTGCTGAGGAATATACGACTATAAATAGTCATTTAATAGTGCTTAATGTACTGGAGACAATGGCTCCATCAAATAAAAAAAATCGCTAGCTATCTACATTTGTGGACAGGTTAGTTCCTCTCCAAACCCATCTAATGTGTACACTACTCCAACCCAAGAGCTCTGTCATCCCCCCCCACCCCAAATTCTAGTTCCCAGTGCCACCCTCCAAACCAGCTCACTGGGGTCCCCAACCTAATCCTGTTACCAGGAGGTCTGGCTGTTTGAGGAGGCTCATAGATTAACACAGCAGACATTGTCGAATTTACAACCAGCCACATGGACATCTGCCCTACTTTCTGAATTTCACATATCCCCCCCTAAAAAAGACGGAGAGAGACCTGGTTCAAAAAGCAAGGGGCCATTTCATGGAATCAGGAAGCCAGTCATTGTTAAAGCTGTCATTTCTCCTCTGGGGCCGGTGCGCTTTAACTGAACTGTCAGCTTTCTACTTAATGCTTGTTAAGGGTAACAGGCCAGTCTGCTGATAGCACTAATGAGGACCAGAAAAAAGACACAAGCATGTTTAAAGGATGCACACCGATTGTCATAACAAACACAATGGTGCCATAATGGCTACAAAACTCAGCTGCTCAAAGAAAATTATGAAGATGTGAAGATTTACAGCAGAAGGTGAAGGACTCATACTTCTATAAATATGTTAATGTTTCGTTACGCGGTCAGCTCTCTGCTTCCATAAACAAGTGCTTTCCTCTGCTTTATTATTTGTGACGCTCTGATTTAATTCCAATTACCCCATTAATTAGAAATCTTGTGCCCTCTGATCTAGAGTATGTTTCAACTTAATAACATTTGCCAGGTTTCATTTGTACACGGAGACCAACACTTGCTTGTATTTGTTCACAGAACAGAAAGTGTTTTTTTTTTTTCCTAGAGGCAAATAAATCTGTATTTGCGCTGTATTTGTCACATATCATCCGGTGATAACACAATCAGAGAGAGATTAAATCATTAAATACTATTAAGCATTCTTATCTCCTGTCATTCTTCTTGAGATGAGAGTCCACAATTTGTGCTCTTGTTTAATCAGCATATTGATTATACAAAATCTGCATATCAATGGGATGCATCACAAAATAATTTTTGGGTGAAAAATTGAGCCATTTAAATGTAACCAAAAAAAAAAACAATTTTGCTTTAAAGCTGAAGTGTTTCATTTCAGCACACAGCATCACTAAATGGAACTACAGAAGTAATAACCGTTAAATCAGATTAAACAGATTGTCTTGCCCTAAACTCACATCACTGCAATCACTGCAAAAATAAACAAATTAAAATAAAAATCACCTCAATTGCTGAAAATAAATAAATAAAAATCAGTACACATTTGCAGTATTTTAATCTTGTTTTCCAATAAAAAACAGATAAACATCCCTTAAACAAGACACTTTTTAGATGATTACTTGTTTTTTTTTCTTCTCGCATTCTTGTCTTTGTTTTAAGCTTAAACTTCACTAAATATACAATTTGAAATTTAGGCAATAAAAATAAACTTAATTCGGGATATACTTTCTGTAAACAAGTCTAAATATCAGATATTATTATCAGAGTTTTACTCGATTATATTTGATTTGCTTAAAATGAATAATATTTAGATATTTCGCATTAAAAAAAAGTCTATTAACAAAATGAATTTTTTGCAGTGATGTTACAGTATTTACAGATTTTAGGAAAATCAGTCATGTCTCTGGAATAAGAAAAGTATTTTAACATTGCACAAAAATCACACACAGGAGCTCGAAATGCAATGCAGATAGTGCATATCTAAATGATGCTGCTTCTACCTAGTGCCAAGCCAACCACATTTCTGATGGTTGTTGTATTGCTGATCTGTTCAGTGCAACTCAGTTCTGCTCATTAGGCAGTTGTCCCTCACTACAGCAGCCAGACCCACTTCATACTGGCCTTGCTAGTTCATTAGGACACCGTTCGCTCTCTTGGCTCCCGGGGTAAAACACAAACAGTTCGCGGTCTGCCGCTCCGCGCCCTAATCCAGTCATGAGACTGGGCTCTTAAACACTATTGCGGCTAAGCCTGGCCATGTGTGCCTCCGACCTGAGGGACCCGGCCCGCCAGCCTAGAGCCTTAATCTTTCCCTCGCTCTCTCCCTCGTTCTCACTCTCTCCTTCGTCCTCTACCCCGTTGCTATTTCTCCATGCCAGCGTTGCCTCCCTCTCTTCCTCTCTCCTGCCTCCTCTAATGGCATTCTTCAAGAGCTGGCCCCGCCGTGCCGCCCGCTCACAGTCTCTTAATTAAAATGCTCCCACCGCTCTGTTTATGTGACCGATGACTGTTAAATTAAGATGCTGTCACACTGGGCCGCAACAGTATATTTATATTTATTTATTTATTTATTTTTGCCGGGGCGAGTTCCGCCACAAGCGCTAGGCCTCGGGACTGCGAGCTGACATGTTTTCTTTGTCTGAGGTCGGAATTTACACCATTTAAAAATACACTCCACCTCATTACAGCACTGCCCTAAGGAGGCAAGCAGTCGGCATGGGCTAATAAGGTATGTGTTATACAGAGAGAGATTTTAATAGGGTTTAATGTATGCAGAGGCTATGCTAAACTGACATTATACGTCTTGAACAATGCTTTCTGGGGGTGTGGGGGGCCATTGGTGCTAAATCTGCAAATATTGCATTTGCACCAAGCTTGTATTACACATTGAGCCTTCCTTGGCTTCAAAACCTCTGACAGTATCAACTCAGCCTGAGTAAGTGAGTGTGGGAGTTGAAACCAGAGAGAAAATGAGGATTGATTTCCTCAAAAAAAAAAAAAAAGAAAGAAGAAATATCCTGCTGAACAACATCTTGAAAATGAATATGTATATATGTATAAATGTAAAACCACACTATAATCAGTTAACATCATTACTCCCATACCACCCCCAGAAGTCTCCAATGAGGAAACAGATTCTGTTATCGTTTACTTATCCTCATGCCATTACAAACCTGTATGACATTCTTTCATTTGTGAAACAAAACAGGTGATATTTTAACTGTTTTCGTCCACATAATGAAAGTTAATGAGGTCCAAAACAATAGTGGACACCACTGACTTTCATTGTAAGGAGACATTTTTTTTTTAAATATTCTTTTTCATGCCATGGTCTGTCTGAATACTCGATTCTGATTGGCTGGCAGGTGTTGATTAAATTCGTTGAACTGCACAGGTAGTTCCAGGTCAGTTTAATCACGTTATATATTAATGCACCTCCTATAAACATTGGTAACCATAGTAACATATAGTTACAGTTGAATAGTAATACAGACGAAAATAAGTGTCATTTTTATCGTTCCGGTCAAATATTGCAGCTCGAATATTATTAACATCTTTAATATGTGAATGCTGGAAAATGACCATGGCATAAACGGGATAATCAACTCCGCTGCGCGTCGGGTGGTTCTTCGCCTCCACGTCGTGCATTCAAATCGTTTAATGCAAAGCTAACCGTTGATTATCCCTTACGTGTTCCACAGAAGAATGTGAGTAGTACAGGTTTGGAACGACACGAGAAAATTTTTGAATACAAATGCTTTAAACTGTGCCGTATTTTGGGTTAAAAAAAATCCTAAATCAGAGTCAAGGATGATTCACTTGACTACACTTTACTACATATTTACATATTTTATTTATACTTCTATTCAAAAATTTGGGGTCAATGAGATTTTTTATTTTATTTTTCAAAAAGTGACATTTGTAATTATTAGTGCTGTCAAACGATTAATCGCAATTAATCGCATCCAAAATAAAAGTTTTTGTTTGCATAATATATGTGTGTGTACTGTGTATATTTATTATGTATATATATATATAGTATATATAAAAATACACACACACATACAGTATATATTTTGAACATATTTACGTGTCTATATTTATATTCATATAATTTTTTTATTTAATATATAAACATAACATATTTTTCTGAAACATATACATGCATGTGTGTGTATTTATATATACATAATAAATAAACAGTACACATACATATATTATGTAAACAAAAACTTTTATTTTGGATGAGATTAATCGCGATTCATCATTTGACAGCACTACTAATTATACAAAAGATTTCAAAAATAAATGCTAACGGATCTGAAGGTTCATATGACACTAAGAAAATTCTAAAATATATTCAAATAGACAGCTATTTTAAATTGTATTAATTTTTCACAATATTACTATATTTTTGGTTAAAAACATGCAGCCTTGGTGACCATAAGAGACTGCTTTAAAAAAAACTTTTACCAACCCCAAACGTTTGAATGAGAGAATAAAAGATGACAGAATTGTCATTTTTGGGTGAACTATCTCTTTAAGACCCACAGCAGCAGGAGAAACAAAAGCCTGTTCTGCGGGTCCCGTCTTGAGTTTGCTTTTGTGTGCCGTCTCTGGGGTTAATGTATGTTAATGTATCATTTATAAAGGTGCTTATTAGTGTGTTTTGCAGACTGCTGCTTTGTAAAACAATACCGAGCCCTGCCGAGACAGTTAGTTAGAGGCGGGAGTGAGAGAGAGAGAGAAACACTGAGGCGGGCGGGCGGGCGGGCGTGCGTTCAAAAGAGCCCCCGCCAGTAATAGGCCAGCCCTTGACGCGCTGCCACCTTCTCTACCTGCTGTCCCCCGCCGCTCTTTCCGGAAACTTGACGGCAGATGTTGCAGCGCTAAGCTGGCTCTGAAGTGCCTCTCTGGCTCCCCGGTCTCCCTAACAACACAGTCAAACCACATTAGATCTCTTTATTTGTGCCCCAGGCAAGTTCGGCAGTGCAGCTGTGTCCACCCTCCGCTCTACCTTTGGTGTTGGAGCCCCTCAGGCGGTAAATGGGAGAGCAGAAAGTGTTCAGGCTGTCTTGAAAAAACTACATCTGCTGACAATCCAGCAGTCTGTCTGTGGGCGGAGTGGGGGGAGGGACCGGGAGGGGTCTCCGAGCTGAACAGATGTCTGCGACAACCTGCTTCCTTACACCTGTACGAGTCCTCGTAACCCCACGGATCCGGCGCTGAAAAATTCATGACCCCGGAGGGTTCCTGTCGGGCATCAAAGCCCCCCTCTCTCTAGCCGAGCGTACGCGGCCCACCTTGGCTCTGGTGAGGGACTCCTCGGGCTTTGATAGCTCATGCCTGCACCCAGTGCACTTGATCAAGGGCTTGAAAGTCTGCACGATCGAGCTGTGGTCTGACTGAAGTGTGCCAGGGTCCCGCTTGGAGGCTCCAGACCCTCCTCTCACATGTATTGAGAGTTACAAAGGTTTTAACAGTTCGTTTGAAGAAAGTAAAACAGAACAAGTGGCTCAAGCGTGACTGGGATATTTTAGCTAATGGGAGCACTAGCGCCACACATGCGGTGAGGGCTTCTTCAAGATGAAACAAACCCAAACAAATGCTTCAAACTGTGCCCTACTTTAGAAAAAAACAATGTTAAATTGCAGTGTGCACGTCGTCAGCTTGACTTGTTTACTTCAAGCCTGTTTACTTTTGACTCACAAGAGGATGATCCATTTGACTCAAATTCACTTCATATTTAACATACACTACCGGTCAAAATTTTAGGGTTATTTAATGTTTTTATTCAGCAAAGACTTAAATTGATCAAAAGTGACAGTAAAAACATTTATAATGCAGCATAAGATTTCTATTTCAAATAAATGTTGTTCTTTAGACCTTTATATTTATCTAATAATCCTGAAAAAAAAAAAACTACAAAAATATTAACTGAAGCAGCACAACTTTTTAATATTGGCAATATTAACAAATGTTAGAATATATTCAAACAAAAAAAACTGTTTTTATTGAAAGAATATTTTACTGTTTGCTTGATGAAAAAAATGTAGTTTAAAAAAATCTTACAGATCCCAAACTTTTCGATGGTAGTGTAATCTGTACAATGATAAAAATCAAGTGACACATTCTGTTGCTAAATGTAAGGCCCTTAAATGTTGTTTTTGCACATTCATAGGACTTGTTTGTACACACATATTAGCGCATTACAAAATTTGCAAAAGTGGAAGTGTCTGCAATATGAACTCATGACAGTCACATCCTGTTGCGAGTCTTTGCAGCTAAGGTTTGTGAAACTTGCACTCATATTCACTGCAACACACACACACACACACACACACATGCCCCTGAATTGTTACAACACACACTGATGACCTGTTATGCTTCATTTGCCGCAACGGAATGCTCTAGTTTGGTATAGTATGTAAGGATGCTGAATCATATTTGCAATTTGCAATCTGCATTGGGGTAAACCGTCAGTGGCTTACCTTATCTGCGGTAGTTGGGCGCATGAGTGAAACTCGGTCATATTGTCGCCGCAGAAGAGCCCACAGTGCCTCAAGTCGACCCTATGGTGAAACAAAAATATCAAGATGTGGCCTCAGCTTGATTTCCTTTCCACTAATCTCAAGCAAAAGGCATTAAACATAAAGTGCCATTTTTTGGTGGACTACAACTCAAAATGAGGAACGGGAAGCAAAGGAGAGATGGTGATGGCCTCAACAGCACCAGGAAGTGACTCACCCTGATTGGAGTATACCACTTGGATTCAGATCGATGGTATGTGGGTGGAGGTGCAGGTGGCTTTTTGATCATGGGTTCCTCTGTCTCCTCTTGTATTGACACCACTGCATTCTTGGCCTTCTCGAGCCGTGCACCCTCCTCTGTGGACCCTTTCTCTCCCCAACGGACCTACAAATTTTTTTTAATTATATTATATTATATTATATAAAAATGAATTAAAACTATAAATAAAAAGATATATAAAGACATAAAATAATATATAAATTCATGCCTGTCCCTCATTGAAAAGCCTTAATTAAAACTGCACTCCTCAAGCTGTAGGTTAAAAAACACATCAATAGAACAGCTTTTCTACAGCATCCCAGGACGTCCCAATCCGCAACAACTCTCAATTAATAAAACATTCTTTGCATCCCATGTTTCCCTCTTTACATGTCAGGATGTGTTGTAAGTAAAGAGGAAGTAGGCAGGCTGATCTTAGGTAAACCTCCTCCCCAGGTCCTGAGACGGCTTTAGAAATGGAGATAGGTTGTCTGGATGAATGAAAGCTTTCGAAACATTAAAGAAAGTTGTGCCCCGGTAAGCCCTGAGCTTTACACACTCATGGGAAAAGTTAGTGGAATGGTTTTCCCAAGATTTCAGAAGGAACCGTAGTGATGTCTCCTTTACTTGGGAGCTTGAAGGAGGGATGGTTGCGTGTGTAACAAATATCCCTTTTAAAACCAGCTTTGAGATGGATACAGTGCTAAGTAGCACATTTCAGCTGAACAAAGTTGAATGACAGAATGGAAGTCAGCAAGATGAATTCATCTCGTCACAGCAGTTCTCAATCCTTCAGCGTCAACATGACTTAAGACAGCGGGACATCATGGAAGCTGAACTGGCAGAGCCCTGTCACGTCAAAGCCATCAGTCAGGGGCTGTGCTACATTTAAGGGGATTTCTATCAGAAACTTTGAGTTGTGTTGAGCTTGACATCACAGACACAAAGGCTTTTGGACGGGCAAGAAGAGCAAGCGTTCTTGTGTGGATCCAAAGGAAACAATATGTTTTCTTTTCCAAGCTCACTTCATTAATCCTCCACCTGATTATTTAGGTCTGGACCAAAATGATCATGAATATATGACCCTTAGCAATTAAGTATACTAAGATTTGCATATATTTAACTGTGTTATACAATTATTCTGTAGTGTAACTGTGTTATACTATTATTAAAGAATAACTTTAGGTAAGAGTTAGATGAAAGCAAAAAAAAAAAAAAAAAAGGACAATTAAATATCCGATATACAAAAATATATGAAAACAAAATCTCTAATATCAACTGATGACCAATATGGTATCAATATATTGTGTATCCCTATGTGTGACCCCAATCAAAGCACCCAACTCCATGTCCACTCCAGATTTTCCATTTTCTGCTAAACTCTGACTCCACTGTCACTGGTGAGAGAAAGCCAAAGAAAACCTGGAAAGTCCAACTTTCCAAAAACATACTAGCTCAAGCCTCCAGGCAAAATTACACACCCCCACTTGAACTCTGCACAGCTCATTAACTGTTCAAAACTGTTGTATAAAATACAATTTTATGTTAGTCCTACAATTATGAAGACTGTCAGAAAAAGAAACATGTTGATGTAGCAATACGTGACTTAATAAACATACAAAGCATTAATAATGTCAGGTCGGCCATTAATACTCCTGAGAGAGAGAGTGGAGGTGGTGGACAACTGCTAAATGCTCGAAGACAGCTGTGATGACATCAAAACCTTTCCTGTCATCGGGGGGCTGCAAATCATTATAAGCATCATTAAAGCGTAATGTCTCGATGTTCACCTCCATGCGTTTGATTCCACCAGCTCCTCTTCCTCCATAATAAGATGCATCCACAGTTGGCCACTTTTTCTTGGGTTCTGGTTCTGGCTCTGGCTTCTGAAAAAAATAAACATGGACAGAAACTAAAACTTCCAGCCTCAAAGAAAGCATTGTAATTACAGCAGATGCGTGACTTTTATATTTATGCACACTACCATTCAAAAGTTTGGGGTCATTAAGATTTTAATTAGTATTTGAATATTTTAGGAATTATATTTTTGGAAAACTTAATTCATTCCTGTGCTGCCAAAACTGGATTTTCTTAAATCAGTCTTTAGAGTCACATGATCCTTCAGAAATCATGCCAATATGCTGATTTGGTGCTCAAGAGGCATATATTATTATTATTATTATTATTACTATTATTAATGCATAAATCAGTTGTGCTGCTAATTATTTTTGTAAAAAAAAAAACACTGATACATTTTTTTTTTTAAAAAGCATTTGAAACATTTATAGTAACATTAATGTGTATACTGCTACTTTTGATCTATTTAATGCATCCTTGCTGAATAAAATTAGCATTTACCCCAAACTTTTGACTATATAATTTCGCATTTTAAAAAAATTATATTTTGTAAAAAAAAAAAAAGAATTCCTGTAGCTCAAATAGTAGAGCAACGCCCCAGGGAAAGCAATAGCTGATAAAATGTAAAAAACTATAACTTGAATGCAATGTTAAGTCGTTAAGCAATGTTAAGCATCTCATAAATGTAAATGTAAATATATTTTATACAAAAAAAAAAAAAAAAAAACTTACAGGTGGAGGTGGAGGAGGTCTTTGAGGGGGTGGGTCTTTAATAACCTGAGAAAAGAAAGAGAATAAATATAAATTATATTAAGCAAAGTTAGTTATTGCTGTCTAAGGGCTTTAGAACAACAAGTTGAACAACTGGAGCCTGGCACCACCACAATTGATTACAGAGATCTGCTTGTAAACTAACCCTGTAGGCCCCTGGTGCAAAATAAAGAAAGCCCAAAAATCAACTTGTTGACAGGGGAGTCTTTGGGGTGAGCACAGTGGTCCGTTTACCTCTTAATTAATTGGATGAGGTTCAACGCTCCCCTGCAATCCCCCAATCATAAAGTCCTGAGGAATTAATTAGCTGCAATGAAATGCAGAAGGGAAACTTGGGCTTCACTCCAGGCCGATCCCCAGTGCAAAGGAGAAGAGAGTTAACAGGATGAGATGTCTTCCTGCAGCACTTTCTGCGACTGCTTATCTGTCACAAGAAACACTACGCTGGATTCAGCAGTCAGCAGGTGACTTCACTCACAGTCAAGACGTCTTCCTCACTGGAAATGTCGTCATATTAGTGATCGCTCAGCAAACTGCTTATCAACTGAGCTGACACATCTAACCACTCTTCAACATGATGGATAAATGTGTTACTAGACAAAAGTTTATGTTCGAATCCAATGTCATTTACCATTCCCAGTCACTGAGGTTAAAAGGGCAATATAACGGCTACATATGTAATTTGAAAAGCTCAGCATAGATGAATCTAGATAAAATGCCTTGGATGTGACCATGTTTCACCTGTCAACCATGTAACCCCTTCCATTGCTGATGCTTTCCAAAATGGAAGCAAGCCTTGTCTCATTAAACATGAAAGATGGATACACTGCCATTGCAGGTTAAGCATTTACTAAATTAGTTTCCAGGAAAAAAATGCCTTTTAATCATCACATATCATGGGTAGAACAGCTGTTTCATTCACATTAAAGCGCACTGATACCATTTCGCCATTGTTACCATTATAATGATGGAAAATGATCAATTAGAGTTAATTAATTGCTCTTTGACTCACAACTGACTGCTGGAAAATCCAGTCCCATCCGTCCGTGGGGCCCCAGCATGTGATGATTAACATAACTTTGGACAGAACCTTGTGCTAAAGGATTAGCTTTTTTATTGAGTAATTAAAGAGCAGATTTATATTTGCCAGACATATTGTGGGACAAATAAGGCATTGCACAAATGACACGCTGGGCTGTTAGGTTCTCAAACTACCTGACGGACAGATGTGGAGCTGGGACAACCCTTTAAATGTGGTTCGGACGATAAAGAGCTGATAATTAAATCCTAAAATGTCAGTGTACTTAGCCATCTGACACTCGCACGAGGGGCTAAAAACTAGTGGCACAGCTGTGGAATCGACCAATCACAGTCCAGCAGTGCAACGTCCCCATATGGCTTTCGGGATAATTGTCCAATTGGAGTTTATAATCTGTCCATTTCACCCCTCTGAACACAATGTTGTGTCAAGCTGTTTCCCAGGCTTAACATGATCATGGACAAGTAGCAGGTAGCATATTTGCAAATTAAAATGGTGCATTTCCATTAACATAAAATTAACCTGTTTGCAGTAAAACAACAAATGAATGACCTAAGAGTGCGTTCTCAGATCATAAATAAACAGATGCCTTTATCTAAATAAAATTATATTTAATATTTAATTTAAAAAATCATTTATAAATAAAATGTTTTTTATTTATTTACATATATGGCACTTAATGTTTAGATAGACAACTGTAGTCAATTTAGTTTTTGAACTGACTCATTTCATGGCGCAAAAACACATACTTTCATACTTGACCCTCTACTTTCTTATGACCTTTCTAATTATTATTTGGTCAAATTTTGGCATTTCTGCAAAAAACGTGTTGCCGTGGCTGTGGATACTAATTTGTGTGTTTCAGGGGGATGAGGTGCTTCTGTATTTCTCTGATTGCTGAAAACTGGCAAGGCTGAGTTTAAATATTAACAAAGCACACATGGCCCTTCTCTTGTGCCGGGGTCCCTGATGGAGAGGAACAGCAGCTCCTCCACCAAGACAAACAGGGCCGAGTCCAGACATGCTGCGGGGGGTTTACATTTTAATGCCTTTGTTGGTTTTCCAAAATATGCTTCCATCTCATCCTGGAAAGGCTCCCGCCAGGTTCTCAAAGAGAGGTGGTGCATATCATTTTGTGGTGCAGTGACGCTGATTGCCATAGCGATACTCGCCAGCTCCACGAATTCTAGATATTTTGTAAGTGCACCATCTGTATATACAAGCACATCAGAGCCCGAGAAGTGTAGCTGCTTTTTTATTTAAATTATTATTATTATATTATGATAGAAGAATATGCTTGGTTAAAAACACATGCACCAACAGGAAGAGAGATTTTTTTTTTCACACATATGAAATACTTCTGTATTTTTGGCAGCTGGTCTGGTTGCACGTATCAGATGAGTAGTCAGGATGTGGTCAAATTTGTGTATTGTGCTTCCCTTGAAAAGTAAACCAGAGCACTATATTAAAGCAATAGAGCTCCTACTACTAATTTCTTACCTTTCTTATCTGTCAAACGAGTGATGAAAACTGTAAATTTACAGTTAAAATACCATATAGGCAAATATAAATTATGAGAAATAAACATATTAATGTTAATCTCAATACCAGTTCAATCTGAATATAGATTCTGTAGGTGAAAAGGGACAAAATTCACACTGGTATGCCGGAAGACATATGACACTTACGATAGTGCAGCAGAGAGGCCAGAACCACCACATCAGAGCCAAAGCCAACAGGAGAAAGAGCACCAAGAACACAATGGCCACCACTGTGCCGTCCGACTAATGAGAGAGGGAACATTTGCAGTTAGCTTAAAAACAGGATAACAGCAAAATTTTATGAAAACAGAAAGAAACAAAGGAAATACTGCATGTAATATAAAACCCATTTTTAAAGTTCTAAATTTTGTAATAAGTATATAAGCTGAAGAGACATTTTTGGAAATTCTGATCTCATGTTTGACTCACACATGTGGAGGCAGTGATGATGAAAGCACTGGAGATATATGATGTGCCACTGTTCAAACTGATCAGAGCCTCCATTTGTCTATAGGAAGAGAACACATAATTGGACATTTGAATGTTTTCTTTTTTTATGCAATGGTAATTACACACTGCTTTGAATAAAGTTTGAAAATAAGTAATGAAATGTAGTTTCTACTTAATTATTTTAAGTTTACCCTACAATACTCAAGTACGTTTCACTCAGTCACGGTTTGTAAACTTTACTCAAACATAGCACTGAAAAAAAAATGCCTATAAAGCATGTGGTTAAGTTACAAGCAGTTACGGTAATATGTTGACTCAATACAGTTATTAACTGAATGAACACAGAGACCGGAATACTTGGTACATCATACACAATGATGGTGACAATCAGTGAATAGTGTTTGAGTATGAATGGGTCATTTTGAGTAAAAAAATGAACTCCAGATGTCACAAAACAGCAAGTTACTTAACCTAACAACAAAAGCAACCACAAAACAGCTTAAATACATCTCGAAAACTTATTATTTATTCATGCCCAAGAGCATGAACAACGATCATGACCTTGATATTTACTTAAACAATATTTGTAAAAATAACAAACAATTCCATGTAAAATAAAGTTCAAACTTTAAATTCTACAAGCTTAAATTGAGTACTAATATTGAATTTACTCTATTTAAATTCTTGCCTGAACTAAATTATTTAATGTAGAAACTACATTTGTTTTTCTGTAGTATTTACTTCACCACAAAATCAGTGTATGTTTCTGTAATATGACGACAGTTACAGTAAAAATGGAGAAGCAACTATAGGGAACTATCATCATTTGGGAATTATTTAGAATATGCCTGATAAAATAAGTGTGTTATAATAGGGAGAAATAGGGAATTAAACTCATGTCGAAAGTAAACCAAAATAGGCAAAAAATTAAATATGAAGTCAAATTTAAAACTAATGAACTAAATAAACTACAAATACATCAAAAATTCAAAACTAGTGATGCTTACTGGTGTCATGAAGATTATTTGAAGTTTAAGTTCAACAGAATTTGAGTTGAAATTCTCTCTTATTTACTGAGGAGGGAGTTGAAGGTGGCTCGCAATTAAGGCACTAATGATGAACGGCATTGTAATTTCCATATGTCTATTATGCAGGAGACAATTACCATGGGGCTAATGAGAATCCTCAAGCAGGAAATCGACTGACTGAACGCCTGAGATCCTTCCCAAAATGAGAGAATATGTAAAAAAGACAGACCACTGTCTGCAGAGCCAATGACGATGCAATAGAGACATTGCAGAATAAGAGTTATCTACAGCGAACAACAAGGATTTCACTCATTTTTGGGTCAATGAGAACAGCAAGGTTACTTCACAAACAACAACCAAAGAACAAACTTTTGCCATAACAGCCTAACCCACACTTTAAAATCTGTCACAGTACTGCACTGTAATGTAGTTTTTTGGTCTCTTGAGGGTTTTTACATGATATTAGCTTGAATTGTCATAGCCTTTTAAAAATCTAGTCCTGAGGCTGCAGGAAGCTTGTAAAGGGTTTTTTGCATGTTAACTAGGTCCGTGTTCTGAATGGATGAGAGGAGAGGCTAATTCAGCTGACATACTCAATACATGCAAATGGAAGGCGGGTTGTTAATCAAGCTGGATATATGTATGTTTGGTGAAGAGAGGAGAACCGATTCACTAAATTATTTTATTTCCTTGCACTTGACATGACGCTCTAAAATTCCTCAGATCACCTTTGTTGGACACAAAGTAGTTCTGGAGGAATATTTATGTGATGCTCCATGAGAACTGATTACATTCAATCAGTATTATTGGACACACTGCAATTGGCAACAAACACCACAATCAGTGAAGGCGGATTTATTTATCTTTAGAGGTACTCTGAAACCACAGTGCCTGCCAGAATGTCCCATATCAAAACTCTGTGGTAAACTCTAAAAGGCATTCCCAAAAGGTTCCCAATTACATTTATTTATATTGAAATCAGGTGAATCCCTTGCTAAACAACACTGCCTCATCTAATGGTTTTCTTTTGTCTAGAAATGCAGAGCAGAAGACACAAAAGTGCTCTTGGAGTCACAGAAGGCCCCTCGTAGCACCACAGGAGACTGAGAGTGGTGTGTGAGTTTGATTTCTTGTCACAAAGCACATGGTGACAGAAACTGAAAGTGACGTAGCTGAATGGGATGACACGGGTGTCACTAAAGGCGTTATTGCATTATTGAAGGCCTAACGTGCATCAGGCCTCACAGACTGCAACACAATGGCACACAGGCCTGACTGAAGTTTAAGCAAAGTTAAATCTGTCTCACTGCCAAGTAATGACATCACATTGTTTTGAAATGAAATGCTGCTATTATATTTTTCATTTCATATTTGAATTGTTTTTGTGCCAGGATAAAATTGCTTACAACAAATACATTATACTTGATATCAGTTACATTAATACAAAAAATATATATATTGCCAGTGCCACCTTAAATCATTTCAATGTGCTTAGCTACCTCTTGTTAGTAGCATGTAGCATACACTATACTTCATCATTTTGGGGTCAGTAAGATTTTGTTTCTCTTTTATCCAGCAAAGATGGATTAAATTGATCAAAAGTATCAGTAAAGCCATTTATAATGTTACAAACGATTTCTATTTCAAATAAATGCTGTTCTTTGAACTTTCCATTAATCTATTTCCACAAAAATATTGATACTTAACAATAAGAAATGTGTCTTGAGAACCAAATCAGCATATTGGAATGATTTCTAAAGGATCATGTGACAAAGACTGGAGTAATGACTCCCAAAAATTCAGATTAATATACATTAAATAGAAAACAGTTATTTTAAATTGTAATAATATTTAACAATTTTGCTGTATTTTTGATTAAATAAACTGCCTCAGTGAGCAGAGGCTTCTTTCAAAAACATTTATAAAATTTGACCAAACCCAACAGTTTGAACAGTAGCATAACTATACTTTTCCACAAGAATACACTGACTGTAGTGCATTCAAGATCAAATTATGATTAACTTGTAGCAAACTTCTTGTAACATCAAACTTTCATTCAAATAAATCAAGCATTCGGCACATCATTGCCTTTCATTTTAGAAAGAATGACCATCATTTTATCATCTAGCAGAGTGAGAGGAGGAGCTCTGGTGGAGGCAGCGCTGCCATGTTATCTGGGCGCATCTCCCACCCCCTGTGCAGATGGAACTAAAATGGCGGCCTGACAGATCAGATTGATTATTGATGAGGCACGTTCCACCACTCGCGCTGCAGGCAGGTGTCAGGTCTGTCCCTCAGTTATTTTTCTCACTCCGTTGTTGTTGTGAAAACGCAGGTGAGGACATGCTGCTGCCAGACAAAAGTTCCTCACCCCCTCCAGCCAAAGACTCAAAGGGACGGGGCCGGCCAGCGCTAATGGGCAGGCTGACAGATGCCCTAGATCCTGGTCTGACGAACCAACAGCTGTCGTTGCAGATGAGACCCTGATATCTGGCGCTACGTCACTGAACCACGAAGACCCTTTAAATCCCAAAAAGACACTATTTGATATTCCCTAGTGGTCTGTTGAGTAGGAACTGTTCAGGGCAACTCATATACAGTATGTTTGCATATGTAATATAAATGACATGAACTACTTGTTTCCTAGGTGGCATATCCTAGATATGCTTCCGATCAAAAAATGGGTAGAAACGGACAGAGAGAGGTGGGAAAAAGACAGAGAGAGAAATTTCTAGCACTCAACGATGTTGCAGGTGTTATGTGGTAGCCTATTGTCAGTATGCACAGTGAATTATTTAAATGGGAGCGTGGAAAAGGGAATCGGTGCATCTGTCGCACATCCTTTTAAAGCCCTCCACCAGATGTGTTTACTAGCCGTTCATAGCAGCAAACTACTTAATGGGTCACAGTTGCCAGCCAAGAGTTAATTAAGCAAGCCTTTTGAATGGCGACCACGTATAGTGGATCAAATGTCCCGGTTAAGTCAGACCATAATTTCACACAAGCTGCTCACAGCTAATCCCAGATCTAAACAGGGTGCTGCGTCTCTCGGATATTTCAATAACGTAATGCTGTAACATGACATTTGAGGCCGGTGTATCACACAGTATTTCAATGGGTCACAATTGCGCAATAGGCTGTAACAATCAGGATACACAAGATACGTCTGCTTTCTGTACATATGGAGATCTTAGTGACACTTGCTGCTTTATGAAACATGAATACTCACTGTCCCACTGAATACAGCACTGGAGCAGGACACAGGACATAGTTATCCTTCACCTTGCTTGGCTTCACCTCTGCAAAATGAACAGAAAGTTGATCGTGTTATGATCCGCTGCCAAACTAGCTGGAGAACAAACTCCCCCTAAGATGAGTACAGCCAGGCCATTTGTTATGATGTAGAGGCTCACTAGAACTGCTGACGTGTGCACGGGAAGAGTTTAGGGAAGAGTGCCATTGTTTTTTTTCCATCTCACTTGAAAATGATTTCTTTGTCGCACCACTGCTGAAGGCACCCGGAATTCAACGTTTATGTATTTCCCGTCTGGTTACAAAAGCAACGAGCAAACATGTGGATGCCACATGTGGATCTGTGATCTAATGATACTGCACTCATAAAGTAAACGCCGCTCAGAGTCTGCTAGGAACAGAACTAGAGAGCTGACTGCAGTGGCTATATAGCATGTGGCTGCTTATGGAAAACTATACAAGTATGATTTTAATACACAGTTAAATAAATAGTTCACAATTAACAATATACCTCATATTGTACCAAACCTATTTGACCTTATTTATTCAGAGAAACACAAATGAAGATGCATTGAAAAATAGCCAAGCAATGAAAGTGTCCATACAATTAAAGTCAAGTGTAGTTTAGGACCCCACAGAGACATTTCTCAAAATAATTTTCTTTGTGTTTCACATAATAAAGTCAGTCATAAAGGTTTGAAACAACAACGTGAGAGTAAGTAAATGAAAGTACATTTTCTTTTCTGGGTGATATTTCCCTTAAAAAAATGAGTTGCTTTAGACCAGTGGTCCTCAATCTTAAAACAATGTGGTGTTGATATTGCTAAATGAATAGTTTATTTTAGCATACAGTATTAAGTTAGACTATATGTTTTATTATAACGCAATAATAATTATATTCATTTATTAAATTAAATAATCCTGCAGCCCTCCTGGAAGTTCCTCAGTGGGCTCCGCCACCTGGTTAAGAACCACTGCTTTAAATCTCTGCTGGTGTAGTTTAACAAATTAGTAGCCTAATGTGACAGTTAAGCCACAAAACATCTTGCAATTTGGGTGCACTGCATCCTAGGTGTGGCCTGCTTGTCACTTCCTGTCTGACACAACTGACTCTCAGACACAAAACCTCTCTTAAATCAGTTGGTTTTGTCAATGAAGTATCATATCAAGTAAGGTTGAGATCAGTATATGCAGTATAACCATACTTACTGTGCGTAACTCCATCCACTATGAAACTGCAGAGCACTCCTTCTGTTTGCCTCCCCAGTGTGAACCCGTTCCCTCTCAAAACAATGTCAAAGGTCTCTGAGGTATGTAAAACAGATGAGGACATAATGAGAAGCACTCCTGGGTGTTCACCCAAATCAATGACCACATTCACACACACACACAAAAACGCAATTCCATCCACCCTGACAGCTGTAAAAGCCCTTGAAATGCTTACCGTTCACGCAGACGCTGGACGGCTCCACTGTTAGAATCTCCGTGCATGATTGCTTGAGGATCTGTATTATGAAGAAAAAAATGTATTCAAATCAGTACTTGTCACTGCTGAATCACTGTATCAGCTATCACAGTATCCGGGTCTTTAGCATTCACGCTGAGGATGTTTGTTATGCCAAATCAAGCTCAATGAGACGAGCATCACATACAGTGCAGTGTGGGATAGACCCGTGTCAGCCGTTATGGGGAAATTATGCAGTGCCATTTTCCCTCTTCAGCTCTATTAGAGAGCGCAGGCTGACATTATCATATAAACAGGCCTGTGAGAGGCCACCATCGCTTCTCCCATCATCCACATAAATCAACAGAGGACAAACTATGCAAATCTCTGTACACAACAGGCAAAAAGACAACATTAACAGAAAGATATGGTCCTCTGAATCGCCTGCAGTGGAGATGAGGCTTCAGACTGAAGTGGAGGACACGTATAAAACAGGCTGATTGAATATGACACCTGATAAACTCTGCTATCATTAAAGGGGAGAAGGAACACTGACTGAACGTCAGGGCTGAAAGATACTCAGGATGGTCTTTATGGCTCTTTAATGAGTTGTGAGATGGCACAATACAAGAGAGGTTCATCGCAAGACGTTTCAACTTATTCTCTCTGACAGGTATCTATACACACGTAGGAATAGACTTGAAGCATTAGAGCAGCCATCTATCTATAATAATTACACAGATCTTTAGAATACTCGACTCTGATTGGTTAATCATGACATTCTTGAAGTGCCACAAATTCTCAGTGGAACTGAGATCATGGATTTGACCTTTTTTAAGCTTTTCTTCCCCCTTGGCCTTGGGTTTGGATCACCATCCTGCTGAAAGAGTTTTCAGTCAGTTTAGAGCTGCAGTCAGATTTAAATAGCATTTCCTGTGGTATTCTCCAGTATTGTTCTCTGATATTCTTCTGGCTAAAAACAGCTCCAAAGCATGATATTGCCATGACATCACTACATGTTGTATATGAGGAATCAGCGCTGTAAGACTCAACTACTGCTTTTGAATTTGGCTCAAAATATTCTTGACCTCATTTGTCCGCAAAATCCTCCCGTTCATATCACAACTGGGTCAATATTTATGTTTTTACTCAGAAACCCGTGTTTACACTTAGATCTTTCTGACCGTTTTAGCAAG
Source organism: Acrossocheilus fasciatus (assembly GCA_036784905.1). NCBI lineage: Eukaryota > Metazoa > Chordata > Actinopteri > Cypriniformes > Cyprinidae > Acrossocheilus > Acrossocheilus fasciatus. The sequence goes on from CM071942.1 coordinate 15,404,801, forward strand.
ATCCATTCCCTCCATTACAGGTCTATGTTTTGTGGAGTTATCCACTAATGCCTTCCAGCTGAATAAAAAAAAAATACTGACCCCAAATATTTGAACGGAAGTGTAGATATGCAAATATTTAAATGAAGCCACAAAACATAAAAAAAATAAAAACTTTCTCTGCCATCAATCAAAACGTTCTTGGAATATTAAATTAGGCCTGGATAAATCTATTCTTTAGGCTTTTGCTTTTTGCAAAATCTCTGTTAAGTCTACTTTAGGCCCAGACTGCAAAGCTGCACAGATGATCTCAAATCCTGGAAATCTGAGCAGAGAGCAACATGAGGCCAACTAGCCCAGCCTCCAAGATTACTAATCACTGGAGAATGCCTGTGTTGCTGGGCCTGAAACTCCATTTGGCCAAACAAACTTACTCAGTAACAAGATGATTGGTCTTTTTTTCATATCTCTTTTCTGGACAAAACAATAAATTACAAGGAGGTCCTGTCTTTTGTCTCGCATGACTAAACCTGAAAAATATCCCAGAAATTGATTCCTGTTGTCACAAAACAACACACCCGTATACAAAAACACTGACATCAGCTGGTGATGGTTTACTGATGGCAGATGATGTTCAGTGTTCGTACCATGTTTACAATGTTAAACCGTATCGTTGGTAAATGCCATGCAGATAAAGCAGCAAAAATGCACTGAAAAATACTTGCTGAGGAACACTTCAAAGCATCATGAAGCAAATGGAAAGTATCACAAAAGAATTGTCAACAGACTTGTGTAGGACGAAACTGCTTTGGCAAGTTCATACAAACATAATGTTTCCCAAAAAAACCTACAATTTACAACCAAGTGATGCTACAACTTTCAAAAGCTATATTTTATAAAACTGCCTTTCTGTAGTTAAATAACAAATCTGGAGTGTTTTAGCATCAAGCATCTGTCTGAACCCAGTTTGTTAATGGCAAAAAATACGTCCATTTTCAAAGATCACAGGAAATATTCCCAAAAAGGGCTGTATACGCTAGTTCAGTTGGGGTGATGTGCTTGGTGTCGTTTCTCTCAACATTCTTCCCTTGAGTAAAGCATTTAACCCCTTTTTGCTCCACTCCAGGGGGTTGTTCACTTAAGACGTCTACTGTAAGTCGCTTTGAAGAAATTGTCAATTAAATTAGTACTTAATAGTTCAAAGAATGGATCTGTCTTAGTTGACTAGAGCCCTCTATCACACCTTTAGGGATGGGTGCCCCTGGCATGGGGAACTTACCGAGTTAACAATGCCTTTGAGAGCTTGAAAGCCTCCTTTGACTGGGAACACTTGCTCCCTGGTATCAGCCACATCGGCGAGCTGTTGGCATGCAAACAGAGAGAAAATAATAACAGGGCTGATAGCCAGGCAAGAAAAAAATGTGCTGACATTTCCTCTTCTTTAACTCAGTTTGTCATCGCTACAGAAACAGGAAGAGAGCAGGAGTCCTGTGTTTACAAGAAACTCTGCAAAACCCCTGCACTCGGTGAAGCTTCAGAGAGCTTTTTAAGTGTCAATCGCACATGTTTTCTGTGTAGTATTCACAATATTTTAAAATCTGCTGGAATGCCGGTATTACCTGTTCTTCATCAAAGTCCTTTACGCCAACACAGTACACACGGGCCCCAAACGTCCTTGCTACATCAGCCTATACACACAACAAACAGTCATAACAATGCAATTGTGAAATTAAGGAAAATATGTATGATTTTAGACACCAGCTCACCTCTTCCTTAGTGAGTTCATGGACATATGGTTCAAGCTTTCCATCAGTCAAAGCCACAATAATGCTAGAGGACTTTTTATGCTGTACTTTCATTTGTTCAGTTGCCTGGAAAGAGAAAGGGAGTGATAGTTGTGTGAGTAGAAACGTATCTATTTTCTCAAAAACTGCAGGGATGTATAAAAATATTTAAATTTTCTATCATTGTATCAAAGACACAGAGCTCATCTTGAGGCCAAATGAATTCAGGTCATTGAATGTGGTGTGTTTACTTGCATATAATTATACCTTATCTTGGTCATAAGGGGAACCAAACAGTTTACCATGTTTCATTTTGTTTATTTTAGTACAAGACTAAAGTCCAGGAAATAAAGTCAGTCGAACATATTTAGACTACTGTTTCTGCACAACATTAAAGTTTTTTTAAATAAATTAATTTCTTAAAACAGACACACCAATTCCATTCCACTGTTTATGATAAAAAAAGGATGTTATTTGCCTGTTTAATTCCTTCATGCATGTAGGTTTCTCCTGCTGGTTTGACTGCATTTAAATCCCTCAGTCCTTCATTTATTTTTGCCCTGGTAATGAAAAGCAAGGAATATTCTAATCAGTGTACATGGAAGAAATATTCTACTAAATGTTATGCTGACAATAAGATGTAATAGTAATATAAGTGTCATGTAAAACCATCTACATATGAATGCACCATAAATATTTACTCCTCTTTAATGTGCTGTACAACACAAACACATGGTGTATTACTAGCTTTCTTACACTAGAGACTGCAAACACTTCATGCAAGCTTGATTCCATACCTGTCTCCAGTGAGCTCTAACACAACCTCTGCTTTCGATGAAAACACTATGAAGGACACTCGCATATTTGGACTGGAATGAAAAAAAATGGGAAAAATGGAAAAACGCTGTAAATGAATGACAGATGGAAAATCAAGCCCTGCTGCAAATTCTAGTTGGACACATGTTCTTTTTGTTTGTTTTTTTTTTAACCACAGCAAAAAGCTCTTCAGAAGAGACTTGATTTTATACTTTATTAAAAAAGTCAAATACAAGCATTGCTGCAAATGATGCAGAGAAATCCTGTGATGTAGAAAGTCTAGCTGTCCTCATGATCCTTTCGCAACCATAAGAGTTGGTTCATGCGTAAGACAGCTAGTGTGACCAGCTAATAAAAGCTTGTGACTGGGAAAAAAAAATCCGTTCTGCCTGGACCAAAGAAGTGATTAATTGATATGCAGACAGGAAACAGGTTGTCATGTGTGATTCATGCAGACATCCTGTTAGTGATTATATTTATACCTGTCACTTATATATATATATTCCTCCTACCTTTTGCAATAAGAGAAGGACAAACAAGCAGCCACACAACTTTTCTGCATAACAGTGATGCAATACAGATGTGCATTTGGACCTGTGTCAAGTTCAAAAAGTAGAACAATGACATTAAAACATTACAGTATTTACCATTTTGTAGTTTTTTACCATTACCATTATTTCCATTTTGAATTGGGTTTTAATTATACTTCAGTTTAAAAGTTTTAGTAATCAAAATCGTCAAAACGATGGATTTTATTTCCTAATGATACTGGAACAGCATTCTTTTCTCAGAAAGAACTGACACATAATCTGACAACAAATATATAGCTGATAATGACAAGTACATTTCAATGAAGCAGTTGGTCTTTTTCACAACCTTCTGTCACGAAAGCTGACACAGCATAGGAACATGTTGGGTTCCTCTACACATTTGAAGTCAGGTCTCAGGACTGAGCATAAGGAGAGGTGCTGCTTTTTCTCACTCATGACATCCAATCCACAACCATCCCCCACATGAGATACTCAGTGAGAATATCCAAATGTATCCAAGCAGCCAAATTTTGGTAACAAAAATCAGATGAAGAAGAGGCAAGAGAACTGAACATTTCGCAAGCTGATTAAGTGATAAATGCAACAATGACTCGCCAAATGGTATTACGATACCCTGAGTGAACAAAAAATTGTCCTGAAAAGGAAATGACCTTCAATGTTCCTGAATATTTAAAGAATACAGATGTACTGTAACCTACTTGTATCATCTTTCAGCTTGATCCATTATTACACCATCAAACAACACAGGAACCCCTTACACAGATCTTCAAGGTAATTCCTAAATGATATATTCATACAGCAGGTCCATTCAATGCTTAAAAAAGCACCCTAAAAAGACCACATGGCACAACAGAAGACCATCAAAGTCTATGGCAGACTGCACTGGTCTTCCTGCACTCATGACTTAAAGTACATTGGCTGCGTCTTCTCCTTTCATGTGTGAGGGATAAGTGTGCTGTTGGATGGTTGCAGTGCAAATGGCCATTCTCACAGCCCAGAAGACTGAGCCTCCTTGCCACCCACTCCCACCTGCTCCCTTTGCTATTTTCTCAAGCAGACTGCTTTCTTCTGGCTAGGTCGCTACCGTCTGTATTGGCACATACATTGAGTCAACGTTACATAAGTTCAAATTCATCTGGCGATTTTTTTTTTTGTGTATATATATATATATATATATATATACATACTTTTAGTTTTTTTCCCCTTCCCCCCACTGTAGGGCCATCTCAGAACCGGATGTGTAGCTGTTGTGCAACCAAATTAGCATTTAGCTTTGATTCAAGTGAAGTGATGGATGACTTTCTTTGATGTGTTGAAATGAGAAATACATTCAGAATTGTACAAGCAACTTGTCGGGCAGCATAAAACTAGAATATTTACCTAACAAATTTCTCTGTAAGATTTTTGACGAAATCATAGATCTGATTCCAGTCGGTCGAAACACTCCCAGATCTGTAAGGAAGCACATGAAAAACAAAGTCAGCACTAAAGAAAAAACAGCTTGAGGCAATTATATTTAAACCCTTAAGTGGAATGTCCCCATCTGGTTACTGTAAGAGGTGTGCTGTTGATTACATTGTGGCAAACAAGCTGCTGAATCAGTTACACTTTAGTGCTAACATGGTCTCAGTGAAATCGTGTCTGTCTATAATGGGCTCAGGACAGACCTTGAGCTATGATATCAACATACAGTATGAGTTAAAGCACTTCATTGTAACTGCTGACCATTTCAATTCCCAGTAAAACTCAGTCCTTGAACCATTGCATCATTCCAACACCAAACATCAAAAAATAAAAATACAAAATTACAGTAAAAAAAAATGGTAGTATTGTGAAATACGATTACAATTGAAAAGGAATGTTTTTCGATTTCACTATATTTTACAATTAATTCCTGTGATGGAAAATCTGAATTTTCAATAGCCATTATTCCAGTCTTCAGTGTCACAGAAATCCTTCAGAAATCATTCAGTTTAATATTTTGGGGGAATTCTCAGAAGAAAAGAAAAGTACAAGAGAACAGAATTTACTTGAAATAGCCATCCTTTGTGACATTTTAATTGTCTTTTCTGTCACCCTTGATTCATTTAATGCTTCAATTTTGAATAAATTCATTTCTTTTGTATAAAAATCACACTGACACCAAACTTTTAAATGGCAGTGTAATTCCAAAACAGAAAATGTTTACTGCCCATTAACAAGACTGTTGGTATAAAGTGGCACATATTAATTGGCCAAGCTAACATAGTTATTAAGCAATGCTGATAATCTCAAAATTGTCAAACATCAGCCTATTAATTAGCCTGGCTGAATAAAACAAATATTTTTTACATTTTAAGATATTTAGCAGATAAACCAGATGAAAATATCCAACAAAGCATAAAATCTATTGTCATTTTCTTGAACAGAAAGAAAACACCGTACAGATGAACATCAAATGAAGCTGTGGTATAATAAATGCCTAGCCAGAATGCAACTGTAAACATACATACTGTGATGATTTCATAATAATTTTGATTATTATTCCATTATTGCAAAATATGTACATATACGATCCATTAATCAATTCAAGTGGAAGTGGACTTCTGAGACATTAACCTCAATGCAATGCAGTGTCTTTAATGAGAAAAGTGTATAAAATGTGCCCTTGATGTAATAGCTACAAGGTAATTGAACTAATAATTATAGTCCACTGCATGTGCTGAGAACATAAAACACAAGCGATAGGTAATTAGAAAATCATTTTTTATGTTTTGTCTTCTTCCTTGTCTCAAGCCAAGGTCAGAGAATCTAGAAAAGCTTTAGTGGGACCATCAGAGAACATCATACCACATCCAGTAAGAAAAATGGTCTGGACCAGTGAAGGGAAGTTTGATTTCCGATTATTGAGGCCGGATGTGCTGGTTTTGACCAGTCATTACGCATGGCTGGTTCTGTGCCGCTCTAAGATCTTCAAAAAGAGGAAAGAGCATATCTGTGCCATCATCCTGTAATATTCCCAGACAGGATGAAGGACTGCACTGGGGCCAACAAAAGATTCTCAAAGGAGTGCAAGTTAATATGAAACATTACACATGCAGATGAAAGACAAGACAGTTAGATTGATGGATATACAGATATGTAGACAGAAAAGAGGTACGGATAGTCTTCTTGAACTTGTGTACATCAATTAGATATAGGCTACAAAAAGAGGATGGATAGATAGATAGATAGATAGATAGATAGATAGATAGATAGATAGATAGATAGATAGATAGATAGATAGATAGATAGATAGATAGATAGATGTCAGCATTTATCCCCTACTTCTGCAATCACCAATCTCCCTTTACCAACCAAAACTGCTTGTGTCTCAAATCTCAAAAGACTTTTATTTCAGCCAAGTGTCTTGTTGTGTGGCTTGAACGATTCTGGACGCCAGCAGTGTCTGGCACAAAAGTAAAATCAGGTCAAACTGCAGAATAGCTGACACGGACAGTTATTGGACGATATTCACATCTTAACCTACAAAAACGAGCTTGGTGTGATGTAAACGATATATACAACATTATAAATAGTAACTGTCTGCGTTATACATGCATATATTTTGTCTTGATGACTTTGAATTCTGAACAACATGAAAGTGTGCGAGTACTTACCTGTCCAAAACAAAGTAAAGGTCGTATGCTCCGTGACAAGAAGAGGTTTCTGCTTTAAAAGTTGAAAAACATAAACAGAAGAAAAGCGTCACCGCGGTCGCCACGGTCCAGAGAGTTTTCTTTGTCATGACGACGAGCTTTACATCCGCGGAATAAAATCGTAAAAGTGGGCCTAAAACCGACTTGAATGGCGTTTTATTATAAGAATTGGCATAAAAGCAATGTCAAGTTCAAAACAACGGCGCTGTGTCCCCCGGTCTGGCGCAACATGATCTAATTTATAGCATTGCAGAAAAGTTCAACATCTTCCTGTGAAACATAGGATATGCAACGTCACGACATATGATTTCTTCACTTATCCGTTTTACGCCACCCCTAAAACAAACTGACCGGTGTCGGTTTTTGCGAGTGATGACCAGGAAAGCGCAGAGAAGTTGTTTGAAAAGTTCTTTGCGAGTTTGAGTACTTCACCCAGTTTTTGTTGCGCATGCGCGTCCGCCCAGATGTGCAACAGGGTTTTGAGGTCAAAATGCCGTTTGGCTCGCGCACACACCCAGCAGCTGCGATCCTTTAACTTAACAGGATGCGTGTTTGAATAGGACTATAAAAGAAACAGTGCTCCTTTTTTTCTGTGGGATACTGATTGTATTTGGTAGGGTTAACAGTGATTGCATTTTGATAGCAGACTGTAAACAGACAAGCCCTGTACCCCTGTATGTGGCAAGATATGGCCTTGAGTCATGTTTTGTGTGATCTGCGTGGGGAATTTTTTATGTGTGTTAAATAAGCCCTGAAGATAATTAACACCAAGCCCTATTGTGCAATACTAGAAAGCACGCCATTATAACGATTATTTATCCACAGTGAATCATTTGATATTGTGGTTGTAAAAAACCAAGCAGAGATAAACTGGTTAGGTTTAGTTTGCACTGAATCAGAAACCCTGGCCTAAAACAACTTCTATGACATTTTTAAACTTGAAAGTTATTTTCTTCACAGTATGATATGTGACACTTTTCTGTCCCTAGACTTTACAGAAATATTACAATTGAAATACACATTAGGGTTACAAATTTATATATATATATTTTAAAATGAAACAATATGTTGTTTGAACAATTACACCTTCCTGAGCCATCAAATGTGGCATTATTTTATTTTAAATGAATTATATAGAATTCCAAGTACCACAAAACTGCTTGTCCCCACAGCCATGTACAGAGGGAAAGTGTTTTATTTTGAGGTCAAAAACAGGATTTTCTACCATTTAAAACACAAAAGTCTATTCATAACTATCAAATATACTGTATGATATAAATAGCATAATAAAACAAAATGCCAAATGAATATTATAAAATATATAATGAAAATAGTGGTCCCCTGGAGTTGTGTCACTGCTGTTACCGCTTAACAAAAGTCTTTTATTTTGGAATAAAAAAAATCACACTGATAACTTCACTCTACGTCCTCCTTCCTATTTTCTAAACATCTATGAAAAAAGGCCCATGTTTAGTCCACTGTTTCTTTTCAGTTATCAGAAATTTTCTCATTTATCTCATGATTTCATATGAAGCTTTTAGTTGACGTCACTGGTATGACCTATTTATTGTTTATTGGAAGGGGAAAAAAACAGTTATTTAAAAAAGTGGTTTAAACTACTTAATGTAGTGAGTATACCACGATTGACAACATGTGCCTTGATACTTTGCAGCAGACATTTTGTAAAATGCATTTTTCATGAAAATTGTCACTGGTGTTACCTTCCTGATAACAACAGTGAAGATCAGTCTTATGAATGTCACTGGTGTTACATTAAATAAATAAAACATCTCCTTATTTCTTGCATTTTCATTATTTTTCTGTAACTCTGACTACATGTGCTGAAAAAAAAATTGAGAAATAATATTTCTTAACATTTTTTAATATTGTTAAAGAAGGTAACACCAGTGACAAATAATGATACATGTGGTCTTGAAATAATTGCACAAAAAAGCTAAAAATAATAATAATAATAATAATTAAGCTGTCATTTATATGTATTCATAAAGTCAAAAGGTAATCTAATAATGTAGTTTAAATGTTAAAAAAGAAATCAATTTTAAGACATTTTGCCATACCAAAAGTGGACGTTTCTGTAAATTGACCCATGTGCCTTTGCTTTAAATTGGCCTATTTCCGTTTTTATATATTTTTAATTCATTCATCAAGTCTAATTTTATTATTAAAACTATGGTGTTTGAAGACAGAAGATCAAAGAAATGTCTCTAGGTCAGAAATGTGTATTATTAATAATATTATATTAATAATATTTATTTTCTCTCTCCAGCAAGTATGTGTGTTTCTTTTTCTTTATTATTATTATTGTTATTGTTGTATTATTATTATTAGTAGTAGTAGTAGTATTGTTCTTTATTAGTATCATTGTTTGGATTATCTGTCTGTTTGTGTATTTAATGCAGAACAATTGCTAAATAATTAAATGTAAATATAATAACTTTAATGTTTCTGAGAACTTTTATTTGGGGGTTTGTTATCGGGACAGAGAGCTGTTTCATTAATCTGCTTTTTCAGTGTACCATGACAGGACACATTCAATTAAGTTCCATCCAAATTTTTAATTGCTATAATTACCAGAATCAATGCAAATACATTTTTTTGCATTTCCTTTGATTACAACTCTTGAAAACTAATGTAATGTAGTGATAGAGTTACGCTAAATGCAATATATATAATATCATGCCTTGAGTAGCAGAAACCATCATAAGCCACCATGAATCTTTAATAAGGCTGTGAATCAAACACAGTCAAATATTCATAATTAGCTTGGATTATACCGATAATTGTTATATATCCAGATGATGGATGTGAAGTGGTATGGTAGTGTAAACACTGTTTGTGTTTTACATGCTTGATTATGGTGATGTACTTGAAATCTCATCGGAATGTTGGAAGTTCTATTCCATTGGTTTGTCATGGACATTTTAATGGTAAGAATAATTGGAAATGACAGGGAAAACAATTCAACTAATTGTGAAATGCATTGAGGTGTTGAAACTCATTATCAGAGGAGTCCATAACAAAAAACAAAGGTATCCATAATTTCAGGCAACATTTTCTTCGCTCTTAAAACAGTAAACAACAGCCAAAAACAATAGGTATAAAGATTCACACAGGCAAGGAAACATCTTTTTGGTATCAAACTCCTTGTTTCTTTGCTGTTACGTGAAGATGCTAATGTTTAGTAATGTCTATCATTTTAAGCATTTACAAGAGCAAAATGGAATGCAATTTGATCATATAGGCCCAAATAATTCGCAATTAGGCATTTTAAATAACTAGGAATCTGGGGCAACATGTACTGTAAAGGACTGCACTGATGGGGCCTTTTTCCTGCTTTAAAATCTTTGTACTTTTTTTTTTTTGACAGCACTCTATAAGTTGACCAGCCCAGCAGGATGTCCCAGTGCTCCCTATGGCCAGTCCATCCCTAGAATGGGATATCCTGTTGGATATGCTGCAGGAAGACCTCCATCAGTGTCATTCATTTCGTCAGATTATCCTTCACAGAGGAGCGAGGCTAACACTCAGCTAAGTCTGACCTGCACATCTCCTCTCATCTCTTCTGCACCCTGAAAAGAGGAATGAATTGTGGCTGAATGGAGTTAATTGTTGCCATGGTTGGGCCTGTCATCTTAATGAGAGGATTCTGCAGAGTGCCTGCTCGTCCTTCCTCTTCTGCGTGGAGCAGGCGTCCGTGAACGTGCCCAAGTAGGACTGAACAGGGGAAAATCAAAGCAGACAGGGCTGAGTTCATGAGGATTGACCTGTAAAAAAGACTCAATCAGAGCAGGTAAAAGATGTCGGAAGAGGAGAACGCTCGGACGTGCATGACATGAGCGAGATACCACAACACATTCTAATACTCTGTTAAAAGGCTGGATAAATTACATTGTAAAATATAATATTTATATAATAGGGAAGGCGAGGTGTCACATTCTATTGTTCAATGAGTTGGAGTTTGTTAAGTTTTCATGTTTTCAATTTTCAAAAAAAAAAATATATATCTTATGCTCACCAAGGCTTAATTTATTTGGTCAAAAATACAGTTAAATACAGTAATTTGAACAACTTTTTTCAAGTTTTATATATTTTAAAATGTAATTTATTCCAGTCATGTTGGCATAGCTGAATTTTCAGCAACCATCATCATAATTATCAGTGTTGAAAACCGTGATGAATAGAAAGTTCAAAAGAACTTTAGCATTTATTTGGAATATAATTATTATATAACATTATAAATATCTTTACTGTCAATTTATATACTCTTTCTGAAAAAGAAGACAGGTAAAGAAAAAAAATAAGAACAGAAATTTGTATTTGTGTATAAAAAAAGCCTGTAAACAAACATATGCCTGCTTTTATCCATACTTACACACATACTACATAAACACACAAATATGAAAGCATGTGTTATACACACACACACACTTAAGCACACAGTTGGATACAAACACTTACAGTACACACACAGGAGCAGGCACATCATATATGAAATCGTGGCATTTTTACACTACACTGTTTTTCTGTTGAAGTGATTTAATTCTTTGTTTTTGTCCTTCTGTTGGAGTGTTTTAAATGCTTACATTTGTACTTCTGTTGTAGTGCTTTAATAATTCTTTAAATTTATGCTTCTGTTTGAAATGTTTTAATTCAATAATCGTTAGGTGGTTATGAGTTCACAGTCAACAGCACAAAAATTGGTCTGACGGTAGTGCCCTTGTGGTCTGGTCGGTTTGCGATTTCTGCCGAGGGTAGGGGTGTTCGATATGACGATTTTTGATCGTGGATGATAAAAATGTCTGCACGATCTGCTTTTTTTGAAGAAATATCGAAGTATTGTGCTACAGCACACATTCTATCAGCAGCCGTTCTGGCGCAGCCATATCACTATACTGTTACATACTAATTTCTTTCTTGTGCTGAACACAAAAGAAGATATTTTGGAGAATCTGGGTAATCAAACAGTTGCAGTTTCAATGACGCACTGAAAAAATACTATGGAAGTCACTGTGGACCAGCAACTGTTTGGTTTTCCACTTTCTTCAAAATAGCATTTATGTTTAGCAGAAGAATGAAACTCATTGAGGTTTTGAGTGAGTAAATTATGGTATAAAAATAACACTATTTTTATTTTTGGGTGAATTATTCCTTTAATGTTAATAAAACACCAAAGAGAAAAATCACTCACTACTCTTGACTGAAAAACTTTAAAAGGGTGGTTGACTGTTTTTTTTTTCTAGGCTTGATTGTGTTTATGGGGTGCAGTCTAACATGTGTTCATGCATCGTTTTTTAAAAAACGCATTATTTTTCATATAATTTACCTTTATTCCACACCGCTCTGTCCCTTCTCTGACAAACGCCTTGATTATTTCCTGTTTTTAAGAAGCCCCTCCCTCAGAAAAACGTGATGGGCTCTGATTGGTTAGCTGGCTCAGTGCCGAGCGTGCGTCTAAATGTCCCGCCCCTCAGCTCAGCAGCATGTGCCCCGGTTGGCAAACTACGTCACGCCGCTTCTGATTCCGCCATGTTTTAGGTAACGCTCAGGAGCACACAGCGTAAACAAATGCAAATCGCCACAGAAAAAGCCGACCGTTTTACATTCATATCTTTTGAAAAACATCTTACATACGCTTAGAATAAACCGGACTAATATGTAAATCTCTTAAATAAAAAGAAAAATCGCTCTGTTGTTAGTCTGAGAGGCTGCAAATATTCATTACTAATCAGTCTCCTTCACTACAGTGGTACTGATATATGCTAACTGCTAAAACACTTACGACAATTAACCATGGTTTTACTATAGTAAACGTGTAGCGACCGTGTTTTTGGTGTATGTATTACCATTCTTATAACCACAATCTTATTAAATACCATGGATAAACTATGGTTTGAGTAGCAAAACCATGGCTAATTTTGTAAGAGAATACACAACAGCTAGATCTTAAACAGTGGATCATTGTTATATCATCATATTGCCCGGTAAAACTGCTCAGTGTTAAGAGTTAAGCCATTATAGAGGTAACAGAACTTGAAGCTGCTTTGAAACGATGTGTATTGTGGATGCTATGCAAATAAATACATTGACTTGACCGAACCAAGTTGAAGACTCCTGCTAACTTAGGATGCCGAACAACGATGTGAGCGATCAAATAAATTAAGGAAACTTAATCCGTACAAAAAGCGTCCGGGTATTAACGAGCTGCCGCAAATAACATTTCCATATATGATTTCCTTCTATTAGTGGTGTGAGGGCTTACAGTTTAATGCAAATCACTGTATCTATAATATATTAAATCTACAGAGATTAATTATAAAGCCACATTTTATTTTAGATATTTACCATACCGATTTTCAGTTTAATTTTCATCCGAGTTCCGTAGTGAATGTAGACATATTTAATGTTTATGATTTAACTTAGATTGTGTTGTAATGATCAATTACCACAGCCTTTATCATCAATGTCGGCAGGTGAAACCTCTGCTTTTTCGGCTTTCTAACGCGGAGAAAGCACGTTTTTCACACCGGCTGTGCAAAGGGATATGACAATTGATGATACAGGAAGCCTTAACCACTGCAACTCGATCTTAAGTAGAATAATATAAACATTAAATAATATAAAACGTCTACATTCACTACCAGTCAGTCTCCGCTGTAGCTCCCGTGACCTAAATTCCCAGAATGCATTGCCGCTGTGACGACATATTCCCAGACTCTATTGTAAACAATGGTGTCGTCTATATTGCTTATAAATTTGAGCCCCATTGAGACGCAGAGGATATTAGTGAAGAGGATCGCGCAGAACCTGTGCAAGCACGGCTCTTAATGGTATGTTTGTTTGTTTGTTGCCTCATACTTTTAGATACGCTGTTATTATGCTACTGCTTATGTTAGTTTTTAATATACTGTTTTATTCTGATTAAAGCTTTAATACAGTACGGCAACCGCACACGCGTCCATGTATACCGCTTCTCATTGCTATGTGAAAATGTATAATTGGAACAGTTTGTTGGAGCTGATCTGACGATCTGAATGAGAGAGAGAGAGAGAGAGAGAGAGAGAGAGAGAGAGAGAGAGAGAGAGAGAGAGAGAGAGAGAGATGCAGAGCTGGGCGACACCAGGAACAGTATTAAGAATGGCTGTTTTAGAACATTAATTTTGAAACTTGTGAATCCGTTAGAATCGTTAGAAGACAGAATCGCAATTCAAATATGAATAGATTTTTACCTGCACCCCTAGTTTTCTCTTCCTCTTCTCTAAAGCAGCACAGCATGGCCTCGCGCCCTTCCTTACATGTTCCCGAGGGCGGGGTTTATCTGGGTTCATGACGTAACAGACCCGAGAAGTAGTTCGTTGTAGTCCCTTACAAGCTGTTTTTGTAGGCATTAAACTTCCAGAATTTTAAAAGACGATATCTCTGTTTGCATTGAACTTTCAGCGCTGCAACTTTGCTGATATTGTTCATGCTCAAACAGCAACATTACACACTAACTAACGTTAAAAAAGTGAAATTGCAATCAACCACCCCTTTAATACAGTTGCTTTATTTTTATATTTGTTTATTCAATTTCTTGAATGCTCCTGCTAAATACACCTATTGTAGCTTACCTGAAAATAAAACACTGTTTATTTTATTTGTATATTGTTTAATAACATTTTTTAATAACAAAGATAAAATAATGACAAAGATTTGTATCTTCACCCACTTTGGCCTAAATATCCATCATCCTTTTTTTATATTTTGTTACCATAAAAGGCTTTATAATAGAAAAACCAACATGACAAAGAATCATGATAAAATTGTGAATCGTGATATTTCTAAAAAAAAAAAAAAAATTGTGATATGATATTTTTGCCATATCACCCACCCCTATAGCCAAGGGGGACCAAACCCATCACCCATATATATTAGTGCTGTCGCGATTATCACGATTAATCACATTCAAACTAAAAGTTTTTGTTTACATAATGTGTGTGTACTGTGTATATTTATTATGTATGTATAAATACACACACATGTATATATTTCAGAAATTAATAATATAAATTATATGAATATAAATATATACATGTAAATACATATTTTCAAAATATACTCTATGTGTGTGTATTTATATATACATAATAAATATAAACAGTACACACATATATACAGTATTATGTAAACAAAAACTTTTATTTCGGATGCGATTAATCGCGATTAATCATTTGACAGCACTAATATATATATATATATATATATATATATATATATATATATATATATATATATATATATATATATATATATATATATATATATATATATATAAATATTTACAGAGTTACACAAATCCATTCCAGCTCTTATAAAATAATCTGGTGAACCACTCCAGCGCGAGATCTGTCACCCCTCCGCTCTACCCAAAGAACAGCAGTTGAAAGGAGTCAGAGAACAAGCAAATTAAAAATCTGTCTCTCAGCACAATTTGAATATGTCATTTCCTCTCTCTCTGTCTCTCTCTTTGTTTACTCTCTTGACAAGCAGCCTGTGCTGGCAGCTTTGTCCATCAAATGACACCTGCTTCTCCTGATTGTTTGTTCAACTTCCTGTCCAGAGCTCTGTAGATAAATGTCAGGGTTGTACTCCAGCTATCTTTACTTCTTTCATCTCCATCACATCACAAAATGTCTTATAGGCACTAGTAGATAAACAACAGGAATAAACACGAATATTGCGGCAAAGGTGTAAGGCATTTATTTCCCTTACAAGGTGACATCACAATCATGCATTTAATGAGCCGCCACTCTAAATTTCGTTGTGTTCAGACAATGATAAATAAAGTAAGTCTAAGTCTAAGGCACTTGAATATCATTTGTGTGTTTGAAAATATATAGCATGCATGATTAGCAGATGTGGATGTCCAATCAATAAACAATAAATCAAATCCAATTACTAATACAGCTTCAATCACACTAATAAGTCATTTGAAGGATGTTATGAAACATGACTGTGAGAACTCTCTTATTCACAAGTAAACGGTTGCAATATATAGAAAAATCCCTCTAGGGAAACACACTTGCAAAGAAACAAGTACTGACGTAATACAAAACAAACAGCCATTTAACTGTTCTCTTACATGCTCCAGTTACATTTGCCCTGGGCACTTTTCCACATTCTGAAATGTATAGTGCTGTCATGACTTTGCAATCAGTTGTGTTAAAAGTTATTTTATCGAAGCCTCATTTGTGTGCATATACAAAAATGTGCTGTTCTTTGCTATCAGATCAAATAATAAAACTATCAAACTTCCTCGGTACAGTGCATGTAATATTATGTGGGATACTCTTGTCATTAATTCAACTCAATTTATTTGTCAGTTCATTAAGGGATCTAAACTTTTATATATAGTACACACACAAATACATAATATATACCATTTCAAAAATCCAGTACCACAAACTGGAAAATTCCTCCTTTAAATACAATTACTGAGGTGGTCACACATGAGTTCACATGTTGGCGAAATATCTCCTTAATAAATTTGACAAGCTTGCCACCACGCATCTCCTCTGAACTCCTTGAGGTTTCTACCGCAATGTGACAAAGTCTTCAGACAGCAAGGGCCTGCGTGAGTTCCTCTCACTGTCAGCTTGCCTTGACAGCTGCCATTTTCAGTGGCCCAGCGTTGCTCCCACCGCCTGCACAATCACGCTCCACGTTTGTTATTTTTTCCACCTCATCCTTCTCAGGAGTGCAGAACAGAGATTAGAAAAACAGCAGCGTCACTTCCGATTAGTGGAAACTCGAAGGAGACTTTCTGAAAGCCGCATCTAACTTTATGTCATGGTTGAGAAGGTACATTTTGTGTAGTCCATGTTGGGACCTCCCAGTCGGTTTACAGGGAAGGTTTTTTTTTTATCTTCATTTAAACTCATCTCTCTGAAAATTTGCTTTTTTTTTTTTTTTTTTGCTTTATGCTTATAGATATTAGTAAATAAAGAGACAAACCAACTGTTCTGCTTTCATTTAGCACACCAAGACAACCTGAGTGTGATTCTGAACTAGCATGAGCAACACATCATCTGCCATTATGGCTCGATGTGAGGTTCTCTCATTCATTGGAGAGCGCTGTCTGCCATGTCAGTGCACATCGCAGATGATTATATCAGTCATTTCAGCCAAGCAGAATACAAATGGCCAAAACAAGGCAGTCGCAGCTGCAATGGTCACTCTTCTAGCACATCCTTCAATGTGGTGTCTGGATTGACACCCTGTGTTGCACATTTTCAGACAGATGGACATGCACACCTTTTTGTTTTTCCTTTTTGAGATGCCAATGAGATACTGGATGTATTTGTATGCGCAAACAACCTAGTATGCTCCATCAATGCACCAGGCATCAGTGACACAAACAACTGTTACCTTGCCAGATGTGCCTGGAGAACCATGAGGATGAGGAAACAACTGCTTTCTTTGAGCATCGAACTATGCAATTTACTATGTAACACTTTAAAATCCTGCCAAGAACATAAATATGCCTTGTTTTGGGGGTTTACAAATCTAGCCATTTCTGGTCATTTATTCCTGTGATGGCAAAACTGAATTTTCATCAGCCTTTACTCAAGTCTTCAGTGTCACATGATCCTTCAGAAATCATAGTGCTGTTGGGTGGTTTGACCAAAAGTCTGTATCGCTGTATTTTTAAGGATTCTAGCTGTTTCATGGTTTATGGTTTGATATAACATCTGCATGAAACAAAAACAGCAGACGGGCTGCATGAAAACACATATTCACTCTCTTACAGCAGGTGGCGCTTATGGAACTGCAGCGATAGAACATTTCCTTGGTTACCGCTTTAAACAAAGCAGTGCTACACTTTTAAATACTACATTAATATGCATCATATGATGTTAAGATAAAAATTAAATACCATTTAAAATTTCTGAAGACAGTTTCCCTCAGAAATGGCATGTCCCTGGATCAACATCTTTTGTTGATCATTCTTCAAAAATATAGTCCTAACCCTATCCCTAAATCTAACCCTAGCCATAATTTATCCCTAAAATCAGAAGGAAATGATGGTTGAATAACAAGGATGTAGAAGCACGTAACTAAAATTTCCTGTAAACTTCTGATTGGTTGATTGGAATGTTGTTCCAAGATCAACAAGGATGTTGATGGATGTCGCAGGAACATGTTGCACTTGGTGAAATCACGTTTACCTCTTGCTGTCCCTGCTATAGTATTTTCTCCTTGTTTTGCATTCATTCTTCAGTGTCTCTGGCTTCTGTTAATGGCCGTTTACAGTTGGTTTATTTGCCTAGTTAAAGAATTAATTGTGTTATTATTAATAGTTCTCTAACCATTAGTCAGAAGTGTATGCAGTTAACAGGGATCTCCTCTCAATTCATGACACTGTTACACTGTTATGTTGCTTAGCCGGTATTGGAAGATAGAACCATTTAGACAAAAAGGTTCTTCTATGGCATTGTGAAGCACATTTATTTTTAAGACTGTACATCGTACAGCATGAAATCATTATAATATTTGGTACTCAGTTTTTTTAAATTATTATTTTCACTGTTGAAAACAGCTGTGGAATGGTGATACACATTTTTTGTGGTAACCATGATGAATGAAAAGTTTAAAACTACATAATTTATTTCAATTATGGCTTCCTTCATATCTTCATACTAGTCATCTCAGTCATCCTTTGTTTAAATATAAGAACAACAAGAAACCAGACTGTAAATTCTTAATGGTGATTTTACAAACTGACAAAATAACTAATCCAGAACAGTTCAACATTCACATTCCAGAGCAAGCAGAGATAAACTACATAGATTGAGCAACGTCTTTTTGATTATATCCCAGCTTTTTAACTGCCTACTTAGAGAACGTGTCTCCCTTCTGTGAGGTCACTAACCATCTATTAAATGACTCTAACACTAATAGACAACATGGATGTGTGTTCCAGAGCACCTAAACAAGATTAAATGTGAACACTTATGATACCAGTAAGCTCAGGCCAATCTCTGCAATATTTAGCTGGACATTGAGCCGCACAGCTTCAACCCAAATTAACCTAATACAAAGCGCCACACTCTCTTCCGTTCTCTCATGGATGGTGGAATGGATGCCACGCTTCAGTAGAACTTTGATAAAGCTCAGGACCAATCATTGAAAAACACTTCAGTTGGTTACAGTTCGAGAAGTGTGGCAGGACTGCATTTCATTCTTAAATCAAGCTTTTTCCTTCAGGCTAAAATCATGGGAAGAATTATTAGAGCTTGGGAGAATGGGTCTGCCATTGATGGTGCATATTCTATTCTCTGGCCTCAATTCTGAAGTATTCACAACAAAAATTTTTTGCACTTATGAATGCATTTCAGGTTTTACCAAATGTGCAAAATATTCTGTGATTTTGATGGAGGTTCGGGCGCAGCTGTGATATCTACAGACCCCTCACATATCCTCTGCTCATTGTTATTTTGGCAGTTTAAACTTTGATGAACTTATTCCTGAGTGCCACTATCTACTCCCAGAGCTGAGAATCAGAAATACAGAACATTGCCTCTGTGCTGTAAAACTCCCTCAAAAACACTGGTGATCTAGGGGCCAGCCCTCAGAGTCCCACCGTTCTGTGGGTTTGCTGGCTGTCTTTGATTCACTCTGCCACGGTCGGCTCAGGCCACCAGGGTTTCAGAGGTAACCGGCTGTGCTGACAGCTTCTCCTCAAGGCATTTGCCATCAACTTACCATCTCACCCCTCTTCTGCAACATCAAACACACCTTCTAAAACACAGACACGCACACACACACAACTGAAACAACAACATCAAATGTCAATACCCCTGAGTGTGCTGCTGCTATCATGGCAGAGTTTAATTTATGGAGAACAACAGCTGCATTCAACCTTTAGTAAGCTCATAGGAAAATAGGCAAACAGTTCAAAATCACATGACAATTAAGCAACATAACATGAACAAGAGTGCAGTTGTTTTGAATATGTGATGTTGTGCTTGCTTAATTCTCTTAAGGCCGCAATATTGTTATAAAAGGTTCAATAACAACAGTAGTGATCTGTATCCTACAGTAACATAAAGCTGATAAAGTTAACTTTTGTGCATAAACCAGATGCATATAATAAAAAATAAAAATAAAATGTTCAAAAGGTTTTTAAAATGTTTGGAAGATTTTTGGAAGATTTTACAATGCTTTAAAATAAGTATTTTATGCTCACCAAGGCTGCAATTATTTGGAAGTCATTATATGCAAATACAGTAACAGCAATATTGTGAAATATTATTTCGATTTAAATTAAATGTTTTATGTTTTAATATATTTTAAAATGTATGTTATTCCTTTGGTAGCAAAGCTGAATTTTCGGCAGCAATGTTCCTAAGAAAACAATGAGAAATCACTCTAATGCAGATTTGGAGGTCACTTATCATCTTTATTAGTGCTCAACTGACCTATCGGTAAGCCCCATAGACAATAATTAAAAATAAGTTTGATCATCTTAATCGAGTTATTCTCCGTGATTGCGTGCAACGATTGAATATCATTATACTGTGAACAAGAGCGGGAGGTTAATCACAATAAATATAATTAAAAATAAACAAAATAATATTAAAAATAAAATTAAATGAGTTCAAGTATTCCTCTGGCAGTAACTTGAGCTGCGTGCTCTTCATTAATGTGACTGGCAGCGCTGACAGTCGCGTCGCTCAGATAGGCTCATGTTACACATTAAAATGAAGGACGACATGATACATGGTAGGCTATGGAATCAGTATAAATACGCAGTTTTAACATTGACGTTTATTGCGTTAAAGCTCAAATAAACTAAATTAGTTTAATTTTCTTTAATTTTTTTACAAAACTGGCGTCTGTCCTTTGACAATAAAGCAGGCGGAAATTCCTTTACGCTACTAATCGGAGCCGGATGTGACGACACGTGCGGACTGTGATTGAATAGAGTTTCTGCAGCTTAATATTTCTGTAGGAATCGTGAGCAATTTCTTTCTTTCTTTTTTTTCAGGATTGGATGATGATGAATGGAGAGTTTCCACAAAAATACTAATGGTTTTGTAGGATCATGAGACAGTGTAATGGCTGCGGACAATTCGTCTTTGACATAACTTGAATAAATAACTTTTTAAAATATATTAAACGGATATTTTAATTTGTAATATTTCACAATATTACTGATTTACTGTATTTTTCCTTAAGTAAATGCACTTAAAACATAAAGTTTGACCAGTAGCCTACTCATGCTTATTTTATTACGTCTTTCTTCATAATTTACATGCCTTTCTTTCTTTCCTTTCATTCTTTCTTTCTTTCCTAAAGCATAAAGGCTCCTCTATTACTAAACTGACCAATCAGAAAATTAACATCTTTTGCTTCCGTTCAAAATGAGGCTGAAAAAGGGACAAGGGATGGTAGCTAGATGAAATTTGAAATGAGACTGAAACAACAAAACCATACATAAATTTGCCATATTGAACGCGTGGATGATAAAACAGAGATCATCTTCACATGTGAGAAGATGTAAACTTTTGTATAATGGTCATTGTATAGACCACTGAGTGATTTCTTCCATTGATTAGGCTACTAGCTGCTGTATAACAGCTTTTTTGTTGGTGATCAGAGAGATTAATGTGTCAATAATTATTACTTATTATGAGACTATTTTAAAATATAAGGGCAGTATCATTTTGCACATAGCATAATTGTAAGTATTGAAATCGTAAGGCCATATAAAATATAAACCTGCTGCAGTACATAATAGTCTCCCTTAAAATGTAGCCTAATTCATGAGCCGCCACTAATCAACTTTTTGCCATTACTGTCTATTTTTGCTCCGCATGCAGTTCCACACAAAGCCACAGCAGTGTTGTTCCTGAGTGAATCAGTGTATTTGAACGAATCGTGTGAATGAACGGTTCAATGAAAACTCATGAAGTCACTATTCGCTACCTACTGCCGTATGGATGTAACCTGTAGAAAGAGTTATTGATACATCCCAAAGATTTACATCAAGACTGACTGTCTGTAACAGTGAAAAATCTTAGTGCTGTTGGACTGTATCAGCACTTTGGCCAGTCACATTTGAAGACTAGAACTAACTGTTGTACAATATGCTGATCAAATTTTGAGGGCATTTATGAAATAACAAAGAATAGTTAAGATTTTTGGACATGGTGTGCTACATAACATATCACTCTGTAATCCTGTCCATGGATGAAGTGGCATGTGAAAGGCCTGTGTAAGACAGAGTCTGAAGGACTGCTGGGGCCAGGCCCAGTCCTTCACTGCCAGACGTGAGCTTTCCTCTTAGCGAAGGGAGGGTGAGCATATGCCCTGGGGCCGCCCAAAACCTGGAACATTAAAACTTGCCATGGTGGCTCAGCTCAGCCATGAACCCTGAGCTAGTCTGGCAGCTTGGCTGCGAGGGAGGATCTGAAGCCTGGACGACTAGGCCTGCAGTCAGAGCCAGGGCTGGACTATGAACAGGTATCATCGATTACAAACAGAATGTCCAAATCTCCAGAATTCTGCAGTGAGAGATACAGGCTTGAACAGGGGCCACAGTGCAGATGATTTCAGCGTGGGCACCAACACATTAGAGGGACTAACTTTTTGATCTTTAACTTTTTTTTTTTGGCAATATTTGCAAAAATATTGCTAAAATAAATGCTATTATGCATAAATGTGTTTGTAGCATTTAAGTTTTATGTGTTTTATTTTCTATTTCAGAAAAATAGTACCAAATTTGAATGTCTGCCATTTATCAATAATCAGCTATAAAAATAAATATTGGTTTATCAATATCAGATGGTATGTAAATATCAGTGAATCCCTACTTTTAATTAAAGCAATTCCATAACTTTCTGTACGTCGAAAAGCAAAACTACATAAATGTATATATACATTTCTTTATTAAATAAGCCATATGTGAATTATAAAATTGTAAACGTTTTTGTAAAGTCAATACAATTTTGCCATCTCATACAAATGAGTTTTGATGAGAGTGTAGGACTACATACTGTAATAAATATCATGCTCTGGATTCCAAAGCAATGTTTCCCCCCTTGAAGATGCATCAGTCTCTCCTCCAGTTTACAGCAAAGCTGAATGAACGCAAAGGCTAGAAGGTCTAAACGTTGAATAAGTGCAGGGAAAGTGAGGGTGAGTGAAAGATGCGTCCCTAGCACCAGTTTCTCCTCTTGCCCAAATCTTCTCTCGCTAACTCGCTCTTGATTGTGCTGTGGGAGTTGCAGAAGGACATCAGTGCACTTGTCTGAGGCAATGAAGCTTTTTCCCCCCCTCTTCCTCTCGCTCTCTCTGCACAGCCCTCGCTGTGTTTTTGGCAGTCGCAACTGACCATCATGAGCCGTGGTGCCAATTTTAGTGAAAACTGGCACATATGGCAGCTGAAGTGCCATATGCCATAACAGAATATTTTTGGCGGTTTCCTCCATTTGTATAATCACTGGATCCGATATAAAAGTGGCTCATTATTAATTATTCCTTTTACCATTTTGTACCCCTTTAAAAGATCCATTTTATGCAAGTGCAGCTCTGAGGTTCATATTAATAGGAGCATTTGGTCATTTACAAAGAGATTAAAGGGGATGGATTTGGGATTCTACCTGTGAGTCTTTTGTAAGCACTGCAAAAGCACCTGTGTGTACATGATTATGAGAACGATGTCCTCTTTCTGCTTGTTTCCCTCTGCTCTAAACACTTGTATACCAAGATCGTTGTGTTATCTTCCTCTTTACAGGGTTTAGACTCCATCCTTTTCCTCTTCTGCCCTCCATTGGAAAGACCATGTTAAATCTTCAGAATGCTCAGTGCACAGCCCTAATCAACTTCTTTCTTTCTTTCTTTCTATTACATTTAAGTGACACAGCCATATATCGTAAAGATTTTTTGGTTACACTTTATTTTAAGGTGTCTTTGTTACAGTATAAGCATAAATTTAAATACTAATATTAATTAACTACATGTACTTACTATATGGTTAGGGTTTGGTTTAGGGTTACTTGCATGTATTTATGCATAATTTATTGTTATTAGAATAGCAAGTACATGTAACGTGCAACAAGGACACCTTAAAATAAAGTGTTACAGAATTTTTGAATAATTTTTGATAAGCTAAATGCATAAAATGAACTTTGACTGACACTGCTGTAGAAATGAACAGTCAAGACTGAGCTGTGTAGTTTATATTGTAAAACAGTCTAAATCTGTGTTCTCTTGCCAATATGACAACGCCACAGCAGATGTAAACATTAATCAAAACATTGATAAATATGAGCCTTGTTCTTCCATCAGATGATCCCTATTGTTATGCTGACATGCCGTATATGTTGTCATCCTTAATCTCCTGCAAGAAAAGCAGCACAACAGCTGAATTTCTAAATAAAAAAAAATAAAAAACAGACCCTTGTTAATTTTAATTATACTCTGACTTGCATCTGTTTGGAATACGTTCATGTTTCTCTTTCTATCTTCTGTTAATAAAATCATATCATTCTAGATTGGCGCACGGCATGTCTGAATGTCCAGAATAGAGTTGTTCTTAATCCTTTAGAAGCTTACAGTTCAAGATCACAATCTCTCCTTTTTCCTTCTTAAACACAGGATTATTTTCTTACAATCAGATAGACTTTTAATACAAAAGAATATCTTAATCTCTTGTAAAACCCTGTTAATAATCAATAAAGTCTGTGACAAAAAAAGAAAAGAAAAAAATAATAATTTAACATCAGGGTCATGTTAGGCTGACAACTGACATCAGAGTACTACAATTAGCCTCCACACGAGGATGCCACAGAGAAATATGCTCTGTGTTATGCTTTACACTGAGAAGGCAGTTTGCCCCAGTAAAGCGCCGCTATTAACAGGGGCTATATGTTTTAGGACAATAAAGGAGGAGGAGGGGAGATTAATTCTGTCCACCGAACAGCCTCTGCCAGCCACCATGAACCTGCAGTTCATGAGCTAAGCAGATGGCTACTGATTGAGCAAGCTTTCAGAACACTGTATGGGAAAAAGAGTCCTTATCGTGCTTGGCTGGACAAGTGTTTGGAGCAAGAGGAGATTTACGGTTAAGACTGTGTAAATCTTTATTTGTCAAAGGCCTCAACATTAAAAAAAAAAAAAAAAAAAAAACTATTATGTGCAGGAAAGGGTGGGAAAAGTCCCATAATTTGAAATGCATAATGTAATTTGCATTTAATATTTTATCTTTAATTCAAAAAATATAAAAACTGATTATTATGGGGGGGGGGGAGACATCTCAAAAGACATCTAAGCAAAAAGACTTTACCATGTCAATCTGAAAGTTACACCTAATGCGTTGTTAATATTTTGTAATTTTACATTAAGCTCTAAATTGGTAAAGAATTGTGTAACCAGAACATTTAATTTCCATTTAGTCGTCTCTTTAATCATTTGAATGAATAAAATCACTGTGAATTACATATTAATACATATTATCATAAAGGAAGATAATACTTGTAATAGAAGACAATACTTGATATTTTGTCTAGTTGATGGCCCTGAAAACCAAAGAGAACTCTTCAGTTAAAGAAACTGTGTTCATTTCTAATACTGATTCATTAGAAATGCATTGAGATGATTTAAAGTACATTATAGATTATTGTCTTTGATGCCTTGCTTTCGTCACATACAAAAAAAAAAAAAAAAGATGATTGTCGATGTTGTCCTCAACAAGAAGACAATATGCAGCCTTGCTGAAGCAGAAACTGTTTTACGCTACATTTATGTCTTTCTATTTATGTATGTCTGTCTTTTTTTGTTTGTTTTTTGAAAAACTTGATGTCATTTTACCTTTGCACTAAAGTAACCACAGTCGCACAACCACAGTCGCACTCTTGTGCTCAAGGAACCATAGCCCACATCTTATAGAAGGCTATGACAAATGTAATAGCCTATGTTTTTCTTGAATCTACCATGCATCTGATCAGTTTACCTTCCCCTAACCCATTTACAAACTAAAAGATTTTAATTATTAATCCCATTATTAATAATTGCACTTTACCACTTTACAATTTTTATTTATTTTGCAAAAAGCTCCAAAACGGTCTTTACAAATGGCAGCAGCACAACGTTTGTCTTCTGATAAGAGCTATTCTGGGGGTACAAGCCACAAGAAAGATGAACATGTCAGCAGAAGGTAGTCTGAATCTCTCTTATCTATTATGACAGTTTATTAATTCTCTCGATCAAGGTTACGAGTTGGATGACATCCAAAAGAACTAAGTACGACCGTGTCCCTGTGAACCTATACCCCCCAACAGACCCCACAGAGAAATCTATTGATTTGTGGAGCTCATCAAATCTTCAGACTGATTAATGTTTAAAACATTTCGCCATATCGGTTAAAACACAGCGGGACTGTAGCGTACCGCCGCAATATGTTGAAGGAAACTCTGGTGTGTGCACTTGGCTGGCTGAATACTCACTGCTGTCTCCCACAGATGTTAATACAGACATCACAATCCAGTCGTGCTGAGGTCAGGTTGAGCACGCGGGGCTCTCGCGCTTCTCTCCTCTAGAGATGGAGCGCCACAGCAGGTGTGCACGCGACAAGCCTCCGCGCTCATGAGCCGGATCTCTGGCTGCAGCAAAGCGAAAGAGCGCCCCATATGCAGATAAGTATCAGTAGAACAGTTTGCTAATTGTCAGTTGGCGAACCAGCACTGAGAAAAAAAGTAATGATAATTATATTACAACAACATAATGTAGAGCGGAACTCGTTGCAAGTGGCGACGTTGTCTGTACATTCAAAAGTCCAAGCGAAGACAGGAATCGTCCGCGATTTTATGGAAGCTGTGGGACAAAGACACTCAATGAACACTAACTCAGTATCACATGTAGAAACTTTTTGTTGCCCATTTAGTTACTGGCACGTTTGTAAATCAGCAGGTCTCAAAAGCAGCCATGAACAAACAAAATGATTTTCCCTAATCTTCTTACTTAGGCTATTTTAACAGGAAAAGAATGAAAAATGCTGCATAAAATTCTTTTAACTTATGTTTTAAATTACAATGTTTTAAAAGACAGTACTTGTAATTTTACTGTAATATACAATTGTATTCTTTTTTTTTTTTTTCTGGATAATGGAGACAATTTATTATAGCTAATTAATTGGAAGGGGCATTCCCAAAATTAACTGCTTAAGAGCCATCACTTTTGATTGAATTTTATTTTTGTAAAAGTTACTGGAGTTCAAGAGTTTTATATTGCATTGCATGTTGTTTACTTGATGTTTACTGCTTTATTTTGGCGTCACATGTGTTGCCCTTGTGGTGTTTGTGTGGTTAAACTGGGCTCTGTCTTTGTTATTATTGGCCACAATAGAAGCCAGCGTGTGCCACCTTCCATTATGCCTCCTGTGTTATTATCAGTAGGCTATGTATAGGTAAAAGGATAGCCCAGACAGGCTGATATATAATTGACGTATATGAACTGTAAAATTTACAGTCATGAAAATGCCATCCTGTATGTAACATCGCCACTGTATTTTTACAGTAAAGGTCTGCAAACACAACATCCAGTTTTTGACCACAACAACACTGTACAGTATACATTCAAAACAGCATAAGCATCATCTTTTGAATATTATTCCAACATTAAAATGAATTAAAATCAAAATTAGTGAATGTTCTTTGTTTTACAACGTATGAAAATATTAATTATGAAATATGCATCTGTTTAAGTGACTGCGGTGCACTTTATGTTTCAGCAGACACCCTGCATCTACTAGCTAACTGTCGGCGACCGAAGAGTTAAAGGGAGGAGACGAAGCGTGTCACGCCTCATTGGGCAGATTATGTGCAGCAAACAAAAAGTGTGTATGTGGGTGCCACTCAGTCAGTGTATCGGCCCCATCTGCACGCCTCTCTGCGCTCGCGAATCATAAGACGGTCGGCAACACTGTCACTTTCAACAGACGGGGAAATGTACTGACTGCACGGACTTCATCGGAGACGCTGAACACATACTTGAAGATATATTGACGACAATTGTGAAATTCTGTGGATTATTTTATCCTAGTACCATGGTGAGTAATGACAATTTTGCAATAAAAACAGCCGGAGGCTAGTAATACACGGGGCTGTATGCAGCATCCAAACAGCATCCTCGCAACCGTGTAGAAAGCTCGCAGATGGTAGACGAGAGAGGGAAACTGGCTACACATCACAAAGTCATAAAGTTGGAATAACAACAAGACCGCAGATAAAAAGCGCAATAAATTTGAGCCTGAAATAGGAGGTCAATGGGTTCGTCTCTTCTATTTTAGAAATGCGCATATATTCATGGGTCTATTATAGTATTTAGCTGAAATGCATATTCATTGGGTCCTTTGTGTGATTCTCAGGAGTGAGACTGCGACCTCACAGCTACAAAAGGAGAGGATCGTGAAAGGAAGGGCAAAATTCACACTAAGGCTTTTTATGGATGAAGGGAACTTTAAGCGTTTGTGTCTTGATAATACAATCGAGAGCCGGACGTGTCTGTTTGAAATGGCCAAGCATCTTTATCCTAAATAAATTGTCATTTAGACGCTTTGCAGATTTATATATATATATATATATATATATATATATATATATATATTTCCACAGTTCCATTCCATTCTATTTTCTTTTTCTTTTCTTTTTTTTGTATTAGGCGCGTCGGTGTCCTATAGCTACTTTATTTGAGCGATAAATAAGTAGCATTAGATTTAAAAAAAAAAAAAAAAAAAAATGGTCTGCTTTATAATCTCTGCCTGTAAATTTAATACGATTTTAATAAACGTGTCTGAAAAACAGCTGCAAAATTTTACACAATTCGAGCTGCGTTTTACTTTCAGCTTTGCAACTAACTGCAGTAACAACATTTCCCTCCACTTGTATAGAAATAATATTTTCACATGATTTTTCTTTTTGACCTCATCAAAAAGCTGAGAATCATGTGAAATCCCAGCAATATGCCGCACTGTTAGTGTCAGTTAAAACTATAATTAAACTATTAGTAACAGACCTGTGCAATATGGAATAGACTGTAGCCTATATTAAATATTTCCCCACCGTTTGTAAATAGGCTACTAAAAACAAGTTACACGAGTGAACTGCAATTCACGCGTAACAGAGATTCAGCTCATTTGTAAATGTGCATCAGTGGTTTGAAGAAGAAAAATAATTAACTCCGCGTGCTGCCTTAATTAAAGTCTAAGAAAGAAAGTGGTGGATTATGGTAATAAGGAGACATACGTTCCTTCTTGTAAAATGGAGCTAAAGGTTAGCTAACGTGAAATCAGTGACTTTGACAATGCTATTGAATCCATTCGATATGGTCCTCGATGGTAAAATAGACCGAACGGTCTCATAAGGCCAGATTTTCATCCTTGTCAAAGGCATGTCAAATATTTCCGACAAGTGAAAGAAAAATCTGAAAATACGCACTGAGAGTTACTAACGTAATACTGTCACAGTTACGCTTTTAAATCGAAATAATGCACTGTAAGAAATAATCTTCTTTTCGATTAGCCTGCTTTCTCTGCTTTTTTACAGAATTAATACACATATTTAATTTTGCGTTTACATTTCATAGATTAGGCTATATCTTAAATGACATACAATATATATTACAGTCTCAACAATAACAACACTATAAAAATGCCAACAGTATATCATTTAGCAATCGAAAAACAAACATGGCACGGGCCTAAGTAAGACTGCGCTTTTGGAGATTTTATTAAATGGTTTGTTCAGGAGATTCACTTGGAACTGCACATAGGAACTAGGAAAAATGTTTAAAATATTTAATTACATTGTATTATTGAGAAATAGTAACTTATGCGCGATTGTGTTTATTCACATGAATTCACTCACATTTTTGTCTTACAGCAAATGATGGAGGAATCCAGTTCGCAGAGACTGGGCTGGGATGGCGACGCGAAAGCGATGCAGCAGTGTTTAACGGATATATTTACCAGCGTGTACACCACCTGTGACATCCCGGAAAATGCCATTTTTGGCCCATGTGTTCTGAGTCACACTTCACTGTACGACAGCATCGCCTTTATCGCTCTCAAGTCCACAGACAAACGAACGGCGCCTTACATATTCAGGGTATGGTCACGCTTTATTTCATTTTCGACAAGTCGAGAGTTTGAAATGTGTAGCCTATTTATTTCAGCTATATAGGCCTAAATCCAATATATATATATATATGTACTGTAAAACTGTTGTAGAGGAATTTTATTCTTTTGAAATAATTACTGATATGTATTTGCTGAAGGTTCTAAGGTTTGGGCTAAATGTTTGAAATGCTTGCTGGATACAGGTGGACACCTCAGCTGCCAACAGTTCCTCAGAAGGCCTAATGTGGCTGAGGCTGGTTCAGTCGGCAAGAGACAGAGATGAACAGAACCTAGAGGCTTATGTGAAGAACGGCCAGCTTTTCTACAGGTCACTGAGGAGAATAGAGAAAGATGAAGAGCTGCTGGTGTGGTATGGCAAGGATCTCATTGAGCTGCTGCTGCTGAGCTCAAGCAGAAATCAAGCCAAAAGTAAAGGTACACTTTGAAGATCAACATGTAATCTATTTTACATTTTTTTAAAGTTAAAAATAGCAGTTGTGTTTAAATACTCAGTAAATATAGCTTGATGTGTTTGCATAATATAGAATTACCAAAGATATATTAAAAAAAAATGCATACACATGATACAAAGTCAGTAATTTATAGAAATAAAATAAAAAAAAATTAAAATTACGTTTTAATAAAATTAAGCATTATCATGTCATGATTATGTAACCGTTGAAGGACATTTCTTCTAAAATGTCTCTTTTCTTTTTCTCCCCCCCCCCCCCCCCCAATTACCTGCTGCAGGAACGTCGCCCTTTTTGTGCCCAGACTGTAGCCAGCGTTTCCAGTTCGAATTTCCCTTTTTGGCTCATCTAAGATTCCGCTGCACTAAGAGACTACAAAGCATGGCCAGCCCAGAGGAGGAGGCCACGGATGCCAGTGACCAGGCAAGTCTACCTCCTGCCAGGTCCAGTCCCAAACTGGGCCGATCTGATGGCTTCTCCAATCCACAGGAAGGAAAGCCATCCACAGACTTCCACAATCTAGCCAGGGATTTGGAGAATAACAGAACCAGCCCGCCGAGCGACAAAGAGGCCGAGATCCTGAGCGAGAACTCTGGAAAGCGCAAGTTCTCTGACATGGAGGACAGCAGGAACAGTGGATTATCTCAGCCTCCCAAGTCCAAAGAGGAGTTGGCCAACTCGGCGCAGCAGTACCGTGGAGCGTACGGTCTGGACGAGAGCAGGCGGGCTTTCTCGCCCTCTCTTTCAGAGTCGACGGAAACCAAGAGGAGCGCCTTCACCGAGGTCAAGAAGTCACCTCAGAGCTTGAAGCACAGCGGTAAAATCTCCAGCTCCAACTCGGAGAATAAGGAGGCTGGCCGGCCCAGCAGCAACCCGGCTGAAAAGCACCTCAACATCAGACAGGTTCTCAGCGAGACTCAGCCCCCACAGTCCCGAATGGAGACCTCGTCAATTGGCAGCGCTTTCACTTCGGTGCCCCAGCAGGGTGGTGGAGGCTCAGAGAGAAAGAGTGCCTTTAGCCAGCCGTCTCGCACCTTCTCGCAGCTATCACCTCTTGTCATGGCACCTAAGCTTCTGCCGGCAGTTGACTGCCATCCTACGGTGGGCGACACCGTCTCTTCCAGTAGACTCTACCAGGCGGACCACCTTGCCGCGAAGCTCCAAGGCTCAGAACTAGGCAGCAACTGCCCCGTGCCGGGTGGCATTGCAAAACAGAACCCTTTCCTATACGCCACAGCCTTCTGGCCCAAGACCTCAGGCCCCATCCAGCTGCAAATGCCCTCTGCTCTCACGCTCCTGCCCCCTTCGTTTACTTCCCTTTGTCTACCTGCGCAGAACTGGTGTGCTAAATGCAATGCCTCCTTCCGCATGACCTCTGACCTGGTCTACCACATGCGCTCGCACCACAAAAAGGAGTATGCCATGGAACCTCTTGTTAAAAGAAGGAGAGAAGAAAAGTTAAAGTGTCCAATCTGTAACGAGTCTTTCAGGGAGCGGCATCACCTTTCCCGGCACATGACCTCTCACAACTGAATTTTTGGGGATCTATTTGTTTTTCTTTCTTTCTTTCCTTCCTACTTTCTTTTTTCTTGTTTTTTTTTTAATCAAAAGGGAATAAGGTTAATCTGAAGGAGTAATGCCAACACGTTTGCTCTCATTTTCAAAAAGACATTACTGTTTAAATGGTTTGATTTCTTCAAATGTCATGTTTTGTGTATGAAGATGCATTTTGACTTAAAAACCTAAAATCTATTTATTAAATGAAGCACTTATTATTTGAAAAAAGGGGACAATAATAATGTAAGTGTACTTTGAATTTTGTATATATTAATGTATAATGTATAGAAATCAATTCAGATGCAGATCATTTCATTGAGCGTTATTCAATGACATGTTATGTCTATATGCATAAGGATATCGAACATTGGGAACATGATGTTGAAGTGTATTTAAGAGTGCATGTAAATTATAGTTATTGGTATAAGATGCAGTCTATTCAAAATAATGTAAATACTTGTTTTGTTTGAATACAAAGTGTAATATTTTGTGTCTGTGAGAAATAGATTCAGTGTTTCTTCCTTTTGCTGAAATTTACTATTTGATAGTTTATCTAATCATGTTGAATGCTTTGACAATAAAATAGCTTTATTTTCACCTGATTGTGTGATTAATTATGCCTGACTATGAAATGACAGGGAATTATACGTTAAACATCGCAAACGTGTACATGTGTAATCTGACCTCTTAATAGAGGATTGCACAGCGATGCTTACAGCTGTCGATAGAGTTCCTTTTAAACAAGAGCCATAATTCGTACAAAAACTCTTATATTATCGCGTATACGCAATATTTGCCTTTGTCTTAGTAAATTATCGGTAGTCTAATATGTCTTTATTATTATAAAATATACAATTCATCGACCATCGACTGTAATACGTGCAGTAAGAAATTAGGCGGGTTCGATCACTCATCATTTTTGTGGGGAAATACACACACACACAACAACAAGACAATTGTCTAAAATAAATAAATAAATACATAAATAAAGAGATAATACATGTAGTCTATTATAAGGTAGCCTAAATTAAACTCAATATTTACTATGTAGTTTATTATAATAATAACAGCAACAACAGTGATCATATTATTATTATTATTAGCCTATTGTTGTTGTTGTTGTTATTGTTATTATTATTATTATTGTTGTTGTTGTTATTAACAACAACAACATTTTCATGTGAAAACCAAGCACTGAATTCAAATCTTAAATAGCGAAACGCCTGCAAGAAACACGATCAAGAAACACGAAAGGTTATTTTAATTCTTAGACCATGAAAACAGCACATTAAATAAATAAATAAACAACCGAACGAAAGCCGGCTGCTATATTAAACACGAGCGCTCGTTATTTTCAAACGACTTGTTCTAGTGTCACAATAACATACATTAAAAGTGTTAATCGTTTGGTTTAATTCGCTGTTTATGTTATTATAATCCTGTAAAGTGCGTGTTTCAGAAAATTAAGATAAAAGCAAATACTACTTGACTCTATTAGCTGCTATAAAAAAAATAATAATAATAATAAAAAAGTGAAACTACTGAAAAATTGACTCGGTTTTGAAACAATGTTGCGGAAAGGCTAACTGTAAATTTACACAGACCTAATGCATAAAAGAAAAAACACAAACACCCACTCATAATTAAAATTATATAGGCTAATCTCGATTTAGACATTTACTACATATTTATCATACAAGGCACAATTATGACAATAAAACCTTCGAAATGTCAATATATAGTCTATCTGTCACCAACTGTGATTTAGAATTATTGTTTTTCCTTATTAGACAATAAAACACCGTATGATTGTCTTCTATTGTTTTCTTAGCTTTATATTACATTTATATGTCTTTTTCAAATAGAAATTAATATCAGAACTTGCATTGTGGCGCTTGAAACCAAGGAGCCGAGAGGGAGCTACAAGCTGTTAAAATAGCTCAACAGTGACACCAAGCTTTTATAATGAAAAATTCAACCAAATCAAGATTTTTAAAAATGAATTGTGATTGCCTGATATTGCAGAGCCTTAGTCTGCCACCTAACGGTCAACACAGGAGCCAGCAAAGCCAAAGTTCAACCAGCTAGTCATTTAGTTATTTTAATTAGCCTATAAAATAACTAAATGTAAAATAACTCAAATAATTTAGTTAAAATAATGTCGTTATTTAATTAGTTACTTAAATTTATAAAATAAAAAGTGCTCTTCTGAGTAAGGGGGAAAATAATCTTATTGAAGGCACTGAACTTTGGTTCAATGTGATATCAATGTAATGAATGGACCTAAAAATAAACCTTTCCCAATCATAAAAAGCCATGAAAGAATTCAGTCCAGAATATGAGGTAATGAGCTGGGAGATGATGATAGTCACTTATACTTACTGAAGATATTTATTGCCTGACCCATGTTTTGTGACTGGAGTCATCCGTCCCTTCATAAGCTCCAGTTACATTTGTCACAGTATCACTCAGCACCTCTCGGTCAGGCTCAGTTTATACCCTTCTCACATGTGGCCAATGTGGTCACCCTTGGCTAACCTAGCTGGCCCGCTTCTCATACTTTACGTGTGATTGTGTCCTATGGTGAACTGCTCTTCTCTGCATCTGTCTCTTCCCTTCATCTTCCTGTTGTTCTCTAACATCTTGGCAATGGGGCCCTTGCATCAAAATAGATCTGTGTGAAACACACCGATCTCAAACCGTATGTATATGAGCATGGTATTTATAGATGATTCACACTAACCATGCAGTGACATCCGAGATCATGACGAGAAGCATGAGAAAGCCAAATGCATGATTTATAACTGCCTATTTACTGATTTACTGCATTTCTCTGTGGGATATAACAAATAGACTTATCTTTGTAATTTTGCAAATCAGTACTTGTCAAATGATGTATATATATATATATATATGGAATAGTGTAATGTTTATTAAAAATGATTTGTCCATACACATCATTAATATTATTTTTAAATCATGTTTACTTGACATGGTCATTTTTAATAAAAACCATTAACTCTCCCACTTTCTTCCCATGTAAGCAATCTGTCACTCAACAGATATGAGATCCCAGCAATTTAGCAAACAAGAACTATACAACAATCCAAATAATTCCCAGTGGACACATTGGGCCTACTTATTTATTTATTTTTTCTCTCTCTTTTGAGAAGCAGTTTCACTAAGATACATATTACAATAGGGATGAAAAGACGAGGCAAGTTCCTTTCCATGCAAACTTTAATACTTTAATAAATGAGCCAGTTCATACGAGTGGTCAGAATTGCAATGGACCACAGCGAATATTATGAAATGTAACTGTATGCCACAGTTAAATACATAATTAACATCAGTAATCTATATTTGTTTGTTTGAACCTCTAAAATTGTCTTCAACGGTTGCCTGTTTATTCCGTTGATTAGCTATTGTGTTACCATTTGCTTACCATTGGTTGCCTCTATCTACATGAACAACAGGCTGCTTAAGTTATTTTAAAGCAGGACACATTCAATCTTCCTCCGCGCTGACATGGACAAATTTACACTTAGCGTTCACTTCAAAGATGAACAGATCCACTTTATAGACATGCTTTTGCACTTAGCATGCTCTCTGTCCTCCTCAACTGTTTGTACCTGTCTTCTGTGTGTCTGCCTTGCAAATTCTAAGCATTGCTGAGAGTAATAGACAGATCTGAGAGCAGGCGAGTATTTAAGCTGCACCTGTCCTTCCTCTTCAAACTTCTGTCCTTCATGGGTCATACACAAAATCTTCAAGTAAAGAGAAACAGATCATCAATTGATTTTAGGCATCTTCTGCTGACTCTCTTTTCTTGCTTATCCAGTATAACTGAAATATATGTTTTTTCTAGGCTATTTTTTTTTTTTTTATATTAAAGGGATGGTTCATTCAAAAATGAAAACTCAAAATCCTGTATAATTAACTTTCTTATGGGAAACACACAAAAAATATATATATTTTGAAAATTTATTTTCTTCATGTACTGTGGGACAAAAACAGTTCTTCAAAATATCTTCTTTTGTGTGCCACGAGTAAATGACAGAAATTTTTATTTTTGGGTGAACTATCCATATTAAGTATATATTAACTATTAAGTGGTTTCTTCCTACAATAAAAAAAGGTGTAGAACCAATTCCACTCAGAAAGTTCTATAGCAAATTTCACAAATAATTACAAAGTACCATTGTGAAATTTTACATTTTAAAGTTTTAATGATTGATATATCTTTTTTTTTCTCTTATAAAATATAATTTCTTATAAACAGTAAATTTTACAGTTCATGCCTGGTAAAATAATGATATTAATGTGCTGAAACTGAAATTTTAGTGAATGGATTTCTCATGCAACTTTATCTTGGATGCTTATGGATCAGCACTTTTTTTAGACATAGATTTATCTTTTGCATGCATATAAAATCAAAACAAAGTGCTCGTTCACATTCCATAGTTATAGTTATACTGAGCATGCAGGTGTCAGTAGCTCAGCCGATAACAATGTCGGACACAGCTGTTGTTCGCTCTGCTAATGCAACGTGGTGAACCGCAATCGAACATAAATTATGCAACCGCACAAAAGATGTACCAGTCATTCATGCACCGTTAATACAGACACCAGCACCATCACGTTGTCGTTGCTGGGTAATGCCAGGCCGTGATTTATATGTCGTCAACAGGAACAAGCTGTATGCTTTACTAAGGCAGTGTACAAGTCACACATTTTATCTTGACTACCACCAGGTTTGTTGTTGTTTCTTGCTCCAGGTCATTTGTCACAGTGCACAGGGTGCTGCTCTCAGAGAGAGGCCGCTTTAAGCGCAGCGGTAAAATATAGGCCTTCGGAAATCCACTGTAAAACTATACGGA
This sequence comes from Acrossocheilus fasciatus, assembly GCA_036784905.1. Classification (NCBI taxonomy): domain Eukaryota; kingdom Metazoa; phylum Chordata; class Actinopteri; order Cypriniformes; family Cyprinidae; genus Acrossocheilus; species Acrossocheilus fasciatus. The sequence continues at coordinate 15,441,691 of CM071942.1, forward strand.
ACTAATCTTTCAGCGCTGTGCAGGCATTTCAAGTGTCCGGCTCTGATTACTGCGCCTTGAGCCGAAGCAGTCAGGTAGGCCTGAAGGTGGATTTATGCTACGGGAAGTGCACAGGAAACTCCCTGTTGATTGGTGAGAGGGGGGAAATGGTGACTGTTTGTTGGTTTTACTAGATAGGAATAAGGTCTAGAGACGGGGGAGGATGGGAAGACTTCAAAAGATGCATTTCTCTAGTACACAAGAGGGATAGGACTTCACATCAGAGAGTCCAGCAATTTCCGTAGCCTCAACTATGACCTGAAGGAATGAAGCCTGGAGCAAAAGCTTGACACTCAAAGGAAGATGCATTGAGCACAGAGAGAGGTAGATGTAGATAATGTATTAGAAAAAGGCTGTTGTTGAACATTAGAGGCTTTTCAGAAGCTAGGTGGTCAATGAGAAACAAACTCTCAGAGGGAGTTTCGGCTCACATCAATGCACATTGTTACTAAAAATATATATATATATTTTTGTTCAAATTTCTTAATATAATGTGATACCGAGTCACATCACAATATTATAAGGATAAATTATGTATATGCGAAAATACACACTTATAGAATTGATTATAGTCACTCTTCAAGGAGTACAATATATTTAAATAAATATCTGAACCATTTTAAATAGTACATATTACAATCACTTATTATACTAATTATGTACCTTATTTTGTTTAATTATGATTTATTTAAAATGACAAAAATATGTAAAATACATTCAAAAATAAATAAACATAAATGCTTATTTTGTACAATACTGTGTATAAGTAATGTAATATTTAAAATAATATGTTTAAAATTTATTTCACATATTTAAGAGAAGAAATTAAGGTGGAGAAAATATACATTATATACATAATTTATATAAATATACATACAAATATACAGGTGCAGCTTATGCACTGTAAAAAAATTTCAAGCGGTTTCAACTAATTATTATTTAGTAACAAGTTCCACAGAAATTTTACGTTCAGTCAATGGAGAAAATTAGTTCACTCCATGGAGAAAATATACATAAGAAATATACATAGCAATTTCACCAACTTCTTGAACAGTCTCTATTTTTAAACTATTATATAACTATTAGAAAGATGAATGATGCATTTAATCATCCATAATGAGATGCTGCAGTTACAAACACCACATAAAAGCAAATAACACTCACTGACACTTTTTAAAAGTACATTGGTAGCCTTTTAGTTACCTCTGACTGGGGTGTCTATCAAGGGTGAGTCAGAGTTTACCCTGTTCGTTTTTATCTTGCCAAATCTGTCAGTAGGTATACTGATGGCTCTACACTGACAGCGATTTCACTGCTCACTGACAGGCAACTCTGTCTGCAACAAGTGAACAGGTGCTTCTTTGTTCCTCACCAAATGCCCTCGGACACTTTGCAAAAACACAGCGCTGGCTTTCTCACAAATGAATGGTGTACTACTTTGTCCAAAGCAAATGTTTAGATCTATTACAGATTATATGCTTGGCTGATCCATGGGCTGTTTTGAAAAGACGTGTTTGAAATGTGTGGCCATTTTCACGTCGCCTCATGCTCCAACTCTTAGGAATGGGAGGAGGGAATAGGGTGAGAATCTTTGACCCTTAGAGTACAACTCAAAAATGGGTCTCTGGTTTGAGGAAACCTCTAGATTGAGAGCAAAAACCTTCTCTCCTGTTCCGCCTTGCTGCGGTGGAATGTTGCAGATGACTGTAGGCACGTTTGCAAAGGACTAAGGCTGAGAAAGTGGTTCAGGGGTCACAACACATACATAACTTGATTGTTATTTCAGTAGCGAAATCTGCATGAACCATCAGAGAAACACCCTCAAGCAAATGGAAATTCCCTTGTCACGTCGTGACTTAAAAATAAATATCAGTGATTCCCAAATCAGCGGCTGGAAAAGGGCTTGTAAAATAACACTAACCACACATAGAGGAAAATTTGAAAATAGCAGGTTTTATGAAGGTAAATTTAAGACTTTTTAAAGACCTTTATCAGACTAAATAAAGACAATTTAAGGAATAAATTGAATTGAACACAAATCTTCCTCTATAATTGTTTTGCTTTCCACTGAAAATGTCAAATCAAGGTACATATATAGCAAAATGACAAAAGTAGTTTTCTAAAATATTTTTCAAAATGAAGTAGATTTATGATTAAAACAAGAACATGCCAGTGGGATCAGAACATAATTCAACTTACTTCAGCAGGAAAACATGTTTTCACATCCCACTGACATTTTTGTTTAGTTTTGTTTTAAGCATAAACTTACAGAATTTTTTTCAGTTTCTCAGAAAACAAAATTTCGTATCTTTTTGCATCACAAATGTTTAGATATTTGTACTGGAAAATAAGACAAAATAGTAAGGAAGATATCATTTTTGCTGTGAATGCAACATTTAATGCCAAGAAATATTGAATTTAAGACTTTCCGCACCTAATAAGGCATTTTTAAGGCCTTAATGTATGGAAATGCGAATTAAGACTTCAGAAACCCCGAAGGAATTTTTCATTCTTTAAACGTAAATACTTGCCCAAATGCATTATGGTGTAATTTTTCCTATTTGAACATACTGTATATATTAACTTCCACATTATATCATAAAACATAGCAAGTCATACAATTCATGTAATATTCGCTTATAAAAACCTTTTAAATTTACTGTACATTTGATACAGCTTCTAAAAGCATCATCTATCAAGAAGAAGACTCCATACAACATTACTGCCGAAGCATGTGAGCTAACAACCATTAGCCAAAAGACAAAATTATTGAGTAGTAATCTTTAAGTGGACCAAACAGTCCCAACACTGTCCAGACGCCATCACTCATGGCGGTACCTGAAAACTCATCTCCTCCCCTGTTACTCAAAAGCTTAATTCACAGATAATGATCGCTTGTGCCAAAACAATAACAAATGATTCTTCCCCAAGAGAGAAAATCCTGCATGATACTACAAAGTTGTTAAAAGCCAGGATCATTGATGAATCAATCAGGATCATCAGTGTTTATACTCATCTGGGGTATTACCTCATTGCAGTTACTGGAGGGTCCAACACAAACAAATGGCCTTTACAATTTGGGAGGTAAACAGTTCTGCACTGTTTACATTAAAGTGATCAATCCGTGTTGTGCAGCAAGTGAAACAGACATCACAGACCTCCATGTCTCAGCCATTCATCTAGTGATTAAGATCGTAAAGTTTTCAGGACACATTCCTTTCAAATTACTGAAGGCTGCCAAAGCATCTTAAAGGTAACTTAAGATGCTGTGAGCAAAATATACAAATGCTCAAGGATCATGCAAATTCATGTAAGGCATTAAGAGCATATAGTATGCATATTTATATGCTTGACTAGTTCACAATAGCTTTGAATGCTAAAATATTCATGAATATACATGAAATAATGCTCTTTATGTGTTATGTATGTGAGGATTTATACGGTAAACCCCAAAGATCTTGTGATCTATCCTGTCCAGGTTTTGTACAGACATGTTGCAGTTAATCTCTAACTATGAATAACACAATATTGTGTGTAGTAGATGATTGAAATTCATATGTTTCAGACATTTTAAAAAAGAACACGAAATTCCCACTGCGCTGTCCTTAAAGCAGAAAATGTGTAGTGCTGCTTTTCGCTCTGCAGGTAGCTGTACTGAAACAACTGGCCTGGACACCACTATTGTTTAATTTAATAGAGAGATAATAAGGGAAAAGCTGAGAGGCTTTCAAAGGTCCTAATAAAACTGTAACTTACTGGTTATTTAAATAATACATTTTGTTTCATTCTGTGTTGTCATTAACATGTGCTACAAATTAATCCATGAAATACAGTTTATCTTATGGTGAGTCACAAACTGCCACAATTTTACTAGTCATTAGTTTTTAAAATAGCAACATTTCCACTTTGAAATGAATCAAGGATGATCACAGTGATAATTATTACACTGTATCACTCACTGCCCATGTCCTCACTTTACACAAAATAAAATATAGATGTTAAACGTAAGATAACTGAAAGAAAATTCTACAAAAGAAACATTAATACTATGTTCTGACTAAAAGAAGACAAAAAAAATAAAGAAAAAAGAAATCTTCGTTTTACAAGATTTCAAGGCTGCACGTGTCAACACTAGATATTAATGAATACAATTAATATGAAAGTCAGTCTTCATCCTGAAGGTCCTCTTTCCAAAAATAATTGTATAGTTGTATATTTTTAAGTTTGTTGCTTGCTTGTCCCAGGAGGAGTCAGTGCTGAGAACTTCCAACAATAATGTAACTGTCTGTGTGATAGACACGCTCGTGCGCGAGGATGAGCAGAACTACGGCGCTACATGAGGACCTCTACGCATTAGATAGACAGCTTAGACAATCGCTTCTCTTCCAGTCATAAATTATTTGTTTGTCCATCCAGCTGTATATAAAATGCTTAAAGAGTCTGTATTCGGTCCCTTTAAGTGACGCTCTTTTCTCTGATTCATTTCTTCAGAAAAACATAGAGCTTCTTATGATAAACACATGTTTGCAGTAGGCTATTAAAAGTTACTTACATTTTTTTTTATGTGGGGTTTAAAGTAAAAGATATCTAGGTATCTGTGCAAAACATTTTTATTATATTTCTTCAGTCACAAAATCCTTTATTAATCCTAAAAAAAAAGAAGAAGAAGAAGCAGTTAAGAGATTTTGCTGTGTCCAACGGTGTAACCAAAACGCAGGGGGCCATTTTTGTGAGAGGAAAAAAAACAACAACATGAATACTGTTTGTCAAGGTCATCAAGTCTATAAAAAAAATTATAAAATATTTATTGACTACATAGGACCTTATGAATGTATGTATGTATCTATGTAGCCTATGCTTGTAGTTATGTAGGCTAAATGTATTTATTTATTTATTTATTTATTTCCTTTTTTTTTTTTTTTTTTTTTTTTGAAAACGTACGTTTTGTTTAAGTCAAATGGAGGAACCAAACCTCTTGATATTAATTTGAAAATGTATTTGCAAATCACCTTGGAAAATATGTGAAAGCAATTGTTTAAAAAATAAATAAATAAATAAATAATAAAAACCATAGGCAATGTGAAAGGAAAGTATTTCGTACTTTCTACTTCATCATGGTTACACCACTTGACATTAAATGCATTTTTCTGGAGCTATACTGCTAGGCTACAGTATAAAAGTTTTTTTTTTTTTTTAAATGGCAAACACATTCAAAACATGACTACAAATCTTACGTTTCTAAGAACTTGCCACGTGTTTTAAACTAGATTCCTAACATATGTCTCCGTTTGATCACCTCGAACATCATTAATTGTCACTGACCCATGTATTTAAGTATAAATAAATAACTGCACATTCCTCTCCTTGGTCAAAGACGCGCTGTTTGGAGCTAACATCTCCAACGATATATATGAATGTTTCGTCCGATATAAATTGAGGATGAGAGAGAGCGTCCTGCACATCTCAGGCACGCATCAAGCAGTGAGATCATTTGTGATATAAATATCTCTTTGCCAGCAGATCTGCTCCAGCTCCTGCAGCTGAGGGTAATGCCCACCAGTGAAACAGCGAGTTACCTCAGAGCGCTGGAACAGCAGCAAAATGCTGGAAGTGGCCTAGCACGCTCACAGACAGCTCTCTGGAAAGAATGAACGTTCCTCTCCTGCTTTTACTCCTCTTTCAGTTGCCTCGCTCTGCAGTGCTTACGGGATCTGAACGCGCGTATTTGGAGCACCAACTTGTCGAGGAAGGGCGCGTATCAGGGCGCAGGACTGGAAGACTGTACTGTAGAGTTGGAATAGGTTTCCACCTTCAGATTCACCCCGATGGAAGAGTCAACGGGAGTCACGAACCTAATCCGTTAAGTAAGTTATCATTTACCAATCTTTACAGACATGTGGAGAGCTAAATTAAAATTAGTGACTGATTGATCCTTTTTTCAAACTTAGCATGCCTGCACAGTGTTCTATTATGATTTTCCGATAGAAATAAACTTACCATTACTCATTAGGAATGAAATTGTGCTAATTTACATCCAAAATGAAGATAAATTATTCAAACGACCAAATAGAATCTTAAAAATCATTTAATGGCATGTATGTTTAAACAGTTTTGCACAATAGAGAAGGTCCTTACAAGTCACAGAGACAGAATCTTATTGATGGGCTGTGCAAAAGTAACTGTTATTGCAGACTGATCTGACTGAATGAATGATAAACTAGTGCTTCCTCTGGTTGGAGTCTCTTGTTTGGAGCGGATGTTTATTTACAGGTATGGGAACAGGTGCAGCGGCTGAGATCAGAATGCCAGTGAGCTGAAAGCTGGAGTGAGTGGCATCATTAACATGCCATGCACTAGATTTCTGTTAATGGTTGAATAGCTGGGTACACATACCGTAGTACTAGGTCTATTTAGAGGGTCTACTGTCAAACAGATGATCAAAATTAGATTAAAGTAAAAAGGACTTTGAGTTTAGCTGTGGGTGTTAAGTCCATGTGCCAGACAGAGTATTTAGAAAGCAAACACCATAGACCTGAAACATCTCTCTGAAGGAATACAGCCTAACCAATCTCATTTTTAATGTCAACAAACAGTAATGACCAATAATGCCTTAAATACTAAAAAGACGGATGATCTATCCAAATGCCAGTCAGTTTTTGTATTAAGCTATCAATTCTTATGTGTACTTCACTTTTGTAAATCCACCTCAAAATATTATATATATATATATATATATATATATATATATATATATATATATATATATATACACACACAAATATATATATATATATATATATATATATATATATATATATATATATATATATATATATGTGTGTGTGTGTATATATATATATATATATATATATATATATATATATATATATATATATATATATATATATATGATTAACAGTGGTAACAAACAGGCTCTTTAAAATCAATAAAAAAGCTTATTTCTGGACCCTATGGACCCTATCACTACACACACGTTAAATGAAGAGCACCCAAACTTGTAGGACTGACATTGGGAAGTCATGTTCATTTTTCTGGTGGATGATTTTTTGTGATGTTAGTGTGTTTTACAGTATGTGTTGCGGGGGTTTCATATTCTTTACTTACTGTACATATAAAAGAATCTAATATCCTGACTAATATAAAAGATGACAAAAAGACAGATGAGAAATAGGCTATATACACACAGTCAGTGTGTGGTGTTAAATGTATTTATTAACAGATGTGACTCAGATTGTGCATTGTCCTGTACGTACAGTAGACAGGAGGGGATAGAATAATGTTTAACTGAACTAATCTCTCTTGCTGTACCATTCAATAATACTTCTAACCAAAATGTCAGAGAACAATAGGTTTCATATTGTGTCTTTAATAACTGAATGTTTTTCTAAACTATTTTCTATGTAATATCTCCTGCTTTTGACCTGCAATTTATAAAGCTAAAAACACTTGATTTGTTATGTTATATATTCTCTGCCCCAATAATGCCTCGTGCCATACATATGTCAATGACACGGCAGACAACTTGCACATATTACCTGAACCCACGTTCAAAATTCAATTGTGACTCTTTTGTTAAAGAATGCAATCGTCACTCTCTTTCATAACCAAACTATTATGCTTCTGCTTGTGTGTGAACATAGCCATTGTTTGACCTTTGACACTTAGGACATAAAGGTCATCAGTTGTCACTGCAATTGTTGTGTTTTTTCGATCTGTAGGTGTGCTGGAGCTGTTTGCCGTGTCTCAGGGGGTCATAGGGATCCGAGGAGTTTTTAGCAACCGATTTCTAGCCATGAACAAGAGGGGGAGGCTTCATGCGACTGTAAGTCTGACCCAACACAATATAAAGTAGATGCAAACCAATCCAAATATGCCGAACAAAAACTCCCCATACACACTTTTGAAGGAAATCTCGGCTTACTGTGATATTTGTGAGCCTCTGCAAATTCTCTCAACAAAGACTTGTACAGCACAAAGCAGTGGAGAGACACACTGGAGTTTCAGAGCAATCTGGCTTTGCAGGGGTCTGGGCTGTCTGATAGAAGGCAGAGCTTATTAGCATGTGTTAATGGGAAGTGCAGATTAAAACGAGTCTGGGGTAGTTGATAATCTTGCAAGGAAGGGAATCAATATGTGTGTAAACAAAGTTGGACAGCTTTAAGGGCACTTAGCATGCAAACAGCAAGGACTGGGACTTATGCAAACAAAGCAACAGTATGTGGAACTCTAATCTGTATTCATATAGCTTTAAAATTAGATTTGTTTAACTCTCCCATAATACAAACTGTCTTTTCTTCTAATTTTTTCCCCCCAAGGAGAGAGAGAGAGAGAGAGAGAGAGAGAGAGAGAGAGAGAGAGTGCATAATATATATTTAATAAAAAGTCTCTTACACACAACAAAGCTGCATTTATTTTATCAAAAAGAAAAAAAACAAACAGTAAAACAGTAATATTGTGAAATATTATTACACTTTTGAAGTAACTATTGTCTATTTTAATATGTAATTTTCTCCTGTGATGGCAAAGCTGAATTTTCACCAGCCATTACAAAAATCTTCAGTGTCATTATCCTTCAGAAATCATTAATAATATTGCATATAATAATACGCTTAATGTTTCAGTTGAAAATGTGTTTTCTTAATATCTTTGATGAATGTAAAGTTCAAAAGAACAGTATTTATTTGAAACAGAAAAGTCTGGTAACATTATAAGTCACAAAAACACCTTATTGCATCCTTGCTGAATAAAAAGTATTATTATATATATATAAATTGTTCTGTATTTATGTGGACCCTACTTCACATTAATGTTTTACAATTTTAGAAAAATCTCGTAAGGGGCGGATAATAAAGTAGTCTGATAAATCTGAGGATTAGCCTCCGAACTGCTGCAGACATCATCTGTAATTAAAGCAGCTGCAGCGGCTCCGTCAGACTTGAATTGGGTTTCATTTCCTCAGACCAGCTACAGTTGCACAGGCTTATTTAATAGCTGTCAGCTTGGGTTTTAAACCCCAAGCACTTCACTTCGTAGACAAGTCGGCATAACCAAAAGAGTATCAAATGACTTAACGTCTGATTTTTGTTGCACTGTCTGTCATATTTAATATTTAGATGTTTTCATAGTGGCAATTTATTGCTTCGATAATGGCAAGGAAGACAGATGTGCATTATGCCTTGTGACCTACCCAGCAAGCTATTACTAACATAATCTTTGCAAAGCTTAAGAGGTCACTGCATTTATTAAGAAAACAATAGAGAGCGGGTGAGAAACCAAGAGGGAAATGGAGATGCAACCATCTCCCATTCCATGAAACGTGGATCGCTCATGAGCCAGAGATGTGACTCAAACGTAACTTTGCTCACATGGTCTAAAGGTAAAGGAAACAACTCGGAATAATACAGCAACACTTACGAATGGGAACAAATTTGCCGTGCCGATGTAATTACTCGTATCTGTGTCTGCAACGGAATAATAAGTCAACGCTGGTGGTGCAAGGCTGAACAGTGGAGGTACCACAATATGAGAAATCTTGAGAATGGATTGTTTGTGGATAATATTCACAAAGAAAGCTGTCAGAGAACAGACACAGGTCAAACAGCTGTGCAAGTTCATGACTTAACAATAAAACGTCTACTGCTTGCAGACACTCGAACAGACATATGGGATTTCTTCTATCTCTTCAAACATGGATCGAAATAACCCCCAAAAAAATGTCATAAAAGGATGTATCCTCAACAGCTGGCTGCTGTTTAAAACGGCGGTCATAAAGCACTTCCAGAAGACAGAAACCATGTACCCTAATTAAACAAACGGTCAGATGTTTTTGGGGCAAATTACCACATTTAGGGGAGAGAGCCCCTGTGAAGTTATGGTGGGTCAAGTTGTGACTGGCATGTTTAGAAAATATTGTAATGGCACCATTTTCTGCTTTGCTGCACTCTTCAGCAAACCAGAACAGCTTTATTATTTCAGAGTTTGGGAATTATGCAAGACCTCTTACTTGGGAATGACCCTCATTAAATTCATGATATAGTTTCCCACCAGATGTATTTTTAGAGAGTGAGGCCAAAATTCTTAATAATGTTGGTTGGTAATATAAACTGCTGTTTACAAACTAACAGTGTTCCCAAAAAGTGTTTGAACACATTCATTTCTAATAAAGAACATTTTGTGAAAAATGTAATACCATGCAAACACGTTCATACTTTTTTACCCAAATATAATATATGTAATGTATAAATGTAAATGAATATATATTTACTATAGAGTTCATTATCTAGAAACACACAGGGCAGCATTTTTGCTCACGTCAAGCAAGCAATAAGAAATCAAATCTAGATATCAGCAGTGTTGTACTTGATTCTTTACTCAGATTCCAATGAGCTGGTCTCAACTACAACACTGGGTATCAGATATACCTACAGAGGAGTCACATTCGACAGACAGCCAGAGAAGAAACAATAACAGACCAGAAATGAAGTAGTCTTATCTAAGTTTGCTTCATGCCGGCTATCTAGCATCTAATTGAACTGTCTGAGCTTTGGTCAGATATTTAAAAACATTTACTAGAGAGAGATCTAATGGATGTCTGGTCTTGTCAGTGTATGGCTGCATTTCTGAAAGCCTACCTAAGGAGAGAGACTTGCACATAACCACAGATTGCCTACAAACAAGCATGTGTCCTGCTTTTCTGCGCCCTGGAAGGATAAAGTTATTTCATAGCCTAATGAGTTTTCAGCCCACACAAACGAAGCTCTGCTTCTGTCAGTCACCCCAGTCTTTGATTGGAAAGTCGGTTTTGATGACTTTGAGCTAGGAGATAAAAGTAAGACTTGCAATTATTCTGAAACCCCCTCAATGCTTCATTCTGGGGCTCAGTGTCTATAATCTGCTTGCTGCTTTTCATTAGCTCTCTTTATGAGGGGCTAACTCAATCAGGCCACAAAGTGTTCTCTCTCCAGCAGCTGCTAATGTGGCATCCTACAAAGTGTGTGCACAGTAATTACTTATTGTGTGCCCAAAGTGTTAAAGCTTTATTGATGTGCTGTGGCACTGTCTATTGCTGAGGTAAAATTGAAGCACAATACAAAAGCTGATCACTTCCATATACAGTTCTGCTCGTAAGTGTTTTTATATTGCCTTGATGAAGCTACATAAATTAAGATTCAAGTTGTGCATTAGTACATGGTCCTACAACTTCTTTAATTTCCCAGCATTTTCTGCACATATGGTTTTTCCAAATTTGCCACTCAGGCAAATATATTGAGGGACGCATACACAACTACATATGATGCAAATTGTCATTATTGCTGAAAGATAATATTTTAAGTAATTAAAGTTTTGAGAAATACATTTGTAAAAGATTATATTAAAATATATCATTCTTGTGGAATTTGTAAAAAAAATAAATAAATAAATAAAATCTCCTGTGCAGCATCTTTGGGACAGGGGACAGTACTAAAATATGATTTGATTTTACCTATTATTTTTTAAATGCTACAGATTCTGCAAGGGATATGCAAACTTATAAGCACAACTGTAATGGTTCTTATTTGTTTTAGTTGGACCTATACTGTATATTTAATACAGTATTTTTCCTGTATTGTTCTTTCAATGCCATTATCGCCATCATTATCCTTGCAAAATTAAAGCTCACAGACATTCATTATGCTTTTTCTATTTCTCAGTCTATAAAATTAACTCATAACTTATGATGAAAATCAAGCTGGAAAAGAACTACATGTCTGGTACACTGATCCTCTAGTGTTGTGTGGTATCTACAATTCCATGGTGAAGTATGCAACAATTATCTTTTTTTTTTTTTTTTTGGTAGGCTCACATTAACAAACTTGCTGAATACCTCGCAGAAAGAAAAAAAAAAGCTTATGGCAATTACATTTATACTAGAAATAGTAAAAGTTATTATCTCATTTGAAAGTAAGATGTACAAATAGTACAGGAAACCATACACTAAATAAACACCATTGCAGCTGGACTCCGGCTGAAGTACAAACAAAGATCATCAGAGGGATCTAGTATCATTCACAGGCTGTGTTGAAAGCCAAGATTCAAGACATATTAACATGACCATTAACATGCACAGGCGTATCAGTATCAGATTGAACAACTTGTTGGTTTTCCATCTTTGTATCTCTTCATTCCCCCTTTTCCTGTCCTTTTCCCCAGGAGAGCTTTACAGATGACTGTAAGTTCAGGGAGCGGTTTCAGGAGAACAGCTACAACACGTACGCCTCAGTGATTCACAAGAACCATCGCACTGGTAGAGAGTGGTTCGTGGCCCTTAACAAGAGAGGTAAAGCAAAAATGGGGTCCAGTCCGAGAGTGAAGTCACAACATGTGTCTACACATTTTCTGCCGAGAATGAACTCGCATCAAAAGACTGAACAAGGATTCACAATAACAGACAAAGAGCAGGAAAAACAACCACATCCACCAACACCCTCAATAACGAAAGTCGTAGCCAACACCGGAAAGAAGAATCGACCAGTAGTCAAATACTGGCCCAAGTTTCGATTCGGATAAACCAGTGCTGTCTTAAACATGGATTAATCTTGCAAAAATACAAGCTGGGAAAAAGTTGGTTTGCTGAAATACCAGTTTTCTCATCAGGATAATCAATACTTGCTTAACTTTCATGACTTGAGCATTCCGGTCATCATGTACATTAGATGTCAAAGGGCTGAATCAGCCTATCACAAAACATTTTCAGGACGGAACTTCTGAAGTCTGATGTGCATTTCATGAGGATCTTCTGAAAATCATATATATTTGAACTGAAGTTGCTTTACAAGAGGATCTGCATTATTAATCCTCAGTGATTTTACAAAATATAACTACATTTTTATATTATACCTCACTGTATTTATACCATATATTTATGTCTCTACAAGCTTTTTTGCACAAACAGTTATCCAGCTCCCAAAATTATAATGTTTGTGATGGTAATATGCAAATATATTTTTTAAAAAGGTGAACAACAGTACAGGAAAAGGAAGGCATATTTTGAATGCTTCTGGGCTGAATTATGCACATGCATTGCTTATTTGCATAAAAAGTCCATATTTCTTCTCTTTGAACAACTAGATATCTGTCTATCAAAGCTATCAGGCTAGATGCTGACTGTCATGGAAATTAAAATCCTGTCATGACCCCAGTGCATTCCACAGAAGAGTGATGTCTCACAAGGATAAACATGTCTTGTGGGACTGCTCTGTGTTTTTTATGAGCTCTGCTCATTGGTGTATCAAATGGCATACAGTCGTGGTATGACCCTTCACAAAATATCCCTATAACTGTCAAGCAGGGCACACTGAAACGGTGTGGAGCTCATCTTTAGTGTTTACAGGTGATTGCAACCATAATCCATTTCCAAACGTTTCACAACAATTCATTTCTAATAAACATTTCACTATAATGAGTTTAAAAACATCCTGCGTGTAATTCCTAAAATTATTCTGAATGCTGTGCTTTTGTATTTGGAACGGGAATATATTAGGATACAACAGAAATCCTTAAAAGATCATAAAGGTTTAATCACAAATATTATTACACACTTTGTTAATTCTGCATTAGATTCTCCTGGAATCAACAATGTGCCCAAAATCCATATTGTACATGCATGGTGGTGGTAGTAGTGGATGTCTATGCCTGAAGACTTGCCCATTGCAATTGACACAACAGCTGGCTTGTGCCATTACCCTGTTGGACTGATCCAAGGGGTAAAGTCAGGGTTTGGTGGAGGTCAGACATTTCACCAGAAAATGGTTTACAATAGTGTCTCATCAAACAGGTTGAAATACATGGGTCAAGACATCCACATCAAATGGTGTCTGCATAAGCCACAATTGCTGAACAGTGCTATGGCTCTAAAGGTTTCTTAATACTTCTTGGATATATGCCAAGACATATATCCATAGCCAAGACTAGGACTTTTGTCTGGAAATACAATCTTTGCCATTCAAAGTCCTTATAGCAAAAATCTAATTTACCCAGTTTAGACAGGAACAAGAATGATGGCAAAATGCACAGAACTTCGAGAACATTGAGAACTGTTTAATAAAAGTTTGAAGAGCTCTGCCACCTAGTGGTTATGAATGTATAATTAGACCACAGGTACATTTTGGTCTGACTTGGCAGACCTGTTTGCCATGTTTTCAATATTTTTAAATGAGACAACAAATGACACCACCAAATTGTGGTTCAGCAGAACTGTTCAGTCCAATCGATAAATGAATTCCTACTAAATCCAGTAATGTTTAATGCAGTAAATTTCCACAAAACCTAAAACAGCCCTCATTTTTCATAGCAGTCAAAATCGACAAAAAGTTAATCAGCTTATTGCTAATTTTGTTTTACACATCCTTTAAAATAAATGTATTTATTTGATTATTAGGCATTTTATGCTGTAAAAGTATTTTTTACAGTAAATAAAAATAAAATAGATTACATAAATGAACTCTCAAAATATTAATAATTAATGTATGCTATTAAAAATGAATCAGTCGCATTGTCTTTTATTCTGACATAACAATGACGCAAGATGATTTTAAATTTGCATGAAAAATCTTAAAGCTTTCATTTAGAATTTGTACCAAAATATGATGCAGTTTCTCAAAATAATATCATAACATAATTCAAACTAAATGATATTATATTTTATATTATAAAGCCATGGAAGCTTAGACTGCAAGAAATCATTAATTACACAGAGTAGGTCTATGTGATTGAGTACCAGAAGACTGTGCCAGACCACACAATACAATAAGTCACATGAGCATACTTTCACCTGTCACTTGTAATGCTTTCACACAAATTATTTTTAAAACAGCTTTTGGATTCATACCAATCAGCCTTCCTGCTACTCTCATCATAGCACAATTAGTACCATGGTATTGCTTTGTAATATTAGTATAGTTGAAATAACTGTTTTGGAGCTCTAAGAAACAGCACTGCAGACAAACAAACTTACACTGAGAATTATGTTGTCGCTTGAGATATGTTTGGATGGGCGGAGCTTACGAATTTATATTGGTTCATGATTGGTTTACAACCGGAAAACACGATAACTGCTGCTATCCTACTACAGCTCCGTCTGTTACCATGGGAATCACTCAAGGTAAACAAGATGGAAGACGACAGCGGCGTCTTTGCGGGAGAAACCGTGGAAGAGTTTCGCACTTATGAGGACTTCTTAGATTCTCAGATAAAACCTCTGGATTTATTTTACCTTGAGGTGAAGTATTAAAAGTCAAACCGTCTGTGTCATGTGACATTGTGAATCTCACAAACACTGTGAGATCAGATGCATCAAGAAAACGGTTGTCTTTTGTTTCATTGCTAAATCAGCATTTTTAGTAGTCAGTGTGAATAGTCTGGCAGTTAAGCTTGAGCACACATTACGATGTGTTTTTACGTATGGCCTGTGAAAGTGTATGTTTGTAGTTTAACGTTAGATGGCGACATGGTACTTCTTTCCTGCATGCTTCTATAAACCACAACGTTTTCTTAAGTGAGACACTTTGTAACGTTATTTATATCTATTATCATCTTATTAGTATAAAGTTGTCATTTAACTAAGTCTGATGCAGTCAGTTTAAACAAGATTTAAGTCAACATTCAATGACAACATCAGGCACTACAGTGTCTCTTTTAGCCCAGTTTTAGAAATTTGGATTTAATTCATTAAATAATGGAATTTTGTAATATGACTGTGTTATACTGAGTGAGTTATAGTCATGGAATACTCTACATATTTTAATACAATTAAAAATATGTTTTTTCGGTGGTAAGTGTAATTAAGCAGTACAAAAGAAATCTAACTTTTTTAAATTTTACTTTTATTCAGCAAAGAAAATATGTATTAAATTGATGTGTCAGTTTATAATGATCAAAGATATTTATAATGTTAAAAAAATATTTCTGTTTCAAATAATTCTTTTGAACTTTCAAAAGAAGTCTGAAAACAAAAATTACACAAATATTCAGCAGCACAGCTGTTTACAACATTGATAAAAAATAAATACATTTTAAAGTCTCTGAAGACTGGAGAAATTGCTGCTGAACCATCACAGGAATAACGACAATTTAAATTATATGAAATAGAGAAGAGTTTTTCAAAATTGTATTAATATTGTATTTCACAATATTTCTATTTATTGTATTCTGATCAAATAAATACAGCCATGTGAGAATGACCTCTAAAAAAAAAATTTTTTTTACCAAACCCAAACTTTTGAACAGTGTATAAAATGTTATATGTGTAGTATAATATAATATAATAAATATATGTTTCTATAGATAATCTAGCTTTAATATTTCTTTTAAATTGTAATTTAGGCTCAGATATTTTGATGGTGTGTTAGAAAATATATTTCGGTAACATTAGGTTTCGGTGTGGAATAAAAAAAAAAACATTTTACCTATTTTTATTTGAAATTTATACTTTTCACTGTTTGACTTTTAGTGTTTTATATTAAGAGTGAGTTTAACCCTTCACAAATGGATCTTGACATTTGAGTCCTCGGCAGCAGCTCTCTACAAACTCAATGCCCTGTAGCCACATGAAAGCAGCTCCTCCTTTTGAGGGCATAAGGAATCTCACTAAATCATATGGAAATGATACTACCCACTTTTAACTAGGCTGCAGTGACATGTGGCAAAAATCCTTGATCCTGGCAACCATGAAACTGTCAGCGCAGCTCATGTAATTTTGTCATATAAATAACATGTGCACTAAAATAGGATTGATATAAATAGCACTTGAGCACAAAACTAGCACAAATGTGTCATAAATACACTGGCCTGTTTGTAGAGAAATGCCACAGCAGATTGTCGAACTGCATGATTTTTTCATACTATTCAGTCAGTTTTAACCACCCCCAGCTCAGCAGATCTGTGTTATTGCTCCTCCAGGATCAGGAACTGGCCCGCCAGCTGGTGGAGCTGGGCCACAAGGGTAGCAGTTTGGAGAGGGAGGAATTTGAGACAAGGAAAGCAGCTGCCGAGGCCTCCAGGCTTGCTTCAGGGAGCCAAAAGAAGTAAGGTTTTTGTGTTGTGACCATGAAAAGGGGACAAATTTCACACCAGTATGTGACCTTGAGAACATGTATTTTCCAGTAAATGCTTTAGGCTTCATTCATGAAACACGAGCAGAATGAATTTCTGTGCAAATCGTTTGTTAAACCACTCTGACGTAAATTGTCACATTCAATTTAATGTCGCAATCTACGTACGAATGGTTTTACAAACAGTTTATACAGTGATTCATTCGGCTCATGTTTCATGAATGAGGCCCAATGGCTTTAAAGAATGGATTAATTATTGATGCACATTCACTGTAAATATCAAAGACATCAAATGACAGTAAGATGGTAGCAAATAATCTTAGATTATAGGATCTAAAGGTCCAAGGACACAACAGGCTCTTTTTAGAGCAATGTTGGCTCAAACCACTAAGGAATTCTGGTGACGTTAATGCTCTTTATAGATGCACCTGATGGCTCACGTGTTCCTTAAACACAGATCCTTCATCCCTTCACTGTGAGAGAGGCAAAAGCTTTGTTTATGTATGTTTGTGGGAATTTTTGGGATGCTGTAAACTTGGACTCCGACTTGGACGAGGATTGCATAGTTGCTGTGGTGAGGCTTCAGGAAACATTTTTGGAGACCTATATTTGTGTTTTCTTGGGCTGCTTGTGGCAGCTCCCCTGCCTAACCACCTGCAGACGTGTCTTTGTGGCGTTCAGTGCTTGTCAAAATGGACCAAAGTTCTGGGTCTCAGTTCAAGTAAAATAATATGCCAAATGAAAGAAAAGAAATTCATCTTCTATTTCAGATGAAATTGCAGACATATAATTTGATACAGCCTTTTGAAAGGCTATTGTGTTTACTTCAAGCCAATAAACTCCATGATAGTGTTCTTAGTGTTTCTTTCTTAAACAAAAAGCTCAAATAGCCAGTGAAGGTCTACACTGCAGGCCTCAATGATTTGGGCTCTCTTAAATCAAGTTTTTGACATAACATGCAGTATTTGACCATATAAGTGTATTTAGTAATGTTTCTACATAGCTAATAGGTTAACAGTTGCTCTTGGTTACTTGCTTAAATTGATGCTAGCAAAGTGTGATCTAAATGTGGTTTTCACATCCGCCTTTCTCTCCACACGAGGGCCCTATCACATCAGTACTGTTCCTAGGTTACCATAGCTATGCACATCTGATGGTTAGTATGCCTATCAAGTCTAGGTTTAGTTGTATGCTGCAAAGTTTCTTCACTTAAATTCTGAACAATGTCTTGTAAAATTTTGTGAAAGAGTTAGTCTGGACTGTTATTTTTTTTAGATACTGTGTTGCTAATATTCTTACTCACTGAGCTTGTATTAGTGACCAGGATCACAATGCATAGCCTTCCTGCTTCTGGAGATTGTGAAGACAAGCCAAACACTTGTAATAAAAGACCAAATGGCATTTTTTTGCACCCTTGAAGGGCATGAAGGGGAGGGGACGTGACTTATGTGGTTAAATGTAAGTGAGCTCTATATATATATGGTACCAGTATATTCATTAAATAGCATGTTGAACTTTTTGTTCATTCTTAAAGAATGAAAAATTCCTGTACGATTTGGGGGCTTTTATGCTCAACAAGGCTGTATTTATTTGATCAAAATACAGTGAAAACAGTAATATTGTGAACTATTATAATTTAAAGTAACTCTTTTCTATTTCCTATATTTAAAATGTAATTTATTCCAGCAATGATATAGCTGAATTTTCAGCAGCCGTTACTCCAGTTATCAGTGTCACTTCAGAAATTCTTCTGCTGATTTGGTGCTCAAAAGCATTTCTATCAGTGTTTGTGCTGCTTAATATTTTAAACTGGGATAATTTAAAGATCCCTAGAGAAGTAAAAAGTGCAAATGAACATTTGAAATAGAAATCATTTGTAACATTATAAATATCTTCACTGTCACTTTTGATCAATCTAATGCATGCTTAATAAATAAAAGTATTCATTCCTTTAAAAAAACAAAAACACCTTGGATGGGTAGTGAAGCAGACAGTAAAAATCTTTAAAGTTTAAAATCTTTGATGGATTTACAATTACCTTCAACTCAACAAAACAAACATTAAATCTCTCTCCTTTAGTGACACCCTCTCAATTTCCATCTTCGTGTGCTCTTTCTCTCTCTCTCTGCCTTCCTTCCTCTCTTTCTCTCTGCCTTTTCAGGCCTCCTTTTGCTCTCGGAGACCTTTAGTGCCTGCAGGTGTATAAATAGAGATGTTTTCAATTAAGACATGCTTTGCCTGTAGCGTGCATCTGATCAATGAATGCTCCTGCACCTGTGGTAATAAAATACCAGAGGACGAGGGAGACTGTGCAATGAATGCTAATCAGATGTTGCCCTTTTGTTGCCCCGTTATAGGCTAGTCCATAACATGCTTCATTTGACAGATAGGCATTGTTGTATCCTGCCAACAAATCACAATTGAACAAATGAAGGGATTTCGCCTAGAGAAACTCAATACTTGACGCAATGGGAAAAGTTTGAATGAAAGAGATGGTTGACTGAAAGATGGCTATTGTGGTGAAAAGGTTCCACAATGACTTATGACTGCATTGAAATAATGGATAGCAGTAAACGTAAGACTCTCTTTATGTGATTAAAAGTAGACGAGGGATTGTCTGAATGCCTGACTCCTTCATCACCATCTCTTTTTCTCTGCATCTGTGACTTCTTCAAGATGAATGTGAATTAAGCAGATGAGTGAAAGCATTACTTTTTCCCACTAATAAATCAGGTCCATACAGAGAGAATGGGAGCCATCATGATTTTGGCTCGGATCTGAGCATATGGATCATGCAAAAAAAAAAAACTGCAGTCGCGTAATTCGTTTCTCCTGTAGTACTGGTGTTTAGCGCCGAGGCCATGTCGAAAACCGGCTCATGCCCTCTCAGCAAGTTTACAATTCACAGTGTCCTCATAAATGCTGCACCACTAGGCCTGGATCAAAAAGCGTAAGGTCACACAGGTTCTGCGCATTCTGGTGCGAGTTTCAGAGAGACGAGGGAGCCTGGTGGTTTTACGCAGGCCTGATATGAGGCCCTGGCAGGAGCCCTGAAACCTGCAGCCTGGCCCAGGCCCAGCAGTAAATGTCAGCAGATGTCCTGACCTCGCGTGCTCATGACAGGCTCTGGAGACTCGAGCTCGAACCCTCCCCCCAAACCCCCAGCACAACCACAGCCATGCTCTTTGTCCATTGTTTGACTCCTTCGAAAAAATGCCACTCTCCACAAATTCACCCCTTTCGAAATTGATGGTTGGAGCCATCTCTCACTAGCCAAGTAAAACCCTGCTGCGAACACAGACTGTACATATGCACGGCGGTGTTAATCCCTCGCTCACATAGGCTGAAATAAGACCTTCAGGCCTGTTTTTCAGGGCACGGTCAGGAGGATAGCTTGGACTATGCTGGCTGTCCCACAACGGCCCAGCATATGAGGTGCTAAATGAAGCTAATTGGAAAGTTGCTGCATACGTGTTAGTCACTCAAACACATAATTACACTGCTCTGAAGCCAGCACCATGTCATTTGAACACTGAAAACAATACCTAAGCTTAATATATTGAGATTTGCTTTAGTCAGCATAAGTGCAGTGATAAACATTCAAGTCGAAGAAGGCAGTTGTTTGCCTAGGCGTCATTTTATTAGGGATGTCCACACCACTTTTTTCCATGGTACTAACATTTTGTATTTCTTCTGTTGTAAATGGAGGAATAGCTTGCGGCAGTGATATCTAATACAGAGGAATTGTCAAGCAGATCTCTTTTCTATTCTGTATTCTATTCAGATGCTTGAATTGATCGATTGTATCCACAAACCACTAAGTAAAGACAATTTATGCTTTGATGTAAAAAAAACAAATTCAGTGTGCTGCAGCTGGTTTTTAAATTATTTTGTTCTTTTTTTTTAATCATGATGTTAATAACTTGTTGACCTGTTTTGACTTGAAATGAGTACACTAAAAAAGGAAGTCTTGGTTCACTTAGAAGTGATTACAAAAGACAGCAGTGTACATAAAGAAATTAGTTGAGACTGTTGAAACATATCATACATCTCATTCAAGGGTTGAGCATTCTTCCGGATATCCACAGTGAAGGGATAATTTTCACAAAAATGAAAAACCTGTCATTATTTACCTGTCATTCCACACAGAAGATAATTAAAAAAATATCTCAGTGTTTTTTTTTTAAAGGACTAACCCTTTTTTAAGGTCTCTGTGGTAGTGCAAGAGACTTAACAACCTACCTGATGTGCACTATATATATTCAAACCATAGCAAACCTGAAAGTGACGTGTCAGCAATTTAGTCTACAAAATGCTCACTGAGGATGAATTTGACCCGTGTGTGTGCCAGTAATCTGTCATAGCTGATCATACATCTCCCTCAACCGAAGAGTCCAGAAAAGCAACAAATAATTGAACTGTTAATGACAGTATATCTACAGTCATTATTATTAGGATAAATAAAAGGTTTCTTGAAATGAATAGGTTTTTGTTCCCACCATCCATTTCAAAATATAAGCTTAGGTTAGTTGATTTTAACTTATATGAACTGAAATTTGGGTTATATTCAAATCAACTGAGCAAATATTCTCACTCACCAGAATTAAAAGCCAGCTTCCTTGCTCAGCATGTTCGCATTGAAAAGAAATGGGATTTGTCAGAAATAACAAGATCTTGTTTCAGTTTCCTTTAAAGAGCTTTGCAATGGATTTATTCAATCTGGAAATAATGTTCTATTTCACTGACTTGTCACTTTTCTTTTTCACATCCTTATTACTTGTCTTGAAGCAGGCAACCTTTTGGAAATGCTTCGGATGTTGTTTTGAATGAAACTAGGTTTTTCAAAAATTAATTGGTCGCATGTGGAGTCATTTTAACAGTGCGGATCTTGTTACGAAGCTGGTGTTGAATTGTGCTCTGAATGATTGAGACCAGGAAAGACCGTTGCACAGAATCAACAGTGCTGATGTGGATTAGGACTAAGAAACAGCATTTAAAACGTAAAAATAACAAAATGAATATATACTGACACAGAGTTTTTTTTGTTGGACTGACACGGTTACAATCAATCCCAATGCCAAAGGACCTCCTCTCATTTCAAGAGTCTCTGTGGTTATTGGTTATTTTTACATTTTACGACATAGCCTACCACAGAGGTGCCCAAACTTTTTACTGTGAAGGGTCAAAAATTAAACTTGATTAAGTGCAGCAAGCTGAAAGTAAATTTTGCATTATGTCGAACTGCATTGTATTAAAATGTATCTTTATTTTTTGTAATCAGTTTCACTTATTTTGCAAATATAGGCCAAAAACAAAAACACAACTTAGAAAGATATGCTTCAGTTGCATTGTTTTTTTGTTTTTTTTTTGTCTGCCCTCTTGTGTTATGCCATGGTGGGCAAAATCAAAGGTCATCATGGACCAATGTTGACCGCAGGCCCTAGTTTGGGCATCTCTAGCCTACCGATTTAATGAGAGAATGAAATGAACCATGGATAATATTAGTTACCTTTTTACATTTTTTAAAATTCTTTATTATTTTGTTATTACAATCTGACATGAACAAAAAGCTAATTTTTATGGCTTTGGTTTTCCTTCACCGGGCCAAATGCTTTTCATGGTTTTCCTTGTCAAACTTTGTTATATAATAGGGATTTGTTATATAATATCCAAATCTAAATATTTGCAGTCAGTCTCTCCTCATCCGTGTATGATATTTAATATACATGAGCAGCAGTGTGTTCTGTGTGAACAGGTGCAAAAATAGAAACCATGCATCCAAAAACCATATAACCATAAAATGTTTGCTTGTTGCAGTGGATTTAACATGAATAACATACATTTCCTCATTTGTTGCTTTATGACATTGCTTCTTTTTATAGGGCACGATGTTACTCTCTGAATTACAGCAGATGTGATTGCCAAATGACCAGGCTCAGGTTTGGTCATGCAATCACTAATGTTTATACTCTTGTGATTATTCTCACCACCACATGTTACGACTGTGTGGTCAAACCCTAAACAGAGACACATGAATTTGATGATTTAGTCTTCTTTGTGTCTGATTAATATTGATACCAGTAGTGAATAATGCGATTTGTCTCAGTTACGTTCACACCAGATATTTCTGGATAATCAACAACAGTGGAATATCAAATAAATCTTTGTGTCCTGGGCCCAATTGTGTTCTTAATGAAAGCATTGTTTTGTTAAGTTCTAATTTTAGCCATTTCCTCTCCGTGTGCTGTTTGTCATGCAAGTAGCATTTGTAGTCGAGAAGGCCCATTTGCTGCTCAGGCTCTGGTCGTCTTTGAAAAATGCTTTTATTATGAGCTGTTACAGTGGTTAGTGACTTTGCGGAGGTACGTATGAGTTCACCTTTTCCCCCTACATCCTTTACCTAAGGCTCTAAGGCCTGTGATGTTTCATGATGTGGCTTCCAGTATCCCAGTGCAGAGGTGGAAGTGTTTTTCACATTATGTAGCCTTTCGCCATAAAGATACTAGACAATCATCTGCTTTGTAGTTTGGCCTCCTCACAAATGCCGGATGTATATGATGGATTCTGCAGTGACCTGGAGGTATTAAGATGAACGCATGTTAATAGCTTTGTCAGTGCAGAGACATTGAACAGAACCACCTTTTAATGTGTAGAGGATTTACCAAATTAGCGGTGGGACGAGATGGGAGTGGATGAGAAATGACTCTTCTGCATTATACTGAAAACCAAATGAGGGTGCATTAGAAAGTATTGGTAAAAATAAAACAGCTTTAACATTTGATACTTGGTTTGGTTTGGTGAAGGCGAGGCTAACAGAATTTGTAACTGCAGTACAAAGACTGGACAATTATACAATGCAACAAAAGACATAAGGAAGACAGCTCAATTCCACTGGTCAGAACATTTTGTAAGATACAGTCCATGTTTTCTTAGTCTGTCTGTGGTTAATAGCCACTTTAGCTTGCTGTATGATTAGAAGGTCTTGCAGACTGATGAGGTTAGAACCACAAGCCTAACATGTGCAAAGCAGATTAATCTAATGGACCACAGTGCTTGTGATGGAGGAATCCTGCTGAATGTCAGAGTGAGATGAAACAACTCATTCCATGTGGCGTGGGCATATTTAAATACCTTTTCCTACAGTTTGTACATCAAAGTTGCATGCAAAGGATATATTTTACTAACATTATGCTAATGTTAATAGGAAAATGGACTTTACTTAAGTAAACCAGTTCAGCTTCAGGTCAAAAGATTAATCCATAAAATTCATATGAGGAGTTTATAACTAAATCAAATGAATCAGTTTATTGTTGAATGTTTAGACTGTGTCTTGACAGCAAAGGTTAAAATGTAACATTTTGACAGAACCCCGATCATCAGTATAATTTAAAGGTGCAGTAGGAAATCTCAGAAAATGCTAACTTTAGCCTAATAGCACTGAAAGCGAATGTCCCACCCTCCCTGCAATCTCCGTCCAAAGCCGTGCCCCCTGAACGCACATACGCTCAAAAAGCAGGCAAACTTAAATTACTACAAATAGGCTACATCAATGGTTCCCAATTACAGTCCTCTTGCCCTCCCTCCTCTCCACATTTCATATGTATATCTGATCACGTCCGACGTTTGTTCTATTCAACCGTAAGTCATAAGTGCCCTGCGAAGTGGACATCACCAGATATTCCACCATGATTCCAGTTCAAAGCGAGCGTATATGTTCCATACAAAGGGCATTAAAGTGTGCGAGACATGAATTTAAATAGTATTTATTTACAGAGGTATATTATGCCACACTATTATGCCACCCTTCTATTATTCACACTTCTCTAATAAGTTTTGTCTGTGTGTGAAATCCGTGAGTGAATGTTCCGAAGTGAAATAAACTTAGACGGATTTCCCCTGCTTACGGAGTAGGGAGCCATTAACATTGTGTAGGGAGCATGTCAATCGGAACACAGTTCATGCACGTAGCTCTCTTCTAACGAGCTGGTTATTTGATTCAAGTGTGTTAACTGGGGACCACTGGGCTACATCATGTGTTATTTACCGGTGAGAAAACATTTTAATACAGTTAGTAAAAGTATTACAATGCCAGGAAGGAAGATCAGGTTGTTGATGTTTGCCTGCAATTCTAGCTCTGTCTGCACAGCGTGCATGACCGCACTGATGATGTATATCCTGTCTGCACAAACAGACGTTGACAGGCAAGTAGGAAAGCCAATTAAAACGCTCAGACCGAACATTTTGATTGGACGAACATTTCTTGGTCTTACCCCCTTCCACAGAATATATAAATACAGATAAATACATTTAGACCACTTAACATAATGATTGCTATCGGGATGTGAAGAGACTTTCAACCAGCATAACAAAAAATGTTTCTGAAGACAATCACCTTTTGCACCTTTAATGACACTGCATGTTTCATTTACCACAAACATCAGTGGTTATGGTTAACAATCTGTAAAATGGAGTACAGTATGTGTAACTGATACGTTTGACTCAATGTAATCAGAGGTGACACAGAATTTCTTTAAAAAAAATAAGTTAAGTAAATTGTCATGCTGGGTGGAATTTCCCTTGACGTTTAAGAGCCCAAAATAATATTTTCCATAAGATTCTTTTTCTCCAAGTGCCCTCAGGAAAAATATTTCACGAACTGTACCTGCTGAATTTTAGAAATCACTGTACTAGTGAAAGCTGCCATCTGCCAGGCCAGTATGATTATAATGTTTCTTTTTTTCTTCTTATTTGAGAAAGATTTGAAGCAACTGAGGGACTGAATTCTCAATACAACATCTGTTGTTCTTAGCAATGTCTTAATCATTGTCAGGGGTCCTTTTTGAGGGTAATTCGGCCAGTTGCTGGGTTTGTATTATGTGAGCTTTTTCGATGACATTCCATCAGTAATGATCACAATTATTTGACAACACTTCAGCCATTTGATTATAATTAGAAATCGGCACAGATCAAATTTATTTGGCATGGGATGGCCAGAAGTTAGAGCTCACGGCAATGTTCGGTATTGAATTTCTTTCATTATATTCCAAGCGTTAAAGCCTGCCTCTCCTTTCAGCTGTACAAACAGATAGTAAAATTGAGCTTGAGAGCAGCTAGAAGATAAATCATTATTCGTAGTGTTGGTCAGTGCATAGCTGAGAGAGCGCCACTGGGAACACTTTGTGTCCTGTGGTTGATAAAAAGCTTCTTATTTTTCTGGCCGGCCATAGTCCCAGAGGTCTTTAATAGTGTATGAGCATGGTAAGCACATTCTTTTTTTATTGACAGAACACTGAAATTAAGGAAATTGATGCAGTAAGCTGAATGGCAAGCAAGTATCTTGCTGCCATATTCAGCAATTTAGTTGCTAATTTCTTGTACTTGAGTCGCATTGTTGTTGTGCAGTGGAATGTAAGCTTTCAGCCATGTTTCATAGAAAGGATTTGAAAGGGGAAAAGACTGATGTTTTTTCCCATCTGCTTGAGTTAGGAACACTTATTAGGAACTTGGGCCCACTCATGCCAGCGGTCATCTGGGCAAAGCAAGCAGCTCCCTCTGAATACTGTTTACCTTGTGCTTTCATGCAAGAGCGAGAGAGAAACAGAGAAAGATATGACCAAGAACGAACTGCACATCAGTGGCCATGGTTGAATCAATCTCTCCAAGACATACAAAGTGTTGCTGTTGTTCATTTTGATTTTTTTCAAGGTTAAACATTTTCAATAAGGAAATAAATATACAAATTACAATGTTTAACACTCTCTGTGGCGATAAATACATCTAGCTTACTTTTCTCTTTTGGGGTATGTTTTCTAAATTCTGAAAAAAAAATGTTAAGAACTGGTTTTTCCTCAATTATAGAATCATTAAAGCACATTAATTCAGTTTCATGTCTTGCTGCACCTGATCACTCGGTACAGCAGTTGCTGTGTGAAGGCAGAGGCCACATTAATTCTCTCAAATGAGGCCTAATAAAGAGTCATGTCAGATTGATGGGGAATGTTCCGTTTGGCATCGTTTGTGGGGGTAGTTTTCACTCTCCAAGCGTGACTTTTGCTGTTTCCCTAGCTACTGGATTGGGGTAACCCCTTTTACTTGCCTCCTCAACACCTGTGTTTACATTGGGGCCTCGGCCCCCATGACCCAGCAGCGGTCCCTCGCTCACACCGAAGATGAAGTAGGTTCCCAGCTCTCAAATATATGCTGCTCCTGCACTTTCACCACTATGCAATTCCTCTAAGAGTTCCATTGTGGGCATCAGCAACAGAGAGGTATAGGTTACATTCCTCCTTCATATTGGAGTTTATTTGAACACGGAGGGGGTGAAAACAAAGACAACCTGTACCATATTATTGCAATGTGAGTGTGGGAAAAGGCTTCTTTATGCTTGTCTTTGTCTTTATGTTTGAACAGCGCTACTAATGCTGCTAAAACATAAATTGTCTTTGCAAAATGCATGTTGCTGGAGAAGGAAATTCAGCACAGTTGTCTTAATTAATGCATCGTTGTATGAAATTTATACATCTCTACACTACATGTGAAAACAACATGGATTTTTTTTTTTTTTTGCAAAACTAGTTTTAAAACTCAAAACATCTGGAATACCATACGTTTGAGCTAAGGACTTTTGACGGGGCTAATAAATTTCATGACGGGGGTTGGATACCATTATTAAACTGTAACGTACACTTCTGGAGTCAGCTTACGCTAGGAACCTTTCAATTTACAGTTATGAACTGAATCTCTATTCAGCAGATTTGTGATTTTAAAAACTCCTGAATAGATTCTCTTGTCATTTCATTGTTTTTGGACTATTTCACAGTCATGATAAAGTTGTTATGTGTGCTTTTCCTCTGCTTAACTCGCCTAGTTATTGACACAGCTACACTCAGGGGCTGTATATCAAGAATAAAGGCCATCTGTACTCCATTTTGGGAAAGAATCTCTTTTATTATCCTTCACTGTGATTAATTACTTCTGTGGGCGCAAGGCTAGTCTATTTGATTCCCCTCTTTTGTGGTCACGGATTCAAGTTGACCAACTCACATGTATTCATTAACACACACAATCTAAGAAAGCTTTAGAGTCAAAAAGAACACCAAAATACTCATTGATTTAAGGGTAAACAACTAATTAAGATATACATAACTTTTTTGATGCTTCAGAAATGTACAGAAGAGCAAACGCACCACAATGAATTTACCTTTCTCACTCCAATGCACAAACACACATTGACACACATTGTGCCCTCTGTCTTTAAACTGATGCTGACCAGCTGAGTGTCATGCCTTATGTCCGAAACACCCTTAAAT
Organism: Acrossocheilus fasciatus; assembly: GCA_036784905.1. Taxonomy (NCBI): domain Eukaryota; kingdom Metazoa; phylum Chordata; class Actinopteri; order Cypriniformes; family Cyprinidae; genus Acrossocheilus; species Acrossocheilus fasciatus. The sequence goes on from CM071942.1 coordinate 15,470,147, forward strand.
TGAATGTAAATAACCAAACCCTCTGTGTGCATCAACACCATATTTCAAGGGCACTTAGGCTTGTTCTCTAAGGGCCATTCATCATAGTCCAATAAAAATGGGGGCTTGGTTTCTTTGCGACTGTGTGTCTAGGCTGCTGAAGCCAAAAGAAACCATTCTCCCCCAAAACCTAAATTCTGGCAGTCCATCTATGCTCAGTAGACACATGTTATCTTGTATTTTGACTATACAGTAATACTTCTATTTTATTTTTACTTTGCACATAAATCTGTCCTGACAACCTTGTGCAGATTGAGAAAACACAATTAGATGCTGAGACACAAGCTCCTCCTCTGTCCACTCCTTACCACACATGCCATTGCCAGAAATTTGTGAATATCAAAAGAATGCCGGATCTAAGGAATCCAGTGTGGTAAATTTAGCTGGACATAATTTATGTTTTCTTAGAAACTTTTTTATGTGCATGTGGCATCTGGCAAATGAATAAATGTGTACTTTCCTATTAGCTATGTAAAAATGTAATTGAGACACATCTGTTTGACACTCGTATTGAATCCAAACAGTACACAGCTGTGAGTATCTTTTCATTGTAAGTACTAAACTAATGGAAACCTAGTGTGAATTCTATAATAGTTTGCTTGCATTTGGGAAATAAAGACTTACTTGCTTACTGCAGTGTGTCGATTGGCGTACTTACTTTGGTTGGTTGCAAAGGCAACAATTCTCATTTTTTGTGTGTAAATACATGAAACAATGATAGGATAAGACTTCAGATGATGGACAAGTCAAACCTTTCAGGCCTATATGTGTTGCTGTAAAATTTAACTGTCCATTTTACAGTCGTCCGCTAAACGATGCAGGACTAATCTAAAATACTTGTGCTAGGACATTAGTCTGCAGTGAACAATGAGATCAGTTTGGCTTGAGTTCCACCCTGAAGTGTTCCAAATTTCTTCCCATTATATCTTACATAATAAGAACACACACAGTTACTCTCATATCGCTGTCCATCACTGACGGAGCATTCTGTTTGCATTATTATTATACTTGCTCATGGTACTGCTATTCCAACCATTGTCTTTCTAATTCAACACAGCCCTGATTGTTGATGCACAGTGACATGTTAGCATATACTTGCTAGGTAACGTCATCCATATGTGTTGAGGAATGGGTGCACAAAAAAACTTGGAAGACCCTGTGGATTGCATTCTTTAAATAGATAGCCAATGAAGTTATTCCTGAGATATACTCAAACAGGCTGGTCATATTTTTTAACACTTCTGCTTGTTGATACCAGACATTGTTTTGACAAGAACTTACTTGGGTGGTCACGTAGCTGATTGAGTAATGCATTTTGGTGGTTTGACATATTCAGGCTACATTTCATGTTGTACTTGTTAGAATCGATGTACAAATTTGTTTGTGTGAATTTGTTTAAAGAGCAAACATAAATAACTAAACCTTTTTTTATTGTTTGAGCATATAGAAGTAGATTGTAGATATTTTACATGCTACTTGACATGAGCCCCAGATCAACTTTGACAGCATTATCATGGCCCCTGTCTCGCATTCACTGAGGAACTATAACAAAGGCCTCTCATGCTAGTATTACAGTGCCTGGCATCCGGCTGCACGTTTATGAACTACAGGCAGCCGAGTAGTTGACCAAAATAAATGTCATGTGTGTGTTCCATTTACTTAGAGCTTTTCCCCCCAGTTTCTTTTCATCATCCAGAATAAACAGAGCAGGGCCCCAAGTGCATCATGGTCTGTTAAATCCTTTCTGAGCAGCAAGCCTGTTTGTAAAAGCCCCCCCCCCCCTCACCTGCCACCCTGTAACCCGAGTATAGCAGCAGAGGTGGGGTGCGGGGTCTTATTAAGTATATTATGTATTCAAGTCAATACAGGTGCATAACTTTTTGATTTCACTGTTGTTTTCTCAATGACTGATAACAAATAGGCATCATTACAGGTCACCTGTTCATGCATATGTATGAGATTTGTGTTTACACTACTCCTGTACTAGAAGATTCACATTGCAAAAATGATATATAAATCCTAAACTATATTTATGATGTTAATAAAAACTCACAAGCATACTTGGAGTGTAAAATTATTAAACTAGCATTTTACTGAGAGTAGGCCCTATTCTTCAAAATGTACTCGCATAAACTAAAAGTTAGCTATACAGTAACTAGTAAACTGTACTAGTTGCAGACCTGAAGAAACATATTGATGTACTCAACATTTACTACTATTACACTTGAACTTGAAGTTTACTAGTTTTTGTAAGGCTAAGCCCATGAATAATCATTTTTCAGACAAAAATGGAGATTACTCATGTAGTGTGATTTACTTTTTAATTACAACCTGAATTCCGGAAAACTAAAAGGATTTCAAATCACATGAGACAACATTTTATTCACAATAGAACATAGATAACATAACAAGTGTTTAAACTGAGAAATTTTACAATTTTATGCACAAAATGAGCTCATTTCAAATTTGATGCATGCTACAGGTCTCAAAAAAGTTGGCACGGGGGCATGTTTACCATGGTGTAGCATCTCCTCTTCTTTTCAAAACAGTTTGAAGATGTCTGGGCATCGAGGTTATGAGTTTCTGGAGTTTTGGTGTTGGAAATTGGTCCCATCCTTGCCTGATATAGGTTTCCAGCTGCTGAGGAGTTCGAGGTGGTCTTGCACTTATGCACCCCCATACCATCAGAGATGCTGGCTTTTGAACTGAACGCTAATAACATGCTGGAAGGTCTCCCTCCTCTTTAGTTCGGAGGACAAGGCGTCCGTGATTTCCAACAAGAATGTCAAATTTGGACTCGTCTAACCATAGAACATTTTTCCACTTTGAAACAGTCCATTTTAAATGAGTCTCAGCCCACAGGACACAACGGCGTTTCTGGACCATGTTCACATATGGCTTCCTTTTTGCATGATTGGGCTTTAGTTGGCATCTGCAGATGGCACGGCGTATTGTGTTTTTACCGACAGTGGTTTCTGGAAGTATTCCTGGGCCATTTAGTAATGTCAGTGACAGAATTATGCCGATGAGTGATGCATTGTCGCCTGAGGGCCCAAAGACCACGGGCATCCAACAAAGGTCTTTGGCCTTGTCCCTTACGCACAGAGATTTCTCCAGTTTCTCTGAATCTTTTGATGATGTTGTGCACTGTGTTAGGGCTGAGCGATATATCGCATGCGATTGTCATGCGCATCTCAACAGTAAAGCCGGTTCTGTGATTAGCGGTAAATCTCCATCGCCTGCTTTCAAATGAAGCAGCATTTAATACACAGAGCCGTAGTTCACTGACAAGCTACACAATATTGCGTTCATTATCGAAGGCGATTCATCTGTGAAAATGAACACGATATTGCGATATTGGACTGTCTGTGTCGTGTTTTGCCCCTGTTCCTGTTTTTCCTTATTTGGTCATGTTCCTGTCGTTATTTAGGTTGATTATTAGTTGATTCCCCACACCTGTCTGTCCCTCGCTATCCTGAGTTTTAAAGCCCTGTCTGTTCAGTTCATGTTTGTCGGGTCTACTTAGTTACTTCATGTGTTGCTCAAGCTCCTATTGTGTGGATTAAAGACTGTGAACGTTTACTCGTGCCTCCAGCTTCCTTTACAGCGAAACGTGACATGAACGTTGTTTTTAAAGTATTCCACAATCTTTTGATTGGAGAGCCTCTGCCCATCTTTACTTTTGAGAGACTTTGCCTCTCTAAGACATCCCTTTTATAGCTAATCATGTTACAGACCTGATGTCAGTTAACTTAATTAGTTGCTAGATGTTCTCCCAGCTGAGTCTTTTCAAAATTTCTTGCTTTTTCAGTCTTTTGTTGCCCCCGTGCCAACTTTTTTGAGACCTGTAGCAGGCATTAAATTTGAAATGAGCTCATTTAGTGTACAATTTCTCCGTTTAAACATTTGTTATGTTCTCTATGTTCTATTGTGAATAAAATATTGGCTCATGTGATTTTGAAAGTCTTTTAGTTTTCATTTTATTCAAATTTAAAAAACAACATTTCCGGAATTCAGGTTGTAGTAGATGATAAAGATGGTGAAAATCTGTGCTGTGGTCACATTACTTGTGAGAACTTTGTGAAGTTTTGAAAACTAATCGAGCTAATTTGAAAGTTTTTGTTTTATCAGTTATTGCAAATAACTACTGTGAATTGTTCATGATAATCATAGAGCTCTCAATGCCACAGAACAAGGAGGAACAGAACTGTTCACAATCTTCATTAGGACTTATGTGTATGTTCACACAAAGAGTTTGAAGGTGCTGTAACGTGAGTTTTTTTTTTTTTTTGTAAAAGTGGTATGAACTTTAAGGTACAATTTGACATACTGGGACCTTGACAGCCATCAGTTATTTTTATGGAAAGAGCCAGCTTGATACATCTTTTTGTGTTCCACTGATAAAAAAAAATTCATGAGGGTGCGTTTCATTTTTGGGTGAACTGTTCCTTTAACATTTGACATTTCTTTAAGGGAGCAAACTAAGTTTTATAGGTTAAATGATGCAGTTTGTTACATTTTTTTGTGATGTGAGGAGAGGGTAATCTCTGCTGCCCTTTTCACCTGTTTTTGCTCCCTGCAAACCTGAGAGAAAAAAAAATGAAGTTCTCAAATACTTGTTTATTGGCAGGCAGATGATTCTGTGGGTATAGTGCAGACATTATGAATGTTGAGCAAATTTGGGGTGGATGACAAGGCGCTATTGCTGGTACTGCACTGTGAAACGTCTGAGAGATGAATGCCAATGAGTGTTATGTCAGGTGTACAGGCTGGAGTTTGCCAAATCTTTGCTTTCATGGAAAAAGGCCAAATAGCACAGAGAGAGAGAGAAAAAAACCTTTCTGAAATGACAGAGATAATAATTCAAGAGAGGATTTATTCAATAGCAATTCCCACTGTGATTAATTACCAGCAGTTTTAGGGTGGAGGCAGTATGATTTATTTTATGAAGATATCATTTTGTCGGAAATCACTCCTTGAGATTATTTACATTTTTTCAGGCAGTGTATTTCATCATTTTAATGTAAGTCAATATTCTGGATATTTTTATAATCCGTATCATTGTTACAATGCTTGTAGGTGTTTGGTGTATTTTACAGTTTAGTTGTAATATGAGTCCGAGCAGGATTTGCTTCTCTCAAATATTTTGGATGTATTTCTTGAAAACAAATATTCTTGTGATATATCTCACTTTTAAAAGGTGATTTACGGAGCCCTGCACATGACATGCAGGAAAAAAATAGCAGGCTAAATCGTGCGCACGATTTAGCAAATCGAGGGAATGAAATAGTAATCATGTGCACGTTTTAGTAAATCGTGCGCACAATTTATTATTTTTTTCTTGCATGTCATGTGTGGGGCTCCGTAGTGATTTGACTTACTGAGGTAAAAATAAAAATAAATAATACATACAAAGTGATTAAATAAAATTCTTTCAGAAATCCACTGTATGTAGACAATTTTATTGAATCACTTCGTTTTTTGGCTCTATGAAAATGCATTAATATCAAAAAGTAAACATCAATGTTTGCCTGTGAGAATGAATTAAGCTGAGAACATTTTGAGACGTGAAAGAGATTTTTAAGAGACATTTCAAACTGTTTAAATGTTGTCTTTTCCAGGAAGCTGGCAAGTACAGGAAAGGAACTCAAAGATAACTTCCTGAGAGCCCTGGCGGAGCGGGAGGAGGCTAACCGCAGTGGGGAAATGACTGTGAGTACATTATTACAGCACTCCATTTGCTACGTAATGGGATTCCCCCAGAATATTTCTGCAATTCCATTAGGACAGGAACACAATCCACACTGTGTCAAATTCAGGAGAGTAACCCCCCTTCTCTCACACACCTTGCTTTATTGCCACCTCAGTCTTCTGTCTCAGAGAAGACACACCATACACAGTAGGAGCCACCGGTCAGGCACCCCACATTTGGGCTCTTGTATTGCTCCAAACAATATCATTTGTTCTAGTTTTTACAAGGCTATTTAAATGAATAAATAAAACGTTTGAATATAGTCTGGGAATAGGCAGAGGGAATGGTTTTTATCTATTCAATAGGAAGAAACAATAAGTAGGTATAAAACATTCCCTGCTTGTTCAAGTGGACTAACTTTTATCAGACTTCAGTAAGTAGCATACTCTAGCAGTTCAGTTTATCCAATAGCATTTCCCACTGACTAATTTACAGTAAGTCATTTTTTTTTAAGTTTGTCCATTACCACAGTCATCTCTCGTGGTTTTTGATATCCTTTCACCACTTGCTAGCATGTGTGTACCTGCTGTGTTTGTAGACTGCAGAGCTCTTTATAATGATCCACAGTTTGTGTAAACACAAGACATGAATTTATCTTGATCTACTTTCATTACTAGTGTGTGAAATCCAGCAAATTTGAAGAGATAAACTTCTGGAGATGCTGGTGAAAAGTTTAGCATTACTTCAACACCTTTGGACCTGACAGCATTTCAGGTTCTGCTCGGTAAAGATGTATGATGACTTCAAAGAGATGTTATTTATTTCAGATTTTCCACAACTAATTGGTCCACAGGAAACCCTTGACAATCTGTAAACTTTGATTTAGAAAATCTAGTCTACTGCTGTACTGCATTTGTCATACTAAAGAACAACATGACAAGCTTGCAGTTTGTGGACAAAGTCCAGGTGCTTTAGTAGGATGTATTGATTTAAATGTTTTGGACATTAGCTTTGATTTATGGCTCTTGTTCAATCATTTTTAAACATTTTGATTGGTCAATCATTGCATTTGTTTAATAGTTGTAAATAGGACAAATCCAATAAAGGATCCAAACCCCTAAAACCAGTTTACCGAGGTAGTTTTTATTGTTGCAGGCCAAAATTGACTTTGTTTCCAATAAATGTTTACTGTTGAGGTTTTTTGTCCCTCACCCAAGCAGTTATATTGCTAATGTACAGTGAAACAATAACAAAGTCCAGTTGTTTTTGACTGAAATCCAGATTTTGTTCTTAATAAATTTGAAATGAAATCATGCTGTTGAATTGTTGAGACCAGGAAGGACTCAAATTCAAATTGAAAATAAAAAATGACAGTCCATGTATTGTCATGCCCGTAATTCAACTGAATGATAATTGTACATGGTCTATGTGTTATAACAGTTTGATTAGGAGCCTTATCACAACATCTAAGACAGACATCTGATCACTGTGTCATGGCCTTGTGTTCTGAAATCCTTAAAAGAACCTTGTTTCATTTAATAAGTCTGGGATAAAAAGATCTTGTTTGGGGATTTTTACCTCCTATACACAGGAGAAATAGTTTATTATAACTGCTTCATGGGTCAAATGGTGGAAGCAATGCTGAATTCTAATAAATCTGTGTCAGTGCAACTTAAGACCAGAGAAATAAATGAAAGTGGAATGTAAACTATAGTCATATTTGTTCTGGCCAGCCGGGAAACCAAATGTTTTTCTGCACTCACCTTGTCACAGCCAGATAGAAAACAAGTGTTTTACCTGACCCTCTTGTACTAATGTGTGAGTTTACGATCAAGTGAGGAGCACACAGCAAGCTGAGCCAGTGACTGCTGACAGACTTTCCCACTAATTGTTGACTTTGTAAACAGTGCTATTTTAAAGCCCCAATTCAGAGTCATAACCCAGTATAATTGAGGTTGATATAAAGAGTACAAGTTGTTCCTTTGGTGCAGAAAAAAATCTTTCTTGCATTCATAAATATGAGTGAAAAAAAGTACTGTGGCGTATCAAGCAATGTTATGCTGACAGATCCTCAATTACTCAAAAGGCTTTCCTTTGCAAGTGCATAAGAACAGTTAGTTTATGCTTAGGAGGTATCTATTCATAATCCAGGACTGTTTTCTTTTTTCTTACATGAAAATAACACATTTTCATGTTAACGTAATTGTTTAAAATTTGAAACGTACTGTATGTTTAGGTATTATCAGTTATTTGAATAATTTATTTTACAGAATTATGTTGATTTTTCTGGCTTCCCAGGTCATAATTTTCAAAAAATTCTGTGTTTAAGTTGCAGTATAAATAATGCATGACTGTGATTGGAAACAAGCTTGGCTGAACTATAAAGCTAAAGTGGTAAACATGATAAAACAGCTTGAAATTCACATTTTGAACATGAGGAAAACTCATAAGCATAACCTAGATTATCTTTTGATGTTTTCTGGACCTCCAAGGTGCAAGCCAGGCAGTTTTGCTCCCTAAATATTAAAAAATAAATAAATAAAAAATCCTTGGAGCAAAAAAAAAAGAAGGAATATCAGCCTAGTATGTTTGGCTTTTTTTTTTTCTTTTTCTTTTTTTCAGGACTTATATGTGTCAGTTATTTAAGCACAGTGCGCAATGAATGTTCCAACTCGTTTTAAATCTGCTGATGTGGCATTTCACTGAAAAAAAGGTGCAGTTGTGTTTTAACTTAATCATATGCTCAGATTTGGTCGAAAACAGGGGCAAAGCAAATGCTACTGTCATTTAAGTTCTTATCAGCACCATCCAGGCACGGTGTTCTTGAGTCCTGTGGTTAGTGTTATCTCTTCAATCAGCTGAGCTCATAAAGCACTCAGCTCAGCATACATTGTACTTTTCCTCCTCATTGGTGTTGCGAAAGTTGCCCTGCTGCCAAAAGTCACACACAAACAAAAGGTGCACCTGGACAGCTTTGGCATTATTTACTCTGGGTAAGAAGTTAAGGTTTTTTTCTTTTAATCAAATCCAGGTCACACCTGTGCTGGATGCCTGAGGGGCTCCATTGTTGGGTGGTACACATTTGAAACTGAAGGTGCTCTAACCCCTAACCCCGCCCCACCCTCCTGCTATTTGTTTTTGCTCTTACGCCAGTGATACAATGATGTCAGCATTCATGCCCTCTTCAATTTCACAGCCAGTGGAGTTGATTTTTGTACTATTCATTCTCTATAGTTTGAATTTCATGATGGAATTAAGTCATCCAAGTGCATCGTGGGTGGTTCTGAGAACAGTATCTGCAACCTTAGTCATATTGTTGCCATTGTGTGAACATGTTTTTGAGGTGATATGTGAATAAACAGTCACATAATAAATTAATGTGTGGTGGTTGGTGGTATTCTCCCTCATGCATTTATTTATGCAGAAGAAATGTTGCACGTGCTAGTCAAACCACAGCTGCCAAGTAAGTCGTAAAGGTGAAATTCTTTATTTATGATCAATCAGGGTTACCTGTAGGTCTGAAAATACTGTTATAGATGTAATGAGAATGACAAAATGCTCACATTTCTTGTGTACATGTACAAATGTACATTTATTGCAGTATTATAATTTTTAGTTTTAAATGTAGTTAGTTGATACTTCCTATTGTGTGACATACTATATTCTAAATGATTTAAACATGTAATTGTATGACCTTTTTTGAGAGATTACATAAAATATTTATATTTCCATATATTTGTCATTTCACAGGACCATTTAAATTGAACTAGAAAGGGCACATTGGAACAAAATAAATGAATCTTTACCTCCACAAACTAAATAAAGCAAAAGCCATTATATCTTCAGTGCGCTTTATCTGAGTTGATTTTTACCTGGTAATGAGCTTCTAATTACCCTTGAACACTTTGTCTGTTCATAAAATAGATGTTCTCCAACGGATTATTATTAAAAACCTGGGTGAAAAAACATCTTAGCATTTTTCTTATACAAAGCAAGTTCTTGTCTTTTGTCCACAGACCCAGCAAGTTCTGTATTGATAAGTTGTGTTCATGTATAGAAGATACTGTGGTCAGCCATGCAGTTCAAAGATCACATTAAGAAGCATAGAAATGACTGAATTTCCCAGCCATATACCATTACAGTGAGAGTGTGTGTCCCGGTCAGTCGGCCCTTTGTCCTTGTCATGGCCAGTAAAATAACAATAGCATGTTGGTTTCAAAGCACTTGACCAAAGGTGGAGGTCCCTTAGAAAACAGTCATGCAGAGCTATCATGTGACCTCCCCTTGAAAGCCCCACAAAGACTTTCAAAGGGTTGAGGGTTGGGGTATCTGACCCCCCTAAGTTTGGACTCATTCATAGGATAGACAAAGAAGTCCCTTTGTAAAATGAATTTAGATATGCTTGGTATTTTGTTAAGGGTCCTTCATTTTGTGGGTTGACACAATATATTTTTACACACCATTATACTCTAATAATGCATTAAATGGCAGGTGAATAGCTAATGTGATTAATTTCTGGACATGTGTTTAATCTATAGAGGAGAGATCAAGTTTGGGTATGTTGCCAAAATACAAATGGCATGATGTTTTTCCTGCTAACATGGCTGGAAGAACCCATCCTAAACAGTTTCCTGTAGTCTGCCTAATGAACAGCTGCAAGGGCTTGACCATCTTCTCAAATATGTGCTGGAAGATTTTTAGAGGAGATGAAACGGGATACACTTAATCTAATTTCTCAAGTCTCTGGGTTTTCTTCATCTGCTTTGTGCATTCTCTAGAAAGACTCAAGGTTGTAGACTCACACTGCTGTAATAAATGTAGAATGACAATGTGGAGGAGTTTTTGGTAAACACGTTTACGGTCTTGGCTTGAATAACAATGCATGTTTCTATACAGATTCAGTGAAAGTTCACCCAGAAATAACAATTCTGCCATACTCAAGATGTTTAAAAAATGTTCCCAAAACAACATTGGACCCCATTGACTTTCCTTGTATTGAGGCTTTTTTTTTTCTCGAAATATCTTCTTTTGTGTTCCACAGAAGAAAGTAAGTCATACAGGTTTGGACCAACATGAGGGTGAGTAAACCATAATTTTTGGGTGAACCTTCCTTTAACATAATTTCTCTGGTTCTGCTTCACTGGTTTAAATGAATTGCGGCATCTTGCTGTTTTACTGTGATATCTAACATATAACAGCTTGATCTGATACTTGCGCCATAAATCAGAAGACTCCTTAAGCATTTAGAAGCATTATGGGAGGCTCATGCCATAATCAAAAGTTATTTCCATCATTTCCAATGCATTCCTTTTCACGTTCTCTCCTTGCACCTGTTTATCAGCCGCAGCGATGGAATTCTGTCTAGTCCACTTTCCGACATCGTGATGTTGTTATTCCTGATACTCCCATCCACAGACATCATTTTTCAGCATGACACATGACATGTGCTCTCTTACTTGTAAGGAACCATTTAACCTCTTTGCGCTGAAGGGTTCTTGGCTCTTCTTTCTAAGGAATGTACACCTGCTCCATCAAGGCCTTCTTTTTCCTTTCCGGAGCTTTATAACCTATGCTGTAGAGTGCTCACATGAAGAATGAGCTCAACATAAGCTGGACATTGTTTCAGCAGCTGAAGATGTCTAAGCAATAAACACGTAATAGATGATGTGTGGAATTACTTGGGTGAGAATACTTGGCCTGTAGCAATCAATTATTTCATCTTGAGTACTTTAAGAGTTCAAGCACATCCCAGTGACTGCAGACGTGTGGCCGGGGTTTTGCATGGACCTCTGTTGTTGGTAATGGCTGCCCATCCAACTGGGAAATGCAATTATACTCGAGAAGGCTCAAAAGCTCACAAAGCACATTCTTTGGAATCCTCTTTGTTTTATCAATACATAGTGGCCTGCTTGAATGTGTATTATTCCACCTGAGCAAATACTGCACACCATTTCACCCACAAAGCCCTCTCATTCTCTCTCTCTCTCTCTCTCTCTCTCTCTTTCTCTCTCTCCTTCTCTAACCATATGCTAATGTTATTAAATCTATGCCTTTTTTGACAAGCTCAAGGAATGCCATCTTTGCAGAGTTTTTTCCTTAAGAGGTATTAGGAACAGTGTGTGACAGCCTCCCAATGAATTATTGGCATAGTACGTATGCACACCAATGAATTTGGTTTATTGTAACACTTGCTGTTTCAAAACACTTGACGTGCCAAATTCTTCCCATATTTTCATTTTGTTGTACTATATAATAGCAGGTGCACAGATGGATTGCCATCTTGGCTTGAACAAAAGTTGTTTCACCTGCCAGAAAACTGAAGGGTATTAAATTCAAACATTTAACCTAATACTCGCTGTGGAACATGGAATTTGGATACATTGAAATGCATCAGCCAGATCATCACATATATAAGTAAGTTATAATATAGCCATGAAGTAATCATATAAAAATGCTTACATATTCTTCTATGCTTATGTAAATGATGTATTATCTAGAATACCTGCAGTAATAAGTAATGCAACCAGAAGACCATGAGTAATGTTTTGTAAATGTGCATCGATGATGTTGTGGGGAATTGTTTTGTCGAGCCACAGTGGTGATTGGAACTGATATAGTAGCCGAAAGAATGACATAAAAAAACATGAGGGGAGTAAATGATTTTAAGTGGACTATTACTTTAATTACATTTACTTACTGTAATTTTTTTTTCCTCTAGTAATATTTTTGAGGTTCATCAGCCATTCACAAAACCTACGGTGTTACGTAAGTTTCTCTTAGCTCCTATATCCCCTAGAGTGAAAATGTCATCACTGCCCTCTTGAATTTCACCTATCAACTTCCTACTTCCAACCGCCATCTGGCAATGTTGATATCACCATGCATTCCATGTCTTTGCTCTCTGACAAACCCAAATCTGTTCATCTTCTTCAGACAGCGGAAGACCTGTAATCTTTTGCAGGAGACTGACAGGCGTGCTAAAGTAAACATATTCTGACCGCCGTCACTCTGTGGTGCTCATTCAGCAGGGATGACACTGCTGTGTGCATAAGATACTAGATTCCCATTCCCCCCCCCCCCCCCCTTATACTCAGTCAGAATACTTTTTGTAGTTTGCAGCGGTTTTACTTTATTCAGCATTTCTTATTGAAAACAATAAGGAAAAACACCAGGATCGAAAGTGATATTAGACTGATTTGATTAAATAGGTACAGATTTGTAGAATCAACATATTTACTGCTCAGTATTTTGTCCAGTAGTGTTGAATATGTTTTGCCACTGAAGTATTTGACAAAGGTTCAGAAAGTGCAGAGAAAACACTGAATCCTCCTCCCTATAATGCATCAGAAAAACTGCTTTTGGGTCTTATGGGCAATCTGGAGGGAGCTTCTTACTAAATTCTCAGGCCAATGCAAACAGTGTAATGTTTGTACACCTATTTCCACTGGGAGTATGAAAAAAGGACTGCAGGACTTTAATCAGAATCTTAAAACAGCTGGGCCTTTGATAAGAGCCCTCCCTGAACATTTATCTTGCTTCTCTAAAGGGTGTAATGCCTTATGTCATCCACTTTGATCCTGCCTTGGAAACATGATGTTGGAGTGCTGCTGTAGATAACAGTGGTCAGCTTGTGTTTGCATCTTTTTGGTCATTTTCTTGGATATAGCATGCCATTCATTTTACAGCTTCTTGTCATAATCGTCTTGACCCCCCTGGTTAAAGAGGTACAGGGATACGGTAGAGTCCTGCAAAGTGGTGGGGCAATAATATTTGTCTTGGAGAAGCTTCCAGCGATGAAGCCAACAACAGCAAAAGGTCTCTTGACAGGTGTCATGGATGAGAGTTCTTAGAATAACACAGTTGCAAAGTTTGCACCAGCGTAGGAGGAGAGAAACTTGAGAGTTTACCATGCAAAACAGCTCAAATCCTGCTTACTTGGACATAAGTTACAATTCAAGTGTAATTTGAGGATAATTTGACATGTGTCTCAAGTATTTAATACTGAAAAACCTTTTTACTCACTATTAGCTAAATTAGACATCAGAGGTATACATGATTTTGCTTCCGTAATTTGTACAGCAATCTATTCTATTCTACTCTACTGTTATGTTATATTATATTACATTATGTTAAGCTTAAAAGGTGAAGACAGTGAATGTCTGTTTGCATTTTGTTAGACAGGACATGATTAGCTGTGACTTCCTGTTTAGCACATGATCAGCTCAAGAGAGATTGTAATATTTACATTGGAGCAGTGCATGATCCTTGGGAAGGAAACTCACACAAGGGCGCTACGGAGCATGTTTTCTTTGCCTTGTCGTATACAGCTGCTACTTCTTCAGATTGACTCCAGTGCAACATCAGGGCAGACTTAACCAAAAAAAAAAAAAAAGATTGCAAAGGGCAATTCATGGTAATGGGTTGTAAAATAGCTTTCAGATTACAGTCGTTCCAGGGTTACAGTTTTTCAGTCCTCAGAGGTTGCAGGTGTGATTTGTTTTACTTTTTTTCTGTGATGCATCAAATTTTGGGAATCTGTTTTGGTTTTCTCAAACAGTGTGTTGTAGAAAAGGGGAAAATGGTGTGTGTGTGTGTGTGTGTGTGTGTGTGTGTGTGTGTGTGTGTGTGTGTGTGTGTGTGTGTGTGTGTGTGTGTGTGTGTGTGTGTGTGTGTGTGTGTGTGTGTGTGTGTGTGTGTGTGTGTGTGTGTGTGTCTTTTTTAGTTACATATCATACATATAATTGCTATGGGATATTGTTACTCATTTGTGTTCCAGGATTGTGTTCTGGCATTTAAATTTCAGTCTCTGAATAAATTTGAAGCCGACAACTAAATAACCGGAGGCTAAACGTTATGTCTTAAGTGGAACCAGAAAGCCCATCACTTTATTTTGAGTACAGTCAGCTGCAGCCATCAGCCCAGTGTGCTTTGATGCATTTAGCTGCCATTATGAAAGAGATGAATACGTTGAACAATGATATTAGCACATTTTGTACTTAATATACAAAGGAAAACTTGTTTGGCAGCACCACATCACAGAAGAGCAAAAATAGGACATAACAATTGAAAACTAATATAATTTGACATCACACCTGCTCATTCAAAAGCCGTTTTCAGTGAATGTGATCATGCATCACCTAATCATTCTAATTTCACTGAAACATAATGTATACATCTTTTCTAGATGTGACAAACAAAAACTAATGGAGGTTGTTTATGATACCAATCAACAGGAAAACACTTCAGTATTCTTAGACACACTCAAGAATGTTCCTGTGCCGTATTAGTAGAGAGGAAATTTCAATTTACAATAACAATTTACATTTGTATGGTAATTTACAGTCACCATGCAATATACAAAACTGTTACTTTATCATTTAATTTTTACTCAAAATGTGGACAAAATGTCTAACATACAGCAAATAATTAAAAAAAATCTAGTCTAGTGGATTGTATATTTATTGTGTATCCTTTCAACAAATCAGTGTGAATTAAAATGATATTGTAAATCTTCTAAAGAAATATGCAATTGTAAATTACTTGGAATAGCGTATCACATACATGTGCATTATAAAGTTATTGGTCTTAATACAGTTAAGTCCGATATTACTTTGTAAATCATCAGTTTAGACTCAGTAGTCTGTCCTTTTCAGTGGGTGGTGGTGGTAAAGCTCAGATGTGGTTGTGGTTGTGGCTGAGGTTTATCCTGATTTACCCATTAGTCACAGCACTAATAAAGTTATTCATGTCTTCAACACAATTCTTACAAACTCATATTCTGTCATATGGCTTATTGTCATCATTGTGTCTTATATATTCATGTGAAAGTGATTTTCACTCTAAGGAGGAAGCCAAGTTGAATGAAGTAATGGATTCGGTCTTAAATATAGGGCAAACTTGTCTTCCTTCTTGGGCCTATCATGATTTTCAAAGGTCTAATCATAACCTTGTTTCTCTACTGTTTATTTTTGTCTTCCTAACCTTTAATTACCAAGCTAAGAATCAATCTTTAACAGGTCTTTCATTTGTTAAATTGTTTTTGACCACTGAAATTATTATCTGTATTTAGCCTCCAATAAAATGTTACCACATTTGCAAGCTCTTATGCAGACAAATAAGATTTTTTTTCTCTCCTTTTTTTCTTTTCTTTAAGACACTTGCAGATGGTTTAGGATTTAGATTGTTGCAGTATAGTAAATAATTAATCAAATTAAAATTTTCAAATTAAAATAATTAGCTTATAAGAGTGCTCATGCCAGTTTAATACACAAGCATAATACAACCAAGAACTATGCACTTTACCTTTATCCTTGCAATCCCTTTTTAGGTTCCCAAATATAAGTTTATTTTTCTAAATTTCTAAATTTTATTTAATTTTATCTTTTTTTTTTTCTTAATCACTTAGAAAAACAAAACAATTATTAAGTGTGTAATTTGTAGGAATTTACATTTATATCAAATTTCCATATCTGTGGGATAGTCTGTTAATTACATGTTATCTATGCAACTTTGTAACTTTGTCTTAAAGAAAACATCATTTTCAGTGTTAACTCTTAAGTTTTATGTAAGACAACTACTAAATACATACCATCCTCAAACACATTTTTTCAAAGCATGAATTTGAACCAAGTGTTTATGTGCAGATTGTACCACACAAGTAGATATGGGAATTAGTCATCAAGAGTCCTGCCAGCCTCACACTGTTATGCCACTTGCTCTGTCACACCAAGTAAATATAAATAGCACCACTAACCACATGCAGTCCAGTGAAAGTAACCCTATGCTTAACTGAATGCATTTGAATTTTGTGGAAAACTGTAAAGGTGTTTACAGATGTGTGGCAATCACACTTAAGAGAATCTCCTTTTAGAGTGTGATAAAAAAAAAAATCATGCATTAAATAAACGTTTCTTTTTCAAGTACTAGCAACCATAACTGTTGGTATAGTCTGTTTGGAAGAGTTGTTTCAGGGTGATTTAGTGTGTCTTGATTTAAGAGTTCCTTAATGGGTGCCGATTAATTCATCTAAAGCAGACATTTAGGCTTTAGGAAAAGAAATCTGTCTAATGAAGACAGAAGCCTATTC
This sequence comes from Acrossocheilus fasciatus, assembly GCA_036784905.1. NCBI lineage: Eukaryota > Metazoa > Chordata > Actinopteri > Cypriniformes > Cyprinidae > Acrossocheilus > Acrossocheilus fasciatus. The sequence continues at coordinate 15,486,964 of CM071942.1, forward strand.
TGACTAAAATAAAATTCTGTATACAAAATTTGTGACAGTTTGACAAGGTGGAGCTCTATAGAAAATAAGGGAGCCTGTAGCAGTGAAAACATCCCTGAGGTAACTTTATTTTAGACCTAGTACACTGTTAGACCGTTTTTTACTGTATATCACCCAGTATAATACTGCAGATTCCCATTACAGTAAATAACTGTAATACCCTTTGTATCATGGGAATTTTCTGTGACGTCAAACCCCACACACAGAGACTTACTGTATTTTTTAAAATTGCTGTATACTACTGTATTTCCCGTAACGGCCTCTTTGGCGCCATTCTATTGAGGTTGTTTTATTTTCCTCATTTCTTACATTTGAATTGACACGATTTGCACAACACTGTTTCTACAATGCCGCAACAGCTTGGGACTTACTACACTGGATGTGTTACATCGCTTGTAATGATTGGAAAATCCCTTTGTCCTTCATGTCCGAAACAGCGCGAGCGCTTGGAGTACATCTGTAGGCTATACGTCAGAAATATACCGGGGCATCAAGAAAGACATGAGCAGGCCAGCCACCCTGAGACTGATAATTCATGGTAAGAGAACAACTATGGTTTTGAGAGGTTTTGCGTATTTTATATGGGGTTTACCTTTTAAAAGTGTGTCATTTCTACTTCTTGTTTTTCAGAGAAGACATTTCTGTCACTAATAAAGTGGATGTGAGCAAAGGTGGTGGCCACGTTTTGGAGCAGCGCTTGCAGATGGCTATGTATTTTTGTGGGGATAAATCCAGAGGATACTACATAAAGCGCTGCAAAATGTCCTAAGACAGGAGAAATGGTGAAGATGCACTGTTACGGCATTGGAAGACTGTATTTTTAACTGTTATACATACAATGTTTTGTAATTATTGTGTATGTTTTAGTTGAATGTACTACCTATGTAGAGTAAAATAAAATGAATTCTATATCAAAATGATAAAATCTAATGAAATCTATATTAAAATGATTGAATTACAGTAGTATACTGATGAATTGGATTATTTTTACAATAATTTACTGTAAAACCGTACAGTTTGCAAATGTAAATCAAATACAGTTTGCTACTGTAAATCTTAATTACAGTAACTTGCCAGTAAGTTAAAGCCTTGTGTAGTTAAAGCCTCGTGCTCAGCACATAGTGTGAAGTTTCCCTTATTTATTATTTTATAAATATCAAATAAATAGGTACTTTTTAGTTTTCATAATTCACAATGTATGTATAGTGCCACAATTAATCAATCAATAATTACACTGAGCAAAATTATAAACGCAACACTTTTGTTTTTGCCCCCATTTTTCATGAGCTGAACTCAAAGATCTAGGACTTTTTCTATGTACGCAAAAAGCCTATTTCAGTGTTCCAGTTCCTGCCAATATCCAGCAACTTCGCACAGCCATTGAAGAGGAGTGGACCATTCCACATTCCACAGGCCACAATCAACAACCTGATCAACTCTATGCAAAGGAGATGTGTAGCACTGCGTGAGGCAAATGATACTGACTGACCCCCCCCCCCCCCCCCCCCAAAAAAAAACAGTAAAATATTTTATGAATATTTTAGAGTGGCCTTTTATTGTGGCCAGCCTAAGGCACACCTGTGCAATAATCATGCTGTCTAATCAGCATCTTGATATGCCACACCTGTGAGGTGGATGGAGTATCTTGGCAAAGGAGAAGTGCTTACTAACACAGATTTAGACAGATTTGTGAACAATATTTGAGAGAAATAGGCCTTTTGTGTACATAGAAAAAGTCTTAGATCTTTGAGTTCAGCTCATGAAAAATGGGGGCAAAAACAAAAGTGTTGCCTTTATAATTTTGTTCAGTGTAAATAAACGTTTTCAATATAAATAAGCACAAGTCAAGCTGCGATACCAAAAAGGACCACAGGGAGATGCCAAAGACCTCTAAACCTGACTGTACTACTATATGATCCATTCAGAATCACTAAATCTCTGACCATAAAACACTCTTGCTTTTAAGCCAAATACATGCTGAAAAGAATAATTTACTGACATCTGGACGTAAGTCACTATTCTCTCCACAATCTCTGATGAGATCAGCCGTGTTTTCTCTGCATTAGCGCTGTTTTGTACTTATTATTTGAATGACTGGATCCTTAGACTTTCCAGGAGTTTACCAGTTTAAAATGATGTGATTGCAAAAACCTGCTTCTTTTTAATTTTAAGTTATTGTTTTCGTTATAATGTGCTGATTCAAATTAGTAATCAATAATTAATTAATTATTCTACTCTGTGCGCCTCCCCTGACATGCTCTCCTACCCCACAAATTTGAAACCCTTGAGACGACTCTGCTTGCATTCATTCACGTGATTTGTCGAGATGAGAGGTGACCCCTTCTAGTAGTGTGATATATATAGTATCATTTCTAATCACCTAAACACTGACACTTTGACTCTGAGTACCGACAACATGTCAGAAGTGAAATGATAAATGAGTGAAATGAAAAAGTGCCGGTATGCTAAAGACTAAAATATAGAAGTGTATACCGGCCCACTTCAAGCACTCTATATATATATATATATATATATATATATATATATATATATATATATACAGTATATAGGTAGGTACTAGACTACAAACAGGAGAGTCTTAAAATGTTAATTAGTTAGACAGTTAGAACCACACTAACAGTTAGATACTGATATAGGATAATAAACAAGAATGTGTTTGATGACTTTTTGATGTTTTAAGGGACATTTTAATAATAGATAAAATCCTTAGCTCTTTTAAGTAGTTTTAACCACAAGTTCAAATGAGTGTTTTACTGTTGTCAGATCCTCATGTCTTATCAAGACTTCTCATCATAATGGGTAATGATGCTTGACATAAGAGGAATATAGTTTTTTCCCCCCCCCCCCCATTTTTTCCCCCCCTAAACCTTAAGATCACAACGATATAAACATTTTTGGGTGAAAATTACACATTATACTCCACCCAGTGCTTTGAAGCCATGCATCATTTGTTCTGCATGCACCAACAAATCTTCTTTCTTTCTTTCTTTCTTTCTTTCTTTCTCTTTCTTTATTTCTTTCTTTCTTTCACACTGTAATGCATCTACTAATATCTTTAGTGCTAAATCTAAATCTCTTACTGCCACTGCTTATGTCAAAAGTTGAGCTAAGATTTTTTTATGAACATTAACTGTGATCAGTTTGTGGTATGTGGTTCTGCTTAATTACATTCAAGCACAGATAATGAAAAATTATTTTAGTGAAGATTTCCATATAGTTTCCCTGTGGCTATAGTCTGCGATTACGGTAATCACACAGGGCTTAAACCGTGCCATAGCTTGTAATAATCTTTGCTTGCAGCTAAATTACTTGACCACTCTGAATGCAGTCCTAGCATTCCCCAAATGAATCCCCCAGGCCCAAATGGGCAGATGAAAAGCATTCCTTAACCTCTAACAGTACAGTAAATATCACAACACCCAACCTCATTTCATCACTATTGTGTAATTTACGGTCAAGAACATCAAAGATGTCTTTAACCACATTGAAGAAAAAAAAAGCCGTGTGTGTGGCTTATTTTCAAACCAGTTTGACCACTGCAGAAATGACTTCACACTGTCAGTAAATGAAGGCAGACAGTTAAATGGTATTTAACTTTTACACTTTAACTAATATTTTCTTCAATTTGTTGGAATGAGCTCTGTTTTTCTCATCAGAATACATAGTTATGAAGGGCTGATGAAATATAAAGTAATGTTTTCTTAGCCATTATATCCTTTTCCTATTCAACTTTTCTATGACTGAATATCTCTTAAAAACAATTAAAATACTCCAGTGGGTTGTTCCGAGCAGCCGTGCAGTATGTTAAAATGTGAGATTTTGTAGAATATGTTAAACCCTTTGCACAGTGCTATAGTGAAAAGCAAAGCATTTTCCAAGAAAAAGAAGAAGGGAAAATAATTGCTTCTCAAGGGTTTTTGACAAGAGGCAGAACGGACAACACCCTACTACCCCTTACTGTTTTTTTTTTTTTTTTTTTTTTGCTTTTTTCTTCCTCTCTCTACTAGGAAAAAAAGCTGCCTGCACCTGTGTGGGCTCTTTTTAACACCTCCCGTGGCATTTTGTAATCGTACTTCCCTCTGATCAAAGTGTCCAAGAACTGTCGTGAGCAGAGATATTAGATCTCACCTAAGATAAAGAAGTGTTTTCTTTTTTTCAGAATAGCTGAGAATAATGAACCGCTGTCATAATAGACAGTTGAAGTGGCCCTGAGAACACTGTGATGATGATGAGCTTCTGCCCTGTCCCTGCGGATAGTTCTGTGTGTCGGACTGTAGGTGTGGCATTGTATGTAAACAGTCAAATGCAGAAAAAAAACATGTAAACGAATCTTCATGTGCATCTAGAACAGAATCTGAGTCTGTAGTCTGCAGGGCAGAAGACTGTCCTATGCGAGGCAGGAATGTTATCACGGTGCATTTGGGACTGGCCCTCCTAATTACAGGAGGGTAAGTTTGGTTAGGCCAGAGGCACTGTGTAATTACTATGATTGCAATGCTTTAGACATAAGTCTATCCTGGCCTGCAGTTCCTTTTGAAGAATGAGGCCCAGAAAAGACACACTGTGTGTTAACTATATTAAACGTGTACCTTGTATTGTTAAAGCGGACATAGGCAGAGCATTTATGAATTTAATGACTGCTGAATAGTGGTTATTGCCAGTTGACCCCATAAGGACAATGTGTATATCAGTGTCTTTTGGAATGCAGAAAATGCGATACCATTTGATTATTGGATTTTACAGTGAGAAATGCTTATTGGATATTAATTTAAAAACTTTTTTAGTGTGCTGTTAAACATCTATGATTAGTCTGTCAAATATGAAATTAGTAGAAGTCATCTGATGATAAGTAAACTATCAATTGCAGCACATCCCCAGCTGCCTCGTTATTACAGGGTGACCATAAATTAGAGGTCTTCACGGGTGATAAACTTAATTGAAAGTAAAGGAGCAGCAGCCAAATCAGTCAGCAGGACCCCGGGATTTTTCCGAACCGATGCGGGGCTGCAGGCTGTGCACACGTCAATGATGTTTATGTTCGGGTCCAGTCGGGTTCGAAAATAAATGCGGACTCGGGTCCAGTTTCATCGGGTCTGTCTCAGGTCGGGTTTATATATATATATATATATATATATATTTTATTTATGCACTTCGGATTCGGGTAAGAAGTGATTCGGGTCGATTCGGGTCGGGTATGAATTTTAGGACCCGAGAAGACCTCTTACCATACATCCTCTTTTACATGTCCTGATTTCAGAATGGTCTGGTCCAGGTTTTATCTGCCACTTAACTGCATGCCTGCATGCCATTGGTCAATTATGTGCAATGCCTGCAAGCTATTGGTCAAACTACTTTTCAGTCATTGCCTTTAGCAAAAATAATGGGAAAACAAAGCCAAAACCCAGACATTTTTGACAATTTAGATAAAATAAGACATATGTCCCCATGAACTGTTATTGCAAGGTTGCAAAGCAGTTTATAATTGCTTTCTCATTATTTCTTTCTAGAGTGTAACCTTATCAGTAACGCTTTACAAAAAGCTCCCAATAGTTAGTTTGTTAATCTATTAACTGACATGAACTAACAATGAACAATTTGTTACATTTATTTAATAATCTTTGTTAACTTTATTAATGTTATTTTTAAATCTATGTTCATTGTTAGTTCATTTAGTTCAGGCCTATGGAATAATGTAATAAAATAGTACATTAAGATTAATAGGCTAAATGCTTTAAATGCTTTTGTTTTAGTTCATGGTTAGTTCATGTTAACCAATGTCATTATCTGATGTTAACAAATGGAACCTTATTGTTAAGTGTATAAGTTTAAATTACATCCAACACCATTCTGTATAAGCTTCATTCTCTCAGTTTAACACATCCTTCTTAAATAACAGGAAGGGAGTGCATTCCAAAATAAAGTTGTTTGCGGCCACCTTTTATGTCCAACCGAAGAATTACGCAAACTTAATTTTTACACCGAGTTCCTGCTACATTCAGGCAGGGGACACATGGCAGCTGTGAATGTGGTTTCAACCCGAGAACATTAAGTTTTAGTAAAGTGACTCATTTATCATTCTACTCCATTCATAGAAATCTTGAGGTCGATTGCGTCAGACTTTCCTCCCAGTTCTTTGATTCAACACTAGTGGAAACCTTGTAATATTGTACCAAGTTAAAATCATAGCAACGGCCCTGCAGATGTCTGAGACAAAAAGATTAGGTTTTAACTCATCATTAAACACGGCTACTGTTTGCATGCCCTTGTTTAACAAAAGTGATTTGTTAAGTAAATGTTCAACAAAGGTCTGGTTACCTAGCTGCAATCCACAGAAATACAGAGCCCAGTATATAGCATCATCCTCTGAAAAAAATCAAAGGGGAGGTTTAATGAAAACAAGCCATACGTCCCGCATACGATCAGATTCATAAAACTTTCCCATCTTGACAAATCCCAGGACTACAGCTGGTCATGTGCACCCTGAACCAGCAAGGACAGCATACGTATAGGTTGTAATCTTGCTGTTAATTTCCTTTACAAGTCTCTGGCTTAACATCTGATTGGTCTAAATGGGGAAAAGGGTGTTTTAAATGCAGGAAACAAAAAGGAATTCCTTGAAAATGATGACTCAAATCTCAAGCCCTGCAGTATTTGCATGAAGAATATATGGAAGAGCGGTTAAGTTTGTTTTCCAATTTTGTGATTGTGAAATACACTTTCTTAATGAAACCATGGAAACGATGCAGTGAATGGATGAGCTTAGGAGTTTGTCAAGATTTGAGGTTTAGCATTTTTGCATGTGTTTGGTCAACTCTGGTTCACCTCTGTTTTGCTTCACTTCATGCGCTTGTGCAGGTGGTGTGCTTCAGTAATAAAGACAAGCTTTACAAACAATATTTCTCTAGGTTCACACAAGGAAGCCTGATTTTCAATGCCTTCTTAAATAAAAGGTGTGTTATGTTAAACATTTGTAAGCCCATCGAATGATATGACAAATAAATCTGAAGTTCTTCACACTCAAAAAAACAAAGAGCAGAACACTGTGAAAATCTAACTAGTCCATGACCTGTGATATTTTTTTCCTCTCTTCTGTGTTTTGTACTACCCCACAATGTGTAAGAAACATAAAATGTTATGACTTAAGAAAAGGAAAGCGTCTGATAAAATTGATGAGCACTTAATCCATAAATGTCAGTCTTTGGAAAGGTTTCTCACAGGTTCACATATATGAAACTCTAAGTCCCCAAGGGCAGTGCTGCTTTGCACATGTTTCAGATAAACTTAAATTTTCCCAAAAGTAACATGGAAGCCAAAAGAATGTGGAAAATGGCTGTAGTGGTAGCAGCACTGCTGGGGAAAGCTGTCTACATGGAGTCACAATGGTGTAGGAAATCTCAAAAGAGACCTAAACTCAACTGATTTGTGTGCTGCCACTTTTGCTGACCCCAGGTGCTAGTTTTTTGAAGCTGTAATTCTCAACACAACTTAGCTGTGCCCATAATTTAAGACACTTTTCCCTAGACGGTAGATACACTGACTCTCCTCATCAATATAGACCTCTGAACTTAGCATTCAAATGGATTTTACTCAATTTGGAACATTTTCCACCTGTTGCACAGGCATTTGGTTTTTGAAAGCTGTGCCTCTTGCAATTTATGCATGGATTCCTTCTTTAAAAATGCATGAGCGTGCATATTTTTTCAGATTGTTTAATCACTGAATCAAAGTGAAACTTATTTTTCATCTTGATTGTATCATACAGCTTTAAAGAGCCCCTCAATAATCAATAATTTATTTGTTGCTTGGAAAATAGCTAATTAATTTTTAATGGCCAGTGACTAAGAAAAGATGTTTTTTGCCTCCATCATTGTGTAGTTACAGCATTTACCAGCAGGGGCTGTCTTAACCATGCTGTTAACCCGCCAAATCTTGACCCCTTGGTTAAAGCCACCTATATTTGGTGGTTTGGTCTCTACTTTTTAGCTTTCTGCCCAACTGATTGCTCACTTGGCTTCCTCCACCCTTGGCAGCGTCCACAGTTGTCAAGAGTCCTCAGAGTGGAACACCAGCTCTTTTCAGGGTGTTTTGTAGATGGCCAGAGGACACCTGCTCAGGCTCTGTTTATTTTCTTGCACAAACACCCAAGCAATGTGTTTATGATTGGAAAAGCCGAGCACATGAGTAAACATTTGCTTAAATCCCATCTCCCCTTCAACCCCCGTGTAAACAACCTTATTTTGTCCGTTCCTCCTTTTTTCTTTTTTGGGATTTTTTGATGTACATTCTTTTCTTCTCACAACCACATAACTCGACACAATCCTATTTCTGTATTTCCCAAAAAGTCCTGTCACAGTTCCACCACCTGCTTTGAATTTACTGTCCCACGGTAACAAGTTTTGATTACTTTCTTTTCTTTCCTTCTCTCAGTTTCTTCTTGCGAATATATATCAAACTATTTTTAAAACTCAGAAATTCTCAAAGTAAATCCAGATTTGAATGTCCAGCTGCCAAAATGAGCAACCAGTCTTTTGGTATGGTTAAGTTGTACATTTTTGTTCCTCGTGCCAGGACATCTGTCTTCTGACACACCCTGTCATTATAAGGAAAAGGAAGCAGCATCTTTTGATTATTTTCATTCGTATGGCATACATTTTTACAGAAACTCTTTAAGTCTGTCAGAGATATTAAAAAAGATGTTGAACACTGTCAAATTCATTCAGTCATTTGTTGTAGCCACTCTGTGGTTGTGTCCTGTATTAAGACTTTTAAACCATTTTAAATGCACACTGATTGTCAGCTATAGGCTTACCAGGTTTGAAATGGTTAGGAAAAAAACTCTAAAAACCCCTAAACACTTCAGTTGTTCAAGAAACACTATTAAACACATTAAACATTTATACTTCTTCTGTGGTCCAAGGTTTCATGCGTATGCTGGCCAAATTTAAATCACATGTACAGAATTACAGCCTTCTGTCCATGCAGGCTAAGAAAATTCCTCAGGAAACGTGTGTTTTTATATATATACCTGGATGACCCTTTTATATATATATTATATTATATAATTTGTTTTATAATATATTTATTTTAATATTCACCAAAATGTATATATAAAACATATACATGTAAGGGATAATCAACGGTTTGCCATGCATTTAAAAAATGTTAAATGCACGACGTAGAGGCCAAGAACCACCCGACGCGAAATGGAGTGCCTACAACCCCCTTAGCTTTTAGAAATTCACTGTAAACCACAGCTTCACGGGGCTTATTGCTTTTATAAAATGGTTATTCTATATACATAGTAAGGTTTCACAAAATAAAACAGAGCAAATAAAGTGTAATGATTTTAATAAAAACATTATTCTTCTGCCAAACAATAGCTGTGTCTCATTTAGAAGGCTGCACCCTCTGGAGGGCGAATCCTCTGGAGGTTGCATCCTCTGTAGGATGCGTATACGAAGTGTCCTCAACCTAGAATTAAACAAGACAGTCTTTGTAGGACGCGCGGAAAAGGAAACAGGAAGTATCACGTTGCTATGCCAACACATATACATCATCATTGCGCTCTCACAGTACTTAAATGAAGGAAAATTATTTCTAAATTTGTAAAGTAATTTGAAAAAAAAAATGCTTTTACTTGTTTTATTTTGTTCAATATTTCAAATATGAAATTTTAATCGTAAGCTTAGTGAACAGTTTGGGAAAATTTGATGTTTCCCGATTCAAAGAGATAGGAGCTGCACTTGCATCCCGGAGAGGTGTTTCAAAGATGGCCACCAAGTGACATGACTTGTCTTAAAGAGATTTTGGTACATCTGCCGACGCCGGCATTTTTCAAATTATCGACGGTTATTTACGGGCGATGCTAAGAATTGTGGGTTACACCCTTCGAATGAGACCCCCGGAGGAAGCAGCCTTCTAAATGAGACACAGCTCATGTAGTTCCTCAGAAACGGTTGTCGTTCCAACCATAGACATGTATAGACACCCCATTCGACCACTCCAAGCACGTAGACGCGTCCGCCATCTTGGAACGGATAACTTGACGTCATTCACCATACTGTAAGTTCGCACAGATCCGTTGAGCCTTTCTGTGCAGGATTGTGGCATCTTTCAAATATTCAGTGATTATTATGGTGAATGACATCAAGTTGACCTCTACAATATGGCAGACGGCTTACGTATAGCGGCCCATAGAAACAGTCGTTAATGAGGCATCTATGTATATATATCTATGGTTCCAACAAAGTGGTTGCCGAGCAACACACAAATGTAAACAAAGGTGTATGTTCAGTAATTTACAATAGCTTCAAACTTGGCTCAACCAATCAGAATCAAGGACTGGACCTATCCGTTTTATAAATATATACACACACACACACACACACCTTTGTGCATATTCTCAGCCCTAGGATAATGGTAAGTGGGTGGTTATGTGAGTTCAGAGGTGGTGTAATATCTATGTTCTGACAGAATAGAAAAAAATGTGTATCGCGTTGCCCATTTAGAGGATTTTTGTTTAAAATCCTGTGACCCTGTAGAGCACTTCCAGACCCTCTTAGTTTTCTAAAGGCCAAATGCGATTCTGGCTGATCCCAACAGAAGCAGAACACCTCAGCACATCTGGACTCACCACTGCATCTATTACACAAGCCCCACTATGTGAAGTCACGTCCAAGTCAAATAAGCAACCCCCCCCCCCCCCCCCCCCCAAAAGAACACCTAAAGAGGGACAAGGGTAAGGCTGCCAAAAAAAAAAAGGACTCCGACCTCAAGCATTCCTCTCATCCAGGTCATGTTTTCATTACCCCGACAAATTTACACAGTTGTTAGTGATGGCCTGGGATTCCTCCTAAAGCACAGCCCACCAATAATAAACAGAGGCCAGCTGACACCCTCAGACACCTGCAAGCCTCCCTGACAGTGCAGGATTGTTCCCAGGCGGAGAGCACCAAGAGGCCCTGCTTTCCTCTCAAAGTGTTATCCATTCGAGAGGGTGCCACCATACCACCCTGACACACACATCCAAACCTTGAAAGAAATGCGTCATTGGTAAATCCTACCGGAGGAAACATCCTCATTAACCAGCCAGACAAAAGTTGAGTGTGTTCTCTTCATTCAGTGCCACAGTGCTCAAGAGTGGGTTCGTGAGTGTAACTTGCTTTCTTGAGTCATCAATCCTGTCAAAACTGATGCAGCACACGTTTTTTAGATGTATTGCAAAATTGCTAATTTTGAGTTAGACTACTAAATTAATACATAGAGATGCACCAACTTTATAAAAATTCTGGCCGATTTGTAAAGATGATTATTTATTTTTATTTTTTAAGAAATTAATACTTTTATACAGCTAGGTTGATCAAAAGCCTAAAAAAGATATATAAGAAATATTAAGCAGCACAGCTCTTTTCAACGTTGATGAATTTTGCTTGAGCACCAAATGAAATGATTTCTGAAGGATCATGTGCCACTGACGACTGGAGTAATGGCTGCAGAAAATTAAGCATGTCCATCATGGGAATGAATTATTATATTAAAATTAAAATAAAAAGTTATTTTAAACTGTAATAATATTTCACAATATTATTGTTTTTACTGTATTTTTGATCAAATAAATGCAACCTTTGTGACACATAAGAGATTACTTTCAAAAACCTCTTACTGATCCCAAACATTTGGGTATTGTTTACTATTTTGTCTAAATAAATAAAAAAATAAAAAAAGTGAAAGCTAAAATAAATTGTTTAGTAAAATTAAAAAAATAAAATAAATCTCATATCAAAAATAGGCATGATACCAAAACATTGTGTATCCCTTGTGTCATTGTGTAGACCAGATTGTAGTTTTGTGTAGTTTTGGCGATTTAGACTTTTACAAATTGTTTACTGTCAGTACAGTTCATTCATTACTGACATAGTCTGTAAGTAATGTTTTCTCGTAAGAGGCTGTTTCTTTATCAGATACAGTAAAAGAGGAAACTTCTTGAAGGTACAACACCTGTTCTGTTGGACTACGGGAAACTGATGGAAACAGTCAGTTCCACAGATCTGTTTTTATCACTTGGCCTGTGGACTTATGAGGGCGAGAGGAAACCTTTCTGCCATTGTATGACTGTGGGCTAGAGGGTTTTGGTTCCTCTTCTGCAATCGAAAGACGATCTCCAATCCTTGCTCTGCCCACTGTAATTCCTCACCTTTGCCTGATGATTTCTTTTCAAGACTGACGGGGGAGCGCAAAAGCCACAGATAAGGTAGCTGGATCAGCCCCTGGCCAGCTGTGAACCCGATAGCATCTGTTTAAAGCATCTAAAGGAGGACCGTTCCTTTTCAAGTCTGCAGTGCTAGTTATCTCACTTTTATCCTGCACATGTAAGGGAAATCCACAGATGGCCATGCAGGGATCTGATAGAAATACAAATGTGATATCATTGACTATGCTATCAAAAAGGATGATTTCACAAAAGAAGCTTGACTCTGTCTCTCGCTGTCTCTTAGAGGTAAACAGACAGACAAGCCAAAACAAAGATCCTCTTCACAGCAGATGTGGTTGGAAGTTATTCTTTCATCATTAGCATCCAGACAAAACAACTGCTGACTGAACTCCGAAATGTGCAGAGTTCCTGTCTTCCATTCTAAAAAAGACTTTTTTTGAAATCTGATTCATAGTATGGACTGTTACACAATTTTATTAAAGGTGCATTTGTAACAGAATCTTCCCTACTGCAATGATATATATCTCTCCTTTGTCTAGTTTGTCAGTATAGTATACTGCACTCCAGATTATTTATACAGTATGTCCTCCTGTTTTTCTTGCAGTCCATCATTTTCATAAGGGACCGAAATTCTCACGGACAGGAAATATCTGGGTATATAGACTACTCCCACCGACTAAAATCTGAAGACTTTGAACCATATTTCAGCGGAAAGAAAAGGCTCATGCCAAAACCAACTGACTTAAGGTAAGCCTACTTATATTATGACCCATCCATGATGATTTCCGGTTACTATTGTTTTAGTAGATGTGCTACTGAACATCTCAAGGGTTAGATGTTCTCAGATTAATGTGCATGCATCCTTCTGATCCCTGAAGCATTTGTCTTTCTAAAAAGGATATCCTCTCCAAAATATCAATAATACAGTGAAAGCAAAACAGACTTCCTGTTCATAATGGAGGAAGAGGAGGCATCTTTTTGCCCTAGACAGTGCATTAAAGGGGAGTGTGTATGTTATGAATGATGCCTGTTTGATCCTCTAATATTAATATTAGTCAAATAATGGTCCTCTGTAAACCAAGTTATGGAAGTCATAGCCATCCAAAAGGAAAGTATCACTGATCTTCATAGAGATTTCCTTTAAGAGCAGTTTGTTTGAGATTGATTTGAGATTAAAGGGGTCATATGATGCTTTTTAAAAGATCATAATTTTGTGCATTTGGTGTAACAGAATATGTTGACATGCTTTAATGTTCAAAAAAACACCTTATTTTTCAAATACTGTACATTATTGTAGTTCTATGCCCCGCCTCTCTTAAATGCGTCATTTTCTACAAAGCCCCTCCTTCCGACAAGTGCAGTCTGCTCTGATTGGCCAGCTGACAGCTGTGATTGGCTGAAAAATCACGCGTCGGAAATGTAACTCCCCTTACCATAATCGTGAGTTTCAGCTTTCAAAGTAAATATAAAGACAGTTAATAATGTCCTTAATTTTACCATCAGTTCAAGCCCGAAAGGGGAAGAGTCGTGTGACAGACACAGTGATGATGCTCGTATGTATTTGCAGTACACAAGCCGCAGTTAAGACAGCTGAATCCACTGTGATGTGACCCTGTCTCTCTCTCACACACACACACACACACACACACACGACGCGTTACTCTACACTGCACAAAACGCCGCATTTGAACAGTCAGTAGCAAATACTTAAACTAATAACAAAACATACTTACAGTCGCTGATTCAGAAGCGCCAGATTGTCATAGCAAAGTCAGAATTTACCCTTTTTTTTAAGAAATAGCCTTCGTGCACAGCCAGCCTTGTGCTCTCCTAGGTTCACGAAACTGTCGTCCATAAAATGTGTTGCACAAATTCGAACATTTGGGTTGTGCTGTTCTGTTGTAAACAAATCTTAACAATGATTCCTAATTGCATCTACTTTCGGAAGGCCAAATAAAGTGCTTTTGCTTTCGCACAGAAACACACAAGTCTCCCTGACATGGCGGCATCAACACTATTGCGGTTACTGAAACCACGCCTTCTTTCTTTGCGTAAACATTTGGGCGGCATTATGCAAATATTTCCACATCGTGACGTAGACATGTGGCGGCGTGTTTTAATGAGGCGTTTTAGCCCGGTCTGGATCAGCCTTCTCTTTTAGATAGAATAAATCCTTTTGTGAGAGACTTTGAGCTTTGTAACTCTGCTGATCGTATACATGCACAAACAGCTACATACCACACTAAAGAAAAGGAAAACAAGAAATCACATCATATGATTTCTTTTCCTTTAATAAAAGCAAGCATCTGAAATATATTATAGGATAAATATACTTCGCTATTTAAAAAGTTTTGGGTCAGTACCATTTTTTTAGGGGAAATTTATGCTTCTCAACAAAGATGCATCAAAATGACAGTAAAACCATTTATAATCGTACAAAAAATGTCTGTTTCAAATAAATGCTGTTCTTTAAACTTTTTGTTCTTCAAAGAATCTTGAAAAAAAAACACTGCAAGAACACTTGCAGAAAGTATTAAAAAGCATTTTCATCTGATATTAATGAAGAAATGTTATTTAATAATCAAGTTAACATATTAGAATGATTTCTGAAGGATCATGTGATACTGACGTAATGGTTGATAAAAACAGCTGTGCCCTTGCAGGAATAAATTACATATATATTAACATTGAAAATGGTTATTTTATATTGTAATAAAATTTCGCAATACTGTTTTTTTGTTATTATTACTGTACTTTTATCAAACATAAAACACATTAAACATAAACATAAAACATTTTTCAAAAATATCTAACCCCAAATTTCTGAATCACACTGTGTGGATGTACATATATTTATGAAAAAAAATATATATATGATGAACCCCAAATAAATATTGTCAAATAAACAATATGTAAACACAGTAAAACACGTCTGCTGTACATATATGTAAGATTAAACTAAATGTAATAATATTGGGTTTTTAAGACATTTAAAGCCGGTATATCCAGTATGCAAGTATAGTCAGGCATATTTGTGTTTGTATATCCACGTCTTAACTGCCACAGCACATGATCTAATCAGGGTAAGTAAAGGAAGTACACTACAGCATAAGCATTCTCATTTCCTGTTACTCTCAGCCCCATTTCTCTTTCTCTCCCTATTCTCTTTTAGTCCCTCTCTCTCTCTCTCTCTCTCTCTCTCTCTCTCTCTCTCTCTCTGTGTTCTCTCTTTCCTCCACCATCCTTCTCACGGGAACAATAACAGGCAGTGCTTGTGGTTGCCACTAAGATGGAGCAGATGCTGTGTTCTTCTCGTACAGATGCATGAATCCACACTACAGCTGACAGACTTTGACTGCCTCGCCACAAAAATAAAAAGTACAAAAGTCATGGCCACCAGCTGAGGCCAATCACCAAGCCTTTAGTAAAACAGAAGGAAAGTCATAGCTAGATGGAAAGGTGGATAGATAGAAAATTTACCCTCTTTATAGAAGACTTATATTGACTCAAAGCAGCACCTTTACAGATTTCTCACTAATTCTAGGTTACCAGCCAGACTATTCTCTTTCTCCTTGATCCATAGAGTTACAGCTGGTGGATTTTTAAAACACTCTTAAAACTCTCCATCAGGCTTTAGTTTGGTAACCATGGAGCACTGAAGTACACAAACATCTTTTTCTCTGTCAGTGTTGTGTAGTGTAATGGTAAAGACGCAGACCTGTTATTAACGGCACAATAATTGTTTCCACAAAGCCCAGGTCTTTCACACTTTTGTAAGTTAGTGTGGGTGGGGTGCCATTCAGCTGCGCTATGAATATTAAGCATTTCATGTTACCGGGTGACATCTCTGCAGGGAAAAAAAGGGACCAAAAGTGCCAAAGAATATGTTCAAATCACATGTGTTGCCGCACTCATGCGTTTTCAATCACAAAACGAATAGACCAAATGCTCAGAAAGCCCAGCCGGTCTTCGAGCTTCCTCTGACTCGAAAATTTAAAGGCTTTGGAGCATTTTTCTGCCCATCTTTTCATGTTCTCTGTTAAAATATCTCACATCTGTCCTGTTTCTTCGACCAAAAGTAAGTGGTTCACCATTGCATAAAAGTGGTCAACCCAAAAATGCTAATTGCTATATGGCGTTTCAGTATAAATAGACACAGAAAATGCTGTCAAACCTTATTTTAAAAAGGAGGAAGTGAATATGCATCCTTGCTTCTAAGTCCCTCACAAAGTCTTACATTTTGTATATGTTATAAACCATATGGAGAAAAGAAAAGTGAAGGCTCTCTATTTTTTTTGTGATGAAAAGTCTATATAGGACTAGAAAGTTTGATCCAAAGGCAAACAGAGCAAGAGCTAAACTTGTCATTTCATGCATCACTGTATTTCTTTGTGAGGGTCTGCCATGTTTACCGTGACAGCAGTCACTCCGATGGCAACCGAAGGAAGTCTTTCCTGTGATGTAAAATGGCAAGCTCAGACCCTGTGAGAATGTTTAATTCAGACCATTACTTTTTGTTTACGTCTTATTAGCCAGTCTTTTCATTTCAAGCTCTCTTTTGTTTGCTTTGGTGACCAGCACCATGGTTTCTGGTCACCTTGACAGGAAATGGCGGACAGGGAAGTGTGAGGTGTCTTTCCATCATGCGTTCTCTCTCTTACACACAGAGCCATATGTAATAAATTATGATAAACTGGAGTTCTTTCAAGATGGTACAGCCATAGGATGGGCCTGCAGAGCACTGAGGAAAGAAGAGCTGATCCAGAGCAACCGTATTCCGGTGTTTTTATGTGTTTAATTTGTTTAAATACTTGACACCACAATGACATTAATCCATGATCTAGTTAACAGACATATTAGTTATTTATTAGATAGTTAAATGTCTCCGTGTCCAAATGTCCAAGTGTCTTTATACTGCACCAGGGATTGCTACTGAACCAAATCCTCCATAGCTTGAATTCAACTGAATGAGGATCGTATCCCAAAAGGCAATGATTTATATCCTTGAGGTTAAGGTCATAACTTCTTATAAACAGCATCTGTAAAATGTTTTAGTAGCATTGCAACAGTGCAAAATGTATAAAGCTTTGGCTGACGTCCACAGTGTTATCATGACAGAGAATGAAATGCTCTTGCATCCATGTGCCTCTCCCTTGGACTTATAAAGAGCCTCTCCCCAAAGTCCAGCTTTGTTCTTGGACCACAAACTACTGCTTGGGATAAGCTGAGGTCCATTTGAGCAACCCTCGCTGCCTCAGAGTGTGACATTTGGAATTGGTGTTTCTGCAAAGCAGCTGTCTTCCAGCAGTTGAGCTTGTGATGAGAACCACTAACACGGGCCAGACAGTCTCTTTTTTCATTATTCCTCATTGCGTGCATTAATTACATTTAGATCTATTCCCACTGCCATTTTGAGTGGCCTGCTGGGTCTCAATCTTTACATTGATCAGTGCAGACAGAGGAATTTTTTGGTTGTAGCTGTGAGAAAGTGTTTTTTCTCTTAATCCTGGAATGTCTTTGTAGAAGCTCATGTGTGAACATAGATTTTTGAAGCTGGACATCTATTCTTGAACATATTCAAATAAATATCCAAGAGTCTCTGTGTTCAGTTAGAGGAAAACTGATATGTTAGTGAAACTTCTGTCCAACAAGCATGCCAAAGGCTAAAATAGTAAAATGGCTACCTTTCCAAGTAACAAACCTTCCCTTTAAGAATTCACATGAAAAATGTAAGCACGTACATGGTAATAAAAATATACAGAAAAAGTAGAAAAGGTTTTGGTGATTTTCTGCCAGGACATTATCTGTTACGTTTATGGACAACCCTAAAACAGGTCAACTCTAAATTCAGGTAAAACACCTGTGAAAAATCAATACAGATTATTTACACAGTACATTGTGCCCTATTTTTTGTTTTTTAGAGTGACAAAATATACAAATCTTAAACAAGTTTTACATTTATAGTACACAGTGTTTTAGACCTTGTTGTTACAAAGTAAAACCCTACATTTCTGATACTTTCTCACACAGAAAAAATCCAGATGTCTTGTAATTTGTGCTTAATACATTTAATAGCTGTGCCTTTAATACATTTCCCCGTTAGATTTAGTTTCTGAAGTTAAAAAATAATGGTGCTTTGTTTCCTTTCTTTTAACTGAATACGTTCTCCAGCCATTGAAGTTGTTTTCAGTCATTTTCCATAAAGGTGTTTCAGAAAGCAACCCTCACTTGCAATTTTGTGGATGTCAAGAGCATAATTGTTCTCTTGTCTTCCACTTGTATCAACAGTATAGAAATAGAGAAACAAAATGAATGGCACTTACTCTCTAAAACATTGAACAGATTGAATTCCTCATACAACTTAACACCTGGCTTTCCAGGCGCACCTTTTATCAAACCGGGAACAAATGTGTTATTTTATCTTTTTGTGAAAACACACAACACACATCCTGACATTTTGTCAGGTGAAAAAAAAACTTTTCTTTTTTTTAACTGTAGTTTATATACACTATATTCCCATTCATCCACACTTTAGAGTTTTTCTGTCAACACCTTTAAAGCATGCATTTTATTATCTTTAGACCGTTATAAACTTATTAACCCTCACTTTATCTTCAGCTTCTACAACTGGGGAACACAGGTGGCCAAACATAATGCCAGCTCAAACTATGAGGTAATCACAGAGAATCCAAGCGGCCTGCTCTTCAAGTGCAAGAACGACAGGAAAATCTTGAATGTTGACCCCGAGGTGAGCATGTTTGATCTCAGCAGACACCGGTAAACAGAGAGTGCTGACCTCTCTCAGCTCTCATTTAACATCCATGAGTAAATGAACACCTGAACTATGTTAAGCTGACTATTTGTTTAATGAATAACTCGAGACCAAAATACGATTTACAAAGGAACAAAGTATCAAGTATCATCTCCAATACTACTCCTTTTCGATGCAGTGCCTAATCAGTTGATTATGGCAGGTAATAATGCAGAAATGTTCATGCATTTTATTTATTTCTTTTTTAACCCTTCTGTCGTGATATCAAGTAGCTTCCGTGTGAAGTGGAAAGATAGTATTGTTGCACCTGGGTAGCATTTTTGTTCCAATCTCTGGAAATATCCATCAGAGTGGGTTAGAAGGAACCGCGAAATTCAGTCCTGGAACCTGTGCCGCTGTTTTTTTGCCTGTGTGCCCAGGAGCTATGAGTGCATGCTATTTTGGAAAAGAGGCAACGCTGCAGACTGGCCTCTTTGAACACAAACTCACCCAGGCTGCCTCGTTGAGGGTGAGATGGCAGAGGCGAGTATTGCCTGTGGTCGAGCACACCCCGACCAGGCCGGCTATTAAAAACGAGGGGAGGCTAAGGAACCCAGACACTGAAACCGCCCGTGCACCCAGAATCCAACCTCAGGCCCCCACCAGGCATGACCTCATTGCCCATGTGGATGCATTCCTTCATACAAACTGGCGGAATTGTGACATATTAAACCCTGAATTTGATTTGTTTGTTTGTTTGTTTTATCGCCCCATTAGATATAGCCAATGTTGTGAACATTTCAAGATTTTAAACCCAAATTCTATGTTCGCGTTTGATGAAAATATGTTGGTTATCCCTCCAAAGTAGTAGTTGGGGGTTTAGTTTGATAACCAGTCCTTATAAATCAACAGCTAATGCTTTTGGTTTGCTTTATTTCATTTTTTGGGAATGTTCAGCATATGTTTGCATTTATCCTTGCTCTAAACAAAATGTGCATGTTGGCCCTGACAAAATGTACAGTAAATACATAGGATGAATGTAAACCTAAATCTTCTGACAGTTACCCTTTAATAACAGATCCCAGCTGGCTTAAGCTCTTATTTTTTCTTGGTGGAGGCACCCTATGGAGTCCATATTTTAAAGTCACACCCAGACTGATGCTTAAACATCAAATCACATTTATACTGCAAGACATGTATTTTTCCTTTCCTTTAGTAATATAAATAGAAATTTAAATTGCATTCAAAATCAAAATTTAACTACATTATTGAATATATTCATTGATTACAATTAAATAAGTAACGCAATGTCTGTATAAGATCAGTAGAGTTGACAATGTGCAGTGAATAATGTTTGTCTCCTCTAAGTAGAACTTAGATTTAGACTTTAGCAAAGTCCATTATGAAAAAAAACAGTTATGAAGTACTGTCTATTGCAATACATTTGATCTGACATACCAAAAACTATCCAATAAATAAAACTCTTCACATTTTTAAACACTTCAATCAGCTTAATCCTAATTATTATTTTTCTAACTCAACAGGCAACACCTGGCGATAGCTCCATCCGAACTCCTGTCCAAAGTGACCTATATGTGCATGTTGTCATTTATGACCACGTCACCAGAAAACCCGCAACCAGTTCCTGTGCACCACTCTCCAATTAAATGTATTAAAAAGCACTTGGAGCCTCTAATTTCACCTACATTAAAGCAGTTTTAATCTTATATATTTCTGACTTCATATTGTGCACAACATCTGGATGCGTAGAATTTTGATCTTTAAGGCCAGTAGTCATTTAACAGTGTCTGAATAAAAAAATACTGATTTCTTTTGTCATGTTATTTTGATTTTTATTATTCACTGTGGCCATTTGAGAATATTTATCGTCTACAATCACACATTTGAGGCACTTAGTGACATGACTCTCAGAGATTGTGTGATGATGCAGTCACTTACTTGGAAACCTGAGCTTTGTATTGTACTCTTATCTAAAACAACTCCTCTGTTTGTCTGAACAAATCAAAGATAAAGCCCTTTAGAAACTTGGGCGTTCTTTCATGTCCCCGCATGAGTGCTTGTAGCTTCATTTTGTCTAAAAGCTGCCAAACACTCCATGAAATGGACAACAACACCCATTCCACATGATTTCAGATCATGAGATACTGCAGGGAGTTCCGGAATTAGATATCCATCAGTCAATAATTTTGTCTTTGCGAGTTTACAAAAAAAAGAGTCAGCAAGATATCGCTATGGTGGTGGCTCGTGGTATTTGTTGGTGCCATCGTGGTACTTGAATGGTTCCAGTTTACTCTAGTTTTTGGCCAAATTCTGGATAAAGGCTAATTAACAGGTAGAAACATCACACTACGAAAGTTAAGCAAATTTTAAATTTAATCCACGCTAGACTGAATATGCAAACAGACTGTCAATGAAACAAACAGTAACTGAATCCATACAAATTTACTGCTTAGATTTCTTGGTTTGTTTTTTGTGTTAGTAATACATTACCGTTCAAACGTTTTTGAAAAAAGTCTCTAATGCTGTCCAATTTATTTAAACAGTAAAAAACAGTAACACTGTGAAATATTATTACATTTTAAAATATATTTTATAATGTGATTTATTCCTTTGATGGCAAAGCTAAATTTTCTGAAGCCATTACTCCAATCTTTAATGTCACATGATCTTTCAGAATTCATTCTAATATGGTGATTTGCTGCTCTGGTATTATTTTCACAGTTGACAGTGTTTTGTTTTGTTTGATGAAAAAAAAGTTAAAAAGAACAGAACTTATTTGAATAGAAATCTTTTGTAACATTCTGTCTTTACTGTGACTTTCAATTTAGTGCACTCTTACTGAAAAAAAAAAACTTACTGACCATAAACCTTTGTATATTAGTGCAGCTATATATTTCTAATAATATATTGTTAGTGTCTTTATTAATAACTAATTAATTTAGCTGTGTAGGGAGTTTTTTTTTTTTTTTTTTTTTAAATAAATAAATAAAATAATGATATAGGATTATGGAATTATATATAACACACTCATAGTCTCCCAAATATCTGTAAAACAAACTATTAGATCACAATCAATCTGCAGGAAGAAAAAGTGTATATAGCTACACAAAGTTTCTGTTTAATCACCAGGATGAAGGCTCAAGAAGTGGGTGGTGATTCACCCACATTCATAACTGTTTAACTTAACAGGCCACAGTCCTCATTCATGTGGTGGAGTGGCAGTGTGATGAAACTGCCCACTCCAGTCCCTCACAACGGCACAGCTCATTCAAACACCTACAAATCAACATAACAGATGTGCTTGTGAAAATCTGGGTTCTTATCCTAAAGTGGACGTCGAGAGTTTGGTGGGAAATAAAACATGATAAATATAGGTTACTGAGGCAGGCCACATATTTTCTCACTACAGCAACTGCACCTCGAGTACAGATCTGACAAAACCATGTCTTGAAAATATGTCCACTGGCATCAGATGTCTGGGGTGGGAGTCAATCACTTCCTCCTCAATGATCCTGAAAGCGAGACCGTGACAGAGGATATTGAAGCCGTGCACTAGTGTGCGGAGGGGACGCGGTGCAGCATCCGGATCAGACTCCGTTGTGCAGGATGTGTCTGCTCATCGCCATTGAGCTCAACTAAATGGGACAGAGAGCCTTTAATGCTCCCCATAAGCCTTGTCATTCAGCGCGTCAGCCCAGACACACAGCTTTGCTGAGAGACGTTTCACGGATCTCTCTATCGAGCATTACAACACAGATCCACGTGACTCATAAAGAGACAGCTGAGAGCGTGCATAGTGTAGCTACGACGAAGACGTAAACGTTTGTTTTGATGCCCTAAACGTGCCCTAAGACGTTTCCACGTCTATTTTCAGTTTGGTATAGGCCTATCCTATCGCGAAAAATAGGTAGCCTACTTCTCTATTATTTTTCTTTCTGTTCCGTAAACTTTCCTCACGCATTCGTTGTAAAGAAGAGTTCCCAGCTATCTGCAAATATTAAACGAATCGAATCTTTTCAGTAAACCACTTCTTAAGGTTCACAAAAAATGTCTATACGGTTCGTTCTTGAATCCGACTGAATGAATGAGAACGGTTCCCCAACCGAGTCGGTCAAAGTGGATCTTTCGAACAACTCAGTTGACAACCGAATCATTGAACGAGAACCTTGTATTGACCAAACGGTAGCCTACGACTGCTTCATTATCTGAATATCAAAATTAAAAGATTCTGTAGCCTACAGACGTTTAGAATTGATTGTATGACAGTTTTATTAACAGGCATTTGAAACAGAGTTATTAAACACAAAAACTATTTCAACCAAGTGATGTGAATCAACTTTAGTAGGGTTTAGTGTAAATGCAAATTACATGTAGTTTCCAAGTGGATTTGTGAGCTGAATCAAAACTTCAACAATGTGAGCAATGCTTACAATAAACGTTCTTAAAACTAAAGGGGTGTTAAGAGAACGCGCGATGGCGTAACAGCACAGTCTGTTTAGTGAGCCGGTTCTTTGAAACGAACCGTTCAAAAGAACCGATTCGCGAAAATCAGTCGGACTTCCCAACACTGTCCGACTGCTCCCTTAAGCCCTATATATTACTAGCGCAACAAGCTTTACCTTCAATGAACGCAGGGAAGAGGCGCGATTGGCTGAGAACACCAACGCTCAGACACAAAACCGAGGACCAAGCCTGACCATCAGGACTACAGCAGATCAAACTCACACGGACATCCTCGCACATTTTGCACAGGGACTGTGATATCTGCTGCAGGAACGTCGATCTTTGGAAACTTGCATTTGGACTATTTTGAGTACACCAAAGTGACATCTTGTTTAAATTTTCCCCTTCTTTTTCTCGCTGTCTTTGCCTTATTTTGGGGGTTCGTGTGATGCTCTCCCTCTCAAGAGACAAGAGTTTGGAAACGCATTCAGCACTGATATATTACACCTAGATCCGCTACAACAGTCCCGTACAGTCCAGCATGGATCGCTGTCAACGACTGTTTATCCTGCTGTTGGGATGGGGTTATCTGTGCTGTGGATACTGTGCTGTGCTTAAACAACCCTTCACGGGTTTCTCAAAAGACATGCAATTTGGACAAAAAGTGGAGGCGCAAGAGAAGCAACATGCAAAGAAAAGCGAGCAGGACACGCTGTCAGAACACATGCAGATGCTCTACGCCAAATACACCAGAGCGGGATTCCCTCTCAAAGATGGGAACACTGTCCGCAGCTTCAAAGGGCATTTGGGTAGGTGTTAAATTCATTTCATAGTAAATGACTAAATGAAGTAACGGAGTCTTAATACCACCTCACTTTTTCTCTTAGCCAACTTTAGATAAAGTGTTGGTGTGTTTATTCATTTTGAGCTTGATCTCCTAAAGGGAAAGTTCACAAAAAAATTATAATCCCTCATCATTTATTCACCTTATTGATTTTTGATCAAAACTGACTTTTTCCCATCAAACGCCAAAAAATGCGTTATGTGTGACAGCATGTTTACATTCACATTAAAATACATCTTTTTCCATATATGAAAATGACTGAGGCTGTCAGTCCATAACTTCTCCTGTAGCCTATATATAAATAATAACAGCTTTTTGCAGTTTGTGTAATTACACCTGTTGATTTTGATTCGCGTGAGACAGCAGCTAGATGGGAATAGCTCATTCTATAGCGTTTCATAAATCTTTTTAGATGTTTTAAGGCTTTAAAACGGATGTTATTAGATGTAGATCAATGAAATGAGCCAACTCTACATCGGAGGTGTTGCTCGTTGATTGTAAAATTATTGTAAAACGAGTCTTCGTGTTTTGAAAGTGGATTCAACGATTTCGATCCTGCTCTGTTTTTTTTTTTTTTTTTTTTTTTTTGTTGTTTTGTTTTTTTAATAAAATGTACTTATAATATACTTTATATAAATTACTTTTATAACGTTTCGCTCGTGCTGAGAAGTGCGCTCGTATCTGATGGTCAGATCTCTCATCAAAACAAGAACCAATCAAGCGGCTTTCCGCACCACAAACACGGAATAAATCTTTTTCTTGCACATTTACGGATCACTAAGATGGTGAAGGATTATTAATGACATTATGTCGAGTGCAACTTGTTCGTACATACCCAAAAGCGCAACACGCAAATTTCCACATTTATGAGAGACTGGGGACAAAAACAAGCCCACAGTTTCTTGTGACTAGTGGACATGGCAGCACAGTTCTGCACCCATACCGCCCTCTAGTGTTCAATTCTGGTCTTATTACGCTTGTCACTCATCTTTATTAAAACTCAGTGGCAATATGTCAATGACAAATCCGTAGACAAAGTTTGTCTTCTGAAATATGAGTTTCAGATGAAGAGTGATAGTAATACAATACTTTTTTGTTATTGTTTGCTTGTTTTTTTCTTATTAGGGACCATCAATAATAAGCAGTTACAGATCTTCAACCTCACTTCACTCACCAAGTCTGAGGACGTTCTCTCAGCAACGCTGCACTACTACATTGGCGACCTGCAGAACAGCAGCCACAGATGCACAAGGCACAAGAGCTGCGCTCACCATAACCTCAGAAGACAAGGTCATATTCACCTTGATGTCTGGAGCTTCAGCTTTGTGGATAACACCACCAAAACAGTTGGCCATTTCTCCATTAACATCTCCACAATGTACCGGGACTTCATATCATGGCAGTGGAAAGACATTACTCGTGTAGTCAACCAAGCCAAGCAACACGACCAGCTTCTCATAGGCATTGACATTGACTCAAAAGGACATCATCCTTGGAAGAAACTCTTGTCAGATAGGTCTCCTTACATTCTGGTCTACGCAAATGACTCGGCTATATCAGAGCCTGAGAGTGTCGTGTCCACCCTGCAGAGACACAAAAGCAGACTGGTGCCTAATCTTCATATGCTCGAGACACATAATCGCAGTGCCTCCTCACAACATCGGACCAAGCGGTCCGCCAGCATCCTGCTGCCGCTACAGAACAATGAGCTTCCAGGTCCAGAGTACACTTATGAGATACCTACATGGGATGAGACCAGCCCTTATGATCCAGTGGAGAGTAAACCAGTCAAGCGCCCTCGCAAGAAGCCTCGCAAGAACCCACGGCTCAAGAACCCTCTCCTGCAGTTTGATGAGCAGACCATTAAGAAAGCACGCAAGAAGCAGTGGAACGAGCCGAAGAACTGTGCTCGCAGATATTTAAAGGTTGACTTTGCAGATATCGGCTGGAGCGAGTGGATTATCTCCCCCAAGTCTTTTGATGCGTACTACTGCTCGGGGTCATGTCAGTTCCCCATGCCAAAGGTACGTCGTCTATTCATGGTTCCACACATTTTTGCAAAAAGTTAATTGGACTGTTTTATTTTTAATATGGGAAGAAGTCAAAATGAGTTTTTAAAAGACGCACCCGTTTAGTTGACTAGCGCAACTCTTATTTGTTGTGATACAACCTACTCGAGAAGTGAATAAGCAAAGCAGCGAGGAAAAGGACAGAGACAAACATGAAGAGAAGTGATTTATAAGCACCACCTAGTGGCAGTCAGGAGAACAGCTGTAAATCACTCAGCTCGACACAGTTCATTAAGCTTCCATTATCACACCATTTGTCATTCTTCTTCATAAAACCTGCCCATTGCTACTTTGAGATGCTGCTACCAATGGTTTTAAAGAAACATGAAGTCTAATTTACTTCAGTAATGCGGCATGTTTATGTAGTTGAGTTGATTATGCAAAACCAAGATTCTTTTGTTTCATATTCATGTGGCTAAACCCCTTACCATCCTTTCGGATAAGAAAAGATAAGAAATTTGATCTTGTTTTAGCAAATTAGGGATGAACAATGTATCAGTACCATATCAGATAAATTAGATATTAAAGTTTGAATTATCAGTGTCAGTGGATGTTTAATAGTGCATGCCCATTTTTTTCTGATTAACTTTGACTAACAGTCACTTAATATTTAAAAACCCTAATAATATAATACGACTGATAAATGTCATCTTTAGCAAATCTAAAAAAAAAACAATTATCCATTTATTATAATGAACATTATAATTGCTAAATTCACTTTTAGCTTTAAAAAAAAAAATGGTTTTAGTGTTTTATAAATAATTTATTTAGATAAAATAGTATAGTATTTTAATACTACAATTTATTGGTTATTGACCAGAATTGTAACATTGGTGCTTTACCAATGTTTTTTTTTTATATATATACAGTTTATTTTTCTTATTTTTCATTTTCATTCATTTTATTTAAAAATGTATTTATAGTTTTAGTGATTTTAGTACTTATTTTCAGTTAGTTGCAAAAGCACCAACATTTCTAATTTTCATTAAGTTTTAAGTTTGTGTTTTTCTGCTATTTGCATTTTATTTACTTTAACCTTTATTACATTTAGCTATTTTTTAACAGGCTTGCTTTGCTCTTCAAATGATTCTGAGCAAGTTTCTTTTCACAGACATTGGTAGATGGCTGGAATTGCATGAATCCATGAATCCACAATGTTTTACTTCTTTGGTCCTGTAGGGACACCCAGTGCTTTTGACCGGTTTATCCAAAAACCAACTGTGCTGTCCTAAACCCAGTAATAGGTTCTGAAAAATGTCTAACCTTTTGCACTTTTGACCTCCTCCAGTCTTTGAAACCTTCAAACCACGCCACCATTCAGAGCATCGTGCGGGCAGTGGGGGTGGTCCCAGGCATCCCAGAGCCCTGCTGTGTACCGGAAAAGATGTCTTCCCTCAGCATCCTCTTCTTTGATGAAGACAAGAACGTGGTCCTCAAGGTCTACCCCAATATGACAGTGGACTCCTGTGCCTGTCGGTAAACGCTTTGGTCTCTTTCACCAGCCTCCCTCCCTTAAACTAATTCCCAATTTTTGCACTGGAAGAAAGACTGAAGATTCATAACCCTTGAAGAACTATCTCCAGCTTTAAGGATTGTGAAGAGCAAAGTGCTTTTCCAGAAGGAATTCATTACTGTTAGCAGGAGGCTTCATGCATCACTAGAGATATGAGCATATGAAGAGACTGTCTGTCTGCGTTTGACCAGGAAGTTCTCATGTTTCTATAACCTCAGCAGTTAAGCATACAGGGGACAAACATTTGCTGTCATCCATCATGTTTCTGTACAGTTTGTATAATCTGTCATTATTATAGTTATATTTTTGCTACAGAGGCATTGATTGACTCTCATTGTTCATATTCTATGGCTGCTATACCGAGGTAGACTTTACTACAGAGCCCAAATGTGCTGAAAAGAGGACTTTTGGAAAAAAGAAAAGAAATCTCTTCTTATGTTGTCAAAAAAAAAAAAAAAAGATTTATATTAAAATGATTACTTATATAAGTTACATATTCAGTTTTCCACATTAAGCTTAAAACAGTGTTTAATTTCTGGGTGATTCTGTATTGAATGTCTTTACTCTTCAGAAAATATATATATTTATTTTCTCCAAAAATGTTCATTGTTACGAGCTTACAGGTAATAGTGTTGCATCACATTTTGTAAACATAATTTTGTTTAGTCAGGCTTTTTTACTTGTAATTGTAAATATGTTCAATCATGTTTCCATCTGACCTACTAAAACAAGTTGAATCCTCACATTTAGCCAAATTCATAATGTATATGCACGCATTCTGTTTCAGTTTTGCTCACATGAAAAACTTTTCTGCTGTTCCTCTGAAAACTGCAAATAGATTTCAAAATGAGAAATGTTTCAGATGATACGTTCAGGAAGATGAATTGTATGTAGATTATATTAAGCCTTTGTCTCTTTAACATAACAACGCCTATATAAAGTGCCTTACCACATTAAAAAGATTCATCGTGCATAAAAAATATTCTACTAGAATATTTATATTTCACAAAGATGAGTTATGTAATGTTTTATTTTGGCAGAATATTTTTAGTCTACCAGTTTATTTTTTAGATAAAATGTGATCATTTGTTTCAATAATGACATCTGTATGCATTTTGTTCTGTTTTTACTTTGAAATTAGCATAGAACTAAAGCAATGACGTATCATAAGCTGCATGTTCATAAACAGGGTGCATTCAAGTTGGAGTTTTTTGTTGATGTAAATTCAACCTATGGACAACAGAGAAATGTACACATATATGTAAAAGTGGGCTATTATCTTAATATATAACACATACGTCAAGAAACACTATGTAAAGCACTCCTTTAGCATTTGTGTAATATATTTTTTGGAAGGCTTCCACCACACTGTGCGTTTTGTAAATGTTATGATGTAGGTGAAAGGATGTGCTTTGTATTATAAGCTTCATAAGAAATTATATTTGTATATGGAAATGACCTTTAAAAGCATTTATTTATTTTCTGTATGATGCCTTCTGTATCTTAATTTTGTGAAGCACAGAGGGGCTTCTTTAAATATTCATTGAGCTTTGCTGCACAAAGGTCAGACAGGGGTGCAAAAGGAAGCAATCACGACTCCAATGAGTGAGAATGCTTATTTTTGTAACACATCTCCTTATAGTTGAAAGAAGAAGACAGACCATTCAAAGAAAACTCAATAAAGTTTTAAGAATTATGTAGCCATGTGTTTATCTGTCATGTATTGAAAGACTCAGCCCTCCGGCTAGCAGAACTTGACTGAAAATTGATTGCGTTGTTATGCAATCAAAAATATGTTGAGACTGTTGCATCATGGAACATTATGTAAACGGCTTAATGGGTCAATAAGGTCTGGAAAGTTACCACACAAACATCAAACTCCATTATTTAATAGATATTCTCATTTACAAATCACTAGTGTGCACTGACGCCTGAACTTGAAATGTGCTGGGAACAAAATTTTACATTTCAGCTAACATTTATATAGCTTGTAGGATGACTAAACAAAATCTAAATTCTCACACGTTTTTCCTATTCACAAGGATAAAATAAGCAAGCACATCAACACAAACATTTTTGGCTCAGGTGCAGAGGTTACAGTCACCTGAAGTACTTGAGCTCTAGGAAAAGTCACTAAAAATACTACTTTTCACATATCCCTGCTTGAATTGCACAAAGTGAAGTGCCAGGCAGTCACCCGCTGAGGTTAACCTTTGAAACTTCATCAGTGGCATTCACAGTCACAGGTGGTTATTACCTTCAGGAGCTCAAATACGTGACATCAACAGCGCTTCTAAAACAAGGAACATCTCACCTTCCTGCCAAACCACTAACCCTTCTGCACTTCTAAAGGTAAATATTACCAATGGTTTCACACCATCCTCTGTGATGCCCTGGCTACATCATTCTCACAGACTGATCCTGCTCTGACATCTCAGTGGTACAGTTTCGGTCAAATACAGCAATGTTTATCATCACAATGTATGAGTACATCTGAACACAGTGAAACAATTCCCTTCTTATGTCTGTGCCTCCCACAGCACTGACAGCAGCCTCCGGTCAAGGAGTCCATTGTTGCGGCACATACACTGCTTGTTGCTGTTGGCTTAATGGTCTGAGGTTCCTTGGAAGAAAGGCTGGCATGTTGGAGAAGAGTTTTGTTTAACTCACACTGTTTGAACACATGGGTGCACTGAGGGGTCAGTTAGAAGTCTGTGTCCCAACCCGACATTTCATCTGGAGGTATTTCTTCTTCGGGAGGGTAACTGTCAAAGTAACTGTGGTCAGTGGGTCCCTTGACCTGGAGAAAAAGATCATGTTCTGATACATTACTGTTTAAAAGTGTCAGTTCATTTTTTATTTTATTTTTTTTTCAGCAAAGATGTATTAAACTGACCACAAGTGAAAAGTAAGACATTAACATTGTTACAAAAAAGTATTTAAATGCTCAAAAAAAAAAAACGTTCTATTCATTAAAGGATCCTTAAAGTGTTCCAAAAGTTTCCGCAAAAACATTAAGCATTACAACTCTATTCGACAATAATATGTTTTTTGAGCAAATCAGAATATTAGAATGATTTGTGAAGGATCATGTGACGCTGAAGACTTAAGTAATGGCTGCTGAAAATTCAGTTTGGCCATCACAAGAATAAATTACATTTTAAAATTATTTCACAATATTACAGTTTTTGATGAAGTAATTGCAGCCTCGGTGAGTGTAAAATAAAAAATATACACATAAATTATATTTGGTATTATACATGTTATTTTATGACACAATCCTATAACATAAACTCTGTCCAGGTAATGTAGGTGTGTTTTACCTCTCTTTTAAGTGGTGATATCAGACTTCTGGATTTCAGACCACTCCAGCTAAATCCTGTGAACCATCTAAACACCAAAAACATTCAACGTCATGAATTAAATCACCAGTTTTATGTACTGCAAGTGACAATGACACAGATTTCAAAATTAGTGTTTACTGATGCCCAGCTTTCAGAATGTTAAATCCAAGTGACTTGGTGGAACAAAAAATCAAGAGATCTTCATTGTGAAAAATCAAGCATACTGTGATTTTTCAAATGCTCTGACTAATATTGTGTTCATAAGTACGAGATGAGTATTTCAAATAACTTTTGAGGACATTCTTTAGTCAAACAGCACCAGAATGTGACTGTTGTACTCTCACCTGTGTTTTTTAATATCAGTTATTCCATTCTTCAAATTCCCTAGCCGCTCTGAAGGGTTTTGTCTTCATGAAAAAAAAAAAGAGGACAGCAAAATCGTATTATGATTCATTGCAGCGGGACTTGAACAGGTTCAGAAAACATGTAAAAGACATTAAAAATGATCCATGCATGATCATACCTGCACAGCTTTCGAATAAGGTCACCGGGCCTCTTGGTGATCTTTTTAGGGAAGTCCATCTTCTCAATTCCTTTCAGAATGAATGTGTATATAATCATCTGATCTGAGCCAGTAAAGGGGGGGCTTCAGGAACAATCAGACCAAATATGTTTCAATACTCAGAACAAGTCTTCCACATGCATATGTATTAAGAAATGTCTTCCACAACACAGGGTTTATGACAAGTACATGGAAACTTAAGATGACGCAAACCTTCCTGTGAGAAGTTCAAAGATCAGGATTCCAAGAGACCAGAAGTCCACACTGAGACCGTGACCTTTATTGAGAATGATCTCAGGTGCAACATACTCTGGAGTCCCACAGAACGTCCAGGTCCTCTGGCCACACTTGAGCTTCTTAGCAAAGCCAAAATCCACCTGAGAAAAGATCCTTGGAATCGATATGGCTGCACTGAGTTTACTGAGTGAGGTTTGCTGACTTAGCAGAGGAGCTTACCAGCTTGACGTATCCATCTGTGTCCAGCATGAGATTCTCAGGCTTCAGATCTCTGTATATGATCCCATTGTTGTGGAGGTAGTCAAAGGCCTCTGTTACGCAGCCCACACAGAACTTGGCAGTGTATTCATCAAAACTGCCTCTGTATTAAAACAGAGGCTTGTTTAGCGTATGCATTAAACCACTGGACACTGACCACATGACATGGAGCTAACCTGTCTCTAAGAAGACTCCAGATCTCTCCACCCAAACATGCCTCCAACAGCATGTACACATACTTGTTGTCTTTGAAAGTGCAGTACATTCTAAGTGAAAAATGTATAGATTAGATCAAAACATTCACTGCCACTGGCTTTTCTCTTTTATTTGGTTACGATCCTTCTCTCTTAATTTGATTATGTGAACACTACAGGGATTCATGGGTGTCTCTTTCAAAATCAACAGTGAAATTCAAATATCACATTATTTTTAAGATGTTCCAGTATTTCCTAAAACTCAGAAGACTAAACAGGCATTACTAAAACTAGATGAACATACTTCACAATGAAAGGAGAGTTTGTCTCAAGCAAGATCCTCCTCTCGGAGTAAATGTGTTCTTCCTGTCTGTTATCCACGATGTGCCGTTTCTTGATGCATTTCAGAGCAAACGTCACATTCTCGTTCTTCACTTTCACCTAGAGCAAAACTGGTGTCATTATTGCTCATATTATTCCCTCACTTCGTGGAAATGGTTTTTGTTGGAATGTTTTAAATGATGAAGAGGAAGTGTGATTATTGTCAACAAGCTTCTAACCAGTTCAACTCTGCCAAAGCCTCCAACTCCCAACGTGGCAATAACCTGGAGGCAACTGAAGGGTATAGTGGATGCAAAGTTGCTCTCTCTCTCTTTTAGCTCAATCATATCATGTGACACTGGTGTGGTGGGAGGAGTGCAGCTTCCTGACCTCCTGAAAGAATATAATTGAATATAATTAAAGGAGCAAATTTGTGACAATGACCATTGTTCTCATTTGAAGTGGACCCATGAATAAATAGGTGAATTGGGGATTCAAATGCTTGAATCCAAAAACTAAAATCTGCAATTTGTGCATACGTACATGTTATTAATTATATGAGTTATATTCTTCAATTGGAGAATGGTTGTAAATCTCAGCCTTTAGTTTAGACTATACTCACTTGAAAACACTGTTTGACAGCACAATGAAGAGGCAAAAAGTAACGAAGATTAAATTAAAAGAAACAGCTAGTACTTACTTAGCATTTCTCTTCTTATCATCCCGTGCTAAATTCTCCACATAGCTCTGTAGATACTTTTTAAGCTCATCAAAAGTCCCAACGGTCTGAGTGAAGGTTCTAAGAAAAGACCATTGTTACTGTCAGCGAGTACAAAAAATCATAAGCAACTCGAAGATGATTTTGAAATGGGAACTCACTCTCGATCAATGACAAGGCATTCCACACCATCCTCATCTGCGATTATATTCGCAGACCTGACATCATCGCTGTGGTTTGAACACATTAAGTGCGTTAGACATAAACTGAGCTAAAAATGGCTCCTAAAATGACACTTCTGTGGATTTGATTGTAATAATATTCTGTTCAAAGTCAAATACACGTCGACAAGACAAAGTTGCTCTCTGTTACTGCAGTAATACTGAAAGTCCTCATACACCAAAAGGTTACTGAAACAGGATTAAAGTGGGGAAATGAGAATTGAGCTGGGGATTGAAGAAGGACAGCACCTGATGAGGGCCTTCTCTCCGAAATAATCCCCTTTCCCCAAGGTGTTGATGATCTGAGGCTCTTCACGATCCTGTGTGCTCTGTGTGACTTTAATCTGGGCAACACAGAAAGACAAAGGTTACGTTTCAAATCAGATTAAGAGAACAACTGTACGCCTTATGATCTGTATTTTGAATTTGGATTTATGGTCCAAATTTATTTTTAATTCTATAGATTTCATGTGTGAAATTGTTCGCTAAATTCTGATTCGTTCTCAATCCTGTAAAATGATCCAGAAAACCACGGTGACCCTCTTGACCTTCCTGATAGCCAGTTTTTGGTGGCTGGCACTAATGGCCTAATTCCCAACACGCTCTCGGACATGGTGGCGACGGGCTGACGAGAACCATCATTTCCGGTAATTAAATTCTCTCCCCCTGAGTAAAACATCTTCCTTCCCCCCCATTTTGAGTGACAGCGAGGCAGAAATCAACAGGGGATCCAAGCCTGACTAGCTCATGCTAACCAGTTCCTGTTGCTTCCCAGTGGAGAGTCCTGTCTCTTAACCCCTTCAGTTTCGAATTACTGATTTATCTGAAAGTGTTCGACCTCCCACAGACCCAGATGAGCGTCTGCAGTGAAGTCCATGAAGATTAGTGGAGTGGAAAAATGGTGCCTCGAGTGGGTTTAATCACTTTTTGTTTTTTGGTGGTATATAGCATAACCTCTATACTGGGCAGTAATAAATACTTGTACCTGAAATGTACCTGTTGTATTCAGTGGGCTTGATAAAGGGCATTTCACTATATTACTACCGGTACTAAAAGTTTCTGGGAAGGAGGAAATCGATAATGATCATACTGGAAAGGCACATCAACCTCCATCTTGAATACGTTCGTATTTCATTTCAAGCAACCCCATGGAATGAGAAACAATTCAGTGTTAAGTATAACACACTAATGCAAAAAACAAATTGATGATAATATATTGCAAATTACCTTTCCGTTGGCAATTATGTAAAAGGTGTTTCCTTCTTCTCCCTCCCGGATGATGTAGTCTCCTTTATTATAATACTCCTGATCAGGAAACACAAGACAAAACTCATTTAGCTATTGATTTTACCATCAAGCCAGTGCTGTCATATTCCCGGAGAGATCCCCCCAGGGAGACAACAGGAAGGCCGCCATGTCTGCTTCTACAGTGATATAAGTAGATATGCCTCCTACATTGACTGCTTACGTGCTTGTCAAATCTACTAACATGTGTTTTCACATTAGAAGCAGTTAGAAATTGTATTGTTGACATTAAGGTAAGTAACTTCACTAATCATTAAAACAGTTCAACTTCTTTATAATAAATAACAATAACTGGTTCAATGAACTGGTATTCATCCAATTCAGTAGGAGACCAAGAATGTTTTCAAGTGATTTGCAAAAATGATGGAATGGAATGATTCAAATGACATTGAAACCTGAGCTCAAAACGTGATCATTTAACCATTCCAGAACATTGTCCGTCAGAAACATTCTTTGAGTCCATGTTCTCAAGTGATCTCCATCCCCAACTGTCTTTCTGACAGAGCGCTGCTGTTTCATTAGAGAAGCTCTCTAGGCATGCCACACTCCTCTGAGGGTCTCAAAACATTTGTCTGCTTCTAGCGTCCCGTCTGCATTCCATTCCCCACTGTTTAATGATAGAGTTCCACATTATCTGCATGTTTCAGTTCAAAACATCTGGGCCACTATTGGGTTACATTGCTCCCTTACCCCTAGAGAGGGGAATATAATCAACTCCATCGGAGTGATTGAATAACGACATTCTCCCATTCAACCCTAGGGGCCGACAATCGAGAAGAATGTCCTTGATGTTTTTTCAGCATGGAAGAACACGACGAGGCTTATTTGACATTGAGTTGACAAAGCCCACACTCTTTTAGAAAAACTCACTTTGGCCCCGCATGGTGAAATGGAATAAATCAGTCAAACAAAGTCTACAAACATCTTTAACAAATCACTCATCCCCTCAATTGGAGTGAACACTTCGCTCAGCCTTAGTCAAATAAGTATGGTAATAATATACTGGGCCAGAGTGAAGAAAGATGGAATATCAACACTGTTTTGTCACTTTGGATAGACATTTGAAAACAAGTATTCACTACAGATGGATATATTGGATCTGAGAGGACTGGTTATTTTTCTTTTTTATTATTATTAATGTTAAAACGTTTTACTTACCACCTCTAAGCAGTCCACAATCTTAGTTAGTTTGTCCCCAGGTAGACTGGCAAGAAGTGAAACACTAAAAATAAAATAAGATAAAAGTTAGGAGAGTTGCAAGAGACAAGCATTGAGGCATCTTTTGATTTTCTAAATATAACTTTTGCCAGTTTTGTCTCTTATGCATTTAACTCAGCATTAAATTTCTGTCTTAAATACATTGGTTTATTCATTTATTTTTCTGTTTTTGACTGTCATATGACTAAACTAATTCAAGCAATTTAAGACTTTCCCTTTGATTCGGAATGAAGGGATGGTTATGGAGAACATTTGTGTTTATTTAATCTTATATAAGATTACATAAGATAATATCTCTCAATCTTTTCTTATTAGAATGTCTTCAAGAGTCCTCAAATTGAATTATTGCGTTTTCCTCCTTTCATGTTTGCTATTTACACTGATAGTTACATAAGCAAGGTCACAGAGGTCACTTCAACCAGACCATGAAGGCCATCAAGCCGACCTTCATTATCAGCAGCATGGCTAATGCCACCAAAAAAAAAATCCTAGCTATGTTTGATCTCCACGAAAGTTTCATGCAAAAAACACTCTTTAATGTTTTCTGGTCCACTAATGCTTGGCTACACATTACGTGGTAGGACACCACAGTAAACAGCGGGAGGGCTGAGCAGTTTGGATTACCTCCTCAGGAAGTTGCGGTATTGCTCGTGTCGAGCCTCGGCAGTCATCCGCATGATGTTGTGAAAGACTTCTCGATCGAGGGCCCATGTCTTCACATTGCTGGCAGCTGCGATCATCACAAAACAGCAGGTAAGGGAAATACAAGAAGCTTCCTCGTTCCTCGCTGAGTGGCATCCATTTAAACTTTAGTGGTATAGTAACCAAGAAACAACAGCTGCTTCCAATAGGGCCATTAGGAAGTGATTACGTTTTATCATAGAGGAAGAAAAAGTCTAATAGATTTTGAGTATCAACGACTCTTATCGGTCACATTAAGAATTAGCCCCTGAAATATAATGACTTATAATTTAACATTACTGGTAAAAATCATGTTTTACCACACATCTGTGTTTTTTTTTAGGAGTGGGAATAAAAGAACAGGCACTTGACATCCAGCCACACAAACAAACAAACAAAATTACTGACAAACGAATAAGATTAAGGCTACAAGACAAAACAATGCTGTTTTAGTTCTCACTGGTGTTTATTTGATAGCCTGTGGCTACATGAGGCCAATCCATGGTCACAGCGTGAAATAAACCCACAAAGCTGCCATGCAGGGACAATTTGAATTCTCGGTTAACCAATTATATAACATATTTGTCAGAAACAGCTCATTGAGAGAAACAGAATGGAGCACAAAGGAAATACTTCACCTTTGACTGAGGCAGTCCTGGTGCAATTGTACAAGATGGCTAATTCACCAAATGTGGTCCAGACTGCTATCGATGTGAGCAGTTTGTTGTGCTGATAGACATCTAGTTTGCCATCTGTAAGAGAAAACTGTACTTAAACAAATTCTTTCGTGCATTCCGAGTGAATTTGCACCTTAATTGACTTTGGTTTGTCCTATTCATAAAGAGAAAACAGTTGTACTAAATGGTGGTAGCTAATGACTATAACTGTCTTAAAAGGGTTCCTCATATTATCTTAATATTAATGCCTAGCCAGTGTGATTATGATGGAATAGTTTGTACCTGCAAGCACAAACAAGTGGTTTCCCGGCTCTCCTTGTTTAATGACGTATTCTCCCTGATGGTACGTCCTCTCATACATGCATTCCACCATGTCTTTGACCTGTTGCACTTCAAGTCTTCTCAGATACTGGTTCTTATTCAAAGCATCTGTGAGGAGCTTCTTTACGCTGTTAGAAACACATTTGTTAGACGATAAACAAAGTAAAAGGAAATGTACAAAAGAATACTGTTTTGCTGGAAACTGTGATAGCGGTAATGTTGTTATTCTCGCTATTCATATGTGGCCCTGGACCACAAAACCAGTCTTAAGTTGCTGGGGTATATTTGTAGCAATAGCCAAAAATACATTGTATGGGTCAAAATGATCGATTTTTCTTTTATGCCAAAAATCATTAGGACATTAAGTAAAGATCATATTCCATGAAGATATTTTGTAAATTTCTTACCATAAATATATAAAAACTTCATTTTTTTATTAGTAATATGCACTGCTAAGAACTTGATTTGGACAACTTTAAAGGCGATTTTCTCAATATTTTGATTTTTTTCACACCCTCAGATTCCAAATTGTCAAATATTGTCAGATCCTAACAAACCATACATCAATGGAAAGCTTATTTATTCAGCTTTCAGATGATGTATAAATCTCAATTTTGAAAAATTGACACTTAAGACTTGGTTTTGTGGTCCAGGGGTCACATATTATTTAAGACAGATTAATTGAACAGTTCACGCTATGAAGCGCACCAGTTGTTTCATTTTCAGTGTCAGAATAGAGACAAGATAATGAATCTCAGCATGGTGTTTTGCAGGCAGATTAAACCAATTTAAGCCTCCTGACATAATGAGCATCTACGCACATGGTCTCCCATAAGCTTAGCATATGAAAAACACAGACTAATTACCAACATAAAAAAAATGGCACAAGCTCTTTGAGGATGCTTGATACAATAATGAATATTCCTGTTCAAATAAACACACATACAGTATATAGCACATACACATTACATGACCTTCTAAGGTAACTTGAAGCCTTAGAGTTCACAAACATAAAGCACATTTACTCCTTATGATTTTATCAATCCCTAATTCACACAAACCTGCCAGTTAGGCCAGAAACACATTTAATTCAACCGATTCTTTTAAAAACAATGAATGCAGTACTTCGCTTAGAAGTATTTTGTTGGCCGAGCAAAATACAAAATAACCTGTAATGCTGTATCTAAAAAGTTATTCACTATTAATTCATCGCATATTAATCTAATCTAATCTAATCTAACATCACAGCTATCTTCTCTTCCTTCTCCTTTTTCTTAAATATACACAACCCAACAACTACCATGACCACAACTGTCAATCAAACTTAATAAGGAATTGCCTTTATGATCAAAAGCAGAACATGACTCTGTTCTCTCACCTTTGTTCTTTCCAGACTCGTGCACTCTCAAAGTAGAACTTTGGTATACCGCTGGAATCATATGTTCTAGATGAAGGTTCTGCAGAAACTCCAGCTTTTGCTCCTTTCCTTCTGTTGAGGGTATCTCTGAGCAGGCCAGTGAGACAATGACTGACCTTTTCTTTGATAGGTGATGGCAGAAGACCTAACTCCCCTTGATTCTTCAGTGCATCCTGGAGCTTGTTGAGCTGTAGACACTTGTTCCTCAAAGTGTCAGAGATCTCGGAGATGGTCTGTCTCTGCTGGGCCAGCTGCTCCTCTAAATGTTTGATCTGAAGCTCTTTGGCATTCAAGTCTTCATCCTTCTTCTTTAGTTGATTCTCCAATTCTTCCACTCTAACTCTGAGAACTTGAGACACCGAGCTTGATTCTCCATTGTTTTTGGATTTGGCAGAGCCGCTGACCTGCTTAAGAGGGTTCAGCTTCATTGATCCATTTCCCATTTTGGCACTTTTATTCTACAATAAAAGATGATCAAGTTTAATTTGCTGTGGTATGACATCAAACAATATCATTAAAATGATTACAGTCTAACATGATTAACAATGATAAAATATTTAATATTTAAGTCTTAACCTTTATTTTTCTTTTGATGCCAATTTAATGGCTTGAAAAATGTATTTAACATTGACGTACTAGGCTGATACTTTTCCAAATCTTATAAGTGATTATAAACAAAATTACTAAATTAAAATCAAATCAAAATTACAAAATTAACTTGTTATTGCTTAACTTACTTATGTTAGCCTACTTATGCCCTATATAAAACAACAGGTCTATATCAGTGCAATAAAATACCATCCTTTTTGAAAAGTGATCTACTTTAGTAATAGATTCAATAATATTTGCCTTGTGCATTTTCATTAGGTCAAGTGAATTTAGTAAAACATTTGAGTTCTTTTTCATTTTTTATTTACAACCCGAATTCCGGAAATGTTGGGACTCTCTAAGACATCCCTTTTATAGCTAATCATGTTGTCAATTAACTTAACTAGTTGCTAGATGTTCTCCCAGCTGAATCTGTTCAAAAATTCTTGCTTTTTCAGCCCTTTGTTGCCCCTTCAGCTGTTTTGTAGCAGCCATCAAATATGAAACAAGCTCATTTTGTGCATAAAATTGTAACATTCAAACATTTTTTATGTTCTCTATGTTCTATTGTGAATAAAATATTGGCTCATGTGATTTTATTTTATTTATATCATTTTATTCAAATTTTAAAAATGTCCCAACATTTCCAGAATTTGGGTTGTATTCATTTTTACCCATACGTCCAGAAGGTCACAAGGACAACCAGAGCTTGAGGATTAAATATGTGTGTGATTTCACATGGCATGTTCATTTTAATATTGAACCAATTGCCATTCAGTGCTGATCTTTTGTTGTCAGATTTAATGCTGGCATTTGTTCCCTACAGAACACAACTTTGATGGTAAAGGTTAGGGGATCCACCCAAGCCTTTCATCTACCTGTCATGTATCTCATTATGAGGGGCTTAGACAGTGGCACAAGACACAGTATGATCGTCCATATTTTCATATCTCAGATAAAAAGAGAGAGAAAAGGAGCGTGTGTTTTACCAGAGATCTGTTGGCTCCAGTGATTTAGACCTAATCAATAATTTAGAGGCACAGTAATACCGGATGGCACCAGCACCCCGTGAGTGTGCAGTATGCTCTTTCCTGGACTATCTGGTGATGTCATTCTTTGCTGCCCTTCATTGACGGAAAAATTATGTTTCGTAATTCACTCTGGGTTACAAATGCACAATGGACACTGGACACTCCCACCACAGAGAAAAATGTTTGAGCACAATCACAGTATTTACAGTAAAAGAGCTTTGAGCAAACCTCATACACATCCCTACATCTCCATGCAGAAACTTTGTTAAACACAGTATGCAACTCAATAAGACTGTTATTTTGTTTGCATCTAATCTGGATGTTAAATTCACAGGATATTTGATTATCTTTATGTACTTACATCCATGCAAAATTTGCGTTATTTAATTTAGACAGGATGTTTAGAGCAGGAAATACATATTCAAGGTAATTCACTTGCTATAAGCTAAACATGAAAAATACATAGAGTTACAAATAAACTTAGCCTATAAATCAATACATTTATACTTTTTTTTCTAACAGTGCATGTATGACAAAAACTTCAATAATTTAAAAATCGTACTTGAAATGGTACTGAACTACAGTTTATAAGCCTATAGCGCTCTTGCATAAGACATACAGACGTTACACCTGTTCCTCCGTTTTATCTTTTGACTAAACCGCCACTGAGAGGCATAAAGTTTCTGAATGGTTTTAAACGACATGAAAAACCTACCGTTTTCGTGTACAGGAACTCTTCTTCGATGGCTGAAAGACAGTGTTGTGTGTTTGAGGCAGCAGCCCCAGTCAGCGGCACCGTTCATACGCCCCACACACGCGCACACACACACACACACACACACACACACACACACACACACACACACACACACACACACACACACATTGACAGCATATGTCATTTCTCCACAATAACTACTCTCGGCCCCTTTAGCAGTCTTCATTACAGCAGGATATTTTATTGATCTCTCTCTCTCTCTCTCTCTCTCTCTCATTTTTATGTCATCACTTAATTATTCATTTATTTGTTGATGTTTTCTCCTGCTGAGATGGTGTTGTTTTAAATGTCACGTTTGAAATATTTTAAATTTATAGTTTATTCATTACAAGATCTATTTTTAAAAAATAAATAAAATTCTATTTACTATATAGGCCTAGGGGCTGTTTCATAAAACCAAATAATAAACAGGCCCCTATACTGAAGTACAAACTAATCCTGAAACTGTTTAGAACAGACTAGACTCTATTCCATCATTGGAGTTTACAGAACGTCTCTATGTACATTCGTGTATGAACTCGAGAGAGTTCACAGTGCTGGCCTATTACAGCAATCCCGGAGTCAGATGAATTGATTTAATTGCATGTGTGTGAATCAGCTATAGTGAGTTACATCAGAGTGGCTGAAGCCTCTGGCAACTGAAATGACTAATATATCTTTCAAAGCTGTCACTAATATGAACTGTGCGTCACATACTGTATTTTCAGCAAATATTACTGAAATTATTAACTTAAAAAATAAATTCAAATGAGTTTTTGTTTTATATATTCCTATATTTTATACATGTAAACATATATAGACATTAAATAATACATAGCCACTTCTAACATGTCTTATTCACTCTACAACTGATACTTTTAATCGTATTTGGACACCATGGACAGCATAAATGCCTCTGTTTGTGATACTCTGAGGTTTGGAA
Source organism: Acrossocheilus fasciatus (assembly GCA_036784905.1). Lineage (NCBI taxonomy): Eukaryota > Metazoa > Chordata > Actinopteri > Cypriniformes > Cyprinidae > Acrossocheilus > Acrossocheilus fasciatus. Next base: position 15,529,669 of record CM071942.1, read on the forward strand.
TGACATAGTGTCTCCAGATGTGTTTATTTGTCTTCTGTTTCCTCCCTGTTCTCTGTTGGTCCTGCTGCACATTTTTGTTTGCAGTACAATGTTTTGTGTTTGTTAAAATAAAAGTAAAATAAGAATAATAATAACAATACATAGCATATTACAAATAGATATTTCTGTCACAAAATTATATTACAAAATTCTACATTTTATATGTATGAGTGTGTGTGTGTGTGTGTGTGTGTGTGTGTGTGTGTGTGTGTGTGTGTGTGTGTGTGTGTGTGTGTGTGTGTGTGTGTGTGTATGTGTTCTTTCTTTTTTTCAAAACATGTCCACTTACTGAATAAATATAAAGATGTCTTAGAAATCTGATGGTTTGATAGTCGACCAGTAGATGGAGACAGAGGCCCATTTCTCTTCTCCTGTATTACGTTTGAATGTGAACAGTACGATACATAATGGCTTTTTAACATTGTTTTCAAACATTGTCATTACAGTTATTATAATTTATACAAATACATTGCCTATGCTACAGAAATCTGCATACAATATCAACTGATTACAGATCACTGACTTCCCTCGTTTTAAATCAAGCACTATCAGAAAATGGCTTGTTCTGACATTGTTGCAGCGCCCTCCTCTTCTCTTCTCAATATACATCACTCTTCCGCTGTATGACTCACAGCTCTTTCCAGTCTGCTGATCCTATGGACCTAAATCCTGTACAAATCTCAGGCTGGATAAATGAACATTTCCAGCTCAACCTAGCCAAAAACTCATTACAGCATAACTGTTCAGCTGAACTCTTCAACTATAACACCCCCACCCAGGTCAGTCAGGAACTTCACAGACTACACAACACCTGTCATGAAGATTTATGCTCTGCAACATATCTCATTTTGTTTATATTTATTCATTGCATATAACAGCATTATAGAAAATTTAAAAAAAAAGATCAAGTGTAACAGTAAAGACTTTTACATTGTTTATTTTAATTTTTACTTTTAATTCATAAAAAAGTAGATTAAAACAAATAATATATATATATATATATATATGTATAAAAGTTTTCACAAAAATATTAATCTAAACTGTTTTCAACATTGATAATATTTGTAAATGTTTCTTGATCACAAAAATAATCAAATTCAGCTGTCATCACTGGAGTAAATTGATTAAAATCTTAAAATATTAAAAATATTAATAAAAAAATTACAATAGAAGTTTTAAGTTGTAATAACATTACAATAGTTATAAGATGTAATAATATTAGTACAATATAATGTATTAATATACAATATTATTATTACATTATTATTAAAACCAAATGTTATTACTTTAGCCTCAGTAAACATCTTTCCAAAAATAAAAATTTAAATAAAAATTAAATACAAACCCCAAACTATTGAAGAGTAATGTATCATTAGGAGGTAAAAAATTAAATAAATAATAATCCTTCACTACATACTACACCTAAAAACTCATCTCCTAAGAATTTTATTCACTTAGCAAATATTTTTTAATATGAATATTCTGCATATTCAAAATGACTGTTTCCTAACAGAACTGACAAACACAGACAAAAACACAATAAGTCCCAAATAGCTTGATTTCATAGGCATTCTTTAATTCCTCTTTTTTTTTCTTGTTCACTCCATACCACTATTCATGAGGTACTATAAACTGCCCGAACGATCAAAATACATACCAATATACAGAGTGGAGAAAAAGACATGATAATTACACAGGAGAAATAAGTATGTATTTGTGGAAAATTTCCAATAAGAAAAAAAAAAGGGACTGACTGACATTAACTTCACATGTGCTAGTACCTTCAAATATTAGTTTTTTTCCCCTCGTACAAACTTTTATAAACATTATAAAATATTAGATAGAGCAATGTCGGATTACTATAAAACATGTACCTAGTACAAAATAACAATATAATAAAGCCTGTAAATATCTTTAAAATATTTAAAAACAATAAAGCAGACAAAAACAGGACAACTACAGATATTTTTGAGGCCAATAAATAAAATCAAAGGAAAATAGAAAATATTAATAAAATACAGTAATAAAATTTAATACATCATACAAATGGACTCAAATCTCAACTACCACAGGTATGATAGGCCTTCATGTAATCAACTCCTCCCTGATAAATACAACACGGTCCCCTTGCCCCTAACTTCACCACCAGAGGGCGACATAACACCATTCACCTCTGCTGCGGCCAACAGTGTGTACAACAGCACTTGGGAGAATTGTCTGAAACACAGTGAGCTGTCCTTCTGAAAATATCACCTTCATTGTGTAAGAAACAGCATTACAGCTGTAACACTGACAAACGAACACTGTCTTTCCATCAACATACGTCTACAGCGAAGCCTTGACAACAAGAAAAATAAAGGGATGGGGGAGATTAATGCTGCAGAATTGTCACAAAAGAGTTTACACAAGAAAGGAATTGACATCTTTATTCACAGAAGCATCCAGTGCATTCGGCAACCCTCAGCGGGTTTGTCACGCACACATCAATGGTCACTCACAGAGGTTAAAGCAATGTATTACTCACATCTCATATGCATTAAAAAAAAAAAAAAAAAAAAAATCTATACTTAAATTAATGCTTCAGGTACAATAAAAATACACAGTACTGGAACCCAGTACACATAATGCTGGTTTATAATCTTTTTTTTTTTTTTTCTCCTTTTCCCCAACCTGTTTCAATTGAGTTTGCCAACCAGCAGCAAACTCTTACAGTCAATAGAGAAGAACGACAGCATAGCTTGGAACTGGTTTGTAGACAAGGGACATGTCATTTTTCCTTCTGCTCAAATCATGCTTTAAAGAGGAGGGAAAAAGGAGTACAAAAGTCTGCACAAAGAGATGAAAAAGCCTGAAATATCCAGTATGAAAGACAGAAAGAGAAGGGCCTTGTAAAAAGATGCTGCTCTTTCCAACAAAAATGCACCGTTCAGTAAAATATGGATTGTCATCTCCCTTGAAAAACAGGGATACTTCTCACTTTTTGAGGGGGCAAAAGGGGGACACAGCTTGCTTGTCAGAAGGTTCACTTGATTTTGAGCTCCTCACAGGATTCATGTCCTGTTCAGCAACGAGGACCTGCAGAGATAAACAAGAAGAGTTGTTTAATGATTAGAACTGCCAAATACAATTATTCAAAATGATCTATCTTAAAAATGGAGAAGCAAAAATACAGAGCATTCGATGTTTTGTCACATTTAAAGGTAAAAACAAAAATAAATGAATAAATAGTGGACACGTTGTATAGTGTCTTCCCTGTGTGCTGATCCATGTCCAGTGCACTACACCTGATAAATCAAGGATAATCTGGTTTCAAACTAGCAATAAACGCCAACTTTGCCCGATAAATATTATTCTTCAGCTGGATTCTCTCTGCCTTGTTTCCTGGAGGGCTACTATCCTCATGCTGAGACATTGAGAGTCGAGTGGGGTGGAGCACGAACTGCTGATACAGACAGAATCTGGTGCTGTGACAGATCCTGTCGCAGTGGTGAAAAAAAAAAAAAAAAAACAGCCCACCGTTTGCCTCCGCAATCTCGCTTTTCCTCCTCCTCTCTCTATCCATCCCTCCTGAGCTGTAAAGCTATCAGGAAACGTGACTAAGCAAGAGCCAAGAGGTCTCATCCTTTCCAAGCACATATGTGTGTGTATCCATCACCGCGTGATCTTTGGCAAGCATTAATAGAAGATGTTTTTGTCGGGTGTTTATTTATATTTTAACTAATTGATCGAAACAAATGTGAGAGCAAAAACCTTTTTAAAAAAATAAATAAAAATCAGAATACTGTAAAACACGAAGGCTACACAACAGATAGTAATTTAGATTGCATGTAGTGTTCTAGTGAGACAAGGCAAACTGTGTGTAAATATTAATATAAAATGATTTTTAAAATATGTCAATTTAAATAACCTGCTTAATTCAAGGTTTGTCCAGTTATTGACTAATGAATTTGCATTAACGATTCTTATTAGTGAATTCAAATTCTGATTGACTTTGTGAAGTGTTTCACTGAAAACAACATTTAAAGGTCATATTAATATGGATTGTGAGCATATTGTTCTTTAAAGTAGTAATATTTAACAACTATAAGAACAGCATTATTAGAAGAAGGTACATAGAATGATTTTTTTAAAGATTTTATTAATTATTAATGATTATTTTTCAAGGCCTGGTCACTGCTCTTCAGACAGGTCAGGATTAATCTCAGCATCTGAATGCAGAAGATGACTTGATGAAACGTATCATACACACCTGAGAGATTTCCATCTGTCTTTCTCCATGTTGTTCTCTGGTCCTTCGCTCTCATATGATGCCAGATACAAAGCTGTTGAGAGATCATTGAGATGAGACCAGTGTGTCAGCAACAACAACAAAGCCACCTGTTTTCTTTCTTGAGGAATGTTCTGAACCTGTGTCACTTGGTTATTTAGCATGACGGCATTTCACACCTGAGGCAATCATGACAAGCGTAATTGTCTTTGTGTCTGGTATCTTGTTTGCTCACTGCGCAACTATCATTAGAACAGGTTTATGACGCAAGTGGCAGAAAATGAGTGTGCAGAAGAGCTCTAGCTCAGACAGGAAGTCCAAATTGACAGTAAAAAAAGAAAGAGACAATGCAAAAATGATGCTTAATTAGCAAAACCACTGTTTGGACTCAATGTTTGCATGTCAGAAGTTGGAATGAAGGGGCTTATGATTGATGTTCACCACTGCAAAAAATTTACCAAAACTTGATTGCAATTAATCATAAACTAGCATTAAAAAAAACACTGTACCATCTTCACTGAAGACCGGTGCAGTCAGGAGATACTGGAGAATCTTGCGGTCTCTGTCAAAAGGACACTCCACCTTCTTCCATGTCATGAACTCCATCACTTGTTTGGCCAGCTCCCAGAATTTCTGCAGCACAGTCAAGATTCATTCGGTTAGAAATCATCGCCTAAGTTACATTTCTCATTGAATTGATGCCCTTGAAACTTCATTTCAACAGATGCATACGTCAATGAACTAAATCTGGATGCTTCCGTTGCTACGTGACAGTGTTTTCTCAACCATCCTTTGTTATTCAGTAGCTGTGACGGCAGTTGTTTCCATGCATCGCCAAAGCGCAGGAATTACCTCAAAATTGACATGTCCGTTTGAGAGCCTGTTGGCACATCCTTCATTGAGGAAGTAGATGTCTTTAATCAAGAGGCTGAAGAAAGGGATAACAATCTGAAAGGCAAAAAGGGAACAAGATTACATAACAGCTATAACTGACCAAAAACTAAGGGAAAAAAACAACAAAAAAAAAAAACAACATGCAACCAAATGGAGCAGCCTCACTGAAGTCCATCTAAGAGTTAACGTCACAGTAAGACTGCATTAGGCAACAGTTTTTACAACAGCTTCTAGAAGCCTACAGGGCACAGCACAACTGGATCTACCACTTTAGAGGGCAATAACAATGATTCATGACACAAGGAAGCAGTGATGTGTATGTGACGCCAAAATCTAAACTCTGTTGTAGCAAATTCAGCAACAACATGATAAACAAAGGTGTCTTTAAATATAGGTGTCACTCAAAAAAACTAAAAATTAAATAATAAAAATAATCCACCTCCCATTCCAACTATAGAAATGCACATCAGATGTGGAAAACAATGATAAACCAAAATTCAAGTCACACTGATCAAATATTATTCAAGTAAAAATTGCCTTGTTTAAAAAATTTTTTTTTTTTTGCTATTGACATGTAAATGTAAACCTTTTATTTTACAATATTAACAATTTAATTCATTCCATGCCATCAACATCCTAAAAATCCTTTCTTTTTTAACATTTATTTATTTTTGTTTTACATTTAAATTCATCTTTTTATGTCTAACCATCACTCCAAAACTGAGAAATGAATAAATAGACAAATAAATAAGCCAAAACAAAACCTCTGGCATAATTAGAGTACAGTCCCATGTGAATAGTTAACCAAGTTCAAATCAAGCTTAAAATAAGTGCAATACCCATCGGTGAACAAAACAAAGGGTCAAAAATTCGAGCAGTCAAACCAGTTGATGAGTTAAAGACATTAAGAGAGCAGTAATGCATTCCTGATTTAATTTGTTTACAGTGGAAATTCCTGTCCTGGAACATGCACTTATTTTGTCCCTTATATCTTTAAAGTAACGACACTTGCCAAAGCCTAAACACATCTGATTTTAGAGAAAAACAAGTGACATGGGCCACTGTGATGCAAAAAAACACGTCCCCCCCCACGGAAGAGCTACGCATTCCAGTACTGCTCTGGAACATTCTGTCTCACCACCCAAACCCACACAGCAAAGATCTCCTCCCTAACCAGTCGAAGACGCAAAACAATCCTTACGAAGCTTGACAAAAACAAACAACATATCCTATATATATATATATATATATATATATATATATATATATATATATATTATATATTTGAACACTCAAAATAGTTGTGCATTTTAACAAAGAGATTAACAGTGTTGAGCCTCCTTTTGGCAGACTCTGATGCCGGATGGATTTTATTGAGTTTGCTCACAGAGGACACTGAAGAGCATCAGAACATTTTGTTAACTGGCTGAATGCCATGTTTTTATAACAAGAATAGAGCATATTTAGCAGAGGAAACAGAATGTCCCATTTGATGCCTTGCCCTCAGCAAATCATCCTCAAATGGCCCACCGTCCTCTACCCTTGTTATTACATAACTCTCGGCCAAAGAGACCAGACGCTACCTCAATTTAGTGTAAATACAAAGCTTCTGGACTGGGATCTGCACTTTTGAGCTAATAACTGGCATCTTTTATGTAACGAATCTGATTTGATCATTGTTCTCGCTGTGTTTGTTGCTAATATCGACCTTTTTGTAAGTACAAGCCGCCCGAACCCAAACAGTGTTATGAAACCAACGTTCCTATGATTTCTGTGAGAAAATTCTGTGTATTACCTTCTCTCTGCTACTATGAGCAGTGATAGATCTCTGAGTGGCTCCACGCAGAGCTGTTCTGTAGTTGTAGAAATTGCTAGAGGGATCCATCTGGTGCTGCGAAGAGAGACAAAAACAGGTTTAGGCATCAACCTCAGGACTTGGCCTGAAAACTGTAGATGTAGTTTCTACAAACAAAAGTTTTTTAACGAGCTCTAAGCCCATTCAACATGGTTAGGTCTCCAAAGGCAAAATGAGTCACTCTAGTTACTATTCATCATGGGACATTCTTTAATGGGAACCAAGAAAGATGATCCATGTTATGCACTTTCAATCTTCAGTCAACTTTTTGCCAGCAGGTGAGACAATCACAAAGGTTCAGTTCACTTAAACCAGTTTAAAGCAGCAGGTTTCATATGGTTCAAACATTTGGGGTGTCCTATGCACCAAGGCTGCATTTATTTGATCAAAAATAACATTATAGCCCTTTTGAACAGTACTCTAAGGCTACATATAGTTTATCAAGACCATTTTAGGTGAACAAGTAATAACCTTTATTAGGGACTAGTGCTGAATATCTGCAGCTTTTACAATAAAGATTTTGATTCTACAGGGAAGCCACAACTAAGCCTTTTATCCTACAATCCTCCATTGTCTTAGAGTAAAACTAGAGGAAGACAGAGTGAGAGAAAAGAAAAAGTGTTGTGTGTTGTGATACAAAGGCTGAACCTCCCTGAAGACTAGACATACAGTCCCTATTTACACATCAAAATGCTGAAAGCCACAAGGCGAGACTGAACAATGTGTAGGTGTGTGTTTTGCATACACAAGTCATATATCAAGTTCAAGGCCTCTGCCTGTCTAAAGATAAAGCAAGACCTAAACAAAACCCTCTTTAGACAGTAAACACAGTGTGCAGATTCAAAATTAAGGCCTTAAAGGTCTCAACCCATCTCAAATTTGGCCTAAAAAGCTTTGTAAACATTTGCACACCCACTCAAAAGGGAGAAACACTGTGCTTCAGAAAAATAATGACACAAAAGCAACAATTCTCGCCCACTTGGGACTAAAATTGGCAAAATATAGTGTCCATATTGTCAGGGGTTTGAGCATCGTGCATGCATGAGTCACGGGGATAAGAGCCAGGGTCGGACACTTAATATGATTAGTGCCATGTCAGCACTGCAGCCCCTACATGTTCAGTGAGTCACACCCACCCACTGCTGTAAACAGAAGACAACATCAAATACATACCTCTAGTATATCAAATTTGGCCGATTTAATTTTGCCCCAGGTCTTCTTGAGCCGTGACACTGGACTCATGTTCATCCCAGCTGAAAGACACATAGAAAGAGACACAGGTCAGCACACTGTTTCCTGTCAGAAGTGCAGTTTCTCTATGGCAAATAGAGCAGTGTAAGCCCATGAGCCCACACGAACAATGACATTAGCAGGAGCATCATTTCCCTCCGACAATAGGTGAGGCTTGTAGAGCCGAGGGTCACGGTGGGCTTGTGCAGTCAGCACTAATGACCAGATGAGGTCAGAGTGTTGACTGGAAATCACTAGGGGTGGGTCAACCAATCAGATTTCTCTGTACTGATGACAGCATCATTTCTTACTAGGTCTTGATTAGATGTTAAGCTACTTGTTTCTGAAGCTTCAAAATAAACACAAAATCAAAATTCACCACAACTACTTTCTTAAAACACATTCTTTGTATAGTTTAGACATTGTTTAGGCACTCAGTTTGGCTCTATTTTGGTATATGTAAAGCATATACTTTTCAGGATATAAACAATTCTAGAAGGATAAAATCAAGTTTCTGTCTTTGTTAACACAAATACACAAAGTTTGTGGTCGGGAAGCTTTAGTAAGTCTCTACAGTTCAATACAATTTTTTTGTATTTTAATATATATTATTAATATTATTGTTCATAAAAACATTTCTTATTATTATCAATGTTGAAAACAGTTCTGCTGCTAAATTTTGTGGAAACCAATTTTTTTGTTGTTGTTGTTGTTTTTTTCAGGATTCTTTGATGAATATGGCTTTGACTTCAACCCAAATATTTTAATGGTAGTATGTGTTAAAAAGTAAAACGGCTTCAGGGAGACAAAGGAATTAACTGATGGATAAGGGAAACATTGATGTGTGTAGCTCATACATGCACATTTAACTGATGTTGTGATCTGTGCCTGAACAACAGCAGCAACACTATCTATTCATCTACAAAGAGTCATCTGAGGCTTTAGTACCATTAACAATCTGTCTACACTAACAGGTGTCAAGCCCAGATCTCCTCCGGCACACTAACATGATACTGGAGCAAAAGATCTTTCAGTTCCAGCCACGCGCTGACACTCCATTCACGTCACACAATGTACGCACTGCCTCCAAAACACGCAAGCAGGAGCGATCAACCTTTCCCATGACTTGTTTGTTCTCTTTCAGTGACTTTAATATCAGCCCTCCATCTCCAGGGAGAGAAGCTTGTGTAAGAGCCCCGGCCCATGGGCTCGTCTCCAGGGAATGGCCAGGGAAAGGACAGCTGGTTCCACTCCCTCCCTCTCACAATCCCCCTCTCAATGAGTCTGTCCCTCGCTCAGTCTATTGGATTGGTCAGCACTGACCATCTGCCTGAGGGATGCCTCTCCCTCGTTCCAGCTCTCGCTCACACAGACTGAACAGCTGCTTCTTCTTCTGGCTCTAACCACTCCTGTTCCCCTACCCATAATGCCTCAGGCACAGGCCTAGGTGTGTTCTCAGAGAAGTGAATGAATGATTAATGTAGCTGATAATTATTTCAGTATATTAATGAAGGTAAAATGCACTATATTATCAGAAGTCTAAGATAAACACAAAATTGTTTATTATTTGTCTAGATTATTGAACAACGGATAATACAGATTAGTGAAAATTTGCTCAACTAACGGCTAAAATTTATTATCTAAACTTTAACACACAGCTAAATAAGACTCTCCGAAGCACTCAACAAACACACAAATAAAATAATAGGAGTCTGTAAGAGGTTTGACGTTGTTGTGTGTGTTAAGCGTACAAGAGCAGGGATCAGAAAAGCAAACCAAATCCTGCCAAAACAGCAAACTGCATTATCCAAACTGATTTGTAGGGAACAAAAGAGCTTTCTGTAGCAAAGTCTTGCAAGGGACGGCAAAACACTCACTAATGATGGCCATGAGCGAGTTGAAGTTGCCAATGTTGAAGCATTCTCGTGCCACGTCGATGAAGAACTCAATGACTCGAGCCCGATGTTTCTTCTTTACAGGCTGCATGAGAAAATCAAGCAAATATTTTATGAACACCAAAAAGTGATATTTATAGCAATGCTCATTAAACACTTAATACTTTAAGAACTTTCATGATATAAAATCCAATGTTACGTACACTACCATTCAAAAGTTTGGGGTCAGTAAGATTTTTTTTTTTTAATGTTTTGAAAGTCTCATGACCACCAAGACTGCATTTATTGGGTCAAAAAAAAAGAATAAAAAGAGAAAATTGTGAAATATTTTCAGCAATTTGATGAATGGAAAGAACAGCATGACCTCAGGAATCTGAGGTGGTGTATATTTTTATTAGGCTTATATTTAAAATCACATTAGAATCACTAACAGTGCAACACAACCTATAGAAATTTAAGTTTCTGGATGGATATAACAATAAAAGCAGATTATTACCATGCAGATCTCCGTCGCCACCAGGTAGCTGAGCCTGTTGAACCACTCCACATAAGCCTCCAGGTTACTTGCTTTTTTGTGATCACTAAAGCACCTCTGCAAGAATCAAAATTTCAAAAGGGTCAGTATCATCATTCAATTAAAATGAAAGTACTCAAAGGCTTGAGTTTGGTCAAGAGCTTCATTTAGGACATTGTGCCACAACGTTTTCCAGTTTACTTTTCAAATTGTCTTTATTAAGGATGCGCATTTTATCTGTACCATGCTGGTTATCATTTTTTTATTCATCGGTAAATTTTATTTTTTTACTTTATCAAACTAGCATAGATTCCAAATATCAGTCTCTATCAGCCAGAATCTTAGCGTTGTTGCATCTATTTTTCATCCTAAATTCTGAGCTCTAAAACGTTTGGCAGGAATGTACACAGTTCATCATCGATAGAATATTGCTCTTTAAGTGATCTCACAGAACTTTGCATGCTGGGATCTGTGATTCCTACAGTCCCAGCCCAGGAACAAAGGTCTCCGAGATGACTGATGGTCTCCAACAATGCACATTGAATCAGAGAGCTTATTTGCCCTGCAGACCCTCCACGCTGACTGGGCCTTGTGCTATTATCTGTTTAGGGTATGTATACAGACACTTTGTCTGAAAGCTTGGGCCACTCTAACCCTTCATTCCTCACATTCCTACGGTCTGACTGTGTCGTCCGTCACACAATACCCAATCCACCCTACTCTACTTTTGACGGACAACATCAGAGAGTCACGTCGGAGCACAAGGACCCTCTGGAGAGACGGCGACCAGAACAAAAGAGAAAAATCACACCAGTACCGCCTTGACACGGGCTGTTGCCTAGCAGCCCGACGGCAATGGGCATTACGAGGTAGGGCTGAGTAAACTTTTGGCAGGTTATTGTGAGAAACCAGTTGCTAGGCTTTGGCCACAAAAGGACGCTGTGTGGAACGTGAGGAGGGAAACTTGGACGGTGATAGATTAGACGTGGAATGTGCTGTGAATGCTGTGTGAAATAGGTGACACCACAGTGAACCCGAGGGTTAACGTAAACATTGTGCTTATTGATTTGTTGGAGTCAGATATTTGTTGTAGTAAGCGCAAGACATAACATTTGCATTGTATATATTTTTAGTTGACCTTGCAGACCATAAACAGGAAGGGACTGTTACCTTGTCGTTATCAAGAGGGTCTTTCTGAACAAACGCCTGAACAAACTCCTCTGGTCCAATGTAGCTCAGTCTTTCCTGAAAAATGAAGATGTCAACTTAACCTTTGCAGTAAGTCCAAACGGTCACCTTGAAAATGACTGCACAGATTATTGATTTAGTAAATAAATCAATCCAAACACACAGTGAAGTGAGGAATGTAAGGTCATGTAAACCGAGGAAGTTCCACTCACCAGTTCAATGTGTGTGAGTTGCTGTGCCAGGGTGAAGGGGTCGCTGCAGATGGTCAGAATGTCTCTCTGGATGGACTGAGGTTTGGTCTTCAGCACAGTTAGTCTGTCAGTCACAGAGGAGTTAATCTTGGCCAAAGCCTCCTCGTACTGACTCAGTGTAGTGAGCTTGCGGATCAGCGTTTGTGTCATCTGTTGCACCGCCTTGCGATAGAGCTGAAGAGAGACAGAAGACGTGGATTTGCAACCATGCTTTTATTGACCAGCATGACAAAGTAATCATTCATTTGAAAGACTGACAACAAAATGTGTCCCACACTGATAAGAAAGGTGAGGGAATGCACAATGTATTTGCCCTGCAAACATCTAATGGACTTCCAGGCGTATAATGGCACCCTTTCCTTTTGATTGGTCAGCTGTGATGGTGGTTCAGCTCACAGGGTCTAACGTTCCAACATACGGTCTTGAGTATGTTACATAAACGGTTAATGCAGGATTACGAAACAGTAGCACTCCATTCAAGTCCTTCCAAGGTTCACAAGAATCCTGAATGCCGCCCACTTCCCCTCGTAACATGGGGTTGAATTATCTAATAGCAAGAGCCTGACACAGTTCTGGACTTCTGTTGCGTAAGGAGAGGACAGCAAGCGGTCATGCCCTGTTGCTCAACATCAGTCGGACAAGAATCTACATCCTCTCTGCCTGCTTGACAACCAGTGGGCATCAAGAAGATGACCCCCACGCCATGAATTTAAAACAGGCTACTTAAAGGAAGCCTTACCTAAACTGGTTAATAAAATGAATGTATTTTATTAAAAAAAAACTTTTTTTTTTTTTTCAGGACGATAATCACCTGAAAACCATTTAGAATCCACTCAACTTTAAACAGATTAAGCATTTAAAGCATCAGGCTTCTGTTCTCCTTTCTGACTCAGAAAATAAAAAGTGGCGCATTAATCTATTGTGCAGGAGGTCAGTGGCACATAAATCCATCTGGCTCAGAACAACCTGCACATAGTGTAGCAAGAATATTGATGATTTGACGAGAGCGAGTACAGGAGGAGACGAGTCCTTGCAGCACTTTAAAAGATCACAGAGAGTCTTAATATTCCCTCTTCAAGGTCCACCATATGCTGACATTATTTTTAGCAGGAGTTCTTGGCGATAACTGCTTGACATTTTGAGCTGGCAGATCAGACAACTCACTTGTTGTGGGAAAAATAGAAAAGAAAGCTGCTTGTGTGCTGCCTCCACGTTTTTAACCCTGGCATGAATGTGCGACAGCCGTCCACATGGCACAACCTCACAGTACAGATCACTCTGGCATGGACACACCACACCCAGGTCAAGGGTGAATGCTCTCCATTACTTTCCCAATAAACAGGATTTGTGCAAAAGGTGTCCAAATGTGCACCAAATGGCTGTGTCTGCAAATGCACAACTGGGCCCTGCCTTTCCTACACAGAAGACCACATGCATAATAACAATCTTTGCCGACCAGAAGCCTGAGGACCAAACTGTGGTCTGGAGACAGATGTTACGGCATCTATTCTCAGCTCCTGCGCTGAAAGCAAGAGATCTGCGACACAACTGCCAGTAAAAAGACTGAAAACAGCAGGTCAACAAACTGCTGGGAAACTCGTCAGGACCACTGAGGTCTAGTAGAGGTCAAAAAAATAAAAGGCCTAAATGGAAACCACTTCATAGTGGTCTCGTTATGATGGGCTGCAAGCACTGGACAGTACATTTGACTCAGAAGGGCTTATGTCTAGCTATAAATACACCCATTGTCTATTGTGTGGCTCTGACTTCTGTGAATCCCCCGTCATCGTAGAGTCAGTGCTCCACTGTAACAGACACTCTCATTAACAAAATTCACGTACAAGAACATGCCGTTCACATAGCGAGAAAAACAGCAACTGAATTACATAATACAGTCAACATATTGATGGTATGAACCATGAATGCATTCTTCACAATATGAGACGCTTTTTTCATGCATAGATGCACATCTACCAGACAGTCATGACTCAAAACACAGATTACATTTGTCTCGCCTACCTTGCAAATGTAAAGATCATAAAGATACTTTGAAGAAAAGATCATGAAGATACTTTAAAGAAAACATGAAGTGGTCACACCGTTAAAAAAGAACATTTGATCCCCGTCAATAACGTGTGAAACGGTACACAATACAGGAAAAAAAAAAAACTTGTGCTTGTTAACATTAGTTAATGCACTGTGAATTAACAAATGACACCTTATTGTACATTGTTACCAGAAATTTAAATGGTTTTGGGTCACACATGATATTTTACCACCTTAACTAATCATTAAAAGGTGAAATTACCTGATATTTGAAAATACTTATTGCCCTTCTTGAAACATAGTGCATTTAAGTATTAGATTCAAACAACTGTCTTATTTTAATATTGACTTTATACAAAAATACATTTTAATTCTGAAATTAAAAACTTGCTCATCATGAAAGAGATGTATTCAGGATATTGTATGTATGAATTGTATTTTAATTATTTTTCAAATAAATATACAGGTCAACTATGTCACGGACCCTAACACAATTATAGTTCTCCATGTTGTTTTTTGAGTGTACATGCAGTCTTATTAGCTTATCACCCCTTTCACTAGATTGAGGAGGCGGTACAACATGCACACATTTCCTCTATGAGCTTAGCGGGGCCGCAGAAGGTCATCGATCTCTTGGGTCGGGATAAAGCAGATCAATTGTCACACATGTGTTTACTACACAAGCCATCAGAGGATGAGCCCTGCTTGTCTTTTCCAGTTAGTGAAACCCCATTCATTTGAATCTGATGGAGCAACGTCTATCTTAAACTGTCTATTCTAACTAGTGCCCTGCTGTTAGACATTATGCTAATGCTCGCCAACCATGTGGGATGACCAGAGAGGGCTTCTGCAAATCTCTTTTTATTTCACTGTACATTAACTAAATCAAGAGCTCCCAACAGGAAGACTATTCAGATTTGGACGATAGAGCAAAAAAAAAAAAAAAAAAAAAGAGATGTTTGAGGACAATACTTGGTAAGAGCTCCAAACTTTATCCAGATTCAAAATGAAGTGACAGGCTCAGCTTTGGCTGATAGACATCAAAAGGATGTGAGCACAATGCAAGGATGATAACTAGATGTAAAATAAAATCTAATCATGTAACGCAACCACTTTTGGTTTTTGTGCCCAGGAAGTTTAAAAAGAACCTAGAATAAATGTGGTGAAAAATTCCCTTTGATTAAAAAAAAAAAAAAATGCTAAGCCAGTAACAAACGAGTCAGCGCTTAGAGAGCTATTTAAATGCAGCCTGTGGAAAAGCACCAGTGAAGACAAAAGCAGCTGAACAAAAGAGCTTTCTCTCTTCTTGTCAGAGCGCTTTGGACTAAAGAAATGTCACCCCCCATTGCTCAGGTGTTGACACTCTTCTCACCCAACGTGTTACATCCTACGTCTCAACCAGCTGAATGTTAAAAAAGTCATGCTAAGACATATAAATGTGTTTTACTTGGTCTATGCTAATAGTGGTAGTAAAGACATAAAGAAAAGCTAATGTCTTTGATGCAAGTGTTCGCACCTATCAGGTGACTTATTTTTAAACGGCGTTGCCCTTTATCTGACATTTCCTCAAGAATGAAAAACTCATTGTTTCCCCTGAAATGATCTTCCAACACTTGGAAATGGCAGACTTACTTCATCTCCAGTACTCAGACGATGCGTTAGTTCCTTCAGGCTCTTCATCATCCTCTCATCCCTGAAGTCATAGGGAAACGTCTCTGTCCACTCAGTCAGCAACTGCAGGATCTTGGGAGCAATTTTCCTGACTCTTGCCTACAGATTAAGTTAAAAAACAACAACAACACTGTAATTGCAAATTATTGTCCTTGGTTCTCAAAATAGAGCAACCATGAAGACTGAAGCCACCTTGTATGACAATCAGTATAAAGACACTCTTGTACCTTATCAGCCTGAGGATCAGAGAGTCTCTGCTGGTCCACACACAAATGGCACACTTTGGACATCAGCTCATACGGGTGAATAAAGAGACGGGAACTGAGCAGGAATGTGAAGATGTATGTCCTCTGTGAGTCAATAAAAATGAGATCAATGTCGGTGCAACAATACAAACCATTAATATCCGTTTTACATTATTCTAAACAAAACTAACATTGGACTAAGCTACATAAAATGTATTTATATTTCAGGAAAATAAATCTGGTTAGCTAGACTACACCTCAAAAGGTTACTTTAAATAAAGTTCTTTATGATACAAAGGATTTATTTCTCTTTAGATCAATTTAACGAATCCTTGCTGATTAAAAGTAATTTAATTTAAAACCACATTTTTGAGCAGAAGTGCATATCGCTAAAAATATTAAGTTGAAAGCAATTACAAGTCACTTTTGTGGTCTCAGTGTTTAAAAAAAATAAATAAATGTGAGATATAAAACTGAGCAAAGCATATGTTTTCAATACTCAAAATCCAATACTGTGAATTGGCTTAATAGCTACTTTTTACACACTATATATACTCACATCAGGATAGTAAGCCACCGTAGGGACCAAGTGCTCAATTAGAGCCTCTAAGGACCCTGACACCAGGATGTTTTCATGGTAATACAGGCCTTCATAGTCCTCTTCCTTGGCCTTATAAATATTCTTGTTGTAGCCACTGGACCCATACATCACTGGAAAGGGTGGCGTTTGAGGCATTTTGTCCTGTTGAAGGATATAAAGAAACATCAGTCTGAGGAGCCTAACCTAAGCACAAACACAATCAAAAACAGACATTGATGCATGAACTAATTCGTTAATGCTGAGCCTCCATCCTCAACTGAAAATTTTGTTTACCTTTGTGTAAAACACAAGGTCCCCAGTATCATTATAGGAAGCTGAGTGGAAAATTACTCTTCCTCGGATGGACGACTCATGGGGATGAATATGTCGCGATTAATCTCAATGTGCAAACACCTTCCCTGATTGAGCCTGTGAGAACTTTAGTTTAATCTCCATTCGCTCCATATTTTAGACTCACACTAGCTGGCTCTAATCCACCATAATAGCAGCTGAACATACCGCCGGCGGGTTTCACTCACAAACACCAACAAATTAATCTTCATGGTGCTTTTACCTCACGTGGACGTACAACACAGAGGCTCTTTCAACTACGGGTTGATACAAAAAAACATAATGACCTATGAAATCTAGTGCTTCTGAAAAGAAGGATTCTTAGTTTCCCCCTCAAAACCAAAACGTGGCCCATTACAGATGAGAGTCCTATGAGTCGGTCAGCATTAGCTAGAGGTGATAAGCAGCCAAAAGCAGTTCTTCACCCACACAAAGAGCTCTGGCTCACATTGCCTGCCTCCCTCCCTCCTACTTCTGTATCTTCCAGGCTCTCGTGGAACAGCAGAAAGTGAGTTTTGCACATGTCAATGCATCACATAATCACGCGGGCGGCTCCAGCATGCCAGCACGAGTTTCTGTGCCATTTCAGAGCTCAGCCCGTGACTTTAAGTGAGATTCCTGGACACAGCACATATGGGCCCCTCAATGGAGGCATTCACAGCAATGGCACGGGGCGTCAAGGGACACCCCGAACAATGCGCAGCCCCAATGGCCGCCTGCCTATTCAGGCCCGCAGGCGTTTGGGTGCCAGATTCGGACGGGAGTGCGCAGGAGGGGGGGGGGGGGGGGGGGGGGGGGTCGTACGATGAGGTATATTCTCAGTCCGTGGCCCCCCACAGAGATCTCTTCATAAAACCATAGACATTAGCATCAAAATGGAGGCCCAAGAGGTCAAAGCAGCAAACGCCCCCCTGCACATCTGCTTTACCATGTGTTATACCATCTGAGCACGTCAATGAGATAAAAAGAAAGGAAGGCCAAATGATGTCAAGAATGACTTTACGCTCATCACCAGAAATTGACAATTTGTCAAGTCCTTTATGAATGATGCCTCTGGGAACCACGTACTGTTTTATTCTCTGACTCATATTCTGTAACAGAATTTGCACAAACTTTCATAAAATAAACTCCTTTTTTGTTTCTGACCATGCGGTGTTGAATAAACTCTACTTTTGTCTCATTATATTGCCCAAATATAGGATACCCCAGCGCATCTGCCCATGCAACCCTATTAGTGAAGCCCCCAGGCCACAATGCAAATCTCCAAAAAGCTAAAACAGAAAAAGTCAAAGCCCTTTTAAACTCTCTAGGCGCACCAGCTGCTGCTCGACTGAATTCTGTGAGCGAATAAAACAAAGCTGAAGCTGATTAGTAGCAGGGATTCTGGATTCTGTGTTTACTTTTTGGTTGCAGGTGTTAAGTATGGCCAGCCACATGTCCTCTCCACTGTCCTGCTTAAACAAACACGAAGCACAGCCGTCACCACAGGGGCTGTGTAGTGTATAAACAAACAAAAAAGCCCTTGCTTTCACACAATTACTGAAATGTTTTAGTCAGAGCTTTTGTTTTGACCATGCAGAATATTTGGCATCCTTGCATGGCTGCATTTTAGATAGTTATGACTGTCCAAAAGCTGAAAACATTCAGTCCCACCCACATGTTGACTGTATTATTGATTACTGTGTCTCTAGATCAAAACAGGCTTCCTCAAGCATAAAGCAACATTTAGCAAGCTAAATAAATGCTCTGATCTTTGGGGTTCCCACACCTAAAATTCATTGTATATTGAAATTCCACTCAAAAGTCAATAAAATAGAAAATAAATTATTCTACAAATACTATACACAAGCACATTCATAGCAATGGAAATGGAAAAATATATTGAAATACAACTTTTTTATATAATTTAAACTGAGTTAAAAGTTAGATTTCCATTTATAGAATATGTATTAAATAAATAGAAAATAAATTTCAATTTTCCATGATATTTCCATGACTTCTTAAGATCAGTTTCCATGGAAATCACAATTTTAACATTGCTTGATATTTATAGGTCTTCCATGGCTGTGGGAACCCTGTCTAATGCAAATGTGGAGGATAAAACAACAAACCCAAACGTTCTGGAGTATTTTGAAACTGCATCCTCAACAAAAGGGTGTGTTGAGCTCATTGGCATGTTATTAGGAGCTGTTAAGTTGTTGTGGCAGTCTTGTCTTTAAGGTCACTTCATAGTGAACATAAAAACCAAAGATCAAGACTTTAACTAGGGGTGGTTCGATACCACTTTTTCAGAACCAATCCCGATCCGATACCAAAAATTCCGAGTATCTGCCGATACCGATATAAATCCAATACCTGGGCAGTTTTTTTTTTAATCAGTGTTGAATTATTATACCTCAATGTGTGTTGACCTGATCATGAATTTACTAAATTAATTACTAAATATAGAACTTTATTGTAAAGAAAATTTTAAAGAAAAACAACAAATGAATGCATATAACTATAATCTATGACAAAAATACTATTATAAACTAGATCAGTGGAAAATTCAGTAGCAAACGTTCATGAGTGCACAATTACATAAAATCTAAAATTAGTGGGGGAAAAAACATTATTTAGTGGGGAACAAGTGTAGGACTAAATCTAAAATGATAATGTAAAATGATATACATTGCTCTTTGTATTGTTGTAAAATACATTCATGAAAAACAAGTAATATTTATATATTCTGTGCGCAGACTGATGCACTTGAAGTAACATGGAGTCAACCTTTCTATGCGGACTCTGCAAGTCTGCATAGAAAGGTTCAAAGGTTCTTTATGGTGTTTTATAATGTTTTTGTGGCTTTTGTGGGGCTTAACAATAAAACAATATTATATGCACAATTTCGGATTTGGATCGGTCTCTTCTGACAGAAAACCCGATTCGGCAGAAAATCCCAGTATCGGAGCGATACCGATACTGAATATCGGATCGCCGCACCCCTAACTTTAATAAATAGGAAGGACTGATCACTGATGTGATGACAAAAAGAAATGTATCCCACACACATTTCTACAAACAATTGTCTGATGTATTCAAAAGATTGGTGCATGGACCATAACACATTTCTATGTAAATTGACAGATAACTATAAAAGGCAGGTTACGAATATGATGAAATGAGGAAATAAACATGTCTGTTCATGGAGCTGTAATAAACCCCAGTATGACACAACATTGTCGGCTTTCAATAAATTCAACAAAAGGATAAAATTGAGTCTTGGTCTTTTGGTTTCTGACAAAGTGGGTTACATGTTAGCCTTGGGAAACGAGCAGGTGTGTGTCCGTGCGTGTGTGTAAGACGGTGGGGGAAGGGAGCTATTAGCTTCACTGAAACTACTCGAGTGTGTCTGAGTAAATAAAGGGCTTGGCTGGCGGTACAGATAG
This sequence comes from Acrossocheilus fasciatus, assembly GCA_036784905.1. Classification (NCBI taxonomy): domain Eukaryota; kingdom Metazoa; phylum Chordata; class Actinopteri; order Cypriniformes; family Cyprinidae; genus Acrossocheilus; species Acrossocheilus fasciatus. The sequence continues at coordinate 15,550,123 of CM071942.1, forward strand.
TGTCCTTCCCACAGCACTTTGAGCTACCTGCATGACTGGTATCACAGAGGCAAAGTCCAGCCAAATCACAGCGACCTGATGCAGATCAGCTTTTCAAAACAGAATCAAATGTCTCAGATACTCTTCTTTCCACAATCTTGACCAAACACAAACCCTCATCTTGATTAAAAAAACAATATAAGACCGTTGATAAACAACAAAGATTAATCAAGTAGACAAAACAATCTACTCAAGCCCCAAAATAGCTTACTTATTTGATAGTGGGGAGGAACACATGGGTAATGATCATCTGAAATCAATAAGGGAATATCAGCAACAACCCTCCAGTTTTCATACCCACCCACCACAAGACCACTACTGAGCTAATATATGAGAAATGAAAAAAACCTGGCATCTTCATTCTGCTGTGCAAACCATCAGTTTAGTACACAGCATGCACACTATTTTTAAGCTAATTTACTGTCATTTTATATCATCCTGAACTATAAAATGCCTTCCATAGATATTTGAACGAGACTTTAAGATCTCGATGGGTTATCCAGGCTTGGAATTACAGTTCAAAAATTCCCTTTTATACCCAGCTTTCTCTGACTGTGGGAACCTTGTCTGAATTGCCATGTAACTAGTATGGATGTAACCAGCAAGGTAAATTAACATTACAATCCTTCAGTAAAATATTATAGGCTACAACAAAGTACCATGCAATACAAACTAACATGCATTTAAATCAAATTATCAGTGAAACCAATTTAACTATCAAAGTAGTACAACAAAATCTTGAATAGAATATTAATTCCACTAACAATACCACAAATAACCAATAGTACATAGCAATCATTAATTTCCATGGTAGCATACATCAAATAACATGACAGCTTGTGTTGTATTCTACATTTGTTGTAAATTGCATATGACTTGTAAGAACTCACACTCAAGACCACCAACATACTAACACCACAGGTCACATTCTCCATTAATATACTTAAATCAATAACACAGAAGGTGGATATCATCAGCGCGGAATAGGCTATTCGTTGGCATGTTTATATGCAAGTAAACTGACTCTTCCTCGCTTGCACGTAATTTATTGACTGATGTAAGCAGAGCAGGTCGTAATGTGAAATAAAAATCAAAATGCATGCAAACCAAGCCGCGTATTGAACGCATTAACCGAGCGCGTGAAACATTGCTTCAGTTTCTCACCTCGAAAGGGACCGAGACTCCGCTGTAGATCAGCCCTGCAGAAGTTTGGCGATGAATGGCTGCGCAAGATGAACCTCCGGACATATAACAACACGCTTAAAAATGATTCTCAAAATACGTTAAATTAAAAAGAAGTCACGCTGCGTATTCCTAGGTCATACGGATACCGACTGTGACACTTAAGCGCATGATCCTTATAAATATATCCAGGCAGTACGTGCGATGTGCTTCTCTCTCACGATCTCAAGCAAGTGTGTGTTGATCCACTGAGCGCGCGAATAGTAAATGATAGTAGGCTGCGCTGTAGATTCCGAGGCAGCCAATCAGCGGACAGCACAAGACACCCGCGTGCATGTCAGCGCGCGCCCATCAGTCTATACTTGAAAACGAAAACATATGGGAATTTCACTAAAAAAGACGACTGAAAGAAGAACTAAATGCCTGTCTCAGCGAAAATACCCTGAAAGTAATCTTCATATTCTGAAAGATAGCCGTCTCATTTGAATCTAGCAGGACTATTGAATTTATCAAAAATACATTTATTGATTTATTTAATCAAAATATACATAATATTACAAATGTTAGCATCATGGGCAGTGTAAATGGAAATATTTGTGGGAACTCCCTCATGATGATACATGGGGCAACTTTTTTTGGACACTTTCTCACTGAAAATGGATAACAAAATTTCTATCTGTTTACTTTAGATCAGTTGTGCGCCTTGTGTCTCACCTGGTTGTGCCGTTGATGGCAACATTAATCAAAACTGCCCAGCAACATTGCTCAAAAATGTTGTGCCGTGTATGATCAGCCTTGAAGACAGTGACAGATGACACTGTAGCACAAACTGCTAATAAATTTACGATATTTTGGTAGGCCTATATGTAATGTTCACCTGCATTATCTTTAGCTTAATTTTAAATAGGTTCAATTAAGTCTGTGAAACCCACTATATACCCCTGTCTCATTTTCACTGATACTGTGCAGGACCCCACACTAGATACTGCAGATACTGAATACCTGAAAGAGTTCACAGAGAGGTTTTCCCTCTCTCGTTGCAGGTCAAGGGGCCGAGAGTTCGTCACCTCTCACCTATCTGAGGTGTGCTAAATGAGCTTCAGCAGCATGTTCTAACAACAATGGTATCAATCTGTCTGTCTTTTAAATTGACAGAACAAATTGATTCACCTGATAAACTTTCATTCACTCACATGGTTAACGCTTCGCTTCTGAAAAAATAACTAGAGTTTCCACTGACCTATAGTTAAAATTACTTGGCCTACTTGAAGGTAAGAATATAATTAACGTAATCACAAAGGTACTTCATGTGATAACTCAAAAATCAATATTTCATCATGTCTATGCATATATTTAAGAAGCAGTGAAAAAGCAGCATAATGTGTGTGCTGGAGTCCTGATCGTCCTCTCTGGGGTTATATGCATTAATGGCTGACTGTAGATAATCTCATACATAACAGTTATATTTTTGTAAATGTGTATGTATGTGTGTGTGTGTGTGTGTCAAATGTCTTAAGCAGACCAGCTCCATAAAATCAGAAAAAATAACAATAATAATAATTAAAAAGCAAACACTAGCACAAATGTGTAAAGCTTTAAAATACGGAAAAAAAAAACATGTATGAATCATCTGAAAATCTGCATCACAAAAGACTCTTTAAACATTGTGTGAAAATTGGGATGTTTCTTCATGCCTTTGACAACCAGTCTGAATAAAATCTGAATATGGGGAGCATTATGCTTGAAAATAACATACACAGATCTCACATCTTGGCTAACACCTCCGCAATGGGCCCACAGTTATGTAACTCTGTGTATTCAAAGTTATTGTTCATTGTGAAGAGTGTGTGGAGGAGTTCATAAAGATATGAAGAACTAACTGTTAAGCTCTCTGCAAAAGTTAATGCTACTAACAGTAACCAAACAGCTACAAAAAAAGTTAAAGAGAAACAGGTACAAGTCCATTTAAATCCAGTCGTTCTCCCCATTAAATACACATTTGAGGTTAGTCAGCACAGACTGTCTGACCTAGCTTCCCCTTTGCTCCAAAGGTATTCACACCTCTGTTTTGTTGCCATAGATGGGGCATTATGAATGTGAAAAGTGAGAAACAGCATGAATTATTTAAATGTTGGAAACTGTTAATATGAATGCATGATGAATATAGTGCCTGCTGTTCCATTTTTTTTTTTTTTTTACTTCAAACATTAGTCCCTGAAACAGACAGAGATGTATATAACAAAAGTTCAATTGAAATTGATTATCCCAATGAAACATTTTAATGTTCCAAATAGAGTCATTCAAAACACAAAAATCTATGTGTGTACGTTTTTTCACATAAGAACGTCAGACATGGGAATTCTCAAATAGGGATCCTAACTTAAGAACGTCTGGCACCTCCATTCTGTGGAAACAAATGTACTAGTAGTTGACAAAGATGATCAGGCACTGTGTTAAGAACAACAGTATATTAGCTGAAGTTAACCTAAGAGCTAATGTACTGCAGAAATGTTAGTATACCGTATGGTTACATGCATGTGTTAAATCTCCATTACTTGAGGGCAAGGATGTCACAATCAGCTTTGTCCTTTGATCTTTAGTGTTGCTCTGTTATCATATAGTTTAATAGCTACTTCATTTCGTGAGTGAATTAATTAAAATAGATTTACAATACTTCATAATTCACAAATTGTAAGGAATAATATTATGCCAAATTGGGTGCGATTTGCCTCTAACAAGTAAATATAGACAAGTAGTTATCGCTGCAGCCTGGAGACCTGCAAGTGGGAGGAGCTTATGCCAAGAACAGCAAGTGGGAGGGGCTTGAGAACAGCATGTGGGAGGAGCTTATGCCACAAGAAGGCCGGATTTCATCGTGGTTAAATATAACACATTTTCATAGTAGTTTAAAACTGAAATTCTTAGTTTTGCCACTATTGTGTGTATTCAATACCATTCACTGTCAACACTGAAATCATGTCTTTACACTTTTTGCCATGCTTCGTGATGGTGTCATTTTAAATCCTTTAACTGTAGTAATTTAAGCATATTTCTGGATATTACATTTTACTTCTACAATTCTTCTACAGTAGCCTACCAAGAAACATATTAAAGTGAGATGCAATTGCACTTAGGAGGTAAGTGTGTGATACATAAAGAAAATGTTGAGTACTGTTAAGAAAATGTAGTTACCATTTCCCTGTACTGCACATTTTTTATGTTGCAAATTACAGCAAATGACAGACTAATGTTCTTCAGAACATGTTACAAAAATCAATGTATTAATTTGAAATCTCAGGGTGGGTAAATGATTTTATTTCTGATGAATCAAATTATATACAATCATTCATTCAGCACAATAGACTTGCATGCAGTGGACACTGCAAAATCCCAGATGCATTGCTTCCAAGTAAATTCCACGGAGCTCGCCTCGCTTGCCCTTCCCAACATAACCTGGTGGGTACACAAGAGGCATAATGAGCACTAGGATTAACCCAAATTTAAAACATTCTCCCCATTACCTTTATCAGTAATAAATTAAGTTGAATTTTTTTTTCATTTATTTAAAAGTTACCAATTTAAGTTTTTTTTTTTTTTTAAGTTGATCCAACTTTTCACTTTTTACAGTGTATCTATTTACAAACGTTTAAGACATTTACACTTTATAAATCAGTGCAGTCCAAAATGTAAAAAAAAATTACAATGCCATGCAGTTACATTATCTGCTTATGGTCTTCGGTATCCATAACCTGGGGAGCAAATAGTTGTTTGTAGAAAAAAAGATATTGTCAGGTACATTACAGATTGTAAGCTGTGTGTGGTACTAAGAAAACGTTGTATAAAAGCCACCAAGAAAATGCACTTTTCACAGCTTGTAATACTTTTTACAAAACAAAACAAACAAAAATTGTACATCAAGCTTACCTCTTCCACTCATCTACCGTGTGCCGCTGAAATTCGTCATCTTCGTTTTTTTGACTGATCGCAAAAAAATTCGCCCACTACCGCCACCAAGAGCATGAACCGATACTACAACCCACATGACATTAAACAAACCAATCAAAATCTTCTATTGGTTTGTACAGCCCACTTGCAGCTTATGTCCCACCCATTTGCAGCTGGCCCACCCATTTGCAGCTGGCTCCGACCTCCGTTTATACCCATACCAATATTTTTTGTCAGCTGAGGAAAAGCACTCAGACTCCAGTTCATCAAATCTACTTGCCAGATAGCGTTTACCTCTGCACTGACTCCCGATCAGCCATCCCCAACCCAATTTCTAACTTCACAATCACTGGGAAAAACCAAGCTGGCCTTAAATCAGGTATAATGAGTGGCAACCAATTCCAGACAAAGGGCAAAAGTAGGTCAGTACAGTCTACTGCTTCTTCTACTCAATCATCATTCATAGATCCTCATTATTAACTCACGTTACGTCAGATGATCACATGCATGGAAAAGTCCAAGCATGGAAACCAATGACTCAATGCTCAGAATTAGCTCCCAATGAGGAACAAGATACGCATGCTACTTCCTGACATTTAATGTTACCAAAAAAAAACTTTAGTAAAAATGTGACTGAATAGTTAAATGAAATCCTGCTCTATTTCTCGTAAACTTAACTCTGTAACTTTTTTGTACATTGTTTTGTTCACAATCATATTCATCATCCTATATTTGATTCTAAGTTTAAATCAAATTAATGGTCTGCACTAAATTGGCCATCTGTTATTTATTACTATATGTCTACCACTATTTACATCATAAAAATGTAATATCCCACTCTGGGAACTTTTTAGTGAAAAGGCCTTACCTTTTCCTTGAAGTCCAAGTACTTAAACCCAACACTTTCCCTACCATTTGCAAAACATGCTGAGACAGACAGGATCAATTTTACTCATAGTCTATATAGACTTATTCACAAACATACCAGGGAAATCCCAACTGGCCATTTTTTCTTAATGGATTCAAGTTTTACATTACGCTCTGCAAACTGATACAAACCACACAAGAGGACCCCTAAATACATAAGTCAGTTATAGTTAAATGCAACCTGATGATATGAAAATATGGCTGGATTTGATTTGCCAATAATGTGGTCCATATATACATATCCAGAATAATGTCTAAAGCACACATTTTTTCACAGTTGGCCTAGTTCACTATTTGCATGAGCCTGAGGAGAATGCCTTTATTTCTCTGCTTGACAAAACCACTCACATCCCAGAAACCAAAAAATAGGGCATCTCTAACTGCGGGATGTGACTTTTGAGAAACCTTGATGTGAAGTTCAGTAAATCCTCCCCCATAAAAAAGCTCAACAACAGTGAAAAACATTCTGTCACAGAGATTTGCGTTTCTTCTGAGGTGACCTCAGCACTGAAGACTTTTCATTAGGATCACTGCGACAGATAATAACCCATTGAACTCAGCCCTGAAGGTCACAAAGATCTCGCCTCTCCCCTCCCATTCTACAACAACAGATGCCACATGATACAACATGTCACAGATGGAGCAGATAAGATCAAAGGACAGGTGTAACAGCGAACAGAGACTTGGCTCGTATTCTGGGAGAATCAACACCAAATTACTAAAGGGCAAAGACATTTATCATTGTTGCTGAAACTGTTGTCTCAAAGTGTTTCAACATAAAATAATACATTTATATTTCTAAAAAATAATACATTATTTGATATATTCATTCAAACAAGCACAAACACAGCACTCTCCACCCAGCAGGTGTGTGCGAGACTGGCTGCCAGCGAAATGACAGGAAAGCTGAAAATACTCCATGTTCTCTCGGCCAAAGAACATGAACTCCTACCCATGTATCTCGGGGGTAAACACAATCACATGATGTAGGCTCAGACTTTAATGTAGGTTGTATATAAACAATTATGCGAACACATCCGGATTAGAATGTACATTCTATATTGTTTATGCAGTATGAATTCTCACACTACTGGGATGCATGCCATGAATTATGCAACATATTCTTGTCAGTTCTGACACATAACAGCATTAACCGCTCTCAGCCATCACAACACTGACCACTTTTACACTTATAAGCCCTGAACTACATATAAATCCTATGTATAATACAGAAGCGTTTCTTTGTCTGTCCTGTTCCCATCTGGATGCTACAGTAAGTTGGATGGGCTGCTGGTTTGTTAAGTCAGTCAGTGGGCAAAGGACTGTCTTGTGTCCATCTGTGACTTTGCTGTCTGAAGGAGCGCTGACATTTTAATTATCTTTGACTGAGGCAAAAGACATAAGGCCTCAGTCTGGGAAAAAACTGCCTACAATAGACGATGGATTATAAAACTGTCTAAACGAGAGGCATATGACATGAAATATGTAGGTGCAAGCATGATGTCCAATAAAAAGCCAGACAAAAAAAAAAGAAGAAAAAAAACCTTCAGATAAATACAAAATAAATTCAAATTAAATAAAAAAATAAAATATGAATAAGTAAATAAAATGTAAAAAAATTAATAATAGTGAATTAGTGAATAAGCAAGCAATAAAATAAAATAAAATGAAATGGCTCTCAAAATTCAATGATATAGCAAATGACTAAATTTATTCAAATCTCCAAAATGGTCTACAAAAAGACACATTATGAACATCCCAGAGAAGAGCTGTGAGAAACATGTCATGTGCTTTGGGAGGGGTCCCGAGCAGCTGGAAGACATTGCGTGTGCGCATGTGAAGGGACATTAATATATGGGGGGAAGGTTAGGAAATGGAGGAAACTAGAAGACAACACCCAGACAAACTCCCTGTGACCCACATACCCTCCCTCTTCCTCCCCCGTCTCCCCTCCACCTTCTGGGTAGAGACGGCTTGAGAGCTGACATTCCATCCCAACCCCCCTCTGTCAAAACAAACAAGAAGACCACCTGAGGAAAAGGAATTGTTTTGTCACATTTTCAAGGGTCTAATCTTAACCAGTCAGGGGTCCACATCGCTTGCATGCCTTCATATTACACCTCAGACATTTATGAGAAATCAATTCTTGATATTCTATTAATAACTACGTTTGTGTGTATGACACAATATAGCATAGCACTGAAGCATGCTGGAAGAAGTTTATCTTTGTCCTGCTTTTTTGTGTCTTATGGGTGTAGTCATTAATTAGCAAAGGCTATGAAGATTATGCACTTCATAGAAAAGAAATATTACATAATGGGGACAAATAACACAAACATTGTAGTGAGTTGGATTACGTCAAATCACCACGTTTACATGGACATGGATATTCAGAATTTGGCAAGCATCATGTAAACACATTAACCAACATTAACAATAACCAAGATTAAGCCAATATTCTGGTTTCTAGAAATATAGACATAGCTGACATATTCTACCATTCATAATTTGAAAGAAATTACTTTTATTCAGCTAGGAAGCATTACACTGATTAAAAGTGTCAGTAAATATATACTTCCAAAAGGTTTCTATTTCAAATAAATGCTGTTCATTTGAAGAATCCCAAATAAATTAATCACCTATTTTCAGCATTGATAATAATACGAAATGTTTCTTAAGCACCAAATCAGCATATTAGAATGATTTATGAAGGATCATGCGACACTGAAGACTGGAGTAATGGCTGCTGAAAATCACTTTACAATCACAGGAATAAATTACATTTGAGAGATTCATCTAGAAAACAGTTATTTTAATTGTAATTATATTTCACAGTATCACTGGCCTTTACTGTATTTTTTTAATCAAATAAATGCATTGGTGAGCATGAGAGACTTCTTTCAAAAACATTTAAAAAATTGTGCTGACCCCAAACTTTTGAATGGTAGGCTGAACAGGCATCAGAAAAAAAGAAAGAAAGAAAAATAAAATCATCTCACTTTTGTAAAACGGCAAGGAAGTATATTTAAAAACATAACATATTTGTAATATTTTGTTAATGCTCTTGTGTGCTGCTTATGCATATATACTCTTAAACAGAACATGGCCCGTAAAAAGGACAGAATTTTCATTTCATTATCTCTTTAATCAGAAAATAATGTGCATACATCCATTGTCACATTATAATGAGATACTTATCAGAGAATACATTCCACAGAACATCACCATGAGATTCCACCCACAGATTTCAGAGAATGTCGCTAAGTGGCTAAATGTTGTTGTCAGTAGACGCTCATAATGATGTTCCCAGTAAAATCTGGGGGAGGCCCCCGCTTTCCACCATCCATGCTGAACAGCTGAACAGCCCCACTTGTGTGTTTGTACTCTTTCATTAATTCCACCAATGCAGATGACACTTGCTCAGTCAACTGGCTGCATAGCTGCTGTTTCTATTTTTCAAAGTCGTCTACTGGATAATCTCACATCGCTTGGGAATGGTCAGATATGATGTCAGTGGCACAGAATGGAATAACGAGACAAAACAGTCATAAAAGATAATCTGTTCAGATTACATAAGAACTGTCCCTTTTCATGGCCTTCCAAGTCAACAGACGAGAACCACTGCCCTCGCTTTCAGCCTGAGGCTCCACTGGAGGCAGGGGAAAAGTGAAGATGCCATAATTCAGACTGTTTGTGTAACAGCACGCACTCAGTTTCCATAAAAGTTTCTGTAGGTTGTGTTTGCCTATTCGAACGGGTCGCTAGACTGTCTGCTCTGACCCCGCTTACAGCCTTCGCCCATCATGCCACCAGTGCCTGAAACAATGCGAGCGCAGATGGCAGGCATGCCACGCCAAATACCACACAAAGCAGTCCCAGATGGAGCCGGCCCTGGATTTATCTGCCTGATAAATGAGTATGAGAGATTGCACATTTTGGGGATTCAAAAAAAAAAACAGCCAAATATCTTTGTAGGAACATATGACCTTTCCATCACTCACTTCTTACTTCCAGACTAATTCTCCTTTTGATCTGCTAATGTTCAGACCTGAAAATTGGGACGGATTACACAAGATCTCCTGAAAAGCAGGGGAAGCTGGACTATATGGACAATGCACCTATTATTCACTTTGGTACTGTTTTGGGTTCTCAGACAGAAGCATGAGGCCCTTTTTTCTTTCCTGTTTAGCTTTTACAGCCACCGTAAATATATGTCTTGAATATAGCTCTTCTTAAAATAACCACTGAGACAAAGTGATCAGTAAACACAGTATGCCATCCCACATTTGTGTGGAATGGACGCTCAGATTTGTGTGGAATTCATCAAGTCTTTCTCCACACTATATGAAATACATTTTTCTAACAATATGAGGGTGCACAGAAAAACAAAAGCATATTATTAGTTCTCCTAAAACGTACATTCCTCATAAAATGTATTTCTCTGACACACAATTAGTATTAAATAACATAACAGTGTGAAATCACAACATTTTCAATGGAAATGCTTTATTGAATCAAGTAACGAAAACTCTTCCTGAAATCCAACTCTTAGGAAACTACTGCGCACATTTCAGCTGTGATGTGACCCCATGACCCAAACACTGCTATGAATCAAAACCCTTATGAATCCATGTGGATGTTACGGTTGGAAAAGGATTGTTATAGCATGATGAACTCTTATCAGTATAACAAATCCTTTTAGAACAGCAATATCCTTGTATTATTCGGTAAAAAGAGTGAAGATCTGATGATTCTAGTCACATTCAAACCTGCCTGTGTGTGCTCATGCTGTTTTCCCAGGGAGGCGAGGAGTGAAAAGGAAGCTGCGCAGCCCATCCCAACCAGAGAGCGCTATCAAAACACACACACACCCTCCCTATCATAATCTCTCCACTTTGTAAAACGCTTTATGCATGTCTTGTTAAATGTAATATTTTTTAACATGGTAAGGGTTGTGTTACATTATTTAAATTACTACTATTTTTAAACAAAATCATCTGCTCCACACCACTATCCATAATCCATATCAGTTATGTAAAAGGAAGAGCGGGTACCAGTGAGAATGATAACCCAAATTACATTTAAACACTATTTACACAGCCAGACTATTTACTGCAGCTAAAAGGATATTGATATTTACTATATAAATGCCTAGAAGCAACAATAATAGAGCATGTTTAAAATGGTTGTCTGTTTAAAAGAAATTCAAAGCCTTTACCATCATGTCATGTGGAAGTCACATTAAATATTTATTTGTAATAGGTGAACACCGTATGACACTGACATGAATTGCTCATAATTTATGAATGTGGCACTGGATCTACTGTATTCTGATGAAGTTTTAATGAATCTGTACGCTTAGTCATTGTGACCATTTTGAAAAGCAGCCTGTTTCATCATGATAAACAGCTTTGTGTACAACTGTAATCGAGTGATTCTCAGAGCTGCAATAAGCCATGATGTAATACACTCATAAACAACATAAGCATAAATGTAGGATCAGGATTAAAGCTTTACATCTGGGTGTTCATCAGGGGGTCTGCACTGCAGGGAGTATGCCAATTACTGTTTGAACTCATGATTAAAAGATTACAATTTACTTCAACCGAAGCTAAAGTTAAAAAAGTAAAGACACAATAACTAAAAAAACAACAGTAAACCTGGACAATAAATACAGACAACAAAACTGGGCTCCATGCTGAAAGCACAGTGCTGACCGAGAGCTTTCAAAGCCCATCTCTGCCTGGGACGCAAACCCCTGCCCTTGTGCTGTCAGTCAAGGCTCAAGACACCTCCACCAGTGCAGCTGCTCATGTTCACTTTCTTCTCAGCATGCATGTCTGTACAACTTAACTTTAACCAAGTGAGGCAGCTTGCTGATATGTCTAGCTGTAATATAAATTGCAAGAAGGGAGGAGAGCATGTTTTTCACAGCTGTGGAAGTCATTACATGATGCATTGACATATCAGTCAACGCTGTATAAGGCTCATCTGCTCTTTCTGGGTAAATATTATACTTTTTTACCATTAGAGTGCATATTGGCCATGCACATGCTGAGTAAAATACAAATGGACCGACACGTTCATGAGCATCAAGAAATCGCATGCAGCCGTTTTAAATAATGGTGATTTCTTTCATAAATGTCACTAAATAAAATATTTAGAACAGACATCAGGGATCACTTCCATGACGTAAATATTAAATATCTTCATACGGACCAGTGATACGGACTTCACATGAATATGACACCATATTCACAAAGCCAGAAAATTACAGGACACATTGCAAGTAATTATATTAATTCTCTGTAATGCTACTTCAATTTCCATCCAGGGATGAATTCCTTTAAAAGAATTTATGCAACACGGTGTGTATGGTATTTTTATGAAATATACTGGAAACCTCATGCTAATAATATTTTAATCAATTCTAAGGGGAAAGTTGTAAAAAGTCCCTAAACTTCCTCCAAAGGTTATGGAAGTGGTTGTACATGTTCCGTCACGATGGTGCTTTTGCAACTCTAGAATTGATCCTCAGTAAATAAATAATAAAAAATACATCTTAAGATATTAAAGCTTTATTCAGACATAAGTCTGCGAGAACTTAAGCAATGGCATAGTTATCATGCCTTAGTGATGACGCAGAATCATCGGCTGGGACATCATGACCTTCTGAGGAGCTTTTATGTTCCAAGATGCGGTCAGGCTCAGAACTTGTTCAGTGCCAGGCAACTAAATGCTTAATATTTGTTTGATGATTCCACTGACCTCTCCTTTTGTCTATTTGGCTATGTTTTGGAACTAACTGTGGTTTTATTAACGGTTTCCAGTGGTGACCACACTCTGTGTTCAGTTGTTTCCTGTTGGGTAACGTTTCTATGACAGTTGTTTACTGAGCAACATTCAGACACTTTTTTATATGCTCATCCACAATACATCATGTAACATGTATGAACCGATAAAAAGATCTGAGATCACTCTTTAAAAACAACGTAAGTTGATTTATGAGAAAATCTTAAGAGGTGAAGTTTAAAAAGACACACTGACATGGCGCACATGAGTACTCATACATTATAACAGTATTTTGCTTGTATTAAAAAAAAATACATACTTGCTTACATAACTAATATTATTCAGAACCAATAACATGGGTGTCTATATAAAGCAAAGTAAAACCAATTTAAAATCTAGTTTAAACATAGGAAATTATTTCAAATCTACTCTATGGCTGTTTATTAGTACTGATTCTCCATGACCAAATTTTTGATTCCTTAATCCTACCTCATACCCAAACTTAACCTTACCGACTATTAATAAGCGAACAAACATCTAAATGAAACAAAAACAAATTGAATCAGCCTCTCTAACTATTGCTAAATGAGTCAGATTTAATGAACAGTTACATTATAATTGTCAATATTCAGTAGTTAATGACCACTCAACACAACAACGTTGGTCTATAAAACTGACCCTCTACTTTCACTCACTGAGAACATGTTTTAGCTTCATGCTGTGGTACCATTTGAGACTGTGTTTTAAAGGCTCATGAACTGCCTTTTTATTTTGTACTGTTCTCAGAAGTCCACTTACAATGTTATCAAGATTTTTACATAAAAACATCATCATTTAGAAGTAATAGGCTATATTCTGTCCTGTTCAGTTGGAATATGCGTGGCGGATTGTAGACTCGGGAGTAAACGCCCACTGCTCTGATTGGCTAACAGTTGTGTATGTTTGACAGCCTACATATTTTTACAGATGTTCCCTGCAAAAATTTAGGTTAAAAATACATAAATACACTTGCGTGTTGCAACATCACTGTCGGATCCAATAGTCCAATAGTCCAATATAACATCGTCTTTGAGTTTAAATTTATCTGAAAATTCCGCAAATTGTGCCTTGTTTGTAAATGAATGTGTTCTTATTGACACGGTCTGGAACTTCATTAAAAATAAAGTACCACTATTTCTCAATGTTGGGATCAGAAGGAAGGCAATGCAAAGTTTTTCCACAACTTGGCACTGTGCAGTGTCTTGTTGTCTTCGGAGCCATCTTTATCATTTGGTTTCTGCGTAGACCTGCATTTGTCTCTCTTGTTATTCACACTACATGCACGAATTGGTGGGCGGGGCTAAACAGGCAGTGATGTAGAAGCAGGTGTTGATCTTTTTCTGCGAAGGCAGAGTTTAGCCACATTTTAACGTCTTAAAGTGGCCCATTCCACAACCTTTCGTTTTGGCAGACTGGCTTCAATAGAAGACTAACCAGAAAGTTTTGAGTTCTGAAACTTACAGGATGTTTTATAGTACAATGTTCACTTATATGTCAAAAGATCAAGGGAATTTTGGTTTCTCAGTTCATGGCCCCTTTAATAACATGATATATTTATAATGACTATCTAAATGTGATCTAATATACCGTACCTAAATAGCATTTTAGAGTTTGTTTTTAGAGTTCAGTAATTAATTTTGACATGAATGCTTGTTTTTAGCATGGAAACCAAAGAATGTCAACAATACAGAAAGCAATATCAAAGAGAGTAACAAAGAAAATTTACTTCTTAACTGTGTGACCGCTTTAAAACCCATAACTGTGGCCTTCTGCTGAACTTTCTCAAACTGCGTCAGCACACCAAACCCTAACACAAAACCTGTAGAAACACACAAGAAAGTCTGACAATAGCTGCTTGACTCAAAGTCTCAAGCACGTCAATCAGACTCATCAGGGAGGAGGAGAAAGAAGATGGGATGTTTTCTCATCTACACCGTAACCAGCAAGATTATGTGGCATGGGACCCGTGAGAATTATTTCCACATATCAGAAAGCCAATAAATCTCTCACAAATTTAGCAGTTGGTGAGAGAATGAGTTTCTCAGCCAGCAGCTACCTATTGGATTCAAAGGGCTGATTCGCTATGATGTAACTGGATATGAGCTCATTATGAGTCAGACAGACAGAGAGGATTGAGAAGAGAAGCGTGTATATGCTTCAGTAGGCTTGAAGACAAAATCCTTGCTCACACACACATTTGACAGTAATCGTTTTTGAGTCTCCCCCTTCTCTCATCTGTTGCTATTCAGACAGCAGTAAAAGCTGTGCCAGCGTCCCCAGTGAGACCTCGAGAAACACTCTCTGAAGTCAAGGGGAAAAAACACAACTAAATCCACTGGAGATATTCAGGAACAAAAGGACTGAATGTTTGATGAATTACAGACATGGTAGTGCTCATACAAATACTAGAGGTTCATTTGTCCCTGTCTGTGTTTTGGTAATATACTATTCTTCTAAACTTCCAGAATGTTTCCTTATACCTGATTGTAAATCAGCTAATTTCAACCCTAGCTGTCATATCATTCTAAGACCCAACAATTTCCTTTTGTTTTCTGCCAAGATCATTTGGTTTTTAAACGTTTGTGTAATTGGTTTGGCCATGACAATTTCCAACTTTCTTCCTGAACACACCTGACTTAGAATGATAGAACAATAGATAGAATGACAGATAGAATGCTAGAACAATTCTGTAGATAGATAGAGAGATGACAGAACGGTAGATAGAACGTTACAACGAAAGACAACATAACAGACCAATAAATAGAATGACAGAATGAGAGATAGAACGATAGATAGAATAGATAGAATTTACTTACCTCTAAATTTATGTACAGATATTCTTACATATCAATATGCTTAACTCATGTATTAAATATTATGAATAGAATCAAGTTAGTAATATTAAGTCAGAAAGCACATAAATTCTGCTAAAATACGCCACTATATATTTAGATTTCTTTTCTTAAAAACAAACAAAGCAATCCTAAAATTAATCCACATAATTTATTATTTTTGAATATCTACTGGATCTATATTTTAATATATTTTTACAGTTTTAAGAAAGCAAAAAGTTTTGGCACCCCTGCTGTGAATCACTTCTAAAACATCCCTAAAAATCTGTTCTATAAGCACTTCAGTTGAAATGCCCATGGATGCTGTCCTAGATTTCATTTACTGTAACAATGTAATTTGTCCATCACTTGACAGTGAGAGTCACTTCATGGCGGGTGCAGAGTGAAAGGCACACTCCCACGAGTCAAAGTCACTCAACTCCCCCCCCCAGCCACACAGTCATCCTCCTCTCATCATTTCTGTCTTTTCTCTGTCCTACTCTGCCTCTCAGCGCCATTAGTCACAGTGTTGAGAGCGCAGTCGGCCCCTGCACCTGTCCTCTCCCGTTCTCACACACACACACACACACACACACCCGAGAGAACTATTATTGCCCTGGGAAGAGTCTCTGCTTGACTGCTCTCTTTTTTTCCCTCTATCACACACTGACACACTCATGCATGTAGAAAAGTCCTACTACATACCGCCACGATTTTAGCAATCATTTTTAGCAATCCTTTTTTTTCAGACATTCACATATGGACAGAATAACTGTCTTTGGACTGATTTGTAGCACGTATAAAATAACAACCTCATGAGACACAGGTGCACCATTACCTACATCAATTTATGTGGTCACAGTCAGTTTAATGCAGTTGAAACTGACACCTTTTATGACTACCCATAATCCTTTGTGGTACACATGTGCCTTTCATTCAAATTGACCATTTGCAAAGAGCTTGACTGACAGGCGATCTGACCAATCAGAATGCGTACACAGCAAAATCCCCAGAGTTAAATCAACTCTGCTCAGAGTACATATTGTCCCAATCTACAGCGTGGTAAAGTAACACTGAAGTAGAGTTACCGCTGTTGAGGATTATGAGATAAGTTTTCATGTCTAAAAGCCAGAGCAGTAGTTGTTCATCTTCAACATTGTTAACAGCGGGTTTTCTTTTCTAATGCACGCTCATCGCTTAATTAATCGCTTAATTATCCCATTAACTTTAACTCTGCTTCAGTGTTACTTTAACACTCTGTAGATTGTGACAATATGTACTCTGAGCAGAGTCCATTTAACTCTGGGAATATTATGTGCCACTGCCACCGCTGCAGTGTTTAAGTTAAAATATTGAGCGTGAAATAATAAAATAATATGTTAAAACGTGTGCTCTTATCATTCTGTGGACAAAATCCTGTGAACTTCGCCCCGATCGAGAGCTGTATATGCACATGTGTGCTCATCTGTTTTCAATGCAGCTAACCTCGCGTCGCTTCATGTCATCTTCCCACTTATAAATAAACTATGACATGTCCTTTACTGCAAAAAGACGGTCACAGCGACACTGTAAAGTGATGAAACTACAACGCCATCCAATAGGGTCTGGCTGCAGACATGCACTTGCATTTTCAGACTTGTACTCTCAGACACCTGCACTTTGCAGTCTATTTGCAGCTTGTTTTTTGTGTTGCCAATGGAGACACGCTGTGGTGGTTAAACGATTAAAACTAATTTAGTACTATAAAGTACAGGCCAGGGTCTTGCAAGTCATCTGTAGGAGAAAAAGACCCGCAAATCCATGGCCACAGAACAGCAGGATATGAACAATTTGCAAAGTCTCTCATTAAGCGCTTTTAAACCTCCCGTAGAAAACCATAAACACTTAATATGGCTTAATGTGTTAAGATGTGCTATAAAAAGATCAAACTTATGATGTATATGTAGCCTATATAGTGTTTTCCTTCTATACCGTAAAACGTGGCATAACGGAATATAAAGACCAAACTCTATATGCTCCTCTTCATAACATAATTGATATGTACAGATAAGCAGGTGAGCCCAAAATAAATGCTACACGCAAGGTTTAGAGTTTTCCCATTTAGAATAAACTGTCAGTACATGTAGCAAGGTTTTATTTTAATTATCCACCTTTTTCTTCAACGCGGAAGTAAGCCTATGGGTGAGACTTCCGATTCATTAGCCGCTATAGGTAATAACGAGGAGAATAACAACGTGCAACGTGCCGCGCCCATTTTTACCTCAAGAAAAAGGTGGATATAAAATAAAAAGAAAACATATAGAACAGAAAAAGAATAGGCCTAGAGCAAGATAGTTTTAGAGACCTTTTTTGTTTTTTATTAATTGTATAATAAATAAAAAGAAAACAAATAGATTGAATACAAAAAGAATAGAGAAACTAGTGTTAGTTTTGTTTTTTTAATAAATCATCTTAGTCCGTTATTATGCCACAAAGCGTTTTGCTATATGGGAGGAAAAGTGAAAGTTTGCTTGTTGTGTTCATGACCATATGCTTGCGTTGTAGTACATTAAATTAATAAACTAGCCTATATATCGAATTTGATCTTTTAATAGCATCTTAACACGTTAAGTGTTCATGGTTTTCTACGGGAAGTTTAAAAGCACTTAATGAGAGACTTTGCACATTGCGTTCATATCCTGCTGTTCTGTGGCCATGGATTTGCGGGTCTTTTTCTCCTACAGATGACTTGCAAGACCCTGTACTTTATAGTAGCCTACTAAATTAGTTTTAATCGTTTAACCACCACAGCGTCTTGTCTCCATTGGCAACAGGCACGGTTTTTGTGGATTGCGAGTGATGTCGCAGGTAGCGAAGTGTGCAAGCGGCTTCGTAAATAAATTTCACATTTTTAATCAGAGAAATAAAGAACATATACCTTTGAGTCTTATCTCGCAAGGTCAAAATGAAATTGTACTGGTTAAGCCCTGTTAAATGTGTTTTTGGAAAAATAGACGATGATGGAGGGACGACAACTTCTTCTTTGATGTATCAGAGAGCGTGTGTTTCAACTGACATGGTTTACATTTTCTGCTAACAGTCAACAAATGAGGCAAACAATTACCAGTTTATGAGAGCAAACTTTTTTTTATCTTTAAAGAATGACTGAACTGCAATTCCTCCCGCTCTGGTTGAGTAAAACTGATCAAAGCTGATCAAAACTGTTTTTAAATGGATTCCTACATATGCATAAACATCTCCCATGCTATATTTAGAGCTTCGTCTCCATTTAAGATTAGCTTCTAATTGCCTCATTATATTTATCATTTAAAGTTTCCCCATGCAACACATTCAAGTCAAACTTAACTTACTCTGTTCTCAAACACCAATTACCAGTTCAGAGCCTCATTTGTGCACTTCAAACCAAACATTAGAAACAGTCAACTCATATTTTATCATATATATACAGGCTTTCACTATATCTACCAGTGCTTCCTTGCAACTGTCTCTCTGTCTAATATTTTAGTAGATATTTTATTGGGTGGATGGACGTTTCATCACACAGTCTCAGCATGATTCTCAAAATACACACGAGATAAAAGATTGCATGTCTGAAGCCACAGTCTCCTGACAGAAGAACAAACATCTGCCCCCCAACTGGACACTATTCACACATTTGGTCTCAATTCATAATCATGAGGAACTCAAAAAACAGATGCAACATGAATATAAATGATGCAGTATGTAGCAAAGAAATTACATTATTATAGACAATATATTTCAATACTTTTACTAACACTATTATGTTGCTATGCTATTTTTTGGTGGCATAATCATATAAACACAAATGTGTATATTTGTGCATATAGTATACATATGATATATAACATAGTTACTGTTTATAATAAGGAGCTAATTTGTTTTGTTTCACCACACAGGACCTAAAAAGCCTTTAAACAAAAAGAAATGAGAAAATTACAAAAATAAATAGTTATTACAAAAAATAAATAAATGGTAATAGACGCAAAGTGCACATTTCTATACAGCTATACAGCTTTTCATAACCACAAGAGAAGGAAGTGATTATCTGCTGCTGCAGACTTACAGTTTGTCTTTGAAAGGTTTGTAAACATGAAGCAATCAAAGGCAATGCACGCATGCAAATTTGAAGCCTATTATCCTGTTGAACAATTTAACAAATGACTTAACATATCTAATCTCACCTAGAAGAAAAATTCTTAGCTTGCCACAGGCTATAATAAGGCATGAATAAAACATTATCTTTCTCTTTTTACTGAAAAGTAAAGGGCAACGAATCTAAAAAAAGACATTTCAAATAATTCCTTCAGGCTAAACATACCGTTTTTGTCTAGTCTAAAGCTCACACTGCTTAGCCAAGTAAAGCCATAGCTAGGTTTATCTTCTCTAATACAAAATGTTGCCAATTATAAGGTAAATTATTCATGAATAAACCCTCTACACTTGCATTTTCGCTTGTTAAAAGGGATTTCCTAGGATACAAGAAGTTAATCTAAAAGTTCATTCAGATTCTGAATCAAGGAAAATTATTTTCTCCCCACAACACAGAAATGTATGCAGTAAATGCCATATCCTGAGGTTTCTAATCAGCTGGTTTCATTTGGTTGACTTCACTATGTACAACACATTTCTCTTAGAACTGGGAGAAAGAGGAAATGAAAAAAAGAACGTGGGGATTTCACAAGGGTGAGGTTACTATTTCTCTCTGTGAAAATGTAATCGGACACATGACAGCTATTAGATGAAAGCAGGTTTTACGTGCCTGAAAAACTACAGTGAGTGGGAGTGAGGGGCTTTCCTGTGAGTTTCGAACTGATGTGCCATAAGTGAATCTGATTGATACGTGAAATCATGTGAATTCCACATAAATTAACATTTAAAACTAAACTAAACTTTTAGAATTCAGTTGGCTGTCTAAACAAAAGTACACATTTAAATCCATCAAGTGTGACATCAATAAAAAAAAATAATGCGGGTAATAAAACTGACTGCTTAGGCAAACAGCAGTTGCTGTCTATATAAAAGAATCTACTAGAACCACTTAGCCATATGTGCTTGATCTGGGGCAGCGGAGCTATTATGCTACTGAGGGAAGTAATGGTTGTCTGGGGACAGTGTATAAATGGGATGCAGAAGGCAAGGGTACACATCCCCCATGATCTTCAGTGAAGCAGCTGAAAACTGGAGACTCTTTCATTGTCAAAATCATTTTAAACACTGCTCAGAAAAGTTGCATTAATGCTGAAAAAAGCTCTGGCATCAATTGTTTGCCACATTTTGATGTTTTGTTAATGCAAAAAAAAAAACATTTCAAATATTCCTAAGTGTGGTTTAAGTGTCCAAATACTTTTTGAGGCCACTGTAAATGGAAAGTAAAGATTTGGTGAAATTTAGTGTATTGTCCTTTCACTTTGACCAGCATAACATTGCTCTTGATCATTGTTGCATTGAAAACAATTCTGGGCCTCAGGTTCACTGATACAAGATAACACTTTAGATTTAGTTAATCCTCTTAAACTGTTCAGTGTTATCTTGGCCAGTGTTATTAGGTCCATACGTCTCTAAGCCAAAGTTATTTCCTTCTGGGCTGCTGAATGGAAGTGGCAAGAGCTTGGAGGTGTGCAAATAACAATATTACAAAGCGCGATTTGAGCAGCCATGAAAGACTGAAAGATAATGCGTGTCAGACACAAATCACACTGCACAGATTCAATTAGATATTTAATGGTTACATTCTTACAGACATTCTTTACGTGAAGGCCATTTCACAGGGGGTTAAGAGTGTTGCACGTCAGGGCTGCTAAAGCGGTGTTGGGATAAAAATTGAGACATTTCTAGACTTCATCTAAAGTGGTGCTTGGGTCACGGGTTCGATTCCGAGGTAACACACAGTAGGTGTGTTTATATGCACTCATTTTTGGCAATCTGAATGAATCCAATCCAATGTCAGATTCTGAAAGTTGTTTATATGAGAACTTTAAAATACAATTCATTATGAACAAAACTTACTGCCTCGTACAGATCCAGAAAAATGACGCTGCGATCTAAAAAGCAAGCTAAAATATATTTCACGAGAGCATTTTTTTTTAGGTCAGTCTACTCCATTGACCAGTTTGAAACACAAGAGATCAAAATAAACAGATCATATGACTTACATAAACATAGGCACAACGTATTTTTAAAGGGGTGGTTTACTGCGATTTCACTTTTTTCATTTTAAATAGTGTGTAATGTTGCTGTTGGTGCATGAACAGTATCTGCAAAGTTGCTGCGCTGAAAGTTCAACGTAAGCGGAGATATCGTCTTTTAAAAATCAGGAAGTTTAATATGGGACTACAACGAACTACTTCCCGGGTTGCATACGAAATAAACCCATCAACCCCTCCCTCCGGAACATGCAGAAAAGGGGGCAAGGCCATGTTCTGCGGCTTTGTCAAAGAAGAAGAGTTATAGTGGAGAGTTGTAGTCATGCCGTCGAAACGGTGTTATTTTCACCCAGCTGTCAAGTCTTCTGTGTTTGGGCTTCCTACGGACGCTGTAGTTAGTCAAAAATGGTTAAAATTGATGTTTGATTATGTTCCTGACAATTACAATCCTAATTTAGCTCTCTGTGCTGCGCATTTTACGGAAGACAGCTTCCAGAATCTACACGAGTTCAATGCCGGATTCACACAGAAACTATTACTAAAACATGGAGCAGTTCCAGCTTTAAAACCAGAGGCAGCAGTTGTTGGGCCACAACCTGTAAGTAAGATTTCATAATTTTAAATGTATTTGCATGTATAATTTCAGACGTAATGTTTTAGTTTTATCAAGGTCGTAAACAAATGCCAACGCTGGCTTTAGTAGCCAGTTAGTTAAATGCTATTTCGTGTGTCTATGACAAACGCCTACAAACATTTTGGACCCGAATTTGTAATTATGTACTAATTTTGTAAATGTATTTTCCATGTATACTTTATGACGTAATTTTTCGATTTGATCAAGAACGTAAACACAAGCCAACGCTGTTTGGTTAGTAGCCAGTTAGTTCGATGCTGTTTTGTGTGTATAAGACAAAATGTGTACAAACTTCAAAAAATTATATGTAATCACAACAGCAAACTTCCATTCAGAAACGTTTGTAAGAGCCGCACTTGCAGAAGTTCTGCTTGACTCTCTTCATTACCGCTTTCTGGGTCTGATTCTGGCTCAAACTGATACGGCAATATTGACACCATTATTTACATTTGACCGGAGCGCATGCAGCTGTCGCTCCTAAAGGTAATGGGCGTGAAGTTTCCGGACAACGTGCAGTGCGCAGTTTAGCCAATCACAACACACCGGCCCAACTAACCAATCTGAGCCCATCGCCTGTTTCTGAGGGAGTGGTTTCAGAGAATCAGGAAGTCAATCAGTCGTTCAAATGACAGAGGAGAAAGCGGCTTACAATAAAGGTGAAATATATGAAAAATAAGGCGTTTTTTAACAAACGAAAAACACAAAGACATGTTATATTGCACCCCATAAACACAATCAAGAAAAGAAAAAAAGCAGTAAACCACCCCTTTAAAACAAATTGATAGTCAATTCAATTGTTTGTTTGTTATTTCAGGTCTAAAGCATCCTTTCCAATCGGATGGAAGTTTTATTCAGATACTAAACTGAAGTGGATTTTCAATTCAGTTGAGCCATCAATTTGATTAATAATGGAATACTTGGTTGCTAAAGAGAAAATTGTACAGCTTGGATAAAAACCATCAGTCAAATGTATAAATGTATTTCAATCTTGACAACTCTCTGAAGATTTTAACATGGTGTTGGATATGACTATGTTAAAGTATTTGGTCTTGACGGAATAGATCTGCTACTCTGCTGCTGGTTTTTGCTGTAGTTGTAGATTATTGCTGCTGCTGCAAGCAAGTACAGGAACTTGCTACAGCCACTGCATATGGCGATACGGTGCTGTGAGTATTTAAGACATATTGCTGCTGCTCAAATAGAATATAAAATAACCTGTAGCAGATCTACACAGGTGGAGCTGGGGAAGGTGGAGGATTTCAGAGAAACTCTGAAAGCGTGCTGCAAGAATCTCAAGTGAAAGCTAGCCAGCCATATAAAAGGCAGTAAGTTCATTGGCTGCATATGCAGCATGAACCAATTAGCTTGTGCCAAGTCATTTAACTCTCTGAATATCATCAGTTACGTTAAAGGGATACTCCACCCCAAAATGAAAATTTTGTCAATCACTTACCCTCATGTCGTTCCAAACCCGTAAAAGCTTCGTTCATCTTTGGAACACAATTTAAAATATTTTGGATGAAAACCGGGAGGTTTGTGACTGTCCCATTGACTGCCAAGTAAATAACACTCTCAAGGCACAGAAAAGTATAAAAATCTGTGTCAGCGTAGCGCCATTTTGGAAAGCATCCGATAGATGCAAAGTGCGTACCCTATTCTCAGTCATCAGTAACGCATGGATACGTATTGCATGTTTATTTACACTTTGATTTGAACGGAAACAGTGTATCCATGTGTTATTGATGACAGAGAATAGCCTACGCACTTTGCGTCCATCAGATGCTCTCCAAAATGGCGCTACACTGACACAGAGAGAAGACAAATTGTTTAAGTATCATAATTTTTCTTTTCTTTGAACCACTGATGGCAGATGGACTATTTTGGCAATGTTTTTTTTATACTTTTCTGTGCCTTAACAGTGTAATTTACTTTGCAGTCAATGGGGCAGTAACAAACCTCCCGGTTTTCATCCAAAATATCTTAAATTGTGTTCCGAGGACAAACGAAGCTTTTACGGGATTGGAACGACATGGGGGTAAGTGATTAATGACAAAATTTTCATTTTGGGGTGGAGTATCCCTTTAACAACCCGTCAGCCTGCGCCATCTACAGTTTCATGGCTGAACTATATATTTTGTCTTTAAAATACCTTCAGAATCACAGAGCAATTAGATCAAGTTTAGGATCATGTCAATGGCTTTACATGTACAAAACATTCTTGAACACTTTATTCATCCATTCATTGGTCCACTGACCTTCATACTGTTTTCATAACACTTACGCACTTTGAACAAAGATGTAAATTCTTGAAGATGCACTGCGTCAGTGTTCTAGGTCATTAAAAACAAAAGGTTGTTTGTTATTACAGTTCAAACAGGAGAAATTCATCTTTGGAGGAGCCGAGGGCTGTGGTAGCCCATCCATAACACGGGCATAACGCAGCCAGTACAAAAGCGCTGAGTCAGTTAGTCATCAAAGCAGCCTTTCCTTGGAAGACAAACATCCTCAGAGGAAGGTCACTTGGCCCCATGTTTACGAGCAGAACAGCTTGCGTGTAGGCGCTTCCCCCCACACACAAAACCAACACTTTGTTTCACAATGTCAACGCAGTGTGAATTTAAAGCCTTCCTATTTTGTTTTTCCCATTGACACAGGGTTGGTTTCTTTTATGCATTTTTGTGCTGATGCGATCTGGTGCAGTGTGTTTGTGCCAACACTAACTAATACAAAAGCTTTGCTGTCAGAGACAGACACGTAAATCTTTTTTACAAGAGGAGAAGACTTTATTGTATAAAGGCTGTGGTCCTTTAAAGTGAACACTGCATTGTATCTGTAAAAACATTGTTAATGATAAAGGGCACATGTTATCTGCTGACGAATTTAAGAAATATAGGAAAACATAGAAAATTAAGTACAGGCATTGGAATTGAAAAAAATAAATAAATAAATTATTAAACAACATATGACACCTCCCTCCAAAAAAAGCCAAACATAGTATAAGCACCAGATGGTACATTTGACATTCAAGTACCTCATTCTGCCAGCATTAAATCTGAAGCAGGCACATACAATTGGGGAGGTTATTCATACGAATATACCCTGAACCATCGCTCTTAAGCTTCCATGAAGCTTACCACAGGAATGTTCACAAGTTTACTTAGAGAACTAACGAATTCTGTCCGAAAGAAGAGAGAGGTGCTCTAGATGAGTGCTTCTCAACTGGTTTTGAAGCAACTATTTTTTAACAATATATTTGTCATACAATGCAGTTCAAAAAGTTTGTTGTCAGTAATATTAATTTTAAAGAAATTAATACTTTTATTCACCAAGGACACATTTCTTCAATCAAAAGTGACAGTACAGACACTTATGTTGTTATAAATGATCTCAAGTTTGTTCTTTGAGATTATTATCCTGAAAAAAAATCTGGGTTTCCATAAAAATATTAAGCAGCACAACTGTTTTTTACTTTGATAATCATTAGAAATGTTTATTGAGCACATAGTCAGCATATTAAAATGGTTTCTGAAGGATCATATGACTCTGAAGACTGGAGCAATGGCTGCTGAAAATTCAACTTTGCCATCACAAACAAAACGGTTATTTTAAATTGTAATAATATTTCACAATTTTACTGTTTCTACTGTATTTTGATCCAACAAGAGACTTAAATGTACTTATTTATAAATAAGTGACCACACAGAACACGCTATCATTTATCATCAAGCACATTGGTATGTCATGCAACTTGACTAGCTTCTATCAAGTGATACTTTTCAACAAAACAACAATAAAAGATATGGGAACAATATTCTCCGAAAGTTATCCTAATTATGTATTACATATAATTAGTGCATCAGAACAGACTTCTGATTTTAGGCCATGACACAGCAGTTGAAAAGCACTGTATAGGCCAAATAAGGAGCTTAATAACAAGTCCTGACTCGTTACATAATGCTTCATCGTTAGATTGACCAACCGGCATTGCATCAGTTGGCAGTGCACCAGAGCCTGGCAGACTCCATGATAATCCTGGATTTCTCTGCACAAGCTCTGACATATATGTGCATTTAATACAGAAAACAAACCTCTTTGACAGATACTTCATTAAATAAAGTATTCTCAAAACGTTTCATTATATATTTGGTAATTTATGGAATTGCTGATGCTCACTGGAAACATGATGAAATCTGCCATCAGGATTTAATCCCATGTTTTATTCAAATTCCTTTGTTAGTATAGGGAAAATAGGCTTCTGCATGATGTTGATTGTTCTGAATATGAAATTTGCTTGTCCCAGCTGCAAGGTATGGAAGCCCATTTCTACAAAGACATTTCTACAAAAACATTGAAATTATGATATCCTAAATCATAGTTCTCAGATACAAGTCAAAATTAAAAAAAAAAAAAAAAGTCGTATTCGATCTTTTTTGTCAAGATTCAGAATTTTTAATCTCATATTTATGAATTCTAATATGACTTGTCATAATCACAAATTAAGAAGCCTCTTTTTCTTGTAGCAGAAGTGCGCTTAATTTTTATGTCTGAAAATAGATGCACATTCACACAAACGTGATTCCCAATACTATGAGAAATCCAGAACTGTTCAACATGAGTAAAACATCACTAAATATACCTAGAAAACACTAGAAAAAGAGGCCTTATCAATGATGCAGCCTCGTCTGAAAATGACTTCTCCTCTTTTGAAGACTCACTATTTCAAAGGGCACATGTGGGCATAAAAGCTTTTGCTGTTGCCATAGCAATGCAGTCAGCTGCATGACATCAAATAAACGCTTTTGACGTTAGCTACTGGTGACCTAGAAAAACCAACTGAATATGAAGACCCACGGGGCATCAAAACCAATAACTCGTGAAAAAAAGAAATCACACACCCAAGGACCCAAGGATTAAAACATATGGATATTCTTATAAAATCAAGTGTGCCATCTTGAGATCTGTCAAAGTATATTAAACAGTAACTTAATAATGTCCGTAATGTGTTTTTTAATGATGGATAGTGTCCTCTTATAATGAACTCAAAAGGAGGTACTTGTAGAGCTTGAAAAGCCCTCTCTAACTTCCCTGCCATACAGTCTGCTGCTGAGTTCGCTCAGCTCATTATGTTGGTGGTCACTACTGTATTATTCAGATGGTTCCATGAGCGGATGTGTTCTAAATATAAAGCTTGTCCTTAACTGGTCCAGTGAATCAGACACCTCCCCCTCAAAACTCCCAAACACTGATTAAAATTCCAGAGCTCCAGCCGAGCTGCCCTGCCACTGTCATGGGACGCTAACCTAAATTAACAACCTCGGGCAGCTAGTCAATCATCAGTCAAATGTTCATGATACACTAATGGAAAACAACTTGTCCATCACTTCTGATGCACTTGCTATGACCATTGTGCATGTGATACTCTTGAGAAAAAAAAAATGATGTATATTTTATTTCACAAAAGGAAACTGTTCGCCAACTTTAAAAAGAGCTCATTTAGACCGTCATTTGTTTCGTTCCTGAATAAATCATTGTTTTGTAAAAATGTTGTAAATGTTGTAATAAACAAATAAAGCTCACAGCTTAAATCCTTTGAAATCTATGTTGTCTATAATATATCACTGAGCCAAAATTACTGCAGGTGAATTAATTACATTAAGGTGAATATAAGGTCACCATAAAATACAAGGCCAAAGACAATCATTCTAAAGCTTTTTTTATTTTATTTTTTTTTTACAAACCTCCCATGATCTGCCTTCATCCCTTTAGCAAACAGATCATGCGTTACAGCAGAGAAGGTGGATGAGAGATCAGACTAATATAAGTTTGCAGAGAACAAAAGCACTGCAAAAAAAATCAATTTGGCTTTGGCACATTGTAATTGCATTAATCCTTAAAGCTCATCTCATTGGAGTTAAGTCTCTGCACTGATCTCATGTGTCGACTGGCTCTGGTGCACAGTCCCGTGGAGAAAGCCATTGTTCGACACGCATACGTTAGCATAATATTAGGCCTTGATCCTCCTGTGTGTCTGTGGGCAAACTGGATTCTCCCAGGTTTCATTAGGCAGAGAAAGCATGCATGCTGCCCAAAACGTTACTGAATACAATATGATCTGCAACTGTTAGTATCCTCAGGACTGAGAGAGTTGCTTTAAAGAGCAACTGTTAGTTTGCTGCATGGCCCTGCACAGCTAAACATAAACCTAAATGAATGTCAGCCACTTGAATATTGAATACTGGTTTGCAGTACTTAATTAATAAATTGAGTTTTTAATCAATTCAATTAAGTTAATCAAAAATAGATGATACGAAAATGCAGGTAAATTTCGAATAAATTAATAAAATGCAGTTTTAAATACCACACATTAAAGTGGTGCAAATATTCCCCTTTTCCTTTGCATCCTGTACTGCTCCTGGCCTTCACTGTTATACACAAATGACAGATCAGTTAAGAACATCACAACCCATCATAGCGCAAGGAAGTGGGAACAAGTAACACTTCACAATAAGGGTACATGAATAATCATGCACTAATGCCTAAATTAATACTTAATTCATTAAATATTTATGATTATTAAAGTTGGTAACTCTGACCTCTTCAAAATCCACACCACGTCTCTTAACCATGCTGAATACTCACTGTGTTAGTACATGTGTATTTGATAGTAAGAAATAAAATAAATCATGAGCTGAGTTTTGTAGGTAGTTAACAGTGAATTAATTATGATCAGGCCCCCTAAAGTAAAGTCATGTCAAAATAATGCATTATTAGTGTATTTAGTATTTTCTACACTTGATGATGAGGATCAACTAATCAGTAATGTTTATGGCAAAGCTGAAGATGTAAAAAGCTCAAAATTGTTTAACAACAGTTACAAAAAAAAATGATAGTGTCAAATGTTTGAATTTATTTCAAAGCCACAGTATTTCTTAAAGAGGGTGTTTGATTTAGTTTACCCATAAATGTTAATTAATGCATTAACTATCAAACACGTACTAGTTGAGGCTGCCGTTATACATGCGTGAGTTCATATGACTCTGGTTGTAGTTAAGGATAGCTCTTCATTAATTAATGATAAGTTAACAACTTTAATAATCATTAGTACTTAATGAATTAAGTATTAATTTAGGCATTAGTACATGATTATTCATGTACCCTTATTGTAAAGTGTTACCGTGGCAACATGACAAACTATTAATACAAATTGATTATTTGTGCCACATTAAAGATGTAGCTGTCTGTTTCCTCATGTATTTGGCTCTATAAGTAACTGAATAAGTCATTTGCTAATTGGCAAGCTTTGCATTCCTCCTTATTCTGTATCAACTCTTATCTAATGTGGTTAATTCGTCAAAAGGACTATTTAATTACCTCTGTTGAAAATATTCAGGCATTATATATTGAAACTGAGCAACTTTTGCTGTTTTGTGACAGCAAAACAGCAGTTTTTTTTGTAATGTCCAGTTGCTTATTGGTGGACTGAAAATATAAGAATCAAACACACAGAGGAATGTGTCAAAACCACATTTTATCCATTACAGCTTTTCTTCTTCAGACATTCAGAATAAAGGGAATATGATTTGCTTACTGCATTGTGATCCCCCAGAGGTTTTTCAATCAGTGTCCCAAATATGGTGGGCTGCAAAGAAAAGCAGAAAATCAATCAATAGAGAAACACAAAAGTTGACACACAGGTCATGAGGAAAGTGTAACAAGTTTCCTTCTACATTACATGAGGATGTATAAATATCACATGATGTTGTCATGATCACAGGCAATTCAGACGACTGACAGATAAGATAGATTGGAGTCATAAAACAAAGTTAGTTACTGCAAACTCAAGTTACATAAGAGCTCAAACTGCACCCAGACCCGTAACATAACATTAGAAAAGCTTTGCAAACAGAACACGACAATCACACCATTCACATTCTCTTATTTAATTAATTTTTTTAGGATAGTAAAGCTTAAAGATTGTTGACAATTACATCCATTTGCCATTAACTGAGCTTTGCATAATGATTTATTAATCATATTTTGCATACCACGAGTATTTTTACTGCACAGCCAATATGCTTCCATCATAATAATATGGGCACTGTTCTAGTATCCATATCATTTCCCCATGCTTCGTTGAATGTGTCATTATATTCACACATGACATACTGCAAAAGTGACCTGGATTCAGTGCTAAAACTGGAAAGAGAGATGCTGACCATTCAATAGGTGATTGCTTAATTATGGAATGGTTCAATAAAGCTGATAAAACAAAGCAATCAATATGTCCAACATCAACCTACAAGAGATTAATAAATAAATCAGACAGATTTATTAGCTTTACTGATCTCAGTGTTACTTCAGTGGAGTAAGTTTCCTGAGGCTGTTGTCCAGAACACAGGACGCTTCAAGTCTAACAACCCCGGTGATATTTAATGACTGTGGCTAAGGAATAATGACCATAATAAAAGAGCGGAATTCATTATTCAAGTGAGCAGGTGTCTATGTCAAGATTAATGGAAAATGTGTGACTGTAATATAGACACAGAAGAAAGAGAGCTCGTTTGGCTAATTAAAGTCTAGACCTTCAAATAACAAATGAGACAACATGGCAGAAAGCATCTCGCCCTGCAAGTCCATCGGTCAGTGATCCAAAGCAATTAACAAAACAGCATTGCTACATTACAGCACCCGGTGGCTCCGGCAGAGAATGAGAAAATGACAGAATAGGAAGCAAAGCAAGTCATGCATGTAATTAAAACCATTCCACTAATACAACGACTGCAATCGTAATGGGCTACACTAACAATCCTTCTTCCCCTGTAAAACTACTTGAGTTGCAAGTCCCGTCTTGCATTTATTGCAGTTGGCCGTGTCAGAAAGGTAACCCATGTTGACTTAATCAGAAGGATGTTTGGAGTTTGGCACAGCTGGAAAGAATGTGATCTCATGGATAATCTGAGGGCTGGATCATTCATCGGCCTATTAATTATAATCTGTCTACAGTTCCACAGTTTTTAATACCATGTTGTCTAGCTCAGTATGAATGATAACACTTTACAACAACGTTAACATTAGTTCATTCAATAGCTACAATTTAAAAATATTTACGGTAAAATACCAGCAGCTGTGGTTGCCAGAACATCACTGTAAAAAATATGGTAGCAACATTTTAGGTTTTACAGACTTAACTTAAATTCACAACAACAACAAAAAAAAGGTATTTCATTAACTGATATAATGTTAATATACTAACATATGGAAGTATTAATATCCATTCTTAACCAATGTAATACACTGATAACAAACAAAAACATGTGGTGATCAGAAAGTCACATAATGAATCAATGCAATAATCATTTATCTCTCTCTTTCTCTCTCTATATCTATATCTATCTATCTATCTATCTATCTATCTATCTATCTATCTATCTATCTATCTATTTCGCTGTGCAATAAGAGAGTTTATTTTTTGAAATAGTATTGCGGCCCAAATAGTATATTAATAATATAACATTAACCTAGATCAATAAATTCTGTAACAAGAATGCATTAGTTCATTATTTCACGATGCCTAATGCATTAACTAATGTTAACAAATTGAGTCTTATTGTAAAGTGTTAATGAAAGCATTCAGGGACTTTAATTTCAAGCCTTCATGCCACCATGGTTCTTAACACTTGGAGGACTTGGCTTTAACACATTGTATTTGCTTCAACAACTGCCAAGCATGTCCAGGGCTGTTCCAAGGCAAGATTCAAGTTTTCCGGTAATCTTCATAATCTTCAACCATGCAAACAACACGGTCTGAAGGGCAGAACGGGAACCCGCCATCCTCAGGTGCCAGGAACCAGACATTTCACACACAGTTTGCTCACTGGAACATCAGTTCCTGGCACTGAAGGAGCCAAACCGTGTCTACTGAGGTTTCTGCTTTAATGGAAACACTGGGGGAATCCATGCTGCTGCCACAGGTGCACCAGACCCCTCTAATCACACAGATGATTGCCTCTTCTGTCACACTGATGTCTGTGTGAAAAACAGATGCTCACCTACATGTTATCTCAGGAAATTGCATTCCCTATAATTCAAGAATCAACTATTAACTCTGCAAATATAGTGACAAACAAGACAAGCATAATGAAATCATCCTCCTTCCACGGCCATTTAAACTGTCAACTGTCAAACATTCAACTCATCATGTTGATTACGAGCTCCTTCTGTGCGTTTTAAATAAATGATTGATTGACTGCCATTGTGAGCAAACTCTGAGCTCGAGTGAAATTTATACTTTGTGAATGGAACTAACTGTAGGGTAAAGGGTCAAAGAAAGATTTCTCAAATGAATGGATCTCCAGTTGATTTCAGATTTAGACTTAGACAGACACGTCTGAATCAATCCTGAGCATTGACTTATATATCTCTGTCTGAGAGCAGACAGTTGAAGGATGTCTGGCAGGTCTGAAAGTTGTCGATTAGACATCCTGAAGTGTTGTCTCTCTTCTGAAATTCATTCGTCAATGTACAATGCAGTCGTGCTACTCTGACTGAAGATATTTCTGAAACCATGTGAATACAAAATCAAAGAAGCTTAGTGCTAAAGTCTGGAGTTTAATTCTGAATTTTATCCAGCAAGGACACATTAAATTGATCAAAAGAGTGAGTAAAAACATTTATAATGTTACAAAAGATTTCTATTTTAAATAAACGCTGTTCTTTTGAACTTTGTATTCAAAGAATTCTAAAAAAAAAAAAAATTATAATAAAATAAAAATGTATACATCCGCAAAATATTGAGCAGCACAACCATTTTCAACAATGATAGTAACAAAATTTGAGAACCAAATCAGCATATCAGAATGATTTCTGGATAATTATGTGACACTGAAGACTGGAGTAATGGCTGTTGAAAATTCAGATTTACCATCACCGGAATATATATATATTTTTTTAAATATATTAAACAGTTATATTTAAACAGTAATAATATTTCAGAATATTACTGGGGGGTTTTCCCCATCAAATAGTCAAATAGACCTTTTAAAAACATTAAATACTCCCCTTATCTTGGTAACTCTGCTATCAAACACTTTTAGGTTATATAAAATAATCATGGGATCATTTGACAATGTTATCAGCAACAAAACATACAATGGGGTTTGTGGGCGTCCTGCAAGACACATAAACTACAGACTTAAAAATACAGGCTTACAATAACCACATGAGATGATGTGACTCCCACTACAAGTTACACTTACTATCAACCAAAGGTAAAATGTTTGTTTTATTTATTTATTTATTTTTAATTAGAATAATGAAATATGTTTGCATACAATCAAATTTTGCTGTCATCTCAGCATAGGAGTATGAAATACATGATTAGGGGGCGTATTACAGAAAGATCTTAATTTTAGAATCCTCTCTTATCAATTTCAGTTAGGACCTCATTAAGGACAAAAGCTATTAGAGAACAACATTTCCTAAGTGCATCATATCTCCACTAAAGATAGGAAAAGGGTATTACAAAAGCATCCTAACTCAACAAAATAATGGTCTAAACTTTAGGACAACCCCACTGGTTTCCTAACTTCAAACCTTCTTGAAATGAAAATGACAGTGTGGCCTCTTCTAGAGAGCAGTGTTTCTAAAGTAAAAGTAGTAAGCACAGGAGACTCAGCTGCTTACTGTAACTCAGTATGACCCAGTGTGTGATAACGTCAGCCCTGTTTACGTTGGGTCAAAAGTAAGCTTAAACTCACACGAGCAGCTGCTCTTGAAAACACCAAGGGGTGTGTGTGCCTGTGTCTGTGTGCGCACGCGCGTGTGCGTGTGCGTGTGTGTATGAATGAGTGCTTCAGCATCTTAGATAGTACCCAACATTCTTCTAATGCAAACGTCATCCAAATTTGCAAAGATAAACAAACTAAAAAAAAATAAATAAATCATATTTCTGGAAACCCTCCTCAAAAGGCATATCTTTTAGGAGTATAAAAATCTTCTCAGTTCTATCTGAGACATAGAACATAACTTATTAACACATGCATGTTCAAAGACAAAGTCAGCTTTACTGTCATGTTTAACACAAAAAAAGAAATGTGGTTCCTTCAGGAAATCAGACATGACACAAATATTACACAAGTATTACAGTAAACAAACATTAAATACAGACAAGTACTACGTAACAGTGCTAGACAGGAAACAATAGATGAAAGCATAGCTGAATACTGGATATGTATATATTGCATTTTTAAAGAAATTCAAATAGAAAGGTTATTTTAAATTGTAATGTACGATTTAAACCAGTACCAAATACAAATCCAAACTTTTCAACAGGTGAAATATAATTATTACTTTTATTAATTATACTTTATTGCCTACTAGTAAAGGCATACATGTCTCAATAGGTTGCTCAATAAATTACGGTCAATAAAATATAGATTATATATTATAACATATTACGTGGATAAATCAGTTTTTTCTTGCTACTCAATGCACTTGCCTGTGAATAAAATATTAAGATTATAATTAGTGATTCCAAAGCCAGTCAAACTCATACTGTATGTGACTCTGGACCACAAAACCAGTCAAAAGGGTAAATGCAAGTTAAGTTTTGATATATTTATGGTAGAAAATTACAAAATATTTTCATGGAACATGATCTTTACTTACTATCCTAATGATTTTGGCATAAAAGAAAAATCAATCATATTTTGACCCATACAATGTATTGTTGGCTATTGCTACAAACCTGTGCAAATGACTGGTTTTGCGGTCCAGGGTCACATATAATGTGTATCCACCTTATTTTTCAATGTGGAAGTAAGCCGTTTTCTGTGAATGTGTAAGGCTGCCTGTTCATTAGCTGCTGTAGGGAAATAGCAAGAAGAATAACAAAGTGGAGTAAACAGTACAGCTGTTTGCACTACAAACCATTGTGTTCGTAATTAAAATAATACATTAAAATAATATGGTAAGACACACCAGTTTGCAATATCAAGCAGCAAAATAAGCTGTTTTGTACAGCTAAAAATAGCTGGTAGCGAATGACACCGGAAGCCTCGCACATAAAATTTACAAATGGCCGTGTCCGCTCTTACAGGAAAAATAAGGTGGACAGACAGTTTCATTCTGGCACTGATTCTCAGACAGGTCAGTTTCCACAGGTTGCTGTAGCTAATCTTAGCTATGGCCGCAATGGCAGACAACAAACGGAGGCCAGCAGGAGCTCAGTGCAAGCCTCAATCAAGCCGGCCATCCAATTCTTAATCAACTGGAGTAGAGTCTTGGCAGAGATCTGTGCGTGAAGCACAACAACTGCATGCGGTGGCATAATGAGGGTCCGTTAAATCCTCCTCACCTCGTGACATGAAGGAGAAAAAAATCAATACCTTTCCACTTTTTTAGCATCTCACTGTAGCACGTTTGTGCTGAGCACAGGCCTGATTTATGCGGCATAGCAGACATGCTAATGTTTTTAGTCCAATCAAAGTTCCAATGACAGGTCAGTGCAGTTATTACACGTTCAGCAACCTTTGGTAGTGATGTATTGCTTTTGTCCAATCCATCAAAGATGCTACAGCTAGTGCACCACTATAGTTCCCCTTATGTGTCTGCTGACCTCTTTATTAGTTGAGTGTAATGTGTCATCATTTAGATGTGAATGGACCACATCTGTCTTGACCTATACCTAATCCACTTAAACTGTATAATAATATAAAGGAAAGAGATTTGATCAATCAAATCTCTTTTGACCTTGCATGCATGTCAACCTGTTGTTGGGGACTCCCAAAACCAAAATATGAACCTTTCAAAACTCATAATAGGGGCACTTTAATGAGTAAAAGCGGAGTAGGGCCTACTTATTTTTTACAAAATAAAAGTAACAAAAACTAAACAATTGTTTTTTTATAAATACATGCATAACTTTGACATAAAAAAATTAAAAAAAATTCAGTTTTACTCTGCATTATGTACATGGTAATAAAAATGTAGTGCTATTTACTAAGCATTTTCTGAATCTCACTGAATTAAGCACTCACACCAAGCAGCCATTTAACTAATATGAAAAAAAAAGAACAGCTTCATGCAATAATTTTTGCTGTCTTTTACAGCAGATATGAATAAACAAAAGAAAGGAATTTACATAGAATCAGTGTCTTTGGCCCACTAAAAGATTTGCTTGCATAAACGTACTTCCAATTATGTTATTGTGCTAGTGGTTTGAATATTATGTTACAGTAGGTGCTATTAGCATTTACCAATGAAATGTATTGTGATCATGTGTTAGTTATAATGGAAACATTTTGGTATTTGATTACTCCAGGCCACTGTAGCCCTCCAGAAGTTTGGACATTCTAGACAAAGTGAGGTAGAAAGTGGTTTGCAATTGCAATTTATAAAATAATAATACTAAAGACCAGTAATAATGATTTCCTGTTTGATTACATAAAAACAGCAATAAATACAGTACCATTCAAAAGCTGGGTGTCAGTAAGATTTTTTTAAAAAGAAATGACCACTTTTATTCAGCAAGGATGCATTAAATTGATCAAAAGTAAAAGCACAGAAATGTATTGTTACTATTTCTTTCTATTTCAAATAAATGCTGTCTGCAATGGTTTCATCAAAATTGTTTGTGCTAATCAATGTAAAGTCATCACAAAGCAAGGATTTATGCTAATATTGTCCAAAACCCACTTTGCCTAGGGAGTTTCCAAACTTTTGTGGTGTTTTTTTTTCATGGTCCTGTGAAAGTATAAAATATACAGGTGTTTAAATAAAAGCTCCTTTTTGCCTTGATTAGTGAGGAATATGTTTTGATCAAACAGCATTCACGCTAATCCTCCACTGGCAAAAAAGTTTGAGCTCATAAAGGAGAGGGTGCAATGAAAAACAAGCCCAGTCCAATGAGCCTTTTGATGTCAAAGAGACCACAAAGTGAAACACGAGACCCCCGTAATGCTAGTCTCACACACCAGAATATTTTTTTTTCTTAATAAGTAATTTAAGTTTGAAGACAGATTTCACAGGTCTAATTGTTATCACTGCATAATGCCCCCTTTATGTCACTTTTTAATGAAGTGCTTTTATTACAATTTGGCCCTGTGAGCCAAGTGTAAAAGTCAGGTGAGCCTCATCAAAAACTTTTGCAACACGATCCATCCGCCACATTCCCATCAACTCTTTCTTTCTGAACTCAGCTGCTCACCTCAAAAATAAAACACTGGCATCAAATGCATAGTATCAAAGAGTCAGATAAACCCAGTCGACCCCGGCTGCGGTTGAGCCTGGGCACGGCTGCCTTGAGAACAAGTGGAGCACATGCTGACAGAAAGAGAATCTGAATTTGGGAAGATGAAAGTCATGTTTAAGCATTCCTAGACGCTCTCTTCAGAAGGACCGTGACTGTGTATGTGCGCGAGGATCAAAGCCTCGCCTCCAGTGCCGGGCTGATGGTGGAGTGTGTGGGGGCCACCGAGGTCCCTGTGTGAATGGGGACAGGGAAGAGCTCTGGGCTTTGATGGAGAGCTTGTGCCTGATCCCCCGTCACTGCTGCATTGTCTGAAGGGCAGGGACAGTGGATCAGGCTACAAGCTCGCTACACTCTTAAAAGTGCTGGGTTATTTCTGTAAACACATTGTTGGGTTAATTGTGCTGGGTCATAATTCTGGGTTGTTTGAGGTACTGTAAACACATAGTTGGGTTGTTAGTGCTGGGTCAAATGACTGCAAGGGGTTCTTTCACCACTGAACACCTGGGTTGGGTTATTTTGACCCAACCGGTTTGTTTATTTTTCCTCTTCATCGAATTTTCTGGGTTCTTCACTCGTCTCGTCGTCAGACGGTCAAGCAACTCGCAGCAAGCAGGATTATAAGGTAAGTTAATATGATCATTTGATTATTTACCTCTATTTTTAATAAAGTTGTGGTAAGAGCACACTAATTTCACTGTTTAATGCAATATTTGATCTGTCGCTGTGCAGCGTTAGCGTTTTATTATGTGAATGATTAACATTAAGTAGTAAGGCCTCAACAATCGCTTTATCGTTAAATAAAAGGTGTGTGTGTGTGTGTGTGTGTGTGTGTGTGTGTGTGTGTATAGTTGTATTTATATCATTTCATAATAAAATTGATCTAAGGGTATATTTTGTATTAAGGGTATAAGTGTCTG
This sequence comes from Acrossocheilus fasciatus, assembly GCA_036784905.1. NCBI lineage: Eukaryota > Metazoa > Chordata > Actinopteri > Cypriniformes > Cyprinidae > Acrossocheilus > Acrossocheilus fasciatus. The sequence goes on from CM071942.1 coordinate 15,588,843, forward strand.
CGACATGCCGAATCCAATGATAGATCCATAATTTTTATGTTGAGCATTTTCGCGCTCTTTTTTCCTCAGGTAATTTGGCTGCATTAGCTAAAACCTATACGTTTATAACGTTAAACCACGATATTACTGGTATGTACTATTATTTGTTACTTAAATGTAATGTTGTCTTAGCTACAATATGTAAAGTTAGACTTAATCTCTCGTGTATGAGGTCCTTTTACTCTTCCATTTTAGTGAATGCTTGTGTTGCTTTAACGTTACAAACTAGTAGAGCAGTATAACAATTAAATGGGCATGCCGTCTGATTTTATATTTAAGTGTCGATTGCCCTCCAGATTGGAGACTAGATTGTCATAACGCGATTCAGTGGTGAGATGGCTCGTAGGCTGCATACATCAAGCCGGGTTTATTTTAGTTAACTGAGCATTACATTTGCGAGTCAAAAGCATATTACAACAATTTACATTTAACTAATAATAATAGTCAAATTTAGAACCATTAATATACTAAAATAAGATCTTCTTTGTGACGTATGCAGCCTACAAATGCGACCTCCGGAGGATGCAGCCTTCCGTTTGAGAAACGGCCTTTAGCTCCAACTCTAATCAAACACACCTGATCCAGCTAATCAAGGTCTGCAGGATTACTAGAAACTTCCAAGCAGGTGTGAGTTATGCTGCCTTCACGTGCTATCGGAAATTTTATATTCCCCACTTATGAAGTCGTGATTACGAGCTTGTCGTATTCAAGTGCTGTCGGAAAGAATAAAATGTAGCATCCCATTGGTTGACAATCATAAACATTCACCGCGCTATACATGCAGTTCGCTGACAATCCTGGAATTTCGGTCAAATACACACTTATTTCACTGCTTATAAAACACACAATATGCTTTGCATGATCGTTCATATCTAGCCTATAAATACACTACTTTAGCGACAAGACAAAGGTATGTAGTTGTTGTGATCGACACGGGTAGTTTTTGGGCCCTTCCCCCGATTTCATGTAAACACATTAACTTGCTTTCTATACAAAACAAGTACTTGTAAAAACTCAGTTTTGTGAAATTCTCATTTTCATTCTAGATATGTGAGATTCTTGCTGGTGAAGATGGACAGTTTTGTAATAGAGAAGTTGAAGGAATGGCAGCTTGATACCCTGGTTGACACCTTTAAAGGTAAGTTAAATCCAACATTCAATAACCATGATTTGTTTTAGAATTTGATCTTGTCATTAAAAATAGCCATAGTTACTGGTATGGCAATAAAATTAATCAATCTATCATTTAAATGTTTGCCACATGTTTGGGGCTTTAACTTATTTAACCACTTCAGCTCTTCACCCCCACCCCCTGCATCCCTCTGATGGTTTAAATATTGCAGCATATTTTTTGAAAACTTAGAATCTCAGTTTTTTGTTTGTTTGTTTGCTTTTGGGGCCCTATTTTTCCATTTTATGTAAAAAAAATAATAATAATAAGGACTGATTAACACAAACTTACAGATGAATCATATTAAACAAAAGCTCTCACTTTCAAAAATTTCAGTGTATAGAATATTGCTTTATTTCACCAGTCTAACACTTTAGAGTAACTTAACATAAAATAATTCAAAAGAATCAGCAATGAGTACTGATGTCATCACATATTGCATTCTACACCTATATAACTGACAAACTCTGCTCTCCATACACATCAGTCAAGCTTCTAGACCAGTCAGAGGCCAGTTTAAATATAGAGGGTTTTCTGTAATATTACACCATTTTTATCAATTTACTCCAATTTATCTATCTTATTCTTCTTCTTTTTTTATGTTTAATGGATAATTTAACCACTGTCTTATTTTCTGTATTGACTTTTTTGAATTTCAGACCAGGAAGTGGATATGGAGAGTTTCCTTTTATTAGATGACCATGCGATTGCCTCTCTCATTCCTAAGATAGGACACCGTGTCAAATTTCAAAAACAACATAAGGCACTTGTGAGTAAAATACAGTAGGTTTTACATATAGCAGGTCATTTTCTCCACACTGTTTCAAAATTTGTCTTTTTTTTTTTTTTAAGACTTTCACCATTGTTGGCGCATTATAAGAACTGTCATTCTACAAATCTAGTTTAATAATGGCATATACATGCTTCCGCTGCAGACAAGTGATACCCGGTCATGCAAAAGGTCTTTTTGTTCACTTGAGAGCAGTTCATGGGATAAACAATGGCTCAACATTCTTTCAGTGTTATGAAGATGGTTGCAGGCGTACTTTTGGATACATTCGATCTTTCCGAAGGCATCTTCTTCAGCATTCTTTTGCAGAACAGCAGAACCTTTCCAGTGAACAATCTTTCAGGGGGACCACAAGAGCATCTGTGGACGGTTGCTCAGTTCCCATAAGTGCAGAGATGCAGGATCCAGACGTTTCAGATACCTTAGAAGCTCCAACAGAAGTAAATGAAGATGATGAATACTGGGATGAGTTGGAACCTGAAACCTTAACAGAGCGAATTGCTCTGTTTTTGGCCACCCTCAAGTCAAAATCAGCTCAGACTTACAGTGCAGTTAGCTTTGTTGTCGAGCAAACATCAAGCTTGATTTCAGACATTGTCAGTTCACTTCAGAGGAAGACTTTGTCTTTGTTTGGAAAATTCGGTCATGAGGATGATCCAGGGGTCCAGGAACTTGTCTGTGATTTTGAAGCAGCAGCAAGTCCATTCAAAGGTCTAGAATCAGACTTCAAACAGTTGCAGTACTTTGCGAAGTCAGGCAACTTCATTCACCCTCTAGAGGAGGCTTTGCCTGGAGTCTCTTTTGTGCAGAGAAGAGACTCTGCAACTGGGACAGTTCGACAGGTTGCAGTTCAAGATGTGTTTTATCGTGTCCCACTGAAACCCCTCTTAACTAAACTTCTTGAGACCCAGGACATTTTGGACGCCATCTTTACCTGGCAGCAGAGAGAAAACGGAGTCCTTTTAGACTTTTATGATGGTGAGTACTGCAAAAATCATCCTCTTTTCTCCACTGAAGTGTCTGTTCCGCTTCTTCTCTACAATGATGACTGTGAAACAGTGAACCCACTTGGTTCAAAAGTTGGCGTGCACAAGTTGGGGTTCCTTTACTTGACCATCAAGAGTCTGCCTCCTCAACTTCTGTCAAGACTCTCGTCACACTTTCTGGTTGCAGTTTACAAATCGGATGATGCCAAAACATATGGTATTGATAGTATTCTGCTCTCTGTTATCGAGGAACTTAAGGATCTTGAGGTAAATGGTATCTCCCTCAACACACCGCACTTCAAGGGTAAAATGCGGTTTTCAGTTGCCCAGTTTTGTGGTGACAATCTTGGCTTAAATGCCCTTCTTGGATTCACTGAAAGCTTCTCCAGTAATTACTTCTGCCGCACATGCAAGGCACACAAGACCACTACAAGGACACAGACAAAAGAAGAGGTTACTCTTATGAGAAATGAAGCCAACCATGCTGAAGATGTTCGTCATGCCAACTTGTCAGAGACAGGTGTTAGGAGAGACAGTGTTCTGAATAATCTGTCCTACTTTCATGTGACACACAACCAAGTTGCAGACATCATGCATGACTTATTAGAAGGGGTGGGACCATATGAATTGAAGCTAGTACTCAGTTCATTGATTGAGGACAAACACATAACTCTTGAAAAGCTCAACTTCCGAATCACAAGTTTTGACTATGGCTTTCCTGATCTGAAGAACAAACCATCTGTTATTGGGAAGCATGAACTTAAAAATCCTGAAGGGGCAATGCATCAGTCTGCAGCCCAAGCATGGTGTCTCCTCAGGTTGTTGCCGTGCATGATTGGAGACCTTATACCTGAAGATAACAAACACTGGGAGCTGTTGCTCCTCCTCCTGGAATGCATGGAATTCATTTTCTCTCCCTCTCTTACACCAGAAGCTTCAGTTTATTTGGCTGCCATCATTGAGGAGCATCACTCTTTGTTCCTTGAGCTGTACCCCAATTTACATCTTCGTCCAAAGCACCACTTCATGGTGCACTATCCAAATGCAATTCTAAAGTTGGGACCCCTTGTACAGTTCTGGTCTATGCGATTTGAGGCCAAACATGGCTTTTTTAAACGCATCAGCCACATCACCTGCAATTTCAAAAATATTTGCAAGACCATGGCGTTTCGCCATCAGATGATGCTTTGCTACTCCCTCCTTTCTGGTTCTGTGTTCAAAACTGAAACTGAAATCGGCCCAGGTCACAGCACTTTGCTTGCTGTAATGGATGGCTTTGGTGAGGTACAAAGTGGTCTTGAAGATGTCCCACCTTTTACAGAAACCTTTGTGCCAGCTTGGATTAAGGTAAATGGGACACAATACAAGCCTGGCATGACAGTATTTCTGTCTTACACTGCCGACGGTGAGCCCTTGTTTGGTCTTGTGAAAAACATTCTAGTCTTGGATCACTTGATCAAGCTAGTTGTCCAAAAGTGGGAGACCGTAGGTTTCGAGAGGCATCTCTTTGCCTACGGTGTAACAGCAACCTCACATGTGTTTGCTGTTGATCCTTGTTCTTTCCTGGACCATCACACTCTGCATGCAGTGAATTCCTACAGAGACAACGACAGCTGCTTATATGTTTCACTTAGATACAGAGTCTTTTAAGATTCAGTGTTTGAAGAAAGATATGTAAACTTGCATCTATTTTCAGCAAGTACCTCTGTCTTCCTCTTCAACCCTTCTCTGTAATAGACAGGTTCTTGTACAGGTTAGTGTTCATTTTAAGCACTAACTTCTCTCCAGTGAGTGCATAAATATAATGCAAGTTTATATTACCAATTCCACATCAATCTTAAGTACTATTACCTTAGTTTATAACAGGAATGGGCAACTTCGGTCCTGGAGGGCCACTGTTCTGCAGAGTTTAGCTGCAATTCTAATCAAACACACCTGCCTGTAGCTTTCTAGTGATCTGGAAGACACTGATAAGCTTGTTAAGGTGTGTTTAATTACAGTTGGAGCTAAACTCTGCAGGACAGTGGCCCTCCAGGACCAAAGTTGTCCATCCCTGGTTTATAATAATTGTAACAAAAGCTCGAAGTGAAAAACGCCTTGTATTGAGGTGAGTATAATCTTTATGCTTGTTTTCTTTTACAGGTGAATTAGGCTATAAATAATATAAATTTAAACTGCAGTTAAATGTCAAATTTTTTAAAATGCCCATGAGAAGTATCCAATAATGCAATCGTATTATTTGCAAAACGAAAGACTGACCAGTGGACCACAAAATGCTCACTGGGTTGTTTTCCAGAGCTGCAACCTACCTGAACGGTCCAGAGGAACAAGATGTCAGGTTCTCGGGGACTTTGCTAAGGTAAAGAATCCTGAAACAAGAATCATAAGCTGTCGGTTTGTAAATTTACATGAATGATTACTGCCTTTTTAGACAGATGGAGTGTGACTCTTGAAGGACCAACACTACGTCTTGTACAACAGTTTGAGTTGGTTTTTGTCCCTTCTCCTATCCTGAAAGGGTCAGTCTTGCTCATTGTTAGTAGCAGTTTAGACCATGAGCTTCAAATAGTGCTGGTCCTCAAAAAGCTGTTCTCAACCTTTCTGTTCATAAAACAGTTTCAAAATCAGTTTTCATGTATTTTACAACCCTTCAGCTCATGATTTTTATTAAGTGGGGCTTATGTTTCAGGATTCTTTACCTTAGCAAAGTCTCCGAGAACCTGACACCTTTTCCACCAGACTCTTGAGACAGGTTGCAGTTCCTTGTGGTTTCACACTTCGTTTTTCACCTTAACTCTGAATTATTTTGTAGTTGACTTGCATCTTTTGTGAGTATTTTGCTGTCCAGCGGTCATGCCTTCATTTCGCAATTAGTATTGCATTATTATTGGATACTTCTCATGGGCATTTCATATTTTTTACTTTTAATTGTGTTAAATCTCTTTATGGCCATTTTTACCTTTAAAAAAATTATCATGCACACCTGACTGACTATAGGACATTTTTCACTTCCAGCTTTTGTTTGTCCATTTATATATCACTCAAATGATTTCATACAAAATTAATAGTAGTTTGATTGGTTTGGTTTGTAATTGTTAAAATGTGCTTGGTTAAAATATTTGATCATAATAAACTTTCATAATAATTATTCACGCACTTGTAATGTGTAGATGTCACATGTTTCACTGATTAGATTAATGGACATGGTAGTGGTAGGCAGCATGTGAGTGTATGTAAACATCCAAGCACATCCATAACTATGACTTTCTAGCTTGCCAGTCTCAGCAACCCACCAACTTCTGCAGAGAGTCAGAGTACTGTAGAATCAGTAGAGATGGGGATTGTGCAACAGGCAGAGACTGCAACACATCAGCTAACCTTGACCATGCAGCTTTACCCAGCATTTGTAAGTATTGACTTGTATGAAGAAATCCAAATGAAAATGCAATGCTATTGGAACTAGGAAGGAATTACATTTACAATTGAAAATAAATACTACAAATGCAGAACAACTTTACAGAAAGGTCATGTCTCTCTTTGATTGCGATTTTTGTTTTATAGGCAATTCGCAAGGTTTTGGAATCGACCCTGGAAGGGAAAGCCATTTTAAAGAGTTTGAATGAAATGCAGTTTATTACCTGCAAACAGAGGAAGCTACTTGTCAGACTCCTCATATCCCACCTGCTGGAAACCAGCGGTGAAACGTGAGTGAACTACGACCGCAAATGCTTGCAAGGCACATCTACAATCTAAACCTGTTGATTTTTGTGACACTAAGTGGGTGAGAGCTTTTTACTTTTTCCTCTTTTCTTTTCTAATTGAAGTTTAATCCTGATAATACCAAAATTTGTTCTAAGTCTTAGTTCTTTTACGTCCTAATGTAATGGCGTCGTTCGCGATGAAACATCAATTCTATCATGAAAATAGACTCAAAATGTAAATTATAAAGTCCATATTAATCTTAAGTCACTTACAATATCATCATTGTGTATTACGTATTAGTTTTGTAGCTAAAGCACCCATGTACAGGCAGTGATGTGCAAGAAAGGATGTTTTATGTCTTCAGGATATAAAGTGAATAAATTAGACTTCATTATCTTTTTACACAAACCATGATCCACTTAGTATGCGTAATCCAGCACGATTTATTACATAAACAACATCAGTTGTTCAAAGAATCAGTTAGGGACAGTTCTGTCACAGTCAACATGGACAGTCATCATGTCATGTATTGTTCAGTAGTTTCACACATTCTCCGTATCATCAGGTCTTTGGTTCTCTAATCTGACGTTTCCACAAGAAACAGTTCTCAGATCAGTGTACTATTGATTTCGAAAACCGATTCTTGACTTGAGACCGAGATTCACTGAAAAGAACCGGTTCAAAAGAACGATTTGTTCACCAACTGGCTGTCACTAAAGTCTGTTAAATCACACTGGCCTTTGCAATAGACTACCATATTGCTTCATTTTCCATCAACTGCTGTTTGTCCACTCAACAGGCCATCCTCAGATATCAAGAAAGGGCTTGCAATGGCATTGGTGTATGAATTCCCATGTTTAAAGGATACTACAGGCAGTGGCTATGTAAGTTCAGCCAGCTTTACATAAAAGGAACAGAACAGTAATATTAGTCAACAAAAAGAAAATGCATAAAATATTATATTCTCAGATGTTTTTTATTGTGAACCCTCACATAAGTTTATGGCTTAAACTGTTTTATAGGTTTGGTGTGACTTAGTGTTGTTACAATAACAAAATTTAAACTTTGATACAGTACTAAATCTCAATACTGGAATAATGGGTAACTGTTGTTGGAAAAAGTAACCTAAAACTAATAATTGCAATAAATTATGAAAATCAATAACTACCACTAATATTTAGAAATCACCATTTTCAAGGGACAATTCTTGATGGCTGCTTAAAGTCCCTTGCATCCATCTTTTTGCACAAAATCATATACTGTACACCTCATCCATCCTGTGACTTTAAGCTGAATTTATTCTGTTACAGGGAGCTTGGTACACACCTGGGCGTAAACACAGACCGGCAACTGGTTTCCTGGAGGAGCGCCTGAGGAATGTAAGGAAAAGGTTGAGAAAACTAAAACAAGGACAATTGAAACCACAGGAGGACCATGTTGTCTCTAAACCAGGTAATGATCATACTTTCTAACAGTGTTGGGTCCAAGTCCATCTTGTCGAGTTTTTAATCAATTGAGTTTAAGTGGGAGATGTTTATTAATGTCTTTTTATATTAATTCTATGTTGTTACGTGTTTTTTTTTTTTTTGTTTGTTTGTTTTTTTATTTAATTTTATATTACACATGACATGGATTCATCTGTACTCTGAAAAATCTCTGCGTCCAAAATATCCAAGTCCGAGTCCGTCCAAGTTGATTTCCAGGCTGGCATACTGTATTTATTCCTTAAACAGCCAGACAGCATGGTTTTGCTAGTTCTTAACCCAGTAGTAACTTTATGCTTGCACTTTTCATCGTTTTTGTAGAATCTGGTTTGCCTCCTGAGAAAATCCAAGAAATGGTTGACTGGATGAAGGTCCATAAGTATCCAGTCTCTGAAGTTGAAGGTTATATGAAGGAAACGGCCATATACAGAGGCGAGTGGATTCGCAGCAATGGGTCTAAAAGCATCCTAGAAATATTAAAGGAGTTCCCCAGGCTTCTAGACAATCCTGGCATGGTAAGAAATCATTTTGATATGGTTTTGTTTGAAGAAATTTGAAATGGTTAAATTTAGGGATGCATGATATTGGATTTTTGCTGATATTTTTCAACTAATTTTGGCCGATACCGTTATATTTCCGTTATAAGTCTCTCCTGTGTGGAAATTAAAAGGGAATTGTTTTTTAAATTTTGGTTAGTTTTTTAACAAGAACTTATTCATTAGAAATAAACAACAATGATGTTCTTCTATAATGACAGAACACTGAAGCTTTGAAAATAACTATAAATAAACTATATCAATCGCTGCTTTTTTTGCTGATGACTTTGTCATGAAACAAATAGCCAGACTACATACTGGGTCACTGAATAGTTTGAGTCTGTAGTGATGTGAATCACATGCTTTGGCCACCAGATCTCAACCCAGTTAAACATCTTTGGGGAATTTTAGACCAACCTGTTTGTCAGCGCTCTTCAACAATATTATTAAATCACAAAATGAGGAATATCCTCTTGGAGAATGATGTTCCATCTTTCCAGCAGATATCTAGATATTTTTAGAGTCAAAACTGAAGCTGTTCTGGTAACGTGCTGTCCCCAAAACGTCAATAGAGCAGTTCATGTTGGTCTTTCCTTTAAATTTGTCTCTTGTTTGTATGTCTAATAATGGGTCAAATGAACCTCTCTTGTATTCTCTCCTAACACATGCTTATTCTCAAGCCCATGTAATATCTTTATCAGTATAATTATGGTTACATTTGTTTATCAGATTTCACAAGACTTTAGGAGGATATATCCAGAGGCAGACAGAAAACTTTTTGAAGACTGGGCTGCAATTGCAGACCGAATTCTTGCCTATGCCCAGCGAGATGGAAAGGTGCATTTAGAGCTGGGTGACATGACTCCAGGTAAGCTATTTCTTATAATAATGTCAATCTATAAAAATAAAATTCACTAATATATAATATAATAACACTTAACTGGTTGCTTATTAGCTTGTATATTGGCTGTTAATTAGTACTTGTAAAGCACATGTTGATGCCTTATTCTGCATGAGCATATTCTACATCCCTGAATTCTACCCCATACCTCAATTTAACTTGCAGTGGTTGAAAGGGGGTGTGGATTAATTTGCATATTCACAACACTACATGTACAGGCGCACAGGTGTAGCTAAAGGGATGAAGAAATGTTCACAGGATAAAGTGTTTCAATGTGTTGTTTATATTGAGAAGTTTCATAATCTGTATTCTTATGGTTTAGATGCTAAAGGGGAGAGTGCTTTTAAAGTCCTGCCCACTCTACTTCCCCCATCAATATACAAGACCGGAGGAAAGGTCTTCAGACCCACAACCATGGAATCCCGGAAATCCTTCATTGATGTACAACCTGTAAGTTTTTTTTTTTTTAGTTTTTTTTTATTTTACTTTTTCTAGTCTAATAAGGGTGTGTGTGTGTGTGTGTGTGTGTATATATATATATATATATATATTAGGGGTGGCACGGTACATGAAAAAACACCCGAACCGTTCGGTTCTCTTGTCTCTGTTCGGTTCGTGTGTGCGTCGCACGGTTCGACGCATGCTCAATGTAGCCCCGTGCTCAGACAGCTTTGCCTCAGACAGTTTCGCGCGAACATACATATAGACTATGTGCTGATTCTGAACGCGTCTCTCACATTGACTGAGTATACTTTAAAGGCTTGCGCACTCAACTGTTTGCGAAAAGGAGCTTTGTGCTCGAGTATCCTAATGTTACCTCTCTCATTCGGCACAAATCCAAATATTGCATAATATTTCCATATTTGCAATGTAACGTATCTGAATGCGAAACTGTAATTTATTATGTAAATGTACTTCAGTCGCGTTCCAACGGTGACACAGAGGCGCGCGCGCTGATGTTTGGCTCAATGAATTTTATTTTGATAAAGTACCAACTGCGTTGTCAAGTTAGCAATGCTGGAACTGATGTGTTTTGTGTGTGTGTGTGTGTGTGTGTGTGTGTGCGTGCGCGCGCTCCGGCGCGATCACTTCAACTGTTTCCTTATACCAGCAGAATCAACTTTAAACACATACTGTATAAAGGTCTGCTTTTATTTGTGTACACTCACAATGAAAACAAAACAGATTATATATATATATAACATGTAATAATATTTAGTATTTTCACATCTAGATGGAAAACAATTGTAATTTGCACTACTGTCTGTTCAAAATAAATGAAAAGAAACTGAGCTTTAGGTAATGATTTACCCCCCCCCCCCCCCCCCCCCGTTGTACCGAAATCGTACCAAACCGTGACCCCCGAACCGAGGTATGTACCGAACCGTGACATCTGTGTACCGTGCCACCCCTTATATATATATATATCTATATGCGCACACACAGTGGTGGCCAAAATGATTACAACACTAATATTTTCACCAGCTAAAAAATGGTTTTAAGTCATTTAGTTTAGTTTAGTTTTATCTTTTTCTGTATTGTCAGTAGGAAATGTAAACTGATATTTGCTACTGACACACTACAGCAAAATATGGAAATATATAAAAGAATTCAGATGTAAAAGTCAAAGTGCGGTTTGAAATTATTTTAAAATTATTAAAAAAAAATATATAAATATTTTAAAATAAAATATTATAATTTTTTTTTTTTTTTTTAATCAGGCCTGTTTTTATTTTCATGAAATAAAATGTTAACTTAAAATGTTAGTTACTATATGTTGCAAGACTAAGTGTTGTATAAATTAACAGGTGGGGACCAACATGGTGGAATATTTGCAAAATGCAGAGACCAGTGACGTATTCCTCCACATTTTGTGCCTTGGGGATGAGACAACGACATCCCAGATCTTCAGCATTGTTTCAGGCCATGCCATTGAAACTGACTCATTGCTTGAGGCTGTTGATCTTTGTTTCAAGTCCTTCTTTGTGCTGGATGTCAACTACACTAAGCAGTGTCTTCCTACCTGGGAATTTCTCCAGCATGCGGTATATTGTATTGACGGACATGAGTCTTCATGCGTGAAGTTTTTAAGGGCATCTGTTTTTTCTGGCCACTTGTAACATGTTTTAAAATGGCACATGTATTCTCTGTTGTAGGATTCTTTGTTTGGTTTAGTTTTAATGACAAGGTTTGGACTGATTCTAATATCAATAATAAATTTTTGAGTGTTCTGTTGCTGCAATGTTGACAGAATATGAATCTACAGTTTACACAGTTGTGTCATAAACTGATCTACAGAAACTGTTAATTTATTTGTTAACAATATTTGTTACACATTTTCATGATTTAAAGAAACTGATCTACAGAAATGGTTTTATTTGTCTGTGGCGGTTGAAATGTGTGACAGCTTCACCCATTAAAAAATGTTTTAAAAAGAAATGAACTCATTAAATTAATATTTAAAGTTGCATGTTTTTGTGTTGTGTAACTGTATTACAGAAATTTAAAATGATACTTTCTTTAGTGATTTATTTATTAAGTATTGGTTAATATAAAGGTAGCAAAGCAATGAGACAACAAATAACCCAATGTTTGGGTAATGTTTAACCCAGCAACACAGTTAACCTGACCCACTGGTTGGGTCAAATAAACAACCCAGCATTCTGGGTCAAATGGCTCAACCCAACACTTGGGTCAAAACAACCCAGCGCGTGTTCTGTCCCATAGTTACCCAGCGGCTGGGTTAAGGTTGGGTTATTTTTTAACCCAGCCTTTTTAGAGTGTATATGAAGTGCATTGGTGTTCATGCTGTTCACAGGTGTATAAAAAAAAAAAAAAAAAAAAAAGACCTTCTTCAACTCTTCATTTGACAGGTGATGTCATCAGAGTGAGTGAAGTGAGAAATGTTTAGATGTTGCTTTTTATACAAACAAATGGTCTTTGCACACAAAAAGTATTCTCATAGCTTCATAACATTATAATTGATCCACTGATGTCACATGGACTATTTTAACGATGTCCTTGCTACCTTTCTGGACCGTTAACGTGTCCGTTGCTGTCTATGCAGGGTCATAGCTCTCGGATTTCATCAAAAAGATCATAATTTGTGTCCCACAGATAAACGAAGGTCTTACAGGTTTGAAAAGACATAAGGGTGAGTAATTAATGAGAGAATTTTCATTTTTGGGTGAACTATTCCTTTAAATACTCAAATCCTAGCTTAAATGGATAATTTACCCAAGAATGTAAATTCTGTCCATTTACTGACCCTCATGTCGTTCCAATGTTAGACTTGTGTTTATCTTCAGAGCACAAACGAAGATATATTTAATATTCTCTCAGTTTTTGTACATCCACTGAAACTGTAAGTAATGAAGATCTTATGGGTTTTTATTTTTTAATATGCAAATACAACTACAAATCAGTCATTCATAGCTTGATTTCTCAGAGAAGGGTATTTTTGTGGCTCTTTGTTTTCGAAACATTGGGCTCCATTCACTAATGTATTGAAACAATTTTTACGTTTATGCACACAGGAAAAAGTACTCACACAAGATTTCCTTCAGATATATACTTTGTACCAACACCAATATTTTTCTTCTGCTCATTCCAATAAGCTGATGAATTAGGACTGTCGAGTGTGTCAGTTCAGTTTGTTGTAAATTGTTTGAACAAATTGTCTGAACAACATGTATTCGGGTTAACTGTCTGAAAATGTGTGTTATAAAATGACTTATATCATCAATATCAATATTATCAATATTAGTATTTTAGCCATTTGAAATGATACACTGTAGCTTTAAGCTCAGTTTTATTTTTTGTTCTGTCTGAGTAGTATATTCAGGTGTACAATACGGTATGTATAAATATATGTTTGATATATTTTAGGTCTGACTGTAAAAAACAGTGGTGGGAAAATATCAGTGATGTCTCCTGCCTCAGGGTAACTGCAGCTTGTGCACTAAAGTCAATACTTTCTATTCCCTATAGGACATGACACAGAGGAGAGACTCAGATGGAGAACATACCCGTTGTTTGGTGACATGCCTCAGTCCGATGTGCGGCTGACTCCTGCACTGTGGAGGGAAGAAAAGAGAGAATTTATTGCTCTAGCATACACAAAAACACATTTCAACAGCTTGAAAAGACTTTGATTTTTGTTTTCTCACTCTGTAAAAATGCTTCAGAGAACACTGAATATAATCTGGACTGAAATTTGTATAAGTGCAGTATTATAAACTGCATGATAGTTGTGAATACAAATCAAACATGGCAACCACACAAAAGTCATCAGAAAAAGTTGCAAAATTTGACGGCAAATTTTATTCCTAGAGCTGTATTCAAAAGACACACTCTCAGAAATAAGTACAAAACCTTCCACTGGGGCAGTACCCTTTCAAAATGTATGACCCTACTCTGAATTAGGATATAATTCAGTTCCTCCAAATGGAGTTCCGAGAAACCAAATATGTTCTAAGATCCTGCTGTGTGAACAATTTAAAAAAAGCAGGAACTATTTCCAATATTTCTAGGAACTATGAAAAGGTTCCTCTGGTGCGAAAGCCCCTAATATATACCTTTTAGGAACCATTATGCACACTTTAGTACAAAGGTGTACGTTTTGTCACTGCTGCCCCAGTGAGAGCTTTTATACCCTTTGTTTCTGAGAGTGCAGGATACAGTGTGAGTTTTTGTAAAATAATTTATGTTAATATTCAAATTGGGCCAGTAAGTGAGTTTAAGAACTCAACCAACTCACCATATTCATCTAGAAATAACGGAATATAATCATTAGGGTAAAAAATAAAAATAAACAAAAATAAATAAATGCTACATTTTTGAGGGAAATTATTTGAGTCCTAATGTTAAAGATATATAGATATATATTCTTAAGAGTCATGGGAGCTTTTTTTTTTTTTTTTTGCGAGTATGTTGAGCTTTCTGAAACCTATGTGTCACATTTCAAACGTGTGAAAGCAAACAAGCTTGGATTTTATTTCCAAAGACAAGGCTCATAAAAAGTCTGCAGTTGAGTCTGTCACTGCTCAGAGCTTGCGCTTCACCAGCTGCATAAACACACACAAAAATACCTGACTGACTCAAATCACGATGCCTCCTCACAAAACCAAAAATTACCCCTCATACACTCACACACTCACAAACCACTCAGACTACCTCAATAAATTCATGTCTAAAGATTTAAACACCGACCTGAACCAAAGCCCACTGCTCCCTTTATTGGTGGGCAAAGCAATTACCTGGGAAACAGGTGACGGCTGAGTTGATTTTTCGACTGTGAATTTATTCAGCTGATGTAGACATAACACAGGGCCTTGGGAAACAACACCTGCTCCAACCCATCAAAGATGATGGACCTTTCCATAAGAGCTGAAACTTATTTACCTAATGGGCAAATTTAAAATGCAAAATAAGCCATTAGGGTCCAAATCAATTACACAATAGAACAGAAAAATGTTGCCATTTAAATTCATCAGTAAACTCAATATCTGAGAGTGAGACCCATGAACAAATCATGAGAGAGGATAGACAATTGCTAACAGAAACCACGTCACATAAGAGTTCTTCATTATGAGGGAGACTGGTTGCCTAGTTACCACAGCAGCCTGCTACGTGCATGTTCTTGGGCCGGTCTACAGAATCTATGTCACGCTCCATTGTGACTGCTGCCTGCGAGGCCAAACACCTCCTTTAGGTAACGCATGTGTGTGTGGGAGAGCACTCTCCAGGTCTTTGGCTAATGTGGGTGATTACGTGCAAAAGGGTTCAGGAGACTGATATCTTTGTGCAGGGAATCAAAAAAAGTAAAATGTATTTTAAATTATATTTCACTCAATATTTAAAAGAAGTCAAAACTCTCACATGTACCTTAGTAAAAAAAACAAACAAAAAAACAAGTATAGTTCAAATCCATTAACATTTACTAACATATTGCTTGAGACTTACTAATATAAAAATTATAATTAAAATTTATTTGGAGTACTGTTTGTGCGCAATGCACATTTCTCAATATTAAGCCTAAAATGTGTTTTGTTGTCATTATTGATGAGGATTGTATGATTTTTGAATAATATCAGTCTTTAAATGCAAGATATTTAAAGTGCACCTGAAGTATACTTGCAATAGTTCCACTTTAGCACAATCAAATATACTAAAGTATATCTTTAGTTGGACTAAAGGTTTAAGGTAATATACAACTATTTGAATATCTGGAATCTGATGGAGCAAAAAAAAAAGAAAAGAAGAGAAAATCACCTTTAAAGTTCTTAACCATGCATATTACTAATCAAAAATTAGGTTTTTATATATTTACAGTAGCAAATTTACAAAATATCCTTATGGAACATGATCTTTACTTAATATCCTAATGATTTTTGGCATAAAAGAAAAAGAAACAAACACGATCATTTTGATGTATTGTTGGCTATTGCTACAAATATACCTGCTACTTATGACTGGTTTTGTGGTCCAGGGTCACAAATATGTAAATGTATTTGTAGTATACTTGGCATGAAAAATGCATTTCAAATTCATTTTAGTATATTTATTTTTCACTAGGTTAGCTCTGACAAAATCAACTAATACAGCATAAAAGGCAGCAGATTTTCTGAAAGAGCAAAATAAATAAATAAACAAATTAAAAAAAAAAAAAACTTTTAACTGCCCTTTTAAACTTTTATTTTTTCAGTATTGCAGTGTAGCATTGCTCATACATTTTTAAAGAAGATGGGCTTTATTAGATATTCATAAACTGTGAGTAGCATGTCCTGTCCCAAGGACATGGTGGATGACAACCGATCTTACATTTCTGGTTAAAAGAAATGAGTGGAAATAAAAAGTGGTGGTGAATCTAGAACAGCCATACAACAAATATCCAAAGTGTGTCATTTGTAGTCTTATTTGTAACTTCAGCAACAGCAGAAAAAGGTTCTGCATTTAATAGACGTAATAGACACAAAACTAAATCCTTTAGTCTTACTAAACTATTCATTAACCGAAGTGAATGCTCAATTTGTCAATATTTATAATAATAAATAGTATTTCTTGTATCTGATGGTGCAGATCCATATTTAAAAAATTAACATTTTTAATCCAATAGGATAGAAAACATATCACATTAGATTTAAATGTAAATGAGGACAAATGGAAGTCTGTTTAAATGTCTTCAGCTAATGTCTTTAACATTTTCATTAAATAAGTGCGGTTGGGGGGGGGGGGGGGCTGACATCATTAACCCGTTTAATGCCAAGTGCCAAACAAACCGTACCCCAGACTGAGAAGATAAAGTGAAATCATTTACATGCAAGACACAAATGTCAAGGACGTTGAGGATCAAATGGGCACATATGAGCAGAACATCATTGCAGTAAATGGCAAAGAAACCCAATGAAGTGCTGTAATTAATGCAATCAAATTCTCTTTATCGTCAAATGCAGCGTGACCATTAGTTCTATGGCTGTTACTCAAGACAATGAATGCAGCTCATTTAAAATGTAAAAATTAAATTCAGGAGCACAGTGTTTAATTATACAGCATCATTGCATTTTAATGTACACAGCCAAAACGACTATAATACTTCACTTGAGGGAGATTTGGAAGTAAAACTGTTGATAATAATGCTTTCATAGCAACAACTGCTTTGGAGACACTTGTACACAATCAAATACCAAAGTGTTTCTTCATCAGGGTCAAACAGAGCTATGCAGAGTATTTCAGAGCATTGTCGGAATTTGCTGAATTAATATAAATATTTTCTTAAAAGCTGTTCAACTATCTAAACATGGGGTATATTGCCACATTATCACGCACCATCTCTTTTCGCTCCCTTCTTTTCGAAGCAGATGAGCACCAGCGCTTACATAAATCTGACTTTGACTAACACAGCCTGTTGAGGCTGGTGAAAGTGTGGACAGCACAGAGGCAGCCACTCCATCCAGAGGGCATCCATTTTATCAGCGTCAGGGTGACGGAGTGCATGGCTGTCAAGGGGATGAGATACGGCAGGCTGAGGTCCCATCTGATGTCCTGACAGTGTCTGCTCACCCCTGGCCTGTCCAGCTGTGAGTGTTCCTCTGTTACAGTGTGTGACAGGCAGACTCATGGGCAGATAATGCACAGAACATGCCTCATAAAACAAAAGGAGAAAATAATGTACAGGGGCTTTTTTACAGTTCAGGATAAATTACCTTGACATCTTGAGAAAGGTCTTGAGAGAAAGCCAATATGAAGTTTTATAGCCCCAGTCTTGCTCTTGAAGGCTCAATGGAGTATTGGAGCTTTCATATAATTAAAAAAAGACTAACCTCTGGCTATGTTTATGGCATATTTAAAAAACAAATCTCAGGGTAAGAGATGGAAATCTGTATAGTTGAAGGTTGCAGAGGTCAGAATATCATAGTCTTCAATAAGGTTTAAGACACACTGAAAGTCTGGCATTCAGAATCTTATCAAAACCTGGACAAAAACAAAGTTTTAGGATTTAGCTAAATTTAACAAATAAACATTATGATGCAAAATGAAAACAAAATTATATACTTGTAGGTCACTAATCAAATTTACATCAACCAAGATCAAATATTCTTTAGCTTTTAGACTTAATTTACTTATTGTATTGCTGACGTTATTAAAAAAATAATAATAATCCAAAGTATTACATTAAAAATTGAATAGTGGTCTAAGACCTCTCCTTTCCACTATATGCATGTTTACTTGCACAAAAGGCAAAACACTTCTAAAACATTTTAGGCAAAAGTGTTGTAATGCACTCATTTATTTATAGCTAAAGCTTTTTAAAGTCATTTCTGCTGAATAAATTAACTATAAATGGAAGTTTAGCTATAGACAGCTTTAGCTTTAGACTTGCTTTCGAAGATGGTTTTCTCTCCACCTTTCAAAGTGGGTTTTTGGACATTTTAGAAATGTACAGAGCCCCCTTGTGGCTCATTTGAGAGGACTAATACAGAGTTTTTACAAATTAACCAAGTGTTTGTGCAAATTAGCCTCTTCTTATTATTTAGTTTGAGGGAGCTTCCCATAATTTAGAAACACAGCTGCTTACGAAAGCACAAGAGGCATTAGACACGAAATGCAAGCACCCAAGTGTTCATTAAAAATCTTTTTGGCAAGCACCTTTTCCATTGTAAGTCCCTTCGCGTAATTCACCGCCAAGATCTTCGCTGATTAGCTTGTTATGTGTGAGTGACATGTCTCTCTTTTGAGACCTTGAGCCTGATGATTCCCCATTCCAAACAGCAGGTGGATTGAGCGGGGCCTTTGTTCATGACTAACGATACACAAAGAAGATTGACACACGGCATCGGGAGGGAAAGGTCTCCAAGGGAAGCATTGTTTGAAGAGATTATACTGTGGAAACAAAACTGAGGCTTTCCCTGTTTTCCCAGGAAAAAATCTTTCAAATGAATTTGCTGTTAGAGGAAAGAGAACATTTACAAAGAAGAAATAGAGCACTGAAGGGGTGTCAGAGCATCTGAAGACAGTTTCTGTGACGCTTTGGAAATAATTTTGATGGTTGATCAAAATCAGTATGCAAGGCCCAGCTAAAAAACAAAAAACAAAACATTTTAACACAAAACAGTCCATAACTACATATTAAACAATAATGGTCTGGGTAAAACCACTCTCTTCTCAGTATGCTAATGTCATCAAATGAAAAGCCACAATAACACCCAAAAAAGGGATCTGTTACCCCCAAGTCAAAAATCTGTCATTAAAATGGAAATTGCCTCAGATAAGAGTCAATGAAGGTCAATTAAAAACTCTAATAGGCACAAAAAGAGATAAAACCTTCAAAGCCCTGTCAGCAGAAAATAACTGCACATAATGTATGACAAACCCAGACCTCAGAGAATACGTTTATGAAAATGAAATCATTCCAACATGTAAAGCACATAACAATGATAAAACTCAATACAAACCATTATATTAGCTATTGTCAAGATTATAATGATTATAAACCTGAATGGTCTGAACAGATTTCCATATTTTTCAAAATTCCAATTATGGTGATATTATAAACCTTAATAGTTAAATCAGTGTTGAATAATATGCATTAAACATGGCTTCTAACAAATGTTACTTAAAAAAAAAAAAAAAAAAAAAGTCTATAAATGAAGCCACAAATTATGAGAAATTCAGGATTTATGCTCTGGATTTTGTGTCGCCTCCAGGAGTATTTTGCAAATAGTTATATATATTAAAAGGCATAGTTCACCTTCATATGGAAAAGAAAATGCAACTTTCTGTTATATACAGTATCTAACAGAAGTGAGTACACCCTTCACATTTTATTATATCTTTTCATGTGACAACACTGAAGAAATAACACTTTGCTACAATGTAAAGTAGTGAGTGTACAGCTTGTATAACAGTGCAAATTTGCTGTCCCCTCAAAATAAATCAATTAATAGCAAAATAATTAATGTCTAAACCGCTGACCGCAAAAGTGAGTACACCCCTAAGTGAAAATGTCCAAATTGGGCCCAATTAGCCATTTTCTCTCCCCGGTGTCATATGACACGTTTGCGTTACAAGGTCTCAAGTGTGAATGGGGAGCAGGTGTGTTAAATTTGGTGTTATTTCTCTCACTCTCTCATACTGGTCACTGGAAGTTCAACATGGCACCTTATGCCAAAGAACTTTGAGGATCTGAAAAAAAGAATTGTTGCTCTACATAAAGATGGCGTAGGCTATAAAAAGATAGCCAAGACCCTGAAACTGAGCTACAGCACGGTGGCCAAGACCATACGGTGGTTTAACAGGACAGGTTCCACTCAGAACAGGCCTCACCATGGTTGACCAAAGAAGTTGTGTGCACGTGCTCAGAGTCATATCCAGAGGTTGTGTTTGGGGAATAGACGTATAAGTTCTGCCAGCATTACTGCAGAGGTTGAAGGGGTGGGGGGTCAGCCTGTCAGTGCTCAGACCATACGCCGCACACTGCATCAAATTGGATCGTCCCAGAAGGAAGCCTTTTCTAAAGATGATGCACAAGAAAGCCTGCAAACAGTTTGCTGAAGACAAGCAGACTAAGGACATGGAGTACTGTAACCATGTCCTGTGGTCTGATGAGACCAAGATATTTGGTTCAGATGGTGTCAAGTGTGTGTGGCGGCAACCAAGTGTGTCTTGCCTATAGTCAAGCATGGTGGTGGGAGTGTTATGGTCTGCATGAGTGCTGCCGGCACTGGGGAGCTACAGTTCATTGGGGGAACCATGAATGCCAGCATGTTCTGTGACATACTGAAGCAGAGCATGGTCCCCTCCCTTCGGAGACTGGGCCGCAGGGCAGTATTCCAACATGATAACGACCCCAAACACACCTCCAAGATGACTACTGCCTTGCTAAAGAAGCTGAGGATAAAGGTGATGGATAGGGATGCATCGATCTGATATTCATTATCGGTATCGGCTCCGATACGGTCATTTTCTGCAGATCGGGTATCGGTCAGACGAGACCGATCCAAATCCGATATTGTGTGTATACTATTCTGTGTTAATGTTGAGCCCCACGAAAGGCTCAAAAACATTATAAAACACCATAAAGTTTTCGTGCACAATATTTCAAGTTTTCAAAGGCTGTTGCATAGTTTAATCTGAGGTACAGATGAATATTTAATTTGTTAAATTCAAGTTCAGGTAAACTCTTCTCTCCGCTGCGGCTGTCTGTCATCCTCCATTCAGCGTCAAACTGCGAGTCACGTTCGGTTACTACAGTCAAACTCTCTTCAAGAGTTCACAGTACCTGAGGTTTAAAACTGTTCAAATAAAAGGATCAATAAACTAACGCGCAGATTTAATACACTACGCATCAATATATTTTCCCTTTGTACTTTGAACTTTTCTATGCGAACTCGGAGGGCTGCGCAACCTGTGCGCTGTGACTCCATGCTGCTTCAAGCGCATCATTCTGCGCTCGGGATGTGCATAAGCGCTTTGTGCCGCTCTGTATTGGAGCCTTTCCTATTATAATTCTGTACCATTTTACCAGATTTAGTCCTACACTTATTCGCTTTTATTTGTAAATAAAAATATTTCACTAGGTTTTATAAAATTGTGCACCCATGATTTTTCTTTTGCTGCTAAATTATCCAATAACCTAGTTTATAATAGTATTTTTATCATATATTATGATTATATATTTTTTCATTTGTTATTTTTCATTAAAATGAAGTAGTTATCTATATCTAGTAGATTGTGTTTAACACACAAAAGAGTGACGATCAGGTCAACACACAGAAGAATAGAAATTGTACATCGATTTTAAAAAAAAAAAGAAAAACTGCGCTGTTATGGGATTGGATCGGTATCGGCAGATACTCACAATTTTCGGTATCGGATCGTCTCGGTTCTGAAAAAATGGCATCGTTGCATCCCTAGTGATGGACGGACCAAGCATGTCTCCAGACCTAAACCCTATTGAGCATCTGGGGAGCATCCTCAAACGGAAGGTGGAGGAGCGCAAGGTCTCTAACATCCACCAGCTCAGTGATGTCGACTCCAGTGGCAATCTGTGAAGCTCTGCTGAACTCCATACCAAAGAGGGTTAAGGCAGTGCTGGAAAATAGTGGTGGCCACTAAAAAATATTGACACTTTGGGCCCAATTTGGACATTTTCATTTAGGGGTGTACTCACTTTTGTGGTCAGAGGTTTAGACATTAATGGCTGTGTGTTGAGTTATTTTGAGGGGACAGCAAATTTGCACTGTTATACAAGCTGTACACTTACTTTACATTGTAGCAAAGTGTTATTTCTTCAGTGTTGTCACATGAAAAGATATAATAAAAGGTGAAGGGTGTACTCACTTCTGTGAGATACTGTAACTCCTCTGTGCTCCACACAGGCTCCATACATACAAAACTGACTGTGCCTAAATGCTTTACTAGGCCACCAAAACAACAAAATATACACAACTCTGTACTACTCAGCATAAACTATATTCCCTTCTGCTTAGAAAAAAAAACTGACTGCGGCCAGGAGTCATTACTTTGCACATTGTTTTGCACTGCATTTAATTTCCGTGCATCAACATTGTTTAAACTACTGCACTCTTAAAAATAAAGGTGCTTAACAATGCCATAGAAGAACCTTTTTGTCTAAATGATTCCATAAAGAACCTTTAACATCTGAAGAACCTTTCTGATTCACAAAGGTTATTTGTGGTGAAAGAAGGTTCTTCAGATTATAAAAAGATAAGGAAGAGATGGTTCTTTAAAGAACCTTTGACTGAATTGTTCTTTGTGGAACCAAAAATGGTTCTTCTATGGCATCGCTGTGAAGAACCTTTTAAGCACCTTTATTTTTAAGAATGTGGTTTCAGCAATCCAGCTGCATCACTAGCAGAAAACACATTCAAGGCTGAAGGACATTCAATTGTTGGTGAATTTAACTTCCACCAACAGACCGCATCTTTTGAATAAATCAGTGAGTAGGTCACAGGTTTCTGACAAACAGCATGATATGCTACGCTCAAAAGGCACAGAGTTTCGAGTCTGGCCTTCACTTTCCTGTTGTGAAAAATCCATTAAAAATTAGGCACTTTAATTCTAAATATGACTGAAGGACAAGGAAACATGACAGGACTGAGGAGCAAGCATAAATATCTCTCCAATGCCCAAAGACAGGAGAAAACTGACATCAGTCACACAGAAGTCTTTCACTGAAGCAAAAATGTACCTATATAACATTCAGTATAGAACAACATGAAATATTTCACTATCCCTTGAGTTGTTTATTCAATAGACATTTTAAATATATTAAACAGAATATTCTGTTTATTAAACAGTCTGTGACATTTCTTACTGATGATTTGTGAACAGTTTGATATCTTAAAGGTCACTTGCTTCCACTGTCTGGAAGTCTTGTTAGCTTGCTGTAAATGTATTTTTGTTTAGAGGTAATTTCTAAAACATATGCAGAAACTCACAACTGGAATATGCTGAGCGAGGCTGGTCTTTTCTGCTTGCGTATGCTGGTTAGGATCTGTCTGTGACCTCCACATCCTTAAGAACTCACATCGAATAAATGCACTGATCACACGGATCTGTATGTAAGTTTTGTGAAGGAAGTAGTCTTGACCAGATGTTCTCATTTTTCATTAACCAAACAAGCTAAGATAAAGAAGCACATTTCTTTTAGACACTTCTTTATGAAACCAACATATTAAGCAGATTACTGCATCAAAACAACAAAAGATTCACACACACACACAAAAATCCGTATTGTAAACATTGGTTCTCACATTTGAGAACATCTCTCTAAACACTGCCTCACAGTGGAAGCATTAGGAGAAAAAGAAAAAGTAACAATAAAAAAAAAAAACTCTGCACTACACTTAAATACTATGCTTTGATTATGCATGCTAAAATTGTTACACTATGAATATGTACTCTTTTTTTTTTTTTAAATCTATATTAACAGTAAAATTGTCTTTTAGCTTTGAATGAATGAATTTGGCACTTTAAGAGAACTAGTAGCTACATTGGAAATTTTGCATATTGAACCTAAAATAATAATAAAGTGTGTTTAAACCTATATAACAGCTTTAGATTTAGAGAAAAATTCCAGAGAAAATGAAAGATTGCTGCATAAATCTCACACCCGCCAAGTCAATTACATTGCAATTGTCAGTTTAAGGGAAGAAATGGATTCAGTTTTGGCTGGCAGCACTTCAGTGTCCACTCTGAAATTTCCTGTCGAGAACACTGACAACCTGACATGGTTCTGATTAGGAGTGAAGCTGAGAGCATATGCCCTCTGAATGAAAACTTCTCTCAGGATGGGACTTTTCTCATCCCTCCATATCTCCAAATCCATTTATGAAGTTGACATATTTGTTTGGGTGCTATTATAGTCTACACATCGTTCAAACAGCTGGAAGATGTTTAAAAGATGACTCATATGATGCCCTTTGCTAGGACAGACGGGACAACACTATTACCCACTGAAATCCTTATAAATCCTTGAACAAAATTTATATACAGAGAACTGCACTGATTAATCTAAATGCTTGATTCCAATCAAATCAGTTTAATAAGTTTAATTCAGAAAAAAATCCTGAAAAGGGTTTAAATCCTATAAAAATTGATTAAAAATTATTACAATATGCTATGAATGTATTAAAATTTGGTTTGGATGCCTGCCGGTAGAAGGCTTAGACTGCAGGTAAATGATTTTAGATATAATTTCTATATTCAAGCAGCCCGTGTACATGGGGGGCAATGTGTGGGTGTGTGTGTGCATGCATGGTCACCTTGCCTGACTCAATCTCAAGCTGAGTGTCAAACAAGTGACCACAGGACACTAATGAGGACCAGGTCTGAGCCAACTCAACATTCAACACCTACACTCTCCACACAACAATAATCTGACCAGCCACAACTCCTTTACTGAAAAAACTAACAAAACTGAACCCAAGTAAGCTACAAACAAACACAATCAACAAACCATGCAAACTTTAAAAGGGTCATGAACTGCCTTTTTTATTGTTTTGTACTGTTCTCTGTAGTCCACTTTTAATATGATCAAGTGATGAACAAAAAAACAAACAAACAGTTGTGTATGTTTGACAGCCAATATCCTTCCTAGATGAAGTTAAAAACACATAAATACATAAGTACATTTCAAAGCAATAGTGACCACGTTATGAAAACACTTGTGTGGTGCGACATCAGATTCCAGTATTTTCAGCACAGCATAATCTTTTATTTTCAGTCTCTCTGAAAATCCTGTTTCGAATTGTGTCTTGTTTGTAAAATGAATCCGCGGTAAAATGAAGTGAACAAAGGACCAAGTTCTTAGAGACGTCATCTGGAACTTCCTTAAACAAAGTTCATCCACTCTTTTCTAATGTTTGGATCAGAAGAAAGGCAATGCAAACACTACTTTTCCACAACTTGGGACTGCACAGCATCGTGTTGTCTTCTGAGCCATATTTATCATTTGGTTTCTGCATATACCTGGACTTGCCAACACAAGATTTCGTGCTGTAATTATGTCAACAATGCTTGTTTTTAAACTTTTTTTATTGAATGAAACTGGGAGTATTTATATGTTTAACCAAGTACTATTCTACAGCATTCAAGATTCTGATTCTGTATGTTTTTCAATAACTAAAAACATTATTAATGGGAAAAACTAAATCTGTTTATATCTTAATTTTATTTAAATTACAATTATTTAAAAACACATACATATACATATATATATATATATATATATATATATATATATATATATATATATATTAAATGAATGTAAAATCATCCTGTGGCCACCTTGGAAGCTTGCCGAGTCCCCCAGCATGCTGGTTGAGAACCAGTGCTCTAACCCCAACTAACCCAAAACACCTATAACCCAAACATAAATAAACTGCACTCAATAGACCTAAACCTAAAACTGAAAACAACTCTGTAATCCTATTATTCTTACAATGTACCCTAATCAAATGTTTGAAAGTTAAAAGCTCAGTTAAGATACATGCAAAACAACAGGACAAAAGACACAGAGCATTTCAAATATACACACACAGTAACACAGCGGAAGAAAGGCATGGTGCACTCATGAGATTAGAAGCAAAGGCTGATCTGATGGCTTTGTGCAGATCCAAACTGAATATATTCTCTTATATAATGGCCTGGGCGCTAATCCCTCAACACCACTGTGCTGCAGTTGTTCTTCACTCACTATATCTGCCATTACAGGCCGATTATGGCCATCAGCAATAGATAATTGAAAAGCATGGATTCAGCTGGTGCTCACACACACTGATTTGAAATAGCTTGATCTGGGGGATTATAAAGTAAATTAAGCCAAGCAGCAGCTGACATAATGAACAAATCATCCAAACAAACATATTTTCATGAGAAAGTGAATGTCACCCTCAAAAGATAC
The DNA here is from genome assembly GCA_036784905.1 of Acrossocheilus fasciatus. Taxonomy (NCBI): domain Eukaryota; kingdom Metazoa; phylum Chordata; class Actinopteri; order Cypriniformes; family Cyprinidae; genus Acrossocheilus; species Acrossocheilus fasciatus. The sequence goes on from CM071942.1 coordinate 15,615,379, forward strand.
ACACGTGTAATGCTTTACCACAGATAGGATACAAAATTGATGCACTTAAATCCCTAATGCAGTTACTACCCAGTTGAAGAAGGATATTGCAGAGCATACCTGTAAATGAAACGAATCGGACTGATTCATGTAGGTTTCATATTAGTTCACTTAGCATCACGATTTGCAGTGAATTTAGTATTTCAGGTGAAATTCCCCTGACACACTGACCCAAATACACACTGTAAAAGCTTCTTAAGGACATCAAGGCTGACTCCTTTCCATCAACATTTGAAGATTTAGCTTTCATGTCCATCTGAACCCACTATTTTATACATCAAAATGGTCAACATCTTATGTAGTATTTGTTTATGTAAAAAGGACATATTTTATTAGCTTTAACCATTATTTCAATGCTCAGGTAGCCACCCATTGTGTGGCAGCAGCATTAACAAACTGCTTTGAAGGTACCAATCTGCCTCCAATAACTGAGCATGGCTTTAATAGCTTAAAAAATCAAATGACTACAAGCACTGCTTTAATTAAACAGTAAGTAAACCAATACAAAGCACTGTAACATATGAAACCTTTGAAGATCTCAGATAATGAAACGCTTGGTCTAACACTGTGACACTGGTAACATGAAAACAAACAGACTTTTATCTTACCTCGAACATTGGAGATGCTCCTTTCTCGGGCAGTGTACATCCCAGCAGCTCGGCGAGGAACTTTGCCATATAAATGTGTGTTGTGTGTTTCGCCGGTAGATTGAAAACGCCGCTGGCTGCCTGGCTCTTGATAACCTCACTACAGTGCCCACAGGTAGTCTTGTTCCAGCAACGGTTTCCTACAGCACAACAGACCGATTTTTCTCTCCTTGGACTTTCCTTTCAGCATTTCTTTGACTCCGAACAAATAGGATTCATTTTAAAGGTGTGACAGCTCATTGTCTTTGTCTAGTCAAGAGCGCGTGTGTCTGCGTACAGCGGCTCGCGAGCGCAGTGGAGTCGAGCTCATTGAAAGCCACTTGTAATCCTTGAGTAGGGGAGGGAGGAATCGCTGAGGGCACGCCAGACACAGATGTAAAGCTCCGACAGGTTGCCTACCTCTTTCTGGGATCTCAAAGAAGTTTTTGGCCTGTTATCATATCTAAGGATAAAACTTGCACGTCACGAAGCCCTTATAGCCATCAAAAGTGAAATGGGCTAAACCTGTTGAAACCTAAATTAGGATTATGCATTGCTGGCTATATTTCATGCAAATTAGTTATTTGTTTAATTGGTGTCAATTTTATAGTCACTGCAGTCCAAATTTTTAATTAATTTTTTTTCTTTTTCTTTTTTCTCTGGCCTAATGAGTGTAAGTATCGTTCTTTTGAGTCGATTGTTTACAGGGAATCGGTTGATCCGTTATGCCGAGTTCACACTGCACGATTTTCAAACTCGTCGGATCGCACACTGCATGACTATCTGGGGTAGCATTCAGTCGCTGTGTTCACATTGCACGATGGATTGGCGACAGGGGCTTTCACATTGCACGATTTCGTCGACAACTCTGTCTGATCCGCAAACTACGTTTCACAACAAAACCCACGCGAGAAGTGATCAGAAAATAACGCGAGAACCTGTGAGACTAGAAGTATTAAATAAAATATAGCCAGCAAATTGTCTGTGCGCTGATTTCCAGCTACAAAAAGAAAAACAGATTATTCAGGAGGGAGATGCAGGGAACAGGGATTGTGTTCTGCAAAGAGTGGTAAATAATAATTTTGCAGTAACTGTTATGCTGATGTTGCGGGTGGTCAAGCTTTTGTGCTTGTTTCTGTATGATATAATTGTAGGCTACATATTAAAATACTGATATGGTCTATAACTCCTCAATGAACTTCCCTCTGCCCTGTATCTTTGTCTCTCATTGGCTGAAGTCGATGTAGTTTTCAGTCAGAAATCATTGCACACAGCACTGTGAATCGCCGACAGCTCCAGATATTTAGCATGCCAAATATTTCACATGCGTCGGCGATTCCCTCATATCGCGATATGAGTGAGTCGCCGACATCCGCGAAATATTTGGCATGCTAAATATCTGGAGCTGTCGGCGATTCACAGTGCTGCTGTGTGCAATGATTTCTGACTGAAAACTACATCGCGATGACCTTCAGCCAATGAGAGACAAAGATACAGGGCAGAGGGAAGTTCGTTGAGGAGTTATGGACCATATCAGTATTTTAATATGTACAATTATATCATACAGAAACAAGCACAAACTTGACCAGCCGCGACATCAGCTTAACAGTTACTGCAAAATTATTATTTACCACTCTTTGCACAACACAGTTTTTCTTTTTGTTGCTGGAAATCAGCACACAGACAATTTGCTGGCTATATTTTTTAAATACTTCCAGTCTCGCTCAAGAACAACGGTCTGACGCACACAAAGTTCTCGCGTTATTTCCTTATCACTTCTCGCGTGGGTTTTGTTGTGAAACGTAGTTTGCGGATCAGACAGAGTTGTCGGCGATTCTTCCTATTGTGAAATCGTGCAATGTGAAAGCCCCTGTCGCCGATCCATCGTGCAATGTGAACACAGCAGCGACTGAATGCTACCCCAGATAGTCACGCAGTGTGAAAACAACAGCGATCCGACGAGTTTGAAAATCGTGCAGTGTGAACTCGGCATTAGGCTATACGGGAAATTATCTGAACAATTAGTTTAAAATTCGGTTTAACTCGATGTCACACAACTGTTAACAACTCACTGGATGGGAAAATTCTTAGTTATTTCAGCCTGTTTTTCGTACAAAGCAGACTACAAGTCATATAGACTACTTTTATTATAGGCTACTATGTTGCTTTTGCGTGAATTTCGTAGTTTGAGTACTCCAATCCCCAATAATTCTGACTGCAAGGAAAATGTCAAATAGTCAGTGCTGGGTAGATTACTTACAAATTGCAGTCCATAGCCTACTGATTACAGATTACATGATGAAAACTGTAGTTAGTAACTAATAGTAGTAGGTTATTTAGGTAATGTAATCTAACTACATTTTTATACTTTTAAACGTACCATATTGATATAAAAAGCAAAAGTAAGAACATATATTCCATGATTTGATGTCAACATCATAAAATGCATTAAACATTACATAAGTGTGTTGATAGAGAGTGAATAGTGAGTTGATAAAAACCTAATAATTAACTCAATCGTAAACTAAAAGCAATTTAAACACTTGAACACAAAAAATATAAATATTGTATTTGTTTACCTATGTCAGTGTGACCATTAACCAACATCAGAAAACTGTAAACCTGCAAATGTGTTGATAAATTATTGAAATTCTAACTAATTCTGCGATATTTAAACAAATGTTTTATTTTAAGGGGTGACAAAATTTTTGGGGGGAATCCCTGTATTAAACACACATTAATAAACATGAAAACGCCCAAAGTCTTCCCGGTTTTAAATATTTTTGTCCAGACTTGTGAATAATATATAATCATGTAATCCATAAAAAGTAACTACAATCTGATTACAAGCATTTTAAAATGTAATATACTTTAATGTCAAATACTACATTTTTGGAATCTGACGTAACCCAGATTACATGAACTCAATTACTACCCAGCATTTTTTTGTGTTAAATGGAAGAAAGAAAGTCACAGATGCTTGAAATGACATGAGAGAGTAAATGATGCCAGAATTTTTATTATTAGTTGAACTTTTTCTTTAAGAATCAATGCATTGGGCAAATTACTGAATAAATAATATAGAGTTATACAGATGGAGCATGATATGAATAAGAGATTCAGTAATTAGGTTAATAATGTTTGTGATGAGGAAATAATAAATAGCATTATTTATACAGTGGAGTATGACTATTTGAATGCAGTGCAGTGCCGAGATGTTGGCTTCCGTTCAGATATAATGCTATTTGATGTTGTAATTCAACAGCCGGCTGATGCGGGACCTGAAGCCTGAAGGAAGCAGCAAGAGCCGTCCATGGCTTGAGTGACTCGAGTCTCTGGAGATCCTCTTTCCTCATGTCCTGGTGATGACCTGAATGAGTAAAAACCCAAAGTGAAAATCCTACTGTTAAAATCAAATGTGTTCCCAAATGCATCCAGAGCTTTTTTAACATAGACTGATGATGGACTGGTGAACATACATAATGCAAACAGAACAGCAGGATAAAGAGACTCGCACAGTCTGTCCCTGGCATGAAATCATAATTCACACTTTAATGTTTATCAAATGTGACTGAGAATCACAAATTAAATCGTTGCCCAGGTCCAAGCTCACATGGGCAGTGGGTGGTCACAAGCAGGTGTGTGACAGTGACAGTGCTGGCAGGGTGTGATTAGGCACATTTGAAGTTAATTGTGTTTTGGCATCGCTGTCAGAAATCCAGCATCACATGTATCCTACGACTGGAGCTCCTGCACCTCTGAACAAACCTTCACTTTATATCTGGCACAAGGATGATTTCTATTACATTTAGTTTAGTAGACAGCAGCACTCAAGCTGTAGGAGATTTGTGTAAAACCATGTTCTCCAGCATGATTTGAGAATGGGTTCCAGTGAGAGAAAACAAATCTTAGTAAAGGGATCTGGGGTATCTAATGCCGACTAATCCTTCATTCACTCTTATAGTCTATGAACAGGGTCCCATCTGTTTGCAGTGACCTTTCAGGACCACAATTTGTTTTTTTTGTTTGTTTTTTTAGATGGGCATGTGTGGCTTGATGACGAAAGAGGGGTTTAAATTCCCTTTTGTGTGTTTTAGGGATTAAGGTTTAATATTCTATAAACCTGTGAGGATGTCCTGACAGTCTGTTATTGAACAGCTATCAGTCATATGCTCTATGTTCAGATATTGAAAATGACATAATTACCACTAAAGCAGTAGAAACACTTTTGTGACTGTTAGATTTGACAAACCTGTGATGTATTGTGTGGATGTGTGAATGTTTTTCAGTGTGTGGTGTGATAGGTAGGCATCCAACTCGCTGTCAGACAGCTCTGTCATGTACTTAGCTTTAAATTCTCTGGTATCCAAGCAGCTGAAAGAGGTCTCCATGGTAATACTGCATTTGCTTTCTTGTGACATTGACTGTGATAATACCAAGAATGCACTGTTCCTTAGAAACACACACAGTTCTTCAGAACTTCAATTACACATTTTTTTTTTTTTTTTTATCATAAATCTTTGTGCAATATTAGTAATAAACGGCTCTCTGGAATACAGCTGAAATTTTCATTGGTCAATAGCACTGTTCTGTAGTCAGATATTTTTGTACAATATACAGTAATTGATCATTGTCTTTACACATATACACTTTATAAATAAATAAATAATTTACTTGTATTACACTAAAAAATGATAGATAGACAGAAATTGCTAAGAAATTTTACAAACTGCAACAAAGAAACGGCAAGCAACACATTAAATTACAAGTGAAATTCTTAAGTGGGAAAGACTGAAATAATATTTTCTTGTAAAACATATTTCAATCAACTTTATTTCCATTCGAAAAATTATTTTTACAGATATTTTAAATTAAGATGGTAAGAAAACCTTTCAAAATATAATGAATTTTGTTTATATTTGGTGTTTACAGTATATTTATTAGTGGTACTTTTTTATTGCTACATTTAATCCAACATTGCCATTTCAATCACAATCCCCCCTCATGATACCCTTGTGGTTTGTGAACCCCATTTTAAAAACCTAAATACGTACTGAACTAAAAACATCAGATGAGGAAAACAACAATAAAAACATTATTAAAAAATAACTGTCTTTCATTTTCATTTGTGAGTGTCCTTTCTGGGAGGTCTCCAGTGTCATGGAGTGGGTCTCATTGGAGAGAACAGGCCCCATAGAGACAGGTGTGCCTCTGCTTTTCATGTGCAGGTGGCCTGCTGTTCAACCGGCTGCTGCTAACTAATTACACGAACACATATGCACACACATTGACTAAACCGCTCAACATTTTAAGCCTCATTTCAGGTCGCTTGACAAAAATGGCCATCCAGAATGCCAAACGCTGCAGCTGATAAGAAGACAAAGTGTACATGAGCTCCAAAGCGTGCAGCGATTTTAAATAAAGTGGTTTTAGACAGATTCCATGTTGTGCCCTGAAGATGCTCCATATGGTCTCACAGCTGTAGGGTGCAGGATATCATGTCTCACAGCACACAGACCGACCCCCTGCTATAAAATCTCTTCAGGGATGAGTTCAAGAGGGTTAAAAAAAAGATGAAAGGAAATATTGAAGGCTTTCACTTGTGCATCTGCATGTGGCAGTAAAAACCTGTCATGTGGGAGATTGTAGAGATAAACTCAGACATCCTTCTCTTTCCGGCTTTCTCTCTACTCTCTCATCCCTCACATGCCGCTGAGATGCTTAATACTGCTGCAAAGTGCCCGACACTTACAACGGCAGTCCTTTTTCTCTTTCTATCTCACAATTGCGGATATGCCGTGTGCCAAACTGGCATTGGGATAGGCCCATAAAGCAGTGGTGACTGCAGCAATGACGCTGCAGTGCAGCAGCCGCTGATTTATCGTCCCCAGCTGCTCTCAGGGTGAGGGCAGGCCCATTAGCAAATGAGCTTTAATTCACACTGGCAGTTCATCCCTTTCAAACCCTGCACCTCTCGTTTTCTATTCACTTGCACTGTAGAGATGCTGATGGCACACATTCGGGCAATGAGGAAAGACAAACTTGTATGTTTTACACTGATCGTAAAGGGCAAATGAAGCCACTGGGCAGAGCTTCTTTGAGGTTTTTTGAAGTTTTGAATTCGCTGTCAGCTGTCATGTGTATTTTTAGCTTTGATCTTTTTTATCTATGAAATTTGGCAGCTATGTTTTTTTATTTTCACTTTCATACTGATAAGCCAAGTGTTAGCTGAGACGCAGGGTGTGTGTGTATGTGTGTGTGTGTGTGTGAGAATGAAGGGGAAAAACATTATTAATATTAATGAAACTCAATATCCCGGTCCACACACTAAGATAAACATGCATACGGCACACTTCACATCTGTGCTGCATCTCAATTTATTTCAATAATTCAGAGACTCACAGCCCACATCATCTGCAAGGTTACTTCCAGTGCATTAATGAGTAATGTCAAAAACACATCTGTGAAGGGAATCTTCATATAGATGGGGATATAGATGCAAACAATTGGCCATAATAGAGGAAAACACCTCTGATGGCCTCCAAACTGCACGTGGACACTTTATAGTCTAGACAGGGAACGTTTCCTAGAATAGAAAGGAAGTGTGTAAAATATTACACAACATATTATAAAGAGAACATGCTGTTAGCTAAATTAAAAAATGGCATTGAATTAATATAGATTAATACAGAACTGTTTCAATAGATATGCATATACACTGTGTATGTATATCTATTCTAGTAACACTTCTATATATTATACAGTTTATAATTTAATAGAGAACATCTGGAAAAATTATATTGCTATAAAACCAGAATGATTATGCCATTGATTCAGTGATTATTGCCAAATAAGAGAGTAAGTGCATTGAAATTATGTACAGGATTCCATTTTTCAGATTAATTATGGGTTACTAAATTCATTAATACTAATCCTGACCCATTCCAAAATGCATAGATCATTCCTATTTGCCACCAGCTCCTCAACAGTTAGAATTTCAAGTACACTAGCTCTGCAGAGAATAATTATCCCTCCTTTTCTCACACTCACTACCTTTGTTGGTCTGATCTAAAAGCTCCAGGCCTTGACAGCTTCAAACAACTGGGGAAATAGAAAGAGCTCTGCTAGTCCGGTCAGGTCGTAGGTGATTACATGGCTGTTATTTGGAACCGTTCTGAGCAGAGCTTTGAGGACTCTGCGGGACCCGCTGGAGATAGTGGTATCCCAGTTCAGCAATTACTGGTTCTGCTATACAGCCTATACAGACTGCATTAGTGGATTAGCTCTGGAATAGTCATGTATAGGGATAGATATGCATTTCTAGAGTATTATTAAACAGATCGCAAATATCTGCAGTATGTGCTCTACAGTACACAGGGCATAATGACAAACAGATCTGACTTCCACAGACTCTCCCCAAAGAGGATTTGATTTCATCTTACACAGGTAAGAGAAAAAATAAATGTGAGAAAAGGGCTCTGGATCCCTTCATCCCTTTATATGAAATCCCTTATATATATTTATGTGTGTGTGTGTGTGTGTGTGTGTGTGTGTGTGTGTGTGTGTGTGTGTGTGTGTGTGTGTGTGTGTGTATAATATATATATATATATATATATATATATATATATATATATATATCTGAAAAATACTTGACAGCTGCTGTTGTCACCATTCACGTTCATATATTTTCTGTTCACAGAAAATACTGCTTGACAGCTTTTGTCACCATTTACATTCAGCTCAGACATTCAGCTATAAATAACCCCTTTTGAAGAAAGAAGCAACTGAGTTCCATTTGTTCCAGTGAGCCTTAAATATTTTTATTTTATTCTTCATAACTGACATTTTAAGTCTTTGCTATTGCTATATGTAACATCATTCAACAATCTATAATTAGACTTACACAGAATACTATTGAAAAACGAAACATTCCCTCAATATGTGACACAATGTCATCTTCCCTCTCCAGAACTGTGGTCCTCTGTTATGGCTCGAGCTTTTCTAATTCAGTGTTTCTGCACTGCTGGCCTCTCTCTGATCAGATCTAATCCATCTCTGCTGCTCACTTAAACAGAAAGGGATTTGCCTAGCCTGCTAATGCAGCCTGTGCTCCTTAAAGAGCGCCGCTGCAGCCCTCCCTCCACAGCCGCTCCTGACGTGTAAAGACTGAAGAGCAATTAAGAGCCACTCTACGAATTACAGATTAACAGGGCGGGAAGTAGATGTGATGTTGACCTACTTTTGTCCCATTTCTGGCTCAGAACAGCAGGACGAGATTTGACGAGGGACAGCGGGACATTTTCTTCCATTTGATGGACATTCTGATGTGGTCATATGATTACTACACATACCTTTTCTCAAAAACTAGACAGAAAGACAAAGAGTTGTCTGCTGCCATGAGATAATATGATTCAGTGACACCTACAAAGCAGTTTGTAAGGATAAAGAGCCTATATTCTTCCCTCAGTCCTTAGGTGATTTAGATTAGCAAACAAATTAGGAAACTTCCACTTTTTAAAGCAACGGCTCAGTTTTGCCCTACAGCTTGTGGCCTGGATACAATGTTAATCCTGTAAACCTCCACAATTAGTGCTGTGATAGTGAAATGAACTAACCTGAACTTGAACTTGTGTGTGTATGGAGTGTGTTGAAGTGCAGACTGACCCCGGGTCATCAGGGAGGGATTATGTCTCTGTAGTCTGTTCCTCTCAATGAAGATGACTCTAAGTTATTACAATGATTTTCACTTTAACTTTCATGAAGGATTAATCTCTCAGGAAATCAAAACCACTCACTGGATGCACTTTAAGATTATGTAACAGGGATTATTATTACAATAAAACCCTGTGGTTTGTACGTTGATATGCTGGCGACATATGACTGCACGCCTGGTTGCTGTTTCTAGTTGATTGTATAGAAACACAGTTGTTTAACTGCTGTTTTGACAGGTAGACAGGATAGCTGGCAGTACATAGACAAGAGATACAGACCATAGTCCCTGTAATCAGTGCACTGGCTGTTACTTTGAGTTGATTTGTTTAACAGGCTTCTTCCTTACAGTGATGAACAGACTCCATCAATAGAAACATTTAGGTTGTCATTGATAAAGTTCATTATTTTTTAATGGCCAAGCCTATAAATGCTGTTAGTAGCATTTCGGCTATACAGTATATTTACGGTTTGAAATGGTATTCACATATTATTTCATGCTGGGTTCTAAATCAGTGATTTCAGCCTGGATTGTTTTGGTAAGTGTTATATGCAAACTTTAAGACTTTAAGGTTTTTGTTTGTAGAATGTTTGTTCTTTTAATAAAAGTAATATAATAAAAGTAGATTGGTAAGAAGTGGTAAAGGAAAGCTTAGGAGGCCAAGGTAGAAAAGACAATATTTGAAGTCAAGTCAAGTCACCTTTATTTATATAGCACTTTTAACAATACAGATTGTGTCAAAGCAACTTTCCAATATCAATATAGGAAAATAGTGTGTCAATAATGTAAAATGACAAGATTAAACACTCAATTTATTGAATTCAATGATGTCATCGTCCAGCTCAGTTCAGTTTAAATAGTATCTGTGCAATCAAGTCGACGATATCGCTGGAAATTAAGTGTCCCCAACTAAGCAAGCCAGAGGCGACAGCGGCAAGGAACCAAAACTCCATCGGTGACAGAATGGAGAAAAAAACCTTGGGAGAAACCAGGCTCAGTCTGGGGACCAGTTCTCCTCTGACCAGACGAACCAGCAGTTCAATTCCAACTGTAGAAATGTCAGATTTTGTAAAGGACTCATCTGGTTCCCGAGGTCTTGTCCTGATGGCCGTCTAGGTGACAAGGTCTTCACTGGGGATCTGTCTCTGGGGCTCATCTAGGTGTCCTGACCTCCGCTGATGTTCAGGGCTGTAGAGGTCATCTCTAGGTGCTGATCCACCATCTGATCTGGATACGGACTGGATCGCATGGATACGGTGATCTCGGAATAAGAAAGATACAGACTAATATTAGCGTAGATGCCATTCTTCTTACGATGTAACAAGTACATCAGGTGTTATGGGAAGTGTTCCCGGTTCTGGTTGACCTAATTAATGCAGCCTAACAATCCTTTAACAGATTTGAATATTAGAAGCGTATTAGTGTGTTATGTGTAAGCCAGGTTAAAGAGATGGGTCTGCCTCCCGAACAGTGTTAGGTAGATTTTAAATAGGAAAAGGTTCTGCCGCCCACAGTTGATTTTGATATTCTAGGTATTATCAAATTGCCAGAGTTTTGAGAACGTAGTGGACGTGGAGGACTATAATGCGATAAGAGCTTGTTCAAGAACTGAGGTGCTAAACCATTCAGGGCTTTATAAGTAATTAACAAGATTTTCAAATCTATACGATGTTTAACAGGGAGTCAGTGCAGTGTTGACAGAACCAGGCTAATGTGGTCATACTTCCTGGTTCTAGTAAGAACTCTAGATGCTGCATTTTGGACCATCTGGAGTTTGTTTATTAAGCGTGCAGAACAACCACCCAATAAAGCATTACAATAATCTAACCTTGAGGTCATAAATGCATGAATTAACATTTCTGCATTTGACTTTGAGAGCATAGGTCTCAATTTAGATATATTTTTAAGTGCTAGAAAATGCTAGAAACGTGGCTGTCAAAGGAAAGATTGCTATCAAATAGCACATCTAGGTTCCTAACTGATGACGAAGAATTTACAGAGCAGCCATCAAGTGTTCAGATAAGTCAGATAAGTACGATCTGAACCATGCTAATGCACTTCCACTAATGCCAACAAAGTTTTCTTGTCTATTCAGAAGAATGTTGTGGTCGATAGTGTCGAACGCAGCGCTAAGATCCAGTAGCACTAATAGAGAGAAACAACCACGATCAGATGATAACAGCAGGTCATTTGTAACTCTAATGAGAGCAGTCTCAGTGCTATGAAACGGTCTAAATCCTGACTGGAAATCCTCACAGATACCATTTTTCTCTAAGAAGAAATATAATTGTGAGGATACTACCTTTTCTGATATCTTTGACAGAAAAGGGAGATTCGAGATCGGTCTGTAATTAACTAGATCTTTCGGGTCAAGTTGTGTTTTTTTAATGAGAGGCTTAATAATTTGAAGGTTTTGGGGACATATCCTAATGACAATGATGAATTAATAACAGCCAAAAGAGGATCTATGACTTCTGGAAGCAGCACTTTTAGTAGTTTAGATGGAATAGGGTCTAACATACATGTTGTTGGTTTAGATGATTTAACAAGTTTATACAATTCTTCCTCTCTTATAGTAGAGAATGAGTGTAATTGTTCATCAGGGGATCTATAGTGCACTATCTAATGCAATACTGTAGCTGACGGCTGCATTGTTACAATTTTATCTCTAATAGTATCGATCTTGGAAGTCACTACTGCTGTGCTGTTGGGAAATGTCAACACCTGCTGATGCTTTATTTTTTGTTAATTTAGCCACTGTATTGAATAAATACCTAGGGTTATGTTTCTTTTCTTCTAAAAGAGACGAAAAGTAATCAGATCTAGCAGTTTTTAATGCTTTTCTGTAGGATAGGATACTTTCCCGCCAAGCGATACGAAATACCTCTAGTTTTGTTTTCCTCCAGCTGGGCTCCATTTTCCGGGCTGCTCTCTTTAGGGCGCGAGTGTGCTCATTATACCATGGTGTTGACTCTTTTCCTTAATCTTCCTTAAGTGTAAAGGAGCAACCATTTCTAAAGTGCTAGAAAAGAGAGAGTCCATAGTTTCTGTTACATCATCAAGTTTTTCTGTGCTGTTGAATATGCTGAGGAATTGAGATAAATCAGGAAGATTATTTACAAAGCAGTATTTGTGGTAGAAGTGATGGTTCTACCATACTTGTAACAAGGAGTACAATTTACAGTTTTAGCTATATGGAGTTTACATGAGACTAGATAATGATCTGAGATATCATCACTTTGCTGCAGAATTTCAATACCATTAACATCAATGTAACAGTATTAAATCTAGAGTATGGTTTCGACAATGAGCACGTCCTGACACATGTTGTCAAACCCCAATAGAGTTCAGAATGTCTATGAATGCTGATCCTAATGCATCTTTTTCATTATCAACGAGGATATTAAAATCACCAACGATTAAGACTTTATCTGCAGCCAGCACTAACTAAATCTGCAAATTCTTTAATAAAGTCTGTATGATGGCCTGGTGGCCTGTATACAGTAGCCAATACAAACATCGCAGGGGATTTATCATTAACACTCGTTTCTCTAGATAATGTTATATGAAGCACCATTACTTCAAAGGAGTTATACTTAAAGCCTGCCCTCTGAGAAATACTGAGAATATTGCTATAAATTGTAGCACCTCCCCGTTTGCCTTTTGGACGCAGTTCATTTTTATAATTGTAATCTTGGGGGGTAGACTCGTTTAAAATAATGTATAGTATTATAGTATGTATAGTATTGAAGTGTAATTAGATTTCCCATTTGTTCCATTTTTTACATGGAGAAGGCCAGTTTTACGACCTATACTGCAGCCAGCCACCAGGAGGCGATGGACATGTTTTGGCTTTACTCTTTACTTTAAGGAAGTCTATGGCACACTCAGACCCAGAACTGGGTTTGCATCAGTCGTGTGCTGTCAGTGCTGGGTTGTGTCAGGAAGGGCATCTGGCATAAAACCTGTGCCAAATAATGTACAGATAATGCTGCTGTATTGATTCGAAAGAGTGTTAAAGTTGCCATTAAAGGGATAGTTCCCCCCAAAATGAAAATTCTGTCATTAATTACTCACCCTCATGTCATTCCAAACCCGCAAGACCTTCGTTCATCTTTGGAACACAAATTAAGATATTTTTGATGAAATCTGAGAGCTTTCTGAAGTCCTGGAATGGTAGTAAAGACATTGTTAAAATGGTCCATGTTACATCAGCGGTTCAACTATAATGTTATGAAGCTACGAGAATACTTTTTGTGCGCAAAGAAAATAAAAATAATGACTTTATTCAACAATTCTTCTCTTTGGTGTCAGTCTCCGCTGCGCGTTCACGAGAGTATCACGCCGCATGCAGGATGATGTCATGGAGGATTATATCACATGGACTATTTTATCAATGTCTTTACCAAGATTCTGGGCCTTTTCATTTTTGGGTGAACAATCCTTTTAAATAAAAAATTGACAATTCTTATTTTTTATGGAATATTGGGACTTTTATTATAAATGATTTATCCATACATGTCACTCATATTTTAAAATGAATGTGTCCACAACAATCCAGTAATCCAATCAATTCCTGATGGACCAAATTTAATCCTACCCTAAATTTTTTCTCATTCGAGCCATTTAACACAGATATATGTCACAATAGGGAAGAAAGGACAATCCCAACTTTCATTTAATTTAATGCTGACTTTAACATAAGAGCACTGGTCTCCACTAGTTGAGACATTGAGAAAATCAGACTTAACAAATACAGGGAAATACACAAATAAACGAATGAATACAGACCTGCTACAGCCTCTGTGGTTGTAGTAGTAGCTCAGCATCCCCTATGCATCCTGTCCCAGTCTTCCAGCTTGCACGGATGTATATGACACCACATCAAGTTGTTTGTTGTCCAGGAGGGATGAAAATTGCTGACCTATACTTCCAGAAGGTGGCAGAGGGATTACTTTGGCTCGTCTCTGTTCTTCAGCTGCTGTTGACACAGAAGCCAAGGCATGAGCTGGATTCACACAAAACCATACCAAAAGCACCACTTTTATTTGGAAATAAAACTGTCTATTCCATGCAAAGTTGTCATTTATAAAAAGTAGTAACTGAGCAGTCGTAGATTTGTCCTGTCATCATATAGCAGCGTAATGCTACTGAACACTGACTGTCAGTAAAGGTAATCAAGCTGTTAAGCTCAATTATACTGTGCAACATTAGCAACTTGATAGTGCCTGTGCATGACCTTTGCTATGATCTTTCAATCCTTGTTGCTTTTTTGCAAAATGGATTATGACGTGGAAATGAGAGTCTTAGGTTCAGATTAAAAACAGCACAGTTCTGTTGAGTAAGCAGAAAAACAACACGCCGGCAGAAAACAATGTAATGGGCTGCCAAATATGGCAGTAAAGTTATTAATGAATTATGTGAACAACAGTTAAACCGAATGCATAATTTTCTGTTAAATATGTAAAGTATATAGGTTCAGTATGCCAATATGTTGTCTATAATTAAGTATAAATCAAATAACAACAAAAAGCAAATAGCAAAACAATAGAAAGGCTTTGAAAGCATCTAAAGCTTTTGAGTATGTCACTAATTTGTATTGAATAAACGTTATACTTGAATGAATGGCGTGAACAGATGTCTCCTTAGAAAAAGGCTTAACAGAACATTTAATTAAGGCATATTGAATACTTTTTTTTTTTTTTTTTTTTAATGTAACGCTTGCAAAAATTGAAAGCAAGTGGTGGCAAATTACTTACAGAGGAACAGATGGAAATATGCCATTAGAGGATCACAATGCCGGGTAAATTGATTAGCTTTATTTTAAATAGAGATGATGGTTATATGCACCACAACAATTAGTCGATGGATGTCTTTGTATATTGCTCTGGTCATGCTTATAATTTTGGAGTATGTTCAGGAATTGATTGGTTTTCAATGGAACAAAGTATAATAAAAATAATAAAGGACACATGTGATCTATTTAAACTCTCACCCTCATTTTTATGGTTTATTGACTTTCACCCTTTTAAAATAAAATTTTAAATATAATTTGTGTTCTCACTCACAAATGCTTCGTACAGGTGTGCGTGAGCATGTATTATGTGATATTTGGTTGTACAGTCATTTGATAATGGGAATGACTGTCTGTTAGTTGCTAGGTTACTGTTCCATTCTCTAATTGGCCACTTTGATTGAAATTCCATTAAAAATAAAAGGAGCTGCCTCCCAGTATTTTGTTTGGGACTGTGTTGATTTTCAGGTAATGAAAAGGCTCATAAAAACATGTTGTTTATCCTCTTCTCTTCTTCTTCTTCTTCTCTTTTTTTCCACTTTTCCAAACAAACACGATTACAGGAGCAAGCAATTTCACTGAATGCTTGCTGGGACACAATCTATGACGATGCAAAACCATACACGGTCAAATTTATCTTTTAAGTGCATGGTTGCTGTGCAAGAAAGTGCTGGCAAATTCTGCTGCCTCCATTATAGTGACAAACTAGTAAATAATGCAGAAACTGACAGCTATTTGGGTTATTTCGTGTCTCTAAAGTTGGCTGGCCTAGGACAGTCAGGTTAGTCTTTTGAAACATAAAGTTTTGTCTCCCTCTAGTGGTACTTCGCATTTCTGCTTATATTTAATTTGCCAGTTTGATCTTTGATCAAGCTTGTCTTCAACCGTCAAACTTTGTCTTTTAACAATTCAACGACCTAACAATGTATTCAAACCATTAGTCTTTTCTCAATCCATTCTTAAAATTCAGCATTCAGTTTTGTCTCTGACATGGTAACCTTATGTTTGAACTACTGAATCATAAACCACGGAGCTGAATCGAAATAAGTCTGCTCTTTCACCCGAGGCTGTTCTTTGTTTGATTCATTCAGAGGCGGACAGTAACTACTAAGTACATTTACTTGAGTATTGTACTTAAATACACTTTTTGAGTATCTGTACTTTACTTGAGTATTATTTTTTTTTTCTGGAAACTTATGACTTTAACTTCACTACATTTGAAAGACAAATATTGTACTTTTCATCCACTACATTTCTATCAAGGTCCTCGAAGTAGAAAGTCATTACTATGTAGCAGCTTTGAAAGTCAGTGGGTGATTTTTTTTCTTCTCTCCTTTTTTTCAGACAGTTTATCTGTAATCACTCTTGTAGGGGTACATGAAGTATATACATATTTATTACATTAAACCATACTAAATTTTCTATTATTTTGCCATTAAAATAACCTGTTTTTCGCTCCGGTCGGCAGTCAAATCCTCGGTTCACTCTGAATTATCTGCTCAGTCATTCTTGAGAAGTGGGACAAAACAGTGTGCAACATTGAAAAAATAAAAAACCTTGTACTCAGACAAATGGAACTATATTTATGTATCTTATATGTACTAAGCTACTGAGCTGCTTTGATACAACCTCCCAACTTTTCTCTTTTTTTTTTTTTTTTTAGCAAAATGTGCTTTTTAAGTTGGACTGTGTAATATAATTTCAACTTTATCTTTAACAGCATTCAAGATGCTTTTAACATTTCAAAACACATTCTCATGTTAGCAGACAGATTACACGTTCACATGTGACCAACAATTCCTCAACAAATATAAAATATCATAATGAAATATTATTAACATATTCATCTGACGGAGGTGACAGAAATGACGGAGTTGATGAAAACCTGAATTTGTAGTCTTTTTAACTATCAAATACTGTATTAAAACAAACACAACAATCAGTGAGTGTGTTATTGTTTATAAAGCTTTTATTCAAGTCACATTTAAGTATTTTGAAATATCATTGGAACACAAAATCTGACGATGTTGACAAATTTGGCATTTCTTTCACAAAACAAATAGAGTTCATGTGGTAGCCATTTAGTTTTTTTTTTTTTCTGTTGATGCTAGATGCTAATAGAACCTGCTTCAAGAGAATAAAGTGATCTAAATAATTTCCACAGAAATTGGAAGATAGTGTTGACATATCATGGTTGTGACCAGGAAATATTAACATTAGGATCTAAAATATTTTAAAACTATAAATCTTAGCAGAGTCTGTCTGACACTGATGTACTCTGCAAAAGAGGAGTGGCGAGGGGTCCTTTAGAGTGACAGCTGCCCCTAATATTCCCTGATTTTATTACATTTTAATGAATGTCTGACAGTGTTGACAAAAAGTGGAGACACAACTTTGAAACCTTATGAAACTGTATCACTGATAAACAACCTTGCTTTGATACGAGATATTATTAAGTGTTACTTTTGATAAAACAAGGTCAAGGTCTTTTTTCATCATTAAAAAACATTTTTGTCCATGTTATAGCATATGAATAATTGAACCCTTCTCTGTGGACACACTGTTTTAGATGTAGTGAGAAGACAATAAGTGTCATAGATTTTACACAATAATGATAAAACTACATTGGAGGGGATAATTGTGTTAAATACATTCTATTATTTAGGCTACAATTGAAAATATTTTTATTTTTTAAAACTGATAGCAGTTACAATTGCTGGACATGTTTTGTCCCGTGTCTCAAGAATGACTGTGCTATCAGCAGCACTAACATATGACTTCTCTGAACATACCGATTTACCTGACTCTCGTTTAACACGAGAAATTTAGCCTGCATACTATCCATCCTAAATTCTATGTGATATTAGTAAATTTCAATTCTATTTAGGGCAGATAGGGTGGACAGTGTGTACATTGGGACGCAGGGTTACACTGTGGTCTATCAACGAATTGTTCGGTTCAGTTTTGTGAACCGGTGTTGTGCCAAATTATTACCCCCTCTCGTTGAAATCGCTACCTGGTTGACTAATCCTAACCCCTCCCCCACACCTAACCCTAAACCTACCAATACTAGGGGGGTAGTAATCTGGCGGGGGTCAGAATTTGGCACACCTGTTTAGCTATTTCATTAAAAAGATCCGACTCAAATGAACGATTCGTTCACGAATCAGACATCGCTAACTTCCGGTCAGCTGACAGTGTGTCATCGGTGTTTGCAAACAAAACTCCTGTGGCTTCATGCCTGCACCGTCCACTGACAGCACAAACCGCCGCGGTCATGGGAGAGAATGATGAACGCGAAATAATCGAGCACCACGATGACGAGGAGATGGAGAAGATGCGGACGCCGAGGACTCATTCTCAGTCCTTCCTGGAGAGCGTCGCGTCGTCGGAGAAGGACGGGTACAGTAGCACGCAGTCATCACACCGCCTGCTCGCCTACAGTGATGCGCTCATCTCCATCATCGCCACTGTAATGGTGAGGAAACTCACAGACAAGAGGCATGGGACATTTTATTGCTTTGAATGCACTCTTCAACAGGCCGCTGTCATTTTCTATGAATAACTTGTTCTCTGGGCTGCACTCAAAGTATATAATGTATGATTATGCATGTTTAAAACGTGTCATGATTTTCTTGTGTTCACAGATATTGCCTGTTGCGCATACAAAATTTCAGGATAATGAGGTGAAAAGATATATTATGCCACCCTTCCAGGAATAGTTCACCCAAAAATGAAAATTTAGTCATTTTAAAGGTGCCATAGAATGGAAAACTGTATTTACCTTGGCATAGTTGAATAATAACAGTTCTGTACATGGAAATGACAAACCGTGAGCCTCATATACCATTGTTTCCTCCTCCTTATGTAAATCACGTGAATGCAGAAGACCACTGAAAAATAGGCAAATCAGAACATAACACAACACAGACTGTGACATTACAGTCGGGATCACTAATAGTTACGCCCCCAACATTTGCATATACACACCCATGTTCTATGCCAGCCGAACCATCAGAAGTTCTGCAGGTATTGTGAAGAAACAAGCGAGGACAACAGCAAAAATGGCAGATCATGGAAATAAATGTTATGTTCCAGGCTGTGCAGGGATGAGTTTGTGTCTGTATTCAGAAAGGCACGGAAAGCAAATAACGCGAGCCACTAAAGGGACATGGTAGCTGCTTGCTAGGGGTAGCCTGTTACATTGCAGTAGCCTACATAATATTTCACTTACCACATAAAGAGAGTGGAGAGATGACTGAGGATGATGGCGAATGATTTACAGATGCTGAGCACCACTCACAAGCATCTGATCTTGTAAAATGTGTGGCAAGTACTGCTGCTCCATAGTATAAACAGAGTTAATGTGATCGCGAATCTCAAAAGTGATAGTGAAAAAACGATCGTGCATTCGAGGTTAAGGCTTCAAAAGCAGTTTCAGTGCCCCGCATATTAATAGCGGTTCCCTGATGCCCGCATTTCATTGTATAATTATCCACCGATATAACTGCGCGAGAAAGTATTGAGAAATATATTTTCCCTGTGTTTCCTTCCTGCTATGAGCTACTGAAATGAGCCGCACTGTGAAACAGCCAATCAGAGCAGAGCTCAACATTGAGCCATACTGTGAAACAGCCAATCAGAGCAGAGCTCAACATTATTATTCATGACCCTTCCAAATAAGGTAGTAAGAGACCATTTCATTCTAGGGACAAATCCTAGGGTTGTAAATGCCCACGTAAAACCATTTCTGGAGAATTTTTGCCCTCACCTTCTATGTAGATATCAGAGAACAATTTAAAATATTGTATCAATGCATTCTATGGCACCTTTAGGCTATACCCATGTGACAGACAAACACAAAAGAAAGTACGATGTCTTTTCTGTTGTCTATGTTTGTGTGCCAGAAGAAAGAAAGCCATACTGGTTTAGTTAGAGCAGTGGTTCTCAACTAGGGGCCTCAACACACTTCCAAGGGGGCAGCAGGACAACTGAAAATGATCTAATTATTTAAATCTATTGCCACTACTGCTTTATGTAAATGAAGTTTTAAAATGAGTAGTCATTATAGCAGATGTTTCAGAAATGCCTTGAGGGCTTTAAAATATTGGGGTCGTTGTTTGAACACCACTGGTGTATATAAACATGAGGGTATATAGATCATTTTTGGGTGAATTGTTCCTTTAAGACATACAAATTAAACACAAATTTGTGGTATTTTTATCTCCTAACTCATCTCTCTATGTTCAGGAACTGAAACAGAGTATTCAGGTTTTGCTCACCACCAAGGTCGCTGTCTACTTGATGACTTTTTTGATTGTCACTGTTGCTTGGGCTGCACATATCCGGTGAGAGCCCTCTTTGCATAAATTCAATCAAGTATTAACTTCATAGAACTGCTGTTTTCATTCATTTGCATAAAGATTTCATTAAGCATTTGGTTTTAGATTGTTTCAAGTCATCGAGCGCATTGACGACACCCTTGCACTGCTTAACCTGGTGAGAACACCAAGTATTCCTAAACAAAGTAGCTGTATATTCATTTTTAAAGTGTGTGGTGGCTTTTCAACATCTCATTTCTATTCTATTTCAGGCATGTATGATGCTCATAACCTTTCTACCATACACAGTGAGTAATTCTACTGGTGTTTTGAAAGATTGCTTAGTTCAGCACTATTTGACTACTTCCCTTTTGCCTCCTCATATGTGACCCTACACCACAAAACCAGTCTTAAGTGTCAGTTTTTTCCAAATTGAGATTTATACATCATCTGAAAGCTGAATAAATAAGCTTTCATTGATGTATGGTTGGTTAGGATCGGACAATATTTGGCCGAGATGCAACTATTTGAAATTCTGGAATCTGAGGGTGCAAAAAAATCAAAATATTGAGAAAATCGCCTTTAAAGTTGTCCAAATGAAGTTCTTAGCAATGCATATTACTAGTATTATTATTAGTTTTTATACATTTATGGTAAGAAATTTACAAAATATCTTCATGGAACATGATCTTTACTTAATATCCTAATGATTTTTGGCATGAAAGAAAAATGTATAATTTTGACCCATACAATGTATTGTTGGCTATTGCTACAAATATACCCCAGCGACTTAAGACTGGTTTTGTGGTCCAGGGTCACGTATGTCTTTAAGGTAAATCTCCCTGTTTATGACCGTTTTTAATAATTTTCTTTGTTGTTTATCTTCTTCTAGTTCTCTCTCATGGCAACGTTCCCTAATAATACCCTCGGCATCCTCCTCTTCTGTGCTTGTGTCATGGTGATTGGTTTAATTCAGGTGAGAACGCTTTCATGTGCTGAATACCATAACCAGCAGAAGAAGCTTTGAGTTTTGTCTGAAAGTCATGTTTTTGTGTCTTTAGGCCTTGATTGTCTTATATGGATTCAGCCGTCCTTTTCTTCTCAATGATCAGATCCAAATGTCTGAGAATCAGGCTTATGACAAGAGACGGATCCTTGAAGTCATCATGAGGGTTCCTATCATGTGCCTGTTTGCCAGCGTCTTTTCAGTCATCTTTATCCAACTGGTACAGGATTTGAACTTAAATGATTTATTAGTACAAACCAAGGCCACCAATTACAGTGTTTATATAAATATAACAAATGTATTTACTGTTAAAATTATAGTTTATTTTCTTATGTAAAAACATAATTTTTAGATGGCACTGATAGCCTTGTGGGCAGCGCGCCGACATATAGCGGCGTTGTGCTACGGGCATCTCGAGTTTGAATCCCGACTCGAGGACTTTTTCCGATTGATGTTTAAACCAATTTTAAAATCACATACATTATAACATTTCATATTATAATGTTTTAATTAATCATATTTATATATTTTTCCTCTGGCAGTCCTACATTATTTTGGCTATTGTCATATTCCTGCCATACATCTCTCAGTGTTTAAAATGGATCAGGAGTAAAGCCATCGGTGGTAAGAGCAAAATCTCACTACACTGTACTCTCTTATTCTTATATTGCATACATATTTTATCATTGTACATACACTACTGTTCAAGAGTTTGGGGTTTGGTGGGATTTTTTTTGAAAAATGTTTTTGAAAAAAGTCACTTATTTTCCAAGCTGCATTTATTTGATAAAGATACAGTAAAAAACAGTAATATTGTGAAATATTATTACAGTTTAAAATAACAGTTTTCATTTTGAATATATTTATTCCTGAGATGTCAAAGCAGAATTTAATCAGCCTTTACTTCAGTCTTCAGTGTCACATGATCCTTCAGAAATCATTCTAAAATGCTGATTTTCTGCTCAAGACACATTTCTTATTATCAATTTTAGAAACAGACGTGCTGCTTAATATTTTTGTGGAAACGGAGATATACATTCTTTAGGATTATTTGACGAATAGCATTTATTTGAAACTGAAATCATCATTCAATGCATTGTTGCTCAAAATAATTTTTTGAAATACCAAACTTTTGAACTAGAGAGTGTAATTGGAGCAATTGCAATCTGCATTATACCTTTTTTTTTTTTTTTTTTTTTTAAATAACCTCAGGTCAGGTGGAAGACAGTCCAGATTCAGTGCCCTTCTACACCTACCACCCCAGTGAACCTTTGAGTAAAGAGCGCGTGGAGTCCTTCAGCGATGGGGTGTATGCAATCGTCGCCACGCTGCTCATCTTAGACATTTGGTTTGTACCCCTCCAAAGCAATTTTGTCATTACTGGATCCAACAGGCCACTAGTTGCAATAACAAAGAATTTGCTCTTTGGTACATGATTTTAAACACCTCGTTATTGTATTACACAGTGAAGACAACGTGCCCGATCCGTCTGTGGTGAAGAAGGAGTTTGACAACAACCTCATCGCTGCGCTTCAGGAGTACGGACCTGAGTACCTAGCCTACTTCGGTTCCTTCGCCACAGTCGGCCTGCTTTGGTTCGTTCATCACTCTCTATTCCTGCATGTGACAAAGGCCACACGCCTCATGGGCCTCTTCAACACGTTCTCCCTGGCCTTCGTGGGCGGCCTGCCACTCGCATACCAGCTCACGCATGAATTTCCCAGAGGCTCCCGCAATGAGCTGGAGGCCGTGCAGATCAGCTGCGTCATCATCTTCTTCGCCGGTCTGTTCCAGCTAGCCATGTGGGTAACGGCACTTTTCACCGAACGCGAGACTTTGCACCCGTATGTGCGCTACGGTGGACGAGAGCACGCCTTTATGTTGGCCAAGCTCTCGCTCTACCCCTGCGTGGCGCTCGGGACCTTCGTTTTCACCTGCGTCCTGAGCCGCTTCAGCACGTCCATCTTTCACATGATGGAGATTGGCGTACCATTTGCTTTTCTTATACTGAGGCTGCTGGTCCGTGTGGCGCTGGTGTTGCTCAGGTGGCTCTTCTGTCCTGCGAGGAACGATTTGGACAGTGTTCCAGTAGAGGAAGAGGACTCGCAGCTGCCCATTATTGATATAGTGACTTAGCAGTGAACGGAGAAGAAGAAAACGCCTCAAAGTTTAACCTAGAATTAAGGTTAGGCTCTCAGCGCTTTTGTTTATAATTAATACTGCAGCTGACAGCTTTGCGCTGTAGAAGACGTCCATATCGGTCAAATCTCTCATTTAGTTTAATAGACTGTGGAAGTGTGATGGATGAGGTCTTCGTGATGAATCTTCAGTGTCATAGCAGTGGTCCGAGGAGAGCCCAAGAGTTTTTTTCTCCTTACAAAAATGTTTTTAAGCCTTGCATTTATTAGCATGTTAACACATTGTCTCGACGTTTTTATGTTTCTATTTTAATGCGAATTAAATTACATAGAGGTTTTCACTTCATTCACTCGGTAAGAACTACAGAAGTGTTCTAGGTTATGTTGGTTTTAGTATTAGAGTTATATTCTTGTTATTTTTTTATTTGAATTATTTTGACTTTTGCACTTTATAGTAACTTGTGCTTTTCTTCTGGAGCTGCAATTCTGGTCTTGATACATTCTGTTGGAGGAGATCTTTCATGTAACCGCATAAACGTCCAAAACCACATACATTAGGTTGAGGTGAATGCTCTGTCAAGGTGTTTGTAATGCTCTATAAATCTTCTCTTCATTTCATGTGACAATGAAACTGGTGATGCACCTTAGATTAAATAATGAAGTCACTGTTGCACTTACAGTTTGATCTGAATGGAGCATGTAGAGATAATGTTAAAATGAATAAGCCGTTATAAGAGGTGTTTTATTTTTGTGGCATTTGAGATTGTTTTGTTAGATTTTCATCTAAATGTTATTACCATACTGACTGCAAGATGTTGTACTGTATGTAAAGTGCACTTGTCAAGCATTTTAATTTGTTGATTTTTTATTACCTTCACGTTATCAGTCTGTTAGCAGTCTGCTTTGGTTTTGGGAACCGCTGTAGCTGTGTCAGTCCAAATGTTACTGTTTAACTACAAACAAAAATACACTTTTGAGAATAAACTCAAGTGCTGTTTGCAGAAGTACTGTAATTTTGGTGGAAGACCGGAATCATGTAATGAATGCGACCACACTGAGAGTAAGTCAAAAGTGAAGTTTATTCACCAAGTGTAGCATTGCAATAATAACAACAACAATAACAATAATAATTCTTATTTTTTCCCAGTATTGCCCATACCTTATTACTTTCTTTGTCTTCTGGTAAATATTTACTACTGAAAACTTTTTATTTAAAAAAGAAATCTGAAAATCAAACATAGATATAAATAAAGGTTCCCATTTTTTTTTTTTTAAAGAACGAGTAACAAACCATGATGAGCAAGTAATTTGAAACCCATTTTCAGCTAAACAGTATAATCTTGCACAATATTATATGTGACCCTGGAGCACAAAACCAGTCTCAAGTCACTGGGGTATATTTTTAGCAATAGTCAAAAAATTGTATGTTGTATGGGTCAAAATTAACCATTTTTATTTTATGCCAAAAATCATTAGGATATGAAGTAAACATCATGTTCCATGAAGACATTTAGTGAATTTCCTACCGTAAATATATCAAAACTTAATTTTTGATTAGTAATATGCATAGCTAAGAACTTCATTTGGACAACTTTAAAGGTGATTTTCTCAATATTTCGATTTTTTTGCACCCTCAGATTTTCAAATAGTTGTATCTCCGCTTACTTATTTAGCTTTCAGATGATGTGGAAATCTCAATTTTGAAAAATTGACACTTGTGACTGGTTTTGTGGTCCAGGGTCACATATGTTGGGTAACATTATAACTTAAATTGTACAGCAGCTCTCAAAAAACTAAATTGCTAATACAATTGTGACATCCACAAAATAAGCTATAGACAACTGGAGGTGCATTCTCTTTTTGGTCTGATAGGATTCATATTACTACAAACACAACATTCTCACATGACTGGACAGCAGTAAAGGAACATGTAAACCTATTGCAGACAGGAATGAATAAGGTAAGGGGTCACACTTACCAAATTTAATTTCTTTTACAATACACTTATTGACAACTGGTCCCAAACTACACGACTGAGTCCAGATGTGTAATTAGGGCGAAGGACACAGGTTATTACAAATCCACTTTTTTTAACTAAAAGCCTAAAAAGGTGATAATAACCTGTAGTAATGTTACTTTTGTTCATGTAAGTGTCTAAATAATTAGCGAATTTATTCAATCTGCTATAGGATTGTTCTCTACTGTAAGATTGTAGCATTTGACAATGCAAATTGCGGTGTGATATTTAGTTGTTTTTTTCACAGCAAATTTGACAGTGCTTTGGTACACATTTGTTTGTTAAAGAATTCAGTAAGATTTCAACAAATTAAAATAAAAAGTAAGGTTTTTAAAAACGAGCAGCTAAAAACAATATTTCAGGGAGGATACTGTAAAAATGAAATGGAATAAAAAAGCACATTAAATGTTTTCAAATATTGGATATCTATTCAAAGCACCAGTGTTTTTTGATATTGAAACCTGAAAAGCTAATTGAATCTTTCGACTCGTGTAGTTACAGTGCAACTAAAACCTATGGTCACGGAGGGGAACACAGCAAATCACCTTCTCAACAAGGCAGTTTCTCCCCTGAAAACAACCTGCTCAAATTATTCTCCACCCCTAGAGAGGTTTAGTCATGCTAGATTTAAGAAAATAAGACAAGTCTAGGTCTTTTTGCATATCATTTTCATAACTTACTATTTTATAGAATTTGTTAAGCCTTATATATTATATTAATAAATGTATAATCTCTCTCTATATATGATCTAGTGTATAATATCTATGTGCAATAATACATATGATGATATGTACACACACGTGAGTTAATTTAGCACTCACACAAACACACGGAGTAGTGGGAAAGGGAGCATGGCTATTTAAGCAGTAACAGTAGGACTTACAGACATGCTTCTGTTTTAGACTCACTGTTTTGTAATGCTTAGAGTTTAGGACCCCTGTTATAAATTAAGCTCACATTTAAAGGTTAACTATGAGAATTATGGCATCTCAAAAACCTAAAGTCACCACCATGAGTTATTGATTTTGCAAACCAGGCCAATGATGTCACTTCCGCTGAAGCCCCCTTCCTGTAGTGTTATACATTCACTTACCATGTGCTTGAATCTTTTATTTTGCATGGTTTTTGATTGGAAGACCTCTGATGTTAAGAGAACCGTGTTGCCCCCTTGTGGCCATTTTGCTCCTTCATTTGGTGAGGTTCTAATGGGTTAAAAGTGAGAGTTTGGTTTGCAGCAGGCGTCACTCTCTCACTGAACGGGAGCTCCTGTGGTCGGTTGGGAGTGTGCTCGTGCCATCACAGTCATGGGTGAATGCTTACTGAGTTCAACAGGACATGAGCTGGAGACGTCTGTCATTGGGCTTCCTCCACAGCAGGGGGCAGCATGCCGTTTTCTCGTAAGTGGTTGCGCAGGGTATTGAAGATGCTGAGTTGCTGCTCTGGTTGCAGGACAAGCAACTGCTGTAAAACCTTACTTGGGTTCGGCCCCCTGGGGAAAAGGGAAAAAAAAAACAAAACAAAAAAACACCAAGTGTCAAACATGCTTCCTGTGTGCACATCTCTGAGATTACAGGAACACCAAACATGGAAGTTCTGATATTGAAATCAAGATGCTAAATAATAGTTATTTTTGCAATGTATCAGAAGTGAAAACATCTTTTAATGCTTTTTTGAAATAATATATAGAAGGTGACCTGCTCTAACATTTCATCATTCCACAGTGCAACAACAAACTCAACAATGGACATAAGAAAAAGAATATAATAACAATATACAGTAAACTATCAAATAACAATGTTAATAATAAATAGAATATAGAATAAAATAGGAAATATTTCATGTAAAATTATACAATATATACTGAAGCTGTACAACGGACAAAAATAATCTAAATAAATAAAATAAAATATGAAGATACACAAGTCTCAGTAGATTTCTTTGATTTGAATAATCCTAAATTAGGAAGGGTCAGACTATCTGTCATAGTTTGACTTAAACCATGTATTATGTTGAAGGTAATTATAAAGTAACAGCCTCCATGATGAGTAAATCTAATTTATTTACTGGCCAAAGCCCATGTTTACACTCATTTTGCATTCAGTCTGTTAATTTTGGATCATGTCTCTAATTCTAATTGAAATAATTATTTTTTCAGTAGCACCTATTTTATGGATTTTGATTGGTAATATTCTTTAGAAAGGATGAAGTGTAACCAAATAAGTTGAGAGGTCACCTGACTTCCTCACCTGATAAAACTCGCTATGTAAACATGAACGAACGTTGCCATCAGATACTGACAGTCGAAACGATCCATTATTCCACCATGACCAGGAATGGTGTCCGCAAAATCCTACAAAATAACAAAATCACAAGCTCACAGTGTAACGGTTACTCTAAGTGCATAAAGACCACAAAACACAAATTCAAGGGTTTGTGTGTGAATTCTGCTGAAAATGAACCAACTTTAATCTTGAAAGCTCGTTTGAAGCCACTGGCAAAAAATCCACCAAATGGTCCGATCAGAGAGGCGAACGTAGAGAGCGCAATACTGTGGATCTGAAATGGGTAAAGGTTCACCGTTTTCTGCAGACACAAGAAAGATGTAGGCATCATCATCATCATCATAAGCCAATACTACATCGTTACAAAACAAACCTCTCAATTATTATATATTAAGCAGAGCAGGCCACAATGTCTTAGGTTTTACAGCATGTAGTTTCGGCCTGTCCTGTACTCACCCATCTAACTGCATTCTGCACCACTGCAGGAAGTGTGTATTCCTGTATCATGAAGAGATTTGAGGGCTCACACTCCACTGCAAAGCGGTTTGTCTCACTGTTGTATTCCACTGGACAAACAAAGTACTGGTACTGGGATAGCAGGTATGCAAACTGGAATAGGAGGGAGAAATTAAGGTTTTAGTTGTCACACGATACCATGAGGGTTATGGGGTAATATAACAGCTGTTGGTGTTGCTTGAAGGTAGGGTGAGCATGCAACACGTCCTGGCTAGGATTTCTAAATTGCCTAAAATGGCTATGTTTTCCACATTGTTTTCATACTTGCTGAAGGTAAGGACTGAAAAGTAGTTTGACCAATAGCATGCAGGAATTCTATATAATCGACCAATCGAGGTGCATGACAAAGTGGGATCTACAGAGAACGGTCTGCAAAGCAATGCAAGTACATGTACATATACATATAATGTATGAAGACTGCGTAGAGGATGCCAAAAGCCACACATTTTAGGCAATTTAGAAATCCTGGGGGGAAAAAAAGGATCCTCGAAGGTCTAATGGTGACTTACAAAGAAACTGAAGACCACTGTTGCAAAGAATCCCCCAATGAATCCTTCCCAGGTCTTCTTTGGGGAGAGCTGGAAGAGAGAGCAAAGAGGTTTAAGATAAGATAAGATCATTTTCATCCACAATGCATTCAATTATGGAAATGTACTCATCAGTTCAGAAAACGGAGGGATGGAGAATGTTTATCAGAAATGTTTAGTGCTGCGAGGAAAGGCTCACCTTAATCAGTGGAGTTCTTCCAAAAAAGAAGCCAAATAGGTAGGCCATGATGTCATTACAGATCACAATAGAGATGGGAACAATAAACCTGGAGAACAAATTACAGTTTTATTTTACAAACACATACTGTAGGAGAGAAGAAATTGCAGGGAACAACAATACAAAGAAAAAAAGGACACAAGAAAGTTTAAATTTGTTTCATTTACATCAGTGAATTATTTTAGAGAATTGGAATGTACATTTTAATAAAGTTAACTAAAAAAGTGAGTGTTTCTGCTCTCCCTTGAACAACAAGTTATCAAGTGGAACATCAGGAAACACAGGAATGCAGTTTGAGAAACACAAGTAGGAGTGAGGTGAAACCTCAGACAGGTCTGTCAGGTCAGGTGGGCTTACCAGATCATTCCCTCAAACAGGTTCTGAATAACCAGATGTGACTGAGTCACCACAATCAACAAGGTCACATGGGTCCAAGCAAACTGGAATGGCAAGCACAAACAAACACACACACACACACACACACACACACGCACACACACACACACAAACACAGAGTGAATGGCTGAAATGTTATCTACTCACTCAAACAATGATAATGCAAAGCAAGTTATGGCACATATCCAAACAAACAATCACAGCATGATTTATTTTTGTTGAAATAATTTTTTTTTCTCTAATGTTAATTCAGAAGTTTGTACTAAGACCATAAAATTAAGCACAAATAGACATAAACATTCTACATGTTTGACTACTAAATGCTCAAGCAAACTTGGCTTGGGTGCTGAGTGTTTCATTTGCCAGTTTTTAAGTTCATGTGGAATGGGTGTGACCACACTCACAAAGAAAATGACATTTTGCTGACATCAATGGTTTAAGTGAAGTAAGTCATAGTTCGAGGCTATTATTAGAGATTCTGAACCACTGTAGCTGGACTCAACCCAACAGCTCAGGTTTCTGGTTAATAAATAACCAAAAGCTTACATCAAAACTAAGTTTGCATGTCTTGAAGGAAAAATCAGTGCTAACAAGGCAGCAGCTTGAATTTAGGTTTTAAGGGTTGTGCCACTAAAAAACAGCATCAGAGCCCCCGCTGCTGTGGTCATGACACCAATTGTGAGCATCATCATTTCCATTACATTTTGAATGGTGAAAATTCTAAAGTACTTTTCTTTAGCAAAGATGCATTATATTGATTAAAAGTACAAGACAGTAATGATATCTATTTCAAATTTATATGCACTTCTTTTGGTAAAAGAACCCTGAAAAATGTATCACTGTTTCAACAAAAATATTAAGCAGTTACGACTGTTTTCAGTAATGGCTGCTGAAAACCCAGCTTTGTCATTACAGGAATAAATTACATTTTAAAATATAGTAAAATAGAAAACAGGTTTTTTTTTATTTTTATTATTGTAATAATATTTAACTAATACTGATTTTACTGTATGTCTGATCAAATTAATGCAGCTTTGGTGAGCATATGAGACTTTCAAAAACACTGAAAAAATGCACTGACCTCGAACGTGTGAACGCTGTTGTGTATAATTTTAAAAAAATTAAATAAATGTAAATAAAAAGGACAACTAAACTAAAATTCCCTACATATAATATACACATAATCCTAAAATGATCTACACTGCAAATTCTGAATGAAGTCTATATGCTAAAGGGTCATGAAAACCTGCATTTCAGCACTAGACCAGAATAAAAGTAATTAAAGTGCTGCCTTGCATACACTGTAAATATATCCCATGCAATGACTCATTTAAACATTATTTGCAATACTTTCACAATGCCCAGTGCATCTAAATGTGAACTCTCTATACAGAAATATAACATTAAATGTAATAATATGACATATTATGACATGGGACTACTGAGTATCCAAAGGCCCAACACATGATATGCACATGACTGTGAATGAAATGGACAGTTTAGTTCTGGCTGGCATATAAATGACTGATACACACCATATAAAACTGCAGGCGGTAATGTTTCTTCACTAAACTCAGTACAAACATGCAGAAACCTGTAAAAAGCAAATAACATGCGGTTAATTTCCTACAATACAGAAGAAATTATAAACCTTATCACTGTATCATTCTGATTTCCATTTAAAGAAATGGATTTGAGAGACAGCAGACAAGCATTTGTTTCGTTTATGTTTATGTTATGACAGCAGCACACATCATTATAGGATATTTTGTTTTTGTACATTCTAGAAACAATATTCTAGAACAAACGCACTGGGTTATGTCTTATACTGTATATTCTGATTTATATATGATGATGATGATGACCATTAAGCCGTGCTGGAGAGAGAGCAAGTTTTAGTGAGAAGAAATGACTGCAGAGGGAAAGATCTGCAACAGCTGCCAGCATGCTGTGCATTTATGGCCATAACAGAGGCAGAGGTACATGAACACACATCTACTGTACATCTACTTTTGCAGCAGCGTCTTTGTCATGGCCCTGAGCTGGTCCGAACTCATGAGGTTTTTATACAAATTTGTGGAGTTCATGCAGTTTGAGTGATGCTGTCATTAAAGCAAAAGGGCAACACACCAAATATTAAAACATTCTGAAATTCATGTTTATTTGTTTATTCAGCTTTTCACCCTAAACAGTTTTGACACTCAAGGTTGTGCTATATGTATGCTACCATTCAAAAGTCTGGGGTTTTTGAATGTTTTTGAAAGAAGTGCCTTATGAACACCAAAGGCTGCATTTCTTAGATTAAAAATACAGTAAATCAGCAATATTGTGGAATATTCAAATGAATACTGCCAAAATATATTTTTATTGAAAATAGCTAAGCTATTTACTCCAGTATTCAGTGTCACATGATTCTTCAGAAATCATTCTAATATGCCGATTTGGTGCTCGAGAAAAAATTCCTCTTATTATCACAGTTAAAAATGGTTCTGTATCTTCATACTTCTGTGGAAAACTTACAGTAGTACTTTCTTTTCAGGATTGATGAAAATGTTCAGAAGAACAGTATTTATTTGAAACAGAAATTATTTGTAACATTTGTAATGTGTCTCCGGTTTTGACCTTTTGTCTTAGCCACAAAAGCATGGCAGTGGGCTTCATTCCACGTAGGATTTATTTATCTTTCTTGTTTGTTTTGAGAGATAATTGACCAAAAAAAAAAAAAAACAACAACAAATATATATATATATATATATATATAAAATTAGGATACAAATTATACCAAACGGGGAAAAAAAGGA
Source organism: Acrossocheilus fasciatus (assembly GCA_036784905.1). Lineage (NCBI taxonomy): Eukaryota > Metazoa > Chordata > Actinopteri > Cypriniformes > Cyprinidae > Acrossocheilus > Acrossocheilus fasciatus. Next base: position 15,647,791 of record CM071942.1, read on the forward strand.
TTCTACCAAACAAAAACTTATGAAGTGGTCAAAAATTATGTCTGACCCACTCCCTTTCTTCTGGCGTACTGCCGTCCAATTTTCCACGTCCTTATGACGCTTACAAATTTCTTTCTTAATTAACAAGTTGAACTGAACTAAAAACACAAACAACTAATATTTATACATAAATAATGTAAAATAAAAACACTTTCTTAAATGGCCACAACAAAATGTCTTTACTGTCACTTTTGGTCAAGGTATGTGTGCTTGATAAATAAAAAACCTTTGAACGGTAGCATAGCTGCAGGCGAATAGCTTGTTGGCACAGAACAACAGCATATTTTTATAATTAAAGCATAAAAGCAAATGTCAAAGTGACCAAATATACAATCAACTTGAATACCATTCAATATATATAATCTATAAACAATATACAGTCATGGCCAAAAATATTGGCACCCTTGGTAAATATGATCAAAAGGCGGCTGTGAAAATTAAGCTGCATTGTTAATCCTTTTGATCTTTTAGTTAAAAAATTCACAAAAATCTAACCTTTCATTGGATAATAAGAATTTAAAATGGGGGAAAATATCATTATGAAATAAATGTTTTTTCTCTAATACACATTGGCCACAATTAACGGCATCCTTTTATTCAATACTTTTTGAAACCTCCATTTGCCAGTTTAACAGCTCTAAATTTTCTCCTATAATGCCTGATGAGGTCAGAGAACACCTGACAAGAGATCAGAGACCATTCCTTCATCCAGAATCACTCCAGACCCTTTAGATTCACAGCTCCATGTTGGTGCTTCTTCTCTTCAGTTCACACTCATTTTCTACAGGGTTCAGGTCAGAGGACTGGAATGGCCAGCAGAAGCTTGGTTTTGTGCTCAGTGACCCGTTTTGTGTTGTTTTTGAGGTTTGTGTTTGGATTATTGTACAGTTGGAAGATCCAAACATGGCCCATTATAAGATTTCTAACAGAGTCAGTCAGATTTTTTTTATCTGTTGGTATATGATAGAATCCATGATGCCATGTGTCTAAACAAGATGTCCAGGACCTCCAGCAGAAATATAGGCTCACAACTTCAAAAATACAGCAGTATATTTCATTGTACACACGGGGTACTTTTTATGCCTGTGTTCACCAAACCCATCTTGAGTGTTTGCTGCTAAAAAGCTAATTTTTTAGTTTCATCTCACCATAGAAGCCAGTCCCATTTGAAGTTCCAGTCGTGTCTGATAACTGAATATGCTGGAGTTTTGTTTTTGGATGAGTGAGGAGAATTTTTCTTGAAACCCTCCCAAACAACACGTGGTGATGTAGGTGCTGTTTCACAATTTTTTTTTAAGGTTTTCTGACCCCGAGACTCAACTATTTTCTGCAATTCTCCAGCTGTGGTCCTTGGAGAGTCTTTAGTCACTCAAACTCTCCTTCTCACCGTGTATTAGGACGACAGACACACGTCCTCTTCCAGGCAGTTTCGTAACATTTTGTGTTGATTGGAAATTCTTAAGTATGATGGTGGAAATGGGAATTTTCACTGCTCTAGCTCCTTTCTTAAAGCCACTTCACTAATTTGTGAAGCTCAATTATCTTTTGCTGCACATCAGAAATATATTCTTTGGTTTTTCTTATTGTGATAGACGATTAAGGGATTTAGGCTTTGTTTTCCTTCCTATTTATATTTTTGTGAAACAGGAAGCCGTGGCTGGATAATTTCATGTTCATAATGGACTGCTCAAAATTGTGAATATGAATGGGAATATACTTATACTTACTCATAAGAATTTCTAGGGGTGCCAATAATTGTGTACAACGTGTATTAGAGAAAAACATTTATTTCATAATGATATTTTCCCCCATTTTAAATTCTTATCCAATGAAAGGTTAGATTTTTGTGAATTTTTTAAATAAAAGATCAAAAGGATTAACAATGTAGATTAATTTTCACAGCCTTCTTTGATCATATTTACCAAGGTTGCTGATATTTTTTGCCATGACTGTATAAAAGTTTCAGTGGAGTGTTTAATGCGAGTTGTCAGTTACACTCACCTGCTAAATACAGTGCAAAAGAAATAAACCGATGATAACGCACAAGGAACTGCAAAGGTTCCTCCCTTTGGACGAGTGCGCCAAAATAATCAGCCACTGTCTCGCCATAAAAGAAGTAGTTCACACAAATTAAGAAGTACCTGAAATATAAGATGCATTTGTGTCAAAATCTGACGATTTGAGGGATAGAAATGTATTTGATGGAAACAATACATGGCCCCTTTCAATTGCTTGGCTGTCATCTTGTTTTGTTTGGACAAAGCCTGCAGGTGGGGTGTACTTTATGCTAGGTTCCAACATGGAAGTGCACTTTGCTCAAGTCCAGTTAATCACTACTTTATCTATGACAAAAGGTAACTGGTAAAACGTGAGAGAGTGGGTGTGTGTTTGTTTGTAGTTGAGTGTGCATACATGAATGTAAAGTACATGAATCAGAGAGTAGGGGGAAGGGTGGAGAGATAAGGGGTGAAAGGAAAGTTTTAAATGGTACCTAGACAGCATTTCACTTACCAGCTGAGAGTCCTAAACCATGGTAGATCATAGGAATGGTAAACTCTGTAGCCAATGGTTATAATTTCATGAAAACACTTGATCTGAACACCCATAACCTATTAAAAAAAGATTATAAAAAGTAGTATGTTGTAAGAGCTGAACACATTCAAAAAGCACTTTTGAAATTTCTGTCAAACATCTAAGTAAAACACAGTAGGGGTTTTAGTGGTATTTTTATCTTATGTCAAGTCAGATAGGGTTATAAATCAGCGAAATGACAGTATGTGGCCCAAAGGGTTTGTAGGAGGACAGATGAAATGTTTAGTAAATGCTTTCTATAGCAACCACAAACGTTGGCTAGCTAGTGTTCAGTGTGTTTGTCTTGGTAATTGTGTTTGCACGGGACATATATGGTTTGTACTCACACTTACCACTAATATAAGCATAATGGGTCCCAAATAGATGATAAGAAAGAAGCCAATGATCATTGTCATTGACAATATGCCTCTTATCCACCAGTTCTTCCACCTGTTGAGATCAAAATTTAAAAATAAAAATAAAAATCTATTTGAATGCAGACAAAAAGAAAACTAGTTTAGCAAGAAACCTGTCCAGACAGTTAAAAATTTTGTATAAGAAAATATATTTATAAGTGCTGGCAAATCCCCACTGTTAAGGGTATAGATGACATTTTCCCTTAGTGTTTACTTGGAAATGTTCTAAAAGCCCCTGAAAGAGGTGGAAATGAAGCTGTGTGAAATGTTTAACTGATGACCCAGTGATTTCCCCATTGTTGAAATGTGGGTGTTTAACTGAATGAAATAGCTCGAGCAGAATGTATAGCAAAACAGTACTGTACAACAATACAGTATAACAAAAAAATGATAATGATTTCAGTTTTATTTAAGCTTCAATGTTGAACATTCAATATGTATTTATGATATTCTGCACTTTGTGAGAACAAAACTGATGGGATAGATTTATGCCGATGGTGCCATAAATGTAATAAATGGGGCTCCATGAGAGATGTGAATTCATAGTTTTCTGGCCCACAGTATAATAAACTGCAGGTGCCACAACTCATGCAAGCCACTGAAAAGAATGAGAGGGAATTTGTCAATGGAGAGAAAGAGAAAGGGGAGGGAGAGGGGGAAAAAGTGCACCATCATCACAAAATGTGGTGGGTAGCCAGGCGCCGGCATTCAGGCATGTCATTGGACCAGCGCCTCTGCGGTCTTTTAAAGAGGCTGCAGCAAATCCCACCAACAGATCAGCAAAACTGACAAGGATTAGGATTGTTCCTAATAAAGATCCCATTTAATCTCTTTGAGGGGCCATTTCCCTTTTGACCGACTCCTAACCTCATCTGCATATCAAATATCACTAGAGTCTGTCTTATTGATCAAAATTAAAAGTGAATTGCTGAGCAATACACTGTGCTGTAAGGTTACGTGTCAGCTTTCAAAGATTAGTCAGATCAATTTTTACAAGGAACTGATTTTACAAAAAAATCCTTCATGTGTGGAAAGGGTTGTTTTTAGAGAATATTAGTGTACAGGTTTCCTTTTTTCCCAGCGAAAACAGGTTCAACCTGTTTGTGATACATCAGATCTCTCAGATCTTCGCCATCTTGGCGCTTTTCCACTGCTTGGTACGACTTGGCTCGGTACGGTTCAGAACGGAACGGCACGGCTTGGTTCGGCTCGGTTTGCGTTTCCATTGCAGTTTATTCATGTGTCATTATAGTTGCGCCGCCTCTACTGCTGCGGCTCCTGAAAAACTTTTTAATTCCACGTTGCTCCATCAAGCTCTCGCTGGATCCGCTCCTCGGCTATCAATGAGAGGACAGTCTGTACTTCCTCAACAGACAAGGAAACAGCCATTTTTTGGTTGTTAAAAGAAAGGTGCGCTCATTCACAACAGTTGCGTTCGATCCTTCGCTGGCTGTGCTGATTTAAATCTAGCGGGTCTGTTGTGTCTCGTGCCGCAAGTTCAATGATGCAGGCAGTGACGATTTTCTCCGGCCAATCAGTGATCAGCAGAGTTTACACGTCATGTTTTGGTAACGGTATGGTTCGCTTGGAACCTCGGCCGAGGTGGTACTAAAAAAAGTACCAGGTACTGTACCCAGTGGAAAACCCCCCAAAAGTGAGCCGTATTGAACCGTACCGTGCCGTACCATGCAGTGGAAAAGCACCAATAGTTGCACATGTGGGGCCTAAACATCTGTACAGGTACATAATGCCAACATAAATTGTTCAGGGAGTTGCTCATGAGCTCAGTGTCATTGGGTACCTAGATGACAAGCCCTCCAGGGCTTTGTTGAGACACTGTGGAGTGTTATCTGTGGAAGGTGGCACATCTGGTGTGTCCGCTTTGGAGTCGCCCTCCATTTCTCCTTCCCCCTCACCGGGAAAAGCAAGCTTGTCGTCTCCATCTGCCTCCTGCAGAGTGTAAACACACACGGTGAGGGGAAAAAATAAAATAAGATAATTAATAAACTGATTTCAAGGCAGATAATTATATACACTTAACAACACCGGCATAAACAAACAATTTTATATTGCATTTTATGACACAAAAATATGAATTTGGCATTGTTGTGTGGTTGGTTGCTAAGGTGTGTGTGTGTGTGTGTGTGTGTGTGTGTTTACTTTTAAATAGGGGTGTTTTAACTGGTCTCTGTCAAACTAAACTTTTTTGTTAATTGTCTTACACGTTTGACTATCTTCACAAATGAATATAACTTTTATGAATTTCGAAGCCTAAATACAAATCACCAGAAGCAAAGGGATGATGGAACTAGAAGTGATATAGCCTATATGATATATCAGTGATATGGTTTTTGTCTAGAAAATTACGTCATCCCTGCAGCACTCTGCATGTTGCAGCTCCCATTCATAGCAATATAAGTGAACTGACTCTAGTCTTTTTTTTTTCTGGAATATTACACAAACACACTCCAAGAAACACTTCCAAAAACAATGAATTAGGTGAAAGAACCACCAGACACTTGGATGGAGACTCAAAACAAAACACACAATTCACAATGTCATAATTCAGTAGTCTTTTGCAATCACCCTGAAATGCAGCCCTTCATGGAAATCACACATTTACCAGTCAAAGTAATAAAGAGCGACGGTGGATAGGATATTAGCCAGAATGACTTATGCAAATGCTAGACAAATGCCTCTGAGGAAAATCAATCGGACTTGAGGACATGGCACCCAAGTAGGTGCGGTACAGTAGACTTAGGATACCCGTCTGCTCGAAGCAAGGTGAAAAGAGGCTGCTTTCTCATCTTTCACTGTTGTCTTGGCTAGCACAACACAACAATGTGCCAAAGAAAAGAATAAAATATGGCTGGTAACAGTAGCAGAGGAAATTAATGGTTGGGGGGTGTACTAAAAGAGGAAAAGTTGAACCAATGTCATCATAACAGCTTGTGGTTATGATTTAATGAATAACTCAACATGTTCACAAGGGCTGAGTTACTAACTGAAATGTATCATGTCTCATGTAATCGTTCTAACTAGGGGTGCTCCGATCAGGATTTTTGACGCCGATCACAGAAAGCAATATCTGCCGATATGATCACCAATACCGATCTTTTTAAAGCCTTCATTTTAGCATGTAGAATTTTTTATAGTGATGATCCAATCAAGATTGTTTTCTGTTGGCAGTGAGCCGCTGTTTATGCGCCCCGAGCGTCTCTGCTCGCGTTTTTGCAGGAGCGCTCTGAGCGCCTGAAGTTATTGTCCAAACGAATGAAAGGAGAGGCGGGCTTTCCTTTGTGGTGATAAAAGTTTACCGTAGCTTAGAAAATCCGGAAACTGCAATAATGGATGCGAAACTTGTGGTGTCTGTCGCAGGTTCACAAGCTCAGAATTAAATCAAGAGCTTGTGAATCAGAATCAAATCTATTAGTGAAATCTTTGTCAATACCCAGCCCTAATGTTCACTGATAAAATCATTATAGGGAAATATTACTGGCTAACAGGATTGGTCATTGCTAGTTTGTAAGCCTCTACATGTGGTTTCAGCAGCAGCCCACATCCACGAAAGCCTGATGTGTAATTGTCTCATTATCTGCAATAAATCTGTAATCTGGATTTAAATGCTGTGCCGGCAGTCTACCACTACGATCACGGAGCGATTCACAAAGCAGCTGATCTGCCTTTCAGACCGAAAAAACTAAATATTGCAAGAAAAAATCTTAACTGCAGTAAAAAAGGCCACAGCAAACAAACTACATGCTGTTAAGTTAATATGTAATACTGTGTAGATGTAATGCTCGTCTACAGCCTAAAAACTTTCTAAATAAATAACATTACCAGTACTTCTATAACAAAGGTTATTTCACATATTCCATGCACTGTAAGTTGTTTTGGCTTGTCCTAAATACGAATTTTAGAAACCAACTTTAAAGGTCATATAAAAGACACTGTTGTCCAGACTAAGTCGGTGGTTCATGGCCAGAATAAGCTCTGAATGTGCTACAGACTTTATGCCAGGCAAAAGTCTGGCTCCTGTGAGACTACGCTGGCTTTGTTATTCATAGGTTTTGTGTATTTTGAGGTGTTTTTTTCAAACCCCTTACTGACAACCAAATTTGGCAATGTATGAGCAAGATGAACATTGTACAATTTCCAAAATTAGCCAATGGACCAAAGCCTTTGGACCATGACTGTAAGCAGCTGTGCTGAGGAAGTAATTGGGAGCAAGTGTTGAGCAGGGAGGTCACTCATATCTGAAACAAGGCTCAGATTAAGGCTGGTAAAAGAAACCCTTTGCTAACTTTTTAATGAGGACACACTCAAGCCCCCAGAAAACATTGATGGAAATGTACAGATCTGAGCAACATTCATTCTAGCTATCAGCTACATCAGTGTAGTCCAACTACATTTTGTGCAATTTGACAATTAAATGGTTATTTTCGTAAAGGAAACAGAAGGCAACAAACACTGCAACATTATCCCCTTCATACTCTGCCAGGACAATAGACAGATGAGAAGAGAGAGTTTCCTAACGCTACAGATGAGTAGACCTATTATTAGACTGAGGGTTTCACTAAATGGTAGCCTAGTAGCATTCTGCAGTCCATTCAAGAAAAATAATCAGTGTTATGAATGAGCGCTGATATATTTCCACAATTTAAATGACACTCAACAGTCAATAGGACACAACAGCTCTTAAAATCTAATAGTCAATCACTCAGTTCAAACAGGCTATTTTACATTCACATGGTTTTATTTTGTTCCCTGATGCGCACTTATAATGTTAGTTAAGGTTTCTTGCATCAGATCATATTTTTTATAAGTATCCAATTTTATTTGTTTCAACTGTTTGACAAAACTACATTAATCTACAAAATGAACCCATAATATGCATGATTTTATAATTATAACAATAATAGTAACTTATTATTATAATGTTACAATATATTTATTAATATTAAATTAATAATATAAATCCATGACATTCCCTTTAGAAGAGAGAGAAATTGCTGTGTTTGTGTCCTTGAGAGCTGTGTGCTCCACACATGTATCCTACTGCCTATAAGAGTCCTGGAAGTGAAGGGATAAGAAGACTAGCCTGCTGATTAGCTGCTCCATAAATGAGACTACACTAATCCCTGAGAGAGAAAGAGGGAAAAGCCCCAGTCCAGCTCCATCCCAAAAGGCCTAGCGCACACCAAAACACAAACACACAAAGGCATAAGGACTGCAACCAGCAGTCACCGCATCTCTCATTCAGTTTCTACCTGCAGAGCCGGTATCTGTAACAGGACGTGCAGAGATCATATAACCAAATGAACAGTGGAAATGTCAAAAAACCTGCCAAATCATCACTTCAGCAGCCTATTAAATCCTCTCTAAAGTGCTTCAAGGGTGAAAATAAAGTGTCAGTAAAGGACCATATCCTCTGTGGTGGACTTTTTCCTGGGGATGATAGCTTGGCCCAGTTTTCACTGTCGCTTTAAATTCTTTACAGCAGTGGCAAAAAAAAAAAAAAAAAAAAAACGGGCTGAATTCATACTGTTGCAGCAAATACTAAAATGGACACACTCATGGTTGATGACAAAAGTGAATGGAGGAGAGTGGATGCAGCAGAATTGCAAACGCAGTGTTGCTTACTGTATTCTGTGCTAAATAGTCCACTGTTGCATTATGGCGGAAAAACACTGTTGAAAATAGCAGCATATTGTAGAGGTCAACTTGAAATCATTCACCATAGTAATCACTGAATATTCGAAAGACGCCACAATCCTGCACAGCCGATGGTCTGTGAAACCAACGGATCTGTATGAACCTACAGCATGGTGAATGACATCAAGTACACCGTTCCAAGATGGCGGCAGCATCTACGTGCCTGGAGCGGTCGAATGGGACGTCTATATATGTCTAGGATTGTCAGACCCACACCAAAGTCCCTTTCAAGGAGTGTCTGTTCACTCAGCCGGCATATTTGCAACGCCTCTGGGCAGCTCAAACAAGACCAAGTCCTATGTAAATGAATGGGGCAATCCTGAAATCTCAAAAACTGCTTGCTGAACTCGCGATTAAATTTCAAATCAGCAACAAAATATGAAATGAACTGAAAAATGTGGTTTCTTATGCTCAAATGGCATTTAAAAAGCTTATTTTTCAGGCTAGACCAGCCAATGCGCATGCGTAGTTCCAACGCGCTTGTGACCGCGCATGCGCATAGGCTGGTCCAGCCTCAGGTTTCTATGGGAACCGGAGTTTCTAACGGCCGCTGCAGTGATGCAATAACTTTACCAATCAACTAGGGCTGGGACAATAAATCGATGCAGATTCAATGCAATTCCTGGATCGACTTTGAGAGTTTCGGAATGTATTGTGATTCCTCTGGAATCGATTCTGAGCTTAGATTTTAACAGCAGATGGCGCTCTAATCTATTTTTTATCCGCACATTCAAATGCTCATGAAGAAGAATGGCGAAAAGCGCTCGTGCGTTCACCTCGGCTCAGAATGCTTTTCTGACACTAGATTAATGTAAACACAGCCCACTGTGAACACCCTTGTAATTCGCTTCAACCTTTTCGAATTTTATGAATGATTATTTTAGGTTCAAGTATGTGTAAAAGATTCGGAAACAAGCAGAGTACGACTGTTTCTAAAGCATGCAGTGCCATCCGCTGTTCAAAAAGAAGCTCAGAATTGATTCCAGAGGAATCGCGAGGCATTCGGAGAATCGATTCTGCATCGATTTATCGTCCCAGCCCTAAGAAGGCGTTTCGCATTGCAGTTTCTCCCATCCATAAGTATAGGAGTGAACCATCTTTGTATTTCTATAGTCTTTGCCCACACATGTTTCATGAGGAAAGTTAACTTGCACCTTATAATCAGCTCAGAAGTTTCGTCTGAATTGTTTCTACTTTCACGTGCAAATGACTTGTTGCACTTAAGAATATGATAACTTTCCGGCATCAATTCTAGCAGGGTAAAACTTAATTACTCTTTCGAAACGGTCTGTTTTGCCCTGCCATCATTAGCTGAAGCTATGTGTGAACAAGGTGCTGCTGCAAAGTGTGAGTTGCTCCATCTCATGCAGCCTCAGAGGGAGAGAGAGAGAGAGAGAGAGAGAGCGAGAGAGAGAGAGAGAGATTGATTCTCCGGTACAGTGTTCCGCAACAATGCTTAGCTGCCCTCAGATGTGCCTGCCTATAAATCGGCTTAATTTGCAGCACAATCGGCCGATTCCGATTAATTAAAAAATGCCAAAAATCGGCCAGTTTTTACCAGCAAAACTTTTTTTTAATAATATCAATGACACAAAATAACAAAACAAAAAAAGTTCACGTAACATGATCACATCTACACTGACAGATCTAAACCCAATTGTGTAATTCTAAAAATCACAGAAATTGTGTGATTATAATAGGTGCTGAGTAACCAGCTTTCTGTGGTAAATTGCAGAAGTAGGCCAAGACCAGGGGAAGAGAGCAAATCCATCTCTGAGGCCAGGCTGCAGGACGTGCTGCGCAGAGGTTATGATGGTCCACTGAACTCCAAAGACTGCTGAGGTGGTACATTGAGCAGAGACCCACATGAAAGCCCAGAGAGACTGAGGCTAATGATGCTTCTCTCAATGAGAGGAAAAGAAATGATATTAAATGAAAAACCATGAGACTGAGCTCTGTAGATAACCTCAATCATCAGTGAGAGTGCAGGGCTGTAAAATACTGCTTGTTACTATAAGTGATGGAGAGACTGACCTTGAGAGAACTGGCTGAGGGGCTCTCGATGGACAGTCAAAGCTCTGCCTGTGAGACATCAGCATTAGTTTTATAAGGTCAGTGGTCTCCAGGACAAAAACACAATGTTCCTTCTGAGCCTTAGTGTTTCTTTGACTAAACTTGACCACATTTATTTTCATTAAAAGGCCAAACCAGATGCCCTTATCACAGAATTATCTGTGAATAAACAAAAGTATTTCTGCATAACCAATGCTGAATATGCTCGAGTCAGCAGTCTTGGTCACATCATTTTAAGATTTATATTATTTTGAAGTAAAATAATTTTATTTATTTTTTTAAAATATGGTCATTAAATATTTTATTCATTGTTATATATATATATATATATATATATATATATATATATATATATAAAATTCATATATGTATTATATTTTATTTTATTATTTATTTATTTATTTTTAAGTATTATTAAAATTAACTTATGAAATTATTAAAGTAACATTCTTTTTAAAATATACTATTTTACTTAATCATGCCACCAATCTGGTTTATGTCAAGTTTTGGGTTTAAGACCCAAGATGCTCTTGGCTCTGCTGTCAAATGCTGGTCCCCTAATTTTACTTGTAGGGAACTTTTCCAGGGGAAACAACATATGACTGCTCTATGGTCCTAATAACACAGTTCAACAGTGCAAAGACAAGACAGCCTTCATGCACAGATCTCTTTCAAAAGCCTTGTGTGTGACTAAAACATTTGTAATTACGGAGTCATGAGTTCAAATTATCTATTTTCAGGATGCCCGCTGTGTTACTCCCCTGAACGTTATAGTCCATACTGTGGCCAAGTGATTTGTTGTCACATGTGATCTATGCCAACGCTCAGCTATCAACAAAACTACATCATTTCCAAGGAAAAGGGAATGGCTCTATTCAATCAGATACAGATACACTATATATACAGGATTTGCAAACAGATTCTGATAGATGTTAGATATTCTAAAATCAAAGCACATGTGCCTAGAGTATTCATAAAAACAAAAGAATTGATTACAGATAGCAAAATGCTGACATTGAACACTTTCACCACTTGAACTAAAGCACCTTCTTTCAATCATTTCTTCCTGATAAATGACTAATAACACACTTCACAGACACAGAGCTGACCCAAAACTTATCTTTCAGCCCTTAAATAAATATTTCCCAATATAACGAACATATACTTCCAAAACTGAACTGATTTTTGAAGATGTGCCCAATAATGAGTTTACTATCCTGCAAAAACACTCTGGAGCTCTAGTCATGTCACAATGTACTGTAACAAGTTCAGTGGCACACAATATGTTTCACAATGATTACCATTTGAAATGGTCGCCATAATAAAATGCTTACAGCGGGACAGTGTTACATTTCTCTGATACATAACTGAATGCTGAAAGAGCAATAATTCACCCCAAAATGAAAACTCATTCTAATCTTCTTCCAAACCTGGACAACTTTCTTCCACAAAAAGGAATGTTGATGATAGTCACTATTCACTTTCGATGTACAGAAAGAACCAACGAAAACTCCACAGCAAAAAGTCATACTCGTGTGGAACAACATGAGGGCGATAAATTGATGGCAATTTTCATTTTTGGGTGAACTATTTGCTTAAATACTTGGTTTCTGAACTCAAATTACATATATATATAAAAAAAAGCTCTGTATGGCACACACCACCTGACTCTGACAGCTGAGTGTGTCTCAAACCATAATGAGCTGCCTACCTAGACAGTATTTAAGGCATGCAAAACGTATCTATATGAGATACTCGGAACGTTCCAGACGTGTCTACCAAAAATGCTGTCTAGGTAGGCAGCTCAATAGGTTTTGCGACACAGCCACTCACACTGTGGCTTTGCAGTCTGTTTGGCTCAGCAACTTCATGAGGCAACCGACAGTTTAAAGATGAAATAAATTAAAGGGACAGTCCCCGAGCACAAAAGTCGCCATATACAATCCTAATATCGCCTTAAACAAGTTGTTTTTGTGTAATATCTTCTCAGGCTGAAGCGGTCTGACTGGTTGCTCGCTAGCTGCTTAGCTAGAAGGTCATTCGCAGTCGACTGAGAGAAATAAAGCCTCTCGAATGAGCGCGTGCTCTATAAATTACCTTGTCACTGATGTTTTCAGTGCTGTCAGGGTCTCCTCCTCCTCCTCCTCCTCGCCGTCTCAGCTCCGTCATTTTTGGCTTATTTCAGTCTAAATTATGCATAGATATCGTCGGAGGTCCACGTTAAAATAAAGCAGAGCGGGGTTCTCGGTAATCCGGTTAATTTAACCTACTACGACCATCGAAGTGTCTCCCGCGACAGGTGGAGGGACAGACAGCCTGCGTGCATTTGTTTATGCCCGCAGATCTGCTGCTGTTTTGTTAGTTAAGTGAGAGACCAACCTCTCTCTCTCTCTCTCTAGCTCTCTCACTCATCCAGTGACTCAACATAAAGAGGAAACACTGCTCCACTCTGCGGCTGGAGCTCAGAGCATTTCACTCCTCAAACTCCCACGACAGGCCAAATGTGATGGTTTCTTCTTGTTAAGTCATCATGACGATAAACTGAATTTATTAATATATTGTGAAGTCACATCTAACCGTTTTTAGTTGTGGAAAGACATTGTCCTGGAAGCTTACACAGTATTAAACTGATTCTCCTTTGAAGGGATAGTTCACCCAAAAATGAAATTTCCGTCATTACTTACTCATGTCATTCCAAAGCTGAATAACGTTTCTTCTTCTTTTGTTTAACATGAGCCACTCTCATTGCTTTTTTTCCCTCACATGGGGAAAAAGTGAATGCTGACCGACATTGTCATACTGACTAACAAAAAAGTGTTATACAAGAGTCATGCATGCAGGCTTGAAACAATGTGAAGGTGACTAAATAAGGACGAGACGTTTTATTTTGGGGGTGAACTATCCCTTTAACCCTTTTCTTAGCTAACTGTTGAACAATATTTTGTAGATTTAAAGCGAAAGGTGTATATATATATATATATATATATATATATATATATATATATATATAATTTCATTAATTTAATGGAAGTCAACTGTTTGGTTACCTCCATTCTTCAAAATATCTTCTTCTGTGTTCAACAAATGAAAGGTTTGAACAAGTGGAGGATGAGTAAATGATGACAGAATTTTTATTTTTGGGTGAACTATCCCAAGCATGAAAACTAAATTCAGTATATAGTGACAACCAAATTTTCATTTCTGTATATCTGCCGAGTGTGTCATAAGAATAATACAGAAACAGAATAATAGGCCTATATGCTAAAGCAGTGGCAGAAGATAATGTGTCTATAGACAATAATTTTACTTAGGTTAGTAATTATGTTACTATTATTATTTTTTAACACTAACTTCATCATGATACTTTATTATATTCCAGTTCATATTTACACGAATCGTTTTGTAATTTCTGTGTCCTAAGCATGTTTGTTAACTTTGTATTATTAAAGGATATAAATTGCTAGCAAACAAATGTGTGGTTCTGGCATGTCACTCTGTCTGTAACTTGCTTTCTCAAGATGGCGAGTGGTTTACTGGACACCAAATTTAACCATCCATGTTGCAAGAAGTCTGAAGGATTCATGTTCCACTAGAAAGGATTGATTCTCAGACAAATGAGTGTCCCGCAGTGTTCCTAGAAACCAGTCATCAAACACCTCAGTGCTTTCATCAGAGACTTAATACTGGGCTGTTGTAGCTGTTCTTAAGTGATCCGGACAAACATGTTATTTTCCAGCACAATTAACGCTGTCTGTTTTAAGCATTGATTGAACACAATGCATTCAACTGCTTTGATGCAATTCAGTTAATTTCAAAAGTATGAAATCATGTGTGTCCTAGTTTTATATATTTTCCAAAGACCTCCTATAACCAAGTTCCTAGACTTCTAGATTATATTTTTTGCACTACATTGCAATAAATGATGGAAATAACTCATCTGAGGACACTGTTGGTGATAAACAGCAAGTATTTAATTGAAATTAAATTAAAAAGTATGAGTACCATATCTATTGCGTCATAATAACAGGTACAGTATAGGGGTTATTAATGGGGGAGGGGTTCATGTAACTGTTTTTCAACACAAATATACAATGAACATTCAGCTACCACAGTTTTGCACACTAGATACTGTAGTAATGCAGTCTATCACAAGACCACCAAACAGGGACAATCCGTGTGTATTTCATCAGTTCTGGGATCAGTCCTCAACATCCATACATTAGAGTACAAAAAGTCAACCAAAGAGTCGTGGGACACTCCACCTAAAGCTGTACACAAAACCTTCAGGATCGAGTCGTTAGATAATGCCATAAAAAATGAGCTAAAGAAAGAGAAAACAAATAAAACAATGCCAAAACATATACAATACACTGACACAGAAAGTCAGCTGTGTTAGACATGCAACAAGTAACCAAACTTGCTGAAAAATCATAAAAAAGAAAACAAAATAATTGCATAAATACTTTGTACAGTTCATCTTACTGTAAAGAAATGCACCCTTTCAAAATAATACCCCACAACATAAAAATGCATCTGATAAAACAGTGATTACTCCATTTCTTTGTCTTTTCTACATGTCAAGGTGCAAAAATAAATTCAGATTGATATAGCCATTTGATCTTTGAGCTGCTTGTCGACAGCAAAATCCCAACAGCTTTATGTTGTTATGATTGCACGCTGAATTACAGTACATTAATATAGAATAATTCAATTATAAGGAGTGCATATTAGGCTGTACGGAAATCATACAACAGTGAATAAAACAACTGCAATGTAACAAATGTTTCATCTTTTTAAAGTTGCAAGTGTCAGACCATTTAAAGAAAGAAAAAGAAATTCTCTCTATTAATCAAAGCAGCACTTTTGATAGGGTATTGCCCACAGTATCAAAAAGAACAAAAAAAATCTCTCTCTTTCATAGTTTTGTCTAAGGTAAGGAGAAACTAGGCTTCCAGTCCATTAAAATCGTTAAATCCCTTTTTCTTTACACATGATAACATTCAAGCTACAGTCTTTTTGTGAAATGTGTGTGGAGCGAAAACATCAGTAACTATTGCTTTCCTAATCTACAGGCATTTACACTGGTGCAACGTCGCAAATGGTTAAAATGGTGAGATTTTAAGAAGAATAAATGCATGTGTTTACTAAAAACAAGACCATCGTCTTTAAGCTAGTGTCAGAGAGTAACATTTAAGTTGTCTAATTCATATTAGTTAATAACAGATGAAGAATCAGTCAGAGAAGTCCCACACTAATACAAAATTTACAGATGCGAAATATCCAATATGAAATAAGCAGGAACTCTGACACTTCAGAAGCATGTCTGATATTACAGTCTTTAACTAGTTAGAAATATTTCTGTCGCACAACAAGTGTGGTGGAATCATTTAAAGGTTGAATGAATCCTGTCATTTAAAAAAATAATTTAAAGTGGTCTTTAAACTAAATTCAACATTTACATACTTTCATTGACCTGTTAAAATAAGATAATAGTTGCATATCAAGGCAGGTTGGCAACAAATTTTAAATGGAAAAATTGATCTATGGCAACTGGCTGATACTGTGGGCAACACAACAGAACATATAAAATAAACATAATTAAGCATTTGCATAACTAGACAAGCTAGTAATGTCAACCCACAAACATTTATCAACATTCATAGTCCCCAATATTATTCCCGCTGGGAGGCTGTGACTTGTGACATCGACTACACACACACACTCGCAGTTTTGTTCTTTTAAAGCCAAGAGTGATTTTTAACATACTGTAATACTATATTACAAGCAATGTGTTGTGTTTTGATTTCTTTTATCTCTTAATAATGACTTTTTGTTTCACTGTTTCTAGTTAAAAATGCCATTGTAAGTATTTACAATATAAACAAGTGTCATCTCGTTTCATCAGGAAGCGTTTTATACGCATTGCTTTTTCTAAATGTAATGCAGACTTAGTGGATGATACCAATGAGATGACGGAGCATACTGCAAAAGAAAATGCATGAATGGAAAAGTAAACTAACAATCGTCTCTTTTGAATGGTCGTATTTCCGCAGTGTATGAAATTATGAGCATTAGTGATCCCATTTTGGTCTACGTCAGTGCTTTACCAATGAGATTTTGCATGGGGAGCAGTGAAATGTTTTATTTTTTTTTTTGAGGGTGGTTGGGATTTTGGGCTTTGGGCATGTGATGCGGGGTGAGGGTGAACTAGTTTCTTGGGCTTTCTTCAGAGCCCCGCTCATGCTGCAGGTTGTAGTAACAGTTCTGACACACACGCACAGGAGAGGAGATTTTCAGCCGCTTGATCTCTGACTGGAAACGGCTACACCTGGGGGAACAAGCAACACATTTTGGAACCCTTTCAAGAGATTCTAAAGATTACACAGCACAAAATTTATAAAACTCAAAAAAACCAAAACAACAAAAACAAAAGTTGCAGTGGTCTTTATCCAATTAGTTTAAAAAATAAACCACAAAAATAAAAAAGTAATTTAAAGATTATGCAACACAGATTACTAAAACACAAATAAAATAAAAAAAACACATCAAAAACCAGAAAAAACTAAACAAAAAACAACAACTAAAAACTAAAACACAAAACAAAAACAATAAAACTAAAGAAAACTAAAAACCAAAACAGTACAAAAAAAGAAAAGAAACAAAAAATAGTTGCAGACATTTTCCAATTGGAATTAAAAATAAATAAAAAACAAATAACACTTAAAAGATATTTAGTTCAAATATTAGAAATATTATTGCAAATCTGTCTTACTTCTGGCAGAAGACCTGGCCACAGTTTCTGCAGTGATGGCGCCTTTCAGTGAGGGAGAAACGCACAGTGCATCCAGAGCAGCTGTCCACCTGCTCATCCTTCACCCAGTGATCTGCGGTAGAGCGTCCGGGCTGATCACTGACAGACCAGCTAAACACACGGCCACGGCTGTCGCCTACCAGGATCTTACTGTGGTCTCTGAGTACACAAGAACAGCTTGTTATCAATGGTCTCTTTTAAAGATAATTTATTTGAGATGCTCGGAGCAAACACTGGCATATTAATGTTAAACCACATTAGAAACCAGCTTCTCTTTTCTCCTCATTCCACCACAAACACAGAGCACCTACTTTGAAATGGCAAGCGAGGTGATTTCCGCAGGATGAACGTTGTCCTTGCGGTCAAACGCTGTGTGCATGGTGAGTTTGCTCCGGAACACCAGCTGTCTCTCCCATCTGTAGCCTGTTTAAGAGACAAAGCTAACGGTGAAGACATGCCAGTTGCTCACATTAAAGCAAAAACACAAGAGAACAGCACTTGAATGACAATGCAAATGCGAGACTTAAAAGGCACACTTCTGAAATCTACGAATTAGAAATACAGTACATTTCGATCAAATCCAAATCAAGGATTTAATGCTCTCGCTTTGGTTTAAATCCTAACTTTTCATGTAAACTGTGATTCCGATGATATCATTTGTAATGAAAATGTATTAAACTAGAAGGAAATCAGTTAAATTAATCAAATTTAATTGACAATTTAAATGATAAATTAAATTAGTAAATGCATCAAATTTAATCAAAATGTTATTTATTATTTAGCTTATTTAATATCTTAACACTTTCATATCATCTTTGCAATTTTAATCAATTAATTTAATGAAATTAGTTTTTTATAGATTTATTTTGCTTTTAACTGAGACAGAACAGCACAGAATCTGACAGGAAGCAAAGTGGAAGAGAGAGGTCCCGATTAACTATATGTTCTGCCCATGAGGTTATATTTAAAATAGTTTAAAATAAGAATAAAACAATTAAAAAATGTAATTAAATCAGTAAATCAACTAAAATAAAATTACATACAAATATTCAAAAATCTGCTAAATGTCACAACTTGTTTTAATCTACTGCACCTGGTTTGAGCTTGTTGTACGACCGAGCCTCCATAGTGCTGGGCTGAAGAGGCTGTGGTACTGGTCCATGCGGGGGTGCTGAATGCGGCTGTAAATGTGGCTGCGAGGGAATTCCCGGTCTAATCTGGCCCTCTGAGTAGTTTACAAAAACAAAGCCGTCCTTCTCGTCAATACTGAGTGTGTCCGACCAGCGGCGGGAGTCGTCAGAGCTGCTGTCCACCGACCAGGAGGCTCCAGTGCGAGGTCTGGGTCTATGGACTGTGCTGCTGGGCTGGCTGTTTGAGGTCCGAGGTTTAGCGTCCTGACTGAGGCTGGTTTCCTCTCCTTCAGACTCACTGCTGTCATCCTCTGGAGCATCACGACCCTCTGGAAGAACAAGACTTGAGGTTATTTAATCTGAAAACATCATCTAAAAGTCATAATTTTTTTTTTTTTTTTTAAATCGCTGTAATGCAGAGTGCAGGCTAAAATGTTATTTAAATCAAAATGTTATTCATTAGTCAGTTTACTCAATATTTTCTTATCATCTTTCCAATATTAAAGCACAAAAGACTTAAAAAAGGTGCAATGGAGGGATGTTTTACCAATCTCTCCACAGCAGTCTGACACATCGGGGGGCTCTACAGGCTCTGGAGCAGGGGTTTCTGGGACTTGGAGGAACTCAATTCTCCAGAACTACAAGATAAAGCCATTTGTCAAGAATCGTTGTCTGTTGACACTTTAAAAGACAGAGTGAAAAGAAAGAAAGTAAATTAAGGAGAAGAACATTACCCTGACAACACCGTCGGAGTGTCCCGTAACGATAACATTCTGTGTGTCCCACTCATTCATCTCTGAGATGCAGCAGCAGAGGATTTGTTGGCTGCGGCCGGTGAAAGTGTTGGCGCTGGCGATGGGGCTTCCATTGATGCTCCACACATGGATGTAGGTGCCAGCACAGGACACTATATCACCCTACACACAGACAAACAGGGTCTTATCCAATTCATAGAACACTGCGGTATCAATTTATTATGAGGATTCATAAACGGCAAGAATTTAAATCAGGAGGCTCTTTCTTTTCTAAAGTAGTAATGGTCTCACTTAAGTAGAAATTAATTCCTTTTTAGGAATTTTTCAAAGGCAAGCACATTTTCAAACAGTAAAGTGTACTACTGTTTCCAAAGAGCTTGATGAACAATAACATTTATTTTTATATGTATACATATTTTACATTTTCAATATTAAAATGATAATTTATTAATACATTTTATTACCCTAATAAAAGGCATACAAATGCAAAGATCATACAATGCAAAGGGTGTTTATTAAATGGCTAAAAGGAAACTTGAATGTAGTTTAAACACAACACTTGTCACTCAGGTAATTCATTATTGTTGACTCACAGTAAGCTCGTTGATGCAGAGCGCTGAGACGGGAGCCCGATGGCCCCTAAGCTGGGTGACGAAAGACAGCTTATTCAGGTCCCAAATGATGCACGTACGGTCCCGAGAGCCACTCACGATGATGTGGTAAGCTGATGACGCTGTGAGACATGTAACTGCATCTGTGTGGCCCAGAAGAGCCTGGAAACATGAACATATACATTAATCAATGCATAAAACATTACAATTAAATAAAGTTCATTTATAAAGAACAAACAGGTGTAGCAAACAAGTCTAAAGGAAAACTTAGTTTGAGTAAAAAAAAAAAAAAAAATTATTAAAAAAAAATCAATCAAGCAAGCAGCATTTAAACAAATATAAAACAAACCTGTTTGAGTGTGAGGCTCTTGGCTTTCTCTTTGGAAGTCCCGGTCTCCCACACACAGATAGCAGTGCTTAATCCTCCAGTAATGACCAGTTTGGGATTGGGGCAGATAGCACACAGGATCTGCCCCCACTCAGACAGGCATTCATATACTACAACCGCCTAGGAGACGGAGACAAACACAACACATGAACATCAGACAACTGATACGAAAAACCAAATACACAGAACAAACCAAAAACACAAGCTTAAATTTTGCTGTGTCTTAATTAGCTCAAAAGGAAGGTGAAAATATCATTTCAAGGTTTCAACATATTCATGACAATAATAAAAAAAGTCTTAAGCACCAAATCAACATAGAATGTTTACTGAAGGATATGAATATTTTCCACTTTGACACAGCTGACTGGAGTAATGGCTGCTAAAAATTCAGTTTTGCCATCACAGCCATAAGTTACATTTTAAAATATGAATTAAAATAGAAAAGAGTTATTTTAAAATCTACTACTATTTCACAATATTTTACTGTTTTCTTAATCAAATAAACACAGCCTTGGTGAATATTAGGGAATTCTTTCAAAAAACATCAAACTATTACAGAACCCAAACTTTTCAGTTGTTATAAACATGCAAAGTTTGGCAGATGCTCTTTTCCTAAATGCATTTCAGGATCTGACAGCCGTTCACAGCAGCTGCTGAAAACATGAGCAAACAGAAGAACTTGTATGTTGCAAATGACCTTGTCAGACTCGTAGTTGGAGAGGCGGCAGCTGAGGTCTGCGTAGCCCCAGGCGAAGGTTTTATTCCAGGCAGGAGGAACCAACACCTTGTTCTGCTCAGCAGCCAGAATGCCCTTGTCAGTGCACACTATCTGACCCACTGGCTCCTTCAGCTCTGTAAAACACACGCCACACACAGAGCTCATTAAAATGCGCTCCACTGTATGGCCAGAGATGCTGGCAATATTTTACAAAAATTATTCCTGAACGAACAAGTTTTAAAAAATAAAACCATACATGAATAAATTGTTGATCTGACTTTGATTGAGCTCTGTGATCATAACAGAGCATGTAATGCCACTGTATACCTCCTTCTAATTTGCATTACCTTTGACAGGGGTGAGAGACGGCCGCAAGTTGTCCAGATGATGGAAGAAGATTTTGTCTAAGCTGGAGCTGAGTGTAACAGGTACACCAGGTACCTCTCCGTTTGACTTACTGCGCACTCGCTTTGGAGGATGGGGCTTCTTGAAAAGCTAAAAGAGAAGAAACACAGAGGTCAAACTGGATACGAAGCAAAACATACACCAGGATGTACAGTACAGTTTCATTGCATTAAATACAAAATAACAAAACAAAAGGCATCTGCAAACAAATGAAGCTAGAGATGAGTTTTTCAGAACCAACTTTCTTTTTAATGACTTTTAACCAGTTGGTGTCAAGGTGATTTTTAGTAGAAATATAAAGTCAGTTTTCCTCAAGTACGCACAAGCAACCACTGACATAGTTCATGACATTTTCAATAATGAAACTGCAAACCTGTTTTGGGATCTGGCCAAAGTTGTTGATAAATCCAATGGTAGCTGTTTCTTTAAGTGGGTCATTAATGTTGTAGATGTCCACCTGGCCCTCATAGAACAGATGGTGGAAGACATTGACCGCTTCCACCGCTGGAGGACCCTGCTGCTTGTAACCAAAGATCAGGTCGATCCATTCATGCAGATGGGCGCTGACATAGTCACACTCCAAAGCCTGAAAAAACACACACAGTCCTTTAAAGGTTATGGACCTGTTTCTGAAAGTGGCCTTCAGTTATTCTCTGACATTTCTGAGGATGAAACAATAACACACAGAGCCTCTTTCTGACTGCTGGTTTTATCAGGGGATGACATATTTTGATGTCAGTTACCTCTCTGTGAACTCTGATGAACTCTCTCGGGTCTCCTTTTGCCCACGGAGGCAGAATCACATCTCCAAGCTTAGTGCCATTCTGTTTACTCCCTTTAGAAAAGATCAATCAAATAACACACTCATATTAAAAAAAAGAGAGAGAGAGAGATTGTATTTAGGGTACAGATCAGGCTAGCTGTCAATCTCATCGTTACCAAGATCGAAGTTGTTGGAATTGAGCAGGAACTCAGGAAGGTAGAAGAACTCCGGAATGAGTTCCTTCACATCAGCCATGTTGTGTTTGGAAGCAGAGAGCCAAGCCTCTCGTACACTGTGAAACATTCGGTCGGCCAGATCAAAATGTCCTCCCTGAAAACACAGAATGAAACTCACATATACCCAACAGCTTCAATCCTTCTTGAAACTAGATCATCTAATCACATTAGGGACAACAACAACATTGACAGCCCATCAGAAAACATAACTTTAAAGAGCTTGAGCATTGAAAGTAGCAGGCAGCACGCACTTTTAACAAACAGAACATTATTGTATTGTTAACACTAATATAGTTATCATTATAGCTATTGTTTTTGGTGTGAACAGGCCTTCACTGTCCATTAATTACAACCTCTTGTCAGAAACAAAGGAATTTCTTTATTAATGCTTGGAAACAGCAGTTTTGGATGGGGGGAAAAAAACCACTGTAAATATTTGTGAGGGTGAAGAAGATGCTAAGCTTATTGTGGAGACAGCTGGTCTCCGGTCTGGATTATTTATTTAGTACCATTCATTGCAAAATATATTTCAGCATAAAAATGGATGTTCTAGTTCTAGACTGTCCAATCTAGCCACATGAAGGTTTGTCCAGATTTGAAATTTGAAAAGAAAACTTTAAAAACAACAACTAAAACAGAGTAAAGAGTAGAAAGCAACAAATGAAGAAAAGAACAGGCCATGTAGGACTAACCTGAAGCCTGAGAAAGATCTGCGTGAATGGCTCCATTCTGAGCAGATATGAGGCCACAATCATTGCAGAGGAGTAATGAGTGCCATAATGATATGCCGGAGTCTCGCCTGTGAAGAAACAAAAACAGTCTTTTTAAAAAGTCTCAGCATAACGAGAACAGCTAACAGATCATCAACAGTGGTCTCTGACTCACCATTAGGATCCTCCCAGTCTTTGAATCGTTTCTTGTACTGGATCAGTCTGTCATCTGTCTGAGCTCCCATGGGTTTGGATAAGTTTCGGAATGTCTTTGGATTGTTGAGGTCCAGTTCCTGTGGAATAAATCAAGATTTTCAACTTGGAAAACTGAAGCTCAGACTGCAAAAGAAAAGACACTGAACTGATACAAATTCCCCAAACAGAACGCCAATATACTGACATCTGCTGGAAGAAGATCTGACTTTTGAAACACTGTGTGGTTCTCAACATTTTTAGCTGTAGGACTTATTACAAGGAATGATCAAAAACAAGTTTGTACCTCAGAGTCAAAGTCTGCCAGGATCCATGGAAAGACAGGATACTGCATGAGGTCATTATATGACCTGCCAGCCAGGGTGTTGAGATGCATCAAATACTGGAAATTACTGATTTCACCTCTCTGCAAATAAAGAGTCTTTCATAAGCAACACTGAACAAGAAAACAAAACAAACAGACAAAAACCTTAAAGTGAAGATACCGCACCTCCCATCTTTGGGTCACTGACTTCTCGCCGACCAGCGTACTGAGAAGACCAGACCTATTTACCAAGAAACACGCATATGCAAGTTTGTTTTAATACATTTTCTAAATAAACTCTTAATCTTTAATACATTTGCTAAATTCACTTCTTAATCTTGTAATGTGAGGGTAACATACCCTTGTTCCACACTGGTGTTGGGACGTTGCCCAGAGACGGATTCTGAGCTGTCGGCTAGTGAAGGAACAACTGCCAGGAACCTAGAAAACATGATTTGACTTTGTGTAAACAACTATTTTCTGAGGTTCTTCAACAATTAAATTACTATTAAAAACTTTTTTTGTAATATGTTTCAGTAAGAATGCATTAAAGGGATAGCTCATCCAAAAACTAAAGTAAAGAGTTTCTTTCTTCTATTTAACATAAAAGAAGATTAAAAATCTTTTGTGCTCAACAGAAGAAAGAAACTCATACAGGCTTACAATGACATGAGGGTGAGTAAATGATGACAAAACTTTTGTTTTTCAGTGAACTATCCCTTTAAGTTGATCAAAAGTGACAGTAAAGGAACTTATAATGTTACAAAAGATCTCAGTTATTAAATGTTGCTCTTTTGAATTTTCAATTCAACAAATAGTCCTCAGAAAAAAAATTCACTGTTTCCATTCAAATGTTCAGCAGTCAACTGTTTTCATCAGTGATAATGTTTTCTGAGCTTGAAATCAGCAAATTAGAATGATTTCTGAATAATTACTGTATGTAACACTGAAAACTGGATTAAAGGCTGATGAAAATTCAGCTTTGCCATTACAGGAATAAATTACATTTAAAATACTGTTTATTAAAACCGAAAAAAGTTGTTTTAAATTGTAAAAATATTTACAGTATTTAATAAGCATATGAGACTTCAAACACACATAACTGGTAAATTTGCTCCATGAGCTGCATCTTAATGCAGTCTATTACAGTTGCGTATGAATGTGTGGTACATCTGCTCTAATATAGTCAAATTTCACAATGATTTGCTGTCAAAATGGGGAGCTGCAGTGCATGACAGAATCTAAGAAAATGTCAGAGGAATTCATTTAGATTGTCACCCTTTTAAATTCTTAATTGCTGAGTGTGACAATATTTGACAGAAGAGTGCAAGATTTCATCTAAAATTGTCAGAACGTGTGACATCCACAACCAAAACAGAGCTGTTTTGTGCCGGCTAGTGGGATGCTGTGTTTACAATACCTCTGATACACTTTGTTCCGGACTCCTTTTTGGAAAGCCAACAGATAATTTCGTCCATCTCCGGAAAACACTTCTACTGCCATGGGCTGTGATGAAGACAGCAAAGCACAACTTCATTATTGCCATTAACACGAAAGCTGCCCAGTGTGTTATTTGGGTTCAAGCAAAGAATCAAGCTAAATGGTTTGTTTGCACACCTGAAGCAGGTAGCGACGTTTGTGCACCTCTCTGATGTCTTCGTAAGCAAAGATGCTACAGGTTCGTTTCAGCTGACTCTTGCTCTGCCGGGCCCCTCGGGGAATGATAGGCTCATGCATACTGCAAATGTCACAAAAACAAGCAGCGTATAGACCCAGTGCAACCACTAAAGCAGTGGTTCTCAAACAGGGGTCTCAGCAAAATTCCACAGAATGATTTAAGCCAATTATCATTAATATATACAAATAATCTAAAAATAACCACAGAATGGATTCATGGGAAATATCAATACTTCCAATTTCTTTTAATAAAGAAAGTTGTCAATTATAAGAAACAGAAATTCTAAGAAATAGAAAAAGAATAATAGAATGATAGATAATTAGAATGACAGAAAGAACAATAGAATGAATAACAGATAAAACAATAGAATGACAGATAGATCAAACAAATAATAGAAAGATAGATAAAGATAACTAGATGGAGAACAATAGAATGACAGAACAAATGGCAGAGAGAGAGACAGATGCCAGATGATCTGCTACAAATGAGTCTTTTTTCTGAAGGGCAGAATCTAAAATATAAATTCTTACTTTGCAGGGAGTGTCTCAATGTCTCTAATCTCTCTGGTGACTGTCATTGTGAAGCCATCAATCACATAGAAATGTTCTTTCCCAAATAAGAGCAGCCCTTCACTGGTGTCCAGACCCTGAACTCGAGCACAGCGGTACATGTGCTGGATCTATCCGAACATACACGGCAAACACATTCTTAGTACCTGCTTTATATCAATCAGTTCAAATTCAAAAAGCAAAATAAGCCTAATCATCCAACCAGACAGATATTACTTATTTCCCTCATACTGATGGAGGATAATGTGAGCAGTAAATGACTAACTGCTGCTACAACAGTAATGATCAATACAAAGCTTCAGATTAGAAAGCTTTCACCCAAATTTCCAAAGCTACATTGTTGCATTGACAACAGTGACTAGCAGCGACTAGCAGATGTATAGCTGTGGTGTGCTGCAGACCTTCTCTCCCTCCTCCAGCAGGCGGAGCAGTGTGGTGTTGTCGGTTTTCTGCTCCTCGTCCATAGCTCCTGACTCCAGCAACTCCTGCAACTGGTCTTGACTGTCCTCGTCAGCTCCATCCGCTGTAGAGCGGGACCGCTTTAAAGGGGCCTTAACCAGACCTAAAACACAACACAGTACACTGAGTCAATCCATACAACACTCTTTTAATATTACATGCTCATTAGTTTCAATAGGTAGACAATCAGATAATTCAGAAACCAGTTTCTTCCATTTAGTTTGAAGAGGTGGTAGAATTTCTAGTTACTAGTAGTTCATTTTTGAAAAAGGGAAAAAATCATTGTATTAATACTAGTATTTGTTTTATGTAGTAGTTTTAGTAGTTTCACTGTATCAAGTAATAAGAGAGCATTGTCATGGTAAATTGACCTTTGACCCTTGCGATTGTGTCCTCTCCATGTTCAGGCTCCTGCTGTGTGGTCTCTCCCTCTGTGTTCTGCTCTATGGAGTGCTGGTACATCCCCGGGTTCCCTGACAGCAGCCGCATGTAATACTCCTTACTGTCGTAGCTTATCGCTCGTCTGTAGCGCACCGGTTTCTGGAAGAGTTAAAATTTAATGTTAACTGTTTAATTTAGTCCTTGTTAACTCTTCTTTTGTGTTTATATCAGTCATGATGAAAACAACCTTTATGATAAAAATACAATATTGGAAGTCAGTGACAGCAAGAGGAATCCAGTCAGAGGCATGCAAACACAGCACAGACACGTGTTCATCACTCCTTAAGAAAACGCACATATAGTACATAATTCATATCTAAACACAATTAATATTCACCCACAATGCGAATTTAAACACACTGTTAGATCAGCAGGTTTTCAAAATTACACAAAAATTCAGTCATGTGTCCAAACTTTTAAACTGGAACTGTATGCAAACTTAAATTTTCATTTTAGAGAGAAAAACAACCTGCATGGTCATGCTGTATATCAAATTCCTACTAAAACTTCTATATACAAGGATATATCTACATCTAGGAAACTGAAATGTATAATTTCTGAACAACTGGCAACACAAAACAGAGCTGTGATCTGTTTGTTTGAGCGGCCCAGCTGGGCCAGATGTAGTGAGACTGGCTCAACCAATGGAGGGAGTTTAGGGCGGGTCTACGGTTTCTGTTTGCTGAACAATGGCAGATGTGTGAAGTATGTGAAACGGTCTTTATTTTTGCAGTTCTGTTTGGTGCCAGTAGTGGTGCAGAATTTACTTATTTCAGCTCTCAACCTACAATATGAATACCAATAATTAGTAAGTTATAAATAGCATGCAACATTCTTGTCTGAGTATTGTCCCACTTCACATTCTATAATATGGATTACAAGGGATTAGCAAATGGGAGGGATGGAGCTGTCCTAAACCTATTTTTCTAGTGGTTTCCCTGTGTATGAAATATTTACAACAGGAATGACAGCAGAGAAAACATCTCCAAACAGCGTTTTAAGCATTCTGCGGAGGCGTCAATCCACATACACCTCCTCATCATGTAACAGACAAATGCAAAAGGTTTGGGACATTTATTTTACACTTAATGTGGCAATGCAGATGCTTGAGGGGGTACAGCAAGACTGTGGTTTAGGCACACTTCATTTTGTACCTGGACGGGTATGTTAACCATTGCACCCATTAATGGCACCTGTGATTGATTCTGAAAAGGGATAAATGGGCAATAAGGCAAGAGGAGCGTTGTTGTTTGCATTTCAGGCTTCTTATGTGAAGTCATTACCATCATATGGCTAATGCTGGCAATTAAAGTTTGAGAGTTTACAAAAGATCCATTCATAGCAGATTATCAACCATTAGTGCTACACTCATGCTTACTTTGACTGAGACTATAGGAAAATTCAATTGACTTGTTTCAAATGGAGTAAAATAAGGTTAAAGAAAATTATGTTTTCTTAATTAAGTTTATTTTCTATTTCGGGTAGCCAGAATTTGCTAATATACAATACACATGTATCTCCTTTAAGGTCATTGCACACTGAGTCCGAAATTTTCTTATGCGTTTTTTCGTTTTCGTAATCCTAAAAATTTGTCACGCACAGAAACCTTGCAAACTGAGTCTGATGCGTACTAATTAATTCGTTGCAAAGAAATTCGCAAAACAGTAGCCTACTAAATGTAGTCTTCAAGCATTGAGGATGATTTTGTTGTCCTCTCACTTCTTGAAAAAAAAAAAAAAGAAAAAGAAAGGAAATATTGGGTCCATCCAATCCTGAGATATAGAGAGGACGGAGAGTTCCCCCTCCTTTTTAAGGATCAGCGGGATTATCACGGGAGATTCAAAATTTACTTCAGGATGTTAGTGGTTCAGTTTGATGCTTTGCTAGCGATACTAGAGCCACATATTAAAAAGAAGACCACCAATTTCTGTGAACTCAGTGTGCAAGGATCTATATACAGTGTTTTGTGCTGAAGTGGATGAATTTAACAATCGCCATTCTGGATTTTGGCGTTCGTTTGTACGGTGGCTCTGAACTGTCAAAACACCTCTCAAAATGCTTGCCACGGATGTGAAAAACGCAAAAATTCGAACCCGATCCGAATTTTATTATGACGGACGAAAATTTCAGATGCAGTGTGTAAACTTGATTGACATAACGTGAGGTCATATTTATTTTTCAATGTGCGAAAATTTCGGACGAAAATACATAAAGTGCAAAGACCTTTACACTGAAAAATTACAAGAAAAAAGTACACTAGGAAGTACACTAACCTGAGTGCTTGCGTTGGGGTCAGGATCAGGCACGTAGGGATAATGAATGTAAAACATGTCGTTCCGAACCATCTTCTTCCTCATTCTACAGGGTCCCTCGGTCATGTCCAACTGAAACTTGTCCAGGTGGGAGCCAATAGGAGGCCCCCAGAGGCCCCTCTCCCGAAGCAGCTCATATTCAATCCCTGCCCACTCATCCATCACATACTTCAGGGCATTCTGCTGTCTCTGTGAGAAAACAAATGGAGATTTGCATCAAAATTATTTTTTTGTAGAAATCATTCCACTACAATCAGAACTGGGAAAATATTTATTTAGCAACCCCTCCATTTAAAACATTTCAGCAATTATTATTATTCTGAAATATCTATTTGACTTTTGCATATGTTTGAAATTGAAGGGTTACCTCTTGATGCTCCTTGTACTGCATTGCTACCAAGTCCCGGACCACAGCAATGTGCGTGAACATCCACTGAAAGGTTTCCTGTGGACAGTCAAAATAATGTAAGCACAAAATTCCTGTGCAAGTCCATAAAATCAGCAGTGAAATCACTTCCATGTCTGTGACAGTTTATTTTCAACTCAACTCAACTTTTATTTTTAAAGCACTTTCAAAACCTTAAGAATGGATAATTAAAAATAATGAAATAATTAAAACTCTAAAAAAAGAAAATATTAAAAAAACCCATTACAAACATACAATACTAACACAGCATAACACCAATATAAATCGTACAACAAAATCATTAACATTTAACAGACTCAGTCAAATGCCAAAAGCCTGATGAAATAAACAAGGCTTTAAGCTCCCTTTTAAAAAGTTCATAGTTGACAAGGGTTTTATGAATTATCAGTTAACTGAAAAGGCACAATCTCCACTGCACTTTAAACAAGACCATGGAACAGTTAAGAGCAAGTTCTGAGAAGACGCAGATGACGTTGAGACTGGTAAGGAGACAGCATGTCCTTTACATCAGAAGCCTGATTGTGCAATGCTCTGTACACAGACATTAACACCTTGTATTGGATTCTATAATTACCAGGTAACCAATGAAGGACATATCAAGGTGTGATATGATCCCATTTTCTGGTATTAGTTAAAAGTCTCCATGCATGCTGTATGACAATACACCATAATTCTCAACCAGTTCTTCCTCAGGGTGTCTATTCCCAAATATAATAAACTCATTTAATTGTAGGAAATGATTTGTCAACCATCCCTTTACCTCAGTCAAACACACAGAAAAATTAGCAAATGATGTATAGTCATCAAGCTCAAAAGAAAGGTACAGATGTAATCATCCACATACAAATGATAATTTATATTCTATTGCCTAAAGATCGACCCCAAAGGCAACATGTATAACAAAAACAGGGTTGGACCAAGAATCGATCCCTGCGGAACATCCCAAGAGATAAATGCAGGTCTAGATAGATGCATTTTGACAGTTACCTGTGCAGAAAGATTGTTCTTGTTCATTCCACTTTCCTTCTTGCTGCGGCGGGAGCCAGTAAGTTTGGACAGACCAAAGCCACTGCTGACTCGAGACAGTTTGGACTGATTCGATGGGGCAACGGTCTCGCCCCTACTGATGCATTTCTTCTCATGGACTAGAAGCAAAACAGTGAAGGTTCAACACAGTAAGAAAACTGCAAAAATATTTAACAAGAAAAAATAAGCAGAGTGACATAGACACAGGAAAGAGTGTGAAAGCAACAAGCTGTTAAAACTAAACTATGTGGGAGAATCTGAATTTTTCAGTTTTTTCAGTTTTCCTCACCCAGGTGGTTCTGCCAGCTTTTAGCAGCAGGTTCCTCTAAAGCAGGTCGAGCAGTGGCGATGTCCACATGTCCTCGATCATTGACTGGTAGAGACACTTTAAAAATGTCCTCCAGCATTTGCCGCTTACTGTGCATGAGCTCCGTCCACACACGATTCACTGCCTTGAGCAGCAACTGACGACCTGACAAACACACACAACAAAAAGGACAGAGTAAGTTTGATATCAACAATGGTTTTTATGAGGGTTTGTGAAGTGCTTTAAGTATTAAAACTGTATGCTTTAATACACCACACACTTTGTTTGCAAAAATATAAAAAGTCATAAAAAGAGAAAAAGAACAACCTTCGCTAACATCCTGGCTCTGGACATTGTCCGACTCGTTCTCAGAAGGAACCGCAACATGCCAGGTGGTCATTCTGGCCTCTGCCTCCAAACCAAAGCCCTCCACACTACTGTAAGAGAACATGAAAGTGATGTTGACCTTGGCACAGTGATACAGCACACCATTCTCATACATTTGAAGACACCATGGTCTTTTGGCCAGCGCTTTATTTGTGCTGCAGCATGTGAACATTCTCCTGTCAGTCAATATTATAAGTTTGAATGCTAGAACACAAACAGCAAGAATAATGAACTATCAGTTCAGCACATCAATCGCTCAAAATCAAATCAGTTGAAGTTATTGATCTTCCTGTATCAGCAGAGCACAGAGACACAGAGAGCAGCACTACAGACTAAAGTGATTCTGCTCACTGTCTCTGATCTGCTCTCATTTCTTAGTCTCTCTGAAGCCAAACTTCTGAGTCAGCCTGGTTACAGAGCCATGACAACATAAACCTCCTCCTCAAGTCTCTCACAGTGACTCACAACAGCAAAGGCACACAATCACAAACAATCCTGAGACTGTGAAGAGGAATTATTCATTTTTCACTGCTCATACATAATCCCATAAACCTATCCCTATGTATCTTTGCATTAAATGTATGCATTTGTTTTTATTTTTTTACTGCTTATATATAGTCTATGCATCAATCTAAATGTACTTATTTGCCAGCTCAAACAAAACTATGTACATTTATTTCAAAACTCATATACTGTAAGTCTACCCATCTATCTAAATGCATTGATGTATTTACCTATTTATTCATTTCACACCTCATATGTAATATCTATCCACCAACTTCTAATCTAATTTTTTTTGAGTCTCTTTGTATGTCAAATGGAAAACATCTCAAAAGACTTATCTATCCATCCCTGTAACTTAATACTTACGCTATAAAACCCAACATCTGTATGCTCTAAATTCATAAACATTATACCACCTCTGTGTCTCTCTCACCTCCCCGTGTGCAGGTTGATCAAGCAGTGGGCCAGACAAGCCACAAACTCCTGGTCATGGTTGCCAGGTCCCAGCACGAGGTTCCGGTTTACCGTCAGCACACGTAGTGAATCCAGCAAGGTGACCTGTTGTGGGACTGTTTTGTGTGGTCGTGAGAGCTGGTACAGGATTGTTCGGTTCAGACAATGGTAGATTGAGTCCAGAGACAAACCCTGTGATCGCCGTTTGGACTGTTGTGGGACAAAAAAAAAACAAGAAAAGGAGATTTGTTGAGAAACCACCAGTCACGTAAGTCACACAAGAATGCTACATAAGTCTTGCACATGAGGAATGTAAATAAAAGAGAGAGAAAGAGAGAGAGAAAGAGAGAGAGAGAAAGAGAGAGAGAGAGAGAGAGAACTGTGTCTAACTGTGTGTACTAACTAATTGTGTGTAACTATGCTTTGGCAATACATTGTAACAATTGTCATACCAATAAAGCACATATTGAATTGAACTGAAAATTTGAAAGAATTGTGCTACTAACAGAACTTTTTAATATAATAACAGGAAAATAATTTATGTTTAATAACTGAAGTAATGACTTAACATTACATTGTGGGTCCTCGTGGTCTGTCTTAAATGGTTGGTAGCTAAATTTAGTGAAACATTTACTGTGAAATTGTTTAAATCTCATTTCAAAGAGATAACTGTGGTTGCTACGATTGCTTATAATTTGCTTTTAACTGCATTTAAATTTTAAACATTCTGTTTGTTCAAATTTACAATCCCATTCAAAAGCTTGGGTTAAGTATTTTTTAATATTCTTGAAGTCTCTCATGGTTTCCAAGCCTGCTTTTATTTGATCATAAATATAGTAAGAACAGTAATACTGTTGAAATATTATTACGGTTTAAAATAATATATTTAGTCAATTAAATGTAATTTATTCCTGTGATGGTAAAGCTGAATTTTCAGCAGGTACATATCTCATATGGTGCTCAGACATTTCTTATTATAACAGTTGAACAGTTGTGCTTGATATTTTGTGGGAACCATAAAACATTTACAACATTAGGATTCTTTGATGGTCAGAAAGTGTAAAATAAATAATTTGAAATAGAAATATTTTGTAGCAGTAGCATACATTTAAAACATCCACTAAAAGTAATAATTTGTATGCAATGTTCATGATTAAAATGACAAACAATAAACAGTATGCAATAATAACTTATTGAGTGTAAATTTTTTATTTTAATTCAAATTATTAAATGGATGCCACCTTATTGGGACAAAAGCCCTACCTGATACTTTATTTTCAACTTTTTGATTATTTCCTTCATTTTTATTAAAAATAAATGCTTTTCTGATGTGATTTGAAATTTGAAAAGGGAAATAAAAAAAAGTTTGCCAAAAGGCAGATTCGAACCCGGGTCGATCATGTCAAAAGATGCATGACACACGCTTTACCATCTGTGCCACTGAATCTGACAAGTGATGACCGTCTTTTGTAATGTTGACTAGCCCAATCACACGTTTGTGGGCGGAGTTGGTGTAAATAGCCTCTGCCAAGAAACGGCACTTGCAATTTTTAATTTTTTTATTTTTTATCAGTTAAACAGTTGCCCACAGAAAAAACAGGGGGTGCCGCAGCACCCCCACTTCCCACGCCTATGGGCGAACCTCCAGTGTGTGATCACAGGATTGAGCTCACCTGGGTGATCAACTGAACTATGAAATCCACCACGAGCTTGGACTCTTTGTTGAACATGCCCTGCCAAAGCTTATCCACCACACGCTGTGTGAAGTAGAACACATTGTTGACCAGGACCTGGTAACTTCCTCCTGTCGTTATTGGCAATGATGCCTCCTCACCTGTTGGAAAACAAAGAGCCACACACATGATATTGTGGAATTCTGAATATTTTGTTGGACAACAGACTTTAAGGGATATCAGGGAACTTTAGATGACAGCATTTTTCATTTTTGGGTACATTACTGATCAATTCCCTGAGCTAAACCTGATGATTGGGATGCAACTAACCCAACAGGACATCTGCTGCCAGAAGCTGCTCCATCACACTGTCCAGGATGTTGGACTGAAACTCTTTCTGCTGGGTCCTGGTTGAGCGCTCTGGTGAGGCCTGAGGACACAGAGCAAAGTTAGTGTTCCTGCCCAACAAATGGAAACTCCCACATTAGCTTTTAATAAGCAGCATGCAAAGCACTGCAGGACGATAGATAATGAAGCCAGAATGACAGAAACTGAGATTCTGTAGCTTCATGCAACAAAGTGATCAAGTAGATATCCGAGATGGTCTCACCTCAAGCAGAAGGTCAATGATGGGCGTCTGTTTGCTGGCAGGTGTCATGCACAGGTTGTCCATGATGAGGACCCGCATGAAGTCAAAGACATACTTCTTGGCTGGGTGGTTGGTCAAGTAGGTTTTATTGCCTACATTACAGTATTCTGACTGGCTACGGTTCATGCCTGTATCCGTCACAAAGGCTTTGAACTCTTCTGTGGGTGAGCTTGCTTCATCATCCAAATCACTCACCTGAGGAAAACCAGACATTTTTCATCTATACAACCAACTTCAATTGAGACTGAAACATCAAAAGGACAAATTCTCAAAGGCCTGAGCATACAAAAGCCTATAACATTAACAAACAAAGAGAAAAATAGCGTACCATCTCAGAGTAAGGCCGTATATTGAAGGGGAAAACTGTCGCAGCAAGTGTACACAGGAAGTCTGGGCTGTGCCACATGGATGCCAGATCTGGGATGTTGTGATAGAGGTAACGGAAAAACTGCATGAGAGTGATGGGATATTCTCTCAGCCAGGAACCCTCCTCCTCTGACTGCCAAGGCTGTGGATTAGATAAAGAAAAATTTCAAAAGCTATGTCAGCTTCTGTGGTCTGAGGGTCTGTGGTCGTGAGAATAACCTGCATTTCTTGGTATCTGCAGGTAAAACAATTCCTCTTAACATAATACCATTTTAACCTTTTATTTTTGAGCACCAGTTTGTCACTAATTTCCCATTTCATTCAAAATTTTTCATCAGCTGTAGTACAAAACCTTTGATAAACAACCAAATGACAACCGGAACAATCCTGGGATGCATATTTCTAAATCAGGAAGCTTGGAGACTCACCAGGTTGAGCATGCTGCGCAGCATTGCCAGGAGCAGGAACGCTGCTTCAGTACACATGTTGTGAATGGAGCCCACCACTGTAGCACTGGAGGCTGGGACGCCAAATATAAACGTCCAGATAGAGTCCAGGTCAAACTGTGTGAGGAGATGGGTACAACTCAATAATAATTAATTAATTAATTAATTATTATTATTATTATTATTATTAAATGCATATTATACAAACTATTAAATTGTATTAAGTTATTATGAAATCTTATACTACGGGGCCGTTGAATGCTTGAATCTGATTGGCTGACGAACGTTCTAAGGTGTGCAATTATTTTCAAGAAACGCACGGCGAACGTAGTTCCAGGCAGCTCTTGACCGCATTACATGACCATATCACTTCGCCAAATGATTTCTGTTATTTCAAAGGTCTTACAACAGCAAAATAATCAAAACCCACAACAACACTGGCCAAATAAATAAATATAGTAAACAGTATGATAAAAACGACAGATCATGTCCATGTTTTTGCCACAAAATTTCACTTTATTATGTACGGAGAGCACATACTCTATCTCTCCCGCTCTCTCCCTCACAGACCGCACATACATAACAGTTACAGTTTGCACACACACTAACATACATCGCGCTAATGTTGTTAGCGCTACTCTGACGATTTTATCAGTAAACAACTTAAAAACTACACGACTTCTCACAAGCGAGGTAACAACAACGGCGCTGTTTGTGAACAAAAGGAACTAAGTTTCACTATAACTAGAGACCTTGCTGCCGAACACTATTGAGAGACGCACAGAGGTAATTTTCTCCCTCTCTCTCTCTCTCTCTCTCTCTCTCATAACTTAGTAATTAACTGTATTAACTGCAATAGTCTGCTATCAATGGCTCAAGCCTCCGTTACTAAGTTTAAAATTACGTTTTGGAATTAGCAACGGAGGCGTTGGATGAAATGTGGAAGAAATAATCCTACTCACAATAGCGATTTAAGTAGAAATACCGGACGAATGCCTTGAAATGCCTCCAATCATCTAATGGAGGTCTTGAGGTGTGGCAACCTCGGTGTGCACTATTTTTCTAATAATCCAACCGCCCGTCGTCAATTATTCCTTACATAATGTTACTGAGTTACATTTAAATGTAATGCATTTAATTAAATAATAAATAATTATTCAATGATTTTGCCGTTTAAAAAGTAAAATAATGTGAGGTAGTGAAGCTATAGTGCTCTCACAGGAAATAGTCACAAGTGCAGATGGTAAACATTTATATAACCCATGCATGACTTCAACAATTTGTTGAACATGAGTATAGTTAACAAGGAGCATGTCACTTTATAAAAACAGTTCACATTGAAAAATTGGGATTTAAAATCTAAATCCTATTTAAATTTGTAAAAGTTTAAATGTTTTTGGATTTAAAAACAAAAAAGAAAGAAAGAATATTTTGTAAAATGGTAGATTCTGCACTACTGTTAGGTCACTAATGATATAAGGATGACACACACATATATATTATACACACACGCACACGCACGCACGCACGCACACACACACACACACACACACACACACACACACACACACACACACACACACACACACTAGTGGTCTCAGAGATGTGGAAAATGATATGGATGGTGAGATATCACACTCAAACAAACACATAAAGTGAAGACATTCATGTTTGATTAGTAGGGAAAAAAGGTTTGCATACTGACATGTACCTGCAGGCTGTCAGGCAGCTCTGTGATTGGCTGCTGGAGGAAAAGGGCCATGAGCATGAAGTAGATCTCTGGGACATTGGTGTGTTTGGGCAGTAGAGTTTGCAACACAGGGAATCCTGGGAAATGGCAGGCATCTCGGTTGATTTCACGCAATGTCGACCTGCCTCCTGCGCTGCGGCCCACGTTAAAACCTGAAAGGATATATGAGCAAAAAAAAAGCCTCACAACTTATGTTACAGTACTAAATACTTAGTTATTGTTATTATTATTATCATATTTTGTACTGTATAATTATAGTTATTGTTTAACTAAAATGCATGTGAAACTAATCAAATATGATTAGGTCTCTTGCTCACCCAGAACAGTGCCAATCTTATTAGAGAGCACAGAGTCGGTGTGGTCCAACCATCCTCCTCCAGTCAGGCCCTCTTTAAACCGGCTCAGGATGGATTGGTTACTCAGCAACACCACCAAGATTAAGAGAGCTGCCGTCACTGTACTGGAGTGAATGTGTTCTTCCATAAACATCAGCAACCAATCAAAACCCAAGGTGCGCACAAGCTCTTCGCAAGCCCTGCGGGAGATATCAGAAATAAAAATTTAGTGAGGGGATGATTAATACGAAGGAAGATCATACAAATTTTGTTTATAATGTTTCAAGTTATGAGGCTGACAATTCAATGGTGAGCTTTGTCATTTCTCATACACACACAAAAAAATACTGAGAGCACTGATAAGAGATAAAAGCACTTGGGCTACACTAAATCATTTTGGACACACATCCAAAGTGTCTAGTTCCATCTGTATCCAATCCCAGATATCAGCCCTAAACCAGCAAGCTTAGGTAACAATGTTACAGATGCTGTGAAATGCAGCGCAGCTCTCTGAAGTCCAATAATCCACCCTTGATTTAATATGGAGCATCACTCACTGTACATTAACAGTGTTCTTCTCTTTGCAACTGAAGAGCTGTTTGAGCAGGATGTCCAGCAGTCTGTTCCGCAGAAGAATCAAGTTGGATGACAAGAGGCCTCCAAACTCATCATCAGTTCCTGAAAACACCCAGGAAGAAGAGTAAGACCACTGAAAGGAGAAATTACACTGCTAAACTTTTTGGTATTTTTAAGCTCCTGGTATCTTAAGACATCTCATAATTAGGCCTAGATGAAATCTGCAGATTTCTCAGTGCTGATTTTTAGTGGGAATCTGCAGAAAGTGCTTACATGGAGCTAACGCTGCACTCTTACGTATT
Organism: Acrossocheilus fasciatus; assembly: GCA_036784905.1. Classification (NCBI taxonomy): domain Eukaryota; kingdom Metazoa; phylum Chordata; class Actinopteri; order Cypriniformes; family Cyprinidae; genus Acrossocheilus; species Acrossocheilus fasciatus. The sequence goes on from CM071942.1 coordinate 15,686,309, forward strand.
GCTGAAACCACCAAATTAGGCAAAATATTTGAAAAATGCACAAGGGGTGTCAGATTCTTAGGAATGAGATGACGTTTCAATTCAGCAGGAATTCTGTGTAGCTTTCTACAAGGTTCTGCAGGTGTGGATTTCTTTTGGTGCTGCTTAAAGCTGGCATGGCTTTGATTCCCATGGGTCTGATTCTTTAACAGGGTGATCTGAAGTGTTGTTGTGTTGCAACAATATGCTGCTAAAATGCTTCTTTGATACTTGGAAGCTTAAAAAAGCTGACTCACCCCTGTCGATCTTCTCCTCATTGGTGTTCTCCATAATGACAAACTTCTCACAGACTGCAAATGTTGGCAATGTTGAAGAGATAAACTGCCCAAACCTAGAAAAAAAAATCAATCATAGAAAAATGTTATTTTGTATGTGTAAATTGTACATAGTGTTCCTTACTAATTCTTTTTTTTTTTCTTTTTTTATATATATATATTTTGGGGCTTTTATGCCTTTTTTATTAGATAGGACATTTGAGAGCAGACAGGAAAGTATTGGATGGAGAGAGGGGGGCAGGATCGGCAAAGGACCTACAGACGGGAATCGAACTTAGGTCGCCGTGAGCACAGTTGTGCTATATGTCGGCGTACTAACTACTAGGCAATCGGCAGTGACACGAATTCTCAAATAAAAAAAAATTAGTCACCCTGCTTCTAAATAAAGTATGTTCTGCAGCAAAATCAGACAGATTTGAAAGAATCAGTCACCAAAATGTGTTGTCTTTGACAGCCTACATTTAAAATGGTCATACAACTCTCCGTTTACCTGAGTAGGTCATATGAGTTGGGGAAGCCTTGAAGCAGGAGACTGAGGACATTGCCGATAGCGGCAATGGTGGGTTGAGACAGAGATTGATCCCGCAGAGTCAGCAGCAGTTTGGGGATCAACTGAAACTCCCGCAATAGTTTGGCATTCTTAGCAGCTTCACTGAGAACAGAAACAAGTACACATTGTGTTAGTGATAGCAGTTTAACACCTGCAGGTCTGACTCTGCACCTCTGAACATTGTTAAAGGAACACTCCACTTTTTTTGGAAATAGGCTCATTCTCCAACTCCCCCAGAGTTAATAAGTTGAGTTTTACCGTTTTTGAATCCATTCAGCCGATCTCCGGGTCTGGCGAGAGCACTTTTAGCATAGCTTAGCATAGATCATTGAATCCAATTAGACCAGTAGCATCGCGTTCAAAAATGACCAAAAAGTTTCGATATTTGTCCTATTTAAAACTTGACTCTTCTGTAGTTCTGGTCTAATCGGATTCAATGATCTATGCTAAGCTATGCTAAAAGTGCTATCGCCAGACCCGGAGATCGGCTGAATGGATTCCAAAATGGTAAAACTCAACTTATTAACTCTGGGGGAGTTGGAGAATGAGCCTATTAACAAAAAAAGTGGAGTGTTCCTTTAACTCCAAAGGCACGTTCACATCAAGAAGGACGATAACAATAAGGTTAATAATCGTTCTAGAGAATAGCAAAGTCCACATTACAACTATAACGATAACGACATAGAGGAACAATATCGTTAGAATCACTCTGATGACATGCTTATATTAAACAGAACGTTACAGTTCATTCACGGATGTTAATATAGTTATCGTTCTTTTTGAGAATGGGCCTTTAGACATAAATCAGATCTCTCCTCTCCCCTCTTCTACTGTACATGATGTACTTCACGTGGAAGTAGACCTCAAATATCCATGTGATGCATATGTTGTTCTGTAAGTGCTGTTGGTTAACCATCATAATGTTAATGCACACTGTAACATTTCTATAGGGCTGAAAGAACCCAAAGAAAGTCCCATTACATCGCAGAAAAGCTTATATCGATTGCCCCGAATCAAAGATTCAATAAAGAGTGTTAGAGTATGGATGGATTACCTGGATTCAGTCAGAAGTTCAATGAAGTGCTCGAAGAGAGAGAGGTGCAGTTCATAGGGAGCATGAAGCCAAACCTGAAAGTCCACCAAATTAAACATTTTAAGTCATTATATCATGAAAAACTTCTGAAACAAAAGAAGTTTTCAAATTGAAGACCACTACACAAAATCATGTTCTTATGCCAGAAACTATTAGTGTGGCTGAAGTTAAATTTTCAGCAAGGTCACTGATGATGTCAGTCTGAGGTATTTCTACATCCTAAGTGGATGTCAATCATTCTCTGTATATCCGCCGGATATTAGAAATAACAAAAGAAAAAAAAAATCACAGCATCACCAAGGCTCCTCTGGTGTGAGCTTCGCACCTCAAAATCACACAGCAGGTCCTGGAAGGCTGTGGAGTTGGGGATGATTGAGGTCTCGTGGCCACTATCAACAGTTCCAACGAGAGAGAAGGTCAAGTGCAGAATATGGCTGTTCAACAGAGGGCGTTTCTTCTTCAGCAGCATGGCCAACAGCTATAACACAAGACATTAAGTTAAAGAAGATCATTCAGGCAAATGATCTAAAGCTGATAGGGAAAAAACAACAACAGAAGGTCTGTGTGAAAGAATGATCTGCTATATTTTCCTTAGTCTACTCAGTGATCAGTTCAGTTTAAAACAGGCTGCAGCCCAACACTCAGCCATTCATTTTCCTTACACCGTGACACCACAATCAACATTAGCGCCGTGAAACATTGCATTCTCTCTACAAACCCTATTAAAGCAGCCAAGAAATAAAACAATGCACCATCTGTTATGTTCAAACCAGCACATCCCAGCATGCCCCACCCTTAAGAACCCTCACTTATCACATCAATTGGCTGTCACCGGTCACAACAGCCCAGGCTCACTGTTATCATTTAATTTGCCACCTCATTGGCTCATAACATCCTACAGCTACAGCTGTAGAGAACAGAGGACATCCTCAGTTCAAAGTTCACTGATAATTGTTATTGCAGCCCACCTGGTAGCCTTTGATACGCTCCATCTCTTTGCTAGCTAGAGGGTTGCTCTTGACAACACACACTAATGCTTTTACTGCAGCATAGAGACCCTCCACGTCTGAAGCCATGGCAACCAGGCCCAGAATGGCAGCTGCTCCTCCGATGTACTGGAGGTTGGTGGCCACCGGTTTGGTAACGAAGGCACGCACACCTACATGGAACAAGATTGCAGCTATAAATACATGAACACTGAGAGAAAGTGCCGGTTTATTGGAAAAGCTGTATTGTGCCACTTCATTTTTTGTATTCTGCACTCACCCAGGTAACCGATGACTGCAGCGCCAATGGTCCTGGCCGACCCGTTGAGATGGCCCACTGCATTATGGACGAGTTTGACTGGGGTGGCACTTTCATGAGAGGAAACCCCCAGCTGAAAGGGGATGGAAACATCACTCTGAGCAGCTTTCCAAAAATTATAATTAAAATAATTACTCATGGGCAGGACAAGGAATCTGCACTGCAAATCTCTGCGGAATTGCAACACTCGTCCTTCTAGACATTCTGCACCCCTTGCATATTTATTTATTAAATATTTCGGCTAAATATTTATTACTTCTTTCAGCTATCAAAACGTGTCCAATACTAAAATTCTGCAGATGATGCACTAATATTAGTGAAGATAATATGTAAAAGGTCTGCAGATTTCCACAAAAAGCTCTGCTGATATTTATATTAGTTGAATGTCCTCATTTACACAGAATTTTTTATACAAATCATTCACAAAACCTTTATTATACCCTTTCTACCCAAAATAATTCAGAATATTTTGAATAAAAATCAGCAAAAATCATGTCTGAAGTAATGGCTGCTGAAAATTCAGCTTTGCCATCACTGGAATAAATAACCTTCAAAATAGAAGGATAGAGTTATTTTAAACTAATATTTGACAATATTACTGCTTTTACTGCATTTTTGATCAAATAAATGCAGTATAAATGAGTATAAGAGACTTTTTCAAAAACATAAAAACATTTTTACAGACCCCAAACTTTTGAACAGTAGCGTAGGTCTGCTTATGGTCATGATTATTTGGTGGATGTTCAGTTTATTAGATATGACAACTTTTAATGTAAAAAAATGTATATAATATAGTGCAAAATGGTAGGCCTAATTATTTTTTTTAATTTGGTAAAATTCATTACAAAAAAATTAATATATTAATATTTAATTTAAAATCTACAATTTTAACATTTTAAATCTTAGCAAAAGATAGTGAAGAAGCAGGGTGAGAGTGAGACTGCTTACTGTACCTGTTTGGCGATGGCTTTGCTGTCCAGTTTGTTGTAGACCTTTCGTATCTTAGCCACAGTGAGACTAGATACAGAATGAGCAAAGAGACTGAAGGAGACCTTATCTTCAGGAACCAATCCAACAGGACAGGGTGGCACAGCCTCGGTCTTTGAGTCTTTACCTGGAGATATGAGAGGAAACCCAGTTAAAATCCACAACATGCAACTACATATAACACACATAAGATGTGCAAAACATTTAATCAATACAACAGCCATTGCATTACAATAAACATCCACTTTTAAAATCAAACATCTTTTAGTTCCTTGTTATGCACCTCAGTGTGACACATCAGGTACTCACATGGCAGGTAAACAGCTTGGAAACTGCCTACATAATTGGGTCCCAGCTCATAGATGGCAGCCACACTGGCAGCAGGCAGCACCTCCTCCAGAAAGTGAGTGGGCCCCAGTCGCCAGACCAGAGTGGACAGCTGGCGCTGGGCCGGTGGCGTACCGACGTAGCTGTACACCGTGCTCATGACAGGTGGGTTTGTGGAGGCAGATCCACCGGGAGCATTGTGAACATAGTGCAACTACAAAGACGATCACAATGAGAAACAAAAAAGGTGAGTGTGAGCTTATCGGGAATAATGACATTTATTTTAAAGATACATTATTTAACAGTAGTCTTGGGAACTGGTGTTTGAGCTGCTAATGAAGCAAGAGAAAAACCACTTCACATCAGATTTCAGATCTGACGCCAATTTTGAGTTATGCTAAAGTTTGAAATATTAGTTAAAATCTTTAAAAGGGGGCAGAAAATAATGACACTTCTGCAGGAAAAATTAATAATGGCACCGTTTCCCATTACTTTAGTCGAAACAAAATAAAGGTGTCTACATCAGGATCTGGGCCACACCTTGACTGTGCTGACCATCTGGCCATCGATGTAGAGAGTCGCCATGCTGTTCTTCAGCATTCCCTTGCTCATAACTAACACCAGGTGGTGCCACTGTCCCTCGGTGATGAGGTCAGCGCAGCGGAAGCGCGCACAGCAGGGCAGGATCTCATAGAAGGAGGACTCCTCACTGAAGTCATCCACTGCGAAGGGAGAGAGGAAATGATGTCACGTCACTAACCACAGACAAAGGAACTTTTCCTCTGCATTTCAGAAGGAACGGGTTCTTAAACCCTACATTAAAATGGCTTAATTGTCTACTGTCGATTTGCCCATGAATTATAAACGTGGTGACATCATGAGCTAAATTAAAATTATTTAAAATTTTATGTGTGTGTTCACAAACAGCATTTTGAAAGTCTGTAATAGATTTGCTTTTAATTCAAGCTTTTTCTCCATATGCAGAGGAACAAAGGTTGAAACGATCTTCTGATTCACAAACATTCCACATCATTAGAACTTTGCTGACATCAACAGAAAACAAAGATGTAGAACAGGAAGTTGTAGGAAACACTTGCCGTAGGCCTGAAGCAGCTCCTCTTTAGTGGACACAATGAGAGATCGGTCTTTAGCGGAGAGCACGATGGCCAGGCACACGTAGTGCTGCTCAGATGAGGTGGCCCTTCGCACCACTGTGAGCAGACGCACAGGATGGCTTTGAGGTGGCGTGCTGAAACGCTCAATGCAAAACCACGTTGAGTAGCTCAGGCCAGATGGGGGTGGAAAGAAACGCTCGCCTGAAGAGATGAAAATGAGGATATGTAATATTAGGAGTTACTTTCTCTTTTTGCATCATTTGGATATATACTGACATATAACAGTCACAGCTGTCCAATGGTACATGAATATTAATGTTGATTTTTCTCAGAATAGTTTTTTATTGGACAGATAAAACTGCTTTTAAATTCTGATGGTGCTTGAACAAGCAATGGTAAAGCTTTACTTGTGAGACTGAGTGAAAATACTTCTGTTTTACACTTTTTCTTAATTACAAATTACTCAACTGTTCAAAAGTTTGAGGTTGGTACGTTTTTAAAAAAAATGTTTTTAAAAGTAGTAGATCTCTGTTTTAATATATTTTCTAATGTAATTTATTCTTGTGATGAAAAAGCTGAATTTTCAGCGTCGCACGATCCTTCACAAATTATTCTAATACGGTGATTTGCTGCTTAAGAAACATTTCTGCTGATTAATTTTTGAGATATTTTAAATATATAAATACTAAAAAATCTTCTTTATGTAAATGCATTAAAAAAATGTAATAATTTGTTATAACGCGTTAACGCAAAATCATATTAACGGCACTAATTTTTTTAATGCGCGATTAACGCAGCGCGTATTTTCTGTTTGACCCATGGCCCAACCCCTAGTTGGAGAAATGGAGATACACAGTGTTGCCAACTTAGCAACATTGCAAGCCCCTTTAGCGAATTTTTTCCCTTCAAAAAAGCGCTCAAACCTTATTTATTTTCTGAGAATCGCCGGTACTGCTGGTACCACTCTCCCAGCACTTGCGCGCATCTTTCTCTCTCTGCATCTCGCGCGGCAGAGAGGAGCAGCGCTTTAATTCAGTTAAACACAGATATTATGTTGCTTCTCTAATTTTACATGCAAGTATAGCCGAAATCACAGCACAGATATTGTCTTTATCTTATGTGTATTTGATTTCATCAGACAACGGCTCGATTATCAGGATTTTTGTGCAGATTGACATCTTGGAAGGGAGAGCTGGTTACGTCTTAATGGGTCGCGTTTCAGTCACTATTTCATATTCATTCTGTTGTTTGACAACAGAAACAGTAAAATATACCAATGAAAACAGTTTTATTGAGAATTTAGCTTCATCCAAATGGGCACAGAGAGAGACAAACTAATAAATAATAAATGTACATTTATCATTTTCAGAAGAGCTGCCCTGTCATGCAAAAATCTAAACATGTTTGTGTTAATAAATTGCTCAGTGCAAAGAAAGAGAAGTAATGGGAACCTGGTATTTCTTTGTTCTTTCTTCATGTGTCTAATAGACATGAACAAGTTCTTTGAAAAACATCTATGACGTTTGAAACATCTCTCCTCTTCATGCACTATGTTGACTATGGTTTCAATAATAAACATACATTTGCATAAAGCATCCATATTTATCCATGCCCATGTTGATTAGAGCATTACAAACTTATTAAATTAATTTAAGGTAAATTTAGAACAAATAAAAAATTTGCGATTAATCACGATTACATTTTTTAATTGATTGACAGCCCTAATATATATACACACACACACACACAATGCATTTACATACAGATTTCCATCTCAAATGTTAATTTTTTTTTTACTGTCTTTTTACTTTTTATCAATTGTATACATCCATGCTGAAAAATTAGTATGATTAATAATCTTACTGACCCTAAACTTTTACACTTCATAGAAGTGTATATTAAAGCTCTTAATATAAAGCTCTTTCTGATTCTGATTCTTACCTGCATAATTAAACATATCTTAATATTTTTTTATATTTTTGTAAGCATTTATTTTCTAGTTCAAATAAAAAATGTATTAAACTTTTTAAATGTGGTTTGGGAACCAACACCACTGAATAAATCTCCTTGGACTTTGCATAATGATCCATTACATCAAGCACACATTCTTGAAAATTTTGCCTAAGCTACTTAGATACAATAAATCCACTTTGGCTTGTACCCTAAACCCAGGAAACCCCTGGAAGAGAGACAGGAACAATGAACTAGACTGCAGGGGATCTGAATGAAACTCTCCGAGCAAGAAATTATGACGGCATCGACAAAAATAGGTCAGAGAATATGATGCAGGAGTCTATCTATAAATACTGAAATCATCCATTCGAGAGAGAGAGAGAGAGAGAGAGAGAGAGAGAGAGAGGGGAGGAGGAAGGGAGAGGAAATGGGGAGGATGAAGGAAAGAGAGAGCGCGCAAGACAGTGAAATAAAGAATGACAGGAAGGGAGAAAGATGGAGAGGCATCGAGCCCTGAATCACCTCATTAATACTACATAGGCACTTGTACGCCCACTCAGAGCTGCTGTGAACCGGTGGCGCTCGAACAGGAGCAAAGGCACACAAACAATTTCTGTCAAGCTCTGTCAAGTTTCGGTGTGCTTCCTCTTTTCTCTAGACTCCACCGTCTTTGCAAAAATTCTGTCACAGTGCTGTGCTCCTGTTCCCTCTACCTCTCGCCTGTCATGAGCCATGATGCTTCTGAAATTCTATCAAGCTGCTACGCCCGCCTTCGCCATCCCGCATTTGTGAACTCAAACTCGCTCAAAAACTCAATAAGAATAATAATAGTTGATTCTGATTGGTCAATCACATAACAACTGTATTGAATGGTATATTTCACCACTGTCCATGGTAACATACCACCGCTATTTTCATCTCTTTTTATATCTTCTGAGATCCCAACCACCAAGACCAGGTTTATTGTGCGATAATGACTTGCTTGCTGCATATTCATCAATTTAATGTATTTTTTCATATTTTAGGCTTTATCTTAATAAAGATTTACAAAGAGTGGAAAGCTGCTGTCTGCTATTATGCAAATCTCGGGGGTTGGGGAAGAGTGTGTTTGTGAGCACATACCATTTCCCATACCGCTGACCACCGCCCCGTCACTGACTCCAGATGTGTTAGCATTACTGGATGGTGCGTTATGAGGGGCCAAACTGGGCAAAAACAAACAGCTGGAGAGAGAAGATGGAAAAAAATGAATGTCAATTTATCACAAATCCCAGCATGCCAGACATTTCACACATTTTATTCTCGTCTCTCAGTAACAAACAGTCATATGTGGGAATATTTCACATTGGCAGCTTAAAGAGTTGTTTATTTGTGAGTGTCACGCCTTACGTAACACTGACAGAGTGTGCTCACCATAACAGAACTGAATTACATCGTGTACAAAACATTACAAACGTCCACTGATGGAACTTATTTAAACATCAGACATTACTAAACATTAGAAAAGCATGGGTGCAATCCAATGCAAGATTCCTGTCAATCCATACTTCATTAAGCATTCTGCTGTTCATCAAATAAACAGAAAACCATCCCAGTGTCACTCAAAACAGCTAAACAAGTCTCTATGGAGACTAATTAACCCTGACAAAGAAAGCCTCATATGTCATTTTAATATTAAAAAAGCATCACACTAACAATACAAGCATCCACCCAAAAACAGTGAAACATTAACACCTCCCACCAGACAAGGAAGTGTGTGAAGAAGGGTTCAGTTTGGGGACAAATCTGCTCACAAAACTGAGCTACATCTGACAAAACCTCCCTTTGGGAACATTTGGAGAAGTCCTTTTTTGGAGGAAAAAAAAACCTTATTTATATATATTTATACATCTTTTTAGTTTACTTTACATATTTTTATATTTTAGTGATATTATTTAATTCATATAAATTAGTAAAACAGATTATATATTGTTGTATATTATTATAATTATTAAAAAAAAAAAAAAGTAAAGTTAAAACAATAGAAGTCTATGTATATGTGTGGGGGTTAATGTCCACCTCCTCCCTGTTTGCTCCCTTATAACCCAAAAAGCTTTAAGCCCAGCTGTGGCAGCACCATTAGGCTGGTCTGCACGCCCCAATACAGAACGTGTTTACATGAATTTTTCATGAAGGCAGATGGGGAGCACACGGTGTGTGCGTGTTTTGTCAGCATTCGCGAGATGAAATGTGGGCCAGTACAAGTGATTTTTACATCTTCAATTATTCTAAGCTGCATGTTCTATTCAGATGTAGGAGGAAGTATTTAAAGACACAGGAGGATTCTGGCTAAGACATATAAAAGATACATCAGCTGGATTGTCTGTGCAGTTGGTGCAGGTTTAAACTGCTGCATAATTGTTCAAGCAATACAAAGGCTTCTGGGAGACTAACAAAATTCAATCTGTGCACAACCAATAACACTTGAAGCATTTGGGTCTCTGTAATGTGTGCTGGGTGGAAAAACTGAACCGTTGACCCATTTCATACACATAAATCTCCCATTTAAGCAGCTAATAATTTGGAAAGAAGACAAATGATGATCACTGTGCTTTCATAATTAATGAAAAAGATGAAATATTAAAGATCTGTTATTTTCAGTTTAGCACGTACCCTGATGGGATTATGCTAAACAGAAACAGATGGAGGCTCAGTGTGGATTCTTTGTTGCGCTTTGAACTGCGATACGTTCGGAGATGTAAGCGCATTTCAAGTCTCTGTTTTTCAGTGAGCTTTAAACTAGGTCAAGCTTTTAAAAGCACAACACCAAATAAATTTTTGATTGACGCATATATCTGGTAAACACATTCCGAATTGAAGCCAATAAATCTCTGATGCCTAAATGGATGTCTGCTTTTTCAAACAGTGACTGTGCAAACAAATCTTGATCTTCATTAGATATAGGCTAGATCAGCGCTGGCAGCCTTACCCGAATCCCTCTAATGACGTGTCAAACTCCACGAAGGCGGGCGTGACGGACGATCCGTGGAGACGGATGTCATGGGGCGTCGTCATGGAAACCAGGCACTTGACTCGGGTGAGGGGCACAGTGCTGCCCTCAGCAGATCGCACCAGACTTCGGCTGATCCGGTACTGGCTGTTGTCCTCGTTAATCGTGAACACGCTATCCGGCCCAAAACCCTCCATGGACAGAGTCATGCTGTCTGGATGTGGAAAAGGTCAAATGTACAGTCAGGCTTGTCCCGTAAACTCTACTGCTATCTTAGTATTACACTATTAACTCAAAACATAGTTAACAGTAAATGTTTACTTCACGTTAACTGTAATATTAGGAATTTTTGACAAACTATTATCCAACAACAACAACATCATCATTTATATATAAATTTGATTAATTTTGTGCATTTAATTAGGATTTATTTAATGTTATTTTGAAATTGTTCTATTATAATTTATTTACTATTTACATATGTATTACACACGCATATATATTTATAAAACGGTTAGTTCCATTCCTCGATTCTGATTGGTCAGCAGCTGTGCTTTATTCATGATACAGCACGGCTATGACCGCTTCACCCAACGGTTCTGTGTATCACTGAGCAACACCCGTAGCAACATATACAAGGGCTGCAAAACTCATACATTGAACAGAAAATAAAACCACTTTTAATATTCAATAATTAAGAATAATATTGACAATCAACATCTAAATGTTCTAAATGTAAAGCACCTCCTCAATACACTAGCCAATGGTTAAAAAAAAGGGTATATACATAGACTTATTATTTATAAAACATTATTTATATATATATTTCACTTCAGGCCACAATAATTCATTTATAAAATTCTGCTGTGTAAGCTGTAACCATCAGTGTGATGTCAGAAAAGGAATGCTAAAGGAATAAATAGCAGGTGGGTGTTGCATGTTGTAAATCTGACACTATAAAAGCAGAGGGAAATTTCCTGTCTGGTAAAATCCTTTCATTCTGTTTAAATCAGAGTTCTCTTAAATATCCTCAGTCCACGTTGTGGATCTAACCAACAAAAATATCTGCTTGCACTGGACCCTGACTGCACAGGGTGCACAATTCCACTGAGGCTTTCTACTAAGCAAGCAGGAAACCTTTAAATTAGCAAGTTCAAAAAGGACTCGCTGGACACGGTGAGAGCTCGGAGAAAAGTAATTTCACTGGTAATTAGGGAAGTTGGGAACTCATCTCCAGCAAAACCCTGTTCAATTGAACGTCTCTCTGCTGGCAGAGCCGTGGAGAGCGAAAGGAGAATGTTTTGTTTGATTCTGATGGTGATTGATGGCATTTCACCAAAGACCACAGTCAGTGAAGCCTGAAGTAATGTCCCTCCTTTCACTGGCCCACAGAGAAACCACAGAGACAAGACCACATAACACTGACACAAACTGTTTACGGGATGGCACAAAAGCACAGTGACAGCTCTAGCAGTCTTCATGCATTCATTTTTTTCCTTACTGCGCATTTCAGCTTCATAGCTGAGGGAGCTAGGCTTGTGGACCCGATACTGCTTCAGGAGCTTTTTGTCCCAGGCACCGCAATTCAGAGGATTCCCAAGTCGCAAAAATTCCCTGAAGAATGCATAAAAACCATTTATTAGAGACAGTAATATCCACACAATGAGCATAATCACAACACATTAGGAAATCCAGAAGACAACAACTTCAACTGATAAAAATAAACATTAAACAAATGCAATTAATAAAATATATAATTACTGTATAATAATTGCAATAATTATATTTTTATAAATAAGAAAATAATAATATATATATTAATCACTTCAATAACTATGATCCAGAATGCAGTCGCATGACATTTCAACCATATAAGACCTATTTTGATTTCTCAAATGAGCTGAAGTGAATTGCTGTTTTTTTATTATTATTTTGTAGTGAAGCATCCTCCATCACGTTAGACCAGCCATGCGGAAAATTGAAATCGCTAATCCGTTTGACTTAGAGACAACCTATGGAGAGCTTTGAATAATATTGAGATATTGTCAAATTTGATCATTTTCCTTTTATGCAAACATGCAGCTGTGATGAGATCAAATCAGTAAAGACTGAAACGTGCAGGAGACCCAGGAGCAAAACAGATTTGAACTGACTCATCTGGTCTTTGTATAAACAAAAATCAGTTCAAAAGAGCTCACATGTGGGGGACCAATCAATAGAAGGTTGGGGGCAGAAACATGTTCCGTTACGATATTATTCTTAAATATTAATCACTGAGGCTTTGAGATGTAATGGACAAAGAGCTGGCCCTCTGATCTGTACCGTATCACAATCGCGTATACAGTATATTGCAAATTACCAGTGAGGAGGCCCTCTCTGTCCTCATAATATTACATAATTGAATATAATATAATATATTATCCAGTCTCTATCTAAACATTGTTTGAGCAAACTGGACTCACCTGAGCACCATCGGCTCTAGGGCCTGGGAGGCCAGTCGCTCAAACATCCTCTGCAGAGGTGGGTGGAGTGGGTGATCTTCGTCTCCCAAAGCACAGCTACAGCGCTGTAGCAAACGTGAGTGCAGACCCGCCTCACACAGGATCTGCTGGTTCCTCTCTGAATGCACCAGCAGCTGCAGGATGTTAGCAACCGCCAGCTGCAGGTCCAGAGCATGCTGAGGAGCAGAGCGAGGCTAAAGTGAGCCGTAGGACACTTACATTAGATAAACACTAATATTCTGAAATTTTCAATTCAGACTGCAGGGGCACAAGTCAAACATAACATGCTATTACAAGTCATTCTGAGAACAAGTACTTAAATTCTGTCTTTAATCTTGTCGTTCCAAACCCGTAAGACCTTCTTTCATCTTTAAGATATTTTGGATGAAATGCATTGACAGCAACACAACTGACACGTTCAAGGCCCAGAAAGGTAGAAAGGACATCATTAATATAGTCCATGTGGCATCAGTGGTTCAACCTTAATTTTATGAAGCTACGAGTAAACTTTTTGTGTGCAAAGAAAACAATTTCTTTTCTTCTGTGTCAGTCTTTGACAAGCGTTCAATAACAGTACCATGACGCATGTCCTTACTACCTTTCAGAAACTAATCAGTAAGCTCTCAGATTTCATCAAAAATATCTTAATTTGCATTCCAAAGATGAACTTAAAGGTCTTAGAAGTTTGGAACGACATGAGGGTGAATAATTAATGACAATTTTCATTTTTGGGTGAACTATACCTTTAACCAAGTTTTTCAAAAGGTACACCCCTAAAAAGAATGTTCTGGGTTCTGTCGATTACCACAGAATGTAATTTCATTTTGTCCCGAAGTTTGTAAAAACAAAACAAAACAAAACACAGACAAATGTTCTTCTAATGGAAGTCTGTGAGCTAATATACAGTACAGCATGTAACTCTCCAGTTGCTCTCGGTATCTCTCCAGGGAGCAGCCTACAGTAAATCCTGGTAATCATTTCTGTGGTAATCGTGGCAAACAACAAACAAGAATACCGTTGATAGTAAATGGGAGCATGCCTTAAATGGGAGCATGCCTTTAATTTAATTCACCCTAATTAAATAAAAGAATTAATTTAATTTAAAAAAAATTACTGATCATAAACTTTTGAACAGCAACATATTCTCTCCTTACTACATATCAACACCAAAGTTTTGCATTAGGCCAAGGATAGGCAACGTCGGTCCTGGAGTGCCACTGTCCTGCAGAGTTTAGCTCCAACCCTAATCAAACACACCTGAACAAGCTAATCAAGGTCTTCAAAATGACTAGGGCTACAGGCAGGTGAGGGTTTTTTTTCAAGGTTGGAGCTAAACTCTGCAGGACATCGGCACTCCAGGACTATCCCTGCGATTAGGCATTCCCTTGTGGGCTGATGACTTTGTAGGCATCAAGCATGGTGTCAGCTAACTAAATTTTGAGACAAAGCCAATGTCTACAAGCAGCTCATACCTCAGGCTGTGTGTCAGAAGAAACGGAGGGTAGGAGGTCCAGCATTGCCAGCACTGCTCCAGGGTGGATGACTACAGGGTCTGAAGAGTGCTGGGACGGATTTCCCAAGTGCAGCTTTAGGTCCGTTAGGACTTTACCAGGAGCAGAGTTGGATGAGCTGTGATAGCCATGTCTACTGGGAAAGAAAAGATTGCTTAATGGCTCTTCTTAGTCTCATCACTTAGTGTCAGTGTCTGGAAAGTGTAATTCACTTATACATTTTGGCTTGGCAGTTTTATCCTGATAAAAGCCAATAGGCTGCAAAAGCTTAGAGAGATTTTTTAAAGAAGGATTTTTTGGTCCTTACTCTTAAATACAGCACTGAAATGACATTTTTTAAAAATATCAGCTTTGATATAAGGTTAATTATGAATCAAAATTCACCACAGAGAGCTTGAAAAGCAAAAGGACTGAAAAAAAATCTGTCAGCACAACCAGAGAAGGGGAAATATTTGCAACTGCAAAGCTTTACAGGTAAGCAAAGTAGCTCAACATGGCAGATGAAATGGTGCAGAAAAAGACGAAAATATATTCAAAGGAGATGATCAAGGAGAAGAAAAGTGAGAGGTTGCAAAAGTTGCAGACGGTAATTACTCTGATCAGAGGGAGGAGAAGAATAACAGTATCCTAGACAGTAAGGTTCCTACCACCAGTAATTTGTCTATTCACATTGAAAACATAAATGTAGACGGGCACAGCATAATAGCCAATCAGAACATATGTGACCCCTGGACCACAAAACCAGACTTAAGTGTCAATTTTTCTAATTACTAATCAAAAATGAAGTTTTGATATATTTATGGTAAGAAATTTACAAAATATCTTCATGGAACATGATCTTTACTTAATATCCTAATGATTTTTAGCATAAAAGAAAAATCGATAATTATGACCCATACAATGTATTTTTAGCTACAAATACACTGCAGCGACATAAGACTGGTTTTGTGCTCCAGGGTCACATATTTGATGTTTCACATACCACTATTTTGAACCAATGACATTTCTTGGTGGGCGGGGCTAAAGTAAATATATACCCTATATTAACTAAATGTCTAAATGTTGCTCGTTAGGAGAAAAAAATAAAATAAATTAATAATAATAATAATAATAATAATAATAATAATAATAATAATAATAATAATAATTCGGACTTACACAGAAGCGATACCTTTTTATCACTTTTCAAGTTATCATATTGTAGGAACTGAATGTAATAGCTCATAGGTCTAGTTCTAAACCTGTATTTTTATTGAAAATTCCTAGTGACATCAATTCAGATGAAGACATAATACTAAATCTCTAAACAGTTTTTAGGCTACATAAATTAATAATACATTACTGTATTTAGGCATCACAACATTATAATGTACAACATGAAAAATTGATATTCATTTTCAGAGCAGCTAAAAATTACATTTAACACTTACAGTATTATTAAATTATTAGTGTTTTTAAAGATTAACTTCAAGTAAGCGTTAGATGCTGTTAAAGCTAATCGAAATGAAAAAATAGGGGAAATTAGACATGCACAATTAAATCTATAATATTAACAGATTTACACTACAATTCAAAATTTGGGGTCAGTATTTTTCTATCTAATAAGTACATTTATTCAGTAGAGACTTTCACATCATTAAAAAATTATATTATTTCAAACAATTCTGTTCTACTGGACTTTCTATTCATCAGAGAATCTGGGGGAAAATGTATTAGTTTCCACAAAATCTCAGAACTGATAAATAATAAATGTTTCTTGAGCACCAAAATAGTATATTACATTTATTTAATAAGAATTATAATTCTATATATAAGGATCATGTGACACTGAAGACTGGAGTAATGCCAGATTTGCCATCATAGGAATAAATTAAATTTTACATTAGTTTCAAATTTAAAAACAATGTAAATAATATAGTTCACAGTATTACTGTGTTTACTGTATTACTGATCAAATAAATGCAACCTTGGTTAGCATAAGACATTCTTTTGAGAAAATCCCAAACTTTTGAACGGTGGTGTATTTATGCACAATATGGATCAATATGATAAATAAACAGTTTCTAATAATGGCAGATAACCAATATAGTACCAATATAACTGCACATCCCTACAGTAAGGAAAGGTGTGAGAGAAAAGTGAACAAAAGGAGGAAGAGGAATTGAAAGAGGCTAGAGAAAAAAAGGGTCTGATCACTCGACAAGCACAGAACTTAAAAAGAAAAAAGAAAAAGACAGAGGGAGAAAAGGAAGAGGTGGCAGAAAGCAGTACCTCTTCCTGGCGATTGCTGGCGTGCCCCAAGGAGAGGGCAGCGAGGTCTCATGAGTCAAGCAGGGGGGCACCTGCTCGGCACGACTACAACGATTCAACCACACATGGACACGCAGAGTCACGACCAAACAATCAACATGAAGACAGACCAGACATTCACACAGCCATACAAACACAAACAGCAGGTCCATACCACACACACCCCGCGTGTGCAGCCAGGCAATGCCAGAGGTTACGAGAGACAAAGAAATGAGAAAGAGCAAGAGAGGGAGGCAGTTAGTTCCTGTTGAATATACTGCTCAGGGCACAGCACATAGAACTCAGTGGATCTACAGATCATGCAACGCTAACACAAACATAAGCCCAAAGCACAGCTACACTCAGATAGCATGTGAAGGCATTTGCATCTTCTGAAGGTCATGACTAATGAGAACGACACATCTAAACTACACTCTCAGCAGATCAGGGATGAGCATGAAGAGTCAACTGGTTGAGTACTCATTCTGCACCTCAAACTAAACAAACCAATTTTCCTTTGTGACTTTGCCTGTCATAGAAAACAATGAGAGTACTTTCCCCACTGAATCCCTAATTGTTACAAATGAATATTTAGGGTGGCATTCTAGATACACATTTACATTATGAAGGAGATGTTGTGTACTTTCAAGTGCATCCAAGTAGCAATCTTTAAAACTTGTATATTTGGTTCTTGTGAGAATCATGAATCCCACCAGATTGGTGGAACAAAATGCAAAAATAAACTACCATTGCAGAGTGCATTTTCTATTATCTTAAGCAATGGCAATTTAAATTTTTTTATTTGAATAAAAACATAATATAAAAACACAAAATAGTCTTTATAGAATAGACATTTTTACATGTTAATTTCCCTGATGGCGAAATTGGTTTCTATGTAAGCCCTGGGTGATTGCTTTTAATTTTTAATTACATCGCTTATTTTAAATTTTTTTTAGCTTGTTCATTTTAATTTTCAAAAGTAGTTGTGCACGCTTTTAATTAAACCATTGTGTTCATTTGTTTTTTTAAGACATAGCATAGTTTGTTAAAGTATTTTATGAAACTGTCATTACTGATGTAATGTATGTGAATTAATCAAAATATAAAATTTATTTTGTCAGACATAATTTAAAAAAAAAATTTTATGTGCAAAGAGTACTCGACTATAAAAGTTACTCAAAATGCCCATCCTTACTAAAGTCCTCTTAAAATTTCTAAATAAAAGTAAACTGCCCCCTTAATCAGAATAGGGATTTCATTTTCTTTTTTCAGCCATCATACTGATATCACATCCAAAACAAATTGATCCTTTCTATTCATTAAGAAAAGACAACTTCCATTTATCCACACCTGTCAAAAGAGTCGGTGGCCATCTTGTACAGGTAGATGAACAGCTTGCTGCAGTGCTTGAGTGTGGGACACACGTTTTCTGCTGGTATGATTTCATCCTCCAGTAACCGCTGGAATGGTTGGGCATTTGAGGGGAAGACGGTTGCTGGACCAACTTTCTTAGCATCAGAAAAGCATCCCAAAAGTCGCACAGCATCGGCCAGCTTCTCGTACTGGATCTCAGTGCGAAAGAAGTGTGAGTTGGCAGGTTCGTAACGCATGGCTGCTGTTAGAGTGCAGAATACGGTGTGTAGTAGTTCAAAGACTTTGTTCTGGTTGACCTTCTCCCAGCCGCTGACAGGTGGAGAACAGAGAGAACGCTCCATGGCAACCAACAGTGAGGTCACGTACACAAAGCCGCCCACCTTGCGGAAGACGGTGCGTGTACGGTGGCTCTCGCGCAGCACTGCTAACAAAGCCTAGTGAAAGAACAAAGAATGTTAGGTGAATTCAGAATTAAATCATAAGGATGGAAATTAATTGTCTAACAAAGATGCTTTAATTCATTAATTCAAAAGTCTGGGTTCAATAAGATTTTAATTTTAAATTTTTTTAAGTTTTCTAAAGAATCATGCGAAACTGAAGACTAGAGTAAGGCTGTGTGTCCACTAAAGAGTTTTTAGCCAGCTAAAAACACCAGCTGTGAGTGCTTAAGGGCACTTCTGTGGTCAGCATTTTTTACAATTGAAACGCTTTGGTTGCTATGATACAGAATATCCGCAGAAGTAATGTTGCAGACTCATCGTTAATGTTGCAAGCATTATTTTTCATATCAATATTCGTAGTAGTCCAGGAATCCTATCTGGTAGACATTAATACTGGGAGACAAGCAATATTAGCTTCTCCTCCATTGTTGTTCACTCGTAGTGACCAGGCATCTCAGGAACCGCACTCCAGTGGTTTGAGTCTTACCTTTCCTTTACGTCCTTCAAGATATCTTAGAGAGGTGAGGTGTCCAAGTCGCAACATCTAACTACTGGAGTGCCTCAGGGCTCAGTTCTTGAACCAATTCTCTTCTCTGTCTACATGGCATCACTAGGTTCTATTATTCAGAAACATGGCTTTTAACATCACTGCTATGCTGATGCCACTCAGCTCTACCTCTCATTCCATCCCAAAGATCCGATGATAGCTGCTAGCATCTCAGCATGTCTAAATCTAAAAAGTAACAGTGATGAGCATAGCGTTTTACCCAAAGTTGAACATTAGATGCTCAGCACCTCGTCACGCTGCTGGTGTTTTAAAAACCACGACGCTCCCATTCAAAACAATTGAAAAAATATGTTAGCCTCAGGAAAAACATTTTGGCGGACACATAGCCTAATGGCTACTAATATATTATATAATATGATGTATTATTGTATTATATTACATATAATAGAAGTGCACCAAACTTTTTATTTGACCACTGCAACATTTTGAAGCATTAATTTCAAAATGTGGACATTTACTATTTTCTAAATTTACTCCATTGCTACCTGCACCTGTAACCAACTTGGCTGAATGTGTCACTTATTTTCTTCAAACAGTTATAAATGTGCCTCACCCGCAGAATGTCAGTTTTGAGCTGTAGTTCTGTTGACGGTGCGGAATGCATGAGGCCGAGCAGAGTACCCATGTCATCATCTCCAGATGGCGACAGCACCAGCTGTTGAATGATCATCAGAGCGTGCTCACGACACTGACGATACTTCACAATGTTGTGCACACACCGGGCTCCGCCAAACTCACGAAACAATCCTGAGAGATTCAGATTTTCTCGTTAAAAATTCATCTCAGTGTCATATAAGCTTGGAGATAACTTCAGTTTCAACTTTATAGCTTGGAAAGATATTTAATGTATTGTTTATGTAAATATTAGAAACAACAAGACCATAGTGAGATTTAGAAATGACTGATCACCTCAGTGTCAATGCCATATTTGGAATTACTCAACTCATTTTCTGCAATAAAGCCATTCTGACTGGCCAACAATAAATAAAGCATGAGTGTATCTATGAGACAGAGCATTCTGAGACTATCAGCAGCCATGATATAGAAGAGAAATGATTACAGAGCTGAAGTTAAGAGTGTTTCTCAACCAGAGACCTGACTCAGCACAGAGAGTGAGACTACTGCAGGGCCTGAGAGCATGAAAATGAATTTTGACTCGTCCCTGAGTGCTTAAAAACAAAGGAAAAATGGCAGTACAATAACACAATTATAATGAAAGCCTAAGGGGTGCACTGGAAAGTTTTAAAACAAGCTATGTCAATCTCATATTTCTGTTCCAAGAACATATGAAATCAAAAACTAACTTTTGTGGCATTGTGTCTATGTATATTAGCTTCGAGGCTATCTATATACTAGCATACTGCTAAAAGTTAATAAAATTAACCTTTAGCAGATCCTACAGATTTGAAATGTAGTCTCTTTTCTGACAAAATATTAAAAAATGTGGGGGGGGGTTGAACTCCAATCCTGTGTAAATCTGCAGAGCTTCTGTGTGACAGATTCCGTTAGGCCCTGATTATGAATAAAGGTAGCTAAAGAGGAAGAGACGGTGAGACCAAAACTACTGCGTCAGTCTAATTCCAAGCCTACTGCTCACCATTTCCCCTTTCAAAACCCAGCAAAACTCAGAGCCATAGACTTCTGGGCAGCGTTCTGACATGTGGTGTGACAACGCTTCGGGTGATCAGTTGGGTGACCTGTGGGCCATTCCTAATCTCATTCCCCTCTCCAAAGTCAATTTAACATTAAAAAATGAAAAAAGAAACAGTCATGCACACATTTACCTGCATTGGTGTTCGATCCTTGCAAGAGGACTGTGAGTGTCTCCATGACAAGCCAGGCAAGCTGTTTTTGCTCTTCAGCCACATTGTTTTTGGCATCACCTGACCACAGTGGGGGGAGCAGTCATTGAAATTAGAACTAGTATCAGCATTGTTATTGTTAACTAAGACAAAAATGTTAAAAAAAAGTTTTTTGTTAATTGAAATAAATAGAGATATTTAAAAAAACTAATAAAAAAAAAGGCAAAAGCACATGATAAAATTCCTAAAATTTAACATTAAAATTTGAAAAACTAAAAAGTATAAAAAAATACAAGCTAATTCAAAATATTATTATTATAATAGCACTATATAAAATACTTAAATAACCCTTACTAATATATATATATATATTTTTAATTATCAAATTTTAGTTCACAAAAGATTTACCCAGTTCGCCATGGGCTTGCGTTGGGTCTTTCAACAGTGCTGCATATTTGTGGAGCAGGTTAACTAGTACTTCCAGCAGTCCAACTTCACGGAAGACGTCACTGAAGACAGGGTGGTGGCGCCCGAGTTTGAGAAGAGTGCGAGTTGCTGTGATGCTGCATCCGTAAGAAGTACTTGACTTTAACAGCACGCTTACGCTAAAAAGCTCTTTGCATGGTACGTAATTAAGACCGAAGACAACAAACTCCAGTAGCTCAAAGTACTTGGACTGCACCTCCGGTAGCTTTGCTACTCGCTCTGCAAACTGTGACAGTGTATGCTGCGCCTCTAAGATGAAATAGTTGGCATAGTCGGCTGCGTATATGTTGGCAATGGCTTCAAGGATCATACGTGCTAATCGACCACTCTTGGCCTTCAAGAAGGCATTCTGAAGCACAGAGAAAGCCTGGATGTTTCTGACCGTGTGACCTGAAAAAAAGATATTGAATCATAAGCAATGATGGACAAAAAATAACCAATACATCATTAAAAATGGCTCCTGTTGTGTTCCACAAAAGTTTGGAACGTGATGGTGAGTAAATACCAAAAGTATGTTCGTTTTTGGCTTAACTTTTCATTTATCACCACCGTCTAGACTCCAGAAACTCCAGTGACCTTTGGTGGACTCTAGCTATTAACACACAACCTCACATATTTTCATTTCCTCTCAATCTGAATGCAGAAGTATATATTCATGACATGACTTCCAAATAATTCTGTTGTTAAAAAGAGGTCAATCACACATACAGTAAGTCACATAATATTCATAAATGAACAGCATTGCCATAGTTGAGACCAGCTCATTCAAGTCAGAGCCCAGAAGAGGGTTGAATTCAAAACATAAGTCCGTAACAAGACCAAGACCATGATTTATTTATTTATTTATTTATTAACACCATGTCAGCAGCAAGGCGAATAACATAATAAAAGTCATACAATTAACAAAAAGATATACAAGACATTTAAGGTTAATACTAGACAAAAAAATCTGAAATACACTAAGGTGATACTTTTTTAAATACAACAGTTAAACACATCTCTGAATAAAATCGTCTATTTACGTTCAAAACAGTACCCAAGACCATGAAAATATGATGGTCTTAAACTCTGACTCGAGGACCAAGACTCGAAGATTAAGACTAAGAAAATACATTCTTAGAATCAGACTCAAGTCTCATATTTTCATGATCTTGGTCTTGTCATAGACTTGGGACACTGACTCAACATTCTTCCGGTATCGGTCTTGATTCAGACTCAAATGAGCTGGTCCCGACTACAACACTGCTGAATAGCCACCAATGTCCTGAGCACAAAATTGATTACTGGTGTTTACTTCTCCATTGGGTCTTTCTGAAAAGTAATTATGCTATACAACTAGGCTTCAAGAAAAACATACTGTATGCAATAATAACAACTATGAACACCCGACCATCACATGATCACAGAGCGAGACAAGCCAGTCCTTCAACCCTGCAAACCTTAAAAACACATTCTTGTGCATTCAACCTTTATGAACTTCCAGTGAGTGCTATTGCTGGTTGAGTGAAAATGACACCACAAAGTAGGAAATAAACAGTCTTTGTGATTGGCTTGTAGGAAAAGAGGAAGTCTTGATGTGACTGGGTGCATAAACAACATAATCTGGCACCATTATTTTAATTACAGCATTTAATGGCTCTTGGCGAGGCATAAGACAAGCCAAACAAATAACCTAACCAGATTACACAGTAGGTGTCTGCCGTTTGCCTCCTTCTGACCAATTAATGCCATTTACAGCCAGTGAACACTAATGTTTTAATTCTCCCTCAGAAACCGCAGGCCCTTCTTCTCGTGTGACTAAAAGAGTAATCTAGTTGATGAAGGGAGGCAGCAGCAGACACAGATGAGGGGGTTAATAATTGAAAATGCCACGAGGAAGAAAACTGCTAATCTCACTCAAAGGTCTAGACAGTCATTGATTACAGCTAGGTTAATTCATCCTGCAAGCCCTTAAAAAAGATTTAAGTATCATTGTCATTTTTTTGAATGAATGAATGAATGAATGAATGAATGGATGGATGGATGGATGGATGAAATCATTTAAAGAGTCATTTGAATTTCTTTGTTTGGAAGCAAGAAAAGAATCTCAGCGGATGCAAAAATGTGAACGACTGCAAATATAGAAGCACACTAAATCTCTAAAGTATTTTAATAATGCAGGCAACTTAAGCCTCAGCATTACAAACTTGCCATCTGAATCCCAATTTTTCCATGTTTCCTAGCCAAAGTTCAACATACCCCGGAATTTTACATCACCAACTTTCACACCCAGCTGTGCTGTGACACAAGTTAAGAGTCAAGTGCATGTCAATTCATGAGGGCTGACCTTTCCCAGAAGGCTGTGGAACCACAAAACCTGGAAGCAGGAAGGGTGCTCCGGTGGTGAGACCAGCTGGCTTCAGTTCGCTGACACCATATGTGGTCAGAGCGGTCACCAGGTTCACCAGGTCCTTTAGTGCATCTTTGGATTCATCCTCTTTGGCCTGCTCCAGCCTAATATGTATAGCAAGTATAACAGAGAATATCACTACTCAGTCATATCAGAATTTAAAATAACTAATACTGCCTCTTATTGCCTTTAAATTATTCATTTTTGGGGGTGAACTATCCCTTTAAGCTAACACTTTAAGTAAAAATACAAGCACGATAATAAAATAACTCAAATAATTAAGAAATTATATTCTGCAAGAACACACTCAATTGACACTCAAGTTTGAAAATGTACAGTCCACTGATCATAACCCTCTTTCTGACCACACATTATCCTTCAAATATAAAATCCTGAAGATTTGTGCAATAAATAATTAAAAATCAGTCACCTGATCATGAGATCTATTAGGAAGGTGTATCCCTGACACATGCGGAAGTCATCCAGGAGCGTCTGAGAGACATCACTCGAATCCTTCAAAAAACAGGAGAGCCCAGCAAACATCTCCACAATCTCCAGAGGAGAGAGGTCATCTGACTGCTGCATGTTCTGGATGCACGTTGACAAGCACTCTTTCTCTGCAAGAGAGACAGAACAAATGTCGTCATTTTTTAAGCCGTTTTAACTTTTTTGCAGTAAACCAACAAATGCCTAAAGACAACATTTCCATATTCACATACTTCAAAGGACTTAAATACATCTTAAGGGCAAAGATGTGAGCATTGATCCATTAACTGCAGAGCAATTCTTGGCAAGTGTGTCTGCAAACATCAGACACTGACCTCTAAAAACGCTACAAGCACAATAGTGAGTGACAGTAACCGGTTACGTAAGGTTAAAATGTTACTAGGGTTCATAAGATGCCAGCAGCAAAACATTGTCAGTATTATGCATCAATGCAGAGCAACGGCAAAGAACCACAGTGAAAGAAGTCAAATCATCACCGCAACTTACCGTGGATGTACTTGACGACGTTGACGCTGAGACCATGTCGGGAGATGGTGGTAAGCACTTCTCCGGCGCTCTTCCTCCAGGGAAGATTGTGGGGGGGACACCAGGAGGTGATGGCACTGAAGAGCAGCTGTAGATCATCCTTCTGGGCCAGCTCTTCTGCTGGAGACACGTAGCTGCACAGCTTCACAAGAATCTGAGAAGAAAAAGTCACAGTTGGTCTCAATATGGACACTCCACATGGATATTTTGTGGAGAAAACGCTGTTCCTAAAGACAGACAGACCTGGACAAAGACTTTCTGTAGAAGAGCTCTGCGGTCCGCCAGAGGAAGCTCAGTCTGGGTGGCAGCAGGAACCTCGGGCATGTGGGGCAGATCAAAAAACAAATATAGACACTTCACCAGCGTGGAGGGCACAGACATGGTGGTCATACAGTCCACTGTTTTCTGTAGAAACATAGAAGGGGAAGGATTAAAATTCAGCTAATGAGCAGATCATGTTTTTCTTTATGTATTTGAAAACAAATAACTGGCAACCTGTTTAATATTCTACAATTCTGTTAACAGATAGCCTAGAGAATGGGGAAAATAAAAATGAGTCACTTTGCATTAAATATCAATCCTATGAAACACCGTGTTTAAAACCATCATCATCATCATCATGACAGCTTGCTGAATGGTAAAACAAGGATTGAGTTTGAGGTGTAAACTTGAACAACTTTTTCTTGAATAACCTATTTTCTGTTACTACAAATGATTATACACTATCATTCAAAAGTTTGGGGTTGGTAAGATTTTTGACAGAAGTCTCTTATGCTCACCAAAGCTGCATTTGTTTGATCTAATATACAGTAAAACAAGCAATATTATGAAATATTCTTAAAATGTAACTGTTTTCTATATATATATGTATAGAAAACATATACACTATGTACATATACATATTTTAAAATAAACTGCACAGTAATGTAAATACTTAATTACAACCTTTATTGTCTAAATCCAATAAACTATGTGTACTGATGAAAGGCTAGAAGATATACAGTAAACCTACCCGTGTGCAACTCATTACAGTTTGGGTCTCAGGTCCTTTGTGAAACCCTGATAAGCATAATATGGGAGATCAGTGATGTCATCACTCTGCACTAAAGGGGCTCAGGTGGACGTGACTGAAACGAAATGCTGCAGGTGGGTCAGAGCTTCGCTTTTCACTGCCATGTCACCTGCAGCAGTCTCGCCTGACACTAATCAGAGCATGATCCTGCTGCCGGTGCCAATGAAACACTGATGAGAGGATAAAATCCTCTTTTAAAGCAAGTCAGGAAGTGGTAGGATTCAGCTCAATCCGGCCAATAATTCTCTCTCTCACATAAACACACACATATGCACAGCCCAAGCACTTTTTTCATTGCAGCAGTCAGTCTGCAGCAGTGTGCACAGGCTGTCACATAAAACCCTGTCTACTCACAAAGGGTCAGAAACAGTCAAATTCATTATTAACAATCACAAAACACTTCTTCTTATCATTGTTGAAAAAAGCTCTGCTGCTTAATATTTTTATAGAAAGAATAAAAAGCTCAAAAATCAGCATTTAAAGACATTTATCAATTTTGATCAATTTAATTGCATCCTTGCTGAATAAAAGTATTAATTTTGTTTAAACAAAAAAAATGACTGACCCTAAACTTTTAAATAATAGTGCAGTTATCAATATAGTTCTCTTTCTTGGTGTGAACAGGTCTTAAGACATGGCCAAAGAATCCCAGCAGTGCCAAACCTTAATGGAGGATGCATTACAGCACAGTCACATTCAGTGCTTTCATAAGAATGAGACAGCAAAACAGAAGATTAATCACTTCTGCATTTTCATTCCAGTAAACACACTACGTGCACAAAAAATAAATCAATAAATCTGTGAAATAAAATAAATAAAATCCACTATTTAGCAACATTAATAGTCTTTTACATACAAATTAAGGACAGTTAAAGCCTCTCAGGCAAAAGCTCCATGTGTGAGGGAAATTGAACCAGTTGGACTCCATAAAGCCCCCGTTATGGCAGACGGTCAAGACTTGAAATAGTTCTCTCTGTGGTAGATAACCTCAACACTGAAGAGATGCTCGCGGACAATGTGGTCTAGGGTCAAGTGTACATGACACCTACAGCCACTAAACGATGATGTCTGACAGAAAAACACCAATGGAAGAAGGAAAAAGCAGGAGGACTTCTCACAGACCGTCAACGCAGGGGAAGATGAGACAAGAGAGACGGTGACCATGAGGGTGAATTGAGGGTGCATTGGGAATGTAGAGCATGAAGGGCGTCCTTACAGAGAGAAAAGAAAAGACCTTTGTTGTTTCCGAGGGGCGGAGGGTGTTGCCAAGAGCACCAGTTTTTGTCTGCAACTCACAGCCTAGAATACAAACATATTTCACCCCTCAAAAACTTGTTTCACTTCTCAAAACTAGAGCCTCCTGCCTGAAAAGATAATGGTGCATGTCCAATTAATTCAAACTCATCCTCTGGATTATGACAAGCTCTAAATTGTGCCATATCGCTGGATCCGCATTTCAAAAAGTCTGCATTTAGGTGGTGGAAATGTGTTTTATGTGCAGTGCAGCATGGAGATTTTATCAGAAAGTGTTTTCGTTATATATTCACAGTAAAGCAGAAAGAGGGAGTAGTAAACGTAAAAAAAGGCAGTGTGTGTGTGTGTGTGTGTGTGTGTGTGTGTGTGTGTGTGTGTGTGTAACAGAAAAGGGCACTTATTAGGCCACAGGAAATCTACACTTCTGCACTTCATCTTTATGTGCACAAGTTCTTTTCAGTGTGTTATGGAGGTAAATGATCCTTAAGGATTATATGAACCAAAATAAAATTAGAGCTAACAACAGACTTGAGAGAGATTTGAGCGTGCTGGCAAAACTTCAGCCAATTAATGAGATCCTACTTTATTAAAGCAGGCCAACACAAACAACATGCACTGAAGGAAAATAACCATACAAAATCACAAGGAGACATGAAAAACATTAAAAAAGGGCTAATTATAATAACATACACACTTCTTTTAAGAAGTTCAGGTCAGCAAGGATGCAGTGAGTACAAAAATATTATATTCTTTTGAACTTTCAATTCATTAAGGATTCATTATCAGTTACAGTGAAGACTGGAGTAATGGCTGCTGAAAATTCAGCTTTTCCATCAAAAGAATAAATTACATTTTAAAAATTATGGATTTTAAAATCACAATAATATTTCACAATATTACTGTTTTTTTGATCAAATAAATGCACATATGGGGAATTATTCTTTGAATTACCTTGGAGAATCATGTGAATATCATGTTCATCGCTGTACCATGGTACTGCCACAGCACTTTTCATAAGAGACAGAACTTGAAGGGCTTTTATTCTTGTGGGAACAGTAGTTACAACATTCCCATTCAGTCGATACAACACATGACTATGGGTCATCCACAGACAGCCCTTTAATAATGCCCATGATGTAACCATGTCCTTCTAACAGAGTAAATACACATATACCCGGAAACCATTTACTACTACAGTACATGGCATGGCTTTACTGTAGTCCCCACAATGCACTGCAAAAGATATAGAAAAATGACATCCAGCACCAGCTACTAAAGAACAGATTTCATGAGATATCATAGATTCTCATTGTGATGCATAAACTTTACATTGGCCCTTCCAGAGTGCTATAATTTATGAGACACAGTTTGTATCAGTTTCCCTGGATGGGAAATCTGCACCTCTATTCTGTTGACCAGAAATAGACTTCAAAGAGCTTTGGATGAGAGTGGGATCAGTCCTTCCTCATCTGATGAATGACATGATAGGCACATTGTCTGATTGATCAATCCATGAGAGGACGTGCTTCAGGGCAACAAAAAAACTAGTAATTGGAGATCATTTATGTGGTGTTTCACTTTAAAACAGGGCTTCATAAAGTGACCGTTGACTTGGTAGTCACGGCCTCAAGCTGTTCAGGCTTGAGCAATCAATAGCCTGAGAAACAGGTCCTACGTGACACCATCCTCAAGCTGGAAGTTGAGACGTCAGGTCTGCAACCATTGTTGGAGAAGCCATCTAGAGTGAGGAATATTCCTCCTTTCTCCTACTCTTGGTTAAGTCCAACACATACTAATGTCACCATACCAATACTTCCAGCCTCCACGCAGTTCTCCAGTTTTTTAGATCTAGAAGGCAGTTTCTTTCTCTCTGATAACTGAGGTCTGTGCAACTCGAGATAAGGTGAACCAAGCACACGCTCAACAAATTACACCAGCTGTTTCTAGATTTAAGCAATACAGCCGCTGATAGTGTGCTGAAAGGCAAACCTAGCATGGCTGGTTCCAGTTTTTAATTATATTTTTCATACACTAGGTACTGACATGCCAAGGGACAATTAGGTTTTCTTAAAATTCAAAAAACTTGCAAACATTTTGGTAGAATACAATTTTGGTAGCTGAATAATAAACAGTTACTTTAAAGGGTTAATTCACTCAAAAATGAAAATTCTGTCATTAATTCCTCACCCTCATGTTGTTCCAAACCCGTACGACCTTCGTTCATCTTTGGAACACAAATTAAGTTATTTTTGATGAAATCCGAGCGCTTTCTAACCCTGCATAGACAGCAACGCACCACATTCAAGACCCGTAAAATAGTCTATGTGACATCAGTGGTTCAACATTAATTTTATGAAGCTACAAGAATACTTTTTGTGAGCAAAGAAAAGAAAAATAACAACTTTTTTCAAAATTCTTGCAGGGTCAGCTCTCTGTTATAAGCTCTCGGATTTCATCAAAAATACCTTGAATTGTATTCCAAAGATGAACAGAGGGTGAGTAATTAATGACAGAATTTTCATTTTTGGGTGAACTATTCCTTTAAATTGTAAAAACATATTTCTCAATTTTTACTGTATTTTTGATCAAATAAATGCAGCCTGGGTGAGCATAAGGGAGTTCATTCAAAAAAATAAAAATAAAATTAAATAAAAAATAAAAAAAGAATATTATATATATATATATATATATATATATATATATATATATATATATATATATATATATATATATATATATATATATATATATATATATATATATATATATATATATATATATATATATATATATATAAAATGAAAAAACATTAAACAAACTGTGCATGTATTTATGTCTCTGCATACATTTTTCTAGACCAGATGGACCTTGTTTTTATTTGTAAATGCTTCTTGTGATTGTTTCATCTGCCACACATTAAACACACAGACCTGTCCTGAGGAAGCCAGCAGGTTGATGGTGGTCAGGAGCATCCAGCCCCGGCTCGCCTCCTCGCTCTGATTTACCTCCAGAAACTGCACAATGGCTCTGCTGGCCGCCTCTGTGGGAGGAGCACACGCACACAAACAGAATCACTGACGCGTTTAACAGTGTGTGCATGTGGATCAAATCCATTTTCACACATCAGCTTGTGTGTGACTGGCCTCATCTGGGGAAGGACGCCGAGTCAATTAGAGGTGATGACATGCAGGCAGTTTCGTTTCTCATTCATCCATTGCTGCCTCTTTTTGAGATGCAATATCGTGACACCCCAGTGAATTCACAAAGGATAAGATTTACTCAGAAGAATATTATTTTCTGCTCCAATGAAAATGCAATCATATAATGACATTTTGAAATGCATTGTTGTTAAAATGCAATAAATCTCACATATAGAATAAATACAGTATTATTAACATTTTACATAATGCTTTTCATTGTATAAGTATTATGAATATAGTTTGAAAACAAAAACAAGTGTTAAAACATAATAGAAAAATCTGCTAAAATGCTTAAGCACTTTCTCCTTGTTGTATCATGAGATGCTCAATCTGGTGTTTGTGGATCTATGCAGCATATGCTGTCACGGTAGATTACATCACCAAAAATAAACATTACTGTACATCATGTGCCAAGACAAGCTGCCAACACACAGTGTGCGGACAGCAGAGTAACTCAGAGACCATAAAGCCCAGATTGAGTGTTCCTCAGTAATAAAAGCAAGAACACATAGGTATAAAGCAGGTATAGGATCAGGATCAACACTGTTATGTCTATGTTATATCTATACAAACTTATTAATAAATAGAGGATACAACTTCTATTAAATCACTTTAAAAATAATAATAAAAAAAAACAATTTAACTTGTGTAATGGGACAATTTGAGAGTTAAATAATACATTAAAATGAGAGGAAAAAAATGGGTGAGTGTTTTAATCTATCAGGAATTAAAGAATACAAAGTTTAGCAAATAAAAGTGTGGACGAATTTTAATGTTTACATCAAGCTTCAAAAATAATTGATTCTTTAATGACTTTTAATATATCATGCTAACACATTTTTTCAGTTTTCTTACAATTAAATAGATTAGCCCAGGTCTGTGTAATACATACTTGTGTGTTAACAGAATACCCAGGACATTCGAGTAGTTTGAAGTACCTGTTGATTTATTGGACGCTCTCCGTCTGATCTCAGTCACCATCAGCCTGGACACTTGAGTGGTGAACTGCAGCAGGTCTGAAAACTTCTCATTCATCGTGTTTGGTGGAGCATTCCCAAACACCTGTCACACACACACACAAAAATACCATTTACACAGCTCAAACAACCCTCTTTTCATGTAGACATTTTTTCCTCTACAAAGATGGGGACCTGTTGAGTTACAGCTGAGGTTTAATCAAGTCAGTCCCTTGATGTCTGAAGAGCAGTATGCTCAGTTTATAGAGTTCTTTAGCTTTCGTAGCAGCGCTGATAAGACATTCACAAAACTGCCCTTCAGCATCTGGCGCGCAGTCAGAATGTCCAGTCAAATTAGTATACTAACCACAAACATTCATAAGAGGCGCAAGACCATCATGTTCAAATCTAGACTGTCAGGCCTCTTGCTCTTTGAAGAAATCAAAATCAAGAGAGACATACCGCGGTTTTAATGCTAATACGCAGCGTTTCACGTGAGTCTATAGCTCTTCATCAAATATGACAGCATTGTAAATAGAGAGCCTGTTTCATCCTGCTTCCACAAGTGCTCTCCAAACGCACACAGGCTACAGCAAGTCAGCGCTCTTTTATGCACAATGACGAGCTGTAGCTGAGGTCATATGCAGTGTTTCTGTATAATCAATGCTAGATGATTAGCACCATCATGCTCTTCTCCAGCCTGTGAGAGTCACTTGATGTCATAACGACTACTTAGCCTTTGTAAATGAAGCACTTGTAACTGCTGGTTCTCTTCTTCTCATTGTTTAAATTAACAGTAAGTATAGTGGAAATAATTTGGCTTAAAGACAGGGATTTATTATTTTAATTATCAGAAGAATATAGCGATTTGTCTATAAAATAAGACAATGTTTTACGGTTCTTGCATGCTAACAATATGAAATTCACTGACTATATACACTACTGTAAGTTTAGGGTCAGTAAGATTATTTAATGTTTAGAGAGAAGTCTCATGAGTCTTGATGAGGCTGCATTTATTTGATCAAAAATACTGATTGTTTGTTTGTTTGTGTTCAACACCATTCCAGCTACTGAGGCTATTTTCATCACGAGCAATATCAAAAATACAGTAAAAATAGTAATATTGTGAAATATTATTAGAAATTTTAAATTATTGTTTTATATATTTTAAAATAATTTTTTTTGCTGTGATGGCAAAGCTGAATTTTCAGCAGCTATTACTCCAAACTTCAGTGTCACATGCCCCTTCAGAAATCATTCTAATATGTAGATTCGGTTCTCAAGAAACATTTTATTAAAAATGTTGAAACCAGTTGTGCTGCTTAATGTTTTTGTGAAAACTGTAATACAATTTATTAGGATTCTTCGATGAATAGAAAGTTCAAGAGAACAGCATTTATTTGAAACTGAATATTTTGTAACAATGTTAAAATCATACAGTACATTTTGATCAATTAAATGCATCCAAAAGTATCCATTTACTTTAAGTAAATCTTACTAAGATTTACCCAACTGGTAGCCCAAAAGCCCTATGAATGGTAGCAAACTTAATTGTTTGTTTTTTTGCACTGTTTGGTGATTTTCTAGCAATTTTGCATATGAAGTTTGAAGTCGTTACAGTTTAACAACTTCCAGCTACTGGTGCAATTATAATAAATGTGACAAAAACAAAAAGAACAAAACCACCAGGTGTGTTTTAGTATTATCAGTGCAATAAAATGTCAACTATATTTGTCTTCTCTGTTAATGCATTTTGACTGGTGAGGCTGTACTTTTCAGAAGTCTCTCTACTTTCTGTCTACCTCTGCTTTTTTTTTTTAATAAACTGCATTATTCTGATGCACATTACACTATGATGATGCTGTCTCTTTATGTAAACAGCCATCTCTCTCTCACCCGGTTGAAAACAGGCAGCATCATGTAGAGCTTCTCCTCCTGCTCTTTTTGTGTCATGTGGCGCGGCGGGTGGCAGAGCTCGGAGAAGAGACGACGCAGGTGCATGAGTCCCAGCGCGTTGTCTTGTGGGCTGCACTCCTCCTGCCGTGGCCTCCCCATGATCCTCTTCACCATATTCATTTTCAGAGGCTTCTTGAGGCCGAAGCCAGCCCTGACAGAGCAGACAAATACACAAAAGAGAGGTTTTGTGAAATGGAGGAAATGAAAAGGGGAGGGTGAGGAGGGGAAAAAAATAACAAGATGTCAGGGAAATTGATTGTCGATTGTGAACGTCCACTTCTAATGTGACGTGATATGCTAGATTCAAACTGCAGATCAAATTCAGCCTGTTTATTTTTTGCTGCTTCTGTCTGAGACCCTACAGTGAGGATTCTGCTGCAGGTACAGAAATACAGCAGGACATGCAAACAAAACTGGATCCAAGATATTATTTAGGTTCATTTCAAGGACACAGCGATTAAAGCAAACTTAAAAATCTATGTATAACTGCACAAACTCTTAGGATAAATATTACTATTATTGAGAAGCTATTGTGTGATTTTGTAATTCTTATTCTTCTCATCTAGAACTCTCTCTCTCTCTTACTAACTGCAGATATTAGCAAATAAACATGCAGAAAACAACCACTTGAGTAGTAATAGGCTACATAGCTTGCTAAAAGGGCTGGGCAATAAACAATATCACATCATCAAGATCATGATAAAATGTAACGATAATTAGTTCTGGAAATGTTTATCTATATGGATTAATGTAACTTTGCTATTCATTTATTACTTAAAGCACACTTAAAAGTACTTTAACACCACAGCAAAAACTACTAGCCTTACTAACAGTATTAAAGGGGTCATGATATGAGAAGTCACATTTGCCTTGATCTTTTGGCATATAAGAGGTATTTGTACCATTAATTCATAGCTAAAAACGTCCTCCTCATTATAAAAGCATTTATTTAATCAAGCTCCAAAAACGGCTCGTGTTGGATCCGAGGGGCGAGGTGACATCACCTGGGCAGTTGTTTGTATAAACACTGCCTTCAGAGCAAGACATTGACAAATAGTCTTCTTCTCACCATAGGCCCCGCCCACCGGCATTCAGTCACTTAACGGCTTGACATTTGATCACGCTGAATGCGAGTGTCGCGTTGCGTCAAAAACAAATAGAAATTACAATCACAAATACAGATGCGTGTTCGCTTTCTGACACAGTCCACACACTTTAGTCTGTCATCAAAAGGACAAATGAAGTGAAAGAATGTTCGCTTTTGACGAGTTTGGTTTAAACAGCTGCTTTAAACATTAAAAAAAAAAAAAAAACACCTTCATGTCATGACCCCTTTAACTAAAACTAATGGTATTAAAGGCAAGAGAACAGTCTGTAAAAAATGTGACCCTGGACCACAAAACCAGTCTTAAGTCGCTGGGGTATATTTGTAGCAATAGCCAAAAATACATTGTATGGGTCAAAAATTATTGATTTTTCTTTTATGCCAAAAATCATTCAGACATTACGTAAAGATCATGTTCCATGAAGATATTTTGTAAATTTCCTACTGTAAATATATCAAAACTTAATTTTTGATTAGTAATACGCATTGCTAAGAACTTAATTAGGACAACTTTAAAGGCCATATTTAGATTTTTTTGCCACAAACCATTTCGAAAAATTGACCCTTATGACTGGTTTTGTGGTCCAGGGTCACAAATAAGAACAAATAGGCCTACACAAATTACAAGCATAGATTAATACAATATAACCAAGATGCAAATAAAGTAAGGTCTAATAGTACTCACGTACAGATATGCCTATGTAATATTTTGGCCTAAATGTAAAATAACACTATTGTGTTCAGGGCTTGAATTTCGGCGCGGGATTGCGGGTATTGCGCATAATTCTACTAATTCCTGCATTTTCCGCGCTTGTAACTAGGGGTGTGCAATATATATCGTCTACGATAATATCGTAATTGTTGTTTTTTTAATGTGTTATTTGACATTATCGAGTATTTTGCAAAAACCATTCAAAACACACCTACAGAGCATACACACACACACACACATTATGTGAAGTCTCGACTAGTGCGAGTGTGCATTTAGAGTGTGTTCTTTCACTGCATGATTCAGTCTATTAAAATACATTTAATGATCCGAAATTCAAGATATGGGGACAGAAATGTATATTTATACCACTTCATATAGTTAATCAATTTCACACGAAGAGTGCCGGTTTGTTCTCCAAAAATTACCATGATTACAAATGTGATTACCAGTATTTTTTTATCTATTTTACAACAGTTAAAAAAAAAAAACTATATGTTAATTTAGAAACTTACGTTTTAGACACCATATGGCCTGTTTTTCCTCTATTTCGACAACAAAAATAATTCCAAACACAGGTGCAGCACAGTTTTGCGTCTCTTTCCATTAAATAACATTATATTTGTCCCAAATCATTGTTAATTTACAAATCAATGACTTCATACTAGGCTATAAATTATGTATTGTGCATTTTTCAGCAAATCGTTTGTCTTTCTGTGGCTCTAATACAGTCTTGTATGCTTCATATAGAGAGCTGTAATATAGATCGCGCGTTATCTTTCCGTTTGCCCT
Organism: Acrossocheilus fasciatus; assembly: GCA_036784905.1. Lineage (NCBI taxonomy): Eukaryota > Metazoa > Chordata > Actinopteri > Cypriniformes > Cyprinidae > Acrossocheilus > Acrossocheilus fasciatus. The sequence continues at coordinate 15,722,378 of CM071942.1, forward strand.
GTTTTTTTAAACACCAAACTTCAAACTCATTTATGCCACAGAGTTCATTCTTGAAGCAAACTTATGTCCGTTTGGTGATTAAATAAACAGTTTTAGACCGCTGCTTGAATTGAACATGACGCGCCTGTTATGCGTGACACCTGGGACTTCTCCAAGAGGCAGGGCTGCGCTTTTGCACAGTGTGTCACTTGCATATTTTTTTTTTTAATATTTTGATTAGATAATCATGCAGTGTTCTAAAATAGCAGCAAATAAAATGTAAGAGTATACATACAATATCAACAACTTGTGCATGTCATTTTAATATGGCCTTGTGTAGGTATTTCAAGATCTTTAAGCATGACTGTTGAAATTAAACTTAACAATAAGAGTCCATTTGTAACATTAATGAAAGCTGTAGAAGTATTGTTCCTTGTTAGAGTGTGTTCATTTCGTTTCAACATTGACCATTACTAATAGGCTTCATTTTTGAATTTTAAAGTTTCTTCTTTTAACATTAGTAAACTATAAAATAACTAATGATCAATATAACAATATTAATATTAATACAAAATTTCTATTCATTTACAAAGTATGGTTCAGTACTGTTACTGCTTTTTAAAAATAGTAAAGCTCTATTTTAGTTTTCGTTCAGTATCCATTGTAAAAATTTATTGGTTGATTAATCGGTATCGGCCAGTGTGGTCCAACCTAGCTATCGGTATCGGTATCCACTATCGGTCGACCTCTACTAAACATAGTCAGTATATAGGCTATTAAGTGAATGTAAACTGTAGGGGTGCCCCGAAAAGAAAATTCTTGGCCATAGTCGAACAAAATGAAACACTGGGCCGAAGTAGGGATGGGCGATATGGTCTAAAAAATTTATCACGATAATTTCAGGTATTTATTGCGATAACGATACCAATGACTATTATATATATATATATATATATATATATATATATATATATATATATATATATATATATATATATACTAACTGGGGGAAAATCCGGTCCCGTTCCACTCCCGGAAGAATTACTCCCATTCCCTCCCACTCCCGTTTTTTTTTTATTATTATTATTTATTTTTTTTATCAATTTATTTTTGGCCGAAATCTGTCAGTTACAGTAAAAATATAGTACAGATCACAGCGTGCCCACCTAAAATAAATAAAAACCCAAAATGTAGTTTTTTGTTATTATATTGAACTGAAAGCCAGTTTATGCAAAGTGTAGGCTACGTTGCACACATTAAATTTTATGTAAATCATCCATGCTAACACACACGTTTTCTATTTGAATTTTGTTTTTTCATTTGAAAGTAGACATTTCACTCTCTATAGATATATTTTTCAAAGACGGAAGTTTCTCGCTCAGAGACCTAAAGCGCACCCTGTTTGCTTTAAAGCGCAACGTTTCGTTATTATTCTGAGTGTACACAAATAAACGTAGAGTCTTTACAGATTCGAAAGATGTATTAGGCTACTTTTATCTGTATGACCAAAAATTACGGATATTTTAAGAGCAAGTGAGCGCACCGGCGCCTGTCCTACAGCGAGCGCTATTCAGCTTCCACTCTCCACACAAACACTTCATTAGCGCACATTTCTCTAGGTTAACATCATATTGAGCGGCCATGTAAAGTTGCTACTACATACATCTTTCAGATGAAAAGCCATATTTGAGGTCGATGAACGATAGTGTGTATTACCACATAGACCAGCCGTTAACGATCTGTCCGTCACGGACTGCGTCATTCACTTAACCAGCCACACCAAAGCAAACAGGAGGAGAGCGAGACAGGGCAACTAGTTCCAAATTAAAATATACAGTTTATAGTTTATTTATATAAAAGGTATATTTGTGTATAAAGTTGGGTATCATTACTATTCCCGGTCCCGCCCACTCCCGATGACATTTTTTTCCTGTACCGTCCCAATCACGTGATTCGTAGCGGTTTTGTTTCCCATCCTGCGGGATTCCCGTGACCCGTGGGATTCCCGAAAAAATGTCAGCCTCTACTCCGCATCTGATTTTCTATAACCAAACCAGATCCAAATTGTGGAGGTAGCTCCTTGCTTAACAAGCTCCTCCTCAGCCTCACGTCCGCCTTCCGCCATGCTTGTTTTCACTCCGCACGTTAACAGTGAATCGGTCGCGCACAAAACTACGTCATCAACTAGACTTATCGTTGTTATCGCGAGGAGACAAATTTTTATCGTGAGGAGAATTTTCAACGGTATATCGCAAACGATAAGATATCGCCCATCCCTAGGCCGAAGGCCGAATACCAAACAAATTTTTTTCGCGTTTTTGCCCCAATGTATTTTGCCAATTTTTTTTTTCACAATTGCATAAATTAAATAGCCAAAATGTGCTTTGTACTGTTTTGTCTTGCTTTTCAAAGAAAAAAATTTATTATAAAACAACAATTTAAAAGTATTTAACACTGAACATTTTTAACATTCTAGCAGACATTATACCAGCAAAGCACAATTTAACTTAAAATTAATAAGTAAAATACTATTTTTGGACATTTTTGAGACTTGAATCAGGCATGTATTTTCTACAGTACAAATAAAAGCTGCCTTGTTAAGCAGAAGAAATTTCTTTAAAAACATTAGAATTTATTTCATATCCCAATTTGAACACTATGTGTGAATGTTATAATAAATGTATTAAGAGCTGTTGTAATTATTATCATTATTATTGTCTTACTTTTTTTAATTTTATTGTACAGAACAACAGTAAATTTACAAAACTAACATTTATGAATGTTCATGGAGTTCTTGCTTTTCCTCAGCTTTTAGTTTGACAGAAACCCACAGGAAGTCCTCAGTGCAGCTGACAGCAGATTTACAAATGATTCTCATTATGAATTTGGGAAGATGTTTGTCGCACGTATAGCATTGTCACATGCCTTTAAAAAATTTCATAAAAATGTTACTGAGCAACTGACAAATAACTGTGTTTCGGTGCAGATTTTCCTTGCGCTTTGGACTTTGAACCCTGGCTAATTTGTGCATGTGTTAGAAAACAGTATTCTGCAGTTTATTTACTAATTGTTTAAGGCCATTTCAAGATTTCTATCATCATACAGTAAGCAGCAACAACCACCCCTTCCACTTCTCACTGAAGACATGCGATGCAGTACTAAACAGTCTCTTGCTTTCGGTGCTTGTATTGATTTTTGTGTCTCTCTCTCCCTGCCAACATGTTTGCTGCATTAAGGCTGATTTAGTGCGATTTAGTGTGCGCCTCTGTTTGATCACGACACGTCATTGTTCGGTAAAATTTATTTGGTCTTTTTGCTTATTTGGCCACACAATGAAAGAGCTTTTTTGCTATTTTCGGCCGAATAATTTCTGGTTGCCAAACATTCGGTGCATCCTTAGTATACAGTTGAGAAACGAAACTTATGTTTACCAGTATATGTTAGATCCATGCATGAGCTCTTAAAGAGACAGCAACCTAAATAAACCTGCTGCTTTCTGCCATTAATGTTATAATGAATAGATTATAATAATGAATAGATTATTCAGTTTCTGTGGTATTTCTGTACCTGAATATTACTGTTATACCTTTATTATTCCCACTAATGGTAAAATATTATTGTGATAAATATTATTGCATGTTATGAGAAAGACTTTTGTGATAAGCAAATAAACATGGCCATACCACCCAGAGCTAAACTATAATTGTTTGGTGCATTTGGTGACATTAATAAATGAAAGCACCAACAAACCTGTAAACTGAATCCAGTGAATTCTTGCTATCTGGCAATGCAAATTTGCTTCTTTTCAAAGCATAATCCTTAACTTCTTTGACTTCCTTGCATGGGAAAAGTGTTGCTACACTGAATAACCAATGAGTCCTTTACAACAGTGTAAAATCCCCTAATGTCTTCAAAGTAAAAGTACACACTAACCTAGTTTCATGCTTCAGACTCATCATCAACAAACTCCGGATCTAGAATTTTTGTTTCAGTAACCATCAGGGGTGTAACGATTCGATGTCTGACGATATGATACATCAATAGCATTTTATGCCACGCATAAAATATCAATATCTGTAGTATAAATAGATAGGCACCTTTATTTTGGCACTGTCCACATTTTCACATAATGTCCGTCTATGCATTACTGCCAACGCTAGGGCTGGGCGATATGAGCAAAAATTCATATCTCGGTATTTTTTGGCTGATTGGCAGTATTTCCATGGCTTTCTAACATTTAAAGATGGACAATATACCTGTGAAATGTAAGTTATGCATTTAAGAAAACAAATAGCACATCTCAAACACATTAAACAGCGCGAGTCTCTGTCAGCGGCACACGCAGCCTTTCTGTCAGAGCCATTTTAAACTGAAACTAAAAACTCGTAAGATATAGAAGCCTATTAGTTTAAAGCCCTTCATAAAAACATGTCACGTGTTTAGAACCAATTGTATTATGCGCTTTCTCTGCAGTAGCTCAGTCTGTGTCCTCCGCTGCATTTTCAGATGTGCTCGTTTTCAAACTACTGTATATCGATATGAAAGTTATTGCCTCATATTGTATCGCTTATAAAGAATATATCGTATATCGTACAAACTCGATATACCGCCCAGCCCTAGCCAACGCGTGCATTCTCGTTCAAACTCACGCACACAGACTGCCGCGTCTACACCGCGTGAATACTAAATTGAGCTCTCTTCCGCTTTTTTGTGCATGGATGAATAAATACAGACAAAATTAAACCAAAATGCACGTTTTGGGAATATCCTAGTAAACACAGTCGGCATGTCTTAACGTAAAGAGTTGAGAAAGAAAATGCACGTGTATATCAATATATTAAATCCGTGCTTTCGTTCTTAAAGTGAAAGCAAACTAATAATAAATCTGATGCTGTCAAAGAAAAATACAAGAGCTCACTGCTCCTGACTAAATAACCTTTGTAACATCAAAAATTATTCATCTATATTTAATTTATACAGTGAAGACTATGCAGTTATTTTACATTTGATTATTACATTTCTGTAGCGTACCTGAAAATTTCTTTTAGACTGAGCTGAAAAACACTGTTTATTCAACTTGTGTCTTTGTTCTACTGTATTTATTTTCTGCTATTTCTTGTAATTTGGTTATCTGTAGAAAATATTTTTAGCACTGAGCCCATAGTAGCAGCCAGAATTGTTTTTCCAATTGTTTATTTTCTTTATTTAAAAAAAAAAAAAAAAAAAAAAAAAAAAAAAAGTGTAGGCCTATTTTTTTTTTTTTTTTTTTTTTTTTGTTTGTTGTGAATGTCCCAAATGAGGTACGGGATGTGAAAATTTCAGATAAATGATGGTTGTTTAAAATAAGTATATAATATCATAATATCGATATACTCCTATATTGAATCGAATCGTATCGTAATCATATCGTAGAATTTTTTGAGGTATCGGCAAATATCGCAAATAATATTTGTCTTTTTGCATTTATTTTATTTCATTTCATTTCATTTCCCATGAACAAACAGTGCTTCCTGGGGAAACTGTGGACAAATGGGTGTCTTCCTATGCCTTGCTTTGTTCCAAACACTGAGATCATGAATCAGATCCAACTGGGTAATGGTTACAAACTTTGGAGTAAACAATGAAGCTTTAACCACAAAAGACCTTTACATCATCTGCTCAAGCCGGTGAGCACATGGGTAAAGTAGGACACACATCTGACAGACATTTGCTTGAGCCAGTCAGTGCGGTTATAAAAATATGTATGTTTCAGCAATGCCCTCAGCAAAAAGCTCAACATCTGTGAGCTGAAGCAGATTCTTAGACAGGAACAGACCCCAGACAGTTACAGCCACTAAGAAAGTCAGCAACGCTTAAAGACAGGAAACATGAGACGACCAAAAGCAACAGTGACTGCATCCACCTAACTAAAAATATCTGCATTGTATCCAGGTTCCAGAAGTTTGGGTATTATTCCAACAAACGAATGGTTATTATTCCAAGATTTTATGGCCTTGTGCTTCAGTAAAATGGGTATAATAATCCAAAAATATCTATTCACCCAAACAGACCAGACATGATAAGCTAAAAGTTGCTAAAATGCCACATGGCCTTTACAACTAAAACAAAATTGTTCAGCATTTCTCTCATGTGGCCTACAGTTAACTGCAGTTTTGCAACCCAATCATTCTTATTTTCAGGTACAGAACTAACTGCATGTGAAACACCTCAAGTCCTATAATTTCTGCTGAGTAAGAAAGTACAACAGTGTTTAGGCCTGTACATCAAGAGCAGCTCCTTTCCCTAGTCATTAAACATTCAGAGCTCATTTACCAGTTTCTCAGATATCAGTCACCATTCTGATTATTACAAGAGTGAGAATGCTGAGCTCTCAAGATGCCCTGAATCATTTCTTCACCCAATAAAATGAGCACAATTTAGCTGGACATAACAGTATACACTAAATTTGACATACAAATGCTTAGGCCTACTACTGGTTAAAGCAACATGAGCGTAAGTTTTAACAGACCAGTTTTTGTTTTTAAACATTCCAGACCTTTCTTATCTATGACAGTTGTCAAGTACCCCCATCATCCTATCCAGGGGTGCCCTTCCCGTACAATGACATAGCTTGCTGATTAACCACAAAAGTACGATTGTTGTGGAAACAAACTAGCTAGTCACGACTGTTGCATCTCCATCATTTGAACTACATTAGTTCAACAATATAGGGCCACTGTTAATGACATCACATGCATGTGGTGGAGTAATAACTTCTGCTGTTTAACTGATTAGAGATCTCTAGTAGCGCTTTTCCACTGCATGGTACAGCACAGTACGGTTCACTTTTGGGGGGTTTTCCACTGGGTACAGTATCTGGTATACGGTACTTTTTTTAGTACCACCTCGGCTGAGGTTCCAAGCGAACCGTACCGTTACCAAAACGGGCCGTGTAAACTCTGCTGATCACTGATTGGCCGGAGAAAATCGTCACTGCGAACTTGCGCCACGAGACACAACAGACCCGCTAGATTAAAATCAGCACAGCCAGCGAAGGATCGAATGCAACTGTTTTGAATGAGCGCACCTTTTTTTAACACCCAAAAAATGGCTGTTTCGTTGTCTGTTGAGGAACACTGTAAAAAAAAAAAAAAAAAAAAAAGTTGAGCCAACTTAAAATTTTAAGGCAACCAGCTTCAGCAGATTTTTCAGTTTGTTCAAATTATTTTTGTGGGAGATTCTCAAATTTTTGTTGTATAAACTTAAAACGACAAGTTGAGAAAACTCAAAAATCTGCTGAAGCTGGGTGCCTTAAAATTTTAAGTTGGCTCAACTTTTTTTTTTTTTTAAGTAAATTATATACGTTCCCGTCGTTGTTAGCCGAGGAGCGGATCCAGCGAGAGCTTGATGGAGCGACGTGGAATGAAAAAAATTTCCAGGAGACAACCGTAGAGGCGGCGCAACTATAATGACATGTGAATTATCCCGCCCACTCTAAAGCGGTAAAACTGTAGTGGAAACGCAAACCGAGCCGAAACGAGCCGTGCCGAGCCGAGCCGAGCCGAGCCGAGCCGGGTCGTACCACGCAGTGGAAAAGTGCCATAAGATGCTGAACATAGCAACTGATGACTAATTTACTATTTTTTGTTCCCTGTGATTCATCGAAGGTTCCCTTAGGCATTTGAGCACATGCTTTTCAAAAATGGTGCTTACTAAGGATGCGCAAAAACACATAGATTAAAATGCATTTGTATTTAGATAAAATGGCAGAAATAGACTGTACTGCATGTTAGCTTGCTAGTGTGCCTAAGAGCAGAATTTATTTAAGCCCATATATCCTACTAACAAGAAACTATGCTTCTAACCACAGGTCGATACCTGTACTGTTTGTGAAAACTGATTGCGAATATTCGTTTGAACTATGGTTTCGGAAAATACTGAATCGTTCAACTATGTTGGTGATGACGGAACTTGCGACCATAGTTGTTTAATGATGCTTTAGGGAAATGCACCCCTGGTGAGTAACAGCTATGGACAATGAGGGGAACACCAAACTTAACCAAAATTAAAATATGTGACATTATAACCTAAACATGGTAAAAACCAGAGCTATAAAAGCATTATTACCTATAATTAAATAAAATGCAGTGGGTCAAATGGAAAGATATTTCATTTATAATTAATTCCATTATTGTATTGAGATAGATGAGCCTTGAATGCTTGCATAAATTGTGAGTAATAATCATTATCATTCATAAAATCACCAACTGATGTGTGTGTAACTAATCAATTTGTGTTCAATTTAAAATCAGTTTCAAAATAACAGTGTAAAAAAGTAATTTTGTGCTTTAATGGTATCGGAGTTTATCAGTGGTATCAATGGTTGATATCTGAGTTCATTTTTTTCATTATATATTTTCCGTCTTGTATGTAACACTAAAAAAAAAGCCCTTCGTCAAGAAAAATGCCTTTTACTTTAACAAGAGATGAAATAGCTACTGTGAGAACCTCTACTGTTTTAATTAACATAATCAGAACATGCTTTTGTGTTCAGACAGTGGTTGTAACTTGAATTATAATTAACAGGTGTTTCTAAAAAGAAACAAAAAAAAAAAACCTATTCCATTTTAGTCTATTTGCCCTTCTTCAATGAATAATCCTGCCTTGGGACATACAGAGGCAGATTTGATGTAAATCGGTGGGGAGTAAGGTTGCTGGGACATGAAATCTTCAGTAAAATGTGGCTAAGCCTTTTACGCTTTAAGTCTTTCATAGCATTTCTTAGAGGGCTGCCAGGTCCGATGACTGTCTGAGAAAGCAAAGTAAGTTCCAAAGGACTGTTCGGAGAAGGAAAGAAAAAAAAAAAGCTTCAGCCTCCTCAAAAGCTTTTCAAAGACTCTTGGGAATACTGGGTGACGTAAACACAAAACCCTCACATCTCTGTCACTGTTATGGGTGATGGAAATGCCGAAGTGAGATTGAACATTTCCCACTGACTACGAGTCAACAACAAGCAACAGTGTCAGCTGTCCCGTTACAAAACAGCCCACTGGATTCCTGAACACACATAAACCTCATTCCTACAATATTCAGTCAATAAAAAAGCTAGTTCAAATGTCTAATTTAAGTAGATAAGATTTAAACAAATTTGAAAGTCTCTCTTGCTCAACAAGGCAGCATTTTTTTGAGCAAAATACAGTAAAAACAGAAATATTGTGAAATTCTTACAATTTATAATGATTGTAATATTTCTTCAAATGTAAATTATTCCTGAGATGGCGAAGTAACAGTCATTTTCAATAGATATTACTCCAGTCTTCAGTGTCACATGATCCTTCAGAAATCATTCTAATGGTGATTTGCTGCTCAAGAACTTCTTATTATCAATGCTGAAAAGAGATGTGCTGCCTAATATTTTTATGTAAACTACAAGATTTTTTGATGAACAGAAAGTTTTAAAAAACAGCATTCATTTAAATAAAACAGAAATATGTTGTGACGACTTAAGACGCTTTTGGTTAATTAAATAAATAAAAGTATGAATTTCTTTCATCATCATCATCATCAACAACAACATAACCGTTCCTTTTAAACTGTACTATTATAGGCTTGCAATTTCATAACAGATGTACCATTAACAACTAATTACCCCATTTACATTTAAGTTCTTAGAAGATACTACAGCGGCTTACAAGAAAGTGCATGTACCCTCAAATATTTCGTTTATTAATACAAGTCAAGCACTATGACTAACCCTCAAGACTCAACAAGAAAGTGTAATACAAGTCCAAATATTGCGCAGTGCATGGCACAAGAAATATATCAATACAAGAGATGCAACACTCAACAAAATCAGCACTAACGCAAAAGTTGACTAAGAATAAAGTTGCAAAGCTGTTATTTTTTTTTAACTGAAGTATGGTAAAAGTCTCCTGTGAAACTCATTTCACCACAGATGACATCATGCAGGAAAGGTAACTGTAATTAGCATTCAACCTAATGATTAACAAATTACTACTTATCTAGACTCTGAAACCACTGTATAAGGTCATTTTATACCTGAACAAAGATATTGTAAGCCCACATTTAACTGAAATCTTCGCCACAGTCAGTAAATCACTGTTTAACTCTTTTACAACTCTGGGGAGGAGCACACATAAACTGGTGATGTAATGGTTGTGAACACGATCCAAAATAATGATCCAAATATTAACCAACATTACTAGTTCCCTCACATATTTTGAAATCAAGAGCCCTTTCTGTGAAAATCAGTGTTGAATGAGTCAGAGTCTAACGAATCCCTTGGTTTCAAAACATGTCTTGACCTGATTCGTAACAAACAGCTAGAAACCAGGTGCCTTCCAAAAAAAAAAAAAAAAAAAAAATTACAATTCCCAGGAAAAAGGATGACTTCCATGATGAAGCAGTGAAGAAATCATTTACGCCCACAATGCCTGATGTAAGAAGCTTATTATTTCAAAAAAAAAAAAGAGACATAACCCTTTCTTACATTTGAAGCTCACAGCAACCTCTTGTTGCTCCACATCATCATTCCTCCGGGAAGAACGGCACCATCATTTCACCATCTGTCATTTGCCTACTCATCTGTTTTACCTTCCACAGCCTTTAATTACATAAAAACTATGACAGCGCATACACGAATCTCACATGGAATCCAAAAATGTGTGAATCTCTAAGCGAAGTGCTGCCAGGATCCTCAACAGAAAGTAAGAAGCCATTTCAAGACCACCATCGCAGCAAATAAATCCATGACACACGGCTCCAAACTGTAAACAAACGCTTTGTCGCTATGGAAACACACTGATCAAACATGTTTTTTCCATACCTGCTGTTCTCCCTGTGCTCTGCGAGCATCCCTTGTTGTTACCGACGCAATTTCGATCCAAAGATTGCTGAGAAAATAATCGTTGTTAATCTGTGCCGTGCCGACTAGGAAAAAGAGAGAAGGCAGAGCATTTATAGGACGCTGTGGGAGTGAGCGCCGATTTACGTTCTTCGCTGGCACTGCCAGGAGACCTGTGCACCAGAGAGCCAAGCAGCCTGCAGGGACTGGCACAGCTGATCCTCCCTGTCACCAGCTCTACCACGTGGCCTTATCATGGGGGGGTGACCAGAGTCATACCAGGAGATACCAAATCGGCAGTACAGGGGGATCTGTCGATAACCGCCATCTGCTCTTTAAATGTTATGAAATGATCACACTGTAAAAAAAATAAAAATCGATCAACAGATCACAGTTATAACTCTCTTGTCCACAAAGGAGGGAGCTGTGGATATCTTGAAAAGGGGAAGTCAGTCATCTGCTTCGGAGGATATACACACAGTGCACTGAAGACTGAAATAACACAAACAGACTATCCAATATCTACAATCCAGTACAAACACGAGACACCACTGTAAATTCAAATCGCAGCTATTTTCAAATAGATAAAACAATAATCCCACAAACAGAGAAAATCTGACTGCAGCAAAGCACTGAGCAACAGTCTAAAGAAATAAAGATCAAAACCAGTTCATGATGTCCTCAGTTAAGAGAAGCTTTCCTCAAAAAACGCAGTCGATGCTTGACCAGGTGATTTGTTTTTACTGGCACTGAATCATGAGAGAAAATACTTACTTTGCATATAATGTGAGCCAAGTTTCCAACAACGTCATTTAGGCAACACTAGCTTGAAGTCTGTATTGGGTAAAATATCACATGTGTAATGTGTGACCTATGCTGTGTGCTGCTGATTCACCGCTCGTTACACACTGAGCACATGACAAAAACACTTCCCACAATGTTTTAGTATGCACATACAGAAATGTAAAGTAGTGAATAGATTTCAGTGTGTTGCTATAAAAAAATAGGTTATTAAATATTCAAATGAATCGGATTAGTCATACTGGAGATCTCTACATTTTGTAATAAATGCTTTCCGCCATGTTTAATATGAAAACAAGGCTATGTCCACATTTGCAAATTCAAAACATTCATATAAACATTCCATGTTTGGTCTAAAACACAATTGTCATCCTCTTTTGATGTAGGTCAGCAATTGCTTGTGATTTCTGTCATATTTGCAGAAATGTCTTATGAAGATCGTACAACATTTTTCCTTTGTAATATTATTCAAGTGAATAAAAGGCACAGTACAAATTATATGACTAAACAAATGCCTCCATTACCTACAACATGAAAACTGTGTTTTCAATTTTATTTTATTTATATATTTATTTATTTTTGACAAAAACACTGTCTTAGTGTGGGCGAAAGGCCTAAATGTATTGAAAAACATGCGTTTTCAATTTTATTTGGATTAATGTGGACACAGCCTTAATGGTTCTTTTTGTTTTGAGACCCATGATCAAACTAACAGCATTGTAACTGTTGTATCAAATGTGTTTTTTATGTGAAAACAACTGCACAGAAACTGCACGTTAAATAAAAATTCCAGAGCATCAACTCCTTTCCACTGTGTTTTAGCCAAACGTCCTGTAGCACTGAGTATGTGGTGCGTAAATTTCCCTTTCCACTTCCTGTAAAGCGATATATCGGTGTACACTTGCTTCCTATGCCAAACTGAACATTATTGCTCACTGCTAATCTGACTTAAGATGGCCAAATACCCTGTGAAGTCCACTCCACGAGACAATATCAAGCAATACACCCTCATCATTTCACATACACTTCAGCAGCCACATTTTCTACATACTTCCTAAATGACCTAGGCTAAGTTTTAAACGTAAAATGAACACATGAACAGAACTGTGACACACAAAGAAAAAAAAAACGACAACAAACTTGACAAGTCAAGTCAAATATAAGTCAAACAACATTTAATAGGAAAGATAAAATTAAAAACAGGTGCAATTTAGGTCATGTGTGACTGATATGGCCATAAGCCAATATTATGATGGCTCTGGAATAAAAGCACATGTTCAATGACTTGCACAATACAAACGGGTGGGTTGTTTATACAATAAAACCACAATCACAGCCCATCTCTAACCTTATTCACAGCTCTGCATACCCTCACCAAAACACACAACACAAATTAAATGGCATATAAATGAGCAGCCTGGAGGTGTCAAGACCACACACTGCTGTTCATGAGTCCATGACCTCTCACCTGACGCAGCTGCCCAGCACTTCACCATCACACTGTGTCCCAAATAAATCACCACGGCCTTCATATCACAACTTATGACATTATTGGGATTAGTTGCAGCCTTAATGAATGTCCATGCCTAATGTTATTCACTGAATGTCTAGAGAGTCAGATGGATAAATAGACAGACAAACAGACAGAAATAATAATCATAATTTCAGTAAAATCCTATTGATTACAATTACACTTAAATGAAACGTCTGCCTTGTGACAGACAAACAAGCAATTGATCCAGTGTGAGAAATTTGTGTAAATTAGCAGCCAGACAGTTAACACTAGTTTTTCGCATATAAAAAAAAAAAACACAGAAAGGTAAGAAACCTACGTTATACACAATATACGCAATTTAGTTCAGTAACACGTAAAACAGACTAGACTATTAAGAACTATATTGTTATATTATATTATATTTCTTATGTTGGGATATTTGTAAACTGACAGGAGCCACAAATAAATTCCGTAACGTTACAGTCGTGGATGAGTCGATATCTTCAGTGACAGTGCGAGCTTTCAAGACAATTACAGCGCACCAGACATCGCCTAAATAACCTCAAAATAAGGAATTATAATCACGCATATGATTAACTCGAGGTCTATAATAATAAAGGATCGTATTTGTGAATTGTCTCCACATGAGTGATTATTCGCCTGCAGCTAACGTTAACAAGGCTAGCGGAGTCCTCCTATCCTAGCCACAGCTAGCCCCGGCTACACACAACCGATTCATGCCGAACTGTGCGTTTCATTTTCACAAAGCTGGACTGAATAGGCTATCATTTATATAAAGCGAATAACATCCTGACATTTTTAGAAAGATGTAAAAATGGGGAAAGGGAGCTGTATTTTGAAGGAAGGAAGCTAGCGCCAGTGGGCAGTGTGTATGTGTTTTGCATGTCTCCAGTGTATCCGCAGATCCATGAGAACTCACCAGACCAGCCGATGTCTTCAAGCTTCACTGAGAGCCGCTCTAAAGAGATCCTCTTGCGCTCTTCCCATCCATATTTCACGGGTGATGCCAGGGCTTTCTGAAGCGGATACTGGTTCTGTTATATCAGCTAGCTAGTGGCCATATTTAATCCTCGACATCCCAAACAACACAGGCTCGAGCTCGTCCCAGCTCCAGCTCTACTTCATCTCAGCGGTGTGGGAGACGCTGCCTCACAGGGCTCGCTGTAGCGCTTGGATTACACGGGAAACAGCGACACCTGCTGGTCGTAACGACGCTGTTGCCTGTTTCGTTTTGAGGATCGTTTTTTTGCCCCTGGTCAGCAAGCAAGATAATAATAATCGAAAGTCACTCTGGCGGTATTTATAGTGTGTGTTTAATGTACTTAGCTGCCACAGCAGTAAAAGAAGAAAGGAATGTCAATTTTACATGATGCTGATGTGGATGTTACAGTTCCAGTGCAATCAATATATAAATGTATTGAATTATTATACAGTATCTCACAGAAGTGAGTATACCCCTCACATTTTGATATTTTATTATATCTTTTCATGTGACAACACTGAAGAAAGGACACTTTGCTACAGTGTAAAGTAAGTGTACAGCTTGTATAACAGTGTAAATTTGCTGTCCCCTCAAAATAACTCAATATATAGCCATTAATGTCTAAATCGCTGGCCACAAAAGTGAGTACACCCCTAAGTGAAAATGTCCAAACTGGGCCCAAATTGTCAATATTTTGTGTGGCCACCCTTATTTTCCAGCACTGCCTTAACCCTCTTTGGTATGGAGTTCAGCAGAGCTTCACAGGTTGCCACTGGAGTTGACATCACGGAGCTGGTGGATGTTAGAGACCTTGCGCTCCTCCACCTTCCGTTTGAGGATGCTCCCCAGATGCTCAATAGGGTTTAGGTCTGGAGACATGCTTGGCCAGTTCATCACCTTTACCCTCAGCTTCTTTAGCAAGGCAGTGGTTGTCTTGGAGGTGTGTTTGGGGTCGTTATCATGTTGGAATACTGCTCTGCGGCCCAGTCTCTGCTTCAATGTACATGTTGGCATTCATGGTTCCCTCAATGAACTGTAGCTCCCCAGTGCCGGCAGCACTCATGCAGCCCATGACACTCCCACCACCATGCTTGACTATAGGCAAGACACACTTGTCTTTTTCCGCCACACACGCTTGACACCATCTGAACCAAATAAGTTTATCTTGGTCTCATCAGACCACAGGACATTGTTCCAGTAATCCATGTCTTTAGTCTGCTTGTCTTCAGCAAAGTGTTTGCGGGCTTTCTTGTGCATCATCTTTAGAGGAGGCTTCCTTCTGGGATGATAGCCATGCAGACCAATTTGATGTAGTGTGTGGTGTATGGTCTGAGCACTGACAGGCTGACCCCCCACCCCTTCAACCTCTGCAGCCAGGGTTTCTGCGGGATTTTTAAGCTCAAATTTAAGACTTTTTAAGACCTTTTTTAAGACCTGCAGAAATAAAATTAATACCATATGAGCAGGGTAGGGCAATGTCTATAGTACCATATTAAACTGTAAAATGACTGTAAAAAGCATAATTTAGAATTCAGATACAGGTTTTCACAAAAACTTTTATAAAATGATAAATTTTACACTTCAGCCTTTAATCCATTTTTAAGAAAATGGATAAGTCAAAAGTATTAATTATTATATTGATTTAAACAATTATTATCAATAAAATTATTATATAAATGAAATAACATGAATTAGGGGTGTGTGATATTGACAAAAAAAATTCTGGGATTTTATCGATAATGATAATTAGACGATATTTTGCTGAGTGTGTTATTGTGCTGGTATCTTAAAGATTACCGTGGACAGCTGACTCTGGATTTTTTTTTATATTCTTCATATTCTGTGTGGTCAGCTCACAGCAGTGATAGAAATTAATCTTTTCCAATAAGTTTTATAAGGCATTTTTTCTAAAAGTGTGCATCATCTTTTGAGTCAAATTCTTACATTTGGGCTGTTACCAAGAAAATGAAATTAGTATCAACAAAATCTATCTTTGCAATGCATCTGAAGTGGCATTTAGATGTATTTACACACTGTTTAATGCAGCTCAGAGGCACATAGAATGCTAACCTGCAGTTACAAATGCATAAATAATATTTTGATATTTGAAACATAAAACGTTGAAAACTGATGTTTGAAATAAATTTTAAAATGAAGATACTTTAAATGTGAAATTAAAACCGCCAGTAGGTGGCAGTAATTCACTGTTAATAAGGGAGTCATTGCGATTGAACCGAATCATTTAAACGGTTAATTCATTCAGGGACGAAACACCTCATGTTGCTCAGAGACGCAGAACAATACTTCTTGTTTGTTGAACTGTTGAATAAAATCAATATCACATAAATTTGTAATCATGCTGACTTTTGGAGAAAAAATCAGCACTCTTCGTGTGATATTAACTATATGAAATAATATAAATATAGGCAATAAATTCTCTGCCCCCATATCTTAAATTATGTGATCATTCTAAATGCATTTTAATAGAATCCTGCAGTGAAAGAAGGCACTCATACGCGCACTAGTTTAACCCATGTGAACTGATTCATTCTCTGACAGCAGGTGTCGCGTTTGGCACAAATAAGGTTTTGCAGGTAAAGGCAGTAAGCGGAGCACCGGACTTTGAACTTGCAGCGCTCATGTTTATTTCATGAAATGGTAGCCTTTTGAAGTTGGATCCTCACATTCAGCCATATCGCAATTCTGGTCTTTCCGTTCCCAAATTTAAGCCCTCTTGAAATCATAATTAAGAGTTTCTTGTACAATTTAAGACTTTTTAAGGCCTTAAATTTGATACAACTAAATTTAAGACTTTTTAAGACCCCACGGAAACCCTGTCTGCAGCAATGCTGGCAGCACTCATACTCTATTTCCCAAACACAACCTCTGGATATGATGCTGAGCACGTGCACTCAACTTCTTTGGTCGGCCATGGCGGGGCCTGTTCTGAGTGGAACCTGTCCTGTTAAACCGCTGTATGGTCTTGAACACTGCAGCTCAGTTTCAGCGTCTTAGCAATCTTTTTATAGCCTACGCCATCTGTATGTAGAGCAACAATTCTTTTTTTCAGATCCTCAGAGAGTTCTTTGCCATGAGGTGCCATGTTGAACTTCCAGTGACCAGTATGAGAGAGTTAGAGCAATAACACTAAATTTAACACACCTGCTCCCCATTCACACCTGAGACCTTGTAACACAAACGAGTCACATGACACCGGGGAGAGAAAACTTCACTTAGGAGTGTACTCACTTTTGTGGCCAGCAGTTTAGACATTAATGGCTCTGTGTTGAGTTATTTTGAGGGGACAGCAAATTTGCACTGTTATACAAACTGTACACTCACTACTTTACATTGTAGCAAAGTGTCATTTCTTCAGTGTTGTCACATGAAAAGATATAATAAAGTATTTACAAAAATATGAGGGGTGTACTCACTTTTGTGAGATACTGTGCATGTATATTTAAAACGTTTCCCGATTATCATAGATCATACACCTGTGCTTTGTATGCTATAATTGTCCATTTTAACTGAATTATACTGCTAAGATAAATGTTTTAAGCATGTGCCCCCACATTAAGGAGCAGTTTACTTATGAGGTGAATATTCAATGGTTTAGTCTCAGCACCCAAATACAAATATTATTGTGTTCTTGGTAGCAACATTTTATTCTAATAAAGACAAAAGCAAACATAAATTAATAATATTTGTATAGCATGCACAGCTGAAGCTTATGTTATTTAATATATGGTATTAACTGTGAATATGTAACAAACAATTAAGTAATTAGGACACAAAAAGAAACAATTATGTATTATTTAAATATATATATTAAGGAAAAATTTACACAACTTATACAAATGCAAAGTAAGAATGTCTACATCCATATTACATTTCAAACACAAAAATATGTTGTATATTTGTATATTTATTTATTCTTTGTCTTAATTGAAACAATCTTTTCTTTTTACATTTAATTAAACATTAACAGAATTTATTAACAGATAACAAGCACAGAGGTTGTTTTCTTTCACCTTGCCATCTTGTATAATGGGTTATTGAACACATTTTTTATTTAAAATTAAACATTTCAGAAGAAATCAGTAGAACTTGAATGTAAAATGTAAAATGTAAAATGAGCAATTACATAAAGAACATATAATGACTGTCTGGCATAATGGAAAATTATATTAGTAATGAATTGAATGAAAAGTATTAATCAGCATAACCTTGAAATTTACTGTACTCCTGTTTAATACAGCCGTAAACTGTGTGGTAAAAGTGCCTGTCTGGAGCCATAAGGTCAGTGACCATCTCTGTGTGGTTCATTTTAGGTATTAGATAGAGAGACATCCTGACAGAAAGGGCTGTGAGGAGCTCAGAGAACTTCACTGATGATTCCACCGGAACTATGATGTCCTTGGTTCCATGGAGCAAAACCACTGGAGGAACTCTGCATGAAAACCATAGCAAATGATAAAGCACAAAGAGCTTCTATCAAAAGCCTCAATGTATTCTGTATCTCTCTGTACCCTACTAGTGACTTTTACTTGGTAAACTGCATTTGTAATTTAACAAGTAATGGCACTACAGTAGCAAACAGACGAAAATTTTGACCTTATATAACAGTAACATCTTATTTAAACGATTTACTACAGTGAAACAAATCATACAAGTTAATGTGCTGCTGATTCAGCTGTTGGACACTGACAATTTGTGAATAAAAATAACAATACCGTTTCAACTGATCTTCATTCAATTTCTTGAGTAATGATGTTGGTGAATAATAATCAAAGTTCTCCACACCATCCATTGCTTTGTGCATAGTTGACACATATTCAACGGCCCGCATTTTCTCATGCTTATAATGATCCATTACACTGTAAACGCCACTCAAACCTATTACAAAAAAAAAAAATTAATTAAAAAAAAAAAAAAAAAAATCAAAAAAAAAAATCACAACATGAATGAAAACCAAATGACTAAATCAAGATTTTACTAAGAACCAGCTACATCAACAGGGAAACCGCTATGCTAAATTATAAACAATCATAATATAATAGCCACATATAATAAACATTGCACATTGATTTACCTATGATTCCTTTAATGGCAGATACAAGATCTCTCTGTATGTTGGTCTCAATGAACAGCTCTTCTGCATTGTTCACCAGAAACAGTGTGGAAAGGGCACACAGATGAGCCCCTGCTGAATGACCTATTAATATTATGTTGTCCTGCATAAAAATAAGTTGTTTTATCACTTACAAACTAACATGTGGAAAATATAAACTACCGTTTAAAAGTCTGGGGGCAGAATTTTTTTAAAAAGTTTTTGAAAGAAGTCTCTTATGCTCTTTTATGCTCACAAAAACATGCTATTCTAATATGCTGATTTGGGGCTCAAGAAACTTTTCTTATTACGATCAGTTGAATATGGTTGCTGCTGAAATACATTAGTTATAGAGAGAGAGAGAACATCATATAAGAGCAGCATTTATTTAAAATATATATATTTTTGTAACAATACTGTGACATTTTTTTTGCATCAATTTAATGCATTATTGTTGAATAGAAGTATTCATTTCTTTCAGAAAAAATCTTACTGACCCCAACCATTTGAATGGTAGCGTATAGTACAAGCACTTTGAAAAATTTAAGTGCTAGATATTAAATTAAACATTTACCATGAGCAAAAGTGCATTTATTAAAGTCAAACTTAAGTGGCACTGTAATGCAATATTAACTTACTTGATCAAGATTGAATGTTTGTCCCTTTTCTCTCACCCACAGCAAACTGTCACTGATGTCTTGAACCATATTTAAAACATTTCCCTGAAAAACAATTAAAAAAACACCAACGCTAAAAATATCAATAATATTAAATATATAAATGTATAATATAATGGTGGCTTACCTTTGGATATATGGAATAATCTGGACAAATTACAGAGGCGTTAAGCTCTTTTGCCATTTGTAAGGCTAGCAGACAGTAAATGGAGCGGTCTCCTGATCCCCAGGCACCTCCATACACAAACACAACCACCGGTACAGGAGCAGTATCAGAATGGTCCATGCTTGGTGAATAATATAAATCTAGTTTGTTCCCTCGTCGACCAAAGGTTATGCCCTTGGAAAGGATAGAAACACAATCAAATACTGTAGTATAACAAAAAGGGACAAGTGCTTTTTCATTTTAATGCTAAAATACATTTTAGTAATACAAAGAAATATTATGTATCTTTGTTTCTTAAAAACTCTATCTCTGTACTGCATAGCACAATGTGCACCCTGTGGTTAAGTAAACCATATTAACAGGAATTTAAAAATAGAACTAACTTTCACATAGTGCTTGTTATTTTTGTCATTACTGTACCACAGTTTCCACTGAAAGTACAGTTTGCCATACTGCAGATATTTCAGCATCTCCAGCACGGCTCTCGTAAGGCAGTATATGCGCCTGCAGGGAGTGCAAGAAACATCAGCATCATTAAAAAGCCAACAATAAAAGTAGAGTAACATCAAAATATTAATGCTATGCTATGTCACCTTGGTTTGAGAGCTTCTATATATTTTTGGTACCCTGGTTTATTGGGCCAGCCATAGAGCCATTGGGCAACTAGAGAGACACTGTAAGGAAGGCCCACTAATAATGCCCCTGCCACCACTGGAAGAGAGAAATAGCACTTCAACGCAATCCTGAAACAGAAAAAAACGAAACAAAACAAAAAGATCTGAGGATTTGTATTGTAGTAGGGTGTAATAATACAATCTTCTATGTTGTATGACATTATTTTTTAAAAGAATACTAACATGCTATTTTTATGCTAGTTAAAAACAGTAATACTGTCAAATATTATTACAGTTTAAAACAACTATTTTTTCTGAATTTTAAGCAGCCATTATTCCAGTCTTCAGTGTCACATGATGCTTCAGAAACAATTCTGATTATTATTATTTATTTTATTTTTTTGTGGAAACCTCAATACATTTTTAAGATTCTTTAAACAATAAAAAGTTGAAAAGGACTTGCAGAATAAAAATATTAATTTCTAAAAGAAAAAAAAATACTAATCCCAAACACTATTTATGATGCATGTTTGCTGACATTATTTAACATAATACTTACATTATTTTTGTGCTGTGTTTTTGTTCTAATACCTGGAGTAGCAAGAGAACAGAAATTATAATATGTATAAACATATAATGTATGCATAGAATCAGATAAGAGAATGTACTGTACAGTGCTCTCTCTCTCTGATAGAAACGTTAATCACGTTTAAAATATACATAAAGGCATGTCATGAGTTACTGATTTCATGACAACAATGTGCATAATGTAAAGTCTCTAACGACTTAGCTCTTGTTAGATGTATACAGCAAGACTTTCCCATTAAAATTTTCCTCAAAACGTAAGAAAAGATTCATAAAGGCATGATAAGCATCAGCAAAAAGCGCAAGCAGAGCAAAATAAACAAAGTTGACATCGCATCTGTTACATAATGATTGCATCTTGGATTTAGCAACACAATAAAGGAGAGTTAAACAAACAGAATCGATGTTCTGTACTGAAAACAGAACATCAGTGGTGCAAAGACTGCATTGTGTCAGAGTGGATCACCTGCAGATGACATCCCAGTGTCCCGTATGCCCAGATGGATGCATTCAGTGCATCAACTTCCTGACTACTTGTACTAGCATGCGCAGACGTCAGCCTAAAGGTCTTTCTTATTGGCTCGTTGGCTCACTTGGGCGGGACAAATTTGCATCTCCACTCAAACACACAACTGCCGTTTACATAAACGTCCCCATTTATCTAAAATGAGGATATAGAAAATGGATTTGAACGTTTATTAGTATTAAACGTTGTTCTCTTATTTTACAATTTACCTCAGAACATAACAAACCACTCTAGCGGCGATTGGTTTCGGTGCTTGTCATTTAAGCGGATGTTCCTGCTGATGTCCAATCAACACACGTATATAATATGAATAAATAATTATAATATACGGTAGGCTATATTATAATTATTCATTTACTAGATTCTTTCATCCTTATTTGGCATTTTATGATATTATTCAACATATCATTGAACAATAAACCAGCGTGAACATTTCCCTCTGCCTTGCCTTCATAATCATAATATTTTTTGCTACTTTTCAAATGCATAATCTGTAGATTTTGTGTAGTCCTTGTTAACCTAAAACTACGAAAGTTATTTATAAAAATACGAATTAGTACGTTTTCATTAAATTTGTATTACAAGTTGTATTTTTGTTAATTAACACACACACACACACACACACACACACACACACACACACACACACACACACACACACACACACACACACACACACACACATTTCCAGTCAAGCTGTAATTACGATATATGAAGTTCACATAATAAGATACATTGACATATTCCCCTATAGAGCCCCCCCCCCCCCCCCCCCCCTCCGTTTTTTATGCATATGACTTTAGACTTTATCCTAAAGTTAATAACTGCTTTATTAACTGTAATTTCCCAAGTAGGGCTGTTTTATAAGTGACCCTATGCTGTTTGCCGGGGTGAGGGGTAAATATCTGAGGCTAGAGAAAGCTTGAGGAGGCGGAGTTTCTCCTCCAGTGCTCTCCGCTTGCTGCTCGAACACACAAGTTTGTGGAAAGATTTTAAAGTGAGGAGTTGAACGAGCCGCCATGAATTTGGTTACACAATGAATTTAAAACACACTGTTTCTTTATTTCAAACCGAATGATCACACTGCATTGATGTTAAAATGGGGGTGACCCTTTTAAACGGACTACTCTTGCTTTTTGTCGGACTCGCACAAGGGGGTAAGTTGTTCAAATTGCTCAAGTATGGCTGATGTAAAGCATGTAAAGAAGGACATTTCAGCTTTTACATTTGTGTGTGTAACATTTAAGTTGGGGGATTCAGCAAAAGCAAGTGGACGATTTATGAGTTTCACCAAATATCACGTTTCTATGTGGTTATAGACAAACAGCCTGTTTATTATGGCTGCTGTCTGTGTAACGAAAACATAAGTTCTTGTCGTTTTAGCGGTTTGTGCATTAACACAAACAAATGTATTAAAATATACATGCTTAAAGTTGGCTTTTCAATATCCAAATCATGTTCATTGCCAGTGTTGCATGTGCCCAAATAAAAAATGATGTGACATTAGTTTATTGTGTACATAATATAACATTCATGATTGCACAGATTTGTGGCGCTCAGATATTTCATATTCACTGCTTGCCAAATGTCAGTGCTCAGAAAACAGCCTTGTAGTTATTAATAACAATGAAATGCAGTTATTCACCAACATCAAAGCATGCACTATGAAATTTTATTAGCCAGCATGTTTATTCAAGTGGTAATGATTTTTTGTTGTTGTTGTTTGCGAAACAGGAGAAATTCATAGACCTATCCACCATTATTTAAAGAGTTAAATGTTTCATCAGCAAATTCCTGTAATTAGCCTACATGAATATTTGAATATTAGTGTAATGTGCTAAATTGTGTTTTATTGTTGCATCAGTTGCAGTTGTTCTGTGTTGAGCTTCACAATAGCGACTCCACCGAATTATCAAGACGTCAGACGTGGTCTTATTTTGGAGCGCAGTGTCCAGACTTATAAAATCTCCAGGATGTCAGATGTAGGACCTCTTTGTGTGAAGAAAGAGACTAGAAACTAAAGATAGCATGGCATTCTTGTTTTCTCCTCTCTTACTGTCATTTCAGGTTTGCCCACAAAGTTTGACATCAAAACATCATTTATATTTATTGTAGAGCAACTGTACTTTTGATAAAATATTTGGTTTTAATATTGTCCCTTTACCTTTTGTTAGACCAGTATGGGGAAGTATGATACATAATTATTCATTGTTGCATATTAAAGTTTAATTGAATTCCATGTTTCCACAATTTTATTAGGCTACTTGTCAGCTTTGCAAAGTCCAGTGAATAACATTGCTTCACTGAAATTTGCATGGTGCCTTAAGCATTGTAAACAAAGGATTTAAAAACGAATAAATATTCATTAAAACAGAACATTTTATTCATGCAATATGTAGCATCACAAATGAGCAATGGCACTTGCATAGTTTGACAGAATTACACTAAACATCAGTGTGTCATTTCAGTCCTAAAGTAGAAGTGCTCTGTGCCCATACAAATTAAGGGGTGTAAATACTATAGCGACACCTTTAGAGAGAGGTAGATGAG
This sequence comes from Acrossocheilus fasciatus, assembly GCA_036784905.1. Lineage (NCBI taxonomy): Eukaryota > Metazoa > Chordata > Actinopteri > Cypriniformes > Cyprinidae > Acrossocheilus > Acrossocheilus fasciatus. The sequence goes on from CM071942.1 coordinate 15,746,727, forward strand.
AGTGTAGAACACATTAGTGTAGATTAAAGGGTGATGTGGTGTGGCTGGGTTAGAAAACAGCTGCGTCCAGGCCTCCATCAATGGACAGCAGGGCTAAGACAATGTGGCTATGTCAGAGTCTTTTATGTTGAGAACAGGGTGCTGTCAGGGCAGAGCATGCCAGCACATGCACATGGGTATCACAGTGCTTCCCTGGCGCCATCCGGCTTGTCCTGTAAAGTGTTGTTGTTTTTATTCATTCGGTCACTTTTATTTAATGTCTGTGTCAAAATCAAAATGTAACTTTTAAGGGAAAGTTAACACAGAAAGGATAAAATTGTCATCATGTTACTTCAAACCTGTACTTTCTTTCTTCTGTGTTACACAAAATAAGATTTTCTGAAGAGCATTTAAATGTTTTTTTGTCCATACAATGAAAGTCAGTGGGGTCCACAACAATGCTGGACCCCATTAACTTTCATTGCATGGACCAAAAAAAAAAAAAACCTTTTTCTATGTTTTCACAGAAAAAAGAAAACATTGCTGATTTGGAACCATACACTCTTTGGAATAAGAGTGAATAAATCCCTTTGAATAATAATAATGTCCTTTCTCATAAATCAATTAATTTATTACCAGTTAAAAAGTGTAATTAAAAAGTTATGTACTTATACTTTTTATAATTCACAAAAATTCATTAACAAAAGGCAAAGAAATGAAACCAATACTAAGTTCCACTGTGCTTTATTTGGACTCATTGAGCATTCAGGACAAAAAAAAAACAAGCATCATGGGTGATATTCTCTTATGTGCAGCTTCATTCTATGGTGATGGATTTGTGCAGTTAAAAGGGACAGAGACGTCTAGCCGTAACACACTGCACGTTCGTTTCCGCACCTCCAGCCTGAGCGGCCTGCTTTTCCTGGCCGCAGGGCAGAATGATTTCCTGCTGCTGGAGATGAATGCTGGCAGACTGCAGGTGAGTCACATGTTGCTATTTCACCCTCAGCAATGTTTAGATCTACCACAACAAAACTACATGTGGAAACATGTCAATTCCATTTAGGCTTGAAAAGAATCTGATTAGAAAAAAAAAAGTGATAATAAAGACTGACTAGCATTTTGTGTTGAGGCATAAACTCAACACATGGAATACCACCCATCCTCTTCAGATGAAATGGAGTGGTGAATTTTATTCCTTGGTCTAGTTATGATACTGTCTGAGACTCTTCCGCCTCGGCACCTTTCTTTAAGGTATACATTACAAACCTGATGATTGCACTGACTTATTGGCTGAAGAATGTGGGCTTAGTTGACATTGTGGGAGAAGTAGATAGTCCCAAAATCCAGTTCAAAACCTTTGCATGAATTTCTGAAATGGATTTATTTTATAAAGGATATCTTTGGGCTATGACAGAACAGATTGTGCTGAACATTGAGGTCCGATTTGCTTGTAATTGAAAATATCTTTGAACTCTCACATTTATCTGAGGTCATTAAATTGTGATTTTCTATCCTTTGGCTGTGACCCTCTTTGAGCACATCACAGATTATAATTGCTTTCAGTTGAGAAAAATATTCAGCAAGCCATGTCAAGTTTTTCTTAGCTGTCTGATGTAAAGACAGTGACATTTTATGTTAAGAGTAATATGTATTGGCTGTAGACAGATGCTATTTATTACACTTGACTATTTCCTATATGGAAGAGAATTTCATGAATATAAAGTGATAGTTTTCATACACATTTTCTTTGCAATTCAAATAATTTATTGCTGTTATAGTAGACGTTTGTTAGTATAACTCAGGGGTTTTCAAACTTTCTGATGCCAAATGACAAATATATTTACTAGCTCCGTATTATATTTTTCTCCATTTGCACTGTATGAGAAAAAAATGTTAAAATTGCATTATAACATTTATAACAACAATATTTGGTTTCAAAAATTAAATAATAGGCATTTATATTGTCACTATATGTAAAGCGAATAATTAAGATTATCTGGGAAATATTTATTTTGGTTTATTAATTTTTTTGTTTTATTCTATTTTATTAACGGTTTAGTTTAATGTTGTATGTATTAAACATATGTAGCATAAACAGAATGTTTTTCAATTTAGATTTATTTGAAAAGTATTTGGACCCCAGTTATGTCTAGAAAATTTATAAAATATATAAATCTGTGTATTCTTATGTATAGGGTTGTGTAAGGAAAGTTTTTTTTTTTTACATTGTTCCTGTCATTCACAGGTAAAGTTGGATCTGGGATCCGGAGAGCAGATCCTTCTCTCAGACAGTGGAACCCAGTTGAATGATCTGGCCTGGCACACTGCAGAGCTTTTTCATGACATTTACAGTGTCACATTGACTGTGGACAACCACTTCAAGACCAGCCTGCGAATGCCAGGTCCGGAGCAAGAGCTGCACATCAATGGCGGCCTGTATGTTGGTGGTACTGGAGGATTGGATCGGGCCTATCTGTCCAGAGATCTCAATGGTTTCCGTGGTTGCCTCGATGAAGTAATATTTAATCAACACAACCTGCTTTCATCGCTAAGGCCCTACTCAGGGTTCAAGAATGTCTATGAGGTTTCTCTAGGATGCAGCCCTCAGTTTTTTGCCAATGAAGATGACCCAATAAGTTTTTTCAGTTCACGAGCTTATATATCTCTTCCTCCTTGGACGGCACAACATGAGTGGGCTTTTGAATGCTCAATCCACACTTCAGCTGAAGAAGGAATCATCATTTACAACTCAGCTCGACAGGGAGATTTTGTCGCTCTAGAGATCCAGAAAGGTCTCCTTGTTGCATTGGTTGGTAAAGATGGAAGTAAAACAGAGCTACGTTCCCTTACCTTCATCAATGACAACAAATGGCACAACATTCAGCTTTTTTTCACACCAAAAAACCTCCAACTTACAGTAGATGGAGAAACTCTAAAGTCCATCATTACCTCTAGATCAAAAACCTTTCATCTGAAAGGTTCCCTTTTCCTGGGGGGAATCGATGACAGCACACGTTCTGAGGTCAGAAAGGTTGGCCTTTCCTCAGTAGCAGGGAAACGTATTAAAGGTGGCTCCTTTAAAGGATGCTTCAGAGATATTAAAATAAATAATGTCAAAATGGGTCTTCCCAATGCTGTGGTAACCAAAGACATCTCTGTTGGTTGTGAACCTGAAAAGGAGCTGGATATAAGCACCACAGTGAGCCCAATAACCCTTCCCATAACCCTTGTTGACTCTGTCACTCCGCTGGCACCCACCGATGTATCCACCCTAGCCAAAGGTCTTGTCAAGAAGTACGGACGCAATTTTTTACAGCTTAGAAACCTTGTTGTCCCAGAAGGTGGTCGGGGATCCCTGGATTCAAAGCATATTAAAGTAAACCTTGATTTCAAGAAGCTTGGCATCCGTCAGTCTCAGATCATCTTTAGGATTGAAGAGCAGCCGGTGCATGGTCAGCTTAGGCTTGATGTAGACCAGGAGCAGGCTGAGCATTCATTCAGCATGCTGGATTTGTGGCACGGCAGAGTGATGTACATCCATGGGGGATCTGAAGACCCACAGGACTTCTTCATGTTCTCTGTGTTCTCCAGTAGCAGAAAGGAAGTGCCAGGCTATCTAAAGGGACACAAGTTGTACTGGTTTAATGTCACAGTTACACCAACCAATGATGCCCCTGAGTTGAGTCTACCTGAGGGGAATCTGTTTACCCTTTTGGAAAACTCCAAGAAGAGGCTGACCACTGATGTTCTGAAAGCCATTGACATTGACAGCAATTACACAGACCTCGTTTACTCTGTGTTAGGGAACCTTAATGCTGATGCTGGGTATTTGGAGAACGAAGACAATCCAGGTACACCAGTAACTTCTTTCTCCCATTCAGCTCTTGTAGACGGTAAGATGTACTATGTCCACATGGGTGTGAGGAACTCTAGGATTGTGTTGAGAGTCAGCGATGGCGAGAAGGTGAGCAACACAGTGGTTCTTAGAATCATGGCTGTGGGACTTCAGTACAAAATCTCCAATAACACAGGACTGGAAGTGATCCAAGGAGAGATGTTTCTTTTGAGCACCAATCAACTGGCCATCTGGACCAATGCATTAAAGCAAGTAGTTGAAATTCGGTACGATGTGATTGAGCCACCAAGATTTGGTGAGCTCCAAAGGATGCACTCAAGTGGAGAATGGAAGATTACCAACTCGTTTTCCCAAAGAGTTCTTGAAAAGGAGCGTTTGAGGTACATCAGCACCTACCAGTCCATCCAAACAAGTAATAGTACAGACCACTTCAAGTGTAAAGTAACTGTGGCCTCCAGTGCTACTGAAGAATTGGTGTTTCCCATAAAGGTAAAGTGGATAGACTACACAATAAAGAACAATAAACCTATAGAGCTGGACAAAATTACGAGAGCTGTAATTGACTCAGAGCATCTGTATGTAGCAGCACACGGTGTGAAATTGTCTGAGGATGAACTTCGTTTTAGAATGTTGACTTTACCAAAGAAAGGAATAATTGAAGTGAATAATGCCAAGCTAGATGTAAATTCCACATTTCGTCAAAAGGACATCACAGACCTGAAAGTCCAATACCAACTAATGGAAAGATCATACGAGGACACCAATGATGAATTTGTTTTCCACATATTCTCAAAGCATGCACATTCTGCTAGTCACATTTTCAAAATCAATATTAAAGCAGATGTCAACAGCATTTTCATGACAAACAATGGGCTGTCACTTCTTGAAGGTGCAAGTAAACTCATCACAAAGGATGAATTGTTTGCTGAAACTCTAAGCACTAAAGAAATGTACTATACAGTCACAAAGACACCACACCATGGCAAGCTAATGCGAATCAACTTGTCCAACTCTACCAAAGACTTTGACAATATTATGACCTTTACCAATAAAGACATTCTTGAGGAGCGTATTATGTTTGTTCACGATGACAGTGAAACAACTCTTGATAGTTTTACCTTCATAGCCTCCACAAGTCCAGTAACAAAGCTTTCTGTAACATATAAGGACATCGGCTCCAAGGAAGGCATGTTTAACATCACGATACAGCTGGTTAATGATGAGAAACCCATCCGTATTGTAGACAAAGTTTTCCATGTAGTCAGAAATGGCCAGAGGTTACTTACACTTGATGACCTGTGCTACCATGATGCAGATTCGGACTTCAGTGATGGGCAGCTTCTCTACACCCGGCGTGGTATCCCAATGGGGGACTTGGTTCTTGCAAATGACACTTCACAAAAGCTGTACCAGTTTCGCCAAGAAGACTTGGAACAGAAACGAGTGCTGTTCATTCACCATGGGATGAACTCTGGGCGTTTTGTTCTCTTTGTGTCAGATGGCAAGCACTATGTGTCCTCTCTGTTGGATATTAGTGCACAGGAGGCTTATTTAAAAATTGGCAACAACACAGGCCTGTTGGTTCAGAAAGGGCAAGCCAAAACCCTTACCAATGCTAACTTTAGTGTAGAGACAAACCTTGACATCCGAAATGACAATGAAATATTATTCACAATCCAAGAGGCTCCGAAACATGGTGGGCTGTATTTAAAAGACAGCAAAATTGAGTCATTCACCCAGCATGACCTGAGGAATGGCTACTTGTCTTATCATCATGACAACAGTAAGAATATGGCTGACATTTTTACACTCCTGGTGAAAGAAAAGGACATTCGGCTTGATGTTAAAATACATGTGAAGGTGTACCTGGAAAGCCATCAGAGGCCACCCGTAGTTCTTCATAACAAAGCCTTGCTGGTGGAGGAGGGGAAACCAGTTAAGATTGAGAGCAATAAACTCAAGGTAAATATTGTCTTTTATTAACCTACCTTTAGCATTATTTTGCTCCATCAAGGGATTTTTGTAATAAATTCTTATCCTTTACCATTCACAGATTTTTTTCTACTAAGCATTGGCATAAACCGTGTTGGGCAAACTACTATGAGATTGTTATTTACTGAACTACAAGCTTATCATAATTTGAAGTAGTTAAACATCATAACCATCTGAACAAACTGATTCATTAGCTAGAATCAGACTTTCCAGTACTACGTATGGGACCATTTAGGATGAACTGATTGACCTGAACGAATCTGACTTTCTGACACCAGGAGAGAAGCTAAATTCAGACTAGCATACTTAAGTACTTTGATCATATGTTATTCCCAATTAAGCCAGAGAAGCCATTTTACTGCAAAAAGTAGCTTGTTACTTCAAAAAGCTACAAATCCACTGTTAATGAAAATGTAGTTAAGTTTGTAGCATCCCTACATTTAGTTAGTTGCTCCCCAACACTGAATGCAAGATTCAAAAATAAAATAGTGCCTACTATTTCCGTTTCTTTTCAGGTGACTCATGAGGCTAGTTCACCTTCAGAAATAACCTTTACTGTCAAAGTTGCTCCATCTCATGGATATTTCCGCCATTTTATTGAGGGTAAAGATCAGTACCAAGGAACACAAGAGGACCCATTAGTGACCTTTTCCCAGTGGGATGTTAATGCTGGCAACATTCAGTATGTACAGGTGGCACCTGGCCAAGAGAGTGATTCATTCACTCTGGAGGCCAGCAATGGAGTCGCAGAGGTCAATGACGTCATCATGTCTGTGGATATCATCCCACGCCTCATACCCATTGAGGTGTCCAATATCACTCTGAAGGAAGGGGCATCTAAAGCTCTCACAGAGGATGTTATTAGAGTAACAAACTCACATTTCTCAGGCCTCAATTTTGTGTATTACGTCTCAGAGGGTCCTCTGCATGGCCGCATTGAGAATTCACGTTTCAGAGGGATTCCCACAACCTACTTTACAAGGAAGCAGGTAAAGTTTTCCCAATTTTTTACATGCTTTTAAAAAAATTTAATAAATATGGAATATGGAAAGGCATGAGCAATCACTCAAAGGCGTTTTTGTACCTGGTTTTGTATTTTATTTTATTTATATATAAGATTGTTTATATAGATATTTATATTTTGTTGTTCTTACTTGGCAGGTGGAACAGGAGTTTATTTATTATGTCCATGACAACACAGAGACCTCAGAGGACCACTTCACTATCACAGCAAATGACACAGACCTGCGAAAACACAGTGCACCATGGACTGTGTATGTACAGATCACAGCCGTCAATGACGAGCCTCCAGCCATTACAGCCAACAGGGTTCTCAGGGTGAGATTACTATATATAAACTTCTTTTTATGACTAAAGTCAGCTGAGGTTCCCGTCTGAGAATGTTTTATGGAGTATGAGAACTTTGCAGAGGTCTGGAAAAAAAGATGTTGGGATTTGTGTACTGTTTTAATATTTTATTGTCTGTGTTCTGACGTCCCTTTGGTCTCCATCAGTCACAGAAGAATAAAGATGAGTACACAGTTGTTTCTGAGACCCATAAGGCCAAGCTACTAGTTGTAGACATGTAAATTATTGGCTTCAACTTGAAGACAAGTCTAAAGTCACAGATCACAGACCATCAGGGACAGTCAGAAGGGCTCCTCTGCATGCTTCAGATTCCTCAAAGACCTTCAGAGATGGTTCACAAAAGCACTTACAGCAGGTTTTCCTTTGGCTTTAATTACTAATAATTAAAAATTATTTAGCTTGTTGATCCCAAACACAAATATTTAAACATTTATAATGCCCACAAGGTGGCTCACTACTACTTTTAAAATGCATGTTTGCTCATTTTTATGGTTTTATGTAGGTTTTATTTTTTTTTTTACATTTTTTACTTAAGTGATTACAGTCTGGTTTATTTATTTCAGTGCTTTGCATTCAGTTGCTAAACAGGGGGTTAGAGAAAGCAGACATATATAGAATGTAGTTCGAGGTACTGGTGTACACATGGATACAGAATCTTATCAGATCAGATTATCAGATCAAATCATTTTTTTGTTTTTGCAACCAGTGATTTCTTCTGAGGATTGCCTTTTTGAATGATCCATAATTAGTTTTTCTTGTTCATGGTGACAAACTTTCAGCTTCACACTTCTCACAGACAGAGCTATATGACATGACTAGACATGCACAATTGTCGAATTTATGGAATTTCCCATGAAATTTGTTCTGACATTAATAAAATATTATAAATTGTTATTACAGCTTTATCAGAGTGTATTTGGGTAAAGACATGATTTGTTAGATTTTTGCACCATGTCATTAATACCATTATTTTTTGTTTCTCTTGATTTCTCATGATTCCTGTCTTTATACAATACTGTAACACTGTACATACATTTTGTATACATTGTTGAACATAAAATATATTCTTATGAGCTACAGTCAGGATGTCTCCTTATGTGTGTTTTGTACTGTTCTTTGGTATCGGATAAGGAGATCAGCATTCAAATGAGTTGAGTTAAGCTTGTTTTCCCCAAACTTTGTTCAGCTGGAGTGAGATTCAATCAGTGGACCAATAAAGAGCACAGGAGAGTTTATCAGCAGAAATGTGTCATTAAGAATTTATATTTAATAAATTTTACCATTCAGGCTAAGCTATCTGAATAAACTACAAACCTTTCCCAGCTCTAATCTGTGTCTCTTTATATGTTTGATTGTTTACTCAGGTGTGGGTGGACTCCATCACAGAGATCACCCCAGAGGATCTGAACGCAGAAGATGAGGACACGCTTCCTGAGCAGCTGGAGTACATTATTACCCAACCCAGCAATGGTCACCTGGCTCTTAAGACTGCCCCCAACAGGCCCATCATGAACTTTACTCAAGCTCACATTGACCAGCGGCAACTGCTTTTCGTACATAGTGGTGAGATATCATACACAATCAACAATCATCTTAACAATGATGTTAAAGGGATACTCAACCCCAAAATGAAAATTTTGTCATTAATCACTTGCCCCCATGTCGTTCCAAACCCGTAAAAGCTTAGTTTGTCCTCGGAAAATAATTTAAGATATTTTGGATGAAAACCGGGAGGCTTGTGACTGTCCTATTGACTGCCAAGTAAATTACACTGTCAAGGCACAGAAAAGTAACATCTCCAAAATAGTCCAGAATTAAGTCCAGAGAATAGCGTACGTACTTTGCGTCCATCGGATGCTCTCCAAAATGGCGCTACGGTGACGTGGAGAGACATAGAGGAGACGAATTGTTGAATAAATGTCGTTATTTTTATTTTCTTTGCGTACAAAAAGTATTCTCGTCGCTTCATAAAATTCAGATTGAACCACTGATGGCAGATGGACTATTTTAACAATGTTTTTTTATACTTTTCTGTGCCTTGACAGTGTAATTTACTTGGCTGTCAATGGGACAGTAACAAACCTCCCAGTTTTCATCCAAAATATCTTAAATTGTGTTCCGAAGAGGAACAAAGCTTTTACAGGTTTGGAACGACATGGGGGTGAGTGATTAATGACAAAATGTTCATTTTAGGGTGGAGTGTCCCTTTAAGATCTGTACAATAGTATGTCATGTTTAACCACTAGATGCCAGTGTTGTGCATTAAATCACAGCATAGCACTGTACCTCCTATGTTTGCTGCCCTTTTTAGGTGAAAATAGGCTTGAGTGCAACAGTAGCATGGAATAATTAGTTTGTCGTGCAGTTTGAACATGGTATACTTAATTCAGTTCTGAAACATAAATCAAGTTATTTATGAAAGCTGTAAAGATTGAGTTTTAACTTTTAATAATGGTGTGTCTAAGTTTGTAACCTGAATTTGTACCTAAAATATTATTAAAAATGCTTTGAGTGCTGTTTATTAATTTTTATTTGTTTCATTCATTTATTTCTTTCATTTATTTTTTGCAACATATTTATGTAAAGTAAGATGTACGTAACGTGATATCACATAAAATGTATTATGAAGTTGCAGTGAATTGTAAACTAAATTCCTTTTACTTTTACTTCTCAGGCCCAATGGCAGGAGGCTTCAACTTCCAAGTAAATGATGGTGTGAACTTTGCTCCCAGGCAGATATTCAGTATCACAGCTCGTGCCCTGGTTCTTAATCTAGAGAAGGCTGGACCTCTTAAGGTGTTTCCAGGTAATGCTGATTAACATGAGATGAACTTCAGCAGTAAACTGGTATATTCTGTCACACACAGATTACTTATAAGGAAATATTAGATGTTATCAAAAATCATTGTAGAGACAGCACTTAAGATCTGTCACAACAAAAAGTCTTAATTTAGTTACTTACGGTCCAGAAAATATTGTGCTCTCCATCTCTTTTTATGGAGTTAAGAGTAAAATAACATGTCATGTTACAGCAGTGAGGTCAGCATCTGGCTGTCTCACATGCCAAATCAGAGCACCAGATTGACGCCTCCTTTCCGCTCTGTATAAAGTCAACAATGCTGTCTCCACCCACTCGTAGCCAGTTAAGACTTCTAAGTCTCTGTCTGAGCATCAAGTGTTTCATGGTTTCTTAATCTAAGAGCAACAGATCCATGTAATAACAAAACGACTTTAACTGTCGGGCTATAAAAAGCTCAGTGGAGAACATTTAGACACTGAACGAGTCACTGTAAAAAGTCCCTAAAGGTATTAGACTACAGTCATTTTCGTAATTTTAGAAACACTTAGTCATATGTCACATTTAAAACCAGAGCTAGAAAAATGGCTTTGTCTGAGAAAACAGCTGCTGCATCTGCTTTCAATTTTAGAAATGGTTCTAGAAACCGTAAACTAAAAGATAGCATCTGAAATAGTTTTGTTTTGTGGTGTTATGTTTAATAACAGATAAATCAACTGAATTTATTTGTTCCTGGAGTCCATTATTTTTATTTCCCCTTTCCGTCTAATGTTACTTTTTTAGTTTATTTGATGGCTTTAATTCTAATTCATTTTTAACATGGGTAGGAATCTGGAACACTATTAAATAAATAAGTAATAACCAATAATAAATCAGCAGAAAGTTTGACCATTATTCTGCCGCTTTGTGTCCATGTGTTTAACAAATGCTTCCTGTCAAGCTACTCTTGTGGCCTTTGTGCTGAGTGAGTCGCCAGGGCCTCTTTCAAATAGTTAGACACAACAGAAAACTCTGAATACAGAAACTATGACCTTCGGTTAAGGTCATGAAAGAAATCTGTAGATTATTTTAGCAAAATCCTTCCTGGCATATAGCTTGAAGTTCTTCGAGTTCAGTCACTCTAATGTGGTTCAACCAAAAAGTGATCTGAAACAGGATCTTGAAATGCTTGCCTACCCTCAATCTTTGACCGTGTTTACACATTTGAAGCAAATATAGCTTGCACAAATTTGTTTGTGGTTGTAATTTATGGTTCAGATGCACTTCTATTAAACCTCACTGCAAAAAAGCTTAACATTTACATTTCAAAGCACATGAGCTACTGTACAACAGACAATGTTGTTTTGTTTATAGTCTGTACCGGCCATTGTGTTGTTTTGTCAGTTTTCAGGGCTATTCTTATGGTGTGTTTTTTTTTTTTTTTCTAGGTTCCTTAGCCTTGATTTCAAACAACATTCTTCAGGCCGTTACCAATGATGATACCGGCATCTCAAACAGAACCATTTATTTTACTGTGATCAGTCCCCCAAAATTTGGAAAACTGGTCAGTTTGAAGGCAAATAAGACCACAACTGATATTTCATCCTTCACACAACAAATGGTGAGTGTTGCCAACGTCTTTTTCCCAAGTCAGTGCCATGCATATCAGAGTGCAGTGTAATGAATTATGAATTTACATTAACTATGAGCATAATCAGAGAGCCTGTCATGTTTGCAAGCTAAATGTAACATGTCCTAGTTAGCCAGCACAAAGCGCTGCTAATGCGGAATTGATGCTAATGATAATTCAAACATACAATGATACAATGTTGATATGCAGAAAGAGAGTAATAATAATAATTAAATGTGTCATTTCAGGATATGTATTTTTACAGTCATGTGTAAGACTTTTAATAGGATATGGGGGGCATGTGTTGTTTTTATCATGTTTTGTTTTTTTCATGTTTTATATTTTAGTAACTCATGTAAGTTGAATCATTACAGGTGGATGAGGGTGAAGTAGCATATCATCAGAATCATGGGACGTCTTTAGGATGGGCGGCGCTAGACAAGTTCATATTTACTGTGTCCTCTCCACCTGCTACGCTTGAACCCCAGACGTTTGACATTGACATTTCATATGAAAATATTGGACCTGAACAAAGTTCTGTGCTCCTCAAAAATAAAGGTAAAGTATTTTATCTAGTTTACAGTCAGTAATGTTGTATTATTCAATTGTAATAATATTTCACAATGTTACAGTTTTATTGTGTTTTTGATAATTGTGTTCTGTTGTAATATATTTTAAAATGATATTTATTCCTTTATTTCAAAGTTGAATTTTCAGAAGTCATTACTCCAGTTTTCAGAGTCACATGATCCTTAAGAAGTCGTTGTAATATCCCAATTTGAATTTCAAGAAACATTTCTTATATATTTTGTGGAAACCACAAAACCTTTTTTTCGATTTTGAACAGTTGCATATGCAGCTGTGAATTCAATATGTATTTTCATTATGATTAATGTTGAACGGACATGCAAAAGCTTTAAAATGTTAAGAATTTAAAAGGTAATATTGTAAAAAATAGCCAAATATACTCTAAATCTGTCATTCTGACTGAAGTGTCATGGCTTTTGTCAAATAAAATGTATCATGTTTTTTATTTTTTATTTTTTTATATCCAGGTGTGACGGTAACTGAAGGAGATAAAGTGCTAATTGACAAATCAATGCTGGATGCATCCAATCTCATGATGAAACAACCTGAATCCAAGCGCAGCTCTTATGAGGTTTGGTACCAGGTCACATCTCTTCCAAAGCATGGCGTCATCATCGTTGGGGAACGAAATCTTACAAAAGAAAAGCCCAATTTCTCTCAGTTCATCCTTAATAAGTATGGAATCACATACCATCATGACAACTCTGAGACCACCCATGACCATTTTGACTTTGATGTGTATCTGAACCTTAAGAGCAAACCACCAACCCGCCCCATAGATCCCTCAGAGGTTGTGTCACAATCGTTCAATATCACTATAATCCCCATAAATGATCAACCACCTGTTTTGAAGACCAAAGCTCCCAGCCTCAAAGTCGTTCAGGGAGACACCGTGGCTATCGGACCCAACCACTTAAGTGTGGTTGACCTGGACAACCCACCAAGTGAAATCCAGTACACAGTGATTAGCAAACCTAGCAATGGTTTCCTAGCCATTACAGAGCGCATGAACGACTCGGTGGACTCCTTCTCCCAGGCTCAAATCAATAATGGAGAGGTGTTCTTCATCCACGATGGCAGTCCTTCATCTGGAGCGTTCTACTTCAGCGTCACTGATGGCCATCATCGTCCGTTATATAAACTCTTCAATCTGGAAGTGGTAGAGATCACTGTTTCACTGGTTAACAACACAGAGGTGCTACTGAACCAGGGACACTCTTCTGTAACTGTCACACGGTCACACCTGGCCGCAGTGACCAATGGTAAAAACACTACAGTGCACTATAAAATCACAGTACCACCAAAGTATGGTAAACTCTTACTAGACGATGAAGATGTCACTGTTTTCAGTCAAGATGATCTCCAGGAGGAAAAGCTGAGGTACCACATGGTCAGCTTTGAGTCATCCCATGATAACTTTGAGTTTGCAGCCTTCACAACAGAAGCTAATCTAACTAACCAAGTAGTTAACATCACTGTGAAACCCCTCATTAAGTACGCAGAAGGGGCAACATTTCCTAACGGAGTTCGAATTAAGCTGAAGTCCCATTTGCTGAATGTGTCTGAACTTGCTTTGTTGAGTGGTAGTGACCCGTTGTTTGAAATTACCTCACCTCCAGAAAACGGCAGGATTGTCCGGGCAATTGGCGGCAAGGGAAAGAAAGTCGAATCTGTGGGGTCTTTCACTTTTAGTGAACTACAGCAGGAGAAACTGGCCATTGAGTTGAAGGTGAACCTGACAGGTGTCCATGAAGTAAATGATTCTTTCAGATTTGTTCTTAAAGCCAACAACGTTCAACCCGCCAATGGGATTTTCACTTTCAGCATTGTACCTCATGTTCCTGCTCTGGAGATGTCAACAGTGGTCCCAGTGACCACAATCAGACCTGTTTTTCATAATCAAACTGCTGCAATGAGCTTGTTTCCATCTTCAACATCTTCACCTGTGCGGCCGACGCAACGGGTGACCAAATCCGGGTCAAGATTCAAAGGTCGCAACCGTTGGGGTAATTCAAACAGCATTGACACGGGTACTACTGACCTAAAACCAACCCATGGGGTGGTGGAGATTTATCCCATAAATAATACACCAGTAAAAGTAGAGTCAGTTTCCCAGACAGTTTCGTCCTCAAACTCAATGGTCATCCTTTTGCCTCTTCTTGCTCTTCTGCTGCTGGTCATCATTGTGGTCGTGTTGGTGCTGCTCTTAAGACGGAACTGGAAGAAGAAATCAAAGCCTTTAAAGAGTACGCCAGGTGCTCCTGCTCAACTGGACAACCCATCCCATCAGGACCAGCCACATTGGCCTGCAAGCATCCCCGTCGTAACCATCACTCCTCTTACTCCAAGAAACGCTGGAAGTTCAGCCATAACCAGACTGCAAACCAGAAGTGAGAACTCGCCATATGGCACGTCTGTATCTCTGTGCTCTTTTGGAGACCTGGAGCCTGAAGTTTCACAGCTTTGCAGGACCACCAACCCCACTCTGCGAAACAATCAGTACTGGGTATGACCTTTGATCTTCAGATTCATCACTGTACTCTCTGAAACTCAGACTGAAGTGTGATTGAAACACTACATTCAAGTCTCAATGAACTGCATTTGTTTGATGCTTTGCAAAAGTTGTACATGTTCAATATTTTACCATTAACCCCAAAACTAGGGAAGAAAACCATACAGCTGAAGATTTCGGCATTACTTGCCAATTATGAAATGCTAGGAAGTTCACTAAATGTTACAAACAATCGCATTTTTAAAGTCACAGTGTGTTGGAAGTAGCGACAGATCTTTTCGGCGGTTATTTTGACAAACATCCACGTGAAACAGATTATCGAATGTAGGGCAGGGACTTGGTTCTATCCATTGGTTGTTGATTGGATAGTGGCAGATCTGAATGCATGCTTGCAGTTGAATATAAGAAGGGGGTGGGGTTTAATCTGTCGTTTCACCAGATGATTGAGTTTTGACCTTTGACATTAATTAAAAATTAAATGCTCAAAAAAAGATTTTTTTTAATATGTATATGTATGTATATATATATATATATATATTTATAAATATATTAAAGTTATACATGGATAAATCATTCACAATAAGACCAATAACATGCATTTAGAAAACAGATCAATTGCCATTTCATGTACACTTTAAATATTTTTTTTATCCTCTTTGGCAAACAAAGTATTTGAGAAAGTTCTGTTGTATTTTTGTGCATTTGCTAGATGCACAAAGTCATTTGTGAAGACACAAGTGATGCTGGGAGTTTTAAAAGTCATTTTTTGTGTCTACCTCAGATCAGATAGCCTCATAATAAGAAAATGACAAAATCAAAATATAAAATAATGTATTACACTGAAATCATTTCAGTGGGATGAAATTATGTGGTACTATGTTTTGTATACTGAAACTATTTAAAGCCGTAAGGATATTTATTTATGATATTAGAGTTTCTAAAAAAATATTATAATTACATTTATTCTGGCACTGAGAGAATCTGTGTGTGGTGTGCATATTTAAACAACACAACTCTGTATATTTTGGGTACGTTTTACTTTGCGTATTACATATGTGTGTCATAATTGAATTTTTATATAAAAGTTTTTATACTCTCAGGAACTTCCTCTTAGAAGTAATACCATCTTTAAATGATGCAATGTGATGAAACCACTGGATTCTTACCACTGATCTCTTTATTTGCGGTAAATGAAACATTGTTGCTTGATTTGAACTACATATAGTATCCAAAATATGAACTAATTTCAGTATTTTCAATAAACTGTTGCAGCTGTGGTCATATTGCTACATTTAGGAATTAGTTTTTGAATATGCATCATGCTATATGGCGACTGTGACATCTGTATTGTACAAAAATGTCAGTGCGGATTTTAAACAAGCTGAAACTGAATACATTGTATTTACAGTTAAGTTCTTCAGAAATATATTTGTTGTTGCTGTATATTTTCCCTCATTTATGAGTCATTTGTCTGATACACTGAATAGTTCTGTTTGTCAATAAATGGAGCATGTTCTGCAATCCAGCCATCTTGACTCCTGTCAGCTCTTCGCAAAATGTGGTCACATTAAATAAATCAATATAGAGCTTATTTCAGATGCAATTTATTTGTTTAGATGGATGTTAATGGCTTTTTGCCTTTTAGAGGTCTTCTCCTTTTAGAAATTACACAAAGATGAAAAACAGTGAGGTGCCTCTGGGGATGTAATTGCTGTGATACTTCATTCCTCGTATTTAATTACTGTGATTTCAGTTAATAGGCGCTAAAAATGGCTTTTTTTAACCGCTTTCCAGATGCACGCTGAGATCTCTTCTCAGTTCAGTTAATGAACAGCTCATGTGGTCAAAAAGTGTTTGTGATTAAAAGAAATAATAAAAAAAAGAAATAGATATTATGTATACTATTAATAAAACGTCACTATTTTTATTATAATATCGATTAAAATAATATAATGGAGTAAAATACATTCTCTGTCACAAGCAGCATGAGTGTGATTGAATATTGGTTCCTATTGTTTCAACTGGTTTGCATTACAAACAATGCAAGCTGGAGACAATCCACTGAGTCTGCCAAACGTGAAGCCTGCAATGTGCTGACTTTACAAACATGACACTGTGAAACTGGTTCAGTTAAGAACATCAGTGTCAGGATGATTCACACTGATATGCATCTGATAAGTCACCTTAACAGTGGTTTATCTGCTTATTCTGTGATTAAATTAGTCCAGGCAGTGTCAGTGCATTAAAGGAAACAACACCTAAATCGACTTCACAACTACTCTTCATTGAAAAGATTTGACAGTACAATAGCTTTATAATTATGTAAAATTATCTCTTTATACATTATGTTTCAGTGATTGGGCAAAAAGAACAAAAGGCTAGCCCTCGTAATAAATCCCATTGTGTAGAAACACATGATCTATTATCTATTATATGATTTCCCTCCTTTTTCTTAGTAGTAGAAGAGCTAATTACTGTAAATGAGTCTGGATTGCTATAAGAAAAGGAGCTGAACATGTTCGCACTTGGCTTTGGTGACTACATGACTCATTCTGAGCTATGATTCGTTCAGAAGAATCCCAAGAGACGGAAACATAATTAGTTTAAGCCCTCCAGATCATGAAGAGCTGCCCAGCAACAGAGGATTGACTCTCCTGGATCCCTGAAGTCTTAATTAGATTTCATGTCATGCGCGATGAATCATGCCAATAAGTGTGTTTAAGGGAAATTGAGCTCCAGCATCTGATTTTAACGATGCTAGTGTACTTCTAAATGTTTAGATGTTAACTAACTTCTAAAATTCACAGTCTGAAAAATTTGTGGAAGTCATTGATGACTCATCTTGCACTACACAGATTTTTGTCCAATCAAATGCTCTCGAATGAGAATGTTGCTCCCACTCTTACATATAAGAGATACAATATAAGACTTGGTATGCAGCAGGTAAAATACTAACCTAGATAGACATACTTGCCCAAAATGTTTTTTTATTTCCTTGCCCAAAATAATATTTAAAATGCTTTACCTTCCGTATACAGGTTATATACCATGTAATAGCTTTTTCTATTGTTCCAGTTAATCTATTGTTCCCACTTTCCTTGTGTCATAAAGAGGACAAGTAAAATAAGTTGTTTTGCAACCAGAATTCTGGAAATGTTGGGACGTTTTTTTAAATTTGAATAAAATGAAAACTAAAAGACTTTCAAATCACATGAGCCAATATTTTTAGTCACAATAGAACAGAGCGAACATAACAAATGTTTAAACTGGCAGATATATTTTACAATATCCACTAAATTAGCTCATTTCAAATTTGATGCCTGCTTCAGGTCTCAAAAACGTTGTCACGGGGGCAACAAAGGACTGAAAAAGCAAGAAAATTTGAGAAGATTCAACTTGGAGAACATCTAGCAACTAATTAAGTTAACTGACATCAGGTCTGAAACGATTAGCTATAAAAGGGATGTCTTAGAGGCAACGTCTCTCAGAAGTAAAGATGGGCAGAGGCTCTCCAATCTGTGAAAGAGTGCATAAAAAGATTGTGGAATACTTTAAAAACAACGTTCCTCAAAGTCAAATTGCAAAGACTTGATTCAGAGAAACTGGAGAAATCTCTGTGCGTAAGAGACAAGGACTTGCATCACTCATCAGCATTATTCTGTCATTGACATTACTAAATGGGCCCAGGAATACTTCCAGAAACCACTGTCAGTAAACACAATCCTCTGTGCATCTGCAGATGCCAACTAAAGCTCTATCATGCAAAACGGAAGCCATATGTGAACATGGTCCAGAAGCGCTGTCGTGTCCTGTGGGCCAAGGCTCATTTAAAATGGACTGTTTCAAAGTGGAAAAGAGTCCAAATTTGACATTCTTGTTGGAAATCATGGATGCCGTGTCCTCCAGGCTAAAGAGGAGGGAGACCTTCCAGCGTGTCATCAGCGTTCAATTCAAAAGCCAGCATATGGTATGGGCAGCTTGCATGTTTTGGAAGGCACTATGAATGCTAAAAAGTATATAAAGGTTTTAGAGCAACATATGCTCCCCTCCAGATGACGTGCATTTCAGCAGGACAATGCAAAACCACATACTGCAGCTATTGCAACAGCATGGCTTTGTAGTAGAAGAGTCTGGGTGCTGAATTGGCCTGCCTGCAGTCCAGATCTTTCACCTATAGAGAACATTTTGTGCATCATTAAATGAAAAATACGTCAAAGATGACCACAAACTCTTCAGCAGCTGGAAACCTATATCAGGCAAGAATGAGACCACAACTCCAGAAACTCATAACCTCGATGCCCAGACATCTTCAAACTGTTTTGAAAAGAAGAGGAGATGCTACACCATGCTTAACATGCCCCCGTCCCAACTGTTTTGAGACCTTTAGCAGGCATCAAATTTGAAATGAGCTAATTTTGTGCATAAAATTGTAAAATTTCTCAGTTTAAATATTTGTTATGTTATCTATGTTCTATTGTGAATAAAATATTGGCTCATGTGATTTGAAAGTCTGGTAACACTTTATTTTGATGGTCCCTTTTAAACATTCTGTTGACACTAAGTAATGTTGCAACTACATGTCAACAAACTCTCATAAGTGTATTAGTAGACTGTCTGCTTCATATCTACTAACTCCTTATTGTGTTGGTCTCCCAACAGATATTCTACTGACTATAATTCACTTTGCAAGAACGTGTCAACTTAATCTAACCCTAACCCTACTAATACAACTAGTCAACTAATACACTACTAACACTCTAATGAGAGTTAGTAGAAATGTAGGTGCAACATTACTTATAGTCAATAGAATGTTAAAGGGACCATCAAAATAAAGTGAAAGTCTTTTAGTTTTCATTTTATTAAAATGAAAAAAAACGTCCCAACATTAATGAGTTTTTTCTCTCTTACAATGAACACAGTGTTATTTATATACTATTAAATATATATATATATATATATATATATATATATATATATATATATATATATATATTAATATTCTGAATCAGCTTTTACTTTTATATTTTCATTTTAATTCAATTTTAATTATTAAATTATTAAAATGTGTTTCTTTTTCTTTTTAAATTATTTTGTTTACATATTTAAGTGTTTCATCTTTTATATTTAATTTCAATTAATGAAAATCATTTCAATAGTTTCGGTTTTAGATTTTGTTAACAATAACACTAATGAATACCCAAGTCTCCGATTTGACAGTTAAAAGGGTAACTGAGTCCATTAAAGTAAGCAGTACATACTATTTGTTTTCCAGTGTTCAGCCTATCAGTAAAAACATTCACATGAAATGAACACCAATTCCTAGAAGTACAAAGGTTAAAACAGTTCTCCTGAATAATCTTGGACAAGCAGAGCTTGACAATCTAAACTAATTCTCAAACACACCCGAATATGGCCTTAGTAAACTGAGTCTAAACGTAGTATGGATGTGAAATGTAACATTTGGAGATAGAATTTCACAGTTGTGGGTGAGGATACAGTATCTTCACTGAAAACACCCTTGCACACTTACAGTAAGTGAGTCTGCACAATTTTTAACTATGTAGGGGGAAAATAATCAGTTTAAATGATGCTGTTTAAATTCTTCTTCTAAAAAAAGGATAAATGTACTGGCCTTTGAGCAAACACGTTAAAGTTTCTTGTTTCTTATTCTAGAGATTCAGCTCTCTAACAGGTCAATGGGAATCAATAGTGACCTGGGTCACTTTTACGCTTCAGATTTCTGCAGTTTACTATAATTGTCCCTCCAACACTTATAACAAACAAATTAGACTTTAAATATCATGACATCTCACCAAGAACATGGTAAAATTAACTTGAAGCAAGAAATGCACACATAGGAGCACCAGTGGTGTTTACATTACCCAATTTCTCGCTCACCCAAAACAGCTCCATTACTGTTAAATTAAAAAAGGAAGATAATTTCTACAGAGTCTGAAAAAATCAATGACCAGAACATTATTCAATATGAAGAATTTTATAAAATAGTCTCCCAAGAACTCAAATTATATGTGTTTTGTGCAATTAAAATAAAAAATGATGCACTGCCATGTTTTGTTTTCTGAATTTAGATTTTTGTAAAATTAGAGATTAGTGAAAGAGAGCTAAATCTTACTTTTCTCAGGTTCACACACTTCATCAACCGCGAGTGTGTGTGTGTGTAATCAGGGCTCTTGGCCAGCAGGCAGAGAGAGGAGGAAGCAGTCAGCGTTTTTCAAACATGAATGAGGCCCTACTAGAGTGGGCTTCCTGTGTGGGGCTATAAAAACAACATAGCAGTGAAGAATGCCCATTGCTCTCACATTCCAGAACTTTCTGCAAGGTCTGATCATCTTGCGAGGGACCTCTTCCAAAAATATAGGCAGCAACATATTTCATATTTTAATGCATGAAGACCCATTTATGCTGTGATAAATGAAATATTATAAATATTATTTAGAAAATATTTTCACTCTCTCTTTTTTTTTTTTTTTTTACTATTAGTTTTTTGTCAATATTAGAGTACTGTTAGATGTACTAAAGAGAAACACAAAATAGAATTGTCAATAGAATAAAATGTTCAAAGAAAGAAAAAATCTAAAAATGAAAATAAATATTAATTCAGAGTTCTGAGGAAAAATAGTCTAAAAAAATAAATAATCTGCACTATTGCCTGTGATTTATTCGAAAATATCATTATCACTTAAAAAATGAAGAGAAGTCACTGAAGCTGAAGCAAGTCACAAGGCTCTGATAAAGTTGCATGTGAACTCATCAGATTGACTTGCTGTGAATAACACATACATATGTGTTTATCCCACATCCTGTTTATTTAAAAAAATTATAAAAAAAAAAAAATAAAAAATGAAAAAAAAAAAAAAAATACAAACCCTGCTTTAAGTATAATGTAGTGTGTCTCCAATTCACTTGAGAGTGGGCAGGTCAAGTTAATGGTCCGTTATGCACCGCCAGCATTACCTCATGGGATATCGCTGCTTGTTATGCTTAAGGGCTGGTCACTGAAAAGTCAACGCTGACTCAATTTTTGCAGCAAAGATACATTAACAAAGAGCTTGCTTGAATCGCCTGTATATTTAATGGATATTTTTGGTCTAGTTTAGGAACTCATACTTATTCTATGGTCTATATTAACTGCATTAAGCTGTCAAAGCGCCAACATCACATGAGCAAACTGGCAGAATGTGTTTAAAACACACAGGAAGTGGGCTAAAGACGTGATATATGTGATTCATAACACAAACTTCACATGGTGCAACTCTATGAGATCCTTGTGACTTGCTTCAGCATTTCTCTTCATTTTTTGAGTGCTAATGCTATTTGCTAATGAATCACAGGCAATAGTGGAGTTTTTCATTGCAGAAGTGACAAATTCCTCTTTGCCATCGAATAAAACACTTTCAAGTGAATTTAGCAGCACCTGCTCTTAAAGGGATATTTCACTCAAAAATAAAATACTGCTATTATTTACTCACTTTTTTTTCTTAGGTGGAATGCAAAATATGTTGAAAGTAAATGACCTGGGCTACGTTTCCCGAAAGCATCGTAAGCCTAAGTTGATCGTAACTCCATTGGTTTCAATGGGTCTGCAATGCTTACGATGCTTTTGAGAAACACAGCCCTGTACTGTGTGGGATGAATGGAGTGTGTTCCTGTGAATACTAGTTCCTCTTGGGATGCAAAACAGCTCATTTTCGAATGACCTCAAAATCTCATCATAACATGGTATAGCTTACTGTGAATTTCTATGGTAAAAACCAAGGATATGAACTCCTAACATTGGAATCTGCAGTCACACAGCGTGTGGAGTGGTTTTCTGGGGCTTTCCAGTAAAGTCCATCCTGTAGTAGGCTATAAGAATGGTGTGGAGTCCACATCCCCTCAGCAGGTCAAGTGCACATCAAAGCCCTGTGATTAGAAACAGAAGTTCAGGCAGCAAGTTCCTGGCACTGCTCAGGTATGCTGGGAAACTGATTAGCACTGCATGCAATTGACCAGGAAATACTTCAGCATGTCAGTGAACTCATGCATAATTAAAGATCATCAGCACTTCTTGTCAGGAAAATCTATAGTGAAATGGGACATGTTATTTTGATTCATTTAATGACAGGCAATACAGCTGGAATTATTGCTTCTTTTTTATTTTTATTATTATGCATTATTACCAAATCTAATCCGAAATTGTGAATGAAATGTAAAAATTTGAATTTTACAGTCATTTTGTTCTCATTTCTGAAGGATTATGTGACACTGAAGACTAGAGAAACAGCTGCTGTAAATTCAGATTTTGACAGGAATATTACTTTTTAATATGTATTAAAATAGAAAATGCTTACTTTGAATAGTAATAATATTTAACATTATAACTGTATTTTTGATCAAATACAGTATTAGTGAGAATAAGAGATGTCTTTCAAAAACAATAATATCAAACCCAAAATATTTCATTTTCCCTTTTTAATATCACCTAAGAGTATATTGCTTTGCACTATATTTTGCCCCCTTTGTGCCCCCCCAGTTGTTTTTCTGCAGTTAGGTCAACGTCTGAGCCATTATAAACCCACTCATGTCCTCGTGGTAATATGATAAACATATCAGCCATGTAACAAGGAACAGCATTCTCTGTTTGTGTGTTTACGTGTTTCTCAAATAGGGTTTGATACAGTCCAGCATCAGCAATGTATAAAGCCATTTACAAGTTAGACATACTCAGTGAGCTGCTATGACTGTAATGTTCTTCAATTACTATGGAGGAATTTTAATTTTGTTTTCCTTCTGGCTCGTGGCAGCGGCATTCCTCAAGAGGGTGGAACTGAAATTGAGTTTAATACGTGAAAGAATCTCAGGACTCCAATTTAGTTGTTACAAAAACTGAAAACTCACTCATCACTAGTATTACGAACGACCTTATCACAGAGGTTCTAAAATCTTCATAAAATCTTTAAATTAATTAAAATACAAATGAATGTTCTAATAATTCTGTATATACATGTTTTATGGGGAACAGCTATTATTAATTATTTCTCTTTTTATTTAACATTTTACATTAGATCGAATTGAAAGTGAATGTGGTATTTTTGAAATCTACTGATACCATATATTGCGATATCAACCCTCCATCAGCTCCTTTAAGAGGAACTTGTGTTCCTGCTGTTGCAAACATCTGGAATGCATTTCCTGTGAAGCCATTTAAAGCCAGCGTTTAGCATTCTGGCACCCACAGCGCTGCATGCCTTCTGCGCTGTGGCAAGTGTTCAATATGTGCATATATTGTGACACTAGATGTGCGCCCTGACTGGTGAGCACAACCCTAACGGCGTAGTCACATGCTAGCACAATTACACAACAGATGCGCTCACACTGAAAAATGCTGGGTGACGTAGCCTAAACAGGAAAAGAGCGAGACATTATTTAATCCAAACTGTTTCCGAGTTTGGACCGGTAAGAAAATAAATGGCAGAAAATATGAAATCACATGAAATGACCTAGCTGGGGGACATTTATTAGATTCCTAAACATCACACCATTGTGTTTGATAAGCTTGAATAACAGTATTGTAAAATAAAGCAAAGCAGGATGTTTCATACGTCTGGACTAGCTTGATACTGATGTTTTGGATCAATGTGCCCTTTTTATCTTGGAAATCTCCAGTAAAGTGAGGACTTTGAGACAGGAGTGCCCATGGTGGGCATTAGTAGGCTTGCTTGGCACACCTCCCGGATAGCCGTCCTGCTGAAAGCGGAGTGCGCTTCAGGAAAGCGGCTGTGCCCGGGCCAACTAGAAGAGCAGGCAAGTCTGGCAAACAGACTGCGTTCCCACGGCTTGGCCTTGAAAAAGGCATTTGTCACTATTCACAGTGAACACTCCTCTCATCAACCGAAAAATCACTCGTAACTGACAGCAATCACCATACGTATTGTTACTGACCGATTCTCCAAACAGCATCAAATCAGTAGATGGTAAATAATGACCAATAACTTCCACAAAGTGCCTAAATCCAATAAAGCCTGTAAAGAATAATGTAGAAATATTGAAAAAATCTCATTCCTAATGAATGGTGAACAGGATTTAAAGTGATCAGTCTTGAGAATGTTCTTTATTGCTGATGTAAATGATCAATCACAAGTGTCTGTTATTATTATCATCATCATCATCATGTACAAGGTGAAAATATGTTTCCAGCCAAACCTCATGATAGTGTTGACATAAACATCTGCATCCATTTTCACATTTCATGCAGCAACAGCAGTAAGAAGATGCATTTTTAAAAGCTTTCCTCCTTCCTTCGACACAACACTCACGTTTGCACCGAAACTGCGTCAATATTGGTCATATATGCTGAATAAACCAGGGAAAGAGAAAAAACAAAGGTGACGACTGAAATGTGCTCTTTTAGGAAAGCTGTTTGAAATGCCTAGCTCAAAACACATACAATACAAAAATATATTCAATGCAACAAGCAGTTAGGTGAGCAGTTTATTTGGAATCTTTAACAATTCAGGACATCTAGGTGTGGTTTATCCTGCACAACGAGAAGTAAAAACGTGCAGTAGAAAATAAACTGGATTCTCTGAGCACCTGGGACCATTAGTTTTGAGTATTATGTCTGAAAAAATGCTGTCCAAAATGAACTCTTGTTATCCTGAGTGTGTTGTGCTTCCTGTTTACATCACATTTAAACATTTTTTTTAGGCTCCTGCTCAATTGTCTCCAAGTAATGGCAGGTGATCTGACGACGGCTACTGATTTTTCTCTCAAATGCACATTCTGTTTTGCACTGGAACCAAAATATCAAGGGGAGGGGAAAGGGAAATAAATCAGACAGGATACCAAATTTGGGCATGATGTCCAGCTACTCCCACGCTTGTCTCCAAACACGATCCAGCTACTCCTTTGCCTGCCATTTTAAGCAGGAGTGACATTTGTATAAGATAATAAATTCAAACCTCATAAAAACAAATCTCAGAATAAGAATAATATATAGTTCTTTTTAAGAAATTATAAAAACACCAACGAGACAAGATTGAAAGGCACAACAGTGAAGACAACGGCTCTGTTGGGTCTGTAAACATCTAAGAACGGCTAAGAGGATCTCGAGTGTTTAAAAGGTGGCAGAGAGGAGCCACGCAAGCTCCTCGAGCCATATCAACATCTCATTCATCCGTGTGAAGAACACGTTTAAAATATGACATTAGTAGCAGGATCGAAGACATTCGATGCTCTCTGTTCTCGTGTCACAGAGGAAAACACAGTCCAAACTCACTATATACTCAACCCAAACAATCTTCTGTTCCTTATAATGGACATTCATTGTATGGGGATAGATTTCATAAATTTTAGACTCTTGGTGTGTCGTATATTGCTAGGGGCTGGCTAATTCTCACCTGGCTGTCTGCCAGGCAAGATGAAGCTCTGTCGGTCCAATTTGGACAGGGTTCATTTAGGCATTGTCATACTTCTGCAGTGCTTCCTCCAGCTTGCCTGTGACCTTCTGGAAGAAGCTGATCTGCTGCTGTAGGTAATGTTGCATCTGGGACTTGAAGTCCCGTACTCGAGTCTGATGGAAGTGCTGGATCTCAGCCAGTGTGGCGAAAGAGATGATGTTGCAGCGATCCCTGATCCCATCTGCCTGCTGGCCCTCCATCTTCCCTTCCTCTACATGCTTCTGGCTGTCCTTCACCTTCGTCAGAGCACCTGTGAAGAGAGTGGAACCAGGATGAGACTAAATATTGACTTGGGAAGATATGATAAATGGCTCAACAGGTTATACTTGTCTGTACTTCTGCATGAATTTGAAGAGACCAGGATGTCACCTTTATGATATATTTATCATTTACTATTTATCGTTGGCATGTTTGCTACGCTTTAGACCAGGTGTTTTCATAGTTTGGGGAAGTATAAGTTATGTAAATAGACCTTCCTGATAAAGAACTTAACACAGTCTATTTCATTTCTTAATGTCTTCGTTCTGTTCTTTTTTATTTGTACAATTTACTTATTTTTTAAATGATTGTTTACTTTAATAAATGCTTTGATATAGCCAACACGCTTCAATCTAATACAAAAAAATGGATTTTACTACAGCTGGTGCCTCTGAATGTATATTTGAAATGAATGCTGGTTTAAAATCTGTTGTTCTAGATCTTTTGTGTACATGAGGAAGTAAAGCGAATGAGTAATGAGCAGTGTGGCGTCTGCGTCAAGCCCTGCCATTATTGCAAAAGAGTCTTGCAAACTCTTCGAACATGGAAGTTACATGAAATGCAGTAAAATCACATGTTTTTCTGTTTAGAAAGCAGCTTGGCCGTGCTAGATTGGTAACATTTTTGCACGGTCAGCAACAGACAGGGCTGCCTTTTTCTTAGTGGAAATGACTTAGCTGGGAAAAACACTTGCGAAAGTGCAGTCTAAAAATAAAGAAGGAAAAAGAGAAGTGTTTATCACTAGCATATACAATATAATAACATACTATAAGCCAGTCATTGTCGCAAATTAAACCCAGATGGGGTGAGAAGGTAACTCTGAGGGTGTTTATTTTACTATAATGACCAACTGTCTGTACATTACCCCATGTAAAAGGCTACTCCGTAATTAAAAAATAAGTGTTCATGGAATACTGATTTGAGATTATTTTATTATGAGAAAGGAAAGAGCTTGCAGAGTGATATGTGAGATGTGAAATTAGCTTTGCAACATAAATTGCCAATTTCATTATACAAAAATGTTTGACTGCAGAATGCCACGATTAACCAATCACAATTGAGTATCACAGATATTACACGTATAATAACTATACATAGCAAAATGCTCAACACAATTGTTTTGAGCAATTGTACAAAGACCACAGTGTGAATGTCAAAGACGTCACTTTGACCAGCCTAGTTCACATTACAATGACGGGAAATGAGAATGAACTACTTAGTGTCACACTGAATTACTTGACATAATAACAGTCATAGTCATCAAACAGGATCTTCCACCTTATAAGGAAAGATAAGTGCATCTAACTGGAAGGAAGAACCGTTACTGGTTCTTTGAGTGTAGAAATGCTAGTGAGAATAACTGTATATTGGTGAAATATCAGATGTTAAGCAAACGCTCAGTGTACACTACAGAGGTCAGTAGGATAGTACAAAAAAAAACAAAAAAAACAACAGCTTTTATTCAGCAAGGATGAATAAATTTGATCACAAAATGATTCCTGAAAGATTGTGTGATCATTAGAGACTAAAGACTGGAGTAATGGTAGCTGAAAATTCAGCTTTGCCATCACTGAAATTAATTACATTTTGAAATATATTCATCAATTATTTTAAACTGTACGAATATTTCACAATATTACTGTTTTACGATCAAAAAATATTGGTAAAGGATAGAGACTTCTTTCAAAACATGAAGACATCCTGCCCACCCTCACTCAGGCAGGCAGTCAGGGTTCCTGTTTTACTCATGTCAGACATACTTTCTTTACTTGAGAAATTGGTTTTGTGGTATAAGACAAGAAAGCTAACATTTGCAAACTTCAACAGTAACACACATTCTCTGAAGCAAGTTTATTAATAAAAAAACTACAAAAGACAAAAACTAAAATCGAAACTAACATAAAGATAAAAATGGACAGTTTACAAAAAAAAAGAAAGAATAAAATGGGAATTGAAACGAAACTATAAAAAGTGCGAACTGTGACAAGGGCCGGTCTATTCCAGTTGATGCAGCTGAATCATAAATGCTCAAAGTGACGTTACAATTTACTGCTAAATGCAGCAGTAATTGTTGTGCATTTGACAAATAAAACCTGGAATGAGAACGTTGAAGGTAATTTGGTATTATGTTAAATATGATTCAGTTTGATGATTCAGATAAATTGTGTTGTCTTGTAGTCAAAGATAGATATGACAATCTGTGGGGTGATACATACTGAAATATAAAAAATACCGATATACTGATAAAAACTAAAACTAAAATAAACCTACTCTAAAATTGCAGAAATTGTTCCAGTTCTTTAAATTCAAATAAAGGTATAGAGTCTGTAACTAAATCTCATGATCTGTCATGATATAATCATTCACTTTAAAAGCTGTGTGTGTATCAGTGGAGTATCGAGCACAGATGGCTGACTTCCCTCCTCAGTGACGAGAAACATGCAAGACATTCCCAAACGTCCCATCCCCCCAAACTCCACACATTATGCCTTCTGGCCAAAGGAGCCTTCACTTCAGTGTAACCCAGATCCCTGAAATTCCTCAAACACACACACACACATACACACACGTTGGTTTATGTGGTTTACGGGGACTCTCCATAGGCGTAATGATTTTTATACTGTACAAAATGTATGTGCTATTGTCCTACACCAACCCTACACCTAAACCTACCCCTTACAGGAGACTGTCTGCATTTTTAAATAAAAAAAAAAACACCATTTAGTATGTTTTTTAAGCCTTTTGATTTACGGGGACATAGGCAGTGTCCTCATAAACCACCTTCAAATTGTAATACCTCTGTCATACCCATGTCATTATACAAATTTGTGTCCCCGTAAACCACATAAACATGCACACACACACACACACACACACACACACACACACACACACACACACACACACACACACACACACACACACGTTCGTTTATGTGAAAAGTGGGGACATTCCATAGGCGTAATGGTTTTTATACTGTCCTTACTGTATGTGCTATTGCCCTTCACCAACCCTACACCTAAACTTACCCCTTACAGGAGACTGTGCATTTCAATTTTCCCCAAAAAAACCTCACTCTGTATGATTTATAAGCGTTTTGAAAAGTGGGGACATGGGTCAATGTCCTGAGATGTCACCTTCACCTTGTAATACCTGTGTCATACCTTTGTCATTATACAAATCTATGTCCTGACTTTTCACAAAAACGCGCACACACACACACACACACACACACACACACACACACACACGACCATACTGACTCTCACAAATGCAGTTCAAAAGAGCACACAAGAGAAAGACAAGTGCATTTAAAAGGAAGACAAGATGCAGGTCAAAGATGAAAGACAGTAATACAGTAGAGACATTACTTTTAAATCTGAAGTGTTAAAATCTCTTTACTAATTAGGATTCTTTTTAAGGAATCAAAATAATTAAGAAATTATTTTTTTGCATCACTTTTTTTTCACCGTCATCTGACACCATCTCTTTCCTTGAGAGTGGAAACACTAGTCTCTTGCAGGCATTATTTACATTGGACTGAGTTGTTTTTGCTGTGGACAAAGTTTGTCCCTTGTGACATTTTCTGACATACAGTAAAGGTTTTTTTAGAGACTTTTAAATGCGACAAGTGTATTTACACAGGAACCACAATTGTAAAAAAAAACTGGACACACCTAAATGTCACATTGTTGATATGTAACATTGCTTAAAGTCGTAATGAAACGGAAGTAAAGACAGATCTTTTCTTTCGTATTGTGATGTTCATCCGAGTGAAACGGGTTATTGAAAAAGGAACAAAAATGTAGGGCAAAGATTTTTTTCTTATCGTTAGTTGTTTTAATGGGGATTTTAAGATGTGGCTGCTGCACTGAAAAATGAATGCAAGCTTGCATTCGTTTGTATAGGAGCGGGGTTTAAGTTAACTAAATGATGCAAAGATCTGGCATTTGTTACCTGAGAGAAGATTCACTAGAAGGTTGAGTTTAAGAGATCTTGATTAAATATTACAAGCACAAAACATTTTTTGAAAATGAAAAATGTGCATTTACAAAATAGGCGAATTTTCATTTCTTTAATAGTTTTGTAGACTTGTAGAAAACGAGGCAAAGTCAGTAAACTAAAAAAATGGAAAAAAAAAAAATGTAACAATATAACAGTCACTTTACATGTTCTAAGAAAGTAATCAGACTACTAAAAGTAGGGCCCTACAATTTCCACGATGCAGAAAACAAGGACTGAATCGTGGAATGGAATTTACTGGATAACACAGAATTTGCCAAATTTTGGATGAACAAATCTAAAGTAGGTCAGTACACTTAAATCAAAACACGATAATGGACTAGAATCTAATACTACTACTACTAATAAAATTATTAAAACATTATTTTTAAGGAATATTTACCAGAAAATATATATTGACTAGAATTTATTTCCCAGAAAAAAGTAACAGTATTTCTGAAAAAATGAAAAAGTAAAAAAAAAAAAAAATCAATTATTTAGAGATGCTTTTGATTATTAAAATTTAATGAAACCATTAAAATGGAATCCAGGAAATTAATGGAAAACGGAATTTTGCTAAAATAAAACGAAGTTTGAGTGCATTTCTTTTTTTTACATTTTTTATAAGGCCTTAATTTTTGTTAAAATTTGAATAAATTGTTGTTAAATTGTGTAAGATTCATGATTTCGGGATTTTTTGATTAATACAATTTTATTTAACCATTAAAAGAGTGTCTAGAAAAATGAAAAAGGAACAAGACGGAATCCAGAAAAATTAAAATGGAATTCGTAAAAAAAATAAAGCGGACTTCATAGGGCCTTAACAAAGCCATGAAACTCTAACACACAAACAACATAGCATCCCGAGACCATGTCCAGAGCTGGAGTGGAGACCACTTATCTGACATCTTACAGATTACAGAACAAACACCTCAGTTAATAATAGTACATACTAAAAATAGAATACAGATCTAAATCAAATACATTTTGCATTACTCAAGCCACAAAAACATGTTCTCTCAATTAAGGCTTTAGTTAAACTACATTTATTGCTAACAATCATGTATTAAAACATCTTTTAGTAGGAAGAATATCAAACATAAGAGCTACTACAAGGCTGCAGCAGAAACCAGTTGTATGGAAATGGTTTGAGAAAAAAGGAGACACACGTGGGAAGCTGTGCTCGACTGGGCCACTATAAAGCCTGCTGCAGAATCTCTTCAAGCATTACGTAATATGTGCTATTACACAACACAGTCCTGCCATTGAACTGCGACCAGAGAACAAGTCCCATACTGATTCCCCGACCATATTACCCAGACATGGATCATGACACTTGACACAGGACTTTGGTTGGATGATAACACAGGTGGCCGATTATATATTCCAGCCTTACAAACAAAGAAATTATTTGGCTTTTCAAACAAATGAGAAGGCAAATGCAGTGAGAGCAAGTCCAATTTGCCTCAGAACTGCACCATTATATTCACGGGAATTAGGATAATACAAAAGTCATCAGCTGCGAATTGGAAGACATTTTCCAGAATAGAGACCAATGAATTTTAGCTTTCAGCCCATTTGGCTGATGTCTCTTCTTTGGTGGCTGAATGCATTATTTTCTTCCTTCAGCGAAACACAAAAGAAAATACTAAGCAGAATATTCCAGCTGCTCTTTGTCATACAAAAGAGACAAAATCAATACTTTTATTCAGCATAAATGAATTAAACTGATCAAAAGTGACCATGCAGACTTTTGACATTGCTACAAAAAACTAGTTTCAAGTATTTTTTTAAACTTTTTATTCAAAGAATCCTGAAAAAAAGTTTTTTTTTTTTTGGGTAAACAGTTTTTACCAAAATATTAAATATTGTTTTGTAATAATAAATATTTCACCAAACCAGCATATTGATGGCTGCTAAAAATTTAGCTTTGCCATCACATTAAATTACATTTATTTAAAACATTCAAATAGAAGAGAGTTATTTTAAATGATAATATTTCACAAAATTACTGTTTTTACTGTGATTTAAAAAAAATGTGTGTTTGGTCTTGGTGGACTAGATCTGCTAATGGTCAGATCATAAAATTAAAAGGAAACATATTGCTGCTGCCAGAGAGAGTAAGATCCCTGTAGCAGATCTTGGCAGGTGGTGCTGGGAAGGCGGTGGGCTAAGATGAGGACCCCTCACAGCGTGCAGACACAGCATTTATTGAATATGTCCTGGTTAGATAAACAGTAATGAGTATGTGAATCCGATTGGCTGGAAACATTTATACATTTGAACATTTGCTGTGAGGGGTCCTCATCTTAGCCCACCGCCTCCCCAGCACCACCTGCCTAGATCTGCTACAGGGATCTTATTCTCTCTAGCAGCAGCAATATGTTTCCTTTTAATTTAAATTTAAATTGCATGTCATGTGCAGGGTTCCGTAGAAAGGAGATATTTGTTTACATTTTATTTTGTGTTTGACTGTTAAAACAAAACAAAAAATATTTGTTGTCTTAAACTGGGTAAATTAAAAAAAAAAATAATATATATATATATATATATATATATATATATATATATATATATATATATATATATATATATATATATATATATATATATATATATATATATATATATTCTATTGCTCTTTGTTTTAAAAAGGGTTATAATAAATGTAAATATAAAATATTTAAAAATTCTTACGATCTTTTGTTTGTTCCACAAACAAAAAAGGATGGTTAGATAATGACATCATTTTCAGTTTAAAGAAAATATCTGAGGAATGTGTGACTCGACTGGACTGACTAAATAAGACTGGTGCTTCTTTCACAGTGCTTCAGACAAACACCTACAATAATCATGTAATCAAGTTAATTGTTAAAGATACAAATACTTTTGGAAGATGCATTCAAAATGCACTTGTTTCTTATGGGAAAATAACTCTCAGATTAAATGTGCAGGAAGCTTCTGTCTTACACTAAAACTATATTTTGGCTTCAGAAGACTTGGAAGATAGCACACTATAGAAAATCTTGTTTCATGAAAGAGAAAAAGGCGACAAAGTAAATTACACTGAAAGAGAGTCTTTTCACAATTAACCTCAAAAGATGAGCACAATGAGCACTGGAAATGTGTCAAACAGCAACAGGTTTTAGCTAGCCCTGCTGTGTGTGGTTGAGGGTCTATGCACAATGCTAACTTCCCCAGCTATAACAACCACATCACATCTGAGTCATTATTTCCTCTCATTGTCAAAAGAACCACATACTTCAATGCACATCACAGAGAAGTAATGGGGAAAAAAAAGGATCCCATTAATACCAACGTCTGTATGTTCACTAATGGCTCTCTACCTTCAATTCCATTGCTAATGGAGGCTCTATAGTGACAAATCAATACATGCTGTGCTCATGTGTATTTTATATAAAAAAGCCCCATCATTTATCCCCGTGGACATTATGACTGCCTTGAAATTTGATAATCTCACAAAACAGCAACAACAGCAAAAGCAATATATTGGTGACACAGGTAAAAGCAAATCAGAAGCTTTCATCTGTTGTTTACCGAGGTGTGTTGTGGTTTATTTGGTTGTAGACTATATCTGAGGTGCAGTTGTTTTATGGTATTGATTTTCCTATCACCCTGAGATTTATTAAAAGGGTGACAGCATTTGAGTGGGTAAACAGATGGCAAATGACAGTAAGATGAAACTGCAACAAATACAGCTAAACAACCAGAATTCAAAGCCAAAATTATCATTATAACTTCTGAAAGATAGATAACTGAATGTCTATGGGGAGATGAGGCAGGAAGTGGTTATTATATGGCCCCCACACACTCCTCATGGGGTTTGTTTGAATGGGGTTTTGTTTCCAAAGACTTGATGTCAGTATTTACTCTTGTCACAGAGGTGATGGAAATTGTACTCATAGTTGCTCATAGTTTTCTACTGAATCATTCGAGGCCTGGAATGGATGATTGTTTCTTAAAAACTCGTAGATGTTTGCTCAAGTTAACTGTGAAATTGTGGGTGAAACAACAGACACAATGGAGAAAAGATGTCATTTTATAGCATTTATCTATAATAAGGCTATTTCTTCCATTCTAACATTATATGGTGACAATGACAATCAGAATTTGCTAAAATACACTAGGCCTACACCTTTTGGCAAATGCTCATGTATGGCATATGGGCTTCATTAAGCCACAGGTGACCTCAGTGCTAGACAGTCAACTGGATCTGTCACAGACTGAGGCCTCTCTGCTGGAAGTACGACACAGCATTTCAATTTTTCCAAAGCATTGTGGAGTCACAATAGAGTGATGGTGTCTACAGCACCAGTCTGTAGCTCGTTAAACATCTGGTTTACACATTTAACTCTCATAAAAATAAATATAGCTACATTTTAGGCCACTTTTTTAAAGCAACAAGATCAAAACATTTACTACATTCCCATAAGGAGATGTCAGACAAATGAATGCATACTGCTACCCTGTAGCACTTAAGACATCTCTGTGGGCTTTGACAAAAGCACACTATTTATTCATGTTGTGGTTACAAGTTGCCACATAAATGTGGACTGTTGAAACAGCATGTAAAATTCAAAGTTTCCTATAATTCAAGTCAGACACTTAAAAAAAAAAAAAACATACCAGACAATCAGTATATAAATGCTATATTATAAAATATTTAATTTCCTAAAAAATGTATTGAGAAAAAAAAAAAAAAAAGTCTTACTGACCCCAAAGCTTCTGAATGGTAGTGTATATATGTATTTTTTCCCCCTTTATATATTCTTTTTTAGTACGGTAATAATGAAGTCTTGCCTCTGGGCTCATAAGCTTGTGACAATAAATGTTTCTTGTGATAGCCTAGATGTGGATTTTTGTTTGGCCATTTCATTTTGTTATACATCATGTCTACTTCATGATGTAACTGCAGCGAAACTGAGAGAAGACAATAAAACACAATTTACGATCACTCCTGTTTAAAATGAACAATGTCTTGATTGAAAAATGTATGTGATACCACGCAGAGCTACATTACAAGCTAGTGGTTCCATCTTAAAAATGACTGAGCCAAAAAAGGAAGTCTATCTAAATAATGATCTCAGACTGTAGGAACTCTGCAAATGTTAATGTAAGCATCATAAATATTCAAGCAGTTAATCAACCAGCTGAAGGTGTGACCGTTACACTTCCTGCACCCTCAGACGACCTTATTTGTATTCAGGAGCATCATGATTTCAAATAAAAAAAAATGAAGCATTCATTTACGCTTTTAATCTGAAATAAAATGACTCTCGTTTTGTAATACGATCAAGGACATTATCAGCTGTTAAGTGTCAGAAATGTGTCACAATAACATCCATGCTCAAATCAATGCCATTCACTGAATGATTGCATGTGTACTGAAACTCCCCTGTCAACCTTCCTTGAACAAAGCAGTACGTCAATAGTTTCAGTCTTTGTCATTGTATGTGGCTGATTTACCAGCCACAGGAAAAACACACAAAGCACGTCAGCAGCAGCTCACCCCATGTGACTCAGCAGTCAGACGAAACCAGGATGGCCAGTGAACTCATCAGTGGCACTTCAATTCAAACAAATCAGTTAAGCAAAGCAAACTATTCTGAGAGCAGGTGACCCTGTTATACCCACTGATCTCAGGCTAAACACAGTTTAATGCATATTTCTATATTATGATAATACAATTAAATAAGTGAATGCATACCTTTCTGTACATGGATGATATCAGGGTAGTTGGTAAGGTGTCCTTGGTACAGAGCTAACAAATCCATTAATGGGTCCACATCTTGTTTAGGCTGCTCCACAAAGTAGTCTCCAATAGCTTCATAGGCTTCCCCCGTGTACGCAATTGCTTGGTTCAAATCGACCGAGTACGACTGCTGGTCCATCTCGAATGCTTGGCTTAGATACTTAAAAGACAGTCCCACTTTCTGATACTCTTTCTTAAACCCAGCTATCTGCTTCCTCGCGAACTCGCTGAGAGTGGCATTGACTTGGATTACGCTGTCATCCATTTTCTTGGTGAAAGCCTTGAATCCGTCAATCCTGCTTTCAACGTCTTGGAGGTCAAGAGGGGCTGCTGGAGTGCTGATGGTGAGGAAGAAGTTGGCACCGACCATCTCATCCTTCTCGGCTTTCCTCTTCCCCTGCTTCCAAGATTTTTCATCCGTGCTGGAGCAGGTGAGGAAGTGCTGGAAAACGTCACACCGGGCTAGTACAGGGTGGCTGGTCATATGATTCATCCACCATATCAATCCTCTTCTCCTTTTCGAAATGAAGTCTTCTTCGAAGCGGCCAGTGGCTTGTTTTTCAGGGATGTGCGGCACTGAAATGACAGGAAACTTCTCCACCAATCTGGCATAGAGCCAATCGAAATGCTTATATCTTCTGTTGACCTGGCTCTGCATGTGGGTGGGCGTCAGCTTGTAGGAAATGTAACTTTTCATGCCTTTGAATTTGGTCTGCTTGGTGGGGTCATCAATAGTGCAAGAGAAAGGGTACGGGTTCTCCTGCCACTCCGGACCGTACTGACCCATCACAACGCAGATTTTATCTCCATCCTTCACAAAGCCGGACGCTTCCCCAAGCACAAAAGCCTCACCGCCTGACTTCACGAAAGTGGAGAACCTGTTCAGATTCCTGCTGACCGTTGCTGAACTTTTGGCTTGCTGTGCACCTCTAGGCATGGAGGAGGTGGAGATGCTGTAGCCAGAGGGACCGTTTCCTTCATAATTCCTATATCCTCCACCAACAACCCCTGGTTCATCAGCTACAGATGAGTGATCGTCCCAGTCGTCATCCCAGTCGTCATCACTGGCTGGAGTCCCTGGATGATGTTGTTGTTGTTGCTGAGGTAGTGGAGGGCAGGCTGTGAAGCTGTATGCCGGTGCAGTGCTGTAGCTCTCTTGAGTCTGATTTTTTAAGTCAAAACCACCAGTGGGAATGTTGGCATATCGAGAGTTGTTGTTAAAAGACGAGACGGTGTCATTCCTCAATATCTCAACATAGGACGCAGGCAAGAGCCCTCTCTCACCTCTGCTGTTCATCCCCTCCAGCCAGCCCTCAATGTCCTGCTCGCTGTACAGAGTTACAATCTCCTGCTCTTTCACCGATATCTCTCCTGGATTTTCTGAATTAAAGTCATACAGTGCTCTCGCTCGCAAAGCCATATTTCCAAGCTGCGATGAATTTAAAAGCGTATAAGGTTAGCGTATCAGCAAGCTAACTCCAACACAAACTCAGTCACTCGCTCCCTGACCTGCAATACTGAC
Organism: Acrossocheilus fasciatus; assembly: GCA_036784905.1. Classification (NCBI taxonomy): domain Eukaryota; kingdom Metazoa; phylum Chordata; class Actinopteri; order Cypriniformes; family Cyprinidae; genus Acrossocheilus; species Acrossocheilus fasciatus. The sequence continues at coordinate 15,784,445 of CM071942.1, forward strand.
AACAACTTGCTGCGGGAACCGTAAACCCACTATCTCCAGCGTCCTCTTCACACTGGTCATACGATAACCTGACAATCAATCAGCTGTCGCGCTTAAAAACCTCAGAGCATGAGCAGAAGTCATTTCTTCATCTGTGGAGTTTACCGTCCAGAGCCCCGTTGCTGTGCGCCTGTCCCACACCGACCGCAGTGCTTCACTCACTCACCCTGAACAGCGCCGAACACAAGCAAGCAGTGCGGATAGTCGAGGGCGGAGCTGAGCACCAGGCAGCACGAATCAAATCTAGCATAGTGAGGAGTGACTGATTCACGGGAGTCGGTTCTTTTGAACAGTTCTTTACAATGAACCGTTTTAGTGATTCTTTGAAATCAACACGTCATTACGTCATCACCTGGGATATTAAAATGCCCTAAAAGCCACGTGTAGTCATATATTGCTGTTTATTACACTTTCCCTCCATGCGTCCTAGTTCTGTTTATTGCTGCTACTTATAAGATTCAGCTCAGAAACATGGTCATATTTGATTTGCATTGCATTAATCACCATATTTTTGGAAGCTTTAAAATGCTATTAAAATCAGCGCTGTTTTGAATGTGAATTGACAATATTGTCGTACAGTGAAGTAAACATGTTTCCAGTACGTTTTATATTTGTAACAGTTTTACTACTCAATTTACCATTTTAATCCATTAGTCAAATCCTCCATTAGCTCCAAATCAGTTGAAAAAAATAAAGTAAACATTTTTAGTTTTAATTTGGTTTCGTGATTTTTTTTATGTTGCTAACTGGTAAATACGGTAATTATTTCTTTCCAATATATTTTTAATGAAACCAAATACATTTCCCAATAAACATTCGGTATTACGCCACTTCCTGTTTAATCTACCCGCGCTTCTGAGAGTGACCGTTGAGATTCTTCGAAAAGGCGATGAAGCGATGTGGTAAGTTACATACTTTATTAAACATTAGTAATCCTTCCTTAATCTTTAATTTTGTACAAAGTACAAAATGTGGTGAAATGAAATGTTTAGGCAACGCCGGCAGCTGTATTTGATTCAAGCGCCACTCGTTTCATGTCATTGAACATTTATTTTCATTAGCACAGTGCTCCTTATCTTCAGAACAAAACCTTTTAGCAGTTTTATTTCGTAATGTAAAATACTGTTCCTGCCTAAAACTAGAAACGGAAATACATTTTGTTTCTAATGCCTGCTTCAGATGGCTGTCAACTCACTTATTAGGAATTGGTCATAGCCAACATAGATTCTCCTTGTCGATTCAGGCAGATTCATTCAGAGCGATTTGTGAATTGCTTCAACACAGTTTGTGTTTGTGTGTGTGTGTGTGTGTGTGTGTGTGTGTGTAAAATGTAACCGGTAATCGGTCTGCGCACTGCTGCTTTAAACCGAACACACCTCATCTCACAGACGGTCCGTATTGACGGCACACTATGCTCACATCCGCATGTAAACATGTTGCTGTGTGGAAATTCTTCATTGTGAGTTAAGCAGACACAAAGTTTGCAATTTGTTTTACAATATTGACTGTTTTTGCTCAAGTTCGCTGACGAAGTTTCAATCAAAGCCACAGCACGGCCTTGTTTTGATACTGAATGAATCCATTTTTGAACGAATCAAGTGAGTCAATGATTCAGTAACCCAGTCATAACAGGCTTGTTTGAGATGCGCCTCGCCTCGCCTGAAAAGTAGGGAGAGTAGGCGGCTGCAGTGAGGGGAGGAGTGAAATAAGCACAGTCAAGACTGACAGTTCTGAGCTCTCGAAGAGGAGCAGATACCTACCAGATCAAAGGCAGATATCACGTTATTCTCACTCATATGCTGTGCTGCTGATAAACATGATATCATTTCAGTTCTGTTGCTTTTATTTGAATATAAATATGATGAACAAGACACTCAAAGTGCTTGCTATGTAATTCCATACGAAAGGCGTATTTATCATCCATCTTTATTTTAATTCAAACATGTATTTGAGATTTTTATAGAAAATATGACAACAATCACATATCTCACACAGAGATCGCACTGTCATAGTGTTTGGGAATATTCATGCACAATTTAAATACGTAATAGCATGAAATCAGATTAAAAGAATAAAACATTTTAGAAGAGAATGTAGCATCACCTCGCGGTCATCGGTTCTGTGCAGCTTTTGCTCATCTCAAACAAGTCTAATGACAGTAGTCACTTGCCTCGTTTTTGAATGAATCAGCCGTTTGAATGAATGACTAAAAACTCGCTAATTAAAACAGTAATTTACCGCCATTTACTGGTGGTCTGGTTTCATATTTAAAAGTATTGCATTTTTCCCAACATTTTTAACTTGTGTGTTCAAAAATATTTAAAACATTAATCTTATAAAATTATTTATGCATTTGAAATTTTGTGATGTAAGCATTTATTACACCTCAGCTTCATCAAGCAGTCTGTGTAAATACATCTAATAGAGAATGAGGAGTTAAGTTACAATCTTTTCGCTCCGCGTTGCATTTCGGGAAGGCACCGCCATATTAGCAGGATACGCTATCCGTTTCCATGGTTACTTCTCATTCTCTATACAGATAACTGCTTATCTTTTGTTTTGTTTTTGTCTTTAAGTTAAACAATCATTCATTCTTTGTATCATTTGCAGGGAAGAGAAGCTAATTTATCGCAATGCATGATAATTAGATTTTTTTTTTTATCTTAGGTTTTGTAGAATTTCATTTACAATGTTGATCTGATTACCATGAAAACAGTGTCACCCGCTGGATGCTCGCCGCTGCTTCAGCCGTCATATTAAATTATCCAAATAAAAGTTTGTTCAACAAGCTGACAGAAGTCGATCCATTTCTTTGTTGGAAACTTTTAAATGACAAAGTATAATTGTTGTCATTATAAGTATTCATTTTTTCCATGGCCACGTAGGAGAATCAGAGATTGTGGGTCACATTCAGGGAACAGTCACAAACTCACAGTACTTTTTATATTTATTTCAACAACAAGCAAAATCAAATCCCTAGGAGCTTGTGAACAGCTTTGTAGCATTTTAAAATGTTGGTTTAATGTACTGACAGTGATACTAAAAGACATGCAGGTGAGCCAGAATATTAACGTGACACATTTAAACGTTAGAAAACCATAATGTAGAAAGCGCTTATGGATTTAGACAGTGATATTTAATGTTCATATTTTGGGCTCATCTGTTTTTCTGCACATATTATGATTTATTAGTAAGGTGTGTACAGAATGTGGTCTTTTATTATCACTGTCTCGGTGCATTAAGCGTGTTCTTATGAGAAAAAAATGCTTAACATAAATAAACGCGTTGCTTTCACATTTTGAGCGTATCTGCACATATGCTTTACAATTTTGTCTTTATCACTGTCTTGTTACATTAAGCCACTTTAAGCATTTTAGAAAGTTCCCTGTTCAAGTTCTAATTCACAAGCCTAAGTGAGAGTCATACTCGCAAAGAAGGTAACGTTAATTATTAAACCAACAAAATCAAATCTTTCAAAAACACACAGAAATGTGATTCTTTTATTGAGTGAGAGGCAGTGGGTTTAATCAGTGACTAACAGATTTACTATTCGGCGTCTTCTCTGCAACCTGCTTCCTTTGGTGTTTTACAAACAGAAAAAAAGGTGAAAAAACATACTGCATTATTCAGTTTTCTCCCAGAACGATGATCTGAGTTACTATTGCAATTCTCGATGCAGCATGAATGACATACAATTGTGACATTTTTCTCAATCACAACAAAAAAAACAAATACTGCCCTAAACTCAGTAGCGGAAAGGCAGCGCTATCCTGCAAATATGGCGGATAAACAAAGCAGTTTCCCAGAACTCAACGCGTCATTACGTCACATTCTCATTCTCTATACCACTTCAGATGCATCTTCTATTTCCTCTGCAGTGAAAAGATGGTTATATGGAGGCATAAATGTGCTTTTTTACTTGAAGCGTATGTTGTCTTTTTCCTTTATTTTGTTGTCAGAGTGCACCAGAACGCTTCATTTACATGTTATATTCTCCAAAATTTGCTTCGGGGGTCAGGTGGGTGGGTGGGCTGGGGGTTGGAGAGGGTTGCCCCCAGACCCCCCTACAAGGTTTATATTCCGAACTAAGTCAGCTTTTTGACCTCTTGTGAGTTTGCAGTTATGAGAAGTGTGATAAAATTTGCGCGAACCATTCCTATCGCTAAGCTGATGTTCAAATATGTGATCTATTTAAATTATTTAGAGAAATAGCCACTTTAAAATGCTATGGAGAAAGTCGAACAGTATCTATAAAAGGCAATTAACTAAAAAGACTGATGAAAGAGGAGAAAACAGCCTTGAACCATATATTAAACATATATACATACATATATTGAAATCTTTTTAAACTACTCATGACCACCTTTATTAGAATTGATCACGCTTGATTGTCTTATTTATTGTGTAAAATTTAGTCTAACTTGTAGAATTCATATTAGATAATTTTTTAAGGGAATAGATTTTTCCCTATAGACTTATATTGCAACTGTGGCATGTTTTAGCTATTGGTTCTAAATGTGCAGGCGGTTGTTTCTTCAAAACAAATGCTATATTGATTCATTTAAAAAAAAGTCATTAAATGATTCATTCAATTTATAATTTTTTTTTAAGGTAAGTGGTTGCAATCAATTTATTTGAGCTACATTTAAATAAACAAATTTAGCTGACTAACTTTCAACATATATTTTTTAATTAAATGTAGCTAAAATAAATTGTTTCCAACCTCTTACCTTAAAAAAAAAGGTATAATTTTTTTCAGTGTAATGTCTCATAACAAATGCTACAGATGCATGGTCTTCAAATGGGCTATTCCAAAAGATTGCATATATTAAATCATTAATAGCGTAATGAAATATTAAGGAGTAAGAAATAAACAATATCAAAATAAGAAAATGTTAAGTTAGATTGACTTTTGTAGTAAACAGGTTTGTCAAACAATTCTTAAAGGTCCCATGGCATGAAAATGTCACTTTATGAGGTTTTTTTTAACATTTATATGAGTTCCCCTAGCCTGTCTATGCCCCAGTGGCTAGAAATGGCGATAGGTTTAAACTGAGCCCTGGGTATCCTGCTTCGTCTTTGAGGAAATGAAAGCTCAGATGGCCCATTCTGGAATCTTCCCTTTATGTCGTCATACAGGGAAAGGTTACCTCCCCTTTCTCTGCTTTGGCCGCCCATGAGAAAATGAGCTACTACCGTGCGAGGCGAGCGTAATATTTTTTTTTCCTCGAGAGACATCATGGCTTGCACACGAGCGAACCATGGCAGTTGCTCAGTGTTTGGATGTACAAATGAACACCAAAGTATTTTTTTAGTTCCTTCATCCGAGCCTATGGCTAGCATTAGCTACATGATAATAACTGTAACGGCATACTTAAACAAACCAACTAAAGTACTGTATCCAGACACAATATTTTAAACTAACCATTTGGAGACGTCCTGCTGTAGTCGCTGAGTTGCAACTTCTTCATCCGGTGCTTCTCCATCCGGATCAGATTCTGGGTCAAACTGAAAAGCTTGAACGACTATGTGTCTACGAGCCATTGTGATACATCCACTGTCAACATTAGCGCATGGTTAAGGTCACACACCCACCCTCCACCTTGCCCCGCCTCTCTCCTCCTCATTAGCATTTAAAGCTACAGACACAGAAATGGCACGTCCTAAGGAAAGCTCATTGTGGGACTGGCTCGTAGTGGCTGAAATTCTGCACCAGGGCTGAATTTCGGGAAAGAGACTTCAGATACAGTACTAGGGACCACTTAGGCCTATATAAAAGCATCCAAAAAGCAGCATGTCATGGGACCTTTAAACATACAGTAGCGCTGCATTATGGTATTGGCATGCTGATAAACGTGCTTGCAGAATGACATAATGAAATGTAATCATAAAGTTTAATCACATGCTGTTTTTTAATTACTTTAGGTTTTATATATAGGAACACATAAGAGTCTTTTTTACTTATTAGAAAATTACATTTTTTCGACTAAGCATTATGCAGGCAATCAAGCTGATTGTTTAACATCTGGGGACACCCAAAACAAAGCGAAATTGTCAAACAACAGCAAAGAATGTGAATGCTTTACCGGCTAACTGATCACAACAATGTTCAACTAACATGATGAATGGTGTTAAGTCACTGTGTTTTCCTAATCACATGCTGGCCACCATCGGTCCTTTGTCTCCACCACTAGTATCCCATCATGACACAGCATGGCTTTGAGGTCCCCCGCCTGGAGCTGACGGTCAGGCAGCTGATACTGTCTGGTGAAACTTCGTGACACAAACCCATGCTCGTCCATCCTCACCCCATGCCGACCTCTAATAAGCAGCCACCCTTCAAAGACCTGTATGAGGATGTCTTCTGGTTTAAATTGAGTCACGTCCAGCAGGACTTGAAATAATGGTTCTCCTGAATCCTCGTCCTCACTGTCTGATTGACTCCCCTCAGTGTCCATTTTAACTGGCAGACATTCAGGTCCTGGCAGGGCAAACAGTCGGTGATCTTCAGTGCATTCAGCAAGATTCCTGGTTTTGAAGTGCTCCTGGTAGCGCACAGGGCTTGCTATCCAGTGGGAAATAGTGATCCCCTCTCCTGCCATGACAATGGGCGCAGAGGTTCCCTTGGCTTTTTGTGTTGTGAATGTGAAGTAGTGCAATGCCAGTAGGACCAACCAAAGCTATTAAAAGACAGTCCTCTGCTTAGGTTTCTGCGCAAGGGATGGGGCGGTCCATTTTTAGAGCAGGCAAAGAGAACTGATATCTTCATATTATATTACTGTGTAGAAAGCTTGTACTTAACAAACATGACACGTTAATTATTAATTTTTTTTAGACATTTTTATACAGCAAGGACAAAGAACTGATCAAAAGTGACAGTAATGCATTATAATGTTACTAAATGTATCAAAAATGTTAAGCAACAAAAGGGTTTTCAGCATAATTATAATAATAAAAATAATAAATGTTTCTTGAGCATCATATCGGAATGATTTCTGAAGGATCATGTGACACTGAAGACTGGAGTAATGGCTGTAGAAAATTCAGCTTTGCTCTCACAGGAATACATTGCATTTTAAAATATATTAAATTAGACATGGACTTTAAAGGATATTGGTATTATTTTTAAGGAGAAAATGATATTTAAAGGTTAAAAATATTTTGCATATGATTTTGGCATGTCGACAAAGAGAATACCATAGTTTCTGTTCTGTGAACTGTGATAGTTTACAGACAGATATGAATGCTAAATCAATGCTGCCACCTTGTGGATATTTATTATGAGTACATATAGAAGCTGACTGGACATTTGTTTTGTTGTAGTTAATTGGTAACAAAGGGCCACTGAAAATTTCAGACTGGCTGAACACATGAGTTACAGGCCTGGGTTACAGTTTGCTTATGTTTTTGGTCTTTGGATTTGTATGCTTGTTTGGGAGTGTACATTAACGTTTGGGGTTGTTTATGAAAGAAGTATTTTTTTGCCTTATCCAAAGTTCCTTCAATCATTCTAATATGCTGACTTGATTATAAGAAAAAGTTGAAAAAAACTTCAGATTATTATTTTTGTGGAAACCATAAAACGTTTTTCAGGTTTGTTTGAATCCAAAATTCATATGAATAGCGTTTATTAAAAATAGAAATGTTTGTAATGTTACCATATAAAATGTTTTTATTGCCTCTTTTGATCAATTTAAAAAACAATTTCTTTATGGTCTGATTCTGGTATAGAGGTCAAATAGATACCATAATTAAATTTTTATTTGAATGAAAAGGCTAAAATCAAATGTATGTTCACATAATGGTGAACATTTGAGACCTTAATAAACTGCTGCATTATTTAGATACACCAGCAGCATGCTTTGTTAATTTGCTTTCAACTTGTACTTTTCTAACTCTCCGACGTTTTTATCTCACCGACGAATTCATAATTATCACTATTATCATCCTTATGATCATCAGCATTTCCTTTGTTAATAAAGGGAAGAGAGAACTGTTAACACATTTAACATTAATATCTGCTGTAGCTCATCAGAACATATAATGTGATTATTTCAGTCAAGCTTAAGTGCGTTACTGACAGTCTTAATTTTTTTTTTTTACAATTATTCTATATAATTTATTGTGTGTAGGTGCGTAAAAGTAACTAATCCAATTAGCAGTTTTATTTTGCAGTACAAGTCACTGAGCTGATAATCTCTTGAGACTGCGCTCTACTAATGCCCTTTAGTTGTTGTCTTTCTCTCTCTCTCTCTCTCTCTCTTCTTGAGTATTTATCCACCTCTAGCTCTTGTTTATATATGAATGGAGAATGAACAGAACTGTTTCCTTTTTTCTCCCTCCTTTTATTTGAAGAAGAACCATTGATTCTCTGTCTTCGTATAGTGTCTTTCTGTGTTCCCTCTTCAAAGCCGCCCTCCTCCTGTCCTCATCCAGTTACTCTGGCTCGGCTTGTTTGTTGTCTGGGGTAACGCTGTTGCTGGGGACGATGTCAGAACACATTCAGCTCTCAATAGCCCTGTGTAGGATTGGCTTTTACACGGTAAGCCGAGCAAATGTCTCCGTACATTTTATGCATGCCTGGTGCCTTTTCTTTGATATTATTTATTTAGATGTTTGTGCAAACTTATTTTGGAGGAATTATGTTGTGTAATAATGCAGCAGGCTATCTGAAGCTACAGGTGTCCATAGTCAACAATATACACAATGCGAACACTATAGAATTTTTCACATGTAGATCTATTTGTATGGTCACAGAGTCATGTTCGACAGCTTTCATGAGCTGGTTGCAGTTTAAAAATGATAAAAATGTGGTGAATATAAGTGTGTGTTCATCCCCAGGGAGTAGTGTGGCAGGTGTTTTCGGCAGTTAACCCTCAGGTTAACTTTTGTGCTTTTCTGTTAGAAGTCACAGAGAACCTTATATGGCAGAAAAAACCCAAAACTTAAATCCTATTGTAAAATGCTCTTTGTTATGACTTGAGGTCTTTCAGCATTTATCTAGTCTTCCAGTTTAAGTTACCTAATACTGAGATGTGCTGTATTGTTCTGTTTTGTTTACCTCATAGAAAATAAAGTAATTTCTGTTGGATTATGTCTTTTAAGCTTCATGTTAATAACATGAAAGGATGTGGGCACAGGAATATTTGTGTGATACCTGGCAGCAGTGATGGTACATGATGATCTGCTTTGGTGAGGATGGTCACACTCTCACATAAATTGTGTATTGCAGATAATATTAAATATCCTATCAATTGGTTTTAATGCCCTACCGTTCAAAAGTTCTGATTCGGTAATAAAAAAAAAAGTTTTTGAAAAGTATTTAAAGGGGTCATGAAACAGAGAATCATTTTTGCCACCATCTCCCCAGTTTAAATATGTATTTTTCTGTTCTACCCTTCTGAAATGCCTGGATTTGAAATCGGAAGGATTGTGACATCACGATTTTCCCTCAACATGCCATTGTTCTGTGTCACCATCATATGTAATCAAGAAGGTGTGTTCTGAACTCATGTAAAAGAAGATATTTTGAAGAATGGTGGTAACCAAACTGTTGCTGGTCCCTTTTGACTTCCATAGTATGGAAAAAAAATGACTATGGAATAGGGCTGCAGCGATTCGTCGACTGTGATAAAACTTCCTGGTGTTATGACTCCATTTTTGATTCTGTCGCTCAAGTGTCCTGAATGCGGTTGTGACTTGCAGCCATAATATGCATTTCTATTGATTGTATTGTATCACTGCCCTGTATTTCTTTCTTTCTTTCTTTCTTTCTTTGCTTTTTCTTCCTTTCTTTTTTTTATTTCTTTTTTTTATTAATTATTTATTGTTATTATTATTCCTTTCTTTTTCTCACTTTTCTTGTTTTTTCTTGTTGTTTTTCTTTCTTTCTTTGTTGTTATTATTATTTATTTTTTGTAAAGTATTGAGAAAAACGTTTGAATAAAATATTAAAAGATTAATAGCAGAAATTACTGTTATTATTTACTGATAGTTTAAAGAATTCATCAACTGATAAGAAAATAATAAATAGATTAATTGAAAAATAATCTATAGATTAGTCGACTAATCTAAAAAAATAAACGACAGATTAGTTGACAATAAAAATAATCATTAGCTGCAGCCCTACTATGGAATCAGTGGGGACACGAAACCATTTGGTTACCCACGTTCTTAAAAATATCTTCTGTTGTGTTCAGCAGAAGAAAAGAAATTCATACAGGTTTATTATAGATCTTACATTTTCAGGGCAGTCAGCACAATATGAATTTGAAAGCATCAGGGGCCAGTTGCATAAACTTTTTAGACTAGTCTTAAAAAGTTAGTCGTCTAATTTTTTTTTTCTTCAAGACTGGTCATAACTTTTACATTCAGTTATGAAAAGGTAGATTGGTCTTACTTGTATTGGAAAAGTAAGACTGATTACCCCTTGACAACTGCTAGTTGGTTAAACTAGTTCTTAAGTCACAGTCTTAACAGGGTGGCTAAGTTTATACAACTGCCCCAGGTGTGTGGATGTGGTGTGTGTGTGCTTGTGAGGGTGAAGGTTTTATTGCGTCTCATTAGTGTTCTATAGAACCTTTATTGAGACTGCAATGGAGGGGAAAATCACATGCCTTCTATTTTAGTCCTGGTCTAAAATTGTGGCACGTGGCAATCGGTTATCAGGCCCCTCACTCTAGACACCCTGCCCTCTTTCATTGCCAGTTTTGCATGTGGATATGTGCGTTTGCACATGCAACTGCATGTGTGTTTGCTCAGTTCTGATGTCAGTCTGACATGTACTTATTTACACAAAACGTTTAGTGACAGAACTCTACTGCTTATTTTTTTCTAGTGTTCATGAGATGGTAAACCTTTGTTCACTGTTATTAGGAGCACAGTTTTCCTGTACAGAATACAAATGAGATGTGTTAACTGCCCGTTTGTTCCATTTCAGGTGGCCTTTGTGCTGATAGTTTGACTGACAGCAACAATGTTTGCATTCATTAGGTTTGCTGAGAAGGCTCTGAGAATGCTTGGCTCAGATTGTTCAAAAACACAAAGCAGTAATTAGACAGTATATTTCCGGTTGGTTATGCCAGTATGTCTGTTGATATCAGGAACAGGAATGTTATGAAATGAGCTGCATCAATGCCCAACAACACTAGAAGGTTAGTACAGTTGATATTGTCAGGGTTTCAACATTGACTTAAAGGGGCAGTTCACCCAAAAATGAAAATTTCCTCATGATTTACTTGCTCTCATGATATTCCAAACCTGTATGATTTTTTTTCTTCTTAAGAAAAAACTTCTTAAGAAATGTTGGTAACCAGACAGGTTTGGGTGTCATAGGCCCTGTTTGGACGGTAATTGTTGCTCATGGGGATGTAAGTGATTTTCACCATTTACAGGGGGTAGTCGGTGATTTCATTGCTGTCCGAATCCAGAATGTCTGTTTATATTTCACTCCCACCATAAAAATCCCCGGCTGAATTACCTACTGTTTTTTGACAAACACCAAGGTCGTGTGGTAATTTAATTGCCGTCCGAATTCACATCTCTGAGTTTATGAGAAGAAATTGAATTCAAAATGCAGTGTTTAAACACTTTTGTGCTCTCTCGAACGTAACTGTAAACGTAACTATATAAACATAACTATTTTGCGTATAATTATATACAACTATAGCGCTTCTATTTTCCTATTTTTAAACAGGAGATTTAAATAACCAAATAATAAACAAGATTATATATTATAAAATATGTTTGGAATAATATGAATACATTTGACATAATAAGTATTTTTTAAAATACATTTTACACAATAATAAGAATAAATTTAAATAAAATTAATTTTATTTACAGCAGACAATCATGTGTCTGGCCACGTGAGCAGTGTGTTCCCGGGTTCGTAGGATCACAGAACTCGCTCTTCCACTGTGAATAAATCGCCATCCGAATCCATGAGTCTTATCACTGAGGTGATATGTAAATTTATTTTTTACTGACATCCATATGAGGAACAATTACCGTCCAAATCGGGATATAGACGTCTATTGTGTAATTTAAAAAAAAATCACAAGACAATTTCTCAAAATATTTTCATTTGTGTAAATAATGACAGTAAATGATATCAGATTTTCATTTTTCGGGTGAACTATTCCTTGAAATAATTCTTTGGATGATATTATTGTAGAATCTGCAAACAGACGTGTATCAAAAAGAGAGTCTTGTAATTGTAATCTTAATGTTTACAGCATTGTTAAAGCTTGAATCTGGACTTAGTCACAGTATAAACCAATTAAAATAATATAGGCATAATATCTAATACCAGTCCCAGTGTTACACTGTGATTGATTCAAAATTTGTATAAATGAACCTCAAATACTTCCTATATGGGAACCACTTGGTGGTGCCATTTCATTAACTATAACCTAAAACAGATTATTTGCAGTCCCTTATACAGTAAGGGTCTAAAGCTAAAGACTTGTTAAATATAATTACCAACATTTTTGTTGACCCTGGAACAACATTGTGATTAACCAATCAGATTTCAAGAACCAGTTTATAATTTTTGTGAAGTTTTGGATTACAATCAGTGTTTGGTGCCTGTACATCAGTGTAATTCATCTATCAGTTCTTCTGATTTTAGGGATTACTCATGGGTAAGGTTAGGTTTAGGTGTAGGAATATGGTTAAGATTATATTTTTGGATTAAAATGTTGTTCCAGGGTCAACAAAATATGTAGACCCAGGAACACGTCGCACTTGGCAATATCAGGACGTGCGTACTACTACATCACTGACACACATGGACTAAAAGCCACAAAACAAGCAGGTTTAACAATTTTTTTTTTCTTCTTCAAAATAACATTCCAGTTTTTCATTGTTCACTAGTGGTTAGTGTATCTGTTTTATCATGTGGACGTTTATTGTGAAGTGTTTATTATTATTATTATTATTTTTTTTTTTTACTGTTGCTTTGTCGTCTTGTTTCTTGTGTAAATTGAATGCCTTTGTTTTTTCTCAGTTCAGCCGTTGCACATTCTTTGACATTAGCCTCTTAAGAAAAGGATGCTAGAATGACATGTGAAGATCAAAGCAAGTCACGTTTATAAGATTCACTGAAGCAAGTCAGTTACTGATGACTCTGCATATCTGGCGTGCGTATAGCTGCATTTAGATGACTAAAGTGTCAATTTCCAGGTCACAGGCTGGCTGAGCTGCAAGATGACAAGGAAGTTTACTAATCCTGGTCCTGGAGCACCTCTAAAATTGCACAGTGTGTAGCCTTTATTTTACACAGATAGTTCATTCCATGTTCACTCCAGATTGGGGGAGTTCCAGGACTATGTTTGGAAAACACAGTTAGAACAATGAGAAGCACCACATGTTTTGGTCAGACAGCTTGCCTTTGTCATGAGAGGAAACCATACAATTGTTCAACAGGTTGCATTTATTTAACAGATTGCGTGAACTGCATGAATCATTTCTGAATTCTCAATCTAAATAAGCGTGGAGTCCCTTGCCAATTGGGTACAATTTGATTGGCCATTGTAATAAAGCTGGTTCCCACATCTCCCCTCTTTTGAAAAGAACATGTTGTTTTCCTTTTAACACAAAACAAATTAACCATGTTATAATACACATTCCCATTGGTTTCCTTCTAAACAGATTAAACAAATTAAAGTGCAACATAATGTAATGTTACTGTTCTTTTTTACTATCTCACTTTCTTTCAATTACACACTTTTTTCCCCCTTTTTTAAAAATTAATTAGGAACAATAACAATGAACTCAAACTCAAATCCACCTGTGTAAACTGAGACAGTCAATTTCAGTCCAGGTAACATTTTGGTGTTTTCACAACTCTTCCACTGCAAGTCAAAACTGGTGGTTTAGTGTCCAGTAAAGGTGCAGCTGGGGGAACTGCATGAGTATTTAAATGTTCAGTCCCAGTCTCAGGAAGAGCTGGTTCTTTTTCTCCCTGAGGTTTAGCACAGGTTGTAGCATCTGGTTGCAATGGCATTTCTTGCAAATGTTTCTTGTTTTCGTGCAGAACAGCTCCATTTTGAGTTTGCACCATGTACGATCTTGGTTATGATGTTTTGTTCAGCACAACGGCTGGTGTTTTCCAGTGTCTCTAACTGTTCAGCTTAAGAAGGACCTTCTCGCCAGGATGTAATTCAGGCAATGCATGAGCAGAGTGTTTCCGGTCATAGAAGAACTTGTAAGACCCCTTTGCGGCTTTATTCTTCCTCTCCACTGCTTTACAATCCAGAGTCGAGGTTGGTATTTTCCCTCAAGCATTGGCAGGTTGGTTCTAATCTGCCGACCAGTCATTAGCTAGGCAGGGCTCAGTTCGGTTGCAGCTACAGGTGTTGCACGATAGCACATCAATGCCAGATTAGGATCAAGTTGGCGTAGAATCCGTTTTGTAGTTTGAACTGCTCTCTCCGCAGCTCCATTGGCTTGGGGAAAATCAGGACTTATGGTTGTGTGGTGGAAATCATAGTCTGTACAGAACTGCCCGAATTCGGCTGAGGCAAACTGTGGGGCATTGTCAAATACAAGCTCCCTGGGAATACCCCATCTCACAAACATGCACTTCAGTCTGCTGATAACATTGAAGCTGGAGGGTGTCTGCAAGTGAGCTATTTCGATGTCACATGAGTAGTAGTCTTCAACTATTAAGCAGGTTTTACCATCCAACTCATGTAAATCTGCTGCAATCTTACATCAGTTCATGCAATCCTGTTAATGTCATTACCTATTCCTGGCCACCAAACTGACATCTTTGCGCTCTGACGACACGTGTTGAGCCCCAGATGCCCTTAACACCTCCTCTCTCATTGACTCAGGAATGACTATTCTGTCCTCGTACAAGAGCAGCCCATTGACAAAAGACAAGGAAGCCCTGGCTGTATGATAATGACTCAGCAGGAAGGGTATGTGCTTTGGCCAACCCGTTCTGAGAAAGCTTATCTCTGCCTGGAGATCTGCATCTTCCTCTGTGGCCACCCTAATGGCATCTAGCTTGGATTGTGACACCTCTTTAGATGTGACCACAGAGGTTTCTGAGAATGTGTGTCCGCCACCTAGGACTGGGTATTGTGCAAAAATTTTCGATACCGATACCTCGACTTCGATACCGGTTCCTGAATGATACTTTTTTTGATACCAATTTTATGAAATCAGTTTTAACAAGATTACATTATCTAAAAAAAAGAAAATAAATGGTTTTATTTTTCAGCTTGTTGATGTTTATACAGACTCCAAGACTCATCTCCTGAGCCACTGCACAAAGGAACAAAATGTAACCAACACAATAAATCAGTGCAAATAGTTTTAATAAAGCTCAAATAGTCTTAAGTTTACACATCTGTTAGGCTACATTTACACTAGAACATCTTCGTTTTAAAACGCATAATTCAGACAGAATCATCATTTCTATTCATTTTCCACTGATTTACTGATGAGCATTAGCAGCTTCCAGCGCTGCCTGCCTGTGTTCTCTTTTCCATGATCGCTGTTCTGACTCATTAGATGGCAATCGGAAGTTATTACAAACATACTGTATTTGTAGTGAGTTTTGAGTAAAAGTGTAATATAAATCTTATTTATTGTCTTATGCATGCATGATGCTACAGTGTGCATGAATGGTCACGTAACACATGCTTTCGGTCGTGTAGTATGAACGGTCATCTGCATATGATTGGAACTCTGATCAGACCGACTGTGCAGACCGATTGGTGTATTACAGTTCCACGAGAGCTATAGAGAGCAGACTGCTCTGTACACTTTCAAAACGCTCTTGCGGATGTCAAACACTGATCAATCTGCGCCGATGACGGATCAAACCTATTCCAGAATTCTTTCTGCACCTTCACATTTTGAATCCCAACTTCCAGGAAAACATGACTGAAACTGGTTTTGACAGACTGAATTTGATTTAATTTTATTCATGTGCAAGTTCAGGGTTTTGGTACTTGAAAGTTTCATGGTTCAAGGTACTTTAAATATACACTGTATGTGTATGCTCCTGAAATAAAAGTTTAGAAAGATGTGATGCATTTTTTTTTGTTAAAATGACTCATATACAGTTTCTTTTAAGGGTATAATGAACTATTTTCCATTGTCTAGTCTTTAGTAAGCAAACAAAAATCACAATAAATTGTAATATCGAATCGCAATAGTGACTACTAAGATGTTTTTTTTAAATTGTGACAATCTGTACATTAAGTGTATCATTCGCCTTTTCCCATGGTCTAGAGTTAAAAACAAAAATCACAACTCAGTAATATCGAATCGCAATACTTGTAGAATCAAAATTTTTAAAAGAATCGCAATACATATCGTATCGGCACCCAAGTATTGTGATAGTATCCAATCGGGAGGTATGTGTATCGCCCCATCCCTAATCATCATGCAAAACTAAGAATCAGAATCATTGTAATATGAGGATCAAATATAGGTGCGGGCGGATAATTTGAAGCAGAGGACTCGCGTGAAGTTTGAGCTCATCCCCGCATCAGTGACCTGGGTCGCCAGTAGCAAGCAATGGAGCGCGCTCTGCTGGACAAACTAAGTAATTACAACATTTAGAAGCATTTCATCTGCATAATGGCGGTGCTCATCATTTACTCAGGAAAAAGGTCTATATGTTCTGTAAAAAAAAAAAAAAAAAGAGTCATATCGGCGGCATATTTGCTGATACCGATATATGTGACATGCTCATATCGGCCGATAAAATCGGCAAAATTATATATCGGTTGGGCTCTAATCTGCACTCAGCTTCAGTCAAAGTTCTGGAACAGAATGCAACTGCACGTGTTACATCACCATGGACTTATAGCAAGGCAGCTCCTAACCCAAAACTCCTTGCATCAGCGCTAACCATTGTGGGTTTCTCAGGATCATAATATGCAAGGGCAGGAGCTGCGGTCAACATGCGTTTTACTTTGTCCGGTGCCTGCTCATAGACCTCTGTCCAAATCTAGACTGCTTCCTTGTTCAGCAGAGCTGTAACTGGTTGAAGCTCTGTTGAAAGCCCTGGCACAAATTTGCCTAAATAATTGATCATTTCTAGAATTTGCCTAAGCTCAGTCACATTAGTGGGACTAGGCATATCAGTAATTGCCATTACATTTGTTGCATCAGGCTTGATGTTGTCCTGACTGATGGTGTTCCCGAAATACTGCAGCTCAGATTTGTTGAAGTGACATTTATCACAGTTCAATTTCAGACCCGATTCTGATGGTTTTCAGAACAGTCTCGAGATTTTTGTCATGCTTGTTTTGGTCCTTGCCATAGACAAGTAAGTCATCCATGACAACTACAGTGCCTTTGTGCCCAATTAGAAGTTTACTCATTTCTCTTTGAAAAATCTTGGGTGCTGAGGTAACACCGAACAGTAATCTATTACAACAGAACCGTCCTACAGGGGTTATGAATGTAGTCAACTTCACACAACTTAGGTCCAAAGGGATTTGCCAAAACCCTGAGAACGCGTCTAGTGTAGAAAAGACACAGGCACCTGAGAGTTTGGGGGCAATGTCCTCTAATGTTGGGAGAATGTAGTGCTTGCACTTTACAGCCTGATTCAATCGTTTCAGGTCTACACAAATCATGACCAAACCATTCTTTTTCTCTACAGGCACCATTGGGGCACACCGTTCAGTTGGATCTGTGACTGAAATTATCCCTAAGGACTGCATGCGGGAATTCTGTGAGGGGTGGACAGACTAAAAGGAGTAGCATCTGACTTTAGCTCAATTTTCACTGGTTCACAATTAAGCAAGCCACTAGCTGCGTTTCCATTACCCTTCAAATTGTGCAAATTAAAATTGCGAATTGAAAATACGCCTAATAGAAAGGCGTCAATTTCGCAAAAACTCCCATATATAGCAAAAAAAATATGACGCTCGCATGAGATGCTTTTTCAGGCAATTCGAAAAAGGAATATTTAGCAAAACTGCAATGGAAATGTTTTGTTTTTTCGCATTTACAGGTCACATGACATATGTAAAATGTCATATGATCATTCTTCAATGTACTATAACCTCCAAGAAACACTTCATACATGGCCACTCTCGAGTATAAGGAGCTTTCCCTGCCATTAATGCTTAGACAATTTACACTGCACACGTCTGTGGTGCAGTGTGGCTCTGATACAGCCACTGAAACTGATTGTGGCCACTCTAGTCAATGCTTGTGTTTATTCCAGCCGTGCCACGCATGTTTCTGAAGTGGCTCTCTGTGATGGTTCTGTAAAGATACACGCATACGCCTCCTTTTGAATAAATATAGCCAAAATCTGTCAAATCCCACCAAAATCCATTGCTATGACTTTTCGTGAGAGGCAAAAGGTTACAGTAGTCGCATAACATTGGGTAATGGAAACGCCGTCATTTCGCAATACTTTTTTATTGACATTTAAAAAATATCGCCAAAGTTTTGCGCAAATCTGGAATGGAAACACGCCTAATGTCTTGGTCTTTAATTTCATCCAACCTCTGTATTAGGCACATTTTACAAGCAGTGCTACGGCAGAGCAAATTGTTGGCAAATGGCCCATCAATGACGAAAATCCAAAATTCAAAACTTTCCCCTTTTCTTTCAGTGTTGCTAGAAATTTTCCCATGCAACTAACTTTCCTCCCAGGACTCCACACATTTATACTTGTTTTGACCAGCGGGGGGTGCTCTTGTAAGCTCTCAAACACTGAGGGTGACATGATGGTGATGTCGGCCCCTGTACCAATTTTGAATTTGATCGACCTGCCGTGAATAGGCAGAGTAACACCATCTGTCCTCTGCAGCAGACACGAGGAAAAATGCATCAGTAGTTGCATCACACACTACAAGATCTTTGACATTCTTCGTTTTACATGCAATTGCAAAATATCCCAGTTTATTGCATCTCCTACACCTCTTGTTTCGTCCAGGGCAATTATTCTCATTGTGTGTGTGGGATTACAACGTGTGCAGTCCACGATTTGTTTTCTCTCACGACCCGTGAAGCACTTTTGTGACGACCGTGTTGTACAGCGCTCATTTCAGCGGCCGCATCTTGATGAGCTCCGACTGCCAGGTGATCTGGACTGTTTTGTCCAATGTCAGGTCGGGTTCCATTTGTAACTTCTGGGAAATGTCACGATCTGCAATCCCAATGACAACTCTGTCCCGTATTTGTTCCTCTTTGCTCGCACCAAACTTGCAGTATTCGGCCAGTTCATAGAGGCATCTCACAAAAGCCTTAACAGTCTCTCCTGGTCTCTGTGTACGCTGGTGAAAACAGGCTCTCTCATGAAAAACATTCCTTCTGGGCACAAAATGTTCATTAAATTTGCCAACAACAGTCTCGTAATTATTTGAATGTGAAGCTTCAGCAAACGTAAATGATCCGAATATCGCTTCGGCATTCTTGCCCATTGCATATAGCAAAGAATTTACTTGTACTTCCCCGCTTTCCTTGTTCAACTTCGTTGCGATGCGGAACCGGGAGAACCACTGGATCCATGCAGGCCAGGTTGCAGGCTGCGCAAAATCAAAGGCCTCTGGTGGGTTGAACTTGGACATATTCACTTCAGGGTGAACTTGGTCATGGATATCACATACGATTCTGACTCCATGTCATGAGAGGAAACCATATAATCGTTCAACAGGTTGCATTTAACCCTTTCAGTGGTGAGTTTAAAATATTCTAGCAGTCCCCCCAGAGTGAGTTTTTTTTAAGGCGACCGTTATTTTAGAACGTTTGCCCTTACTGTTTCCATGGCGACGTGTCATGATTGTCACGTGACATGCCGTGGCCACAATAACACTGTATGACAGATGGATCGCTTTTATTTTGTTTTTCCTTTTTTATTTAATATATTCACAAACTTGCTTACCATGTCATGGACAATCTGATATTCAGATTCACAAATGTGGCCCTGAACCACAAAACCAGTCTTAAGTAGCACGGGCATATTTGTAGCAATAGCCAAAAATACATTGTATGGGTCAAAATTATCGATTTTTCTTTTATGCCAAAAATCATTAGGATATTAAGTAAAGATCATGTTCCATGAAGATATTTTTTTTAAGATAGATAAATTTCTTACCGTAAATGTATCAAAACTTAATTTTTGATTAGTAATATGCATATGAACTTCATTTGGACAACTTAAAAGGCGATTTTCTCAAAATTTTGATTTGTTTGCACTCTCAGATTCCAGATATTCAAATAGTTGTATCTCGGCCAAATATTGTCCGATCCTAACAAACCATACATCAATGGAAAGCTTATTTATTCAATTTTGAAAAATTGACACTTAAGACTGGTTTTGTCATCCAGGGTCACAAATATGCATAAATGAGTGTGTTTTGTCGTTTAAACACCTTTATAAATGATCTTGATCGTGATCTGTAACGTGAGATGGGCGCCGCCATGTTTGTTCTCGCCGCAGTTCAGAGAGTCCTGTCAGTCTGATTTACAGCATGTGAATTCATCAATTTAAGTGGCTGGTGAACTGGGTAAAGAAAAGAGTGAACTTTATAGTTACTTACACTTTGTGTATCTGATATGAATAAAACACATCGGCAAATTAAATTTGAATGGATTGTTATTGTTGCTTCCATAGACATCTGTGTGTATTTTACAAGCTCTAAATGTATTGTTTTACTAGTACTTATGTGTGTTTGAAACCTAAAATATGCATTATGCGGTTAAGAACACTGCATAGTTGTGATAATATGACAATTGTGTCTCTCTCTCGCTCGGCGCAAGTAAACCACAGTTTGAATTTGGCAGTTATGTGACGTCACCGAATGTTCTAAATCCCATATGTGGGACCATACTCCCAGGGGCACGGAAATAAAAATCCCATATGTGGGACCGTACCGCTCAAAAGGTTGACAGATTGCATGAACTGCACTCTAGCATGAACTATATAAATCATTTCCGCGTTCTCAATCTAAATAGGGGTGGAGTCCCTTGCCATTCAGGTACAATTTGATTGGCCATCATAATAAAGCTGGTTCCCACAGCCTTGGTGTATACACTATTGTTTTATAAGTGTCAGTTAGATACTACTACAAATGTGTTACTTTTATTCAGCAAGGAGTCATTAAATTAATCGAAAGTGACGCTGAAAGTGACATTGCACATCTGCAATGTTTATTGCTTTGTGAGAGACAAATGAATCAAAGAGGTGAAGAGCCAAACAAGACATTTCTGAAAAATGAAAATTTGTGTCAATTTACTCACCATCATGTTGTTACTAACCTAAAGGACTTCTTCCTTCTGTTGAAAGTAAAATATAATAATTTGAATAATTTTGGCAACCAAACAGTTTGAGCCTATTGAGTTACATTTGTATGAGCTTAAAATACTTTAATGTTGCACAGAAAGAAGTCACACACATGGGTGGACTATCTCTTTAACAGAAAAGATTTCTTTTGTATGTCAGATCAAAGATTAGGTTAAATTAGCTTTTTATGAGGTCTGGGAATATTCTTTCCAGTCCACTTTTGTTGAAGCAGTCCAAATCAGCAAGACTGAATGCCAAACACTTACCAATGTGTTGAATGGTGGATTGGAAATTTCTGGTTCTGACCCATTTAGACCTCCCCAGTTAGCACTCTGTATTATTTTGTACATCAATGAAGTTTGCCATGATGAAATGCAGGCACTGCAATGCAGATGTGCTACACTGAGGGGAAAGTCTTTTAAAAGCTTGAAACTGATGGTTGCAACACGATTGTTTTGTACCAGAGACTAAAATTTAAAGTCTTTCAGTATGTCTTTTCAGTGAGTCCAGTTGTTTCTTCAATCCGGCAGATTTTGTATGACTTGGTTGTTATTTTCCATTTCACTAAGAGTAATTCAGTTTTTATTGAAGATGAATATTCTCTGAAAGGGAAGAGTTTCTCTGGGAATCATGCTTTTGTCTGAAAATCAAGGAAAGTATTATGGGAAGAAATAAGTTAGTATAAACACCTAATATTATTGTTGGATATTATTGTGCCTAATGGCTATTCTGATTTGCATTATTTCCTGATCCAGTTCCATGGGCTCCTCCCATCATACCCTGTCTTCTTTCAACCAGCAATGTCACTAAAAGACTAAAAGTCAAAGACCAAATTGAAAATACAATACAATACAATACTTATATTTACATTTATATATAGCTTTAGATTTATTTTAGTTTTTAGTGCCTAAACCTAAACTTTTATTTTTGTGTAGTTGCCAATGCAACATTTCAGTTTTTAAAGGGGACATTGGATGCCCATTTCCCACAAGTTGGTATGATTATTTAGGGTCTTCAGGAAAAGTCTATAACATACTTTGGTTAACATTTCTCAATGGCAGTGTAAAACAACACAAATTTTACCTTGTCAAAAACAGCTCTGTTCACAGCGACCCATTTCGGTGTATTCGGTGTATCTCACCCCACCCCTCTCTTCTGGCGATTTCCAAAGATTCATTAAAAAAAAAAACTTAGGCCTAGACACACTTCTTCTGGAGATGAAGCTGGATCACAAACAATTGGTACTGATCCATCCTTTAGGAACAACTTTTTAGCAAAACCTGCTTTGTATTGACCCTCATTTACAAAGTAGTCTGGTGTAAAATGATTTGCGCAAACATAAATGCATTTAGGTAGATCAGAGGATGTATTCTCTTAAAAAAAAACAAAAAAAACCCATCTTCAGCGTCCCAATTGCTTTGGAGACATTATTGTCTACACCTGATCCGGTGTCGAAACAATGGCAGACTCTTTCCAGCTTTTAGCTTATGCTAAAACGGCAGTGTCCGTCAACAGTCGTGGGAGAAGCCTGTGCAAAGTGACGTCACTTTGCCAGAATCTGTGGATGGCTCGATCTGAGAAAGTGCTTATGATTTGTGGAGATCTGGTCTGCGCCGATTCATGCGTATGATCCACTCCGTGCTATCATGTGTCTGGAAAGGAGCAGACTGTATGCACACTGTGGTGGTTAGTGTGACAATGCAAATCCAGACTTCTTTCGCCCCAATGGAAAACATATTTACACTGTCTGAACCGTTCCCTATCCCCTATATAGTGCACTACATGCCATTCACCGTACAGAAAATACATGTTCTGTGAACAAGTGATCGATTTAAGGTGCAGCTTCAGTGTCTATTTATATTGTAGGGGGCGGGAGGCTTCGGATTCTAGACAGCATTTGATTGGACAGAAAGTTTGATGAGAAGCTGAAGTGCAGGGTGATGTCATCAAAATCATTGATCCAGATATTGGCAGAAGTGAGAGACTGCAAGTTTTGTATACTTATATCTTGTAAATGCGAATTTGTCATTGTTTTAGAGCACACTAGCTTATAGACAACGTTAAGGCTAGTGTATTCATACTGAAGAAAAACAAAAAAACTTCCATTTTGATTTTATGGGGACTTTGTTTTACTCTAATATTTGTTTTATTTCAGCTTTAAGTTTAATGAAGGAAGCAATTTTTAATACCGTATTGACCCGAATATAAGACGATGTTTTTTTCTTGGAAATACATCTGAAAAAACGCGGTCGTCTTATACTCGGAGTCTAGACTTTGACATGTCAATAATACACCCACAACAATAGGTGACGCCAAAAACGCATAAAACGATTGTGTCATGAAATATGTAATGTAATGTGTGTTGAAAAGATCACAAGTGAAAACAAAAGAAAAGCTTACAACGGCATGAGTCGTGACTGTCATGTTAGTCTGATGGGACCAAACTTCCTCTGTAAGTGATTTTAAAACATAAGACAGTACCCAGATTTGAAGACTACAATAAGATTTCACTTCTACTGTTAATAAAATTTTGGTAGGCTACTATGACATGGATAGCCTAAATGTTATATAATTCAGATGGGCTACCTGTTATTTTTATGGTATATCAAAAAGTGTATATTTTTCAGTGTCATTGTTGGTACATTTTACCAGTATTTATCATACTTTCAAAACAAAAATTAAAATATGCAATATGAAAATAATTTAAGAAAAAATGTGTTTTACAGAGGGGGAAAAAAAACAAGATTTTTATTTTTTTTTCCAAAAAAAAGCCTTTCCAAAAGGTACATCTGGAAAAAGGGGGGTTGTCTTATAATCAGGGTCGTCTTATATTCGGGTCAATACGGTAATTGTAATTTTAGTTAACAATACCAAAATTAAACAGCATCTGAATAGCATCTGTTAATCTGCTTTTAAACACAAACCACATTTACATTTAGTAATTTATTTGACATTTTGTCTTAAGCAACTTGATAATGAGGAACATCAAATGTCAAAATGGCTTCAGTTCATCTACACTTTGGGGTACACTGCTAATTGCCTCCAACAGGATAGTAAAACTCTTTCTGTTTTATTCCCTCATTCCTCCAGTATGAGTATAAACTCAATTATGTTTGAACCCCTCAGAGTTTTATCGGTTGTATGTGTTAATGGTGACCAGTGACCACTAAGTGGCAGAATGACTCTGCTGCTACATGGGCAATCGTTCCTTTTCAGGTCAGTGCAGTTCAAAAAGTTATTAAATCAGACTTAATCCTTCCTGAGACATTTATGACTTACATACATATTCAGATTTGAAATCTCCTGTTTGTGCCGTGCCTTAAAAACAGCTGTTCCTGTTCTTCATTCAATATGGAGTGTCTGAATGTGTCTTAATGCTGAGGGAAGGCCATGAGTTCCAGCTTGAGATGGGTGGGCTTGGCAGTGGGGTCCCAGAATCTGGTTTGAGTTTAATATTACATAAGTGTTGAGATTGTTGTTTTTGAAATGAGGGGTCCAAAAAAATCAAGAAAAATAAAATAACAAACAAAGGGGCTCCAGAAACAAATGTGGTGTGCAAACAACACAGGGCTTTTATGATTGGTCTCTCTCTGCGGAGGCTGTGGAATTCTCTGTAGACTTAGTGTGGGTCAACATAAATACAGGACCCTGTTTTTGAGGCCCATTTTCTTATCTGCAATAATATTAACACTTTTTATTTATTTATTTTTTGGTGATCTCTTTAATGTAAACACACAAGATGTGCTGTATTTGATGGTAAGTTTGTTTGTTGTTTTGTTGTGTAGGTCACATACAGCTATGATTACCCAAAAATTTTCTTTAATTATTTAAAAGTATGTTTTTAATATACATTACCTAAAATGATTTGATAAAGACAAGCTTGAGTAACAGTAGATTTGATTTGACTCAATTTTTCCTTGATATTTGAGTTTAATGAACTCAAAATTACGCTCAGTGTTTCTCATTCATTAACTAGACTGTGGCGGCCCGCGCGCATCTGGGAACGCAACGGCCACCAGTTACGCTTTGTTTTCACATTAGCATAATTCTCAATATTTTTAATGTTCAAATGCTTACAGCATTTCACAAGATTTGTAACAAGACGCGTTTGTAAACGTGTTTTCCCTGAATCTGGAGTTTTCCGTCAAAATAAAAGCTCAGCTGCAGTGTCCGCCAAAATAAAAGCTCATAGGTTTATCTCTTGCAAGCAGGGATTAAAATGAACAGACACACACAAAGAAAATACTGTACAGGCAGAGCATGCTCACTGTTTATTGGAAGAAAAATATAAATATTGGAAAGGGTTTTTATATTAATGTATTTCTGAAGGGAACTGGCTCCAGAGCGGTTTTGATTACTTTTTTTTCTCTCTCATCACTGTTGTTCCATAAGCGCCCCCTGCTGTCAGACAGTGAAATTCTTTTTTCTTTTATGTAGGTTTTAGCACAATTTCACTGACTCATACCATTCTGTTTTTGTTTCAAATGTTGAAATGGTATTATCAAATTTAAATAAATAAAAACTGCTCATGCTCCATGTGTGTAGCATCTTTGTTTGCATTATGATTAAAATGCAGCGGTTGATTCTAATTTCAAATGGCATTTTTTTTTTAATTATTAGGCTAAATATGTTTATTTGTTGTAGTAGCAGCAACTGCAAAAACAGTTTCATGGCCAGGAAAAAAATATTTATAGCCAGTAAATTTTCTCAAATCACCAGAATATTTTGTTTGTATCGTGATTAAAATGGCAGATGTGGCAACAGGTTAATTTTAGGCCCTGCTTGCAAGTGTAGAAATTAGGACAAAAGTATTGTAATTTCTCCACTTTAGAATAAGGTAAAATAATATACCTTTGAAAAACTTATTTTCATTTATTTTACAGTGCAATTGTTTTTCATTATATGGCTATTACTGTCTTAGGAATAACGCTCTCACAAAATCCTGTGGGAAACACTGTGCACGGTTTTGTATATAGACCTAAAATACATCAACAATAGAACAAAACTGTAACTGTAAACTTTTTGAATCAAATGAACTTGAAGGAAACTGTTAAGCTGACCCCCTCCTCACACTGAAGTACTGTCGCATATGAACAGAAGACAGAGTTTGATTGGTTTGGCAGCTGCTGAAGTTACTCACTGGAGCCTGTCTCGCTTTCTCAGAAAATAATTTAGAGTTAAACCCTCAACACTCTTGGTTTAACAATTTAGTAATGATGTTTATGGTTCCCTTGAATCTTGTGAGTGTGAGATTCTCTGGTCTTGCTGGTCCTTTTCTGATTCTGTGTCTTTGGGGGGTGTTGAAATTTATTTATTAATTATATATATATAATATACAGTATCTCACAAAAGTGAGTACACCCCTCACATTTCAGCAACAATTTCAGTATATCTTCTCAAGGGACAATACTACACAAATGAAACAAATTTATTGTCCTCTAAAAATAACTCCAGCATATAGCTGCACTGTAAAAAAAAAAAAAAGCAGATTTTTGAGTTTTCTCAACTTGTCGTTTTAAGTTTATACAACAAAAATTTGAGAAGCTCCCACAAAAATAAGTTGAGCAAACTCAAAAATCTGCTGAAGCTGGTTGCCTTAAAATTTTAAGTTGGCTCAACTTTTTAAATTTTTTTTTTTTTATCAGTGCATTATTGTCCAAATAACTGGCAACAAAAATGAGTATACCCTAAGAGAAAATGTCAAACTGTGTCCAAAGTGTCAATATTTTGTAGGGGCACCATTGTTATCTAGCACTGCCTTAATCCTCCTGGGTATGGATTTCACCAGAGCTGCGCAGGTTGTTGCTGGCATCCTTTCCACTCCTCCAAAATGACATCAAGGAGCTGCTGGATGTTAGACACATGTTGCTTCTCCAACTTCCACTTGAGGATGCCCCACATATAGGGTTCATGTCTGGAGTCATATTTGGCCACTCCATCAGTTGTCATCTCAGCTTTGTGTTTGGGATCGTTATTATGTTGGAAAGCTGCTGTTTGGCCCAGTTTCTGAAGGGAGGGCATTATGTTCTGCTTCAGAATGTCTCAGTACATGTTTCCCTCAATGAACCTCAGCTCCCCAGTACCAGCAGCACTCATGCAGCCGCAGACCATGATGCTACCACCACCATGCTTGACTGTAGGCAAGATACAATGGTCCCACTTTATATTAGGTGGCCTTAACTACTATGTACTTGCATTTGAATTAATCATTTGGTACAATGCACTTATTGTGTACATACATGTTTTTACATTGTACTTATATTTTTAAAAATACCTATGTGTAATTACATCTGTAATTAATTTCTGTAATTAAATTGATAATTACACTGTTGACCTATCCTTTACACCTTAACCCACCCTTAAACCTACCCATACCACCAAACCTGTCCCTAACCTTACCCGTATCCCTCCTCAATAGCAGCAATAGTGTTTTGCAATACAATATGAACACAATAAGTACATTGTACTTATTTTTTTATGTAAGTACATAGTAGTTAAGGCCACCTAATATAAAGTGTGACCGACACAATTTTCTTGGTACTCCTCACCAGGGCGTCACCACACATGCTAGACACCATCTGAGCCTTACAAGTTTATCTTAGTCTCATCAGACCACAGGACATGGTTCCAGTAATTCATGCTCTTGGACAGGTTGTCTTCAGCAAACTGTTTGCAGGCTTTTTTGTGACCCAGCTTCAGAAGATTCTTCATTCTGGGATGACCGCCATGCAAACTGACTTGTTGCAGTGTGCGGCGTATGGTCTGAGCGCTGACAAGCTGACCTTCCACTTCTCTAACCTCTAAAGCAATGCTGGCAGTACTCATATGTCTGTTTTTTGAAGCCAGCTTCTGCACCTGACGCACAGCACGAGGACCTAACTTCTTTGACCGACCTTTGCGAGTCCTGTTCCAAGTGGAACCTGTCTTGGAAAACCTCTGTATGACACTGGCCACTGTACTGTTACTCAGTTTCAGGGTGTTACCGAACTTCTTTATAGCCTAGGCCATCTTTGTGGAGAGCAACAATTCTAATTCTCAAATCCTCAGAGAGTTCTTTGCCATGAGGAGCCATGTTGAACACCCAGTGGTCAGTATGAGAGAATTGTCCTCAAAGCACCAAATTTTAGCTTCTCTAATACAAGATGAACAAATTTGTATGGACCTGTCAAGCAGAAAAAAAACATGTACATGGTGAATAGGACA
Organism: Acrossocheilus fasciatus; assembly: GCA_036784905.1. Lineage (NCBI taxonomy): Eukaryota > Metazoa > Chordata > Actinopteri > Cypriniformes > Cyprinidae > Acrossocheilus > Acrossocheilus fasciatus. Next base: position 15,812,961 of record CM071942.1, read on the forward strand.
TGTAGCCTTGCATGGTTAAATGACGTATAGCTGTTATCACTCAGGGTGTACTCACTATTGTTGCCAGCTTTTTTGACAATAATGGCTGTATGTTGAGTTATTTTCAGAGGACAGTAAATCTTTACTGCTATACAAGTTTCACATTGACTACTCTAAAATATATCCAAGTTTCATTTCTATACTATTGTCCCTTGAGAAGATATACTAAAATGGTTGCTGAAATGTGAGGGGTGTGAGATACTGTGTATATATATATGTATGTGTATATATTAGTGCTGTCAAAGTTAACGCGTTAATAACGCGTTAACGCAAAATCATATTAACGGCACTAATTTTTTTAACGCGCGATTAACACAGCGCGTATTTTCTGTTTGACCCATGGCCCAACCCCTAGTTGGAGAAATGGAGATACACAGTGTTGCCAACTTAGTAACATTGCAGGCCCCTTTAGCGAATTTTTTCCCTTCAAAAAAGCGCTCAAACCTTATTTATTTTCTGAGAATCGCCGGTACTGCTGGTACCACTCTCCCAGCACTTGCGCGCATCTTTCTCTCTCTGCGTCTCGCGCGGCAGAGAGGAGCAGCGCTTTAATTCAGTTAAACACAGATATTATGTTGCTTCTCTAATTTTACATGCAAGTATAGCCGAAATCACAGCACAGATATTGTCTTTATCTTATGTGTATTTGATTTCATTAGACGACGGCTCGATTATCAGGATTTTTGTGCAGATTAACATCTTGGAAGGGGGAGCTGTCTTAATGGGTCGCGTTTCAGTCACTATTTCATATTCATTCTGTTGTTTGACAACGGAAACAGTAAAATATACCAATGAAAACAGTTTTATTGAGAATTTAGCTGCATCAAAATGGGCACAGAGAGAGACAAACTAATAAATAATAAATGTACATTTATCATTTTCAGAAGAGCTGCCCTGTCATGCAAAAATCTAAACATGTTTGTGTTAATAAATTTCTCAGTGCAAAGAAAGAGAAGTAATGGGAACCTGGTATTTCTTTGTTCTTTCTTCATGTGTCTAATAGACATGAACAAGTTCTTTGAAAAACATCTATGATGTTTGAAACATCTCTTCTCTTCATGCACTATGTTGACTATGGTTTCAATAATAAACATACATTTGCGTAAGGCATCCATATTTATCCATGCCCATGGTTATTAGAGTATTACAAACTTGAAAAGTATTAATTTAAGGTAAATTTAGAACAAATAAAAAAAAAAATTGCGATTAATCACGAGTTAACTCATGGCAATCATGCGATTAATCACAATTAATTTTTTTAATAGATTGACAGCCCTAGTATATATATATATATATATATATGTATGCATGTATGTATGCATGTACGTATATATATATATATATATATATATATATATATATATATATATATATATATATCATCTAATATTGTCTCACCTAAATGATTCCTCACTCAGTGTATTTGTGTTTTTATAATTCATGTAATTTTGTGTTACTTCATATTTATATTGTTAGGATAATACAGAAATTTAAAAGCATGCAAATAATTTTTTTGCTCACAATAAACCAACTCCAGCGTTAGGCTAAAAGCAGCCTAATGTTTTTAATATGACTGAATTTAACATAATTTAATAGAAACATTGTAAGTTGCTAATTATAATGCTTACATTTTCTCAGTTATTCAAACAGCAGCTACAGAAAAGGAGCAAAGAACATTTACATTATCAAAAATCATCATCACTGACTTCAGTCTAGCTCGAGTTTATGCACTTTAAAAAAACCTTCCCATTACAATCAGTGAAGCTGTTTACATTGTATGATGAATAAATCTTTTGCACTTACATCGCACGTACATCTGCACTTTGTTGTTCATGATTAGAGAATTTGCGAGTCAGAATTCAGTCAGCGTGCGATGATTCATCTGAACGCCTCTGATTAGCCATTGCATTCATAAACACAACATAATCATGTGTGATTGTTTATAACACGCAAATGCGGAAAAGGAAATATAATGGAACAAATTAGGGGTGTCCCCGACCAAGGATTTTCATAGTCGAATCGGAATTTTCGATTCATGCCAATAGTCAACTGATAGTCGAATCATATATTTGGGGGCATTCTTGGCAAAATACATTACCAAGAGTCAAGTCAGACATTCGACAGTCATAAATACACAGGAAAATGTGTAAGGGACGCCTTGCAGATACAAATGGGGTGAATAATGTTTTATGTTTTGATTAAAAAATAGTTAACATTAAACGTCAGCGAAACCCTTAAGAATTCACTTTTTTTTTTTTTTTTTTTACAATAGTGCTCTCATTATAATGTTATGTATATGAGTTATAACATTCTGCATTGCTGTTTTGAGCTACAAGCACTGAAGATGAATAAAGCATATGATAGCCGGTTTTTAATCAATGGGATTTAACTTATTTATCTCACATAGAATACGCTTCGTTATTTATATAACATAACGTTAATATTACGACTTATAGGTTATCATCACAAAATGCCCCGAATACACATGAACGCGTCTGCGCGGCTCTGAATGAACTCCTTTTGTGGACGCGTTCTTCAAGCAATAACATGCAACTCAACTAAACACTAAAAAAATCACAGTGTTGTATTATAATAGAGTTCTCATTGTAATGCTATGTATATGACAGTGTCAGTCATAGTTATTAATATTCTGCATTGTTGTTCTGCTTGCACCGAGCGCTGAAATCACCATATAGTAGACTACTACAATGAAGCACTTTACTGTAGCGTAACTCTATACAGCACAGTAACGATTTTATATATAAAATAAAATTTACACAAACCTGTAGTTACTGAAGAAATGCATCAATTCGATGGTGCTTAGAACTGCTCTCTCCAGAAGACAACGCAAATTCCCCGTGATAAATAACTCAACCGCTGGGTTACATTTGACCCAGGATCTGAGTAATACAAAAACTACCCAAACATTGGGTTATATTTGACCCAGGATCTGGGTAACACAAAAACTACCCAAAAACTGAAAAAATAACACCAAAAAATTACACAAAATGCTCAACCCAGCATTTGGGTTAAAAAACAAACAAACAGGATTTTGAAGGGTGTACAAACAACAAAAAAGTACAAATAAATAGGTACAAATGTTTTCTTTAAAAAATAAGTTTTTCAGGTAGGCCTAGATTGGACAGTACTATTCAGGTACAGAAATGGTACAGAAATTAAATTTAGCAGGCTAATCAAATGTAAAATAACAGTAGATTCTTCACTGTATAAACAAATTAAGTTTAATCATTACAATTGAAGTTATAAAAGATAATCTGTCTTTTTTGTTTGAATAACATTTGGCTAAGAACATAGACAGTCACATGTGCTGTTCAAAAGGTAATATCTTTAAAATAAAAGAAAGAAAAAAATTACTGGACCCAGACTTTGAACTGTAGTGTATATTGTAAGATTTCGCCTTTAAATAAATGCTCTTCCTTTAACATTTTTATTCACCAAAGAATCCTGAAATAAAATTGGTAGAATTTGTAAATTTGCATTTTTTTTTAAAGCTGTATGAACCTGTTTTTATTCTTTTCTATTTATGTACTTTTTAAAGATATAAAATCATTTTAAACAGATTCAGATGGATATTATAAACCCACTTTAGTGGAAGCAAAAAGAATAGGTGATGGTCATTAAATCTGTGTAGCAGTTTGACAGACAAACTCTGACAGTTGATGAGAAAATAAAGGTGAATGTCAGAACTGTCCCTGTGAATTCTCATTAGCTTTGGCCTTTGAAACAAGCACAGACATCTGATGTCTGCTGGTGAGGCCTGTCGTTACCATCACTGAAACAATGACAAAATTGGTTGTCATGCATTTTTGCCTAATTGACTATTTTGGTCCCTTAGATGAGTTCAGGCCATCATCTCTCCATGAGGAGGGTGGGGGGGACTTATAGTGGGCATTCAGCTGCACCCAGCAAGAGTCTTCTGCAGGGTCTTTGATGGAAAAAGGCTGTTTGGGGCTTAGAAGCCACAATGGCTGCCATTATAGACCCCCCCCCCAACCCCCCCGAACAAGAGTCGATGTGGCATTTGGAAAGAGTTGGAAATAAACACACCGAGTAGGAGTTATAAGGGGGGATGTATGTTAAATATCTCAGGAGTACAGTGTTTGGGCTGTTTTTTTGTGGGACGGCAATGAAGGGTGAAGGGATCTAGCTGGAACCTGCTAGCGCATGAAGGGGTTATGGCCATTTGCATAATTAACTGTTGATGCAAACTCCTCTTAATGAAGGCCCATTCAAGTCGCCGACCCCTGCACAAAGAAGTCCATGGGAATGAGCATGCTCTTGTGTCGTAGAGGTTAAAATATTAGGCCTGAAACTGTTAGGGGCTTTTGATTTGCTTTTAAACTTTTGTAAACATTTTAAAAGAAGTGGATGAGCCATCGGAGGTTGCAGTGTTACAGGAAGGCTGCAGACCGACCTTTGGCCAGATGTGAGTTTGGCGCTCTTCACTGCAATAACAACCTTTTATTTGCACTAGATTTACACTAAAATCAAATCAAATTAGCTTTCTTTTGAAGCTAATTTGAAGATGGATATGGGTATTGCGTTTAATATTAGATTAAGATTTGAGATGGTATCAGCTTCACCAAATGCGTTTTCAAGATAATGTGTTCCTAGAGGCTCGATTATTTTCTTTCTTATTTTTCATTCAAATTCTGGGTCATCTGAGGAGAGACTGGGAAGGATTTGGCTTGCTGAACAATAGCTTGACTTCAAATAGGCCGTCCCTGAACAACACTGAACATTACACAATACAGAAACTTTTTTTCTCAGAGTACACAAGAGTTTATTTAACACTGTTGGTCTTTCATGGAGCCATTTAATGTTATGTTGGTGAAATGAATAACAGAAAAGGCTAGGAATTTGTATGTTTATAATCACAATAGTAATAATATCAATACTAAATAACACTGCTAATACATTTATTTTGTTGTAATTGTTTAGGATATGGTGTGATTTGATAATTACGCAGTCAGAAAAAATAGGCATAAATTGTGCCTTTAGGGGTACAGTAGCTCGACTCTTTGGCAGTATCCTCAAAGGTACACTTGCTGAACATCTTGGGATTGACTTGAGGTTGAGTAAATTATCACAGAATTTTAATTTTTGGATGAACTATTCCTTTAATCTCTATCCTAAATGGGTATATATAGTCCCTTCTAAAGGTGTCATGAACTGCCTTTTTATTGTTTTGTACTGTTCTCTGAGGTCCACTTATAATGTTATCAAGATTTTTATGTCAAAAAAAGCAAAACAAAACAAAAAACAACATCATTTTGAAGTAATGGGCTATTTTCTGTCCTGTTTTGATCCCTGTTTTGAAACGCTCTGTTTGAATAGGCGTGGCGGATTGCAGACTACTGATTGGCTAACAGTTGTGTATGTTTAACAGCCTATGTCCCTAAATAGATTGACACTGCTGTGATTTTTATTTGAAACGCATAAATACTCAGTACATGTCAAACAATCTGTTATAACAGACAAAGCAGTAATGACTACATGATAAAAACAGTTACTCATGCTTGTGTGGTGTGACACTAACCCTCTGGGGTCTGAGGATGTTTTGGGGCCCCCGGAGATGTTTTGGCATGCTCTGACATTTGTGCTTTTTTTCAGTTGCTTATAAACATTTTAATGGCTAAAGTCTAAAAACACTGTATTCAGCAAAAACTGGGCTACAATAATATGTGAGTAGCATGTATGTACGTGAATGTGTTTTTGAGAAAACAATGTTTATGTGTGATTAGTGAAAAACTACTATTTTTTTCAGTAACTGAAATAAGGCCATAAAACTCATATAGAACATTTGTTCACAAGACTTTTGAGAACTGGATCTTGTAGCCTAGAAATTTTGCTTCAAAAATGATCTGAAAATCATCTTACTCACTCATTCAGAGAAAACAATATATTGATTTAAATTTTAAAAAAGTCACTTTTTGAGTAGAAATGGTCTATGCGAGAGGTTGTGAACTGTCCTGCATAATGCTGTGATTCACACCTGAGAAGACAAAGGCCCACATAATGAGCTGCATAATGATCCATTTGGTCAGGTATGTGACTGAGAACGAATTGCTTCAAGAAAGAATGTAAGGGGAATTTTTTTTTTTTTTTGTAGTTTATTTAGAATATACAGTATCTCACAGAAGTGAGTACACCCCTCACAATTTTGTAAATATTCCCCCTCAAAATAACTCAGCACACAGCTATTAATGTCTAAACTGCTGGCCACAAAAGTGAGTACAACCCTAAGTGAAAATGTCCAAATTGGGCCCAAAGTGTCAATATTTTGTGTGGCCACCACTATTTTCCAGCACTGCCTTAACCCTCTTGGGCATGGAGTTCACCAGAGCTTCACAGGTTGCCACTGGAGTCCTCTTCCACTCCTCCATGACGACATCACAGAGCTGGTGGATGTTAGAGAGCTTTTTTCAGACCCTCAGAGAGTTCTTTGCCATGAGGTGCCATGTTGAACTTCCAATGACCAGTATGAGAGAGTGAGAGCGATAACACCAAATTTAACACACCTGCTCCCCATTCACACCTGAGACCTTGTAACACTAACGAGTCACATGACACCGGGGAGAGAAAATGGCTAATTGGGGCCAATTTGGACATTTTCACTTAGGGGTGTACTCACTTTTGTGGCCAACGGTTTAGACATTAATGGCTGTGTGTTGAGTTATTTTGAGGGGACAGCAAATTTACACTGTTATACAAGCTGTACACTCACTACTTTACATTGTAGCAAAGTGTTATTTCTTCAGTGTTGTCACATGAAAAGATATAATAAAATATTTACAAAAATGTGAGGGGTGTACTCACTTCTGTGAGATACTGCGCCGAGGTCGAAGTGCTGCGACGTGCTCTTCTGCCATACATTATAGTTATCATTTTTTATCCGCTTAGAAAATCACCACGTTTTATTTTGTGTCACCATACTTACCCGTGTAACTACTCATGTAACCATCTTTAAATAGGGAAAACATGGAAGTGTTCTAAATTCATCCCTGTTTGGATTCTAAGGAATGAATGGTGCTAAGCTAAACTCTAGCATAGTTGCACCGTGTGCTAGAGTGATTAAGTGCACGCAGTGAGACGGGAGAGGTATGCATCAACTCCTCTAAGTTGCGGGAAGAACATATTAGAATATGGAAAAACGGTGGCGTTTTCCTTTAAAGCATCCTTGCTAAATAAAGAACCCCCCCCCCACTAAAATTAATAAATAAATAAATTAGTGAGCATGCTGATAGGCTTATCAGAAGCAAATATATTGTTACATTGGTAATCACCGAGATTGCCCACGTGATTTTATATCATAGATGCACACATGCTTTGCATGTATTAGCATACAATACAAAAACAACATTTAATATCTGAGAAACTAAATTATTATTGTTAAGCTCATTATAAACATGTTTGAGCAGGTATTTGCAAACAGAGTAGGCTATTTCACAGTAAAGATTGGTCTAAACTTTCTTAGACATTACTTTTATATCGTCTAAACATTACTTTTATATCATTATGTATAGAACATATAACCATCCTTACGTCGTGCAACATTTAAATGCAATGCAAAGTTCCCTATCATATTTCAAAATGTTGCACTCGATTTCACACATTTTAGAGAGTCCCACTGGTAAATGCATTCAAGTTTATGTCACAACAACACATTATCTAATGCCAATAAGAAACATTACTTACTCTGTATAAAAGATCTCCTTCGCTGGCTCTAGCTGCGCGTTCGGTTTGTGAGGTAAACAAAGCTCATTCCTCTCAGCGCGTCTTCATCTGAGGTAAATACAAGGCTTATTCCTCTCAGCGTCTTCTTCCAAAAATGAAAAGTATCCGAGATGGAACATGTTGCTGCTTTGTTTACGGTGATGTGGGCATTTACATGTCACGTTGGAACATCAATAGCGCGAGCAGTGCTTGGGCGTGACCTAATTAGAGATGATGAGATCAGACGGGAAGAACTGGACCTGTCGTTGGTTTTATACTGGATTACTTTATTACAGAATATTTGTTTTCGGTAAGACTTATTTAATTTAGGAGTAGACATGTCAAGCTTTCTATAGATATATTTCTCATTTCTCTGTGTAAAGTATTTGCTGAGTTTCAGTTCATTTTAGTGACGTGTTTCAAAAAGCAGTTCGCAGAGAGAGTGAAGACTGAGAACGCACCCTGTTTGTTTTCTTTGTTTTTTCAAAAGCACAAAGTTTATTTGTTATTATGAGTGTATACAAATAAAAGTAGACCCCTTACAGATTCGAATTGTGTATTGCTCTTATCTGTACGATCAAAAATGGCAGAGTAATTCAAGCTCTTTTCGGCCTTCTCAGGAAAATCTGCCACAAAACACATATCTGCGGGCATCGACCCCAGAGGGTTAAAGGGTTACTCCACCCCAAAATTAAAATTTTGTCATTAATCACTTACCCCCAAGTTTTTCCAAATACGTAAAAGCTTCACTCGTCTTTGGAACACAATTTAAGAGATTTTGTATGAAATTTTAAGAGGCTTGTGACTGTCCCATTGACTGCCAAGGAACACTGTCAAGGCCCGGAGAAGTATGAAAAGCATCGGCAAAATAGTCCATCTGCCATCAGTGGTTCAATCTGACTGTTATGAAGCGACAAGAATACTTTTTGCGTGCAAAGAAAATAAAAATAACGACTTAATTCAACAATTCGTCAGTGTGGCGCAGCTGACCCAGAAGAGCATACACGATTTGCGTCCAGCGGATATTGAGTAATTGAATAAAGTAGTTATTTTTTTTATTATTTTTTTTGCGTACCTAAAGTATTCTCGGCACTTCATAACTAGGGATGCATCAATCCAATACTTAGGATCGGTATCGGCTCCGATACTGTCATTTTCTGCGGATCGGGTATCGGTCAGATGACACCGATCCAAATCCGATATTGTGCGTATACTATTCTGTGTTATTGTTGAACCCCAGGAAAGGCACAAAAACATTATAAAGCTCCATAAATCACAATCCACTACACTGAAGTTGCAAAACACCTCAATATTATCTATTTATGGTTTCCACGATGGGATAAACGTGGACAGAATCGCAGAATCCAGTCATATGAATGGAATTTACTGTATAATGCGGAATTTGTTAAAGTTTGGATGAATTAATAAAATGTTGGTCAGTACACTTAAATCGACTCAATCGACTGCAAAAATACTATTTAAATATGAATCCTGCATGTTCTGCGTGTCTCCGTGTATGTAAATGGCACAGATGCGCGGTTTCGTTTACTACACACATACTGAAGTGCGCGTCGCTCGCGGTGTTTTCAGCATCTGCCGTCTCACTAAATGAGGACATAAATACATGAACAACATCCCCAGAACTGCTCTGAAAGTTACTTCATGAGCATTTGCCCTTTTCATTTGAGTAAAACTATCGTCATATCATATACATAGGCTACAGAAACTTAAAAGGTCCTCATGGCAACCCGTCAAAATAAAAATTTGGTTTAGCTACTGCTACTATTATAACAATTATTACAACTTTTGATTAAAAGAATAATCACACAATATGCTATATCTTCCATGTTTTAATTTTAATAGTAAACCCCTTTGTTTGTCAAAAAATAGAGTTTAACTCTCATTTGATCAAAAAATGAATGAAATTAATGTTTTATGCCTTCATTTGCACTGCACTGTAAATTAAAACTAATGGAAATTACTGTCACACAGGCCAAGATTAAGTTACTGTCACATAGGACAAGATTAGGATGACGTTTCAATAGGCTATTGAACCAAGTGTGCCTATAATAGGCTATTCGTGTTACAGTTTCATTAAAATATTTGCGGTCTTCTTAACAAATACTTCATTGGAGCTATGAAGACAGTTAAATTATTTACATTTATTATATACATTGTGTTTCTTAAAATTAATCAGTTGATGTGCATTAGATGAAGAATTGAATAGTGACCTCTTATAGGTTATGATTTAGTCATCAGAAAAGAATGAATGAAGAATTATGAGAGGTTATGCTATCACACATACATTTCTAACATGTAAATTATTGAAGCCAAATACTTGCATTTCCCCAAGCTGTTTAGTTGTAGTACAGTATTCATAGGTTTAATCACGAAGCATACAGTGGCCCCACTTTTAACTCTCTTTATATTACCCTTATTGAAGAGGGATGCACAGAGCAAAACAAGAGTAATAAATGCAACCAACACCGGGGAAGGCAGTTTTTGTCAGAGCCCTTGTTATTCTTAAATTTGACATTAATTTTCATTTTTACACCAGACATATATATATTGGTTCAAAATATCGGTTATCGGTCTACTTGGTCTGTAATAATCGGTATCGGCTTCGGCCCTGAAAAACACATATTAGTCGACCCCTAGTTACTACAGTCAAACTCTCTTCAAGAGCGCACAGTAACTGAGGTTTAAACCTGTTAAAAGATTTTTCGCACAGATTTAATACACTGCGCATCAATATCTTTTCCCTTTGTACTTTGAACTTTTCTGTGCAGACTTGGAGGGCTGTGAATCTGTGTCGCTTCAAGTGCATCATTATGCGCACAGGATGCGCATAAGCACTTTATGCCGCTCTGTATTGGAGCCTTTTTTTAATAATACTTTCATGCGCAATGAAAGATTATTAATAGTCTTTCTTGTTCTGTCCTATCTATCATATGTTGCTGCCTTCATTACTGTGCTATAGATTTGAAAGAAATGTCTTTTAATTTTATGGTATGTATTTATATATACAAAAATGCATTTGTTTTTTTCATGAATGTATTTTACAACAATACAAAGAGCAATGTGTACCATTTTACCAGATTTAGTCCTACACTTATTCACTTTTATTTGTAAATAAAAATGTTTCACTAGGTTTTATAAAATTATTGTGCACCCATGATTTTTCTAGAGTATCTTTTGCTGCTGAATTATCCACTAACCTAATTTATAATAGTATTTTTGTCATAGATTATGGTTATATATTTTTTTCTTTTGTTATTTTTCATTAAAATTAAGTTATCTCTATGTAGTAGATTGTGTTTAACACACAAAAGAGTGATGATCAGGTCAACACAGAGAAGTATAGAAATTCTACATCGATTTAAAAAAAAAAACTGCGCTGGTATCGGATTGGATCGTATCGTCAGATACTCAGATTTTTCGGTATCGGATCGGTTTTGAAAAAATGGTATCATTGCATCCCTATTCATAACAGTGAGATTGAACCACTGATGGCAGATTGACTATTTTAACGATGCTTTTCATACTTCTCTGGGCCTTGACAACGTCTATTACTTGGCAGTCAATGAGGCAGTCACAAGCCTCCTGGTTTTCATACAAAATATCTTAAATTGTGTTCCGAAGACGAACTAAGCTTTTACGGGTTTGGAACGACATGGGAGTAAGTGATTAATGACACAATTTTCATTTTGGGGTGGAGTAACCCTTTAATGTCTGAATCATTATAGTCGGCACAGCATCGTCTTTTAGTTTCAATCTTTCTGAAAATCCAATGTCGAATTGTTCCTTGTTTGTAAATGAATCAGCAGTATAATGTAGTGAACAAAGGAACAAGTTTTTACTGATGTGGTCTGGAAATTCATTAAAAATAAAGTTCATCCACTTTTTCCTAACATTGGAATCAGAAGGAAGGCAATGAAAAGACTGTGTTTTTCCACAACTTGGCACTGCACAGCATCTTGTTATCTTTGGAGCCATCTTTATCATTTGGTTTGTGCGTAGGCTTGTGTTTGTCTCTCTCGTTATTTACACTACATGCACGAATCGGTGGGCGGGGCTAAACAGGCAGTGATGTAGAAGCAGGCGTTTATCTTCTTCTGCAGAGGTAGTGTTTAGCCACACTATTACGTCATAAAGTGGCACATTCCACAACCTGTTGTTTTGGCAGACTGGCTTCAATATAAGCTGATTTTAGACTAACAAGAAAGATTTGAGTTCTGAAACTTAAAGGACGTTTTTATAGTACAGTGACCTCTTAGCTATCAAAAGATCAAGGGAATTTTGATTTCTCAGTTCATGACCCCTTTAAATTAGAATATTTAAATTTTAAATCAAATTAAAAGTTTTGTATTAAGTGAATTTCACCCAAATTTGAAAGTTGTCATCTACCCATATATTATGCAAACTGTCATTACTGACATTACTGATGTTAGGCCCTATGTGATCACACTTAGACACCAACCAGGTCCTTTTTTGACAGTGTAAAAGGAAATGATATGCTTGTATTCTGACAGAGTTAAACCAAAATAAGGGGATGTCTCTACTCTTCATTTATCAGTTTGATTCCTCAAGCCCCCTTGTATTTGCAGTATGAATGTAAAATTAGGTTTATGTCAATGCGAAGAGAGACATAGAGTGTCTCATTTAGTGACAGACTGAACACACAGTAAATGCAGCTAATTTTATTTATGATATACTTTTTGATTATTACTTGTTTGCTTAGTGTCAGGATTGGCTTTGTTTTCGTCATAACTAAGCATGTTATATGCATAATGCTCTAACACTTGTTGTTTGTATACATTCCATCAATAAGTGCGTTTACATGGACCCTCTTAATGCGATTATAATGAGATTTTGGCGATATTGCGATTTATGCTTTACCTCATGTAAACGCAATACTTCGATCTAAATAATGCGAATAAGCTCATAATCGCAGCAAGCATAATCGTATTAACATAGGTGGCGTACGCCAATTTTAATCGGAATATACAGGCATGTAAACACCTTAATGGCAGTATTGCCGCTCTGACCAAAGTGCGCATGCGCTTGTGACATATATGAATAACGTGACGCGCACCTGTAATAATACGGAGATTAGAAACGATAGAGGGGAAGAAAGCATCGCATTCTGAGGAAAACACAACCAAGCTGCCAGCAGTCTCTGTTCCTTACCCTCATCCAGAAAGGGCGAGCAGAACGCGACGGCAGCGTAGGCAGACCAATTCCATCACATTTCTATGGCGCCGAAAAAGTGTGGAATACAGCCATACAAAATCATTATGCATTAGACTTAAATAAATTAAAACAGCGACCAGTAACACTGCTCTTTCTGAGTCCATCATTTGTGCTGTCCAGTGGGGTATGTGAATAATGGCAGTAAAAAAATTAACCACAATTCTTAGCGAATAATAAGAATAATGGAAATTGCATGTAAACGGGAGTAAGAGCTTTGCTCTTGACATGTAAACATAAAAATGCGATTAAGTCCTTACTCTGATTATTGGAAATAATCGCAATATTCGTGCGCATGTAAACACAGTCAATGACAATTACAGTGGCCCATGAGCTGAAACTGGCACAAGGAATGGTCTCTGAGGAAATCAAAGCAACCATATCCTGCCAGACAGACTTTAAATTTTAAAGAGTCTTGGGTGCATTCTGTCATGTCAACCTAATTCTCCAATACCTCACAATGTATAAAAACAGATTTATTGTTCAGGGAGTCCCCATCGTTTTGTCTCTGGGGCCTAGAGGTGCTAATTAGGGAGGAGTTTGCTGGTTTGATGCAAATGCATTTATGGAGGAATTTTCCCACACTCGCCGGAGCCCATTGATTTGTTTCTATTAAAAATTGAGGACATCTCAGATAAATAGATGCTTTTTGAAAATGTCTGATTACTGATGTTAGAAGGGGCAAGTACCCTCCTCCACAGCTCTGTTTTAGGGGTACCCCCAACCCCCTTTGGCCCTCACACATTAGTTGCAGCACATTCAAAAGGGGGCCCTCTGGCTTTGATCCTCTAGATCAGTGAGGAAAATGTCTTTTTGCTTACATTGTGTGGTGGAAACCAAAGTTTTCGCCGCTTTATGCAAATACGGCCAAGCTAATCACCCTTCCCAATTACAAAACTTATATACCCAAATGCTTCCCAAATGCCCCCTCTGCTCCCATTGCTCTTGTTGGGAAGGTCCCAACTGTGCATGAATGTGGCCTTGGGTTGTATAGAACATGAAAACATTTATCTAAACCACCTATTTCCCCTTAATGTACATTTCTGCTGTACTTATAAAATGTTTTTTTTTTTTTGATAAACTTCAAATAGATAAGTGTTTACTTTTTTCAGTTGGTCAGGATGAAATGTTGCAGCTATTGTCTCTTTATTTTAAACGTATTTTTAAAATTTTTGCTTGCAAAATATCTTTTTCTGACTGTACAGAAATATGAAGTCTCATTAAACTTTTTAACAAGACTTTGATTCAAACATTTGGTGTTGATGACAGTTGATGTCACTCATTTTTATAATAAATTGATCTTGATATATTTCTTGGTTTTGATGTAGATCAGGGGTCTCCGACCTTTTTTACACTTTACTGATTATGTTGGACTGGCTGGCGGAGGGTGGGGTACATGCATGCATGCATACATATATACGTATACATATCAAATCACAATTTTTTATTTATTTATTTTTTAGAAATATCATGATTCACGATTTTATCATGATTCTTTGTCATGTTGGTTTTTCTATTTTGCAAGTTGTTTGAGAATTACAGCCAAACTAATTTCCCTATTATAAAGACAAAGGCTTTCAAGGTAACAAAATATAAAAAAAGAATGGTGGATATTTAGGCCAAAGTGGGGTGAAGATAAAAATCTTTGTCATTATTTTATCTGGCATTAAAAAATTACACATGATATACAAATAAAATAGTGTTTTATTTTCAGGTACAATAGGTGTATTTAGCAGGAGCATTCAAGAAATTAAATGAACAAATATAAAAATAAAGTTTTTCAGTCAAGTGATTTGTCAAGTGAGTGATTTTTCTCTTTTGTGTTTTGGTGTTTTATTAACATTTAAAGGAAAATAAAGTGTTTTATTTTTATACCATCATTTACTCAAAAGTTGTTTTAAACCTGAATGAGTTTCTTTCTTCTGCTGAAAATAAATGTTATTTTGAAGAATGTGGAAAATCAAACAGTTGCTGTCCACAGCGACTTCCATAGTATTTATTTCGCCTACAGTCAAATTCAGTGTGTATTTGTTTACCCACATTCTTCAGAATATCTTATTTTGTGTTCAGCACAAGAAAGAAATTAATACAGATTTGGGACATGTGAGTGAGTAAACAATGGCAGAAATTACATTTTAGGGTGAACTATCCCTTTAATGACAGTTGGCAGCATGTTTAGTACTGTCCCTTTAACCCTCTAAGCGCCAAAGTCGCAAAATTATGACAAGACATCATACTTCATGAAATAGACTGTAGTACCTAATATGGTGTAGTATCTAATTTGTGTTCCCTACCACTAGATGGCAGACATGTAGTACTTCGATTCTAGACCAAAAGTGTTGGAAGAAATAGCAGAGCAAGTGAGCTATCATGTCATTGATGCAGAAGCAGTACGTGGTCGTAGTGCCCATAGGAGAGCTGTTGCTCTCTGATAATCGGCCAGATTGCATCGTTTGTTCTGATCGTACTCGCTCAAAGGGCCGCCGGCAGACAGTACAGGTGTAGTCAGTGTGGGGTAGGTCTGTGCGCCGTGCCTTGCAATGAGAGCTACCATACTCTCAAGAACTATAAACTGTGTCACCTAGATCCTGATTGGGTAGATAGCTGGTCAACTGATCAAAAAATAGGCACAGTAATATAGTAATAATTTACTACTTTCTCCTGTTTTACTGTTGATTTCCTCTTTTACTGGTCATTTGGAATAAGGATAAAAAGACAAAAAAAAAATCAGTCAATCAAACATCAATTCAATATCTACTATTTTCTGAATATTATGAAATTCAAGAGGGCCGCCCCCTGTTGACGTCATAATATGCAATTTAGATAGTATATTTACACCCCACATAAACTTTCGGTCATGCCCAACATTTTTCTAATTTACAGTAGATCTCTATCTTTAAGCCCATTAATGCCACAAGCTTTTGAAATCTACAAAAAACCCTGGCGCCTATGCCTGCACGCATCTAATATACAGACACAAATCTGTTTTTCTCTCAACTGTTTACTTTCATTTTAGACATACCCAACTGAGCCTATACATAAACCTTGTGTGTTTTGACAGTATTAGCCCTAAAGATAACTTGGTTAAGTAATCAGGCATGGTTTAACAGGTTTTTTTAGTGTGCGCGCTTCGGGTGAACATGGTAAGAAAAAATGCTCCTCATAACAGCACTTTAATGAAACGGTTACCCATTAAGACTTTAAAGCACATGCAAATAATGTACTTTTGTGATTGTGAATAAGTGCAGTTAATAAATAAACTATATTTTAAAGTATATTAAAATAGAAAACTGTTATTTTAAATTGCAATAATATTTAAAAAAATAACAGTTGTTTTTTTTTTTCTGTATTTTTGATCAAATACAGCCTTGATGAGCAGAAGAAACTTCTTTAAAAAAAAATTAAAAATCTTACTGATCCCAAACTTTTGAGCAGCAATGTATATGACATGATTTTTCGGATAAGCAAGAAAAAAATATTTTATCATTGTAAATTTGCTTTCCATTTATTACAAAGTACAGAGAATGAGAATGCTGAGATGGGTATTTTGTAGGGATGCACCGAAATGAAAGTTCTGGATGCACTTGGCTGAAACCGAAAATGTTTTTTTTTTTTTTTTATTTATTTTTTTTTAGAAAAATTGTATGTGAAAAAATTATATAAAATGATTTCGTAAGACTTTTTGGTAACACTTTCTATGAAGCCTATTTATAATACATTGTAGGCATTATAACGAATGCATAATGCATTATTAAAAAAAAAAAAAAACTTATAATATGTTATATCTTATGAATATTCATAAGAACAGTTTTAATGTATTATAATTTTTATTTATTTGTGGTTATAGCTTTTAAGAGTATGATGATTTATAACACACACAGAACATGTTACATCCACTTAAGACTAAGGGGACCATCAAAATAAAATGTAACCTAACATATAAACATTGCATTTTTCGTCAGTTGAAATTATTAGCTAGCTCATCAAAATTAATATTAGCCTCACAGGGAACACTCAAATAACACTCCACACCTAACCACTTACAAGATGTAGTAAGATACGTGCAGATCTTAAATAAACAATGTCAAGATATATAGTCCATTATAAATGTAAAAGTAGATTTAATATGGTGTTCATTGTGTGTTATAAATAATCATAATGTTAAAAGTTATAACCACAAATGTGTAAGCATTATAATGTATTATAATTATGATTATTTATAAGATGATATAACGTATTATACGTTTTTTTTTTTTTATAATGCATTATGCATTCATTATAACCTTTATAATGTATTATAAATATGGGCTTCATAGAAAGTGTTACCAATTTTTAATCGAACTCAATTTAACTTTAGAATACAAGCCAATAAAATAACACTTTTATTTAAAGCTGCAGTCTGTAACTTTTTTTTGGTTAAAAATGATCCAAAATCAATATTTGAGCAAGTACATAACCAGCCAGTGTTCAAAACTATCGCCTTACTTTAGCCAGATTCACAACGGTTAGCTTATAATAATGTTTTCTGAATTTGAGTGGTACGGGTAGGTTTCCGTGTGAAATTTGAGCTTGCCACCGAGTCATTGTCACATCTGTAAACATAAAGAAGTTGTCCTAGCTACTAGGCTATCACATGTGAGGATCCTGCAGGTGACAGATCGTTTATAGCCTTTTCTCACAGCAGCTAGAATAATTAAATTTATCATTTTGATGGTGGATTGTTATCCAGAAAGGATTATGTTTATGATACACATGTGAATGAAATTCAATTATATTCCAGTTTTAAATGTGCTTCTGATTACAGATAGCCTGGGATTACACAAGATTTGTATTTTAAAGAAAACCAGTTCGAAGGGAGCATAGTTTGCTATTTGAGTTAAAAGAATTTCTGGTCCCACTCTATATTAGGTGGCCTTAACTACTATGTACTTACATTTGATTTAATCATTTGATACAATGCACTTATTGTGTACATACATGTTTTTACATTGTACTTATATTTTTAAAAATACCTATATGTACTTACATCTGTAATTAATTTCTGTAATTACATTTATAATTACACTGTTGACCCATCCCTTACACCTTAACCCACCCTTAAACCTACCCATATCACCAAACCTGTCCCTAACCTTACCCGTATCCCTCCTCAATAGCAGCAATAGTGTTTTGCAATACAATATGAACACAATAATGAATGAATGAATGAGGCATTTATAAGTACATGTACTTATTTTTTTATGTAAATACATAGTAGTTAAGGCCACCTAATATAAAGTGTAACCGAATTTCTTAATATGAAATTCAAATGGTATGACAATTAGAGATTAGACTGTACAGAAATTGAAATCTACACGCTAATACACACAATACTCAGTCATGCAATGGTGATGTTGTTAACATTAATAATTTGAGATTAAAGTATAACAATAATAATAATTTGCACAGTTTGATTTGATATGAGCTAACCGATCTTTAGATTAAATAACCATTGGCAGCACGATTTATTGTAATGCTTTTTTCCTCAGTTGGTCAGAACAAACATGGCAGACTTGTTACTTGTACAGATGACAATATACGGTGAAAATTCTTATTTGGGTTATATATTCAAAGACGTTGGCTAGAATCTGTGATTGCGAAGTACAGTAAATATCCACACCGGTGCGGTGACTGACTGCCACACACATTCCTCAAAACATTAGATTAATCCGCACTGGAGCCGTGCCACGCTAATTATCCAAATAATGTATAGTCCTACAAAGCTATTATTATCAGAGCATGTGAGCATCACGAGATGGTAGCGTACATTTTAACAGTGTTGCCCAGTACAGCTGTACTACACCATGTTACAGCACAGTAGCGCTATTGCAAACAGCAACAAGTAAACTACATAGAAATTTCCTGTCGGTGCGGTATTTGAGCGGACTATGCTTTTGCGGTGAGCATGAGTGCTGCACGAGTGAAACGTTCGCATGAGCAACTCAACAGAACACACACAGAGCGGAATATTGAGCGGAGCGTCACACCGCATAGTGACGATGGCTAGAGGGAGAGTGAAAGCTGCGTGCTGAACACTGCTGGGCAGTGCGCCGAGCCATATATCCCTAGTATTTTGACATATGCGTATGTATCTGTTCAAATGGAAGGAGATGAGAAAGAGGAATCAACTCAGTATTCGCACACTGTCTGAAACACATCTATGTGCGTGCTTTAGGTGTGTGCGGCTGCTTTGCGCACAGAAAACAGCCCAAGAGCAATCACTTTTTCTTGCGCTGGAATGGTTAAAAATCGCTTTAATGTGTAAATTGGCGAATTAATGTGATTCACGTGTGCCGAACATATCATGGATCAACTGCGACTGTTTAACCCCAATATATTTATATGTGACAGCTCAGAACAATTATTCATTTATTCATTAAATATTTAATTTAAACATGAAATTGTCAAATTGCTACTGCATAGCAATCACATACAACAAATGAATATACAAAATAAATAGAACAATTATTAACGCACAATAAATAACAGAGTCTCATGTCGATACACATTTTTCCTAGAACATTCTTGCGACCCAGTTGCAACTCTTCCATGGCCTGTTACTCGGTCATGACCCCGTTGGGGACCTCTGATGTAGATTACAACAGGGATAGTTCACTTAAATGAAAATTCTGTCATTTACTCACCCTCATGTTGTTTCAAACCTGTATGAATTTCTTCTGTGTAACCCTTTTTTACGATACATTTTTAAGAATGTACAGGTCATTTTTGTTGTGATTTTATTATTTCATTTCCAGTGAATAGAACCTTAAGCTTCAGAAAGTACCCAAAAGAACTATAAACCATGCAATTCCATTAATGTATTTCTGATTTCATGCAATCATTTAAATGGAAAATGTATGATTTTAGTGATTGAACATTTGCTAATGAATAATGACGTCAATATAATTAATGATTTGAAAAATGGGTGGAGGAATTGAATTGCTTTACACACTGAAGAAGGCTTTGAGCCGAAACGTTTGTGTCTTTTCCTATTGGTGATGAATGTAAAATAAAATGTAAAAAGACTGTTTTTCAAGAGTGCGGCTCATGGTTTCATATACAATCATTTGAAGTTATATGATAGCTGTGTGCAATGATTACACCCCAATTTTTGTTGTTATTCACTGATAATCCTCCCCTCCATTGAACTGTTAACCTTTGTGACCAATGACACTGAAGTTGAACCTCAATAATTAGATAAGTTTGATTCATGAACAAAGGATTCACACTTTTTTTTTTTTTTTTTTATAAAATAGAGATTCAGATTCATTGAAATACTCAAAAAAATCCTGATTCTCAATGCACCAATGTGTAGGTTTTTCTTTCTTTCTTTATTTTTTTAATTTTTAGTAAATTTATTTCTTTTTCCTCTTCATAATGCACAAGTCATATGGACCACTTTTTTATACACAAAAGTCTCTTTCAAACCAAGCAGTTTTCCCAGCTTTCTTTCACACGACATTCCCAGTCACGTGGATTCCTGTTGAAATAACTGGATTTATGGATGTAACGATTACCGGTTTGACGATAAATCATGATAAAATTCACCAAGGTTAGTATTACTGTATTAATATTAGTATTAGTATTAATTATCATTGAAACTGTATTCGATTACCGTGACTTGAACATCTCACGATAAATAAATACTGTCCAGCATAAAGCACAGTTTTCAGTAACAGTCTCTTAACTAAGAGTGACTTAGTTTCGTTTTGAGTTAAAACGGCGGAAAAGCTGGGAGGTTTTAAAAGAGTGCTGAGGGAATTATACAAATGAATATATGAATGAATTAATTACATGTATGTACCTCTGAAGGTTATTACTGTCTTCAGAAACAATTCTATGGCATTTTGTTTTCATCTTCGTGAGGTTTACCTTTATATGAAACTTTTTCAAAGCTTTATTTGAACATTTTATGTTAGATATTTGAACATGCTGTTAAACTGTTGTCAGTCAAGTTGTCATTTAAAATCCGAACATCATTGGTAATGTTGTTTTAGTGATTATGCAAACAAAAAGTCATTTTATTTGTTTTGTTGATTTTTAAATATAAACTATAATCGTGATAAGAAATTTTCATAGCGTTACATCCCTAACTGGATTTCACCCAGTCATTCGCTGAACACTGGTAAATGTGACCGCACCTTTACACAGAAGAAAGTCATACAGGTTTGGAATCACATGAGGGTGAATAAATAGAATTGTTATTTTGTATTTTCAAGTGAGCTATTCATGTAGTTCAGATCACTGTTTTTCCATCAATATGTACTGTTTAAGACCTAATAATCAATCAACTCCCAATCAATGGTGATTATGATTCTAGCATAATTCTTAAGTGCTATTCTTGGAGCTATGAAATACAGCCTCTTTAAAATGAGCCATACATGTTAATTAGAAAATGAGCTGGGGAATGTAGGCTACCCATCACAATTGCAAGGGTCCACTTTGATCAGTGTGTGAACTCTGCCGCTTGCCGCTTATTGCTATATCCAGATGGTCCTAGTGGGGGAACAAAACGTTCCCCTTGCCATAGGATCTCTCAGTAGGCCGTCTAGACCAGCCTGAGCCCAGACAGATACAGCCTCCCATCAAATTAGCGTTTGTCAGATTTATGGTAATGGTCCGCAACAGCCTTCCCGTCGGTGACATCAAGATTTACAGCTGCGCACCCCCCAAGCCCCCCCATTCCTTTCTGGGGGTTTGCCACCTCCCCACACATTGGCCTTATGCAGACATAGGGGGCTACAACCCAAAGAAATGGCCCAGTAAAAGACAGCTTTCTGGTGAAGCCGAGCCACCCAAGGTAGGTCAGAACAATGGCTGCACAGGGTTTGATAATCCCCTGTGATGAGGCTGAAGTGTTCGTGGTGCATGTGGAGCGCAGCTGGGGGGGCCTGTCGTGGGCCGTGACAGTAGAGACTACCGCTCCATTGTCTGAGGGTTTCTCCTGTTTTGGATAAAGGGCCACAGGGGCTAAGTTGAGGGCTTGAAGGGGAACTGAAGACACCCATGTATGTAGGTTACTGGGGTTCTTTCATGTGGCCAACCACAAGTAACCTGATATCAGCAAGAGGATCACCTACTGGGAAATATTTTGCCCGTCCTCAGTCCAAATGTTTTCCACGGCTGTTTTTAACCTCTGTTGGGAGGCTTGTGTTAGCAGCGGGTTTGACATTACTGATGGGATGTTTATTACAGAATTAATTCTCAATCATCCAGCTCCATATTCTTATAAATCCAGCTGGTTGGGGTGATTATGTAACATCAATTTAGTGTATTATGTTCTTTCTTTTCAAATATGCAATTGTTTAGGAACATTATGTTTTTAGTACAAAAAATGTGATGTAAGAAATGCACTTTAAGCAGAAAAACATTCAGAGTTTTGTCAGAGCATTTCGTATGGAAGGAATGTTTTTAAAAAATATATATATTTATTAAATTTTTTTTGATGAGAGTTAATTGATCTGGACACTGTGGACTCACGGTTACACAGTTTCTTGAAGCATGGTTTCAATGTGTACAGTTTACCATTATGAAAACATTGAGAAAGCATCGCCACATCCTTAACCCTTCATGTCGGCAAGATGTGCAATTCTTAACGACATTAATGACATAAAATATTGTCAGTTTATGATGGGTAACAGCAGGGCTTGTCAGGGACAAGTACATACAGTGATAGCTAGGGGGAGTTGTAGCCCTGCTTAGTGAACATCGGTAAAGTGGCTCTTGAAGTGTGGAGGATCTTCACTGGCACAGGTTGCAGGTACAAAAATACACATTGTCAGGCTAACGTTGCAAAGTAGTACAAAAGACCATGTCAACAAAAATGATTCCACTTAGAAAAATGTGCAAAAAATTATACCTTTTTGGGGCCTGAGCCCTGCAGCTTTACCTTAAAGGGACAACTTTGTACCATGTTTACCCCTAAAAGGTTCATATGCATGTACTCCTGAGTACTACTACTATGCATCTTGTATGGATAAATGAGGTACTAAGATGTCCCAGTGACAGGTTGGTGTATCCCTAAAGATACTAGCTTACCAATTTTGCATATTCTTTTTTGGAAGTTGGGGAATATATGAGCGCAAAGATTTGAGGAAAAAAAGGATTAAACTCAAATGCTTCATTAGGGTTTTTTCAATGTAGCGCAACTTTTAGGAAGTATGAAATTTAACGCTTTTCATACTTTGGATACACCACATTCTGTAATATGGGAAACGTTTTGTCTGTTTTTATTTTAAGTAGCGCAGTGAAATTGAAACTCATTGAGCTTCAAAAGTAGTTTCTTTCCAGATTTACCCAACACACACTGCAGTAACCAGCCTGCGGTTGGTATGGCGACAGCAAGGTATGGTGTGGACACAACAGTCTCGCTGGCATTTATTTTTCGCCTCCCTCCATATGTGGCGCGCCACTATACTGGCACAAACTCCCTCTCCATCACGGTCCGTATAACCGCTCCCCCCGGCCCTACGCTTGCCAACCCTCCGTAAGCCACAAACATCAACATGAAGAGAAAAAAAGATGAATGAAGGTAAACCCCCCCTGCAATCACCCCAGACTGCCATGGACTCTCACTATGAGCTGGAGTGTAGTCAGAGCCGTGTTATGACTGGTGTGTGTTACACTGCAGCTCCATCTGGACATCCATATAAAGCACTGTCAATTCAAAGGTCACCTCTGAGCCCTGCAGACAAGTGTTCCTAGCGGGTGTCTGGGCAGGGAAGGGTCGCCGGCTGGGATGATAGTGAGGTCTGTTTGGGAATGCCAGGCTCAGACTGGTCTGCCTGGGTCTGTGTCTGCGTCTGGTGTTGCTCCCAACTGCCCCTCCCCCACTCGCAAGCTCATTGGCCCTTACTGTAGTCTGTTTTGGACACAATAAAAACAAACCTCATTGACCCCAAAATGCCCTGGAAAGGCATCAGTGTTTTAATTACTGCAGTAAAAGCTACTGATGTTGGCATAACTGTAGATTATGTGAATGTTTCAAAAATATTTCAGCACTATTTGAAGCCTGGGAGACCCTATGTAATGACTTCTTTAGATTGTTTCAGATTCATGCTTTTTAATGATCTTATGAGAATTGATTATAAACCAAATTTTAACCTGGTGTAAATCTAAATATGAATCAGGAATAAATGCAATAGGTTAAATGTTACTTGCTAAGATTTTCGTTTTGGTTTACATACTGTGGCAGTACATCCTGCCAGTTGTTTTGTCAAAAACATGTAAAAATATGAAGGGAATAGTAAGCAAATTTTATATGAACATACAAACTATCAGGGTCAATAAATGGAATTCCTTTACAAAGTAAAATGTAAAAGTGGTAATTGTGACAGTTACAGTTGCAATTACAAGAGAGTTGCAATTACGAGAAGTAGAGTACCAATTATGAGAGAGTCAATTCTGAGATACATTCACCATTACGAGAAATAGTTATTTTTGAGAGATAAAGTCAAAATTACTAGTTGTCACAATAACATGATATAGCAGCAGAAACGAAAAACAGTCAGCTTTGAGATATAAAATCACAGTTACAAGATTAAAAACAAGAAATAAAATCAGTAAACAAGTCTTTGAGGTTTGTGCTGTTGGTATTGCTTTTTAGTTGCCAAGTTATTACACATCTTGCTATATTGCATTTAGCACATTTTGCATAATAAGGCTGCTTTTAGATGGTGAAATATGATGTCCTGAAGTGAATGTGGACCTGCGCTAATTTTACTGCAATATTTTCCACTCTGCAGTGCTATTTTTGTCAGATGTTGTTCATTATGGACTTGTTTCAGCATGACCTGGAGCTGTTTGGCGCTTTGCTGTGATTGATTACAGCGAGGCATTTTTTTAAATATTTGTTGGTCATTGCTGGCAGAATTTTGGCTAATAATTTTCCAATGTGCTGTTATATCTAGTGTAGGTTACTTCCACACCCTGAATTAATAGCAAGATGGAATACGCTGATCAGGCAAAGAGGGGCTTACTTCAGCGTGCCATCTATTGAATGCGGAAGATGATCTATGTCTTCACTTCCAGAGACACACCCTCCCGATCAGTGAAAGATGAACCTGATGCATGTGGCTTTGGAAAGGAGATTCATGTTGGCTCAGGTTTGTGCTGAATTCAGTACCTCAGCCCAAATGACATTCTCCATTCACCGCAAAAGATGTGAGGCATTACTGCTGGTACTACTAGTTACTGACATCCTCACCATTAACAAACAAGCCAGATGGATTTCATACAGTGCAAGACTCACAATGATAGGAAATGTGAACCTTGTGTGGTCTACATTTGTGCTGTAGTCGCTAGCTTTATGATACCAATAAGCAGATAATTATTTTCATGTATACTGATACTGCTAAAAGCCTGATGTTGAGATTCAATGTTCTGTTTTGTCTGAATAAAAATGTTAATTGCTACAAGTGAATTAGAACATTATAATGTACAGTCTTAAAAAATAACAATATGAGGCTAAGTAAATAACAGAACTGTCTTTTTTTTTTTTTTTTTTTTTTGGAGGTGCAGGAATGCAGAAATCCTTTGATGTGCCAAACAGTGTCACTGTCAAAGCCATGGCCACGGGCGATGCACAGAGGTGCAGGTGGGGCGAACAGGATGGCATCACTGCCTGACGCTTCAATGGCAGACGTCTGCTCCTTCTCCACACTCTCAGAGGGCAAACAAGTGAAATGTGAGCCCTGTCTGTCTGTGTGGTGCTTCCCTTGCTCTCGCCCCCTCATTTATTGGCTCTAAAAATACAAAGCTGTCATTTAAAATAGAGCAGACAAGTGAGCAACGGCTGGCCATCGCATGTCCGGGGGGACAGACGGACCCTCCACCCCCCCCCCCCCCCCCAACCAACAGTATCTCCATACAGTATGTGTCTGTAAGAATGAAGCATTTGGCCAATAACCCCGCAGAGCGATCTCTGTTGTCACTGCTGTTCACTCTGCTCCAGAGCGGCAGAGTGCAGAGTGTGTTACTTTTCTCATGATGCAAGTCAGACGACTGTTCTTCTTTATTGCAGGGAGCAGACAGGGTCCCCTTCACTCAGCCGAGGGGTCTATTCAGGAGAAGTTGGCAGGCAGGGACTTGTTTTTGCAGTGGCGTATTGTTCAGTGTTGCTTCCATAAGGGCTGAAGATTCAATATTGTGGCAATGCTGAGTGGATTTGGCCCAGCTGTGTTCTCCTGTCTGCCATGCTGGATTCTAGTGCTGTCGTATCTTTGTTTTGGTGCCAGGGCCTGGATCTCAGCCAGACCTTTTAATTACATCAGCCGTTTGATGTCTTGACATCTTTTTTTTTAAATAGAAAGCTGGGTAGGATAAGGGTGCCTGAGAGTTTTTTTTTTTTGCGTAGCTTTTAGCAAAACAGTTCATCTGAAAATGCGCCGCTGCCGTGTCACAGCTGTCAGTCTGGAATATTTATACCTTCAAACATCTTCATTTACATAAAAAGCAGTTCATCAGCTTTTACAACTGCCCCAACATCGGTGAGGTAATGTCTCAAGGCTCTCGAACAATTACAACGCTTCCAATATGACGCGAGCCAAAAGAATCAATCAAGAGTTAGCATTTCTTGACATATAGAAACCCTTTTTGGCAGCAGTGTCTCAATGTTTCAACCTGCCACATTGGCACGAGAAAAATCCTGACCAAACAGTTGTTTGAAATGTGACTTCTCGGACACCTGGGAAATCCTTTATTTTGCTCTCCTACAGCAACATGGGGTGCTGAAGTGTGTGGCCCTGTGCTCCTGTGGGAGCCCTGATGGGCCGTGAGGTCAAAGCTCCAGGATGTGCCTTCAGCAACTGATGTAAATTTATCATCCTATCTGAGCACTGTAAGTGAAGGTGGGGTGAATAGGGTAAATTCATCAGCCTCTTACAGAACCAGATGTCCAGGTTGCTGTGTGACAAAGCAGAAGCATGTGCGGCCGAGCAGCTACGTAGGACGGCCTCTGTGGCTGTTCCTGTGAAGGGCCTGTGAAAGACATTTAGGCTTTTAGTGATGGAAGAACACCAGAGCAAATGACACATTTGTTTGCCTACAAGCCTTTGCCGTCCCTGTTAGGATTCAGGAAGAATTACATAATACATGAGTGAGCTGTAATATTAGTAGATGGGGCTCTGTGGCAGAATTGAGATGTTTTGACCAACAACACTTCTGCAGTGACACAAACTCATACAGCAAAATATATATATTTTTTAAGATATTTTTAAATATATTCCAGAATATACAAAAATTGCCAAAAATATAGATTTTATAGATTATGAAGTGCATTTACATAAATATGTTTTCTGATCATTGCGGTTATAAGTTACATTTCTTCATTTTTCTTTTGTATACTTCCAATCCAAAAACATTTATACTGTCCCAAATAGATTTTGAGAAGTATTTTAAGATTGGTCATGTATTTTAGTGTTACAATATGTACAATAAGTGCAGTATTTTGCGATTTATGTGTTTAAAGGAAATATATTTCAACAAATTGAACAAATATATATACTTAATCCACACTGTTTACAAAATATATTTAGCATATAGGTAAAATATATTTGGCCGGATATAATTTTGCCTAATGGGAATGCATAAAATGTTCATTCACATTCCAAGTGAACATTCTTCTGACGTAATATTTGTCTATTTAGAAAGAAACTGCTGTTTATATAGAGGCTACGGTATGTTTCCATGTGGAATGAAATAATCCAGAGGTGAAGGGCAGAATCAAGCCCTGCCTGGCCCAGACTAGTTCTGTCCTGCTAATAAAAGATATCTCTTTTTAGTTCTGTATACTGATCTCTCCACACCGGCTTTAACCATCCCATTCACGGTTCACACTGCATTTGCCTCCTAATGTCTCCCAGCAGGCCTCCAGTCAAAGACAGTGATTCATAAAGTGACAGGTCTGTCTGCTGCCATGAGGACACAAGCTCTCAGAATCCTGCTCTCTCTCTTTTCCACACCCTCCCCCCTAAACAGACACAGACTGCGTTAGACTGTCTGGTAACAGTCTATTTTACATGTTAGGGCAAGCAAATTCTACAATAAAGCCTGCCCTAATATCAAGCAATAGGAAAGGACGTCTCAGCCACATTAATGCAGGAGAGGCAGTAAATAAATCATCTTGTTTGTTTAGATGCACAAACTCAAACCAGTTATGCTTAATAACCTTCATACAACCTGTAAGGGCTTGTAAACGCCATAAACATTATTCTTTTATCAGCTAAAGGTCATAAATAGGTATTTGTCCATTACCCCAATTTTGCTCCATATGTAAACACCTTTTTTCCCATTCTAGTGGCTTATTCAGTGTGGTCCCCAGATGATTTTGAATTATTATTATTTTTTTTAAATTCAATTCTTGTATTTCATTTCAAGCTTGTTTTTCACTGATACTGTTGACTCCTTGTTAAACAAGTACACTCACTTTTGAAAAATTGTTCATTTAGGTGGAAATGACTTCATAACTGGGACAGTGATCATTTTGATTAATGTTGATGTTATTTTTCACAAAATATAGAATATTTTTCATATTTTTAATGTTGGTTTTCATATTTACAGATTGAAAGTAAGGGTAAGCTGCAAGAGTAAAACAATAAAATTTACACAAAAAATAATGTAAAAAAAGCAGCAAAAATAAGTTTCCAACAACGTTAAAAGGAACACTCGTAAACGCGGTCACTGAGAAAGCAGCTGTGTGTTGAATTTCATGTCCCATTTTGTCAATGAAGTCATTTCATTGTGAGTTCAGGAGTTCTCCTCCAGATGTGTTGCTTTCAAATCACCGCATTAGTTTATCGGCATCAGCAGACGTCTTTCTTTGGAACTTCATTAGCATTTGTCAGCTCATGTTCCTCAGTTTATTTTCAGACTGTCTCCTTTGGCAAACATACGCTTAAATTGTTCATTTTAGCCTTATCAGCATGTAAGTGAAAAGTGCACCACTCATAGTAACTAACCATGTTTGTCTTTTCTTTGTTTTTTTTATTATTAGTGTCTCCAGAAGTTGTGCTGTAAAGCCCCTCCTCCACCTAGACCGGAGTATGATGTCGTGTGCATTGGACTGAGCGGTGCCGGCAAGACCAGTCTGCTATCTCGCTTGTGCAATGAGATCAGTGATGGCACGGTACCAACCACAGGTAATATAACATTTCTCCGCAGCTTTATACTGCAGCATTTTTTCAACCAACAAAACATGATCTTTAATGGGACAAAAATGAGAAGCAAATCACACATTTAGCCCTGAGTCCTAAAAAGACTTAATTGAAGCATTTGCAAGTAATAAAACCCCCAGCTCCCGTTTCGGTAACACATGTGACAAATAATTCCAACAAATTGAATTGGCACACTATTTTTGCAGTGCGTTTGGCTAAACCGCCACACTTGTACATATATCATATCTCCGACACTACACTTTCCCAGCGCTATGAAACGTCTGCAAAATCTCTTCATTGTCACCATGTGCTTTCCAGCCTCTCCGAGTACTGAAAGCTGTTTAATGTTATTGCTGCAGGTTACCTCAGAGCCTCCTTTTAAACACTACGCTACTTTACCAAAGACAAATTGCACTTGCATTTGAGATCCTTGGGCATATATGTGTCTTTTTTTGAGAACATCTGGGTTTTGACACAGACTTTCTTCCTTGTGACAAGAGTGTTGATTTCATTAGAGCTCTTGGTGACAAGCTGGTGTATTCATGAATATCTTCACCTCTCAAGATGGACGACATCACTTCCGTTTTTACTTACAACACAAATGGTTCTTTTCATGAGAAGACACAACTGTGTCAGGCTTTCTTCGGCACATCTCAACAATCGGAGTGTGATGTATACAGCACGCTAGACAATACACAAACCTGGAATGTGCATCTAATGATGATCAACCTTTGTCTTTGGAGCGAACACCTGTCTTGAGCTGTCTAGTTAAGCAGTAATTACAAAAGCGAAGTGTTATTTGGCAGCCTGTTGTGGAAATATGCTTAGATTAAGTTGACGAGTCCCTAGTCTGTAAGAGCAGGCCTAGATGGAGCTTCTCACCTGCTCATGACATATTTACTCTCACCTGTGGAGCATTTGATGAAACTTGCCTTAAGAACATGAAGCTTTGAATTAATGTGGGCTTCGGAGGCACACATGTTTTCAGTTACGTTAATCAGTACCAAATGTTTGCCCTCTTAGCCTCTGCACGCATTGGTGAGACATTAAACACAAAAGACAATCACTTTGACATGACATATGCTGTGTTAATGTCAATCAGGAACCTCATGCCCATTGCCCAAGTGGAAAAAAGTGGCAGTATTATTTGATGATTAAGTTGCCTTATTATAGATTAAAAACTGTTTGCATGTAGTGTTGTTGCAGAAACCTATGGAAGCCCATTTCTGCCACTGAACAAAAAAGGTAATTGCGACTTTTTATCTCACAATTCTGACTTTTTTGTTGCAATTGCAAGTTTAAATCTCATCATATGAACTCGCAATTCTGATTTTTTCTCAGAATTGTGAGATATAAACTCGCAATTGTGAGTTATAAAGTCAGAATTGCAAGAAGTAAAGACAGAATTGCTGGATATAAACTCGCAATTGCGAGAAATAATGTCAGAATTGTGAGATATACAGAATAAATTCTGACTTTTTTCTCGCAATTGCGAGTTTGTATCTCGCAATTCTGACGTTTTTTCTCAATATAAAATATAAATTCAATATAATATATTTCAATATAAACTCACCAGTTTATATCTCACAATTCTGACATCATTTCTCACAATTGTGACTTTGTATCAGGCTATCAGAGTTGCGAGTTTGTATCAGGCAATTCTGACTTGCGAGATGTAAAGTCTAAATTGCGAGGAAAAAAAATTTCTATGGGCTTCCATAGAAACCACTCATATACATGTGTAGATTTGTAGTCCCCTGTAGTCCCATGTTCACCAAAGTCATTGTGTGACTATCAATGCAACCTCATATCATTTGAAACTTTAATCATTTGAAATTGTAACATGAGCATGTTTTCTTCCACAGGTTTCAGCATCAAGGCAGTGCCATTCGAAAATGCGATACTGAATGTGAAGGAACTAGGAGGTACTGTAATAAGAACAGACTTTGATTCATCATCTCTTCTCCAAGCACTAGAGAGAAGACTGTTGCCATGCTAATCCAGTTGTCTCTGGGACAGATCTCTTAGTTTAGCTACCTGAACTCTAAGAAGAGGCGCTTACCTCAGTGTCTCCTACTTCCCAGTAAAACCACAGCTGCACAGAGGGTTTAAAGAGTAAGATATTACAACTCAGTCAAGTTTAGTAGGCATTTGCTAAGCAAATAATTATTGTCTCTTTTGGCAGAAGGGTTTGCAAACAGGGAAAGCTGGGAAATAACAAGTTGATGCCTGTGATAGCCACACACGCGTCTGCAGTTTTCTGTTTGTGGCGTTCATAGAATAAACAAATATGGTTTGACCTACTAGCATATTTTGTCGTCACACTACAACATAATCCTATTCTTGTTCAGTGTTTTGTCTAGTTTTATTAAAATATCAAAAAACATGTTGAATTGTTTCAGTTTTTCCCCCTTTATTTTTTTAGCATTTTCTTCTTTTAAGCATAAACTCCACAAAATTATATATTCATAATTTAAAAAAAAAGGACATAAAATATGCTGGGAGTAAAAAAAGTTAATTTTGAAAAAGTTAATTCAAGGTACATTATCAAAAAAAAAAAAAAAAAAAAAAACATATTCCAAGTTTGCATGAAGTGGAAATTCCGCTTGTCTATCCTGTATGTTTTTGATCTTATTGTGAATTTTATTTTATTTTTTCCTGACCTTGTAATTTTTAATCAGTTTTAGAACATTTCTTAAATCATAAGCTACTTAATAAGCCCAAGATTGCATTCATCTGCCTTCATTTTTAAGTGCAACACCCACATCTAAACATCCAGTCAACAACCAATAATCAGAATTGCAGAACTTTTTATTTTGTTGATAATCTGCTACACTCAAATGTACATCTCAGTATAGGAGAAAAGATCTGTTGCTTCTTTCATTTCATCAAGTTTATTTTTGCTCAAATTTCTTGCTGAACAAACCATTTAATCTTTTTTTTAAAGTATGAAACATTTAAAACAAAGAATGGTCAGAAAAAATATTTTAAGCATTTTTATTTACTGGAAATACTAAATTTATTAAATGCACAATGTAGTCTTCTGTCAGAATTACAGCTGTCTCATCTGCATTTACTTTTTTTTTTTGAAAAACAAGACAAGAATACTCAGTATAGTTGCAGAAGGTGGCTTAATTTAGGGTGTTTAACTCTTTTTCACATTGCGTATAAGACATTGTTTCTGAGTTGATTTTAACTTGTTGGCAATATGAACTGAATATTTGAATTATAGATCAAAATCTCAGCCTCTCTTAACCCCTCCGTTTTACATGTATAACTAATCTGACAGGACAGTTCATTTGGGCTGGATATGAGGCCACAGGTACGATGTTGGAAGATGCTTGTTGTTGTAGGACTGCTGAACAGAAAGAGGTCTGTGGAGAGGGAAATAAATCAGAGCCTGACTCTGTTTATGAGAATGTTAGGGGAGCTGCTCTTTGAAGTGATTTATGTGTTTTGTGGGACGCGGGGGACATTACAGGTGCACTCTGTATCATGACAAGTGGCCCTACCAGCGCAACAGAATCAAGAGCCCACTTAAAGAAAAACAACAGGGATAGAGAACACAGTAAACCAAGGGGAGGCCTGACTAAATCTGAAATGCATATGGAGGGCCGTGAAATGAAGCTTCTCCAGTAGGTGAGGTCAGAGCCTCCAGGGATGTTTTTAATGGATTGCGGCCTCCAGTGTTTTTTAAGATGAGGCTGATGTATCACCTGGAGCAGGACACATCTGCTCTGACTGAAAGTTTGCAGAGTGCCTGAAAGGGAATGCAACTGTAAAAGATGTGTTGTGCATGGGTTTTCATGCTGCCCCATTAACTGCCTTACTTTGGTCATTGACACATATAACCTATTGAGATGTCTATATTATTTCTCTGTAGTGCATCTAGATCAGCGGTGCTTAGTCTTAACTCGTATTCCCAAAATATTTCAGATGTGATTTTTGATAAAGCTTATTTTCAGACATATTTTGGGGATATTGATATACAGTAGTCAACATTTGAAGTGGATCAAAACCAAGTTGTCCTAAAACCTAAAACCAAAATGCATTCTTGTCTTAGGATAACTTTGATTAACTTCACTCAGGACAACTTTTGATCCACTGTTTACTACTATATTAAACTAATATATTATGTACAGTATATGGCAAATTTTCTTCAAAATCTCTTAAATGATGTAAATACATGAGAGACAGTTGACACTATATTACTATAATATTGAAGGTTAAAATTAACTGATTTGTACAGAAACACTTCAGTTACACTCAATGAAGTTTTTAATAATAATAAAGTTATAATACTAATAATTACATAATTATATTTCTACTGTTTTTTTTTATATAAACATTAAATTGTTTTAACATACCTTCGGATGTGCTGCAACTGGTAGTAAAGCAGAAGAGATGATCAGTTCAAGTCACTTCTCTTGAACTGAGGCGATCTCTCTCTCTCTCTCTCTCTCTCTCTCTCTCTCTCTCTCTCTCTCCACAGCGCCAAAACAGTATTTATTGTTTGAATATTATAATAAACTTGACCAGAATTTAAAATCCGAGACATATCAAAAGTTACAAAGCACAAAGCTTATTGCGATGTATTGGATGTGAGGCGCACTACAATGTTCTGTTTATTAACTGAAAACAGGCTAGACTAATTGATTCTTAGGATTTCGTTTTGTAAAAATAAGAATCAATTAAATCTGAGAAATCTTTTTTTTTTTTTTTTTTTACCCAGCCCTAATATTTACTAAAGGGAGCTTTTTAGCATTTTTAAATTTGATTTAATTTCATAACTGTTTTGGTGAAATTAGGATATTTTTCATTTGTGCATATTCATTTTTCTTATTTTTACATTTAGATTAGATGTGCTGTCATCTAACACAGTGGTTTTCAAACCTGTCCTGGAGGACCCCCTGCCCTGCACATTTTGTATGTCTCCCTAATCAGACACACCCAATTTAGTTTCTGCAGTCTTTACTAATGAGCTGATGAGTGGAATCAGGTGTGTTAGGGTCTGTTTACACCTGGTCATTTCATGTGTTTTGACTGATCGGATATCTGATTTGTTAAAACGTTTCCATTTACACTTGGCCACATAAATGTGTCTCCGCAAAACGGATATAAATCCATTCTTCAATTCCTGCGCTATATGCAAATTTAACAGAGTTCACGTCAGTGAAAGCAATAGATATGCGCTGCATTTTATTCATTATCAGCTAATTTCAGTATCAGAGACCGCAACAGGACAGAGCGTGGCATCAGCACTGGAAAGATAGGTTAGTCTCACTACTTTTAATGAAAATGATTGTGTGTTGCGCATCAGCTTGCTGAAGAGATACTCATCCGCGGTGATGCTTGTTGCATTAGCACAGTCATATCTGACTATAACATGCCATATAACCTATAAAATGCTCTCACACGTTATTTTAATATTTTGGCAGGATTAAAATTAGCATATGTAGTTTCAATAATCAGATGCATTTACTCTTGTCTAGTTTCGTCTGGAATGCGGCCCAGACCACCTCCTGAAGTGGTTTGAGTGATCGGATTTATATCTGTCTTGAATGCGTTTTGGAGGGCATTTACACCTGGTCTTTTCAGGATCGGATAGCTATCCGATCAGAAAAAAACGCATGAAGTGACCAGGTGTAAACAACCCCTTAGATGAGGGAGACATACAAAATGTGCGGGGCAGGGGTTTGAAAACCCCTGATCTAACTCGATTAAAGTTATTTTTTAAAACACTAATTTATTAATCTCACAATGAATATCCATTTTTCGTACTGCAGAATATAATGCTCTCTATATAGACAAAAACAGTATAGAATATGGTCATATTATTAAATTCATTTTTATATCGGTGCATCTCTGCATCTTTTCAATTCATAAGCGTGCCTATGGACAGTTTGCATTGACAATAATTTTTATGTTCCTCGAGTGTTAATTCTGTAGATTGGATTGTGTATATATAGTTTTCAAAGTAAACTAGGTTCAGTTAGCGGCTACTGTCCCTTCATTCAACCAGTGCTTCAGAAGACTGAAACATCCCATTGGGCCTGGCACAGAGATTTACTCAACCTAAACTACATCTGCGATGCTCACTTAGTAGTTACAGAGCGGAAAAGGCAGAGGAGGCTGACTCAGTTCTAAGACTGCGTGTTTCCGCTGCTAAATTGAGTAATGCATTTTTTAACACCCTCTCCCATGTGTCCTCAAAGCTTACAATTGTCAAGATCCAGATCCGGGAAAACCATATTCTAACTGTGTATCAGGTTCTCTGTATCTTGCACCTTCTCTTTGTTGTAAATGTACAGTACTTATTTCTTTTTATTCTTTTATTTATAGCAATGTGCAGTATTTATCAAGCATCAGTGTTGTTATAAATCTACACCGTTCAAAGGTTTTAGAAGCTGGTTTGGTGGTCAAGAAATTTTCTTTTATTCTAAATATTTATTGAAATTTATTGAAAACATTCTAAATGTATTTAAAGTCACTTTTGACCAATTTATTGCGTCGTTGCTTGTGAATAATAGTATTAATTTCTTTCAAAACAATTGTACTGAACCCAAACTGTATATTACAACAGCACAATTGACAAAATGAATCCATCATGCTCTACTTTTTTGGATTGCTTTTTGTTAGACATCTCAATTTGCTAAAACCTTGCCTTTTGGGGCATGAAAGTCTCAGTTCTAGTATGTAATAGTTTATTTACAGCTATGGAAGCCTGTTTTCTACATTATTTTTTAAACCGTGATCTCCATATGCAGCAGAGGCTCATGCTTGAAAAGCTTAGGCTTCTTGTATTGTCAGTAAAGCTCCTTTCCAACCTGTTAAACGTATATGGTCAGAATTCAAAATTAAAACTTAACTTTATTTCCTGCATAATTCTTTAATTGTCAATTTAGAAAGTCTGGCATTAAAGAAGATACAACTTTCTCGTTGGGTGTGTTTGTATCCATCCTGTAAATATGATCACTTTGACACGACTTAGACAGCAGCATGAGAATGAACAAATCTCTAAAGATTGGTGCTGTATAAACTGTGGAATGACAGGATGGATGAATGTGAGAAAGTTCTGAATGTGAACTGTGAGCATTTGCAATAGTGACATATCGGCAGTTTGTCATACAGCTCGTGGCGTGAAGGCTGTCGTCCTGCTGTGGTTAACAAACTGCCTCCCTCATCCGTGTAATAATCCGCCCTGATGGCAAGAGGCAATCCGTGTCTGTTACCCTTTTGACACAAAGGCCAGCAATGCCCTGTGTGTTAGCAGTGTGTCCGTTAG
Organism: Acrossocheilus fasciatus; assembly: GCA_036784905.1. Lineage (NCBI taxonomy): Eukaryota > Metazoa > Chordata > Actinopteri > Cypriniformes > Cyprinidae > Acrossocheilus > Acrossocheilus fasciatus. Next base: position 15,849,462 of record CM071942.1, read on the forward strand.
GTGTGAGGCATGACTGGCACAGTGAAGAGGCATCTGTTAATGGAGTCTGTGAATGTGCCCTCTCCAGTGACAATGACGTCAAAGGAGATTAGACGTGACTTTATGTGTGATGATAGCCCTTGCTGTGAATGTCAGACAATGTTATTCATTTCCTTATAACTTCATTTTTAGGCACAGACCAAACAGTGTCCTGACTGGTGTTTTTTTTTCTAAACTCTTAATGTCAAATGACTGAATCAGCATGAGTATTTCAGCGTGTGAGTAGTTATAACAGCCATCTGTGTTAACACCCTGGTTGTACTTGAGTATCTTACAATCAGGTGACCACTTAGATTTGGAAAGCATGAAATTTCATACCATCTGGATATTAAAATAGTTAGTTTAAGGAGTTAATTGAGTTAAAGTGGAAGTGAAGCAGTCAGTCAAGTTTACATTTAGTAAATTGATTTCCACTTTAATTAAAAATTATATAACAAACACGTTTAATGTAACCATTTTAAAGAAAAAAGGATGTTTTGTTATTGCTTTTGGAGCACAGGCCGCGCCATCTTGCAGTACCACTGCGTGTGACGTCACGGGGCCAGTTAATAAGCATTTCTTTACTTTTAGAACACACAAATGTTATTTTAACACACAAATGTTTTGGTTTTCATCATAATTTGGATGAATATTTGACATATACAATATCTATATCAATATCACCTCATCTATATCACAAAGTTTTGATCATTATATTCCAAACATTGTTTTCATAACGCGAGGCGCAACATGATGTAAGCAAACGACACTTCATACAGTATTGTTCACGTGGCATCTTATGTCAGACCTTTCAGACATATTTGGCTCATTCACCAGTAGTGATAACATATATTTACCTGTTGTTAAAGGGGTCATCGGATGCCCATTTTTTACAAGTTGATATGATTCTTTAGGGCCTTAATGAAAAGTCTATAACATATGGTAGTGCAAAAAACACCTGTTTAACCATGTCAAAATCAGCTCTGTTATTAGCAAGCCATTCTAGTCCATGTTGCTTTAAATGCTAATGTGCTCTGCTGACCCCGCCCCTCTCTTCCGTGGGGTGACGAGCAGACTGTAAACTTCAGCCACGAAACTGGCTATCTAGCTCATTATTAGGAAAGGCGATTTGCAAAGATTCATAAAAAACCCTTATTCTCACTTCTGTAGATGAAGCTGGATCATGAATGATTTGCGCGAACAGACGCATTTAGTAACGTTAATCCTCTGCGTCTTCAGCGGCTCAGATGTCGGGAGTTAATGAAGACTGCTATGTTCATTATTACGTCCAACAACAAAACACCTCCATCGCTTAATCTGAGACATTCTTGTCTTCCCCTGCACTGGAGTCGACACAATGGTGGACAGATCTCAGATCACTCAGGGCAGGTCTAAGGTGAGAAGGCCTTATCGATCAACTATTGTGGGAGCGGCCTGTGCAGAACTACGTCATTCTGACAGGAACCTTTCTGATTTGAGAAGGGGGATTTTAAAATAGGGATTTAAAAAAAAAAAAAAAAAAAAAAAACTGGGTGGATTTTTATCATTATAGGATGGATGTGTACACACACTTCCAACACACATTTATGTTCAAACAACTTGTAAAGTGAATTTTGTATCCGATGACACCTGAGAGAGAATGCAGTTTAACTAATCACCTAACTGAATGATCGGGCTAGTGCTGCTTTATCATTCTCATGTGTTTTAAGCCTTGTCAGTTAAAACATTAAAGAGTTTTAAGCCATTCAAAAGCGCATCAGCACGAAAGAGATTTCATTGTGGAACTCGCATGCCGTGACGTTGTTTCTTTGCGCACACACTCGCATACAATAAGCATTCGGCTCTGACTGCACGTGAGTACCAAATTGAGTCCTCTTTCCATTCTGCTTGAGAAAATGCACAGAATATTATGTTAATGGATGTTTTGAGAGTATCCATGCCAACGCGATTTGTTTCCCGACCCGGTCTTCACCCCAAATCAGAGCAGGTTCACGACTTGTTCCACCTGTAATGGCAGTACTACTTGGTCACCTCGCCATATCGGCTAAAATGCATAAGCATTTGCACTTATTATGGGCTCAACAGTCCTTTCAAGTTCGTCTTCCTCTATTTAAACAAGTGTGTGTTCAAAAAGTAAAGAAATGCTTATATATTACTTAACTGGCCAACGGAGCGAATCAACCATGTGACGTCACACGCGGTGGTACTGCAAGATGGCGATGCCCGTGCTCCAAAAGCTATAACAAAACATCCTTTTTTCTATAAAATGGTTACATTGATCATGTTTGCTATATTTTTGTAATTAAAGTGGAAGTCAGTTTACTAAATAATGTAAACTTGACTGACTGCTTCATTTCCACTGAATAAATATTCTGATAGGTGCTCTGTAATACCTTATGTAATTTACTCTGAAATCACCATCAAAATAGCCTTGATGCTGGCATGGCGTTAAAGAGTGAATAAATAAATAAAAGAGTTTGGTTCCTAAACGCCATTTAAAAAAAAAATTGAGTTCCCGCCAAAATCAGTATTGTATCTGGTCTGTATTGAAAAGAAAATTTTACATTTTACACAAAATGCGATATCCGCTGTGTTATTCTGTCATGTTTTCTCCCTGTCTTTCCAAACCGCGACAAACGCCAGTCTCACTTCTTTGCAGAATGTGATACATCCGTTCAACCAATCACAACACACCACACATTGTAAACAGCAATGGCGGCGCTTTGAATACATCCGGCATCCTAGTTTTCCTCATCTACTTTGTACTTTGTGATCAACAAACAAACAGAAAAATTAGGGCTGCACGATAAATCGCATGTGATTGTCATGCGCATCTCGTCAGTAAAGCCAGTTCTGTGATTAGTAGTAAATCTCCATCACATGCTTTCAGATGGAGCGGCATTTAATACACAGAGCCGTAGGTCACCTTAATAAAAACACTTACATTGACAAGCTACACAATATCGCGTTCATAATCGCAGATGAATCGCATTCGATTATGAATGCAATATTGCGTAGCTTGTCAGTGTAAGTGTTTTTATTAATGCAATTAATGTTTTTGTTAATACAGCATATAGCACTTAGGGGTGGGAGAAAAATTGATTCTCTGATGCATCGCAATTCTCACTTCAACGATTCTGAGCTTGTTTTTTTCCTCCGCATATGGCGTGTGTGCGCGCTAGAGATGCGGCGGGCTTCATTTCACAGAATTTTCGCTGTGACGCATGCAAATTGCTTGACCCTGTGTGCTTCCACCCGCCGTGTTTTACTTTAGATATGCTTTCATTTATACCATTTGGAATGCAGTACTATTAGATGCGCGAAACTCGCACACTGACAGACTTTCACATGCGCTTTGTGTTTGTTTGTCCTGAAGCTCGATTGCGGCTGTGGTTAAATACACTTGCATTTTCTAATACTTTTATATACGAAATTGATGTACACACAGTCAGTTATGTTTGTCATGGATTTATTGCATTTTGGGGATCAAAAAAATGATCAGTTTTTATAATAAATCTTTGAAAATCAAAATCTGAATTTGAATTTTTAATGTGATTATAACCTAAAAATGCTACACTCTTAAAAATAAAGGTTCTTCACAGCGATGCCGTAGAAGACCCATTTTTGGTTCCACAAAGAACCATTCAGTCAAAGGTTCTTTAAAGAACCATCTCTTCCTTACCTTTTTATAATCTGAAGAACCTTCTTTCGCCACAAAGAACCTTTTCTGATTAAGAAAGGTTCTTCAGATGTTAAAGGTTCTTTATGGAATCATTTAGACAAATAGGTTCTTCTATGGTATAGTGAATAACCTTTATTTTTATGAGTTTATGTGAAAGTTTGAAACTGAAAATAGCGGTTTTCATCTTGCCACTTTATTTTCAATTAATAAAAATGGATTTATAGCATTTTGGAACCAAACTCTTCAAATATAGGTGCTCTGTAGCAGTCATCATTTATTTGTATGCACTTGAGAGGCGCACTAGCTCAAAGTCTGAAGTTTTGAGAAAGATGTTTCAAATTCAGATATCTGATTTAGATTTAGGGTTGTATAAAGTAGGTTGGCTATTCTCTTTGTACTGAACTTTTGCGGGGAAAAAGTCTCACCACTGCTGAAATACTTCTGTATTCTTTCTAGTTTGATACAATTTTAAAATTCCAGTTATATATTGTAAGCATAGCAGTTTGAGTAAAATGTTACTTTTAAAAAAGGTTGAGTGAACAGTCATGAATTTCAGATTTTCTTTGTTTAGTTTATCCCTCTTTGCTTTGACATCAGCACTTGATCTGCATGAGCTCATCAGGGTTTCAGGATCAAGTTCTCCTGCATGATTTGTGATCCAAAGATCCAAAGAGCATCTTGTGCTTCAGTGGAAGCAAGAACACCTGACTGGAAAAAAAATATCTATTAATAGTGCTAAAATATTTGCTCTTTGTTTATGCCATAACTTTTCACCAAATCATAAAACAGGGTTTAAAAAAACAACAACTCATTTTTGGACTACATTATACACTTTTTGGGGTGTCCTGCCAGGGTTGAGTTGCTCCTGCCAAACCAAACCAAATTATTCAGGGGTTTTGCCCATCATTCTTAAGTGTTGAAGCTACAACTGAGTGATCGTAGTTAGCAATGACAAATAATGCTGTTTGGTTTTTCCATGATTGTGATAGGTGGCGACTGTTATTCTATTGTTACTCTGTGTCCACAAAATTCCATTCAATTTACGACACAAACGATTATGAGATTATAATGGTGATGACATCAGGGATTTGCTGAGGGAAAGTCGAATTCTGCAGGCTTCTGGACCAGCTGGAAAGCAGATGATGGGTCGAGTTTATAAGGATCATGACTGAGTAGCTTTATATTAAATATTCATATCTCAAATTTGATCAGTCTCTGTAATAAATACCCTATGTTGAAGTAGGCTTGGCTGTCTTATCCTTTCCTCCTGCAGAATCCTATCCCCTTACATCAAAGCCATTGCAATGGTACCCTATTTGGTGCTTGATAAGAAATTGTACTGTATACAACGAAAAATATGGTGCTAACTGGTCAAAGCTCTCCTGATTAGCTAGAAAAAAGATATCACAATAATATGCTTTTTTGTTCAAGCATTAAGGAAGGGGGTAGGATTCTCAAATGTGATTGGTCAAGCAGCTTTCTTTTTTGTTGGCATTTAGTCAGGGGAATGTTCACTGTATCACTCTCCTTGTTCGTGTTTTCCGTCTTTCCAGTGTTCCAGACCAAAAATTCCCATCACTTTGCTTCACTCATAAACACCGTTCCAGTCTGTGTGTTGCAAGAAACATTTGCTTCTCATGGAAATCATTTTTTTCCCCTCATTTCACCAAGGCTGCTATTATTTTAACAACAATACAGTAAAACAGTAATATTGTTAAATATTAATACAATTTAAAGTGACTGTTTTCTGTTTAATTTTAAAATGTAATTTATTCCTGTGATGGCAAAGCTGGATTTTCAGCAGCCATTACTTTAGCCTTCAGTTTATTTATTTATTTATTTATTTATATTTTGGAAACTGATACATTTACTTCAGGATTCTTGGTAGTATTGTTATTAAGATCAATTTAATGTGTCCGTGCCGATTTTTTTTTTTTTTTTTTTTTTTTCGTAAAAAAAAACAAAAAACCAAAAGAATCTTACTGATGGCAAACTTTTGAATGGCAATGTAAATGGCACACACATAATGCAGGAATGAAGTGTGGATTACATTAAATCGTGCCAAAGTATTTTACTCATTTATATTTAAAGAGAACAGAAACCTAAGACTCGGTTATGCTCGGTTGTTTGTACTGTCTGCTGCCTGTGGTTAGATGGTTTCGAGCTGGATACCTTGACCTCGGATCTGAGCTGTGGAAAGGCATTTCAAGACCCAAGCTGTCTGATGTGATCCAGGCTGAAATGATGGACATTTAATGAGTTAAGATGAAACACTATGCCCTGGAGATGTGGCCAGACGAGCAGCCAAGACAGACTGTTTCAACATATCTGCATCTCTCTTGGCAGGTCAAGATAACAGGTCCTAGGAGTAGATTTTTGCTGCAAAATTTCATTTTTAGTTTCCCATATGTCTTAGATAATGGTACCCTGACACATCATGAGTATGTACAGCGGGTACTCCATTATTCTGTCTGAACAAAACCAGAATGTGTTTTGAATCATGTCTTGGGATGCCTCACAGAATCATCAATGACTCTGGCTTTCTGAGCATACATTTTTCCAGCAAATTAACATTTGACTTCCTGACAGGGCCATTGACCAATAGGTGGCAGAAGATGTCAGCATGATGATAGATGGGTATGAGATGTGCTCCACTGTTCACTGATGTAAACCACACAGATCCAAATAAATGACCAGACTCAAAGTACACCCACTGAATTCTACAAACTCTTCAGAATTTGTAAATGTTGTAAAAAGAATAAAATGTTCTTATATACTTGACGTACACTACTGTTCAATTGTTTGAGGTGGGTAAGACTTTTTAATACTTTCTTTTAAGTACAGTACTGTGATATTGTGTAATCTAACGGTATTCTGTTTTAATATATTTTGAAATGCAATGTATTCCTTTGATGGAAAAGCTGAATTTTATTACTACTCTAGTTTTTAGATTCTCCAAACATCATTCTGATATGCTGGTTTGCTGCTCGAGAAAAATACATTATTATTATTAATAAAGCTGAAAATATTTATGCTTAATATTTTTGTGTAAAAATTTTTTTCAAGATTCTGAAGAACTTCTTGTCACTTTTGAAATTGTGATCAATTTATGCATCTTTGCCAAATACAAGTATTAATTTCTTTAAAAAAAAACAAAAAAAAAAACATGTGCTGACACCAGACCTTTTGAACAGTAAATGAAGATGAGAGATTAGTGGATGACTCACTTTGTGAGCATGTTGGTCTCATTCACAGATAATCTACACCTAAGGCGTAACCTACAGTCAGGCGTCATTAGCGCAAAATGAACCCTGATGGGGTGATCAGATCATCCTGAATAGGTTTATTTTGTAATAATGATCATCTGAGTGTATAGCATCTTACTTATTAGTTGACTATTTGCCAAATAAATGGACATTTAAATTATTTTATTGCATGAAAGAAAGAGGCCATGTGGTGCTGATATGCACAACTACGGAAATCGGTTGTCCAGCAACGACAACAATCAAATATACAGTTTAGCTGTCGTTATACATAATCATTTGTCTGCAGAATGTCAATCTGAATCGAGTGTTCCAGAGAGCTGTGTAAAAAAACAACTACTGTGGCATGGTGAAGATATGGACATCAATGTTCAGCACTAAAAAAAGAACCATATGTGGACTGTAAAACATTTGCTAAACATTTGAATTGGCAACCTAGACACTTGGAGGAAACCCAAATACATTATATAGTTCCTGAAAAGGCATATGCATTTACTCTGTGGAGAACATTTGGATCATATGTAAGTGTTATTCTCTTTCATTGTGTAAAAGGAAAAACATTTCATTTCTACTGTATTCATTTGCACATATTCTAAATTGATTGCTAAATTATTATGATCTCTTTGCACACATGTAAGATGGCTGAAAATATCATTGAGATATTTGAACTAAACCGGCATCTCCGAACAGGATGTGTTAGAAAACACTGAGTAAATGACCATACTGCCTTTTCACATCTCCCTAGGAGCCTTGTGTGCTGTTATTTTACACTAGTTTAGCCTGGCAAGTCTAACTAAATGCTTCTTTTCTGGTGAGTGTGATTTATTTCTTGCAGTTTCCGTTAAACTATTTTGTTTTGAGACTTCAAGACCACTTTTTCTACAAACATGCGTCATCGTGATCTCACCGGATTTGTCAACAAGTTACATGACTTGTGCTCTGATGGTTATTGTGACAGAATAATTCTAGATGATTTATTTCCTTTTATATTTATTTTGGATGACTCTAGTCAGGCTAAGTTTAGTACTCTAGCCTAAGGGATTTGTTTGAATGATTTGAAAACTCTTTCAAAATCAGCACTGTTATAGCATAATATGATTTACGTCATGAATTGATGCAACAAAGAAAGATGCTATAAGGAAATGGGGAATATTTTATTAAATGATCTGTTTTGAGACCCCTTGGAAATTTTACTATCAAATTTTAAGATTTTTGCAAGTCTGAATCCATGAATGTGAACCTAACATCAGAAAATGAAAGACCTATAATGGCTTATATATAACCAGGATTGTGTGCCATTCAGAATTTAAGCAAGAATGCCTCATAAACATTTAAATCCTCGGATTGAATTAAATGTGAATTCAGGACTCGAACAAAATTGCAATTTGAATAACTTTTAAACATAAAATCAAGATTTCTCAAGACAAACTTTGCATCTATCTGTCTTCATGTCTCTCTTTAAAGCTAGAGTTCATAGATGTTATCATAGATAGATTTGTATTTAGTTAATACATGTGGACTTCTGTGGACCAAGATGGAAAAACACTTCCCAGAATGCATTACTTGTCACGGTTCATGGGTCCGTGCGCTGTGTGTGTGTGTGTGTGTGTGTGTGGCTCTGCTCGTAGCGCTTGTCAGCGTTGCTTAATTACCGTGCACCTGACGAGGTACTCAGAGCTCACAGGTGTAGCTTGTCTGCACTGCCTTTATCTGGCTGGCGTGGCTGTGGGGTTTTGTCGGATCGTTGTGGTTCATGTCTTGTCTCGCTCTCTGTCAGTCCCTCTAGTTCCTGAGTCATCACCGCCTGGTTGCTGTTTTCCCTCTGTGAGGTGTGGACCTTTTGGAGTGGTTGCTCTGCCCACTGGAGATTCTTCACTACTGGATTGCCAGCACTTATTTGTGGCTGTATTTATTGGAGTGTCTAATAAAGACTCATCATTGACTCGCAATTGGATCTTGAGTTTCTGTACCGTGACAGAACGATCCGACCTAGATGGATCCAGCGAGTGCCTCAGATGTAAGAGACTTTTTGTCTCACAGTAATTCACGCATGGATCGCCAGGAGGAACAGATGGCAGCCTCGAATCGCGCAGTTCAAGTCCTGGTCTCTCAGGTCTCGGAATTGACCACCCAGTTACAGCGTCTCCAGACCGAATCTGTTCAATCACCCACTCTGTCTAGTCCACCTGCGTCCTCTTTTGCGGGACAGACCGTTCGTGTCAACGAACCTCGCCTTCCGCCTCCAGCCTTTTACTCTGGTGAGCCCCAGCAATGCCGCTCTTTCCTTGCCAAATGTTCGTTGTACATCTCCCTCCAACCATCGTCGTTTCCTACTGAGGAATCGAAAGTAGCGTTTGTCATAACGCTGCTCTCTGGACGGGCGGCTCTGTGGGGAACTACAGTTTGGGAGCAGAGACTTCCCTGTTGTACTTCGTTTCATTTATTTTCAGAAGAGATCAAGAAGGTATTTGATCGGGCAGTTTCAGGCAGGGAGGCGGCTCGTTTTCTGGCAGAGCTAAGGCAGGGAGATCAGAGCGTCACAGACTACTCCATTGAATTCCGCACCCTGGCGGCGGAATGCCGTTGGAATTTAGAGGCGCAGTGGGATATGTTTTTACATGGACTGTCTGAATATATCAAGGATGAGATCTATTCACTGGAGTTGCCTACATCGCTGGATGGCTTAGTCAGTCTGGCTATTCGAGTGGATACCAGATTGCAGCAGAGAGATCAGCGAGCGCGTCGAGTTACGGCAGCCAATCGGCTGAACCATCTTTCTGTCACCTCCTGCGACAAGGACATCGTCGTCACCGACCCAGAACCCATGCAGATGGGAAGGTTCCGCCTTTCCCTAGAGGAGAAGCGGAGGAGGCGTAATGAGGGTCTCTGTCTATATTGCGGTGCTGCTGGACACATTGCTGCGCAGTGTTCCGTAAAAGCCAGAGCCCGTCAGTAGGTAAGGGGTTACTGACGGGTGGGGTCACTCTGATTAAATCCTCTCTTGCTGCTACCCTTCTTTCAGTCAAGTTACAGTGGTCCTCAGACACCTATGACTGTCAGGCGTTAATTGACTCCGGTGCTGAGGGTAATTTTCTTGACTCTGACCTGGCTCATAGACTTAACCTTCCTGTGCTTGCTCTCTCTCAGCCCATTGCTGTCCATGCCCTCAATGGTCTATCTCTTCCTTCCATCACTCACAGTACAGGTCCAGTAAAACTCATCACTTCTGGCAATCACACTGAGATCATTAATTTTCTTTTAACCACCACCCCTGTTACCCCAGTTGTACTTGGGCATCCCTGGCTTGTGCTTCATAACCCTCATATTAATTGGAGTCAGAATTCTGTTCTTTCTTGGAGTGAGAGTTGTCATGCTGCTTGTTTGTTGTCTGCCTGTCCCTCTGTGTCCCGTTCTCTGTTTCAGGAGGAGCGCATGGACCTATCAAACGTGCCCAGCGAGTACCTCGATCTGAAGGGAGTGTTCAGTAAGTCTCGGGCTGCTTCTCTACCTCCGCATCGTCCCTATGACTGTGCTATAGATTTATTACCAGGTACGTCTCCGCCTAAGGGCAAACTTTATTCACTCTCCGGTCCGGAGAGGGAGGCCATGGAGAAATACATTTCTGATTCTCTGGCAGCCAAGATCATTCGCCCTTCTTCTTCGCCGGCGGGGGCGGGGTTTTTTTTTGTGAAGAAGAAAGACGGGTCTCTTCGTCCCTGCATCGACTATCGAGGGCTGAACAACATCACGGTGAAGAATACATATCCTTTGCCGTTGATGTCTTCTGCCTTTGAGCGTCTGCAGGGGGCTTCCTTTTTCACAAAACTGGATCTCCGTAACGCTTATCATTTGGTTCGCATAAGGGAGGGGGATGAATGGAAGACTGCTTTTAATACCCCCAGGGGGCACTTTGAATATCGCGTTCTTCCTTTTGGTCTTTCCAACGCTCCCGCAGTCTTCCAAGCACTCGTCAATGATGTGTTGAGAGATATGCTAGATCAGTTCATTTATGTCTACCTGGATGACATACTGATATTTTCTCGTTCTCTCCAGGAACATGTTCAGCATGTCAGACGGGTGCTTCAGAGGCTGTTAGAGAATGGTCTTTATGTCAAGGCGGAGAAATGCGTTTTTCATGCACAGTCTGTTCCTTTCTTGGGTTACATTGTGTCGGTCGAGGGGATGCGCATGGATCCGGACAAGATTCAGGCTGTGGTAGATTGGCCAACTCCAGATTCCCGTAAGGCCCTGCAGAGGTTTCTGGGCTTTGCCAATTTTTACCGGCGTTTTATTCGCAACTTCAGCCAACTAGCCGCTCCTTTGACTGCCTTAACCTCCACCCAAATTCCGTTCAGGTGGTCCTGCGCAGCTGAGGCTGCGTTTGCCAAACTGAAGAGTCGCTTCGTTTCGGCTCCCATCCTCATCGCCCCTGATCCCTCCCGGCAGTTTGTGGTGGAGGTTGACGCATCAGAGGTGGGGGTTGGTGCCATCCTATCCCAGCGTTCTTCCTCGGACGACAAAGTGCATCCTTGCGCGTATTTTTCTCATCGTTTGTCTTCCGCTGAACGTAACTATGATATTGGTAATAGAGAGCTGCTGGCGGTCAAGCTTGCCTTGGAGGAATGGCGTCATTGGTTAGAAGGTTCGGGGGTTCCTTTTATCGTCTGGACTGACCATAAGAATCTTGAGTACATCAAGTCCGCCAAAAGATTGAACTCTAGGCAGGCCCGGTGGGCTTTATTTTTCGGTCGTTTCGATTTTTCTATTTCTTATCGGCCAGGCTCCAAAAACATCAAGCCTGATGCTTTGTCCCGTATTTTTGACTATTCGAAGCGCCCGTCTTCCGAGCCCATTGTGCCACAGAGGATTTTTGTTTCTGTAGTCACATGGGACATCGAGTCGAGGGTCCGCACGGCTTCACAAGGGGTAACGCCTCCGCCCGGGTGCCCACCAGGTTGTTTGTTTGTACCAGAGACGTTACGGTCCGATGTCATTCGATGGGGTCATTGTTCCAAGGTAGCTTGCCATCCTGGGGTGAGTCGTACTATGTTTCTTGTTAAACAGCGGTTCTGGTGGCCTGCTATGGCTCGCGACATACGGTGTTTTGTCTTGGCTTGCTCTGTTTGTGCCATTTCTAAAACTTCCAATCGACCCCCCGCTGGACTCCTTCAGCCGCTGTCAGTTCCTTCGAGACCCTGGTCCCACATTTCATTAGATTTCGTTTCAGGTCTCCCGCCCTCTGATGGAAACACTGTAGTTTTGACGGTGGTGGACCGGTTTTCGAAGGCGACTCATTTTATTGCTCTGCCTAAATTACCTTCTGCCAGAGAGACGGCGGTTGCTGTCATAGACCACGTCTTTCGTATTCATGGCCTCCCGACGGACGTGGTTTCTGACAGGGGGCCTCAGTTTGTCTCTAAATTTTGGAGAGAGTTTTGTCGTTTGTTGGGGGCGACTGTTAGTCTTTCTTCTGGGTTTCATCCCCAGAGTAATGGCCAGACAGAGAGAGCCAACCAAGATCTAGAACGAATGTTGCGATGTTTGGTCTCCCAGAATCCGTCCTCTTGGAGTCAGCAGCTCTCATGGGTTGAGTACGCACATAACTCATTACCAGTGTCTGCTACGGGCCTGTCTCCGTTTCAGTGTAGTTTAGGGTACCAGCCACCTATTTTTCCCAGTCTGGAATCCGAAGTCGCGGTTCCCTCTGCCCACGCATTTGTCCAGAGGTGTCGTCGCACCTGGAGCAGGGCCAGACTGACACTCCTCCAGGTGGGGGCGCGCACCAAGGCCAAGGCTGATCGCCACCGGTTAAGGCCTCCCGTTTATGTCGTCGGTCAAAAAGTGTGGCTTTCATCTAAGAACATTCCTCTCCGTACCGTTTGTAATAAACTTGCTCCTAAATTCATTGGCCCGTTTTCTGTCACCAAGATCATTAGTCCGGTGGCAGTCCGTCTTAAACTTCCTCCGGCGTACAGGAGGATTCATCCCGTTTTTCATGTCTCCAAATTAAAGCCAGTTTTTCATGCTACCATTAATCCGCAAACCCCAGTTCCTCCACCGCCGCGACTCGTAGATGGGGAACCGGTTTATTCGGTAAATCGTATTCTGGACTCTAGACGGAGGGGGCGTGGATTCCAGTACTTGGTGGACTGGGAGGGTTACGGTCCTGAGGAGAGGAGTTGGGTGCCTGCCAGAGACATATTGGATCATTCCCTTATCGATGATTACAATCGTCAGGTAAGTTCCTCTGGGAGCGCCAGGAGACGCTCTTAGGGGAAGGGGTACTGTCACGGTTCATGGGTCCGTGCGCTGTGTGTGTGTGTGTGTGTGTGTGTGGCTCTGCTCGTAGCGCTTGTCAGCGTTGCTTAATTACCGTGCACCTGACGAGGTACTCAGAGCTCACAGGTGTAGCTTGTCTGCACTGCCTTTATCTGGCTGGCGTGGCTGTGGGGTTTTGTCGGATCGTTGTGGTTCATGTCTTGTCTCGCTCTCTGTCAGTCCCTCTAGTTCCTGAGTCATCACCGCCTGGTTGCTGTTTTCCCTCTGTGAGGTGTGGACCTTTTGGAGTGGTTGCTCTGCCCACTGGAGATTCTTCACTACTGGATTGCCAGCACTTATTTGTGGCTGTATTTATTGGAGTGTCTAATAAAGACTCATCATTGACTCGCAATTGGATCTTGAGTTTCTGTACCGTGACATTACTTGTGTTGAATTACTTTGATTTAAAATTTCTTAAATTTCTCTTACTCTCAGTTCAGTTCATTTTTCTGTGGGGTTTAACTAATTAAATTCAAATTCACACTCATTGAAAGGGAGCCGATGTATAATATTTTTTTTTGTTGTTGCTTACTTAGGATCGTATGTGAACAGTCACATGGTACATCATTGTTGCTTCCCTCTCTGTAGGAGCTGAAACCATCAAGAAATACTGGAGCCGATATTATCAAGGTTCCCAAGGTGTGGTGTTTGTCCTCGACAGTGCTATGTCAGACGAAGAGATGGAGCTGTCCCGGTCTGAGCTTCTCTCGGCCATGCAGCATCCTCAGCTGTGCACCCTTCCTTTCCTCATTCTCGCCAACCACCAGGATTCACCAGCTGCCCGCTCTGTATCGGAGGTATGGTAACTTTCCACACCAAATATAGCTCTATGTTAAGTGCCGACCGTCTTCTCTGTGATCTGCCGCTGTTAAGGGTTGCTGGGCTCTGTTTGTACACACTCTCTAAAGTGTTTGGACTGAGCGCTGGGTAGCGTGCGTTTTGGAGAGCGTCCTGTTGCCATGCAGTTAGAGCAGTTGTTTATGGTCAGCCTTGGAAGATGAGCGACCAGGGCTGGGATAGGATGTTGTGGGGAGCTCCCCCTCCCTACTGCATCCTAGAATCAGAGCTGATGATGTAAACATGCTGTGACGTGGGCCGGCTGACTAATAGTCTCTTTCCACATGCTGAGAAAACCCCGTAGATGTTGTTCTCCTCAGAAGGAAGTATGACCAAGCTGCAGGAGACACTTGAAGTTTTCCAAGTATATATTAAATCTAGACATGGACGTAAGCATGACAGTCTAGTGCTGTAGTTATGCATCTGAGACAGGAAAATATCGATTTACATACATACCATGTGTACATTTTTGCAGGTGGTTACATATTTTGCACTTACACATGACGTCAGTTTCAGGTGGGCTGGCTAGACCGCTAGGCTGAAAATTTGGAACAATAAGTAATATTAGTAGATTATGACTTAAATAACAAAGACATTTTGAAGTGGTTATTTGAAATAGAATCAGTGTCACAGATAATTTTTTTTGGATTAGTTTTATTATTTTTTCTTAATTAGTTAATTAAACTTTTTAATTAATTTCTTAATTAAAAAAAATCAATTGTGGATGCTACCTGGGGTTATGATATTTTGTTCCCCTGAATCATATGGATAATTTTCCTAAAATCCCATCAAACGAGTCATGATGTAAACAACTGGAATGTCTTATTCAAAAGTGCTGAGTATTAAAGAAAGAAAAAAAATGTGGTTGGTTAAAGTTTCCATTATTAAATGTTAAGGAAAGGAAGGGCATTCTGTGCAGGACTCGCTGTTGTCCAGCCCATTATAAACAAGTGGGTGAAGATTGAAGGTTAGAAGTTCAAGCCTCTGATCAGATGTAGACCACAGATTGAAGCAAATGAATCCCTCTACTGCTGACTCCACTTAGCCGGTCAGACTGAAGGGACTGCATTTTGTGAATTCTGAAAGTGCATGCATTTTACCATAATCCTGCTTTTACCTTTTGCCTGTTGTCTATGATGCAGTTCACCAAACCAAATGGATGTCTGCTTGTAAATCTACTGATCAATGTGACTCTCAGTTGGACAATGAAGGGCTGGAGAGCACACATTTATTTTGTCATTCACACTGTATGCATATACAGCGTAGCACAGGGGGCCGCAAGGGGGTGCTATTGTGTCTGCGGTAAAGTAACATAAAATAAATTCACCAAATTTGACATTACAGTTTCAATCTGCTTTCTAAAGACTGAAATCACGAGATTAATCAAAATTGTTTTATTACATTGACAGCCATAATGTTATGTTTCTTTTCAGGTTTATACATCTACTTTCAGCTCCCTTAATGGTTGATACACATTTTCCAGACAATATTATACACGCTTACAATATATTTTTTACAGCATAAATGGGAATATAGCTAGCAATGTTCATATTTTAGCAATAGGGTCACTCGCAAAGACATCAAATTCAGGGTTCTGTTTGTAACATATTTTGAACTACACTGAAATACAGTGAAAGTACAGTGTAAACCTATTTATCCCCACAATAACATGCAATAAAAGCCTTTATGAATGTAAAACATAAACTGACGTGATCTATTGATCCCGGCTTGATACAAATTCCACAAATCTAACCAGTACCGACTGCAGATTATAGCTCATTTGGCTTTTGGATGTTTATTAATGTGTAGTCATTCTCAATAACTCCTAATAACCATTGTCATTTATGGCTTTTGTCTGTGTCAAAGCAGGTCTGCTGTCAAACTTACACTGCAAGTTTGCTTAACAGTAAATGCTGTTTATACATGCTCTGTGAAACTGGCCTAAGTAAAGGGAAGAGCATTTAGTCATTGTGGTTGCATGTGAAAGTGACACTTGCCTTCCTCCAGTGCGGTTGTGTTCGGTGTGGGATGTTTTGGCTAGCCACCTCCACTTTCTACTTGTGTTTCACTGCTAGACTCTCTCTACTGAAGAGGCATGCATTGTGGTCGCAGTGAGAACTCAATTGGCGATGAGAGAAGGAGCCTGCAAAGTATTTCAGACAAGCCCTTTGCCAACTCTTGACATGAGGAAATATGCTGGAGAGGTTTTCGAAAGCTTAGGTGCTGATGATGGAAATGAGTAGCACAATTACTCGAGCGTGCATTGTTATGTGCTGGATATAAGATAATGCTTTGCATCTCATAGGATTTTACAGACATCCACTAATGAAAAATAGCAACCGGCTCAATGCTGGTCCACTTTCCCCTTCGATTTATATAGTCTATAAGCATATAGGGTTGTGCGCCACCCGGTCAGCAGATATCCTGATATTGACCAACGGCACGTGTGACGTACTGTGTGACTGCATGCTGAAGAAAATCTTGTAGTGTTGACTTCAATCAGTTGGCAGTCAACCGAGAGAGACCACACAGACCCCTCTATTGTTTAAGTTCGTAAATGTGGTCAGTTGCGTCTGATCAGCGCAAACCACATTACTGGGGAGATTGCCATGTGTTGGTGTATTTTTAGAAGTTGAAGTCACAGA
The DNA here is from genome assembly GCA_036784905.1 of Acrossocheilus fasciatus. Lineage (NCBI taxonomy): Eukaryota > Metazoa > Chordata > Actinopteri > Cypriniformes > Cyprinidae > Acrossocheilus > Acrossocheilus fasciatus. The sequence continues at coordinate 15,866,225 of CM071942.1, forward strand.
GAGCGATTGACCTCTTTTAGCTGTTTGCAAACACTTCCAGAGCCACGTGAGTTTGGCTTAGAGAGGCAGTGAGCCCTGCCACAGGCCTTTTATTTAATCATGGTGTCATCTCTATTCTTGTTGTAGGCATACTGTGTGTCCTGTCACAGTGAGGGATCAAGTCCCACACGTCGATAGTCACTTAACTCTGACATGCTTGCCAATCGCATTGAATGGGATATGGCCTGACTTTGTTTCTTGTTTTGTATTACTGCATTTTTAAATATGAGAAAAACAAAAGGTCAAAAAAGAAATTAAGTGTATTAGAATCATTTTACAATTCAGAACAGGTTTTTTTTTTTTTATTATTATTATGTTTTTTTTTTCTTCACTCTTTCTTCCTTGAGAGGGTCCACGATCACCATTCAAATCAAACATATAAAAACTGAAAGAACTGATTTCAACTTTCATGCTGTGTGAGAGAGAATATTGTTGTCCGATCAAAGCAGAGAGGCGGAATAGTAGATCCGGATATCCGAGACAGGTTAGATCCCTGAGAGGGGAACTGACATTTCTTGCTTCCTTTTTCCTCGCCTCCTTTTTGCAGCACACACTCATTTCATTTAGATGATTGAGCATTTAAATGTTTTATTTTGTGCCTTGTTCCACATATTTTTCGAGGCAGAAACTCTTCACATTCTCTTGGAGTTTTTGAAATGCTTACACTTAAAACGTTTCAAGATTCGTCATAATAAAAAGCTTCAGACACCTTTCAAACATTACTTGCCATCATAAATAATCCAGATGTTTGTAGAGGAGCTTTTGTGCAGAACTTGCATGCTTAATATTAAATGAAAGATTTGAAATGTCTCTAAGTGTACAAACAAATTGTTTGCTTAACTCTTAATGTGAGAAACTGGTTCACTAAAGCTGGACAAGCTAAGAATGTTCCTCTTTGTAGATGAATTCAAATGTATAATTACTGTTACGCACCATGCCATCTGATTTCCATTTTGATAATCAAATTCTTCTCTCAGACATATTTTGGGTTTTAAGATGTTTTTGTGTAGCAGGTGGTGGTGTTATGAAATTGTGGTTAAAAGAACATGATCCAGACTCATGAGGTTTACCGCAAAGGCTCAGTCACCTTGCCCAGAGAGCTACAGAGACTAAACACCCTTCAAACTCTGAGTCATGATGTATAATCAGCAGGTCATCACTGCCCACTGAGCAGCTACACAACTGACTCTAATTCTTCTCTCAGAAGTGCCATTGCCATCTGTCATAACTGACCGGATTGAAGCTATCATCACAAAGTCTAAAGCTAAAATTACATTTGAACGTAGCTGTGACGTTAACATCTTATGCCATTGAAAAACTTTTCTGGACTGTGTTGAGTTGATTCACGTCACACTAAATGCTGTTTACACACTGGTGCTGTTTAATGTTTAGAGCAACAGTTTAGATGTTTTGTACATGGGACATATCCGTTTATAAGGCCTGAAATCATTTTTACTCTAAAATGTGACAGATAATATTTGTTTCTGATAAGCTGTGTATAGGTTTTCCCAAGCAAAGCAGCACCCAGCGTGTTGGTGTTGTAAGCAAGTTATTAGCACCGCCCGGTATCATTTTATGGCTTAATGTTGGCGACGTCTCGTTTTTACATTGCCGCAGTCAAGTTTAAAAGACTCATTGGACCTGTAAAGGCCTCACTAGGGTCCTGTGTGTGACTTGTTTTCAGGAGGGAAATATTCATGGGACAGAATTCCTTGTTGACAACAACCTCCTGCTGTTGGGGCCCAAGGAGGAAGTGAGCAGAGAGAGGGGCGTCATATGTTGATATAACACCTCAACAAAGCAGGCTGTGTAGATGTTTTGCCCCGATGCATTAGTTCTTGTTTTATGAAGGTTTCCTGTATGAATGCTCAGATGTTGGGCTGAAGAGCTGATCTGAGGATAGAGGAAATCAACCATAGTTTCACCCACAGCCGGTGATGTTCTAGTGGTGCATCACAGTTTGGATGGCATCATTGTTCTAGCCTCTAGATACGTTTCAGATGATCTGATCTACTAGTTGACCAATACATCGAATGATATTTGGCATTTTTTATAATCTGCATTGCCCAAAATTGCCAAAAGCTGCACTTTAATAATGATGTTTTATGAGTGTGCAGATATGCAGACTGTGAATAAACAAAGCAATTAAAGACAGACAAATTATGAACAAACAAAGAAATTAAATTGTAGTGTAAGGTCTCAAGACTATTGTCTTTTAAAGCTGCATGTAACTGCCAAAGTTTAAAATTTAAAATTCGAAACAGCTGAATGTAAAAATTTTTGATAAGCCAAATATGTCAGTCTCTGAGTAGCATTTAATTTATTTAAGCCACAAAAAGTTTCATTCCATAAAATAAGTATAATGAACTACTCGAAAAAGCATTTTGAATGTCTCCGCCACATTCTAAAATAACCTAAAAATCAAACATAGTTCCCTCTTTAAGCGCATTATCACGTCTGTCAAAAACCTGCTGGCTGTCAGTTGGTATATTAGAACTGAAAACACTGACATAACACTCATGCACATCAATCACTTCAGTGAACACTTCTTGGCTAATAAATAAATAATTATCATTTTACAATCCATGTTTTTAAATCCACATAATTTGAATATCATGACACTGATGTCTGTCGAAAAATAACGCTCCCAATACACGGAAGTAGTTACGAGAAGCAGAGGTCCCGGTAGTTCACCCATTTCCTGGAAAACGCACACTACCAGATGTTTTGACTACAGTACATCATTGCTTTCCGAGGAGGAGAAAACATCAGCTTCAACATGCTGTCTGTCAAAGACATGCAAATTACATAATGCAGGTGAGTATAAATTTGTTCTTCACTCACTGAAATTGAAACAGAATGATCAGGAAGCTCAGTGAAATACTTCTCACTTCATGCAAAAATAAATAAGTAAACGCCAGTCAAACTGAAAAACTTTACAGTGTTAATGAACATCGTTCAATATGTTATATTTTGATGGACATTTTCTATGCATGAAATACGCATTCTGATTCTGATTTTTTTTAATAGTTTTAATTTTCTATTCTTGAATGATCAGTATTTTGACAATTTTCGCAACAGATGAACTTTTCAATTAGTGATATTGAGTTGAATCCCTGTAGTCCAATTTGACTTTCATATCCTTGAAAGGTGATTTTAATAAAATGAAGTTTGTTGCTTAATTTTCCAATAAAAGATGCATACATTTTCTGCATAATTTATTACTTTTAATTACCCCTTAGCAGATTTTGTTGTTCCCCAAGTTTTTTTAGATTTACTTATAGTAAGTTATTTTTTTTTGGATTAATTTGGGAATGCATAAGTCAAAGGGCAGTGTTGTATGTACAAAGCATTCGTATCATTTGTATACCTACACAACATTCAGTGGCTGAGAAGTAAATTACATAGACTACAGCGCATATTCTAAAAGTATGTGATTTTGGACAGAGCACTTTTTTGGGATTGATTGATGGTTTTCAGCTAACTGTGAATTAGGTTAGTCAAATCACTAACCACTGTGGACCTTGTTTACACCTGTATTCAGTGCTGGCCGTTTGAGATTGGATCACCCAAGATGAATATTAATACCAAGTGCAAACAAAGTCCAGATGACTGTACAAAATGCTCCTCTGTGAGGAGTGAATTAGCTCACATCTGGTTTCCCTGAACCAAATTTATAACTGATGTTGCTTACCAACTGAATTTATGACAAAGCGATACTACACAAGCAACTGTGCTGTGAAGCTGCATTAAAGCTCTACCTTTTGGGACTTTTTTGTCCTCGAGCGTTTAGCCAAAATATGTGTTTGTTTACAGTTTGTGTTGTCTACTTTTCATACTAGAAAAAAGTTATGGCACGACTATTCAACAGTTCAGTTTACAGACCCCGGTTTTCTCCCACCTCACGCACCCACTGACTCAAACACGTAATTAATCATAAAGATCTGCTGTGTTTGACATTCATGTTCCCTGAGAAACCAAGGCTAGTTTGTGTCATTTGTTTCCAGAAGAGTTGTGTAGATGTGGAAATGCATGAATTCGACTCTTTCCTTGTGCTTTAGATTTATAATCTGGAAACTTTAGGTCAGAAATGTCTTTGTTTCTCTCTGCTTCTTGACTGGTGTGGACAGGATTTGATTCCAAGTCTGAAACATCCCTTCATTTTTCAATCAGATGTGAATAAACATGCGATTCCATTGGCACATGCAGAAGAATATTTTCTGTCCTATCAGACAGTCTTCGAGGCAGATGTTTTTTTGGAGAGTGCAGTCCTGGGTGGTTGTGTTGAAGTGCTGAAGTGAAGCCATGTTTTACTCACGCTACGGTACAACCCCCTTTAGAAAGTTGATATTCATTGTTTATCATTTGTTTGTGTATTTATATCTGTACATGTTTATTATGTGCGTTTGTGTGTACACTACGGGTGTAACGGTTTAAATTTCCCACGATTCCACTCGTATCTCAGTTTTGTGCTTCCAGTTTGGTTCAGTGAATACCTGGTGCATCATTTTAAAGCAACTGTTCCAGTTTTACAAAGCTTTTCAGCAAATTTCTCCAGGCTCTGGTACCATTTAGGCCTAGCAATAACCAGGGCAGACCCTTATTTTTCATTTAAAACTTAAATTTATTGTTATTCTTGGAATTGATATTAATGTATTTTAACTTAAATGTAAAAATATATATATTATTATATTTTCGTCACTTTATTTATTAAAGCTTAAAAATCCCCAAGCTGGCAGTGTCTCTAACAAATTGTGCGTCATTATGACTAAGTTTGACCAGTGCATTATTTGTGTGCTCCAGAAATTTTGTTTGCAGGGGAAAAAAACATTTGCAGAGATTTGTTGCTATTATCTGCTGCTTTCTGATGATTTTTGATGGTCCAGCAATTCCACATGTGGAGAAGATTTCAGACATCTTGACATTGTGGAAGTCAATAATGATTTTAGTCCAAAAAACCCCCCCAAAACATTTCATTCTATGGTCCTCAGAGGGAACAATGAGCAAACAATACATTTTTCTGGTATTTTTAATGTATTATTGAGTCCTGTTAAATCAATGAATTGATATCTTCTTTAATATGGGGTTTCTCTCCTCTTTTGATCATTGATCTTTCTGACCCTATCCGTAGAGAAGGATTTTTTGTTTTAATCTGTCAGTTGACCTGAACAGATTTGGCAGTGGGATACATCAGACGGAACTGTCTGGTTTTCCACTTGAATGGAAAAAGGGTTAGAAGCTTTAATGGTGGTCTGGTTGACTACATATTGGTTTGTTGACCCATCTAACGAGGTAGTCTAGACAAGAGCAACATCCCCCTATTAGCAGTTATTCTGTGCAGAGTTACAAACAAGTTTCACTTTTCTGATTAGATATATATGAATATATATGAATTGTTTGCATTAAATTAATTTATTAGTAAAGTTATTTTGCTCGTAGTCTTACAAGACTTTCTTACTAGGTGATGAAGTGAGGGTCTGTCCATGTAAATTAAAATATAAAAATGGTGGTTTTGCAAAACCAGTACATATAGGTAATCATCTAAAAAAAACTGGTAAATTAAAAAATGCAACCACCATTGGATCACTTAAGATAGATTGATCTGTGAGTCTCTGAGTAATGCATAACGGTCAGGTTCACATTTGATGAAATACAGCATTCTTACCTTCAGCCACAGAATAAGCCAAGGCTCAGGAATATGAATTCTGGTTATGATCATATGACAGTTGACTGTTATATGAAATTGTTTAAAAGAAATGGTCTTAAATAATAATGCAGGCATGCAATTTTAATTTAGTATGGATCAAATCATCTCCAGTAACTAAGGGCTCTCATTATGAACCTTAACAATAATGTCAAAATGTGTTCATACTAATACTTTGTTACCCGTTATATAAGTTAATATTTCAATGCAGCAGATGTATATTATTATTATTATTATTATTATTAGTAGTAGTAGTAGTAGTAGTAGTAGTAGTAGTAGTAGTATGGTGTCCTCACTACTTCACTCTTTTTTTTTTTTTAGGATGGGTGGCTTTGGTGTTGTAGTTAACTATTATGAAGACCTGCTCAGTATCATCATCTCACAGGTCATATTTTTTAAATTCTCCAGATTTTGGAGAATTGTTTGATTGGTTTAACTGAGGTATTTTGTCAATGAGATCTATAGAGGTTTTCTAAAAGAGGGAAGTGAAGAAGGACATCAATTCACGTGCGGGAAATGAAGTCACAGGTTAAATCTTCATCTCTGTAACTGTAAGAGGATAAGACTCTTATGGAGCTCCAAGAACCTGTTAACAACTATTCACACAGATGTGTGCTAAATTTTAACCTTCTGACGTGTTGCACGTAGATTTTTTTCTTTTTTTTTAGATTGTGTCAGATTATTGGAAAAATGTAATCAGAGGTATGTAAATATGTTAGTAACGTTCTTTTTTTAAAGAAAAATTTTAGTCACATTGTGTTCATGTATTTGTCATTAATTTACTTGGATCATACAGTGTTTTGGGGTTCATGTGCTTTTTATCTGATTTAATTCAAACCAGGGATGTGCAGAGAGTTTCTCAGGGGTTTCTTTAGATCAAATTTACTAATATATATATATATATATATATGCTCTGGCCCACCTCTTCCAACCGAGCCAGGGACGGCTAAATGAACCGCACCTGAATGCGTCAAACAAACCAGGATTTGGGGGTCAAATGCGCACAGGCATGGTTCAAATTGCCTAGTGTGAGTACACTGGCTACACTGATTGAACCAGCAGTGATCCAAAGTATCATCAGGTGTGGTCCTCAGAGAAGTGGTCTTTTGTGATGACTGACGCACATTTGTGCTTTTTATATCCAACCCTTTTTCATGCTTCATTCATTTGTTGCCAGTGAAAGGTGCTTGCAATGGTTTGTTCCCCATTTCGAACCTCAACAATACCACAAATCAATCCCAGTTACTTTATGAAAAGTAAAAAGTTAAATTGCATATCTTGCCGGAAATTATTGTTCAAGTGATTGTTTTTCTACCGTTTAATTCAAGAGCTGTTACTGTGATTTACTAGGAAGTTCAGTTTGATTTGATTGATTATTGTTGGATTTAGTTTTACATGACCTCATCAGGGGACTGAGAGGTTTCTAACTCTGGAACAGTGAGTAAGTGATTTTAAGTGTATCTTAATTTTTGCATCATTGTTCAGGCGCTTAAGAATAATGCATCAATGGTTGTGAGTGTACTGGAATAGTTTGAGTCATGCTTTGGTCAAGTTCCAGGCCGCTCAATGAGAACTTGTCATAGAAAGTTGCTTTAAAAGACTTTTAAATTGTATTAATGTTATTTAATTTAATTTTGATCTGGTGGTTCAGATATTAGTGCAAAAATATAGACATACATAGGCCTATTACATAAATGAGAAAATTAGGGCTGCAAATTGAAACTAGATTCTAAAGTTTGTGAACAAAAAACTTTAGGATCTAGATGAAGAAAATCTTAATGGTCAAAAGAGTAGGGGTGGGAGAAAAAATCGATTCACCTAACTATTACGATTCTATTTAAAATGATTTGAAAATCTTTGGGTTTACCCCAGAATCAATTTATATTTAATTATTTTACTTTTCCTAAGAGGTGGTGGGGAGAAGTTAGCGCTTTTTAATTCCAACAGAGGGTGAAATGTATAGGTGTGTTCGACTTGGAGCAGCACCGTGCAGACGATCAGCGTATGACATCAAAGTACCGCGAGAGCGATTCAAAAGCATGAGGAGCCGTCTGCTCTCTGTAGCTCTTGCGGTTCTTTGATGTCACACAACGATCTTTCTGCGTGCACAGTGCCGCAGCATTAGATGCCGTCGTATACGTTTCAAGCCGGCGCAAGTAAGCAAAACCATGACGGAGGCAGGGGATCAATCCCCTTCCAGAATTCTTTCTGCACCTTCACGTTTTGAATCCCAAGTGTGGAAACATTTTACACACTGCTGGGAAAACATGACTAAACATGACTAAAACGGTATGCAAAGTAACATAGCACTTTATTTTATTTCAAAAAGTATTTTTTTCTGAAATAAACAAATTTTTTTTGGACATTTGACTGTTATATTCATGTGCAAGTTCAGGGTTTTGGTACTTGAAAGTTTCATGCAAGGTACTTTAAATATGCACTGTGTATGTATGTGCTCCTGAAATAAAAGTTCAGAAAGATGCGATGTATTGTTTTTGTTAATATGACTCATCATATACAGTCTCTTTTAAGGGTATAATCAAGTATTTTCCATTGTCTAATATTTAATAAGCAAACAAAATCACAATAAATTGTAATATTGAATCGCAATACTCAATTATCGCAATATATATTGAATCGGCACACAAGTATCGGGATAGTATTGAATCGGCAGATTAGCATATCGTCCCAGCCCTACAAAAGAGCCAGTTAAAAGTTCAAAATGGAAAAATGTATATGTCCACTCAAGCACAAGAAGATGCAAAAAAGAACTGTTTAAATTCAGTGTTTAAAATCAATTGAAAATATTAATTTGGAGTTTAAAATCGGAAAAATTTCAGATTGTCAAGGCTTCTAAAAGGTAGTGTAACAATATTGGCTATGTAAACTATGTTGGCTTCCTCAATCCAGCATAATTATTTTACACATTCAGCAGGAAATGCACTAGAATTTAGTTTGTTTATTTGAGATTAAATTAATGTGGTTTATATTTAATTGATATTGAGATAACATTCTTTTTAAGACTCTTCTTTTTAATGTGTTTTGTAGTTCTCAACCTCACACTGCAGCGTAGATCAAGTCAGTATTTGTTTTGATGCTGTTTTCTGTAGTAATTACCAAAGTTTTGATGGACTGCATCATCTGGATTATTCATTTTGATTCTTTCAAGTTCAGGATGTGGCATCCCCCTTAACCACCTATATACTGTTGCTACCACAGGAACAGGAAAGATTTGAGCGCTTCCTCAAAGTGCTTTCTCATTTGGCATTCATAATTACATTCTCAGCTTGTCTCCACTTTCCACAAGCCGCCAGAACATGCCTGGCTTGCGACCACTGTGTCTAGACTATGCGCTTTGCATCAACAAAACTGTTTTTTTTTTCTTCTTCTTCTTTCTGAACAATGGAGGATTGGCGGAATGTTTAATCCCATATTATGTAATTCACATAACTTTGAGAAAAGTCCAGCTAGTTAAAGACCAGGCAAGGAGACTAACCTGATCCAACTAAAACCACGTTAGGCTGCTTTAAGTGGGTTTTTTCAACATATTATTGCAAAATATGTGTTGAGAAAATCAATCCACTGAGGAGAAATTAAAAACATAGTAACCTAGTTCCGGATTTTAATGTTTATGTAATTGCATGATTTTTTTTTAAGGTTTGAATGTGAAGACTAGGTTAAATTGCATTTATAAGATCACACTTCATTTTGCAAGTTTCTAAGAATTAAAGAAATAAGTAGCTTTGCAGTAGATTGCAAATAAATTCTGCAGTTTTTGCTGAAAGTGCAGGGTCTTTCCTAAAATATGTTTGTTTGCATGCTCATACAGTATTACGTTTACTGCTCTATAACGTTTTCCATGGTCGGTTGAGGCCCGTTTCGGGCAGACCTCCTGCATGGTCATCACTGATCTGCGACGCTGTCAGGTACCATCAAGGCAAAGCATGTGCCATGTGACACATAAGGGCAGCTTGCCAAAAGCTAATTGACTCTGATCTGCACTAATTGCAAACGTGAATCCTATAACAGAGCTTTGGAGAAGAGCCACCAGCGCAGATGAAAGCGCCCGGCTTTGCTGTGTCAAGGGCCGACGACCAGTAATCAGTGCGTCCGGTGACCCGGGATGAGCAAGGGGAGGGCTACGTCTTTCTTGCCAGACCTGGTCCACTAATGTTCTTCCACCCAGACCTTTCTGAAACCACTGTGTCCTTTACAGTGACCTAATAAGGCAGTCAACTGAGTGGCTTTACCTTGTGTCCTTTGAGCTGATAAAGGTCATATAGGAAACGTTTAAGTTGTTTAAGTTAACTGTCCTGTAGTATGACCAAAACCTTTAAATAATACTGTATTAATGTAAATATTTAATGCAATTTTATGCAACACTTTAGCTGTTACGATTCAGGTGCAAACGCTTCTGCCTTTGTCTGTTGCCCAGACATTATCTGAACTTGTCAATCAGCACTGACTATCACAGTTGCTATTTATACCTATTTAACTGCTTACACAAGCCATAAACCTTGGCCAAGATGCCATATTTTTTTAGGCACATAACAATGAGGCTATGGGGCATAGTTCAGTCTGTCCAAAAAGTTTTACACAATTCTCACAAAAAAAAAAAAAAAAAAGAGTCAAGAGTGTTTTCTTGAAGAGTTTTTTTCCTTAGAACACAGACTAGAACACAGACGTTCAATTTTGCATTTGCTTGACAATCAGTACCAATTTTGTTTTCGCCATTCTCAACTGAATATGGCATCTACCCTGACAAAAGTTCATAGCTGTTGATCATCCTGGAAAAGGTATAAGTGTTGAATTAAAAATCATTGCAACATAAAAAGATCTCTGAAAAGTGTTTTAGTCTTTTAGGGCTTAATGAAACGTCATTGAATTCTATAAATGTCTTCATCTGTCTCATAGTTAAGTCTCTCCTATGCTCCACGACGTCATATGGGAATTAATTGAGACTAGTGTTCATGGCAAACAGATGCCAGCTCACCTACATTCAGCACTTGTGACCAGACACTCATGAAAGGATTAGTCCTCACTCTTCTAACATGACCTAGATTTTTAGGTAAGGTCGAAGCAAGGTACTTTCACATACGTGATTATGTACAAGACCTCAAGTCAACTGATTCTACGACTTAGCGCCTGCATGAGTCTGAGCTTGGCCCATAAATCCAGATCATCAGTCTCTGGTGTTACTCAGCCAAAAGATTGGTGTGTCAGCAACAGTATTATCAACATAAGGTAGCTGCCAAGGCATAATATACATTGTGCCGTTTAAAGGGATAATTTACCCCAAAATTTAAATTTACTTTTAATTACTTGCCCTCAGGCCATCCAAGATGTAGGGGACTTTTTCTTCAGTCAAACAGTAAAGAAGATTTTTAGCTGAAACCATGGTCCTTGGTGATTGATAAAATGCAAGTCAGCGGCTACCATCACTTTGAGAGTAAAAAAAAACAAAAACATATCAGGCAATGTATTATTAATACCTAATTAATTTATATTCAACGTAATTAAGGAGGGTGAATTAAAATTGTAATAATTAATTGATAAACTAGTGCTTTTTTGTTTGCTTTCATTATTTTACAAAAGCGCAATGTTTTGCTGTTATTGTGAGTGCACACAAATAAACGTAGAGTCTTTACAGATTCGAAAGCTGTATTACTCTTGTCTGTATGACCAAAAATGACAGAGTATTTTAAGAGACAGTGACCGCGCTGTGACTTCACCAAAGTGGATTTTTGTTTATTTATTTTTTCTGTGACTAATAAAATTTTGTTTGACCAAGCCTCTTCTGGTCAACTAACGGTTAGTCGACTATTAGGGGGCAGTTCTATTATGAAAGTGTAAGATTATATGTATTTTAAAAGAATTATTACATGATATGCCAATTCATTCATTAATTTAAATAAATTATGCCTTTGCTTAAAAAGTGTTGAAGTGACAAGAAATGACTATGAAAGTCAAAATATTGTTATATTTCTAGATCATTGAACTAGGGGTGGGCGATCTAAAGATTTTATATTGTGATCGTTTTTGAAGATGTCTATGATCTACTTTTCAAGTGAATGAGTGTAGATTGTGATCTTTTGTCCTTATAATTTTAAAACTACAGCAGTGACTGCCTATTAGATGGCGTGTCTTTACTATGTGTCTTCCATACGGTGTGACTTATTGAAAAAGTTTAATGTGAGCTAGCAGTAGTAGTGCGATTTAATTAAATTTTAGTTTCAGTTTCGACCTTAACAAAACGATCGTTTAGCCTCTTGACGTCTCTTTAGTTTAAACACAAAATTCCAGATTCTGTAGATTCATATAGAAATGACTGGATTGCACCAACAGACAGAAGTGAATGTGACCGCAGTCTATCACTGTCAGTCCACAATACATTTTACAGTCAACAGTATCCAAGGCAGACATAGGAATTGATGCTTTGATTGATATTTTTCATGTCTCTCGACATGAACGTTTTTAAGACTGTGTGTCGAGTTAAAAAAGAACGGTTAAATCCCCTGTGTCGTTATACATGGGTCATGGATAACTTGTATTTTTTTTACATTGTTCTTTTCTTCAAATATTTAAATAAATAAATAAACTTGTAAACTTGAGTTCAACTGGCATGGGTGGTTGAACTACAGTAGTGCTGATATCGGGAAACATTAAAAGGGTTAACTGTGAAGGTGTAATGAATGCTCAAATTCTTGGCAAAGCCCTTTTTCGTAGGTGTAGCTACATGAACATGTAAACTGTCTGAGTTTTGTAGACATGGCTGCAGGGCAGGAGGAATTACACTGTCATGCAGAGGATATAGAAGTGCTGTGATATTCAGTCTGTCACATACTTGAAAAGCTTCCAGGTGGAAATAGGTATGTTATGTGTGGGATAGAGAAGGTAATCACCTCACAGAAAACACAGACCTGTAATATAAACAATCTGATTTCTGGAAAATGCCTTTAACAGACTACATGGATTTTTATGCTTTCATGAGTAGTTGCTTAACTGACTGACTGCACGCTGAAGAACAGGCTGTGAACTTTTCCAGCAGTATAGGTTCAATGGTGCGCATTCTTCAAACATCTTGGTAAATTTTTAGACACACATACACACAAAAATAAAACAGTCAAATGAAATAAAGCAGGCTCTGCATCATGCTAGTATAATGGAGCAAAAATTGAAGCAAATCAGTGGACAAATTCACAAAGGCCAACAATTCATTTCAATAATAGTCCGTAATCTCAGCCTCACATGAAAAATTTCCAGGAACTATTTGATTTTTCTGAATGAAATTACACTTGACTTTTGTAAGAGACTACCCATTTACTAACTCAATGGGGAAAAGTGATGTTAAAAGTAGGGATGTGCCCGAAACTGAATACCGTATTCGGAAAGGGACGGATAATGGCTTCAAAACGAATAACGGATTTATCTGAATAACAGCAAAAATATTCGGTAGACACAATCACGTGTTTGCTGGAACAGCACTACATTAGTGAGGTCTGCGGTTGTTAAGATTTGTGCAATAATAATGGCTAGTACTGCTTTGATAGCGTTTGACACAGTTTCGTACAGATAATATAATGGCGATCATTGCGTTTGTCTAACGAATGTGGTCTCCTCAGCAGTAAACTATCCACACTCTCCTTTTTTGATTTTAAATCTTGTATTTTGAAAATAGGATACAGAATCTCTAACCTCAACCTTCATCTTCCCACTTTATTAATGCCCTAATTACTTTATTAACGCTGTTACATTAAGTATTATAACAAGTTCAGCGACGTTTATTATAACTAGATCTGGCAACATGACGGAGTGAAGTGGAGGCTGCACTTGCGCCAAGCTCCTTCACTCCTGCGTTTCGCAGCTGCTGTGAGTCAGCCACATGAATTTATTCAGCGACATGATTTTAAATAATTTTTCATGTTTTCAAATTTTATTTTTGAACATGAAACATTTATGGAGGTCTGGACCTCATAGCTGGCTATAGGCCTGGATGTGTAAGGTGAATGAGTGTAAACTAGCCTGAATGAAATGAGCGCAAATCAATAGCAGCGTTGGGGTCTATGTGCATTTCTCAGAAATCAGAGCTTTGTCTGGAGTTATATCAACTCGACAAAAATATCCTAAAAACAGTCTTAACTTCAAACCTTTACGAAATCCAACTGTAAAAACGCATTTGTCACGAATCCGGGCTATGAACTTCCATTCACTCTCCACCAGAGGTCACTCTCTCACCACATTGACTCTCACAACACCCATCACACTGGACTCCATTTCCCATCATCCATTGCACTGATGACACTGATTGCACATACACAGCTGAAGGCACTGATCACACAGCTATCACCAATCACACACTCTACTTAAGCCATGGACTTTTTCTCCCTCACTGCCGAGTATTGTATGCACATATCCCTCTCCTAGTGATAGCTACTCTACGGAGCCCATGTAGTTTTCTTAGTCTGGCCTTGCCTGTTTTCCTGTGTTTTATTCTAGCCCGTGTTTCCTGGATTAACCCTTTCAGTGCCATTCCGTGTTTCTGTTCAGTTCCTGTATTGTCCTGCATTTTTCACTCCCCTAGTGTTAGCTGCTTTACAGAACGTTTGTTGTTTTCTAGTCTGTGTTCCCAGTATTTACCCCTGTCTCACTGTTCGGACTCTGTTTATTCCCTTGCCTGGATTATAGCCCGTGTACCTGGATTATCTCTCTGCCTTGCCCTATTGGATACTGTTCGCCCATCGTCGACCTTCGCTTGCCCTAGGATTACTCTTTGTCTTGTCCCTGCCATATCTGTTTGCCATTGTTTCAACCCTGCCTGTATATATGACCATGACTTTAAATAAAAGCTTGCACTTGGATCCGCACGTCTCACGTCTCATCAGCCCCGTTACAGCATTACATTTAATTATACAAGACGAAGAAAAGCGATGTTTGATCAAGGCTTTTGGAGGGTCCAAATGATTTGTTGTGCTCTGTTGAAAAAAAAAAAAAAAAATCGTAAATAATCACAGACTCCCACAACACGTGATCTAAAGTTCAAGCAAGCTTTATTGTCATTCTGCCATGAGTAGGCTACTAAACACTTTCTTTCCATTTCTATTTTTTTTTCTTCTTTCAGCTTCTTTTATTCTACTAGTGTTCTTATTTAAGATTGTGGATGCTTGTCTCTTGTCAAATTTGTCGCTGGAAATTAAGAAGAATAAAGTTATTTATCTTCTTTGATAAAGTTTTAAATAGAAGATATTTACAAAGTTATAATTTTAATTTAAAAAAATATATTTTCTTTAGTTATACAAGGCATATTTGTTAAATGAAAACTATGAATTGAACAGATTTGCATTTAAAATGGTATTTTCATGTAATTTGACGAACTTCCGGTTTAAGCAACGCCCACTTCCAGATCTATCCGAATACAGATACAAATAATTTTGAGACTGTCACAGATACAGATACAAATAATGGCTCCGCTGCACACCCTTAGTTAAATGTTTAGCTACATGTGAGTCATGTCATGAACTGAACTGGTTATACTTTTCAAACAAAATATCAGCAATATCGTAGGATGATTGGACTGCGTTTGTTCATGATGATTTAGTATTTCCTATGCTATTTCCAAGAACCCATCTGTGTTTTTAATATAAAGTAACCATACAAACACACACATAGTTGGCAAGTTTTGGAATCAGACCAGATTTGCTCTTTCTATATTCCTTCTCTAATGTTGATCCATTGAAGTTATACTAAATCTTTTTTGGGCTAATCTCTTTACTTTTTCTTTTTTTAGACTTTAGGCATTTGTAATATTTACCATTACTATTACAAAATTTCTGTTACAAATCAGGAGCAAATTATATCAACAGCTATGAAATTACTTAGCAACCCCAAAATAAGGCGGACTTCCCTAATGATCCCTAGCAATGCTTGAGTGATTTAATCTTTGTGAGCAATAACATTTACCAGCAGGGGCAAACAGGCCCATGCTAAGCCCTTGTTGTGTACAAAGTCAGTCAAACCATTTTCTATTTATAGTCTTAAAGATGTGGAGGAATGTAGATTACTCCAGTTTGAGAAGATAATACTTCAGTGCCAATGAAAATGAATGACTGGGGCAGGTGGGACACATTCACTGCAAAGATAACTAGATAAGAGAGGACGCAGCAGTTTCTGTTCTTCAGCTCTGTTTGTTTGTTTCTCTTTGTCCCTGTTTTGTCACCGTACACTCTTTAGGCTTCACACTCCCCTGTCCTTCTGCTGCATTTTTGGACTGTTATCTCTGCTTTGATGAAAACCTGCTATTGATGCTTACGTCTCTCATGCAGGAGACAGGAGACACAGAGAAGATCCTGACTGCTGTTCAGAGGGAATTATAAACCTCTGACCTCGTCTTAACGCTCATTTTCATAATGTGTTTTTCATGAGTGGCTAAAGGGTAATGTATATGTTGTGTGAGGTTTTGGTGGATCATTGAAGTCAAAGAGTCTGCGTATGCATTGTCAACGCCTCATTGCACAGCACCCCTCTCTTTCCTTTTGTGAATTGGCAGACAGAAGATGTGTGAAGAGCCATTTATTAGACAACAACCTATTAAGCTCTCCAATTGCTTTTATATCAAGTGAAAGTGAACTTTAAGAAGTAAAGGGGGAATTTACCATTGGCAAAACAGTATTTTAATAAAACTTGACTGTCTATGAAATAGAACCTCAAAATGTTCTTTTTTTTTTGATACCACTGATCAAGGCTAGGAATTTAAAAAAAAAAAGCAGATGTTTGATATGAATTTTTAACAAAAGTCCTGGAGCTGTCAAAGATAATGCATTTTGGGTCATCCAGCAGATTTTGCTGACAGTTAAACTGGGTGCAACTTTGTAACAATACAAAACTGGTGGAAAATCTTTGAACTTATGATTTAAATGTAATACTTACTAACAATGCTAATTTAAGGAAAACATGCAATTAAAAACCAGGATGGATGTGACAAAGTAATATTGTTATTAGTATACATTGATCATAGGCTCTCTTCCAACCACTTTGGTGGCACTTTCCTTGATCTCAACCAAAGCCTTTCACCCCCACTCCATTTTTTATTTTTTTTTTGGACTGAGACACTATTATGTTTAAGAATCTATGGCCCTTAGCTGTGAAAACAGAGCCCGGGAGGACTGACAGAGAGGCATGGAATGCTTCAGGCGAGTAGAGAGACTTTAAAGTATGTCATCTTTGTTGTCTGGTACATTACCTCTGAATGAGGCCCATGGGAGTCTGGGGGCACACAGAGGATGCACTCTGCCCTCAGGGACACAAAAGGCCGACATGGTCCTCCACTTCTGTACTCGCACACTCTGTTCTTCACCTCTGTTTTTGGTTGCTCTCTTTCTCACCAAAGCACAGAGCAAACTTTACTTATGTAGGCATCTTGAACTTCCTGACTCCTGTCTTATATGTTAGGGGTGATGAAGTAATTACATCCTTATGAGGGGGTCTGCTTCTCTTAAATGTGTTCACGCTTGTCTAGTGGGGTTGTGGAGATTATTCAGTGTCAAAACTGAATTCATTGCCTTCGTTTTATCACTACATCAGTCTGTGCATGGTTTATAACAAAATAAACAATTAAATAAGTATACTATATTTATTAGTTGTAATAAATATATAATAAATTTATATATACAGTCATGGCCAAAAATATCGGCACCCTTGCAGTTCTGTCAGAAAATGCAACCCTTCTCTCAAAAAATTGTTGCAGTTGCAAATGTTTTGGTACTCACACGTTTATTGTTTTTTGTTTGCATTTGGACAACACAAAAATCTGTGTTGTCAACAAATCTGATATAATTCCACACAGAACCCAAAAAATGCACTGGACAAAATTATTGGCACCCTTAACTTAATATTTGGGAGCACCCCCTTTGGAAAAAATACTGAAATCAATCGCTTCCTGTAACCATGAATGAGTTTCTTACACTTCTCTACTGGAATTTTGGACCACTCTTCTTTTGCAAACTGCTCCAGGTCATTCAGATTTGAAGGATGCCTTCTCCCAACTGCTGCTTTGAGATCTCTCCACAGGTGTTCTATGGGATTCAGATCTGGACTCATTGCTGGCCATTTCAGAACTCTCCAGCGCTTTGTTTGTAACCATTTCTGAGTGCTTTCTGAAGTGTGTTTCGGGTCATAGTCCTGCTGGAAGACCCATGACGCAGCTTTCTGACACTTGCCACTACATTGCGCCCCAAAATTCTTTGGTAATCATCAGATTTCATGATACCGTTCACACAGTCAAGGCATCCAGTGCCAGAAGCAGCAAAGCAACCCCAAAACATCTTTGAACCTCCACCTTGTTTGACTGTAGGGACTGTGTTCTTTTCTTTGAAGGCCTCATTTCTTTTTCTGTAAACAGTGCCATGATGTCCTTTACCAAAAAGCCCTACTTTTGTTTCATCTGTCCACAGTACGTTCTCCCAGAAGGATTGTTGTTTTGTCACATAGGTTTTGGCAAACTCCAGTTTTGCTTTTTAACGCCTTTTGTGTCAGCAGTGGTGTCCTCCTGGGTCTCCTACCATAGCGTCCCTTTTCATTCAGATGGCGACGGATAGTGCGAGCTGACACTGTTGTACCCTGTGTCTGCAGATTAGCTTGAATTTGTTTGGAAGTTAATCAGGGTTCTTTATCCACCATTCGAAAAATTCTTCGTTGTAATTTTTCATAAATTTTGCTCTTCTGTCCACGTCCAGGGAGGTTAGCTACAGTGCCATGGGCTGTAAACCTCTTGATGATATTGCGCACAGTGGACACAGGAACATTAAGATCTCTGGAGATGGACTTGTAGCCTTGAGATTGTCCATGTTTTTCCACAATTTTTTTTCTCTCAAATCCACAGACAGCTCTTTACACTGCTTTCTTTTCTCCATGCTCAGTTTGACACACAACACAAAGGTTGAGTCAACTTTTCTCCATTTTAACTGGTTGCAAGTGTGATTACTATATTGCCCACTCCTGTTATTTGCTACAGGTGTGTCTAAATACAAATTACAGGAGCATCACATGCTTGAAAAGCAATTACTTCTTACAATTTTGACAAGGTGCCAATAATTTTGTCCAGTCCATTTTTGAGTTCTGTGTGAAAATCAAGTTTGACTTTTCTTTGTTGTTGCAGTGCAAACAAAAACAATAAGCACGCAAATACCAAAACATTTGCAATTGGAACAATTTTCTGAGAGAAGTGTTGCATTTTCTGACAGAATTGCAAGGGTGCCAATATTTTTGGCCATGACTGTGTATATGCACACACATACTGTTCAAATGATTGGGATCAATACTTTTTTTTAAACATATGTTTTTATAAAGTAATTTCTGCTCACCAATTTGTTTTATCAAAAATACAGTAATAACATGTAATATTTAAAAATGTAATTTATTCCTCTAATGGTAAAGCTGAATTTTTAGCAGCCATTACTCCAGCCTTTAGTGTCACGTGATGCTGATGATACAGTTTTTTCAAAATTCTACAAAATAAAAATATTTTAGACCATTATAAATGTGTATTCCTGTCACTTTTGTGACATCAATTTTATGCATCCTTGCTGAATAAAAGTATACTTAAAACTATAATATTTATATTATTGTTCATTCATTCATTCTGAAGTGACCCATCCCTAAATAATATAAATATAATAATATAATTTAAATTGTTATAAATTATAGAGCATTTCCTTAGCTTTTGATTGTTCATTATAAGGTTACACTTGCCCCTTTTATATTTTCAAATCAGGTATCACACATTATTTAAGGATTAACTAAAACTGTGCCTCAGGCTTATGACAATTTGAGAGAAACACTGACATTAAACCTGATAAATGATTTCAGCTTATAAACACTAATCACTATTCTGTTTAGGCGGTTTGGAAATCATAATTTCTCTTTTTTTCTGACATGTTTGTTATAAAAAATAAGAGCCATAGCTTTGGATTTGGGCAATACTGTAGTATTTAATTGCTTGCAAAAGTGCTATATATTCTTCATAGCTGTCCCCTTTCTCTTACTTTCTTGTATTTTTGTAATGGCATTTGTATAATTATCCTGGGCTAGTTTGATCCAGTAAAACTAAACAGGAAGACAAATCCCTCCCCCTCAACACCCCCGACCTCTTGAGGTTGTCATCAGTACAAGAGCAATGTAATACACCCTAGTAATGGCTTGGCCCCTTTCTGAAGTGTTGTCGAAGCAAGGCAGTCTGTCACCCTCTTAGTAACCCCTTAAGTTCCTGCTCATGTCAGTGAGTAAACATTGAGATGCACTGGCAATGTGATCTGAGCACTTCACTTCCAGAATTAAGCCATAACGTTCTAGAGTGGCATTGCCCAGGAAATGTGTCTGGGCTTGTCCTGACGACTAGAATTTTCCATGTTGGAAACATCCATATTATACATATGATACATTACATATTTTAAAAGTCCAGGTTTCAGCATCAGAATCAACACTCCTTTTGGCTTTGGGACAAATGTTAATCTTGTAAGAATAGTAGCCTATAACAGTACCGTATTACGTAAAAAAAAATAGTTTCATACAAAAAGAAATTTGTGGAATAGTAATAGGTTAATTTTATTGTTTTATCAATTACATAAAATGCATATTCAATCAGTGTCATCATGTTTGCAGAAGTGGTAGAGTAGGGGTGCACTTTAGTACCTAGAAATACCTTTATAATAGTAATAATGTAACTATTGAAATATATTCATAATATAAATCTATATTATATAAAGATTATATTTGTAATGACTTTCTAATGATGTGCATACAGTAATACTCATACATTTTAAATTCTGTTAATACAATGATAT
Source organism: Acrossocheilus fasciatus (assembly GCA_036784905.1). Classification (NCBI taxonomy): domain Eukaryota; kingdom Metazoa; phylum Chordata; class Actinopteri; order Cypriniformes; family Cyprinidae; genus Acrossocheilus; species Acrossocheilus fasciatus. Next base: position 15,886,802 of record CM071942.1, read on the forward strand.
TGTGCATTTGAGCACATATATCCAAAAGCTGGGCTCTTTCAATGAAGCTACTGGAGTTTTGCAATGAAGTTTGATGTGCTTGCTTATGAGGGGGGCCTCTTGGCAAGATTGCATGAAAAAAAAAATGACTCCAATATTTTCTTTATGAGGGATTTTCAGAGATGGTTATTGTCTCTGAAACTGAACTCCCCCTGGCATTTACACAGGATGGTGCATGTGTCAGCTGCCTATGGAGAGTCAAGAGGCTCTTGAAGAGAGGGAGTCATGATGTATCACAGAATTTACTATGGATGTGTCTGATCATGGCTGGAGGGCAGTCGCATGTAGTCATCACATGCAGTGTCGGGGTATGGATCTTCAATCTTATGGCATTTCAGGTGACTGCACAATATCATTGTGTGTTTCACATAGTGAGATGTTGAGCCTGTGCTCTGGATCATTTTGGCTAGAGTTACTTTTTTAGATTTAGATTTGTGTGAGTGCAAATTATATCAATGCTAGCATCTTATTTTAAAAAGGGTGTACACACACACACACACACACACACACACACACAAAAACACAAATTGGGTTTCCATGTTATTGGGACTTACACATGATTAATTTTAAAAAAAATAATTTTAAGACTGTACAAATTGAATATTCTAGCCCTACCCCTAACCACAACCCTCACAGAGAACTTTCTTCATTTTTATGTTTTTTTTTGTTTGTTTGTTTTGTTTTTGTCTGTTTTTTGTTAAAGAAATTTTTTTTTTTGTATGATTTATAAGCCGTCTTCTCCATGGGGACCAAACATCCCCTCAAGGTAAAAAATTTAGGGTATTACTATACTTGTGGGGACATTTAGTTCCCATAACATAGTGAATACCAGGACCATGCACACACATACACTACTGGTATAATTTGGGGAACGTAAAAACAATAACATTGTGAAATATGTTAAATGTATATATACAATTATTTAATATATTAAATTGAAAATAATATAATACATTATACATTTAAAAAAACTATTTTCTATTTGAACATATTTTAAAATGTAATTGAATATATGACTATATAATTGAATTTTCACATGATTTTGTAAAATCAAAATGAGTTGTACAGATCTTTCTTGGAAAGGGTTTAAATATTTTTTTCATGTTTGTTCAATTAACCATAAGCAATTACTGAACATGCACCTTTAACAGACATGAAAGTTTTCAGTAAATGCATTTTTATATTATTGCCTAGATATTTCCAGACTTCTTACTCTTGTGGGTTTTTTTTTTTTTTTTTTTGGTATTTCTGTCTGACCTTCATATGTCATTCACTTTTAAAGAACTCAAAATTCCTGCTGCAGGGAGGCATGATGACTGTAAGACAATAATTCATGTACAGTAAGTAACAGTCAGAAATACATGTCTTGTAGTGTATCGTGTTGTGAACTATTTAGGCTTAAATATAATACTAAAATTAGATCAGTTTTCTTGGGTTTTGTTATCAGGGAATGCACTTTCTAATAAAAATGTATATCTTGCATGCATTAAAGTTAAAACATCTTCATACTCAAGGAAAAACCATCACTGAACTGCTGTTGACTTAGTGAAGTTGCAATGATTACCAGTAACGTCTGAAATAGCTACAGCTGTTCAAAGAACAGCAGAGGATAACATACAGCCGTATCTTTAGATGTGGTCACGTCATTATCCGGATCCAACTAGGTTATCTTTGAAAAATCATCACCTGCAAATCAAGACAAATTTTTGTTTAACAGAAGGATCAATCTTTCATCTCAACTACACAGTGAGTTGTTTAAAACATTGTTAGCATCCTTAAGTGATGCGTTGAGTGGTGGAAACACATTGTCATTTGCTTCAGTCTGACAGCTCTTTCAATGATGTAGCCACATCCTTTTAAAAGTAATGGTATCCTGCGCTTTGAAACCTTTCTACTGTAAATGCCTCTAATCCATCAAGACAAAGGTTGTCTTGATCTCATTTCTTTCTCTGAAAGACTGTTGGTTGAAAAGCTAATACATCAACCCACCTCCGCCATAGCCTGTGTGGTTACGTCAATGCCAGATATCCAAAGCAGATGCCAGTAAACAAGCGCTATTAGTAAGCCTGGCTCTGGGCGCATGCTTGATTACATGGTTGAATCTGACGATGACTTTAGTAAGATAAATAGATGCCTGGGGGCCCACACCTGAATTCCTGTACAACGACTTATACAAACACACATACCTCCTTAGAGTTATGTTTGGAAGTCCCGCTAGAACTATTGTAAGGTTTATTCTTCAAATCATTCATTGACATCTGAAACTCTTGCGCTGAAGATGCTTCTTGCATTCACATATGATGGCTAAAAGTGCATGCATTTGGACCCGTTGCTTTGCCTATCGAGTCTTGACTTAGCATCAGATGGTGGTTAGTCCTCATTTCTGCTCCCGGATCGCTCAGAGCAGGGTTTCGCTCACTAGTGAGTGTGTAGGTTGCAGGAAATGGAAATCCCAAAGCGATTATAAATGGGGGGAAATCTTTGTTGCTCGGCTCCAATTTCATATGGTGATTCAGTTTGTTTGTTGCTTGGTGGCACTCAAAGCTCGATGCTTTGGTTTCTTTTGACCTTGTTTGGCGTGCCGGTTTTGTCTGAAACGTAAGTTATTCAATATTATCTTTGTTTATTGAACTGTTGTATAGATCAGTATCACACTCATAGTCATGCTGTTGGTCACTTAAACTATGTGAGTTTACTTTTTGAAACAGAAGAACCTGCTTTATATGAAGTACGCAGCTTTGTGACTATATCTTACTGCTGTCAAATTAAAAATAAATGTTAGTCATATTTAGACACTTCACAGACTGTCACAAATGTCAAACATTACTTGTTATTAATATTAATAATATAAGTTGTAGTGTGAGGTTAAATGACAGCACAGATCTTACTGTAGTTGTGAGCAAAGTGTGGTTATGTATATGGAAAAGTTAGTTTAGGATTCATACAGGTTTATCAGAAATTTCTGTTTCCTTTCTGTTTTTTTTTTATTCACCCAATTTCCAGTTGAGTTTGTTTGGGTATGTTCAACATGGCATTAGCCACTTAAGTTAATGTAAGTAGCCACAAGTAATAATAATCATACTATAATTTTCCATCATTCATGATTTAATGACTAACAATTTAATCATTAAAGGAAGGAAGGAAGGAAGGAAGGAAGAAAGAATAAAATAACATCTTTGAGCCAAATGCTCAAAGGTTATTAGCTAAGCAGCTCTCGTTAGGGTCTTAAATATCCTAACCTATCCTATAAAAAAAATGTTGCTGATTATTGGCGACAAAGAGTGTTGGGTCATTCCGTGTCAACTCAACCAGAGGTCTCCGGCTCAAATTTTAGATTTTACTAATATTTTTTCTGAAGAAAGATAAACGTTCAGTTATGAAAGCTGACATATTAAATGACATGAATGAATATTTTCTGAGTAATGCACTTTTTTGTAGATGGGGGTCAAAATGGCAATTTTCATCTGAGATTCAGAGTCAAATTACAGGGGGGTAAAAATGACATAGCATTGATACCAAAATAAAAAATGTTTCAGAAATTTGGTTGATTTGACACTGAATGACCCTGTTGTTTATTTGTTTTAATTAGTGACTGCAAGTTACAACCCGAATTCCGGAAATGTTGGGACGTTTTTTTTTTAATTTGAATAAAATGAAAACTAAAATAATTTCCAATATAAGCCAATATTTTATTCACAATAGAACATAGATAACATAACAAATGTTTAAACTGAGAAATTTTACAATTTTATGCACAAAATGAGCAAAAGTTTGATGCCTGCTACAGGTCTGAAAATAGTTGTGACGGGGGCATGTTTACCATGGTGTAGCATCTCTTCTTTTCAAAACAGTTTGAAGACGTCTGGGCATCGAAGTTATGAGTTTCTAGAGTTTTAGTGTTGGAATTTGGTCCCATTCTTACCTGATATATAGGTTTCCAGGTGCTGAAGAGTTCGTGGTCGTCTTTGATGTATTTTTCATTTAATGATAATAATAATAATACATTTTATTTAGTATAGCGCCTTTAAAAGAGTACTTTCTCAAAGCGCTTTACAACACAAGCAAACAAATCCAAAGTAATACACAAAAATACAGAATAACAATCAGTTAAAAGCAAGACGAAGACAAGATTTAAAAATGCCCAATGAATTTGCTTCCCTAATGTCAGCCGGGAGAGAATTCCACAATTTGGGGGCGTAAGATGAAAATGCCCGATCACCTGTGTTCTAGGAACGAATAAAAGACCACTCTGAGAAGATTGCAAATTGCGACTTGGTGTATAGGGAATTAAAAGCTCAGCCAAATACTGAGGAGCCAGACCATGCAGTGCCTTATATGTTAATATGAGAACTTTAAAATCAATACGGAATCTAACCGGGAGCCAGTGCAACAATTCCAAAACAGGAATTATATGATCAACAATCCTAGCTCCAGACAGAATTCTGGCTGCTGAATTTTGTAAATGTTGAAGTTTGTTAATATAGGATTTTGAGACTCCAATAAGAAGGGAGTTACAATAGTCAATTAACCATAGTTACAAAAGAATTAATGAACCTTTCAGCAACAGAGAAAGACAGCACAGATCGTATCCGTGCAATATTTCTGAGATGAAAGTACGAAGTCTTAACTGTGTTCAGCACAAAAGGCTCAAATGATAAGCTGGAATAATAAAAGAAACACACAATTTTTTAAATTTACTTTGTAACTCTAGAGCAACACCATTAACAGACAAAACTAAAGATCCTGTGTTACGCAATTTATGGGGAGAGCCGAGAAGCATAACTTCTGTTTTGGAAGTAACACAAGAAATTTTCAGACATCCACAACTTAATCTCTGAGAGACAGTGAGAGAGATGGGAAATATCCACATCTTGTCCTGGATTAGAGTGGATGTAAATCTGCATATCGTCAGAGTAAAAATTGTAGTTAAGTTCAAGAGATCTTAACAATTGCCCAAGAGGAAAAATATAAATGCTGAAAAGCAAGGGACCAAGTAATGAGCCCTGAGGGACACCTTTACTAAAAGGACCGACCTCTGATTTGTGACCATCCATAAAAACAAAATGACTACGATCAGTTAAATAGGATCTGAACCAATCCAGAGGAATCTCTGGCACCCCAAAGACTGATTCAAGTCGACTAAGTAATACCGTATGGTCAACGGTATCAAAAGCAGCACTTAGGTCCAGAAGGACAAGGATTGACACTGATCCAGTGTCAGATGCTAATAACAAGTCATTAGTAACTTTGACCAAGGCTGTCTCAGTACTATGCAGTTTCCGAAACCCAGACTGGTATGGCTCAAAAAGGTTGTTAACAGTCAAATGATTGTATAATTGAGAAGCAACAACACTCTCCATAACCTTAACCAAAAATGGAAGATTTGATATTGGACGAAAATTGTTTAAATTTTTCACATCTGTATTTTGCTTTTTTAGAACAGTGGTGACAGCAGCAGTTTTAAGTGCTGCTGGCACAACACCGGTTGACAATGAATAATTTATGATTGAAAGAACAGTAGAACACAGAACGCCAAAACAAGATTTAAATAAACTAGTTGGCAGGGGATCAAGTAAGTGGTAGCTTTCATACTATATACCTGCACACAGAGAGATTCAGGATGAACTGAAGAAAATCTGGACAGAGGAGTACCAGAAAAACATATAAAATTGACTGATGACATCTGTGAACCAGAGAAACAAATTGCATGTTTACGGACACAAGCAGTTTTAGCACTTAAATGGGTGAGAAAATCCTTACACAATAGAACCGAAGCAGTCTGAGAATTAGCACCGACAGCTTTAAGAAGACAGTTAATAGTGTGAAAAAGCTGCCTGGGATTATTTTGGTTATATATATTTTGGTTACAACAATCTGAGAAAAGTAGGATGATCTTGCCTTTTCAAGTGCTACTTTATATTGAACCAGAGATGCTTTCCAAGCCTGATGAAAAACACTTAAGCCAGAGCAACGCCACTTACGCTCCAGTTTGCGGCAAGCAACCTTCTTTGAGCGCAGATCACCACTATACCGAGCTGAGTTTACAAAAGAGACAGTGCGTGTTTTTAGAGGAGCAAAAGTGTCCAAATTGGCGGTGAAGGCATTGTTTAACAATACAATTTTATCCTCAAGGGGAGCTGTAGATAAACCCTCTAAGGAAAAGGTGATAGATTCAGCAAAAACAGTATGATCAATTGATTGCCATTTGGGGAAAGAGACAGTGCGTGGTTCCTACCTAATAGAACATATACCTTCTAATTTAAAAAAGACAATAGAATGATCTGAAAGACCAACATCTGCAGTGGAAATGTTTGATACAAATTCATTATTTGCAGTGACTAAGTCCAGAGTATGACATTTGGAGTAAGTAGAAGTGTGAACAAACTGAGTCAAATTATAGCTGTCCAGCATAGATAAAAAGTCATTTGCCATAACACATGCTTCCTGATCAACATGAATATTAAAATCCCCCAGTATTAAAACTCTGCTGTATTTAAAACACTATTGTCAGCAGATCAGCGAATTCTGACAAAAATTCTGTGTTAGGTCTTGAAGATATGTACACTGTAACAATGACAGATACATGAGGAGTAGATATACTTAAAGCCAGACGTTCAAATGTAGTAAAGCGAGGAACAGGCACAGGGCATATCTTGAGTAGCAGATTGTAAAGTACTATAATACCCCCACCTCTGCCAGTGAGCCGCGGTGTGTCCAGCAGTCCAAAGCCATTTGGAGTTAGCTGATTGAAAAGAAGACCATCGTCCTTCTTGTGCCAGGTTTCAGTAAGGAACAAGTCCAATTTATTGTCTGAGATAATGTCTGTCAGAAGCAGGGCTTTATTGTTCACAGATCGCACGTTAAATAATGCAGCATTTAAAATGCTAGAAAGCACAGTCGCATTGGAAATCCACTCCACACAGGGCAACGGTAGTAAATTATCAGGGACAACACCAGGGTGATCCAAACTTTTAATCCTCCGTCGGGAATCGAGGATTGGAATGAGAGAAGTTGTTAAATATCTGCGTCCTGAACTCCGGTGAGTATACCGCTTCGGGCGCAGCAGACTGGCGTGACCACAGCATAGATGTCTTTGGCCAGAGGATAATTCCGTTTTAGGGATAAAAGCTGGTGAGCAGTGTAACGTAGAAGCATGTTCAGTGAAGCCGCGTCCGCGGTAGCAGTAACCCCAGCAAAGCATAAATCCTCAGCACATGGGGAAAGCCTCCAGGCCGACACCAGTAGCAGGAAAAGTCCAGTGAACATAAACAAATGCCTCTGCATTACAACGTGAGATGCAGAGAAAAACAACAGGAATAAAATGAAACCCACGCTGCAAAATAAAATTAAATATAAATAATTTAAACAAGTAATCGGTGAATGGAGCGGCAGCCAAACCGCGCCAGCGTACCCATTGAACCGGAGCCAGATATCACCAAATATGCACCAAAATGTTCTCTAAAGGTGAAAGATCTGGACTGCAGGCAGGCCAATTCAGCACCCAGACTCTTCTACTACGAAGCCATGCTGTTGTAATTAGCTGCAGTATGTGGTTTTGCATTGTCCTGCTGAAATACACGAGGCCTTCCCTGAAATAGACATCGTCTGGAGGGGAGCATATGTTGCTCTAAAACCTTTATATACCTTTCAGCATTAGTTGTGCCTTCCAAAACATGCAAGCTGCCCATACCGTATGCACTTATGCACCCCCATACATCAGAGATGCTGGCTTTTGAACTGAACGCTGATGACACACTGGAAGGTCTCCCTCCTCTTTAGTCCGGAGGACACGGCGTCCGTGATTTCCAACAAGAATGTCAAATTTGGACTCGTCTGACCATAGAGAACACTTTTCCACTTTGAAACAGTCCATTTTGAAATGAGCCTTGGCCCACAGGACACCATGGCGCTTCTGGACAATGTTTACATTTGGCATCCCTTTTGCATGATAAAGCTTTAGTTGGCATCTGCAGATGGCACAGCGTATTGTTTACTGACAGTGGTTTCTGGAAGTATTCCTGGTAGTGCTGGGCAGTGTACTGGTTCATACCGAATACCGGTGTTTATTTTTCTTATGATATGAACTTTTTAAAATTCTGCAATACCGGTGTTATTTAAATAACGTTCGGGAAATGTTTGTGAGGGGTCTCTTTTCACTAATGCGTTGTGGCAAGAACACAGCTGTATGTGTTATTAAGCGTGAAAGTTCTGAAGCTGTAGAACGTGATGACACGGAAGAACTCATCCACAATATCCACCGCCCGCTGCCATCAGCTCCCGCGTCTCACACATGAGCACGACTTTAGCACTAAATTTAGCAACTTTCAGACCCTTTTAGAGGCTTTTTTCCATAGAATATACAAACTGACAAACCTAGCGACATTTTTGGATAAACCTTAGCTATGGTTCAGTTGCCTCCCGGCGCAGTGTCGCCTCTCTCGGCGTCTGTTCTGTGCAGCGAATGGCAGAGAAGCACCGCATTCAGCTGGCCGTACCGCAGCAGATTAGTCAATAAATGAGTACAAAACAGTGTTTCCAAACACTTGCCGCTAACTGACTGTTTGGGATTATAAATATGAGCATAGTTCGTCTGTTAATATTATGCACTGTTTTTGTGTATTTTTTAGCTAAACAAAGCAACTATACATATATTTGCTCATATTGTGTCATAATCTACAAGATCTGGAATAATGTAGCTGTTACCCTTTCTCCTGTTATGCCATTGTCTAGACATTTCTAGACTTCTTACTCCTGTGGGGTTTTTTTGTATTTCTGTCTGACCTCTATATGTCATTTACTTTTTAAAAACTCATATAATAAAGGATCAAGTTTTTCTCAATAATTTCAAATAAAAGTGTTTCAGATCACTTTCTTTCTTGCTCATTTTGGTTTGCTGTTATAAGTGTTTGCTTCAACACTTCCTTGATTAGTGGTATTATTAAATAATTGTTCTAATAATAATTGTTAATAAAATAGTTTTTCATTAGTTAAAGTGAAGCTGAAATAAAATATAAATATTAAATGAAAAACTGAAACTTTAAAAAAAAAACTTCAACAAAATTAAAAATATTTCCTTGGTAACTAACTCAAATAAAATTACTTAAACTAAAATATGTATAATTGAAATATTAAAATACATTACAAAAGCACATAACAAATCTACAAAAACTTAAACTAAAATGTAAATTTAAAAAAAAGTAAAAGCTATTTCAAAATACAAAATAAATAATAATAATAGTATGTAAATAATACTAAAATAACTGTCCTGGAACTGCAATGTGATGCACATTTGAAGAACATCCAGTTCTTTGTGATGCTGTTCTACCCAAGGGGTCAAGTTTTGGCCGATTAGCCTGCTGGTAGATGCCATATCTGTACCATCTGTTTCATACTAGAATACGTTTTAACTTTTTGATGACACCCTGAAGCGTATTCTTTCTTTGATTTCTTTATAGTCTGAAAAGAAAAAGAGAAGTGTGAAAAAAGTGGAGCATTTTGATCTGAATACCATATTTGACCACATGTTGTAAGTTTCTGTTGCTTGGCCGAGTTTGGATTGTACCAGGTGACATTAACTGAAGCTAATGTCTGTACCCAGACAGGCCACCCAGACACAAAGCTGACGTCCACCACCAGAACTGTGTGTGTTTCAGATGATGTGGCCAGATTAGATTAGAATGGATTTAATCAGCAGGCGTTATTACCCACAGCGAAGAAGCACAGCGCAGTGTTCTTATGTTTCTGAGAGCCAAAGACTGTTGAAATAGAGCAGAATGTGTTCAGTTTTAACCATTTAGCATTTTCAAATTTGTTCTTTGTTCAATGTGAGCTTTGTGTTTTGTTCAGGCTGCCCATAACACATGCTTTCTGGGGCAGAGCATATATATATACCAGGTGCTCTCACTCAAAGGAAAGTTGAGTTTCCTTTCCACAATAGTTCTTGTAATATTATACATCCTGGTAATTGTCTGTTTTTCAGAAAATTTAAGATGTTGTGACCGCTTGTAATTCAGGCACAGCGCAAGCAATACAAGGGGATTGAAGGCTGCTATTGTGCAATAAAGGATGTTCTGACATTGTACCCTGCAGGCCAATTATTTGATAAAGCTAACCAACATATCACTCAGCTACACCTTTAGAGGCAGCGTTTCAGAGAAGTCATGCTATTGATGCCCGTATCGTCGTGTCGCCATCCTCTTTTTTTTCTCTTTCTAATCACTGTAACTAGGCCACAGAACACTTTGTAACCCTTCCTGCAATTAAAATAGTCTCAACATGTCCAACAAATCCAAAAGTCATGGAAAAATATTTTTAGATTCAATGAAAAGTCTTTGCAAAGGTAAAATCATTTGACATTTGACGTTGTTTTTTTAGCAAGCTGTCTTGAGCTATCTTGCTGTATGTACATTTAGGTCATAGAAACTACTTGTGCACCTCTCATGGCATTTGCTACAATCACGTAATTGAGATGATTGTCCTTCAACTAAGCATTTTCTCTTTTATCCTGTAAGAGACATGTTTTCTGTTGTCTGCCGTACACTTTAGTGTAGGATTACCTGTAATTGGAATCGTTTTTTCTCTGGGGCATATATAATGTTCTTTTTTTTTTTTTTTCTGTAAGAAAAAAAGCCACTTTAAGGACCGCAGATGATATTATTGCCAGGATGTTGTCCTCATATGCTGAGCACAGTATTATCTAGCAGTGGCGTGAGTTTCGTTTGAACATCGGGGGGAGACATGTCTATGAGTCCCACAATACTCATTTTTAGTTTCATTTCTGCTAGATGTCTGTTTTTGTCACATGTGGACCATTTATGAACATTTTCTTTTACTACAGGAAAATTTGAAGTAATGCAATAATGTCATTTGCAGTTATGTTTTTATTTGCTTGTCACATGAGTATGCTGTGATTACAGTGTTAAATAAATTAAGAGTTCCCCAAAAAATGTAATTAATTTACTAAGCCTTTTGTCGTTACAAACCTGCAAGACTATCTTCTGTATAACGTGTAGTTATTTTTAAAAAATATCTATGTGTGATTGTGTATTGTTTTAGACCACTTTGACGTCTTATTTTGCAGACAAATGGCTAAAACATTTTTTCAGATATCCTCTTTTGTGTTCCGCAAAATAAAGAAAGTCATTCAGGTTTAGAACAACATGATGGTGAGCAAATTATAGCAACTGTCTTTTTTTTATCATTCAAAGTTTAGTGTGAGGTGCAGATATCTGAGTGACTCACTCAATAACTGATATATGATTAAATTGCTTGACTTTATCAAGCTCTTTCTTTGTTTTTAAATATTGTTCTAAATAAATATATTCTGAAAATCTCGTGGCATTGATGTGGTTTTTGTGACAGGGTTAAATCCTGTTTTCCCAGCTCTTAACACATTCATACGCACTCGGTGGGGAACATTCAGTGCGACGTGCATCCGGGCCTCAGGGTTTTTCCTCTCTTTCCCAGCAACCAAAAGGTTCCTTTTTTAAGTCTCAATGATCATCTTCAGGGCGGGAAAAGATCTTTTTGAAATGAACGCAGCCAAATCAGATGGCTTTGTTCCGTCTGTGTTGCCCTGGCCTCCAGCTCTCATAGGTTATCCTTTTCTCATCCCAGGCCTGCGTAAACAGGCCCTTTTGTCGGAGCCATTTTGAGTGGGATTGAGTGGCAGGCAGCTTTAGTGTTCACAGCGTGAATCAGATCCTTACAAGTTTTCTTGCGCTAATAGGCTTCCCTTTCTCTCTGTGTAGTTCCTCTTCTTATGCTGAAGATGGGGATGACCGCAGTGGCCATATAAAAGGTGCTTCCTAAAATTAATTTTGCTCTTTCTTCCTTCTCTAATGGTGACAGTGATAAAAGATTTTGGGTTAGTGACCCCCCCAGCCAGACTCTCAGCCAACCCCAAGGCCACCATGGTTTTAAAAGCAAGATTTGCTTGGTAAATAGTGCTCGACCGATATATCGCCAAGGCCGATGTATCGGATGATATTTGCCATTTTTCAAGTACTGGCATCAGCCAATAAGTTTTTCTTTTTGGCCGATGTGTTCGAGGCTTTTATTTTGAAGGCTCTGAAAACGGCAGCGCCTGAGTAGGCAGTGCTCACATTCTTCAGTCGTTGTTTAACAGTTCTGTCTAAGAGGAAGAAGTCTGTCTAATATTCAGATAGAACTCTTGAACAAAGGAATTGTGAGAGGGCATTTTTTTGACATTTTTCAAAAATATATACTTATCTCACCTAAATGTTTGATCATGCACTGCATTTTTGTTTTGACAATCGTGCAATTGTTGCACAATAGCTTACACACAGCACAAGCCCAGTGGTGTAGTCTACGTGATACGCAGGTATACGGCGTATACCCACTAGCAAAGGTCAAGGATTTCCGTATATCCACTTAAAAAAGCGTGAGGATACGTAACAACATCTTTGTGACAGAATTTTCACACGTTCATTCATAAATTCACCCGTCTGTGTTGCGATCAAAGCACTGAGTTTTTGAAAATCACTCTGTGTTTCTGTTGATGACCAGTGTACATTTTACTGGTCATTTCAACCCTTTCATTTCAAAAACTCAGATGAGTAGGCTACTCGCGCGCTGTGTTCAGTGCGCACATAGAGAGCAAACGTAAACTTAAGTGAATGTAAACAGTTGAGAAAAAAATTGGATGTGTGTCATATTGGATGTATTGTCTCTTAAAGTGATCGCGCCTAATTTACTAGCTGCTGTCGGTGTCCTTAATGTTAATCCAAGAAATTAAATCAGAAAATGACTCACAGCTCTTTACTGAACTACTTTGTAGTTTAACACAAATTAATCTATATTTAATTTATACAGTGAGGACTATGCAGTGCTATTTTACATTTGATTTGGTTTCTGTACCTGGACACCTACAAACTTGAAAAAACTTAAACATTGTGTAAATAGCACAAATAAATATATAGAACAAACATATATTAAACCATTTCAAACAGGGCCCACAGGTACAACCTGCATCGGGGCACCGCAAACCCCAGCTACGGCCAGGGGAGCAGTGACAGATCAGTCAACTGTCCAAGCATCTTTCACACTGTCAACAGTATGTTGAGTTTCTCAGGCCAACATAACTAGCTAATAACTTCAGTAACATTAGTGTGCGGATCAATGAATGCAGGAGAAGGGGAGAGATAACACAGATATGTGTGTGTCTGTGTACAGCAGTTAAACTGAATACAATGTTTATATCTCCTTGTTTCAGATGATGAGAGAGATGAGAACTCCTGGCCAGCCTTGTGGATTGAAGGTCAGGCTAGGGAATTTAAAAACAGGCACTCTTAGATGTGCATTGAAAATTGCCATAAAACCTGTGCTCCAGGGACCATATTCAGGAAAAATGTAGCTCTTAACTGGCTGAGTTAGATGATTAACACAGTAGAAAATCAGTCCAGTCTCCCCAGCTGTAAATGTCATTGGCTGTCTTGTGTTGCTTATAATAAATTGACATGTTGATATCACATAAGCAGTCTTTCAGAATGCTGTCAGTTACATGTAGATGCATACTGTACACATTAGTGAGTAGTGTTTATGGGGTGTTGCTTCGGGACGGGTGAGGGAGGGAAAAATCACAATCACGCTCTCTACATAAAACTAGACTACACCACTGCACAAGCCTGATTTCATGAGTTGTATTTGAAGCAGCCTTTTTACACCAGGTTTACACATACTGTGTTTGCAGTGCGTATGCAGTCCATGTGTGGTACGTGAGCGGTGCAGAAGCAGCTTTCACACAGGAGTCTGCAACTGATCCGTGTCTGTTTACTACAAACAGAACATTTATCCATTATTTTGATTTCAAATCCAAACATTGTTACTTAAAATGCATTGTGATTTCAGCATTGTGATTCTTTTTTTACACAGTCCAGTAATACAGTCTTTCATAGACGTGTTTAAAAACACCCGCCGACTGCAATGATAGAGCATAGAAGTGCCGGGACAATTTTTAATATAACTCCGATTGGATTCGGTTGAAAGAAGAAAGTCATATACACCTAGAATGCCTTGAGAATGAGTAAAACACGGGCTAATTTTCATTTTTGGGTGAACTAACCCTTTAATTTGAACTTTAAGAACATATTAACATATTACATTATCAGTGTTGGGCAGATTACTTTAAAAAAGTAATTAGTTATAGTTACTAGTTACTTCTCACAAATAGTAACTGAATTAGTAACTGAGTTACATCATTATAAAAGTAACTAATTACCAGGAAAAGTAACTATCGCGTTACTTTTAAAAAGAAAAAGTTCAAATGTCAAATAACTTTGCATGCCCCCAATATTAAATATGTTAAATTAATGAAATGGACATAAATTATTATTATAAAACATTGTACATTAATATACACTATCTACTGACACTTAGTATCAGTCAGTCAAGCATTATAATATAATATTATGATAATTTAATATTATATGATGATAGAACTTTAGTAATTAGAATAACCAAGTATGAATGCATATTTGTCATCAGTATAAAACGCACTAAGGATTAATGAGCTGCTGGGTTCATGAATATTAATCACGTTGTCTGCGTTCGCTCGAATTGATTTGTTGAAATCAAAACAGGGATGATAACAGGTGAGCGCCAGCCAATGAGATTATCGTTTGCGCATTAGTTCCGCCCACTACCAGAGAAAGCGGCAGTTCTTAAAAGCTGAAGAATTCCAGAGGAAAATACAACACAGAGTATCGTTTACATGTAGCGCGTCAATTCTGCATGTTATGAAAGACTCTCTTGCTCTGTATCTCTCTTTGTGTGCCTGTAGGTGAGAGAAAGCGACGGCGAGTCGTGCGCTTCACACTAGAGTTTACGGCACGTCAAATACAGCTACAGCTCCGCATCCATTCAGATGAACTGAACAATTAAATTGTAATAATATAATATTGTAACGCCACATTTTATTGTCAGTAACGGTAACGGCGTTGTAACGGGGGAAACAGTAATTCGTTTGATTACTCGTTACTGAAAAAAATAATGCCGTTAGTATCGCCGTTTATTTATAACGCCGTTATTCCCATCACTGTACATTATACAGATTATACTGGACTGAGTCTAGATTTTTTTCCATTTAGATGTGAAAATACTAAATATTATTATTATTATTACGTTATATATATAAAATCTGTTTTGTTTTCATTGTGAGTGTACACAAATAAAAGCAGACCTTTATACAGTGATTATTAATAAGACAATAAGTGTTTAAAGTTGATTCTGCTGGTATAAGGAAACAGTTGAAGTGATCGCGCCGGAGTGCGTGCACACACACACACACACACACACACACACACACACACACACACAAAACTCATCAGTTCCAGTATTGCTAACTTGACAGCGCAGTTGGTACTTTATCAAAATAAAATACAGTGAGCCAAACATCAGCGCGCCCGCCTCTGTGTCACCGTTACAACGTTACATCGTAAATATGGAAATATTATGGAATATTTGGATTTGTGCCGAATGAGAGAGGTAGGATACATGAGCACAAAGCTTCATTTCGCAAACAGTTGAGTGTGCAGGCCTTTAAAGTATACTACCTTGTCAGTCTATGTGAGAGACGCGTTCAGAATCAGCACATGGTCACTGTCTAGGGGGCTTTGCTTTCAAGCGGGCAATTCACGGCATTTGCTGTTCTTCTGGTGGCGGTTATCAAACAGCGTTGCATTGCTGCGGGCGCCCCCTTCTGGATTGGGGGTGAATTGCCTGTATTCGTCGTAAAGCGCCCGTACCATGATGGTTCGGTACGAATACATGTACCGTGTCACCCCTAATATATATATGATTGTCTTCTGGACAACTGTCAGATCAGCAGTCTTCCCCATGATAGTGTAGCCTAGTGAACCAAACTGAGAGACTATTTTGATATTGTATATATATATATATACACTATATATATATATACACTCAACTGAGAGACTATTTTGATATTATATATATATATATATGTGCTGTATCCAAGCATGTTAACAGAAAGTTGAGTGGAAGGAAAAAGTGTGGAAGAAAAAGATGCACAACCAACCGAGAGATCTGCAGTCTTATGAGGATTGTCAAGCAAAATCGATACAAGAATTTGGGTGAACTTCACAAGGAATGGACTGAGGCTGGGGTCAAGGCATCAAGAGTCACAACACACAGACGTGTCAAGGAATTTGGCTACAGTTGTCGTATTCCTCTTGTTAAGCCACTCCTGAACCATAGACAATGTCAGAGGCGTCTTACCTGGGCTAAGGAGAAGAAGAACTAGACTGTTACCCAGTGGTCCAAAGTCCTCTTTTCAGATGAGAGCAAGTTTTGTATTTCATTTGGAAACCAAGGTCCTAGAGTCTGGAGGAAGGGTGGAGAAGCTCATAGCCCAAGTTGCTTGAAGTCCAGTGTTAAGTTTCCACAATTTGTGATGATTTGGGGTGCAATGTCATCTGCTGGTGTTGGTCCATTGTGTTTTTTGAAAACCAAAGTCACTGCACCCGTTTATCAAGAAATTTTGGAGCACTTCATGCTTCCTTCTTCTGACCAGCTTTTTAAAGATGCTGATTTCATTTTCCAGCAGGATTTGGCACCTGCCCACACTGCCAAAAGCACCAAAAGTTGGTTAAATGACCATGGTGTTGGTGTGCTTGACTGGCCAGCAAACTCACGAGACCTGAACCCCATAGAGAATCTATGGGGTATTGTCAAGAGGAAAATGAGAAACAAGAGACCAAAAAATGCAGATGAGCTGAAGGCCACAGATGAGCTCCATACCACCTCAGCAGTGCCACAAACTGATCACCTCCATGCCATGCCGAATTGAGGCCGTAATTAAAGCAAAAGGAGCCCCTACCAAGTATCGAGTGGTAGGTAAATGAACACAGTAAATGAGCATACTTTCCAGAAGGCCAACAATTCACTAAAAAAAGTTTTTTTATTGGTCTTATGAAGTATTCTAATTTAGTTAAATGTGAGCCAAAATAATCACAATTAAAAGAACCAAAGACTTAAACTACTTCAGTCTGTGTGCATTGAATTTATTTAATACACAAGTTTCACAATTTGAGTTGAATTACTGAAATAAATGAACTTTTCCATGACATTCTAATTTATTGAGATGCACCTGTATATACATATACATGAATTATGCCTTTAAGACACGTGCAAGTGGACAGTATAATCTACCGTTCAAATATTCAGGGTCGATAAGCTTTGTTTTTGAAAGAAACCTCTTATACTCAACAAGGCTGATATTATGACAATTTAAAGTAGCATTTTCCTATTTAAATACATTTTATAATGCAGTTTATTTCATGTAATGGAAAAACTGAATTTTCAGCAGCCATTATTCCAGTCTTCAGTGTCACATGATCTTTCAGAAATCATTCTAATATGCTGCTTAATCATAGAATTTTATTGACAAAACATATAAAAAAACCATGCTATATGCCTAATAGGCTATAAAATAACAAATTGGCTAAACACAAAGTTTAAATAGGTAAACTGAGAATCAGTAAACACTGTGGAACCAAATAAATAAGAAATGTAGAACATTTAGCAAACCGAATAAGAAAGTTTGGAGGCATGACATAGGCTACACCTTGTAGTAGGGCTGGGCGATATGACCTAAAAAAAAAATCCCCGATATATATATTTTTTTTTTCACAAATAATTTTTGTGACACCCCCCCCCCCCCCCCTCCCCCTTCCTTAAAACCAATCACAAAGAAATTGTTCAAAACAAAGTTTTAAATTCATTTTGTTTTGATTTTCCCTTCTGGGATTTGATCTGGATTTCCCCCTTGGGGTTAATATTTTTGTGGAAACCGGATTCTTAAGATTCTTTGATAAATAGAAAGTTCAAAAGAACAGCATTTATTTGAAATAGAAATACTTCATGTAGACGAAATACTTCCAAATTACTTTTAACTATTTGCAATGATTTAAGCCCAGTACATTAAAGGCTTTTTATTCTACCACGTGAGTGCCTTAGAAGTATTTTGTCTACATAATTAAATTTTTACCTCCATTACATCCAGTGAGCACCAGTGGCTTTATAAAGATACCCATGTAGAACTCTCTGCTTCTGTTTCCTAGAAATATTTTGTTACTTTGTAAATAAGGCTGGGTGATAAATCAAGTTTTCCTGAGATAGAACATTAACAAGAGTTCGATAAATGTTTGATATAATGTTTACACTACAAAAGCGGAACAAAACAGCGCTACTCATTAGAATCGTGCCACATGAACCATTTATCCGCTTGGCACAAATTTCAAAGGCAGTGCAGCACGAGCTCACTGATGAGCCTTAATCACGCAAGCACTAAATAGTGCTGTGAAATCCAGTGTGAAGCACTTAAATTTAGCGAAGACAACAAATGACTCGTGATTTAAACTAATTTAAAGCCAGATGAAACAGTGCTGACAAACAGGAGAAACATTGTGCACAATTTACCATGCATTTACTGTAGTAACTCCACCATGGTACTGAGGCAGAAATGTGGGATATTCATCTAATTTTATTATTTTATTAAAGGGTTAGTTCACCCAAAAAGTTCACCCGTCATGCGCTGGAAGGGCTTCCACTTATGACAGTCAGATGAAGTGAGAGAGATGTGTTTATTGCGTTTGAAATATGGATATTTTTCTTACAAAAACGCATGGATTCGCAACATGGATTCACAACAGGAGGCCTTACAGTATTTTTTGTGATTATGCGATAATCATTACATAATTATAGATATAATTAAGCCTTTGTGCATTCATACAAAATTTATTTTGACAACTGTTTTTCAAACAAATACCTAGAAACCATACAGTTACATTTTTACCATGGTATTGAGGTGCTATATGTGTGGTTTTAACTTTGGTTATCATGATCTAAATGTATGCTACTATGGAAGGCCAATGCTAATATTAATAAAACTCAAACAGTCAGAATAATTACATTTCACAATATATAAAAACGAAGTTGTTACAATTTTTCCAGTTATTGTTTTTGATAATGGACATTATTTTACATCTGCATCCTAACTCAAGCTACTGTCAAAATGTGCATTTGTAAGAGACAAAAAAATAAATGTAGTATTATTAATATTGTAGCCTGCACTGCAAACTTTGCTGAAGATACCGTAGATGTCAAAGTCAGGCAACACAAACCTGTTTAATAATTTAAAACAGTAGTACTCATGCAGAAACAAAGGAATGCATTTTTCTATTAAGGTATTTATAATGACTGAAAGTGAAGAATTCATGTTCTGACCATAAAGAGTAGTTTAAAACCATAGTTAATGGTCTAGTTTCTACAAGTTTCACTTAGGTTCAAAAAGCTGCCTTTAAACTTGAACGAGATAAAGATTTGAAATTTATCGTAATAATTATCGATATCGACTGATATGAAAAAATTTAGCGTTATAATTTTTTGGTTCATAGCGCCTAGCCCTAATTGTAAATGTCTTTATTGTCACTTTGCATCCTTGCTGTATAAAATATCAATTTCTAACTGAAACTCTTAAACATTTTAATGGTATGTATGTCTCAAAATTAAACAGTTCTTATTATCAGACCTAGAGTATCAGATTTTTATCATCTTCATATAATTAATTTCCATTTTAGCATGTTATAGATTTTTTAATGTTCCTATCTGCCTTTTTTTTTTTTTTTTTTTGCTGGCGGATGTATAATAATAGCTTAACAATTTTAAGTGTGGGGACAACTTGTTCATATACTGGTTGTTGTTTAGTAACATGTTTCCATTAGTACATTGTGAACTTTCAAGTCTTGTAGTGTGTGAGGCGATGGCGTTCGCTTACTCATTGTACACACAGAACCCAAAAAAGCAATCAAAGTTCCGTCACTCGTCTCGCACATTGCGTGTGTCAGTGTCAGTTGTGACGCTAGTGGGGCTGTATGGGTGGGAGGGACGTGTTGGACATCAGGCAGGTAGGGGACCGAAAATGCTGTCCCATCACTGGCATAGATTCATTTTTTTGTAAAGCTCAATTTTCTCTCTATAATTAAAAGGTTGTTTAATATTTGTACAGTCTAGATGTCAAAGAGAATGTAATATAAAAACATTAATACTTTAAAATAAATTTAAAATGATCTGTACCATTTAATTACTGGTAATTTGTCAGACATCAACGAAAAAATGACCTTTTATTTAGTTATAGTTTAATAACTGTAATAAAATGATTTTATTATAATGATTTTGCCATTTATACTAATATTCAAAGATTATATTTGAATAGTATTCTAAACAATAGTAGTTAGCAGAACTGTTACATCTGATGTTGTGCATGTCAAAATTTTGATTATGATTTGATATGCAAAAATATTGTTATAAATCTGTTTAATTACATTTTTTTTTAAAAATCCCCAAAAGAAAGGGTGAACACCCTTCACAAGTTATAAATGAGTCATGTGTTTTTGTTGTAAACAAAAGCAAAATGTACCAAAGTAAATATTTTGAAAATATATATTTTGTGAAAATGTCATTTGGAAGCTTATTTAACTGTCATAGAAAACACAGAAGTTATTACCTTAATGGATTTATTTACTTCAACAAGTTTCCATCATTTGCCTCTCTCTTCATTCTTCATTCGCTTCTTTTTATGCTTTATGCTTTTTTATGCTTATTGACCTTCAAGACTTGAGAAATCTGGAGATCACTCAAAACTAATGCGTGACAAACAGAAACAAAACATTTGAAAAAAAATTCTCCTATTGCAGCAATCAATTAATTTCTATCACCGTATCATAAAGTTTCAATGTTGGACAATGCTTTTTGAAACTGTTGTTTGTCTCACTAGGGAGACATACGAGAAGAGAAAAGAGAGTAAACAAATCGCTTCTCAAAGGACTGCTCAGTTTGAAAGTGGTTTAGGGATAGTCCAGAGCATGGTGGGCTACAGCCGTTATCCTCTCCAGAGTGTTTTGTTTGTACAGACTGTTTTTCAGGGAAGCAAAGTGTTGTGATTTTGTAGGTGTCCTGGGAAGAGATGCTGGCCAGCTTTGATTCCCAGTAAACAGTGAGATTGTGCAAATCACTGCTGCTGTTTAACACCAGCGACAACTTAGTGAGTTTCCTCATCTCGCTCCTGTTCTACGAATACGCACATGATGGAGCCATGAAGAGTGCGTTGTGATTTTTATGAGGCCAGAATCAATAGAATTTAGTCAGCGCTGTCGTACTTTCACAAAGCCGGAGCGTGCTGCCAGATTTCAAGTTATTCAGAGTAATTCAGCAGATGTCAGTATGCTGCGAGACTGCATCGAGCCGTGCGCTAAGATGAGCACACAGCCAAGTCAGTCTCTCTCTGTAATTAAGATATTTTCCAAAAAGGTATTTTGGCAGCCATTTTCGAATGAGGTCATTGTTCAATAATAAAAAATAAAAAAAAAACTCTCAAATAGGTCTGGCCTCAGCCAATGGAAATACGGGAAATAGTGCATTACGTAATCCAGTCAATCATGTCTATCATACCATTACCAAGAACACCACTCCCACATTAAAAGTAACATTCAGTGCTGTTTGCTACCACTGCCAAATGTCTATAAGAATGCTAATCAAGTGTTCTTGTGCCATTTTCCTTTGTAGTGTTGTTAAATTTATAAGATGAACTTTGGTTGACTAATGGAAGACAATAGTATAGAAGCTTGTTTCCACCTCAGAGTAAAAAAATTGCAAAAAATTCTTGTAATTGCAACTGTATCTCACAATCACGTCTTATTTCACAATTGCGACTTTAACACAATTTTGACTATTTATCATATCTGGGACATAAATCTCACAATGTGACATTAAAGTTAAAATGAAAATTCATTTCTATTTTCTAAGTGCATCATAGTTTTTTTTTTTTTTTAATAGTTTATCCATGTGTTTTATTTAGAAAAAAATACTTTTGAGCTTGTAATTAATTAATAAAAAATGAAGTGCAAGCTCGCATTCAGATCTGCCTTCATCCAATCAACAACCAATGGATAGAACCAAGCCTAACCCCAGCATTTTTTCTTCAATTACTAGTTTCACTCAGATTTTACTCACAATATGGAAGAAAAGATTTTACTACTTCAGTTTTCTTGTATTTCTTGTAATTGCAACTTTACATCTCACAATGTGATTTTCTGATTCCTTATTCTTATTTCTTGTATTGAACTTTATTTCACTATTGTCTATTTTGTTTGTTATTCTGAAGTGGAAACAAGCCTCCACAGAAATTAGATTAAACACCAAGTTGGAAAGTTGGAAACAATCAGAGATTTTTATACACATGCTGAAGTTAATGAAACTCCATAAGCAGTTTCTCAGATCAGATTCTCCAGACTTTAGCAGTGAACATTGGCTCATGTGACTGCACTGTGTCCATTGTTACTTTTCAAGCATTTCCTCCTCATTTCAAGTCAAGTTACAGATGATGCTGTTGAAGTGTAGTTCAGTTTTGTAAATTAGTACTTATGACTTACTTTTTTTCTGTGGACTTTAAAAAAAAAAAAAAAATTATACCTGCTTTGTTTCGTCTATAAAGCGGAAGTGACGTCCAATGTGGTTTATGACATTGGACAAAAATAGTTGAAACATGCTTTAAAATATCTTCACTGGTGTCCCATAGATTAAAGACATACAGGTTTGGAATGATATGAGTGGTTCACGTTTAGCAAAATATGTTTTAATCACTCCACAGAGTGAAGCTTTTACAGTTCATTTTGTTTAAGGTTTAATCAGCTTCTTGGTTCCTGTACCTCTGTGTTGGATGCATTTATGAGTATATTGAAAACACATTCTCATGCACATCCAAGAGCAAATTTCCTGTTTTAGCCACTTCAGATGTTTGTATGTTTTAATAAGGTGTTAGTCTCTTAAATGGGTAAAGTCTATTACTAACATGACTGCATGTAGTTTAAGCTACCACAGAACTGTTTGATGTATTTTATGGGAAAGTTTGTGGCAGTTCAACATAACAATGATTTTGCCATGTTCAATGCATGCATTTGAGAGCTTTCCCAATTATCTTGTTTCAGACTCAACAAAGATGCTGTTTGTCCCTCAAAGATCAAATGAGAGATTGGCCTATATTGCCATGTTTTTGGCAGCAGTAATGAGATTAAAGAGGCATATGGGGTCCAAAGTGCCAGTATGACCATGTCTAAGTCCCTGCTGTTTGTTCATTAAATGTGACCGGTCATATGTGTTTGCTTGCATCTGTAACATTACCTGTTTGAGGGGAAGTAGTGGTTTTAAGAGGTGTCTTTACACATTCATTTAAAGGTATATAAATGTTGTGCCCATAAGAACAAAGGGTGTCAACAGGCAGGTTCTGGCAAGAGTGCATACCCCATAGTTACATGTAGGAGATACTTCCTCTAAATACAGGATAACAGCTCTACTGTAGATGCAAATATAGTGTGTGATGACATACACATAATATGGCCACACACACCCTCAATTCATGCTCAGAGTCAAGTGCCTATTAAACACCATTTGCTTCCCCAGAATACAATGAGATCTTACAAAATAACTGCAACAACCCCTGTTGGGTGAGAGAACTGACGTTTTATGTGTAGACTGATGGGTCTGTCCTTCCTTTTTCAATGTGGGACACCCAGACAACCACTGCTTCGTGTGCCTCTCAGTCAACAGCGGGAGAAGACACTGATGCAAGCCTTTGAGATTAGGCCTTTCACAAGCTAAACAGTCAGGGATAGCCAAGACACATTAGTTCTACGTTGTCTTCTTCCATCGGAAATATCTTAATTTGTGTTCCGAAGATGAACGAAGGTCTTGCGGGTTTGGAACAACATGAGGGTGAGTAATTAATGATTTTGGGTGAACTATCCCTTTAAGCATCCAGTGATGGAGAAGCCCTGATGGCAACTACAGATAAAGCTTGATAACCTTTTGATTTACAGCGAGAATGAGTGACAGATAAAAGTAACTGATAACAAGATTTTAATGACCTAGTGGCTGAGTATGGCCTAATAAGATCACAAATGTTATGTGGGGCTGAATTACGCACTGCCTTGTGTGCGAAAAGAAGGATCTTAAAGTTTACTCAATTTTATAGGAAGCCAATGCAATGAGGGAAGGATAGGGGGAGATATGATCCCTTTTCTTAGTTCATGTTAACAATCTGGCTGCTGCATTTTGAACCATCTGTAACCAAGACAGGGTAGATTGAAGTGGGCCAATGTACAGAGAGTTACAGTAATCCAATCGAGAGGAAATTAGTGCATGAATCACAATATCAAGGTCTATACTAGAAAGAAAACCAATCTTTTGCCACCAATCTGAGTTGAAAAAGCTACTTTTTACATGCTTGTCAAATTGAAGAGGATCAAAATAGACTCCAACATTTTTTGCAGTTGTAAGTTACCAAAATGTACCATGTCTTGTGTAATGTACAGTAATTGCTCAGTCAGTGTTTCAACTGCAGAAACAACGTCACATTATATTTACCTCAGAAAAGCCATTAACCTATAAGACCGTAAACTCGATAGTTGTCTAGATAGTAGTGGTACTTAACAACCTGTTCTTCAATATTTAATGGATGTTTGAAGAAATCTGTCATGAAATTGACAACTGATTGCCTATGTATCCAGATGCATTGATATTGATTTGAATTGAGATTGAATTTAAATTAAATTGCAAGCTTGTGAATAAAAATCAAATTCAATTGTGAAATTAGAAATGATTCTGATATGCTAATTTGCTGTTCAGGGAAAAATCTTATTATCAATGTTAAAAAGATTTGTGTTACTTAATATTTTTTTGAAACTAAGATAATTTCTTAGTGACCCCAAACTTTTGGATGGTAGGGTACATCCTTAATTATACATCCACAGCTACCACAACATTATAGTGGCAAAAAAAAGAAACACTTATTAATAAGTAGCCATTCATTTTTAAGCAGGTGTAAACTGTTGACAGTGCATTTTATATTGGTGTTGTGCTTTAGCAAACATATCCAAAACATGGCTTACACAAACAGATCTTGAACATCCTTTTTTACACTTTGCAGATTTAAACCATTGCGGTTGTAAACTCTGATTAATTGACACCTAGATTTTATCCACTTGAGGTTTTGTATGAGCATTTACAAATGGGAAACTCCATTCTAGGTGAAACATGCGTTGCTGAGTTGTGATGTTGGACATCGATTTGAGACATTGCAGAAACGCACTAGAAACGCACCTAGAATGGAGTTTTTTGAACACTGACTGATCAATAATAATATATAAGATAGCTTGCAGCATTTCCAGTTCCCAATGTTTTTTCTCTTTCTGCCCATATTTTCCTGCTTTTCCCCCTATGTCTATCCACACCAAAATATTTCTGTGATGCCTTAAACTTGTATAGGAGGGTGTCTTTAAGGATGTGTAGCATTGCTTTCTACATTTGAAGGCCTTAGATGTAAATTTACTCTTCTGTCTTTGCTATTTTTTTGCCAGTCATCCTCTCACTAACATTGCCTCAACCTTTTGTCACATTTAGTTGCTGGTCAGCCCACCTCTGGGTTAGGTCTTAACACAGAGGGCACCGGGCAAGCTGTGTGGGCATCTTGCCTTGCTGTTCCCACACGTCTCTGCCGGACACGGATGAACCTTGACCCCTCAAGGTCCTCGCCGCGGTGGGAAGAGACTCCATTCAGTCAACAATTTCTATTCAGTGTCGCGCCTGTATTTAAAAGCCGGACTCACATTGTGGTCAACGCCTCTCCATTGTCTAGCCGGCAGGCGAGGTCAGAAGACTGGCTGCTACA
This sequence comes from Acrossocheilus fasciatus, assembly GCA_036784905.1. Lineage (NCBI taxonomy): Eukaryota > Metazoa > Chordata > Actinopteri > Cypriniformes > Cyprinidae > Acrossocheilus > Acrossocheilus fasciatus. The sequence continues at coordinate 15,912,600 of CM071942.1, forward strand.
GGCTAGGGCAAGACTTCCGAAAGCCCATTCACATCTGACCTGACCCCCTATTCAGTGCCAATCCATAGGGATCAAACGCTGGGAATCTGGCTTCTTTCTCCCATATCTTTTTTCTATTGGTTATTTTCTGTTTGAAGAGCAACCAAAGTGACAAATTATATTCTTAAGAGAAGCATTTGTTTCTACTCGGGCATGAGGATGTTTAAGATGCAAATGTGCTTTTTTGTGAGTGTGAATAGTTTACCGTTTCAAAAGGCATCACCATGACTGTTCTGTGTAATGCTAAATGCCTGGATTAGACTAAAGGCTAAAGAGGATATTAGTGATAAATTTAATGGCTACATGCAAGTGTGAACTGAATTAAATTTAAGTGCACGCTGCTGACTTTAGTGCTAACCTAACCTTGTAGTAGCATGTTTTAGCTTTCATCAGGATTTGCATGTCTTACACAGAAAAGCAGTGGATTTAGAGATAGCCCACGCAGTCTGCTACTTATTTTTCATTTGTAATATGCACGGCTAAATATGATGATAGATACAGCAATATAAGGTAAGGTTAAAACATTGAGTCACCAGATTTATTCAAGTGTCTGTCTGTTTGTTCGTTCTATCTGTATTTGCCTGTCTTTCTGTCCGTCCATCCATCCTCCATCATTTTGTCTGTTAAAGGGATGGTTCACCCAAAAAAGAAAATTGTCATCATTTACTCACTCGTTCCAAAACTGTATGAGTTTCTTTCTTATGTTGAACATAAAAGAAGGTATTTTGAAGAAAGCTTCATCAAACAGTTGATGGTCCCCATGGACTTCCATAGTATTTCTTTCCGTACCGTAGAAGTCAATGGAGACCAACAACTGTTTGGTTCTTCAAAATTCTTCCAAATATTTTCTTTTGTGTTCAACATAAGAAAGAAACTTATGCATAGGGTGACCATACGGGCCATTTTTGTGGGACACGTCCTTGCCAGGATTTCTATATTGCCTAAAATATCCAGGTTTTGGCTGTCTGCACTGTGCAGGTCGATCGTTGTGGGGGAAGTCGTGGCCTAATGGTTAGAGAGTCGGACCCGTAATCCAAAGGTTGCGAGTTCGAGTCTCGGGCCGGCAGGGATTGTGGGTGGGGGGAGTGACTGTCCAGCGCTCTCTCCACCTCAATACCACGACTGAGGTGCCCTTGAGCAAGGCACCGAACCCCCAACTGCTCCCCGGGCGCCGCAGCATAAAATGGCTGCCCACTGCTCCGGGTGTGTGTTCACAGTGTGTGTGTGTGTTCACTGCTGTGTGTGTGCACGTTGGATGGGTTAAATGCAGAGCACAAATTCCGAGTATGGGTCACCATACTTGGCCGTATGTCACTTCACTTTCACTTTCACTTTCACTTTCACATTAATGAGAGCTATAGAGAGCAGAGCAGATGGCTTTTTATGCTTTCGAATCGCTCTCACGCCTACTTTGGTGTCTTTTTTGCTTGGTGCGCAGCGACACTTCAAGTCAAACAAACGAACAAACACATGTGCATATTTGTATTGCTTTGGTCCTTCTCTGTAGATCCCACCTTCTCACACGCAGCGCCACGATTGGTTGATTTTGTACAATATCTGCATGTTATTGGTCAAACTACTTTGGATGTTTTAGGCAATATTAAAATCCTGGCCAGGACATGCACATGTGGCCACCCTACTTATACAAGTTTGGAACGACATGAGGGTGAGTAAATGACAAAATTTTCATTTTTGGGTGAACTGTTCCTTTAAGTCAGTCTGTCTTTCTCTCTCTATGTCTGTCTATCCGTTTGTTGGTTTGTCTCCGTCGTTATTGTCAGTCCTCTGTCGCGTGAGTAATGTGTTCCCGCCTCTTGTGTCCTTATTTGATCATGTTCCTGAACTTGTTGAGTTTGATTTGTAGTTTATTCTGTTCAGGTGTGTGTGTGATTGTCGTGTGTGTATATAAGGTCCTGTCTGTTCTGTTAGTGTTTGTCTGGTCTACTTGTTACTTCCCGGTGTTCCTGTGTGTCTGCCCTGCCTTGTCTTACCCTGATGTCATTATTAAAGACTATTATTTTGAAGTTACTCCTCGTCTCCGTGTTCCTCGTTCCTCCCTGCTGTGTACACCGTGACAGTTATGTTCATCTCTCTCTGTCCGTATATTTTTTTAACTACTTACCTTTCTATCGTTCTGTTTATCCATTGTTCTGTCGCTCTGTTGCTGTCATTGCTCTGTCTATACAACCTATCAATCTTCACATTTAAAACTTTAAAACTTAAAAACTTTTAAATGCTTTGTCAAGTAAACATCACAGTTTTTTATGTTTGAAATTCACTTTATTTTAATTTAACTTTTTTACATTCAAATCTGAATTACAGTTGTGCATCCTAATTACTATATCAATTCATTTCTGAATGGTGCACAACCCTGGAGTAGTGCTATCATGTGGTATGTACAGGAACTGTGTACCTTCCAGTGAATCCATGTCATAATATCTTGGTATATGCTGACTGTGTTTTTGACTGGTGGGTAGATATAGCTTAAAAATAAATAAACACATCCATATTCTGTATACCAAATCTGTACAGATGCAACATTAAATGCATAAATTTGGCTTCATGGTCTAGTGTAGATGAAGTGACGAATATATTCTGGAAAACAATATGAACAGGTTATGATACTTCTGTACCGTGACTGTGGATATATCAGTCCTACATGATAATATATGAACTCAGCAATCAGTGAGCCAGTGAGTAAAAGAATATTTCTTTGTTACTTTCTTTTGTTCTTGGACTCTTATTCCCTGCTCCATCAACATCCTTGAGCTCACTCGCTATGTTTTCAATTTACTGAAAACAGTCACCCCATATCCCCCTCCCGACATCCCCATTCTTGACTTTGTCATGCTTAAGCTGTTGTCAAGACTACAGTGAGGTGAGGGCACGCAAGAAAAAGAGAGAAAAAACTGCATGTAAGCACAGATTTCAGATTGAGGTCCCAGGACACTAGGTACAGGAAAGGGGTGGGGGTTCCATCTCAGAGTGTGTTTTAAATCATCTTGAGAGGGTCTCTTTGATTCTCTACATGCTGTGTGTGTGTTGGGAGCTGCTCTGTTGTGCTTCTCTCCCGTGGTTCACCTGTCAGAGCTGGGAAAGTAAAAAGTGGTGGGCCAACGAAGGGAATAGGGGAGGGAAGGAGGTGTTTTACCTCCTTTCACAGGCCCCCTGAGCCCTATTGCGTGGTCTGCTGTGCCACCACCCAGACCTCCTCCAACCACCAAGGTAGAGAAGGGCTGGTCTGGGGAAGGTGCACACAGATGGATTCTGGATGTGATGGCTTAAGGAGGCTGCCAGCTCACCCATTTAAAACCGCAAAGCCCAGATGTTAGCTATTGGGGCACTTTTCCCAGCTCGTAATGAATTGAGTTACTGTAAATCTGAACTAAGTCCAGACAAGCAGTGTCACAGCCTCTGCTTCCCCATAAACGGTGCTGGGGTTGCCATCAGTACAGGGGTTGAGGCCCAGTCATTGACCCTGCCAATTATTTACTAATCCAGTCAGAGAGGGTTTCCCCTTAAACACACAGAGAATGTTTGCACTGCATCATTTCACTTTTATAACAGTTCAACTTTGGTGACAATGGAACAGATCATAGGCTGACGCTGAAGTGGATGTCCATCATGTATATATTAAATGTTCATTATGTATGCATGTATGTTTAAATACAATATGTACACTATTGTCTAAATTTGTGGTCTTTAAGATTCTTATTCTTTTGAAATAAGTCTCTGAATGAAGCCTGCATGCATTTGTTTAAAGATAAAAACAGTAATATTGTGAAATATTATTACAAATTTTAAAGTTGACCTTTTTTTCAGGATTGAGAATAGAAAGCTTATTTGAAAAAAAAAAATGCATTTGAATTTTTTTTTACAGAATTTATTTGAAATAGACAATGAATGCGTCCTTTTTGAATAAAATAATTGCTTTTTTTGGACACATTTTTTCTTAAGGAGTACAGAAAACAGCCTTTGATTTACAAAACGTGCTTCAAAACACTGAAGTAAGATGCAGTTTTCCCTTGCTGTGTATGAAGTTGGTTTCGATCCATTTGTTATTCTAATGGCAGAATATCAGAATCCAGAGTTTAAAATGTTGTGAAATAACGACCGCATAGACATATGTGTGATTTGCCTGTGGACAGGTGTCACTGGTGCTTGGCTTGATCCTAGTAATGTTTGATGTATAGCACCCATACATTTCACATACCTCATTATGGTGGTCTCCCCTATATTTTTGGAGCTAGTGAAATCTGGTAGTTCACTAAAACAACAGCTGCTGGCTTTGGTAATCATTCAATCCCAGTGAAAATAAAGGAAAAAAAGATCAATACAAACATAAGGGGTTGTAAAAATAAAGAAAGAAAGGTCAAGCTCTTCTCTGTCCAAGTGGGAATATATCTGAGACATCTTTTATATGCATTTGTAGTCTCAGCTTATATGGAAAGTACATTATCACAGTCCCTGGGACTTAAGTGCAATAGCATTGTTCTGAAGCCTTGGAAAGGACCACGATAAGTGTCCCTGTGCCGTCTGGATTTATGATCCTCCAGAGGACACCTCTGATCTGGCACTGGTCAGTTGGCTTTTAGAAGAGAGTGAGGGGAGAATCGGTCTGCTTTGAACTCTTTCACAGGGCTGTGCTTTTTGGGGAGCTGCTCTCCCATCTGAGCGGTACAAGACAGTAAATCTCCAGCCAGAATGGCACAGCGCCGCTTAAAGTCTTCATTTGTTGCCCAGCAAGACCTTGGCAGTGTTCCAGTGAAGCTTCGGGGTTATTGATCTTGGCTGGGTCTTCTCACTCTCCTCACTGGGATTTTGGGACCTACCTAAGCATCCAAGCAAACTTATAGGGACTCTCACTTCACTCCGTATTTCTCCACTGCTCACTGCCACACTCTGGGTCTGGTTCCACACAGTATTTCATAGCACAAAACTGTCTTTTTTACTAACCACCCACAAACAATTACCGTATTGTCCCTAATATAAGACGACCCTGATTATAAGACGACCCCCCTTTTTCCAGATGTACCTTTTGGAAAAAGGCTTTTTGAAAACCAAATCTTGTTTTTTTTTTTTTTTTTTTTTTCTCTCTCTCTCTGTAAAACATTTTTTCTTCAATTATTTTCAAATTGCATATTTTCCTATGTTAATTTTTGTTTTGAAAGTATGGTAAATACTGGTAAAATCTACCAACAATGACATTGAAAAATATACACTTTTTGAAATAACAGGTAGCCCATCGGAATTAGGCTATATAACATTTAGGCTATCCATCTCATAGTAGCCTACCAAAATTTTATTATCAGTAGAAGTGAAATCTTATTGTAATCTTCAAATCTGGGTACTGTCTTATGTTTTAAAATCACTTACAGAGGAAGTTTGGTCCCATCAGACTAACATGACAGTCACGACTCGTGCCGCTGTAAGCTTTTCTTTTTCTTTTGTTTTCACTCGCGATCTTTACAACACACATTACATTACATATTTCATGGCACACTCGTTTTATGCGTTTTTGGCGCCACCTATTATTGTGGGTGAATTACTGACATGTCAAAGTCTAGACCCCGAATATAAGACGACCGCATTTTTTCAGATGTATTTCCAAGAAAAAAACATCGTCTTATATTCGGGTCAATACGGTAATTCATAGTGCCAGAATATATGAAACATGCCTTCTTATCTCAAATAGTATGCAAAAAGTTTGTCAAATGAATAGTATGCCTAAATAAGCAGTATTAAACTGTTGGCAACAAAAATCCAGATAACCTGCTACATCCACTAGGATTTTGAAGTTTGCATCTGATGGACACTAGGGTTGTGATGATAGATGGTAGTATGGTGTATCGACAATAATCAGAGATATCGCCTTTGGCTGATGCCTTTGCTGATAGCAAGACGAATTGTATTATTATTATTATTATTATTGTTACTATTACCAGGTCAGTAATGTTATGTTCTTTGCTCGTTTTCTGTAGCTGCTTTTTGAATAACTGAGAAAATGTATTATAATTAGCAACTTACGATGTTTCTATTAATTTACTCTGGAGTTGGTTCACTTTCCTGCAATGACACCAAGTAAATATATAATTAAATAAATTGCCACGGCAATCTCACAGGCTGATGATAGGACAATATGAAAATTTAGCATATTGCCCAACACTAATGGACACTTTACTATACCATGAGGTCTCAGGAGATTCATTGAGTTGACAATGACAATATCGAAGATTTAGAACATGTATTCTTCACCTTTTTTAACGTTCAAGTTATTTGTCAAATAAAGGTTTAATATGTGTATATATATATATATATATGGCCAGTGTTTCATTGTGGTCAATGCAATACTGGATGTTTAGTTTTTAACTAATATTTCGATTTTTGTTTTTAATTTTTTTCTGTTTCATTGTAGTAATTCTAACTGCCTTCTGTCTTAAAGTCCCCACAATTTTTTTTTTTTTTTTTTTTTTTTTTTTTTTAAGTAGGGTAAACGTACCTATTAAGCTCACCAAAATCTACATTGAGAAATTTTTAGTGCACACGATATTGGTTTCAGTACAAAAAGTTATGTTAAAATAAAATATTAATCTCTCACACAAAAATATTTAATTTTATTTCAAATGACAAAAGCATTTAAATTAAGATATACATCATTAAATTCAAAAGTTCTGGCTGTGCTTAATGGGTACATTTTTGTATCCTTTAAGCACACCCCTGTTCCCATTAAGCGCAAATCAGGATTTATTAAACATTCTTGTTTATTTTAAGGAAAATTTTTAAAGAATAATTGTAAAAAATATATATTTTTTGAAGGTACAAAGTCAATCACAAAAAAACAGAACACTAAAATCAAGCAACAAGGCATTCAATTTATATATTCATAGTGAAGTGTCATTTAAGCACACTGCAGTATCTATTGTCCACGTTCAGCTAAGTAACACAAATTCAAAAATCAAATTAAACAAACCAATAACACATTTAATTCATGGGGATGAACACAGAAACTAGCCTCGTTATGAAACCTCTTTTTAAATGGATGTCAACTTATCTATAGTCTCTTATGGCTGGAATACACTACATGATTTTTGCCCCGATTTTCCACAGATTTACAGTCTGGAGAAGTTGATGCTAGTTGCCAAAGATCAAATTTGAGTTAACAGAATCCAATTGATTAACTTAACTTAAAATGACAACGTCAGTTAATATTTAAAGTCTGTTTATGAAGTATTTCCATAGACGTTCAATGTGGAAGAGCATAATGAGAGCCCACTGAGCTTAATTGGAGCAGCAACGATTTTTAATAAATTTCATGTAATATTTATTAAAATTACAGGATTTTGCTAAATAAATAGTCTAAGTCATGTATTAAGTTCATAGATATTTTAATATGAACAACTATTATTAACAATATGAAATTGTACTTTTTCTTATTGATGTCACACTGAAGCTGTGTGATTTTCATAGTAGTGCACCCTTTGAGCTCACCTTACAATAATATGAAATCTTTAAAAATTACAGCATTGTAAAACCACAGACCAGCAATAAACTGTCAATTTATAACATTATGGATGTACAAGTACAAGCCAGTAATGCCTGTGAAGTAATATGTTAGCGTAGCACACAATCTTATACAGCTAATCAGCTAACTGTGTTCTGTAGCATCTGCGCTATGTTGCTAAAACTATCTTTTGGATCTTATGTAATTATTTCCCACATCCAAGTTTCAGGTTATAATATGCAAAAGTCTGAACATTAATCTCTTAATTGTACAATAATTAGTGAAACCTACCCAAAATAAAGGCTTAAAAATCTCCAAAAAATGCACATTTAAGGGGCTCCTCATTTTGTGAAAGTTTTTAGACAGCTTTCAAAATGGCCGCCAGACAGTGTGGACATACGGAGAACCATATCTCTGTGCAATGATTGACTTGAAATTATAGGAGGTATATAGTAACAAACATATCAACTGGTTAAGACATCAAGTAGGAAAATAAATTTTTTCTTTTTATAATCTGATCTCAAAAATGGAAGTGTGCTTAATGGGTACGTGAGCTTAATAGGTACGTTTATGAATGAATGAATGAATGAGGCATTTATTTAAATGGTTAGACAAACAGCACTAACGAGAAGAAGAGATAAAACCAGGGCGGCAGTATATGCACCAACATAGTTAAATGACACAATTTCCAAACTACACTATCTCAGCATAATTATAATCACTGTTTTTCTTTGGTAACCGTTTCATATTGATTACCCTAAAGGGGTAATCTATTAGACAGTGGCTGTCAAATGCGGTTTTACAGAGCTCAACAGCTCTGACCCAAGCAGTGATATAAAGGAAATGCTTTTGGTGGGTCTGTTCAATATGTCCCTGTTTTCCTGTTTTAGTTGAAATTACATCAACACAACGCTGAGCGTTTCAAGGCACTTCAGTGGTTCTTTAACATTAGCAATACTCCTGAGAAAGCATGTTTATGTAGATGTAACTGTTTCAGGAAAGCAGGATGTTAGTGGAGACTATATTACACCCACAGACAATGTAGAGTGTAGAAAGGGAGGCTGTTTTTATAAACTTCTAGCTAAAGGCTGGAATACACTACAAGACTTTTAAAATCTGAACAGATTTTTAAAACACTAGGCATCATACACTTACCGACTTTGTAAATAGTGACAAAGGAAAACGGGGCCTCATACACTACACGACCGAGTATCATACACTACCAGACTTTAAAGTTGTTCCGATGACAACAAACTCACGCAGAAACATGCGCCTTGTTGCTAGGAGACACACGACAAATGAAAACAATGGCTGCATCTGAAAACTGAAAAATGCTGCCTTCGGAGGACACATTCCAAGGTAGGAAGGCATCAAGGTACGTCTGAATCCAAAGTTAGCTTCACTCCGTTTCATGAGATACCTTCATCTGATCGATTTTTGAAGGCAGCATAGATGTATCCTTCGCTGCCTTTGATATCCCACAAACGTGTGTTCCGTTCCGTGACGGTTGAGCTAAAAAATTAAGATGGCGTCTGAAAGTTGCGTTTGGTGGTTAGTTTGTTTGTAAATATATATGTAAGGGATAATCAACAGCTAGCTGTGCATTAAACGATTTGAATTCACGACATGGAGGACGAAGAACCACCCGACGCGCAGCTCCGCGAAGTGCATTCAAATTGTTTAATGCACAGCTAGCCATTGATTTATCCCGTTTATGCCATGGTCATTTGTCAGCATTCACATATTAAAGATGTTAATAATATTTGACCGGAACGATAAAAATGACGGTTATTTTCATCTGTATTACTATTCAACTGTAACTGTATGTTACTTTGGTTACCAATGTTTATAGGAAGCATGTTAATATAGAACGTGATTAAAATGACCTGGAACTACCTGTGCAGTTAAACGAATTTAATCAACACCTGCCAGCCAATCAGAATCCAGTATCCAGACAGACCATGGTGTAATTCTGATAAATTTTTTGTACTTTTGATGTTATTTCTAGCGAGAAATTAGTATTATAGTAATTAAATATTTGTTTAGTTATCACCAAAACTCGTTCTATTTTGTTGTAGATCATTAAACATTACGCAGCCTCAGAAGCCTGTCCGAAATCAGTTTCGTGAGGTGCCTTCGTGCAAAAATGCTGCCTGCAAAGTCATTGCCTCATAAGGCAGCGAGGCAGCAAGTCAGCTGCCTAAGTTTTCCAGTATGTGTTCTAAAATCATCTGAAAATATCAAACATGTTTGATATCCTCCCAATGGATGGAATTAAAGTCTGAAGCAAAAAAATCAGAGTTTGTGACCATCCATCATAAACTCTGACTTTCCTCAACTAGCGTCAACTTGTTCAGACTGTAAAATCGGGGCAAAAATCATGTAGTGTATTCCAGGCTTTAAATGTTGTTTCACCTTTCAATGCTTCACATGCTACTAATAACTGATGAAATCTCTTTGAACCTGTTCGTTTATCTAAGTCCATTAAACAAGTTGATCTCTTTGTTTCAGAATTGCTCTTTAAAGATTATACTTTCACAGTCTACAACCGACCTCCAAGTTTGAGGTATTTGTTTCTTTTTAAATGTGTCCAAAGCATTAGATATTGTCTGTAAGTGATATTTTATGGGGCCTCTCTGAAAGCCTTGTGCCTTGCCAAGCACATAACTGTAGGCTCTTTAGACATTGAAAAAACAAGTGAGACCAGCTCAATTTCATGGTAAGTGCATCTGGCGATATCTAGACATTTCTTTCAAGTGTGTTCTCCACAGCTGACTGATATCTTCAGGGGGAAACTTGTCACCCAGAGTAATTGGCTTTTTCTGATATCTGAGCACGCCCTTATATGCCCAAGGTGAGCCCCAGTGATGTTCTTCAGTTGGGACTTTCTGTCTAATGTAACAGTTGTTGAGTGCTGTCTAACCGCAGTGGCGCAGCACAAATACTCATGTTCACGAATCATTTTGAGCACGCAAGAAATTGACCAGTTCAAAAACTTTCAGCAATTGCAATTTCTTTTTTTTTCTCTCATTTTTGCATTTGTGTTTGATAGATGCTTTTATCCAAATCGACTTGATCAGTTACAACTGTTAAGCTCATATCTGGCAAAATGTCCATAGTTCATGGTAATTTAATAACAAAAAAACATAAATGTTACATCCATGCTGTCTCAAAAACAGCTATATTTTTTAACAAAAAGTCACGTACACAATGTCTGAGCTCATTTGACCACACAAGCTTAAGGAATACTGCAATTGAACATGAGAAGCCAGACAAGTTTTTTGAGATGTTTGCTGACATATTGATTATACATTTTAATTTTTCAAAGGAATAAGGCAAGAGTTTCAGCAGATATTTATTTCCCTCTGGCAGTTTTGCAGCCCCAGTCGTTTTATTCAGATCTACAGTACCGTGTGGCGCTATATAAACACAGCTCAACATATGAACCCATTTATGTTCATTTAACTCTGACTGGTGCTATGAAATGGTCTAGTGGCTGTTTGCTTGGGCAAGTAACCAGAGAGTTTTGCGGTCTCCAAACCCACATGGAATTTATCCATCACACCCAAGAGAATGACTTGCAACCTGAATTACCTTGGTAAAGCCCCAACCTCAAGAATGGAAATGAAAAGACATTCATATCTGCAGTTGACTGTGAAACACATAAATAATGGTGAGAACTCCAGAGCAGGACCGGATCCATTGCAGCTCATGCTGGCTAGAGAGCAACAAGAGGAATTCCGATTTGTGCAGGCCAGACACCCCATTCAGCTCATGCCATGTCTGGCCCTCTTTAGACAGTCATTCACATGGCTGCAGTTTGTCTCCTCTCATCATATAGACAGGTCACAATGTTCTACCTTGTTTAAACGGTTGATAAAAGTTAAAGTCTTATATCCCACATTTGTGTCGCGAGGACTGGAATTGGGAACCGCTGATGTAGCCTATTGTAGTAATGTTGTCTATGGTATTCTGGTCTGTGAGCGTATATATGCGTTCAGGGGGCGTGGCTTTTGATGGCAATTGCAGGGAGGGTGGGACGTTCGTTTTCAGTGCTATCAGGCTAAAGTTAGCATTTTCCAAGATCTGCTATTGTATCTTTAATTGAGGGAACAAAAAGACTTCATATTGATAGCGGAAAAATCTGTGGCATGAGTTGAACTTTGGTTGACCGATTGGTTAAAAGAGGCAATTAATACCCCATCCACATGTCAAAATCGAATATTCAAGTGTTTATCTTTCTACCCCTGAACCTAAAAGCAAAAAAATCGCAAAAAAGCAAGCCAAATTGGTCCGTGTAGGTCCGTGTACTTTTGCGTCCATTCGTTTTTTAACCCAGACCAAAAAAAAAGAAAAAAAAAACGGTTATTGGATTTTTAAATGCTATGCTGAAAACCAAAACTGAAATTAGAACCGTACACACAAAATGTTACCTGAAAAAGTCAAATATTGACTTTTTTTTTTCAGATTTTTTTTAATTTTTTTTTTGCACTTTTAATAAACATTTGAAAAATGCACAAATTAATATAGAAAAATTAGATTTTAACAGTTTTTCTTTGGCCAAATTTAGTAATGCTTCTCCTGCACGTTCAGTTGAGAACTAGAGCCATCTTTGGAACAATGCAGAGACTTAATACAAATATGATTTTTAAAATAGACATAGCAGAATCCTGGGAAGTTTATCATCATGAAATTATATACTGGGATATAATTTTGTCAAAATTTTGTGTGCTATCTGGGTCACGGTATCGGAGAGGACCATGCATGGTTGCTCAAAGTACAGTAGGCTATATCGTGCTACATATATGGGGTAAATATATAAGGTTATAATCTCCAGATACAGGCAGGCCTGGTTCCTGAATCAAATCACTGAGGGTGCTTCTGAAATCATTTGAAAATCTGAAATCATTGTCTTTTTTCCCCCTTCTCCCAAATCAGATTATAATAGCCTACTGTTTCAGCTATTAAAATAGTTCAGCTTTGTATGGCAAAGTGATTATATTTCGTTTTGTTTTTTTATTAGGCTAAGTTATTTTAGAAAAACGTTTGGAGCATTTTTTTTGTTCGATAAGTAAGTTTATTTCTTTCTTAAAGTAACGACCAAGCGGCCAGCGGCAGACCGGCAGGTTGATCATAGCCTATGTTTGATCAATTTAGCCTTCTCAAATCATCACGACTTGCCTAAAATAAAATCTATAGATATAGCCTACTGAAACAGTTCAAGCATACAACAATGTTTAAACGTTAAACCTAGATAAATGTGCGCTGCATCTAATAGTTTGTGCGGAGAGTCGAAGCTAAAGCGCAGGACATGGAGGCACCAGCGCAATAAATTGCATTTTTTCAATGGAAACAACTTACGCTGTAATTTTTGCTCATAAAGGTAAGAGTAATACATCATTCGGAACTGTAAAGGGTCTACTTTTATTTGTGTGTACTCACAATATCAACAAATCGTCGTTTTAAGAAAACGATGCGCTTTCTGCCGTCTCGTCTTGAACAGGAGCGCTTCACAAAAATGAATACATGCAGCGAATACATGCCTCACAGACATGATAAATATATCTATAGAAAGCTTTAAATTACTAGTAAATCAAATCGATAACAAAAACTCTTTCATTATAATCCGTAAAGATGCACTTCTCTCTAAAGGCGCGTCTAATGAGGAGACGGCGAGTCAGGATCATCATCTTCATCTTTGCGATTCTGACACAGAAAACACTTTATTAGTAAATAATTCAAATATCTCCTTTCTATTTCCCCTGGACACATTCATGGTAATTACTTTTGCTGGGGCTTTGCGGCAAGCTTCAGCGTACTGCGTGTATTTGAAGCAGAACTCTTCATCTGCGCTGACGGCGCGCGCTCTCTGCTGCTGCGGGACACAAACACCGTCGAGCCACTCTTCACAGTCGCGGCACGGTCTCGTGTTGTTTCCACCAGCGCGGCATTTTTTTTCATCACTAATTGATGGATGTCTAAAATATTAAAATAAGGAGAAGCCTAAAACAGGCCCGAGGCCCGACCCGCATCTGAACTATGACGTGAAAATTGGCCCGATCGAAGCCCAGCCCTAGAGGCGTAAAAAAGTCGGGGCCGTTAGGCCCGTGCTGAAATGCAGGGCTCTAGCGTTCCCCTCGGTAGAAATCATGTTTCCCCCTCGGGGGGCTGAACTGAACTAAAAGCATGGCCACTCAGGAAATCAACATAAAATGTCAGTTATCCTATTTCTAGCTTTAACCAAAGTCCCCTGTCTTTGCTTTAACTGACCTTCTCTTGCTTTCGTTTAGTTCCATCTCCTGTAGAACTTGTCCAGGATACAGCAAAGAAATGGGCTATCTAATGTGTATTTCATACATGTTTTTAGGCATTATTAAGATCATAAAAATAATGAAGCTAAATGTTTTCATAAAGCAGTTATAGTAGCTACGTCAGTAGCACGAGAGGGAGTCTGTATAGAAACACTCAAAAAAGGTAGAAATTAAACTTAGCATTTACATATATTACCAAAAAAAAGAGCTTTATATCATTTTTACGATTTTTAATGAAATGGGAATTTTGAATAATGAACATTAGTTTGTTCCTGCTTATTCTATTCATCAGAGTTCGAACCATTATAGAAGAAACCGCATTTGCCGTATTTCATTTCTGGGTTAAAAAACGAAAAATGAATGGACGCAAAAGTACACGGACCCATGTATCATCCTATCATTCATTTTTTGATTGAATATTTAAAGTAGAAAACTTTTTTTTTCGTTTTCATTCAGGGGTAGAAAAATGAATAAACATCTTGAATATTTGATGCTACAGTTGGGCTGATATTAAATGTTTCTTTTTGTTGATTGGTTAGCCGAAGATCAAACCGTGTCATCATCAGTTCTTCTGCAGTTCCGTGCAGCAAAATAATAGTCCTCTGCTGCTGTACGGATCCTTAACACGTTTATTGCAACTACATTTAATCTTTTTTCATCCAACAACCCAACTAATTGAATTAAAAACTAATGAATGTAACACAAAGGATGCAGAACTCCAATTCAAAGGAAAGTGCACAAATAAAATCAACTGAAATTTAAAGAAATTCATATGAATGTACTTTTAACTGGAAAAACAAGCTTTGAATGTTGTAAAAACATTGTTTGAAAATTTGGGGGGGGAAAATGCCTTGAAAACTGAATGTTTATAGTCCAGGTAGATAGAAACAGTTATCGGTTCTAATTGTCATAAAATACTCTACTTTACATAAGGACAAAACACATTAATATTTAAAATGGCTTTACTACATTCAAATGACATGAGTCATGCTTGAAAGAAGTACAGTGTTGTTGTCCTCCTGTTTTTGTTCTCCCATTTTGTCCATAGTGACACTAAGGGAAATTTCTGGAACAAGACAAAACAGCAACTTTTCAAAGCTGTAAGCTGCTCTCTCTGTTCACTCATTGGTCCCAGTGACCTGAAGGCTTGAACGTATGACCCAGTAGTCATCCCAACAGCCATCTGCCACCATGGTGCAAGGCTTACCATGTCCACATTGTCATGCAACTTCAAACTAACGTGAGCAAAGCCAAAGAAATGTATCCTTAGTTTTATTTATTTATGAGAAAGAAAGAAATTCTTTCGCTCTTGTTTTCCTCATTTTTGTGACCTGACAGATTCAGTGCAAGCCTTGTGTTCTCCAGAAGGGGGCCTGCCACAAACAGACGGACAGACGGACTGGTAAGCCAGCAAGCCCGGGGCAGCTCCTTTTACCAAGACGGATTTGTTAACACTGTTTGGGTCGGTCAGGCCCCGGGCAGAAGTGACCTAATCTGTCATTAAACTCCTGTTACACTATGAGCGAGGCACAGCTCAGTGCCCCCTAAAGACTCGGCTGGAGGAAAGACGAGACACAATCTTCTGACTCAGTGAAGTAGGCCGTCATGAAAACAGCAGACACTAATAAATCCCAACATGGCACAGTTAGATGCCTGTGCTGGAAAAACAAGTGCTTCGTATGTGATTCTTTTTGAGGAGGATTCAGTTACAGTACTTTGGACAAAAGACAACACACAGAACAGTTTGATTTGATTTTTCAGGTCTTTCTGTCTGTTATCATCAGATTAGCAGTGAGTGTCCATCGTGCTTGCAGATTGCGAAACGATAGACATAGTTGCATCTGTTTGTTGTAGCAACATATCCTCTGGTCTACTCTGGTCTAACTTTATCTGCCCCATGAACTCTATTTCCTTGTGCTTTTATCTACCAACACTTTGCAGGTTATCTCATTTGGTTAAGGACATCTGATGCTGCATCTCTTTTGTTTTGAGGAAGGCAATAGATGACTATCTGTCTGTATCTACACTAAATATCTATGGATATCATGGTTTCACTATGTCTCATATCTCGTTATCTCATATCAATTAGGGTCATTCAGAAAAAAAAAGAACTTAAATATACACTTCCATTCAGAAGTTTAGAGTCGGTAGGATTTAAAAAAAAAAAAAAATGCTTTTGAAAGAAGTCTCTTATGCTCACCAAGGCTACAGTTATTTAAACAAAAATAGGAAAAACAGTAATGTTATGAAATATTATTGCAATTTAAAATAACTGTAACATTTAAATATATTTTAAAATATAAGTTATTCTATGACGGCGAAGATTTTGTGAAAGCCATGATGCATTTATTTTTAGGTTTCTTTTATGAATAGAAAGTGTAAAAGAACATAATTTTTTTTGAAGTAGAAATGTTTTGTAACACTATGAATTAGTGCTGTCAAGCGATTAATCGCGATTAATTGCATCCAAAATAAAAGTTTTTGTTTATATAATATGTGTGTGTACCGTGTATATTTATGTATACAAACACATGCATGTATATATTTAAGAAAGATATTATGTTTATATATTAAAATATTTATGTATAATATAAAATATAAGAATATACATATCTAAATGTATGTACATGTAAATAAAAAAAATACTCTGTGTGTATTTATATATGCATAATAAATATGCACAGTACACATACATATATTATGTAAACAATAACTTTTATTTTGGATGCGATTAATCACGATGAATCATTTGACAGCACTACTATAAATGTCACTGTCACGTTTGATCTATTTAATCGTACTATTTTGACCTATTTTAAATGTATGCTGATATGAAAAAGCTGGTGATGTCTTTAAATTTAAACACATTATTGATTTTGTTTTCCTCATAGATGATTTATATGTTGAATAGCTTGATAAAATGGTGGTGAGTGTGGAAATGACTGTGTGCAATGTGAAGGATGTTAACTAAACATTATACTATTGTGGTTCTCATAATATTTCCCAAAGGTCTGGCAATGCATCAAGGCAGTAAATACAGCTTATGATTATGATAATAATTGTGATTATAAGGATCTTGAAAGTCCATTCGTTGTTGGCATCATCTGCAGTCAACTCTGTGTCCAGACTCTGGGTCCAGTTTGTAAAGTCTCTAGTAACTTTAGGATGGACATCCTGCGATAGAAAGCTGACATGCTAGGCTATGAGATGCAATATGTGACAGTTTGGCTGAAGAGATGTCTGAGCCCTGAGCATTATCAGGATAGCCATTCCAGAGTTTTGGAGCCAAATGTGAAAAAGCTGTATCTCCTTTTGTGGGCTTTGATATGTTAGGTACTGTCAATGACCTTAAAAGGTTTGATGGATTGTAGTGCGATACAAGATGGGTTATAAGGGACATAAAAACATTTTCCTTCTATAAATGTGATTTTTATTATTACAAATGACTCCTACAAAACTGACACTATTCCCTGCTATGACTTACAGAGTTAGTCATGTTGTGTCTTTTGAGCAGAAGCAGTATGATATTCCTTGAATAGGACAAATTTAACAGATGGTCCTGATCTGCTCGTGCTATAATGAAGTGCTGACATAAAAGTATAATCAAGCACAGAGCACAAAGCTTTGACATATGATCCTCTTAATCAGTTGTTACTAACAATTTTGAGTACGTCAAGTACTTGTTAACTAAATCTGCATAGTTTCCCTGCTGCACATGAACCTCACATTACAGTGCCTGGACACTAACGCATCTCTGCTGTTCTGTGAGGAACGTTTTGACCTACTAAGCAGATGCTAAGCTTTTTACTTTTTGGAAATGTATAAAAACTGTTTATGGATTTTTTTAGAGAAAAGAAAAAGTCTTATTGCTATGGTAAAATATCCCTCATGTTCTGTTTGGGGTCTCAGAAACACTATTTTAAATCGTACAGTTTCAGTTATTTGATTGAACAGAATTTCTGTTATTACATTGTCTGTTTTTTCTTTATAAAGAATTTTCCCCAAGGCCTCTTGAATTCTCACCCAATTAAACCTGACATTTACAAAAAAAATTTTGTTTTTGTTTTTTGAAAGACAAACCAAAATTGTCTCTCTGCTATTTTTATAAAGCCTCACAATTGAATAAATATTTAATAAATAAATAAATATTGAATAGAGAGAGTCATAATTGAATAAATATTTCTTTTTTCTTTTCTTTTCCAGATTCAGAAGTACTTGGAGTTGCAGCCGCTGGCCCGAGGGAAGCAATGGATTCTTGCAGGCAGCACAACTAACAACATGAAGGCAGTGAAGGAAAGTTTCAGTCAACTCATCCGCCTTTTGGAAGAGAAGGAGGTGCTACCTAGCAGGATATGATTCAATCAAACTTCAAAGTGGAAAGTGGGTTTGAAGTGTTGTTTGCTTGAAGGATTTTTTTTTTTTTTTTGGCGACTTTGTCGTTGTTTTATAACCCACTGGAGACATAGATGCAAATTGCCACATGTTTTGATGAGCTGACTGACATATTTGTTACCCTCAGGTCAAAGGCCACACATATGCTGATTTAGTAGCAGGTGAACCAAAGTCCTTGAAAGAGATCAGATTTTTACCATTATTTGTAAATGTAATAAGCTATTTGATAACCTATTTGTTGTTTATTAGTTGGTTGTCATGTGGTGTGTGTGGAATTTATGTAAATAATATATTGTACATGCATATAACTAATCCATATTTCTTATAATGGCTCAAAATCTAAATCGAAAATGAGTATATTATATTATATTATATTATATTATATATTTTTTTTTTGTTTTGTTTTGTTTCGTTTTATTCAGGAAATCTATTGTCCATTGCACTCATTATTCCTTCTTCGTTTTAAGAGAATGTTACAATGTTTTTCTAGACTATATGTTGAGTTTCTTAATACTGGTTATGGGTACTTACGTTTCTTTTTGTCAGATTTCTATCTCCAGATGATGTTGTTAATTTTGTTATTTGAAAAGACGACACACCCCATTTACTTGGCACTGGCCAAGCTGTTTTCAGGTTTGAGCTGGAATACAAACTCTATCAATCAGTGTCGGCAACAGCTGCATTTGACAAGTCCCTGTCCGCCAGGCTTAAGCCCTCCAACTGTCTGTGGAGACTCCTCCCCGTCTGCCACCTCACTCCTCGCCCAGCCACGCTCTGCGGCCTCACCCGCTGCTTCCTGCTGGTATTATCCAAATTCCTCTCCACAAATTTAGATTCCTGACTGCGCACCTCTCTGATGTGTTATTTTGTCTCACGGGAGTCTCCGAGTAGTTTAGGACTCACATGCTGTGTTTCTGTATTTATAGTGTTAACTAGGTTGTACATGTTTTGCCCGCCAATTGCCACTCGATGTCTTATTTTTTGCAACAGCATATTTGAACTGCCTTTAATTTCATTTGAGGCCATGTACCATTTAGATATTTCATGTGATCCTTTGTAAGTCCTCAGGGTAGCGCTTTACTGCAGTTACATTTTATGCATTTAGCAGATGCCTATACTATAAGGTTCAATTCACTAACATTAGTCAACACATTAGGTATCACGAACTACATATTGGATAGTTTTTACATCATTTATTAATTTAGGTGATTGTTAATTGATACAGATAATATTTGGAATGTTTGTAATAAATTAACTTGTTAATTGTAAAAAATTGTTAAATGTTAAAAATGTATTTGTATATGTGGAAATTAAACTTTGCACATATTAACCTTCACTGTATTATATTATTATAAACTAATATTATATAATAATTAATTAATGGTAACACTTTAGAATAGGGACCAATTCTCACTATTAACTAGTTGCTTATTAGCATGCCTATTATTAACATATTGGCTGTTTATTAGTACATATTCTACATCCTTAATCCTAAACTTAACAACTACCTTACTAACTATTAATAAGCAGCAAATTAGGAGTTTATTGAGGCAAATGTCATAGTTAATGGTTTGTTTATAGCGAGAATTGGAACTTAAAATAAAGTGTGACCTTATTAATAAACGTAGTATGTGTTGATCATAGCTATTACATCCATTTGTAAAGTACCACCACCTCACAATTGAATCTTATTGTAAATATGAAAGTTATTCATTTGAATGATTAATTTCAGACAAGGGCATGTAAGTGTAAAATACATCTGATATGCTGCTGTTTTCATGCCAAAACTGTCTCAATAGTTCCACCTTCGTCCGGCAAAATCAAAGCAACCCAGTAAAATAATCAAAGTGCCCATCATATCATTGCTTCCTCATCTAATCTCTGTCTCGAACCCAAATTTCATGCGCTCGCGGTCTGATGTAGATAAAAAAAAAGGGAAGTTAACGTTTCTCAGACAGGGTTCCTGATCCAGCCAGGTTTATTTTTTTCTTCCCTTCTTTTCAAACTACCCACGTTGCTTTAATACAATGTCTGTCACGCAGGTTGCCCCTGCGATTCTTTGATCTGCTCTTCCTCTGTCTGCGGCTGACGCTCCTCTCTAGTCTGCTGCTCTTGTCTAGCCGCTCTGAGAGAAAGCCCTTTGCCCTGTCTTTCTCGGGCGCTCTGCTTCCCTTTGGTCACGCTAATGGAGCCCACCCTCAAAGCAGAAACGCTGCAGAAAACCAGTTTGGCCTGTTAGAATTGGCCCGTCTCTCCTCCGAAGAGGCCCACAGACCGATTGCACAGGCCCTAAGGCCAGGAACTTATTCCTCCGCTTGGTGCGACATTATCTGAATGTCAGCAATGTAATTAGATACACGGCGGGACACCGTGCAGGTACCGAGACAAACACATCCCAGCTTTTTTGTTTCGTTCCATTTTGTTTTTGGCTTCAGTCTTGCTTTTTACACCACCGAGCACTCTTAAAACCCTCCCACATGGGATGTCTTTTATAATACCAGTCTTAGCTCCATTTGCATATCATTTTTCTCGCTTGGCTCAGTTTCACACTTGCTGTGTCTAGACAGAGATTATTTTTAGTTCCTTAGCAGGAATTCACCAGCAACTGACAAAGACTTGGAACGGAGCGTGGTGATCTTTGTTAGAATGACTTTTGAGAAGGAGGGGAAACGCTTTTGCTTGATATCCTCTTGAAAGTCTTTTCCCAGTTGTGTTTGCTCAAAGGCGAAAGCTCGCCTCATCATTTAAGTCCTCACAGCCTGAAATGGTAATGCATGACTCGTCGGGGAACCTTTTTGTTTACAAGGAAAACAAAGCACGTTCGTTGGTGTTTTCTCAAACGGCGAATGTTTTGCTCTCCCTCCGTCCAAACAGCCGAGTAATCTCAAGCTTTCACAACCTGTTGAAGGGGTTTGCCCTTGTGGAAATGCAACAGATGTTCCCTTGACATCCATCTGGTCCTCGTGATCCAGAACCGTGCCACACTGTGAAGGGTTTTTCTTTTTTAACAGTTTCAGCTCGTCCCCGGTCAGGGGGCCGATCTCCCACGCCTTATGCTTGACTGGGATACGGTGCCACCGGTGAGCTTATTCAAAGCCCCGGGATTAAAGATAAACACAGTAGTCTCTCCCATCCTGAGTCAGTCTTGACAACGGGACTCGTAACAAAAGCCAGTCGGCGAGATCTTGTTTGTGTTCCCGTATTTGTGTTTTGGAGAGAGAAGGAAATTGACATACGGCCACGGTTCATTTAAAGCTGTTTTCCTATGCACGTCAGGCTTCTCAGCATGGCACCACACACCTTCTCACTTAAGCAAACAACATGTGTGAGCTATCAGTGATATCAGTTGCAGTGGGAAACTCAGATAAGAACAAATTATTAAGGGATTAGTTCACATGAAATTGTAAATCCTGTCACTTATCCTTCCTCCAGGTTGTTCCAAACCCATTTTATTTATTTATTTATTTCGTGGAACACAAAGGGTTAGAGTTTTTTTTGTTGCTGTCCTATTTAATTAATAAAAAAATGTTAAGGTTACACTTTATTTTGATAGTCCACTTTAGACATTCTACTTACTATAAGTAACTACATGTCAACTAATTCTCATTAATTTGCAGCTACATGTCTACTAACTCTCAGAGTAGACTGTTAGGGTAGGTTTAGGGTTAGTAGAATAAGTTGACATATACTTGCAAAGTTTCTCATAGTCAGTATGTTGTAGGCTGTGGACCCATCAAAATAAAGTGTTAGAAGATATTAAGCAGACAGTCTAATACTCTAATGACTTTGCAAGTAACTTGAAAAGTTACTTACTGTTAGTGGAATGTCTGAAGTGGACTATCGAAATAAAGTGTTACCAATGTTAAAATGCAATTCATACATAGAATGACCTGAATACCTGTCCACCATATTATG
Source organism: Acrossocheilus fasciatus (assembly GCA_036784905.1). Classification (NCBI taxonomy): domain Eukaryota; kingdom Metazoa; phylum Chordata; class Actinopteri; order Cypriniformes; family Cyprinidae; genus Acrossocheilus; species Acrossocheilus fasciatus. Next base: position 15,934,758 of record CM071942.1, read on the forward strand.
TAATGCAACTCCTCAAACTTAATATCTCATATTTGTAAAAATAATAGTTTTACCTTGATTATTATTTACACCTTTATTTATTTATTTTAGAAACCAAATATTAATGTACACATGTTAAAATAGTAAAAACAAGAATACTATTATTATTATTATCTGTCTTTATTATTAAATAATAATTGTTTAGTAAATAATTAAATAACTAATTTTACCATTATTTTGATTTTATTTTAGAAAATAAAGATTAAGATGTGTACATGGTTTCATTGTGTAAGGAAATGAACCTTACCAGAACTTAATGCCATTTTCTTAAAAATGGTTTAAAAGCTTTCATAATCATATAAAATTACACAAATGCAAAGAGAAAAATAATTATTAAAAATTGAGAGTTTGGCACATTTATTAAACTACAGTTTTCCTTTTTTATTTATCATGGACACTGTTTGACAGCTTTCTTTGCTTTCTTCCTTAGCTTTGAATTTTATTATGGGCATTTTCAAAACTTTACTAAAAAAAAAAAAAAAAAAAAAAAAAAAAAAAGAATTGTTCCGGACATTTGAAATGCTTGGTCATTGTTTACAGATGTACATAGTTAAAAAATAATAATAAATAAATAAATAAACTGAGGGTAAGAGAAAAGAGAAAGTAAGTGGGCTTGTTACGATGACAGTAAATTCTGGCATGTTTTGTTATAACTCTGAATAAAAGTTGAAAGGATAACTCCACTTGCTTGCGTCACTGGAGTGTCTGTGAGCTGCTCTTTTTGGTCGGTTTGCACGAGCCGGTCTAATGACACAGACAAGAGGTTTGGTCACTTGGCTGAACAGTCTTCACTGAGCTTGTCATTCAAGCTTCTGTTTGTGCTACTTTGGAGGTTTTCTTTCTCCTCCATCCTCTTCTCGTCTCCTCTCTTTCCATCTTTTTTCTCTCTCATCTTTTGACGCGATGATGGAGATGTGTGTCCCAGGTGGCCCACTCATCAAAACACAAGGGATCTGGCTCCTTATTTCAGACAAAAACATCACACTCTTTGTTGTCCAAAGGAAAAGATGTGGATGAGGATTTACCCAGGAGAATCTGCCCTCCCCATTGCCCACCAAAAGCCGTCTCCGCCCCCTGCCGTCAAAGAGAAATGTCAATCAAACGAGGGCATGAGGTCTGTTGAAAAGGTCATCCAGTGGTGGTCATTTCAGCCATTGTGTTCCTCTCATGAATGGAAAAGACAATCCAATGTGTCCAACTGACCTAACTTTGGACTAACTCCCCCTTCAGATATACTGAGAGGAAGATTTAGACATCTAGACGTAGCGTTGCAATTGTTCGTGAAACACAGGTCCCCGAGTCATTGAGGAGATGATGAGCATGAGGCCGTACTTTTATAAAGATTTATGAGCAGCTCTTGGAGGTTCCATGAATACACTTTAGTGTCCCTTTAAAAAAAAAAAAAGATATTAGATATACAAATCATGTAACATACCTCACTTCAGAGGTCTGGACCCTTTTGGCTGTATCATACAGCAGTAGTATAATTGTTACATGATATTTAGTCATGCCACACATTTTGTGTACAAGGATCTTAGAATGTTACAACATTTCTTAAAAATGTGATACACAAGAAAAAGAAAAAAGATTATTAGATCATTTCTGAAGTATGATGGTGAAGATAAGTGTTGTATTATATGTATTTTCTTTATATATAATATTTATATATATTATTGTATGCATTTTGCTGACTTTATTGATTAAATGTTTACTGAAGATGTTTAACTTATATTTAGAGATTCTGGCTACAGGCTTTACAGCCTACATACAAATACAGATTCTGGCAAACCCCATTAAAATAAAAATAAAAAAGCATACCAAATGTACTTTGACCTCCTAGAGTTGGCAATCAACCCCCCCCCCCCCCCCCCCCCCCCAAAAATAAAATAATAATAATAAATTTATTCAGCAAGGATTCATTAAATTGTTAAAAGTGACAGTCAGTACAATTATCATGTTATTTTGTTTCTTGAGAATAATTTCTGAAGAATAATGTGACACTGAAGACTGGAGTAATGACTGCTAAGAATTCAGCTTTGCCATCACAGAAAAATAAAAAATAATTATTTTAAATTGTAGTAATATTATTCACAACATTAAAGATCATAAAAATACAGGACTGATGAGCATAAAATACTTTCAAAAACATAAAACAAACCCATCAAAATTATTACCAACCCTAAATTTATGAACGGTAGCATATTTTTTCAAAGAAAAATTAACTTTTACAAAATTCAGTAAAAGCTTTCCTCTGTCCACTCACTACAGACAGACACACCAAGCAGTTTATTTATCTTCTTATAATGTGTGTTTAAGTAATTATTTCTCACTAATTACTTAATTGTTAAAGCCAAACATCATCCCATATGGAACCATTTAACATGGCATGAGAGATTCCTTTGAAGAGACCGCAAATAATCCCCATTCAATGAAGCACCGAATGTGAATCATACCATGGGACACTCAATTAATCGTTATCATCTTGTAAATATTTGATTACTCTATTTAAAACGATCTATTTGATTTCCTCTAGGGCTCTCCGCCAAGCCCTGTAGGTGGATTATTTCATTTTATCCAAACAGTTTATACCAGGCCGCAGCTTCACTTGTGACACTATGTGGGCAGCTTACAACTCAGAGATGCACATGAAACATGAGGTTTAAAAAAAAAGAACAACTTCATCATCACAAACACAGTTTCCCAGGATGCGAGACACCTGGACTTTACAAATTAAACTGAGACTATGACGGTGTTATTCAGAGTATATTAGGTATATAACAAGTCAAGTTTTGCAATGACGTCTTAGTAGAAAGGAAGTGGCCTTTCTCAAAACATGAAGGACCCACAGCATGTGATTTAAAAGTAAGTAAAGAGATGAGAGGGAAAATACAGTGAACCTACTGTCGCTTTGAAGGCGGACGAGGGGATTGATAATGAGAAAACGCTCAGGGTGACAGAAAAAGTGGGTTTTAAGGGAAAAGAGGATTAAGGTTAAAAGTCGCAAAGGTCACACAAGAAACCAGTTCACATCCACTCTGCTGATGCCTGAAATACTAATTGAAGGCACGGGAAAAGACGTCTAATAGATTAACAGCAGACACATTTATTCCCACGTCTCTAAGAAAGTGATAAAAAAAATTCTGAAATAGAAAATTGGCCAATCATTGAACTTTTAGATCAATTAAACGCAAAACTCATTTACTGCTAGAAGAAAATGTCACTACTTGAACTAAAAAGTATAGACTATTTGTTTGCATATTTGGGGAGAAGTATATACAAATAGACAACATCCAACAATTATTGATTACAACTTCAGATACAACCCACTGTCTTGAGTTTTAGATCTTCAAAACAAGGAGACTGTTTATAACAATCCTAGCTCATTGTTTTTTTTAGGATTTACCCTGCAGCCACAGGACGTCAGGCTGGCAGACTATTCTCCGGAGAATTGAGCTTCTCAGATCAGTAATCTGTCTGGGAATCCCTTCTCACCATTACCAAACCCAACTGGTTAACAATCTGTGCTTCAGTTGTTACATATGCTATGTTCAAATTTTTTTATTTAATGAAATGAATACTTTTATTCAGCAAGGATGCATTGAATTGATCAAAATTGGCAGTAAAGACTTGTTACCAAAAAATAATATTTCAAATAAATGCTGTTATTTTGAAGTTTCTATTAATGCAAGCATTCTGAAAAAAGGTAAATATTAAGAAGCACATTATTACTTAACACATTATTATAAAATATTAAGAAGCAGAAATATTAAGTAGCACAACTATTTCAACTCTGATAAAAACAAGAATATAAGCATATTCGAATGATTTCTGAAGGATCATGTGACACTAATAACTGTTGAAAATTCAGTTTTGCCATCACAGGAGTTATTTGGGGAAGAAAAAAAAAATCAAATAGAATTTTTTTTTCTTTTTTTTTTAATTGTAATATATTTTACAATAGTACTGTTTTTACTGATCAAATAAATGGTGTCTTGAATCCTATCAACAAAGTTCTAACGACTTTTTTGGTTTTTAATATTAGAGCTGTGGCAAAGGGACATCCTATTAAAGATACCTCATAGTAACTGTCTCACAGGTTGATGTCTATACAGATGTGGACAGACTGAGTTCTTCAGGCATGTCAGGCTGTTTCACATACACAAGATTAAGTAGCAAAAGTGACATCCAAGACCAATCGGGCCACCCAGGAGAACTGCAACCAGCGGAAAGGCTGTCAGAGCCCCCCTTTACACCATTAATCTTCAAGCTTCTCCTGTGCTGCCAACTCGCATCTCCTTCAAACGGGACAGGAGAGAGAGAGAGAGGGAGAGAAATAGAGAAAAGTAAAGCCACTCTGTTTTTCTCCTTTTGCTTTCCCATACATTAACTCTTTGAGAGACAATGTGTTACTTATCAAATTGTGTTTATTGGTACTTCCGTGCAGGTTGGGTTTTATCATATTGTCTTTTATCAATAAGTATTACGATCTTTATATAATATAAAGTATGCACAGCTTTGACATTTTGACATCCGTATTGTTTTTTATATAATAATGGATTGAAAGAAAACCTGAATGCCATTTATGCCAAAATATATTTTCAGATAAGGTGAACATCATCATTCACATCATTTTACAAAAACACTCCTTGCTGATTTGGAAATAAACGTGTTTATGTCCCAGACAGGACCACCTCACTCACACCATCTCTGTGGCGGTAGATGAATGGGCCTCATTAAAGCAAAATGGAGATTCCAGCACTGAAGTGTGGGGATGGTCCTTGGACCTCTCAATTCTTTCACTTATCAATAGGAACTTTGATCTCATGCTTAGAGAAGATTCCCGGTCCCTTTACTGGCGATGCATATATAACCTAATGGCAATGAATGGTGAAATGCAGAAGTAAAAGAACGATCCAGGAACTGATAAATAGCAGAAAATGAGTGTGTTATGTTGGGGCATGCCTGAAGTCCCAAGAGAGGCTGTCTTGCTTCAGTCCAGTCCTGTGAACTGAGGAGGAAATCGACCCATCTAGAGAGAGCCTTTGAAGTTCTTAGACCTGAACTCAAATTAAGGGACATGCCATGGATGCTTGTTCCCCCCCCCCTCCTCCTTTTTTTTATAGAACCTTTTTCCCTATTGTTAGGATATAGTGGCTAGATATTTGGATGAAATTAAGTTAAATGTAAAAGAGAAAACGTGACGGTTATTTTATGCATATTTTGCTTTACGCATGTATTATATAAATATATATATAAAATGCGTCACATTTATACATTAAGCTGCATGTTTTTAGGATCATCATTTTAATTTGAGGCCTACTAATTACAGTCATTCAAAATAGTAGACTGCTTCCATTCTTTTTTTGAATGTTTTTAATAATTGTTTAATTAAACTGCTTTTTAATGACATTTCTGTACAACAGAAATGTTATTTGTTCTCAAATTAGCAGTCACTGTGTTATTCCATGAAATCGGTGCCTTTTCCACTTGGAAAAAAATAAAAATTAAATATGTTTAATCAACATTTTTTAAATATCCATAAAATGAAGACACCTTAAAATGACAAGGAGTTGTATTGTGCCATCCCAGTCTATGTAATTTAATATTTTATGAATATTTTTCTACCTCATGTTTTGGTATTTTTGTCAACCCTGTTACCGACACAAGCGTTACTAGATACTATAGTTTAATTAGAACTATGTGATAGTTTTCACATATATGAGCAGCATTTTAGTCCCTCTTTTCACTGGGATTGTTTCAAATTTTGGATTTTTTAAAATATTTTTATATTTGTCATTCAGATAACCAAGAACATCCTAATTTTGGAGGGTGACCACGTGTCAATTAAGAAAAATATATATTTTTACAAGAGAGATATTAAAAAAGGGAAGGATGTATCAAACATAATTCTTTTTTTATTTTTATTTTTATTTTTTTATACAATTTTTATGAAATAAATGACAGTAACAGGATTGACGTCATAGTCATAGGACTGACCAGAGTAACAGGGATGACAGGACACACATTCACATTCTTCAGCACACTGCACATATTTGTTTACATAATACTGTATAGTTTTACAATTTTACTTCACAGAACTTCAAATATACTGATCTGGTGCAATTTTTAGGCAAGGAAGATGATCAGATCTGGGTCTTTCTGTGATCATCTGAAACCAGACCAAGATCTTGACTTTCTTGAACATTGCAAGACTGTGGTAAAGGTCTGCAGTCACCTTGCTGCTCTTGTTTGTAATTGAATTTACATGGATGCATTATTGACAATGAGTTATGGGGAAAAAAATGAGTTTTACTGAGACTGATCATCCTATCCCAGTCATTAACAACAATAGTAATAGTAACAATACCAATAATACTAACTAAAATGTAACTCATGCTCATATGCCACTGAATGATATAGGCATTAGCTCAAAATCACAGCCAGGGTGACCTTTAAACATGTTTGCATTTTACATAGACTATCTTCAAAAAGAGGGTGATACCTAATCTATGTCATTCCTGTTATCCAAATGTCAAAACCTGTTACCCTGAAAAGTAACAGGGCTGAAAGTAACAGGTTTGACCATTAATTTGCTAATTGCTAGCTAATAGTCAAGTTTACAAAAGCACCTAGAAGTGATGTCACTTGAATGTATATTATTTTACAAGGGTTTTTTGATGAAAGTAACAGGGCTGACATGAAATTAAGGGAAACATATATAAAATAATTTTATTTTATAGAAACAGTGTATATGCAACAGTATAAACATTTATATATATATATATATATATATATATAATTTTGCCTTCATTTTGCAAATTATAAGTCCTGTTGAAAAAGAAAAATCATAGTGAGGGACAGGCCAAAAACCCTACCCTTACCAGCATAAAATTAATATTAAATTGACTTTTTTGATGTAATATTGCTGAAAGCATACATAGTATTATGTTTTTAAATTGCAAATTAATTTGTTGCATTAAATCTGTTTGATTATTCTTTAGGGACGCAAGGCACCGATTTTGTAGAATGAGCCCACTACACACGATTACAGGTGTCATCTTAACTGAAAAATCACAATTTGGTGATTTAACCATATGTTAAAAATGCATGCAATTGTTAAAACCGGTGTAAATAATTAATTAAATTATGGGGAAAATGTACTTTTTATACAAGTTTTCACCCGTTCGTGCTAATTATGCTTCATTTGATGCTTTGGGTGAGCCAAAATTCCTTAACTAGGGCAAATGATGCAACCACACAAAACAGCGCGAAATCAAATTCAGGTGTTATAAAGACTTGTTAGCCCTGTATCAGTAACAGACACCTCTAGGGATGCTGTAATTTTCACTTGAAGTTCACTAAGAGTTTCAGACACTTTTCACTCAAAGTTTCTACTCTCCTTTCATGTAGAGAAGAAATACGCATCGCTTGAGTTTGGACGCTGTGTGTTGCCGTACAGCTCACAGACCATGTCAACATGGCGTCTTCAATGTCATTCTTTGGTTTAAGCCGAATTATCTCTCTTAACTCAGTCACAAAAACATTTGTGAATCCTGCCAGGTAAAAATCAGTCATTCGAATAATTGTTTTGTGTTTGTATATATACGTGCGAAGAAATAATGCTCGGTTTGTTTGTTTATCTGTTTAGAGTTACACTGTTAGCTGGTTAGCTAACTGACTTAGCCAGAGTGTCATCTATTAACTCTCTCTAAAAGATGCCTGTTTGACGCACACCAACAAATAATGTTGTCCCGCTTTTGAATTTAAAAGTTTGTTACGCGTGTAACGTGTTTTATGTAATTTAAAACAGATAATTTTGAGAAATGGCAGAAATAACAGTATGAGAAATGAAACTGACAATTAATTTATTGGTCATGAATATCGTTCTGAGTTTTCTGAGTAGGTGTATTGGTTTATAATTTAAGATTATGAACCAAGTCAATATGATTGTAACTGTTGTATGTAGCGGGTTGTGTGAAGGTTAACCCATTCACCTTCTTTATGAACGAAAATACAGACTCTTCATGTTACTGTAAAATGAATCTCGGACACACACACACGCGCATACATATACATATACATATACATATATATTAGTTCTTAAATTTGCAAGCTAATGCTCATATTACCTTGCATGACCTTTTATTGACCAACTATGCAGTTTGTGCTTGTTGGAAATGATGCTACTGTCCTCTAGTCCCGATTAACTCAGTTCCAACTTTAGACTTGAGCTTCTAATTCTAATGAGTTTTTGATTTAGTCAAGTTTGTTCTCATCTTAAATCATCTTTCTTCTGGCTGGATATCAGATCAGGAGCCAGCAGGCACAGTGCTGACTCTTAAATGACAGTATTTAGCATAAAACAAATGAAATATAGTCAGAAGACGCAAGTTCTGCACAAGACATTGCATGTCAGTTCTTAAAGATGTAATGAGTAACATACTAGAATCTGGAAACTCACTGTCTTTGTGCACTGATCTTTTTCAAGAATAATTGTGATCAAAATACGTTTTTTTTAAAGAGAATTTTAATTCAGGTGGGGAAGTTAAATATGTGGAAGTGGAAGTCATGCTTATGAGAAATGTGGGTTTTTAAGTGTCCCCCTTTCTACACTTGATTTTCAGTCTATCAATAAAATGTCAAAATATGTCATATTTTGTATGCACAATGCTGAAATTTGTCAGGTGTCTACAGTACGTTAAAAAACATACATACTCTTCTTTCATCCAGCATGTTCCTTTTTCTCTCTGATCTTGCAAATTAAATGAAAAAAGATTTTAAATTTTTTTTTTAGAATTCATTAAATTTAGGTTCTAAACATAAATCTTTTTGTTTGCAAAACACATTGGATCTTATTCATGAAAAAAAAAGCAGTGCTGATTTCTGTTGAAATAATTTTAAAAATTCTTCTGATGTTAATCATTGCATTCATTCAATGCACCAGTTTATATAGGAAAGTAATTCTAAACAATTAACGCAGAAGTTCACTCTGCTTGTGTTTAATGAATATTCAATTTGACTGGAGGTTTGTGGTCTCCTGTCAAAGAGTCAGTAATTCCAATCCAAATTTGAAAGCAGCTTTACATTTTCTCACCTGCCGGCCATGTGTCATTCACTTAAAATCGAAATGAGAGATCAGTGAGTGCTTCTGTCACTAGCCATTCAGAATTATTGTTTGTTTATGACAGACCAGTTACTGTTTCATTTCAAAGGCTGTGACTGTAGACTGGCAGGACGACACCAATGGCTGTTTGTTTCTAACTAGCTTATAGAAGCCTGCCAGAAACTCAGCAGGCAGAATTAATGGGGGCCGAAGAGAGAGCTGTGTGGCTTCCTCTCTCCTGTCTCTTGACACACATCCCCCTCCTTCAAAACACTTTACTGTGCCGTTGTTTGTACCTAACTACAGTTTTTTTTTGTGTGTGTGTTTGCTTGTTATCTCTATTATTTTTTAAAATTCATCTTCCTGTTTTGCAGGTCAGTAAGCACGTCAGGATGGAGGCTGGCAGAACAACAGGGACAGGGATCCCAGCTCATCACTGTGGATGAGAAACTGGTATGAACATTGGCTGTGCTTTTCTTTGGGCTGTTTTTGTACTGGGTCACGATTCTTATGTGCTGTTGTAATTATGTAAAAGTTAAAATTCTATGTCACTGGTTGGAAACCAAACATACTTCTTTTTAAAGTATATTTTATTATCCAATTATTTTTAATATTAATATATATATATATATATATATATATATATATATATATTAAAAATAAATATTTTTTTATGAATGCTAGCATGCTTTATACAGTTCTCAACAATGCCCTTCATAAAATCCATCTATACTGAAATGAAATCTAATCTTTTTTTTTTTTCATGTCCTTGTGAGACAATAATGACCTTGTTTACCTATGAGACTTCAGACACTCAGCTGGCTTGAATGTGTGGGCCGGGTTTGGCAGAGTGGGGTGTTTGGGTGGACTCAGACTATCTCTGATTGTGTCTGAGTGGGCAAGTACACCCCGCCTGGTTGAGGGCTCTCATTTAATAGTAGGGGCCACTCTAAAGTAAAGCTGCAAAAGGGCCCCCAAAAAGAGGCGATTGAAAGAAAAAGGGGGGAAAAACAGTCTGACAGTAGCAGACTCACAGGAAGACGGCGGCTGTCCTTTTATAATTGGCCACAGAGCTTTCATTGTTGTTCTCAAGCGAGCAGTGCCCATTGAGCAAGATATGTGGCAAGGACTAGGCCTACCTGTCTTATTCAAGACATTTTAGAGAGCCGCCTTATAGGAGATTTTCATATTTGTTGTAGATGTAATGTAATTAGACAGTTTGAAGTTGTGGTAATGTAACTCTTACACAATATTACAGGAAAAAAACGATTTACCTTGTCTTGTGAATATTTATTGAATGTAGATCATATGTAAAGTATATGGCTACGGTATTGTCTGAACAAGTTAGGGATATTTCTGCAGAACTGCTTTGAGAAGATGATGTGCAGGTCCTCGGTGTTCTTGACATCTCAGAATGTCTTGTAGAATTTATTTTGGGTCACCTGGATGTGTTTTTCTATTTGACCCTGAATAAATTCTACAAGACATTTCTTTGGATCTCTAATTTTCTTGGCTTAGCCTGTAAATTACCACTGAAACATGGAGACGTGTTGACCAGGAAGAATGTTGAAGCATGAAAGCATCCCAAAGAGCATTGAATTCAGCACAGACCGTTTTAGTAAGTGTTTGGTTAAAAAAAAAAAAAGAAAAAAAGCTTTCAGGTTTTGGTTATATCTCAAATCAAATTTGATGGTGCATTGTATGGCCACAAAATGGATTTTTAAAAGTGTGTTTGAGTAACTGCATGCATTTATTATACTTGACTAAAATCAGCAATAAAATACATCAGTTATACAATATAATGGTTGATATTGGTTGTTGATTGATAAACAGAGTAGACAGTTTTTATTTGGCTGTTTCTTTTCTCTTCTCTCTTTTTTTGTACTTTGAACTTTACTTTGTTTCAAATTTGATGCTTTGTTTTCTGTGCCTGAGCATTGGGTTGTGCAGTCATAATGGGTTTTTAATCATTTTTGGTTATACTCTGGTGTGGCATTCATTCCTTAAAGTATTGTATCCTGTGTAGTCTAGGTAGAGCTGTATCGAATATTATCAAAAGGCATTACACTTTTTTTTTTTTTTTTTTGTGCATAATCAAGACTCAGTTTTTTATGAATGATATGATTTCAATTATGTCAGTTACAGCTTTGATTATTGTTTTTTTATTATGGAGGTTCATAAGTTGTTTTGAAACTAATTATTCTATGATTTCAAGTGCCTTAGAAAATGAATTTCTTATAGCATTCTTGAATTATTTTTGAACATTATTTTGAAAAGGAGAGAAATAAAGAAAATCACGAGCTCTAGTGAAAGTGCTTGCAAATGTGCCACTTTGCAGTGCAGTCAAATGTGTGGCATTGCAAATGATGGTAATTAAGGTCCTGCGTGATTGTGGCGGAGTCTGGGTGCTTTCTCCCTCTGGTGCCTGCGCTGACTTGCTTTTGTTAGTAATTACAGTTTGATTAAGCATGCTGGGCCACGAGAAAGCCTGCATGGCTGGCCAGTGACACAGAGCTTCACACGGAATGTTTGAGCCGTGCACAAGCTCATATAACCAGAGCTTTCTGAATGAACTGCAGGAGGACCTTATAGCTGCGTGTGAAACTTCTTTATGAGGCACTTTTTGGTGCACAATTTTTTATGGAAAAAAATGTCTCCTATTATCACTTTAAAAAAAAGAGACATTTATAAATCCTTTTGTATTTCCCTAAAAACCGCAGTCAACGTGGCTCTTGTGGTGCTTTGAAACATTGCCTTGTTTGTTTGAGCATCCTGATCAGCCCAACACCACAACAGTGGCTCAGCCAATGGTGTGAGTTTAGCATGGAGTCTGTTTGGTGTCAAATGGGGGATAGTGTTCAGAAAACCTGTTTGATTATGTCATTATTTTGCTATTTCGTTTGCTGCTCCTAGTAATGTAGAAATTACACAGTCATTTATTGAAAGTGCGTATATTTGCATGTATATTGAAATGTTTTTGCAAACCATCCTGCATACGAAAATAAATGCAAACAGCAGTGAAATTATACCTAATTGCAAGCAAGATGCATTCTGTCTAGCCAGAGCTGTAAATTGAATGAACATGTTGAAGTAGCTGTCTAACATGTATCATTGTGCCGTGAGTTCCAAGGTAGACTGAATTCAAGATCCAGCCGTGATTCTGTCCTCCTCCCCCTTCCCCCTCTTTCCCTTCAGCGTTCATCTCAAGTGTCTGTTTTGTCTAGTTGTCCCCTCATACCAGGTGCTTGTCCGAAAAAAAAAAAAAAACCAAGGCCGGCAAGTAGGTCAGAGGACATGGCTCTTTGAAGAGGATCTGACAAGAGGCTTTGTGTATTAGTTGCTAAACGGTATTTCATTTGCTTAACACTTGAGAAAGTAACCTTTAAAGTGCCCGACAGCACCTTTGTGTGGCAGAGGAAGGAGACTTGCACCGGCTGTATAGTGCACACTGTGTTCCTCACTTCATTTCCTCATACTCTGCTCTTCCAAATGGGCTCAATGCATTTTTCCCTGCTGCTCATAGTCTAATAATGTGAATGCTAATGTAGCTGATTGGGCTCTAGTAGTAATTCTATTTGAGGTGAGACTCACTTATTATTTTTTTAATAGTTGTAATTGGTGTTTCGTTTAGAAAGCTGGTAATTTGTTACTTTCTATGACTCGTGACAGTTTGTCTGAAAGGATTTCCTGTAGAGTTATTACTTCTTTTAGCAAACACCTTTGTGAATCTTCTGTGTTATTTGTCATGCTGTGAACTTTGGAAGTAATGTAGTTTGCCTAGAATTTGAACAGTTGACTATAATAGTTTTTTAAAAATAATTTTTATTAAAAAAAAAATTAATAAAGAGAAAACACATTTGTTCGTAAGTCTGTGTTTAATGGCTGGTTCCTGTTGTTTTGTACAATTATAAATTGTTACTTTAATTATTGTCTACTGCTGTTCTAAAAAAGCAGAATCATCAACTTTGGAAAACAGTTCTAAGCAAAATAGCTATAAGTGTACTAAAGTCTGTATTTTGTGACCTGTATGTGTGGGAATTTAAGCAGAATATTTATCAAAGCCAAACTCTTGTTCATTTGACAAGATTGATTATCGAAACATGCTTGACATTTTTACATTTTCTGTGGCTTATTACCCACTATTCATTTTTTATTAGAAGGAACTGTCCTTTCACCCCATTGCTCAACCAATTCCTGCGGGTGCTCTTGGGATCTGATCACCCATCCATTGACATATCACTCACTGTTTTTCAGCTCATTTTAAGTGTTATAATAACCAATGGACATGGCTACCCAGTGTTGTAAAGGCTAATTAAAAATTTCAGTTATTTGGTAATTAATAAAACAAGCTTTTTTGTATGTTGACAAGTATCTAAATCATTATGGTAAATTGTTTCTTTCTAACTATTGGAATAAATGAGTTAATGCATGTGTTTTGGATAGTGCTGTCAAACGATTAATTGCGATTAATCGCATGCAAAATAAAAGTTTTTGTTAAATATGTACAGAAGTTCTAAGCGGCCATGCATTATTATTTTTTTTCTTTCTTGTTTTCTCATGGTCATGACTTAATTTTCTTGTGATCTCGAAATGACATAAGTTTTCTTCTTATTATCACGACTTAATTTTCTCCTGATTTCAACATTACAAAAATGGTTCTTTTAACAATGATTGTTTTATTTTTAAAACACAATGCATCGTGAGTCTACTGTTGCTATAGTAACGAACGCAACCTTGATGGGGACATTCTAAAATACTTAACCTGGCTTAATGTGTTAATTGAGAGTGTTTTTAAAAGACAAAATTCAGATACACATTAGCCTATTAGTAATTCATAAGTACAGACAAGAAGATGAGCCCATAATAAGAACGTAATTCATTTAATTCCACGTTAAGCGTTTTACTCCCATAGAATAGGTTTATAGACAACACGTAACATGGCTTAATGCTTTAAGGCAGTGTTTTTAAAAGACCAAACTCAGTAAACACATCATCAATAAAGCATTCTATGTACAGACAAACAAATAAGCTCATAATAAGAACGCAATGTGTTTAACGCGTTAAGCACTTTACCCATAGAAAACAGTTAGACTATAAGAAAAACGTGTTGCATTCGCATCCTGGACTCACCTGCTTGTCTGTACATAGGCTATTATAATTTATTAATAATGTGTTTACTGAGTTTGGTCTTTTAAAAACACTCTCTTAACGCATTAAGCAACGTTAAGAGTCTTCCTCGTTCGTTTGAAATAAAATTTTATGCCATGGTCTGTCTGAATACTCGATTCTGATTGGCTGGCAGGTGTTGATTAAATTTGTTTAACTGCACAGGTAGTTCCGTTGCGCGGCGGGTGGTTCTTCGCCTCCATGTCGTGCATTCAAATCGTTTAATGCACAGCTAGCCGTTGATTATCCCTTACATATATCATAATATATTATAATTTGTTTGTGATTTTTATTAAGCTCGGTACACACCAAGCCGACGGTTGGCTGTCGGGCAGTTTTTGTTCGTCGGCCGACAAAGTTTTCTCAGTGTGTTCTGCGCCGTCGGCTGAAGTTGGTCCTCGTCGGCTTTTTTTCGGCTGATTCGACATGTTGAATCATCGTCAGAGCTCGTCGGTCAGTCGAGCCATTTGATCATTCTGATTGGCTGTTCAGCTGACGAACCAGTGCTACTTGGCCGTCGGGTGTCGAGCGTCGGCTTGGTGTGTCAGGGCAACTTTGGACCCAGACGCTGCCGACGTGAGCCGACCCCGCAGTCTGCTTTCGTCGCCACTAGTTTGTCGGCGTCGGCTTTGTGTGTACCGGGCTTTCGTCATTTAGGATAGGCTGTGATATCGTGTGTTGCAAGCTTGGATGCTGCTGTGTGTGTGGTTTATAAAGAAATGTAGAAAATACAAAAGATTAGGCTACAACACTGTATAAAATCATTGAACTAAATTATACACGCATGTAAATATCTTATTAGTATACATTTATTAACAAAGATTAAAAATAAGAAAGATGTACATTACAAATGGGCTACGTAGTTGTAAATGAGAAACAGTGATGAGTCATGCAGCAGTAACACAACGATAACAGATAAAATTTCAAGCAAAATGATATATTTATTCATTTAATTAACTTATAAATGTCAGTAATGAACTGCACAAATTATAGATAAGCTATCATGAAGAAGGTCCTCTGTCCCAAATGAGTACAGTAGGCACTATACAACTCCCCAATCGTAATTCTATACTGCCACCTGTTGGCGCAGTTATGTAACTTAGAGAACAACTTTTATGTCATGTTGAGATCACGAGAAAAATAAGTCGTGATAACGAGAAAAATAAGTTGTGATAACGAGAAAACAACTTATGTCGAGATCATGACAAAAAATAGTGGTGATCACAAGAAAACAACTTTTATGTTGAGGTCACGAAAATTAAGTTGTGATCTCGAGAAAACAATTTTTATGTTGAGATCACGAGAAAATTAAGTTGTGATAATGAGAAAACAACTCGTTATGTCAAGATCACAAGAAAATTAAGTCGTGATCAATATTTTTAATATAAACATTTTTCTGAAATGTATACATATATATGTGTGTGTGTGTGTATTTATATATACATAATAAATATACACAGCACACATACATATTTTATGTAAATAAAAACTTTTTTATTTTTGGATGCGATTAATAGTTTGACAGCACTAGTTTTGGAGTACGTATAGTTTTACAGTGAGAATACATGTTGCTTATGCATTACAAAATAGGGTGGATGCCTAGATAGACAGGACTGATATTGAAGTGTGTTGTTTCTGCACCACATTTAAAAAGGACTGTTTCCATGCTACTTTCTCTTCATCTGCCCTTTCTGCCCTATTCTGCTGTTGAAGGATTTTTTTTTGGGCTGGAAGACAGTTCTGTCTAAACACTGAAGAAGCTCTGTAATGTCAGCTGATCCACAAAGATCATTTCCACCTCATTCTGGTTTGGAGAGGGAATCCACATTAGATGTTTATGTTACTAGCCTGCCTCTGTTTATCACATGGATCATCTCTCATTGGTCACAAATGTTTTTTTTTACTTGGGAAAGTGCATTTGCATGTATGTGGACACACCAACTTGTAATATATGTTTCTTAGTTATCTTTATAGTTCTCAAAGTCTCTGAGCAGATTCTGTCATTAATTATTTCTGCTCGTATTTTCTCTCTATTTTTCCCTTTATTAATCATCATGCGAATTCAACTAAAGTGATTCTGAAGGGGTTGTACTGGAACAATGATGGAGTAGTAGTATTATTCCATATGCTGAAATGAAAACTGGATTTATATACATGTATGGACACTACAGCCTTCAGAAGTCCTTAAGAGTTTCCACCTGTAACCTAACTTTTCCATCCACATTTTTATGTATTATTGTCTGTCTGAGATTAAAACAAGCCAGTAGGCCACACATGTACACTACGAGTCATTGTTGTTTTCACCTGTCAAATCAGACATGGCAGATAGATGCCATCAGACAGTGTATGAATCTGCTGTTGACTGTGTGTGGTGACGTCTGAATTTCAGAGTGTTCGTGCGAAACCGCCTAGAAACCTCTTCTGAAAGGTCACTTCAAAATTGAAAAATGACCATTTTATTCATTTAATGATTGCACAAGCACAATTTAAGATTGATTGCATTCAGAACTCACCAAGCGGCTAAACATTTTTCTTGTAGTTCTGCTCGTGCGGCAAATTCTTACTTGTTTACACTTCGGTATCGGTCTTGTTGGCCACACTTGGCTCTACCAAGCTGCACGCAGGGCTCATTCAAGCAGTCGGCCCCACAGTCTGCCGCTCTGAAAGGGCTCCCATGCTCTTTATTCACCGAGGAGCCAGAGGTGTCAGAAATATAGACACGCTTTCACGTGACGGAGACTTTGCCAGTCTTTTCTCCCTCGCTCTTAAGCCTGGCATTCTGTCTGCACATACAGGTATTGAAGGGCTCTGTGAATAGTGTCAAACTTCATAGTTCTCATTTTGCTTCCTGTACATGCATGGAGAAAAGTGCAGTGTTTTCCTTTGTGATCCCTCTCTGGCCTATTTTTTTTTTCTTGAAGCACCATATTTAAGGCACAGTCGCTCGCTTTGTCTATGGGCCATTGTGCATTCGTCTGTTGCGTAGATCACCCTCGTAGTTTTTGTTGTCCTAATGTATGCAGGCAAGACTAAGTCTAGACTACTTTTTTTTTTTTTTTTTCTCCCTCTTTTTTAATTTTTCCCCCTCTTATTTAGCAGGACAATGGCAAGATTTTTCAGTATTACCAAACAATATTTTAAGATATTCGGCCTGAAGGAAGGGTCGATAAGGAACAACTAATTATGTAATATATTATTTATTAATAATGATAACATTTTTCTTCATCAGTTCTCAACCAGAATTGTATATGTGTTCATCAGACATTGAAATTAAGTCTCCCATGTCTGTTTAGACTAATTGTCATTCAGCAGCGTCTTTGAACGAGATCCCTTTGCGCTGAACGTTTTCAACAAAAAGATTCATTTTCATCTTGAGATATTTGCCATTTAAACTGAATTTGATACTAAGGTTAGATGCACATCATGGAAACTTCTGACATTTTGCTTAATCTTTGTTGTCACGAAGTTGCTGGTGTGGATCAGAGCGAGCGATTAAAGTCATCTTTGACAAAGTTTTTCAAGTCTTGCTCATTACGAAGTCCAACATCTTTTTTTCCTCGTTCACTAAAGTCTCCCTGTTAAAACGGAGCGTATGGTACTGTATGTTCTTCCCTGCCTGCTCGAGAGTCACGTGAAGACTTTGTGTAAGTCAGAGTGTTTGGCAGCCTTTTGTTCGCAGTTCATGCTAAAGAACCTCTTTTATATGAATCAAGTGGCAGATGACAGACAATGATGAAAATTTGATTCTTTGAAGTTGTAATGGCCATTGAAATGTGTGAAGTTCCTGCATTGAAAGGGGAGCTGCTTGTAGGATTCACAACCTTGGGTGGCTGCTTGCTGGGAGGTTTGTCTGTGTGTTGTTGCCGACTTCCCATTGCTACTCGCTAATTCCCAAAGGAATTGGGCTCTCTTTGCCTTTCAGCACTCTCCTTCAGCTCAGCAGCACCACACTGGAGTCTGGGACCGTGCAGCATGTTACACACACATTTTAAAGATAACCTTCTTAAAACGGTCCCCTCTTGTTCGTTTTATACAAAAAACCATGAGCAGCATTAAAGTATTATTTGTTCTCTGGGTATTTGTGTTTGCTGGTATCAGTACAGATATCCTGACTGAATTGTAAATCACAAGATTTTGATTCGATTTGATTCCATATTTACTCTGATTTGTTTTGGTATATTTTAGTTATATTAAAAGCACCGGCTCATAAGAGTCATTCGTCGTGACTCAGACTACA
Organism: Acrossocheilus fasciatus; assembly: GCA_036784905.1. NCBI lineage: Eukaryota > Metazoa > Chordata > Actinopteri > Cypriniformes > Cyprinidae > Acrossocheilus > Acrossocheilus fasciatus. The sequence goes on from CM071942.1 coordinate 15,953,303, forward strand.
GTGGTTACATTGTTTATTCTTTTTTTGGGGGGGCCATGGCATTAAGGATTCATTGAAATGCAGTTTAGAAACACTGACACATGGAACTAACTTGATACATAAACAAAAATATTCATTTTGAAACTGCAGTTGAGTGAACTCGGTTCAGCGGCATATACAGGACGAAAGTACGGTATAAATATATTTTCACGCCAACAAAATAGACTTAAAGTAGAAGATTGATCTTTGTATATTAAAAATCAGTTTTGATCAGATCAAATGACAATTAAGTGCACCATAAAAAAATATGGTGAGATGGTGATGTTATTGGTGACAGTTATTTAGATAAAATATAATCAAATGTGATGTCTTGCAAGGACATCTGGGGATGCCTGTTTTTCATTGTAAACTACTCAATTCATAGTTTTTACTTTCAAAAACAAATTTTACTGTTTTTTTTTTTTTTAGGTAAAATTGCATGTAATGCAATATAATTACGTTTAATGTTAAACCATTTACAATTTTTGTTTACCCTATATGGTAAATTAATTTAGTATTTTTCTGTAATTCTTTTTTTGTGAACGGTTTGGTAAATTTTTTTTTTTTTTTTTTTTTTCTTTCCGGCCCTTGTATTGATGGGTTTGAACAACTTAGTTTAAATTAGGGCTGCAACAAACGATTATTTTGATAATTATCCATTATTAGAACGACTAATCGTCGATTATTTCACAGATTTATCAGTAGACTTTGATTATTCAGCTTTTGCAATTAGTTAATAAATAAATATATATATATTCTAACATAAAGGTCACTTCAGCTTTAGAAAATAATATTATGTAATTACAATTAATTGGTAACACTTTACAATAAGGTTCATTAGTTAACAATACTTCTACAGCATTTATTAATCTTAGTTGATGTTAATTTCAGCATTTACTAATGCATTTATAAAAATCACAAGTTGTGTTTTTTAACATTGGTAAATGCACTGTGAACTAACATGAACAAACAATGAACAACTATTTTTATTAACCAACATTAACAAAGATTAATGTAATAAATGCATTGTTCATTGATGTTAATTAATACATTAACTAATGTTAACAAATTATACCTTTATTGTAAAGTGTTACCAATTCATTATACAAATAGATGTATTTGGCACACAAAATGAGATGACAGACAGAGACACTCTCTCACCATTTAATTAGCTATATGGAAAAATAACTGACTGCACATTCTGCTTAACATCTCCTTTTGTAAGTCATATAGATAAGAAACAAAATAAAGGTAAGTGATCAGATGCTTTGGATAAAATATTTTATTCACTTAAAATACCTTATAGGGTTATGATAACCAAAACAGTCCTTAGTTAGATCAAGCTTTGATCTCTGTAAACCAAACTGTCACTTTAATTAAATAATTTTTCCCCCACTAATAAAAATATTTTATCATTAGCTAGCTCCACGCTGGAGAGATGCTTTATAATAGAAAATCAAGTTGTAATTCTAAATGAAAGCGACACTGACTCTGGTTTGTCATGTTTAATACTGTAAAGCTGCTTGAATTAAGGCTATCTATTGCATAAAGTAAGTTACTATATAAATAAACAAACGTGATGTGACCAGACTTTACTTAAAGAGTACTGAACTGCAGAGCTCATGCAAACATCCACATCGTTGTAATCAGATGCATTTTTAACTGCTGCTTTCACACAGCTGTCAATTTTTGTTGTGTTTATTTCGATATTGAGAGGAAAGCGCGCAATATATATTTACATATTCATCCAAACGCCGCACAGGTTCGGATGCATTTTCTCTGAAGCGCGGTGTGTGTCTTCTTCTCTTGAATTGCATCCAGGAGAGCTGAATTACAGTCTTGCGCTACAGCGCCACACCGGTCAAACCGCAATATTGCAGGCTTTTACATTAGGTCACATGAGATCAAACGACTACTCGGGACAAAAATATTTCTCGACAATGTCGACTAATCGTTGCAGCCCTAGTTTAAATACATTTGGCACGACTCTGGAATCATATCGTTGCCAGTGGAAAAATCCAATCCAGCAATGAAGACCGACTGATGCCCTGAATGATTCACCTTCTCAGAGCCAACACTTTAAGTTTAATGTAGTTTCCAGTTCTTTTCACCTTCACACCTGAAAGCCCAGGTTTCTGACCTGCGGTGAGGATCACAGTAGACTGTCTCAATGCATTTTGAGAGTGTGAGAAATTAGCTTGTCTAGACAAGTACGCGTCTGCATTCAAAAAAGGAAGTATTTGGGCTTGTATGCCCTTTGGGAGAACAGCAAAGCTTTTTATGCTTTTTTTTATGAGAGCACGAATGTGAATCTTATTTTTGGCAAACCACACATTAATGCTTGGGTTGTGATGAAAAGATTTGCCTTATGCACTCATAGTTCTTCTTTTGTCTCTCTCATTTTGCCAGGACATCACAACTTTGACTGGCGTTCCCGAGGAGCATATTAAGACCCGCAAGGTCCGTATCTTCGTGCCCGCCCGTAATGCCATGCAGTCTGGCGTCAAAAATACCCAAAAGTGGAAGATCGATTTTGACACCAGGGAACGCTGGGAAAACTCACTGATGGGCTGGGCCTCCACGTGAGTGGACATCATGATGATCAGGATTTTTGAACTGCCAAAAAAGAAATCCAGTGTCTGAAGTGTTTTTTTGTTTGTTTGTTTTTTGTTTTTTTTCCCCCCCAATTCAGGGCAGACCCCCTGTCCAACATGGGGCTTACGTTCAGCACTAAGGAGGACGCTATCGCTTTCGCAGAGAAGAACGGTAATCCATTTAAACATTTTTCCACTATCGTGACCACATTTTTTAAACACTACAATCATCCCATCAGAATCGCATCCAAAAATGTCCCTTGAGGGAGCTGATGCTCCGCTTTGATAAGGAGCTCTGTTTGTGTTTGTGGCATAAAGATTCACATTTATCCTCACCCTGTCTTCTCCGGCCTGGTGTTTACACTGCACATCAACAGCAGTGGACATCTCCCAAATCCAGTCTCTAAGATATACTTGGCTGACTGTGCTCTGGGCCTGTTTATTTTTACAGGTTGGAGTTATGATATAGCAGAAAAGAGGGTCCCAAAGCCGAGAGTGAAGTCATATGGAGCAAACTTTTCCTGGGACAAAAGGACTAGAAGGTCGACCAAGTAGACTTCCCGTTTCTGCCTGTCTGTGTTATCTTTAACAGACCTGTAAAAATAATATACTCTATGTATCTAATAAACTATCTTTACAACTCTTGAGTTTTACTGTGCTTCCTTTTCCCGAATCTGGATGTTACTTCACTCAGAATCATTGGAATGACACCATATCTGTGCTAGTGTGAGTATTTAGCACTTATTATTACTGAAGTAGCTGCTGTTGTTTGTGCTAGCCATGTGGTTTGAAATGCCATCTCTCTGTTTCCTCAGAAAATAATTCATCTTGTCAGGTGGTTCGTTTTTCCACCCTCTTGAAGACAGTTTAGTGTTAATGTTTCTGAACCGGGAGGATGAGGTAAATGTCAAGCTTCAAAGACTGAACGCGGCTAGATATGTTTACTCGCATGCTCCTCCAGGGATGAGCCCAGATGAGTAAAACACCTGCCTGCTTCAAATGACGTTCAATTGAAAAAGCAGTGACCGTTTTACTCTGTCATCTCTGCTAGCACATTAGCACAGTCTGGTACTACACTTTCCATGTTCATTTTACATCACATTACAGATCTGCATTGCCTGGAAGTCTTCAAAGTCGGAATGAGTGATTGATGTGACAGTGACACCATTGCCTTATAAAAGTCCTATATGTTTAAAAAAATCAAATAAAATTTATACATTTAAGAAACTGAGAACAGAGCAAAGCCTCACCAGATAACTTCATGAGAAGCTTTGCATAATAAGAAAGCCCAATGTTTGGAGTCCAGAAGCATTACAGGGGCTCAGTGATTTATGAATTTTATGATTGTGTGAGGTCAGACTAGAGCCTTTCAGCCAAAATGCAGTGCAATTTCTGCTTTTTCAGATGTAGATAAAGTAGGATTGTGTGCGATTGATTTGTCACTAGAAACAGTGATGAGAAAAATAGAGCCAGTTTGTAAAAACAAGCTTTGTAGAGAGTTTAACAATTGATTGCTCTGAGACAGAAGCCTAAACTCAAAGATATGTTGATATGGTAATATTTTGGCCTAATTTAGTTCAATTTATATTCCTACTAGTTGAATTGTGGGGGGGAAAGATGTGGGTTTCCTGGCAGTAGATTCATGATGGTAGTTAAAAACACATGTAATGGCCTTAAGGCTTAAGGAAAAGACCCAGGACACTTTGATTACATACAAAATAATGAGAATAATAATAAATGAATGGGGTGCATGGTATCAGCTAATGGCAGAACTCAATTCTTAATGAAATTCGTACCACAGTGACCATTTTATAAGTATTTTTTTTTTATTGATTTCACTCTTAATATCTGTACAAATACATCAAACTTTGTATATACATATGACATTTACATAAAAAATACAAAACTATATATTTATAACTGAATTTTGTTTTTTATCTTGAGATGTCTGAAAATAAAAATGCATTTTGACAACAAAGTGAAAACAGTGAAAAAGTGAATGTTTTATATATTGATAACTGAGTCCTCTTAATGACCTTTTCTTTAGCTCTGCAAGAGCAATATAGAGCAGAATATTGGCAAGAAAAAAAAAAGACAAAGTTGCATGGCACAGTTTTCTTGAACAAGTATAACCCTCTGCTAATTTCTGCCCTATTGTTGAAAAGTCAGACTGTTGCTGTTGATGACGGACGGCATTTTGTACAAGGGAATCGTCAGGGGTTTCCTATATGAGAAACGGCTCATTTTCAATGTTATCCTGCTGCACCATATCACAAAAACATTGAAGAACGTTCAAGAAAATCCCTTTGGTCAGTTACACTGAGCTGTAAACAAAACCAAAAATATACATGTACATTAAAGAGTGACATTTTTTTCCTATGCGTTTCCATTTTTTTCCAATAAATAAACTCACAATCTAACATGCAGGTATGTGTGAAATAAACATCTGTGATACAGAATTGACATTGATAAGCGTTTATACAGCTCAGGGAATGCAATTTACAGCTTGCAGAAGACTCACACTTTACATGATAGCATTTTACCTCACAATAAATAACACTGCTTCTCTTTGGACAAATATATTTCTCGGTCATTATAATAAAAAAAAAAAAAATTAAAAAAAGGGAAAGACAACATGTGAAAACAAAATAACATGATAGACAAGTAAGCCAGACACTGTAAATGTATAAATTATAAAACAGAACACTGTATAAATAAACATCAAGCAGACTGAACTACATGTATACTTCTTTCTTTTTTCTCTGAAAAATAAATTAGCATACACATATGTACAGTGTGGACATGATTCCTTGCCCTAGGACTGTTCCACTGGTTGATGGTGCTTTATCCATCCAGTACAGGTGATAATCGGATATAAGCCATGTAGTCCTGGTCGTCCTCATCGTCATCATCCTCCTGGTCTTCAGTAATGGCTATATGGGAGAATACATGGTAGCTGTTGCATGAATATAGACCACAACAGCGCAGAATGTATGTGAGTATTTGTCTTTATCCCAAAGCCTCTGACAATCTAGGCTACTTGACAGCTTGACCAGGTGCTCTGGCTCCCAAAATTATGCAACAAGTTGTACATAATGAAGGAAGTCAGCGGTGTGACGGGACAGGGCTGATCAGAGGCTTTAATGGCTCAGGTGTGTTTGGCAGATTTCTGAATCAAGACCAAAAAAAGTGCTCTTGCATTCCATGAATGGCTGCTTTTTTTCTGGTTTTGTGTTTAAATCCATTAGTTTGAATGCACGGCTTGTGCACCGGCCGACCGTAGCTACGTGGTCAAGCAATGGCACAGTTCTGAGGTATATGTAATATAGATATATATTTTCTACATAAAAGTTTACATTGAAAAAATGACACAGGCAAAGCAATCAAACAAATATGCAGTCCCTCACAAACAAATAGGACAACACGACCACAGCAGGACTGCACACACAAATTCACCTCGCTAACGTTAGATGTCTAACAGAAAGCATTGCTCTACTAATAACATATTCTTGTCCTGCAAACTGTAAAATGCTGTAGTCATTCAAACCATGAGGTGATCATAAAGTTGGTCCCTTGAAATGACGTACATACCTTAAGGCACGAGAACGTTAAGGTAAGCCATTCGTTCGCTAGCACAAATCGGAATGTAAGTATTCCCTCATTGATGGCAGCTCTAGCTTCATCGATCCATTCTCAAAGCTAGTGCACCATCTGTCGAAATAGGTAGTCTAGGTAACTTTTAAACAACGGCACCAATGTTACAATCACCTTATGTGAGTATAAGGAAAAGGATTCATGTCTTTTCAAACCCTCAGAGCTGTTTATGTCATAGTGCATTTGAAAGAATCGATTACAGCCAAAAGCAGAAATCAAACAAAAAACATCATTCATAAAACACTTACATGATAACCATGAATATGGAATCGACAAGCTGATATGATTATATAAGTCTCTACATTTACACTATGACAAAGGGGAAATATGACCTCAACCTGCTGGTCAATAGCAGGTCAGACTGAACTAGAATTCGAATGTCACTAACTGCAGAAGTTAGTCCGCACATGTTTTCTTATTAGTTAAATGAAGAAAATTAGTATGTCAAAGGACTCCTGGAAAGAGCTCTTTGTACCATTGCTTTTTACATCGTATTCATTGATTTCCATTGATTTTGTGGGTTCTTTGTTAAATAAATGTTTTTTGTTTTCTCTTTTCATTTCATTTTTTTTTTCTTCTCAAGAAAATACAAAATTAATGAAGCCAGCCAAAGAGGACATGCAAAGAACTTCCAATCATAAGTCCTTTCTGTAGCTTAACTCTTAGCAGCAGGAAGGGAATGAAGAGGCGTTATTTGGAGGGGTGGGAGGTTTTGGGGAGGTGGTTGCTGGGGGCAGCATTGGATTGTCTTTTAAGATGTATTACTTACAGTTGCAAGATCCTGAATGCTTAACCTCCAGGAGAACCCCCAAAGAGCAAGCGGCCTGCTTCATGGCGCACTCGCTGGGATACGTGGTGTTGTCGCTGGCGCACACGGCCTCCTCCGATCGACTTTCTGGGCACGTCTCCATGCAAACTGCACAGCGCCCACGACCCATCTTGGAATCCCATAGACACTTCTTCCCCGCGCTGCACTGGATATCGTCACATGACTTGGCCTCTAAAAAGACAATGGGGGACAATAGCGGTCAATTTCCTTTGATAACACTTCAGTGTTTCCTACGTAGAAATTCATAAACGTGTTTGTTGTTGTTGTGGAGAGCTGTAGGCAAGTCACACTCAGTTTGTTATAACACACGAGATGATGTTGCCAACATCAGGAAACAATTAGACACCAATGACTTTCCTTTGCAAATAATAATCACAATTGAGATTGTCACGAAAGACTAATGGAATTCATTTGGGGTTTCGCCACTGTTGCCTATGCACTCTGAACTGAAAACAAATTCCACCATTTCTCCATTTTCAACTTTTCTCATTTAAATGAAACAAGTCAAATTTATGTTGACACTCACTGATGCATTTCCCTTCATATGCCACTCCAATGGATCTACCAAGCAAGCACGTGGCTCTCCTCAAATGGCACGCGCTGGCGTAAACAATCCCGTCGTTGCCACAAAGGTACTGATCCGGAGACGTAACCTCTGGGCATATGCGGTTGCATGTCACACAGTATGCGTTGTTTGTCTGGTCCACCACACAAGTCGAGCTTCCCGGACACATGACATCACGACACGTCTCTGTAAGGATGAGAAGGGAAGATTTTCACAACCAATGACCTAGTTTCTCGAAATCTTTCTTTATTCTTTAGTGTATTTTAGAGTTGGCTTTATTTAGTATAAACTGTACAGCTTCTGAAATCTCGCTCAAGGTTAGACAGTGTCTTTTATTGTGTGTGAAAGCAGTGTGTTACCTACTTTTGCATTTGCCTTGGTACTGCACCTCCAGATCCGGGTGCCCTTTGCATTTGGATTTCAAAAGAGCACATTCATCTCGGTATGTTTTCCCGTCTGAGCCACACACCGGCCCCTTCCAGGTGATGTTGGAGCAGTCTGGGGCGCAGACGCAGCGAGGCTTACTCCTCCTGTTCATTTTACATTTCTTCCCAGGGCCACAGTCCACATTATCACATGTCTCTAAAATTCAGTCAGACAGGAACATGATATTTGAAGCGGCTGAATTTTTATTACACATTCGTAACATTGATAATCTCTTGTCAATTCGTTTTATTTGTTTGACTTTATTTATATTAAGGTAAAGATGATGTAAGAGAGACCACTGAGGCACAGTAACTTTTTATTATTATTTCCACTTTTTAAATACGCATGTAATATGTTTAATAGCAACAAACGATATTGGTCGTTTCTACAACAAACGGACATGGGATTCTACCTTTACAAGGTATGCAGTTTGGAGCCCCGCCATTGAAGATCATCCACCTGAATAATGTGCTGTTTGGCACATCTTCCTCAGTCCAAGATGTACCGAGCCTCCCACTCCGGCAGCATTCCTCTCGACTCATCCCAGGCATGTACAGGACCTGACATCTCCCGTTCTTGCCTTGCTGGAGCCAGCAGTTACCAGCTGTAAACAAAAAGAAAAAGAGCCAGTCGTATTAAAGTCTGAAGCCAATGACCCAGACACAACACGTGCAGCCTGTATTAGCTGGAGCTCTCCTGCTCCCCCTCCCCCGCTGTATTTTGTCTGATTTTTCCCAACGTAATGCGACTATTTTACACTTGCATGCCTTCACCAAGACAACTCAAGGGCTCCAGGTCTGCTCGGGAATATGCTTTTCTTGTCGTCGAATATGTTATGACCGTGCAGAGATTTATTGTCTTTAAGTAAGTGGCAGATTGACAGACTCGTACCTATTTAAACAATGTGCATGGCAGTCTAGACTCCAGTTCCTCGAGCGCTCTGTGCCAACTGTCTGCGCTCATCACGTTTCAGCACACTTACAGAAGCGTTCCAAACGCTGCTTTTAGCAACACAAAGGCATTTATCCGCTGCTTACAATAAGGTTCAGAGATGTTTTGAACCCTGAGGGGAATCAGTCGTGTTTATGTATTAAATTAGGCATTCGCGCCGGGGATACCACGCGCCAGACAATCCAATTAAATCATACAGTCACGCGAGCCTCATCAAACTTTGTTCTCCAAAATGATCGTGCCGATTTGGTGACAAATACGCAAAGCGATTCTAATAATTAAATGCATTAAAATGGTACAATTTTTTTGGAATTATGTCCACTGATTTTTTTTTCTTTTCTTTGGAAAGCCAGACGAGGTAGGCAGTGTCTAATTTCACTACCTACTATTTGAGAAAAATATTTGAGAAAAAAATCGAATGTCTAATGCATAATGGTTGATTTGAGGGTGCGCTAAGTAAATATGCATTTATACACAACAGTTATTCTTCACATTATTGCTGGACAATAATACTATCATATTAATAGTCTAATAAACATTATTCTTATTATTATTTTCAAGATGCATATCGGTGTCCTCTAATTTTGACAATCTTGGGCATTTATTTTAGATAACGATAAAATGTTCTTAATCTCTTAATTTAGCATAGTAAATTCTGGATGGTTTTTTTTTTTAAATAATGGTGCATGTAAGGACGCACCTGTCTCGAGGACACAAGCGCGAGCCAAGAACAAAACTTTACAGTTGTCTTGCATTTAAGCAGTTCCCTTCATTCTAAAGAATTACTTTAATTCTAAATGAATTGCAGACCAGACTCATATCTAAAGCATGTCAAAAAAATAATTTTGAAGAAACAAATATACAGCAAAAAAAAGAAAGAAAAAAGTGCACTCACCTTGCACTTTTTGATCTTCAATCAAATAACAGAGCCATAAGAGTAATAAAATCATTCCCGGGTGGAGCTGCTGGCGCTTTAGCATCCTTAGCATGTTTAAACAGAGAAAGAGTATCTAGACGAGCAGTGCAAAAGTAATCTTCTTACTCAGGCAGTGCTGAATGAACGCTGCTCTCAGAGTGCCACCTCTTTTTAAGTGTATAAGGGGTCTCGGGCCGACTGTCTGTGGTGTGGGCGGTCTTCCTCTCTGTGGGGGTGGGGAGAGAGAGTTTTTTTTTTTTCTTCCCCAAGTTCTTTCAATCCAAATCAGGTGACATAGCTGCTTGAAACTTTCTCTTGCCCCTAAATCACTTCTAAGTTTTGCTGAATACCAAGTCGCAGGAAGCATAAATAAAAAATGGCCCAATTTGTATCTTACGGATACCCACAACTGACCAGACGTGGATGAGACCAGTCCAGTCACACAGTAAAGCAATATCTTGGCATAAGCAATAACATATTTAATCCCACCCTAAAAGCCCAGTTTCCTATGAATATTGGGGTTTTAGTGTAAAAGGGAACAAAAGGGAACGTGTTTGCAGGTGGTGTGATCAGATATAAGGACTCTATATAACCGGGTATGAATTACAAATTGAACTACGCATTGATGGCCTTTGAATGTCACCACAAACCTTTGAGATGGGAAATGTCACAACTTTCTAGGCCATGCCAGGTCTGATTAACAGTAGAGGGTGTTAATTTAATACAAGGTTACTGTTGAAAGGTGATCTGCGTGAGGAGACAATGGATTACAGAATAAAGGAGAGAAAGATATTATTAGACGAGACAGGTGTTGCGGTTTCCCTCCGGGATCACAATCTATATCCCATTCAATTTCCGAACTGCGGTGGCGCGAGGCAGACTACACGGAATTCATTTCCATAGAAGTGAGACACGCGAGACTGACTGGAGGAGGATTTTCCCTCTCTGTGGCGGAGGTGCACGCGCGACCTCTTCTGCAAGAGACTTGAACCACAGAAAACACTCATGTATGTGCACACACGCCTAACATCAATTATTGCATGCTGTTTAGAGAGAGGGAGCATCGCATGTTGAAGGAGCCTGCAGCGAACACACGGCATTTTCATTTGATTAGACTTTTGCCCGTAGTTTCATTTTATTTTCTGGGTTATTTGCGTTTTTCAAAACCAGTCATTGTTACAGCACATGTGTCTATAATAAATGCGATTAATCGCGAATGTCTGTAGGCTACAGATAGCCTATTTTATTTTCCTTCGAATCATGGACGGCTTTAATTAAACCAGCCTATGCGCATAATAGCAAATTTTAGAATTTATGAAGATCACTAATCGGTTAAATTGAGACAAACACATGATACAAAACAGACAGAAACTGGAGGAAACCCACAAGACCACCAAATTAAATTTTTAATATTATCAAATCGGTGTCATTTTTATGTAGGCCTAGCCCAACACGATAATGATTATGTTTCCCATTCAGCACTAGTGCATTTCAATTCTCCATAATTACATACGACACCTTTAACTTCACGTTTAATAGTGGACTATTAATACTGTAACTCTAGAAGAGCCTATTGTAGTCCTTTTGGTATGCCAAACTAACTTTTAACAAAGTAGTCTACATTTTCCGGTACTATAGCAGTGACCTCATTATTAGGCTATTATATGCATTTGATTAGTGTGACACATCTCAAGGTCTGATCAAATCATGTAACCAGGAAGTGTCAAGTCTACATGTCTTAGATTCACCTGTCAGTTACAATATGAGCCAGCCGGATGACATCCATAATGACTGTGAGTGTATCATTACAAGTTCCTTGGCTGCAGTGTTTGTTCCGTGTCATGTGGTGCACGTTGAGGCAACTGTAAGCATTGCTTGGTTTCAAAAACAAGTATCCAAAACAAAATCCGCATTTGTGTGTGTGTTTCCCCCCACAGTATCATCAGCTGTTTGTGTATTTCATCCCTCTTGGTTTTGAATAAATAATATTTAGTCGATAGAATATTTTGTTGATGTTCTAACTGCCAAGATGACGTTCTGTGTTCCTCAGATACACGCTAAATGATAAACCTAGCCTGACTTATTAAGCGTTATTAAAATACTTTGGAAACCAAAGTAAATAAAATACATTGTTATGAAGCTAGACACCTTATAGCTAGAATTACATTTGGTGATTTAGTGAAAACATGAGGTGAGTTGTGGAGGACTGGATTTATTATTATTATTATTTACTGCAGACTTCCTGCAAATGCTTAATTGAATTACTTTTATAGTTTTTCATAATATGCATAGGCTGTTTATTGGGACAAAAAGCCTAATTGAACTTTCAAACTTTTTAAAGGTTCCTCTACATCTTGCGTAAATGATATGGTGACATCTAGTGGTAGTGCAGTGCTTGTACAGTGGCTGCGTTTCTCAAAGCATCGAGAGATATTGGACGTTAATCGAGAGACCATTGGTGGCAACGACTCTACGATCTATTTAGGCTTACGATGCTCTTGGGAAACGCAGCCCTGTACATAATAGCATAGTGGCTTAAGAATTATTAGACAGCAACTCACAAAAGGATATGATAAACGGTAAACACGTTATTACCTTATTCAAAGCACCTATTGAGATCAGATCAGGAACAGAATGTATTACTTCACTAGATTGCTTCCAAAATACTGAAAACTGGCTTTAGTACAGACATCAGGAACAAGTATAAATAACATTAAAAACAACAGGTGGCTTTTTAAACCAATCTAAACAAACAAATAGTTCTGAAACAAACTGTTCTGTAAATATATAGCCTAATAGCTAAAGGTAAAAAGGTTAAGATGTGATTTATAGTTCCCAGCTGTTGAATATCATTCTGAGGTATTTTTATGATCATTTATCAGAATATTGTGTCCATCACAGACTTACAAGGAACATTTCTTAAGGAAATATTGTTTGAATTATGTTTTTATGAATGCAACCACTGACAAATTGGACTCATGTGAGACAAGTGTGTTCTGAAACTAAAACTTTGAGAAAATTAAAAAAAGAGGTTTAAACGGTTGAACAATACCAAGTTTGTTGTTGTTGTTGTTGTTGTTGTTGTTTTTTTAATTAAAAAAAATAATAATAAAGACATGAATAGGGTTCAGTAAAATAAATAGTAAAATACATTTAGGATGTTCTTGTGCTCTCTGCAAATATTTTCCACTCATTTCTCAACCTCTTGTCATGACACTGCCCATAATTTATGAAGTTCAAGAACATCTATCATTTAAGGAGTAAGCAAAAAAGAACAAAATAAACTAAGAATATTTGATATCTGATTGACGGGCTGAGTAATTCTGATGTTTTGCCTTGAGAAAAATATGAAGTATAAGCAGTGTAAAATAAATCACAACCTCTGGAATGTGACCATGTGCAGTTCAGGAAAAAACATTAGTAAAGACAAGAATCCTTAGATTAACCTTAGATTGAAAGCAAACTTTTAATGGTAAACTTAAACCCTAACAAGCTGTTATTTACAGCTATTCACTGAGCTTAAAAGCATTTAAGCAGATAGATAAAGAGCTGCATTCAAAGCCCTTATAAAATCTGTGGCAGCTCATTCATCAGTGCACTATGTAGAAAATCTCTTGGCACCTGTACACAGCCTACAGTTAGAACAATGAACTATACTTGACAGAAGAATTGTTCTGATAACTAATAATAGTCAATGTAACTTTATCGAACATTTGTGGAAATCATGTTGTCATCATAAAAGCCACTTAAAAGAAAAATGAATGTGTAGCTCATTTGCTAAATTCATTTTAAGACATTCCAGAGCAGATACCATCAGCTAGTGAATATATACTGTGCCTCATGAAGAGGCAATGCCTCATATAACGTCTAATTCTTTTTTCACAGTAATAAATTGTGTTACTAAGTGTATTAATGGACTCTGAGAGACTACAGCGTTGTTCACAGCCTTGGAAAACAGCAGCCTACAAGTTCAAACCATAGGTCAGCATCAATGAGAGACCAACTGGAAACCAGCAGAAAAGTGTAACGTTAACAGGAAAACAAAACAAGTCCACTTCCAGACAGGTGCACGTGTATGCAGAAAGCAAAAACAGTAGGCTACTACAAGAGCACCATCTAGTGGATGATTGAAGGAAACACAGTCTTCCCTCCACAGAAATCGATACTTCTGAATACTTAAAAATATTGTATCCGTAACAGTTTTTATATGCAATATTATTTTATTATAACACATTTAATTAAAAAAAAAATACAATTAGTATATCAAGATATGAAATCATCTCTCAGTCGGTCTTAGATTTGGTCATGGTAGGCTACTACAGATTCGGTCGAAGGCACTCGTTCATTTTGTCAAATGTCCACAGGTGGTACATTTTATATATCAGCTACATTCATCTTCAGTGTTAATAAGATTTATCAAGGCTTCAAAAACTACTGAACGGGTCTCGCACACGGGCTCTTCTGTAACACGTATCGCTCTCTCTCTCCGTGTGTGTGTGTGTGTGTGTGTGTGTGTGTGTGTGTTACGAGCTGGCACTAAAAGGTAATGACTACTTTAGACTGGTTGCCTAACAAGTAATTGTTACTTGTTAAGTGTTTATGGAACAAACTACAAATACTAAAAACTGACTGCACATTTTCCCAATAAGTAGGCTTAATTACACAGTGTGACAGTATCATACTAAAATAATTACAGACTACTTGTGATTCCATGCTGCAATACAGCAGAGGTGCAGTAAAGCGAAACAATCATGGTTTTCCATTCCAAGGTTAAAAAAAAAAGTGTTGGCCTTAAAGGTGCAGTAAGCGATGAAATCAACTCAGAAAAGCAATTTTGTTAATACTTGCCAGCTGTCTCTTCTAGGCTATGTTGAATTTTTTTTGTGTGTTTTTCTATATGGCCCTGGGGTGTATTCCAGAAAGCACGGTTAACTTACTGTCAGCTAAACCCTGAACTTTCGGTTGATTAACCCAAAACCTGCTTACTCGAGGTATGTTGGTTCCAAAAACGCATCCGGGATTCCGCATTCTCAACAGAGAGATGAATCGACGAGTCACTTTGGAGACGGAAGCTAAGAAAAAGCAGCCATGCTGTTTCTTTCTTCTTCTTTTGTTCAATGATCATTTACATGCTTAGTGCATATGGCCACTGATTGTGCAATCATTTGTCATTTTTTTTCGTTTAATCTTTTAATTACTGAGAATAAGAACTATAGTGTTTTTTATGCCAATTATATAATAAGAAATATCATTTCAGTATTTTTATTATAGAAATATATAGAAAATGCAGATCCATGACAATAAAGTATAAGTATATTAGAATAAAATGAACATTACCTTGTCATAATAGTGTTCTGTTCATGCGGGTCATTTCAGGGCCGTATACAGTTCACACATGAGACTGATGGCAGTCGCATTTAAATGACAATGTGAACAACAGCGCAAAAAAATAAATAAATAAATACAAAAAAAATCGGATTTCAGCAAAAAATCCGATCTGAGCATTAAGACCTGCAGTGTGAACTAAGTCTAAGGGTGTTTTATGAATCTTTGCAAATTGCCTTTCCTAATAATGTGCTAGTTAGCCAGTTTCGGCTACTGCTTGTCACGCCACAGAAGAGAGGGGCGGGGTCAGCAGAGTTCATTAGCATTTAAAGCAACATGGACTAGAATGGCTTGCTAAAAATAGAGCTGATTTTGTCATGGTAAAATAGGTGATTTTTTACACTACCATTGAGAAATTTTACCATTGAGACTCTCAGCTGATCCCCATCTACCTATAGGAATACGACACCTTTCTAAGCATCCATATATAAGGTCCCTCAATTTATCAGCAGTTTTTGCATTGCTCAATAGCTAATTACCCTCCTCCATCCCCAACTCCTCCTCTGTCAGTTAGGATTCAGCCTTCTGATTCTCCTTTGAATCAGACAAATTCAAAAATGTGTACATAAAATTACTGAACTTTAACAAATCTGCAATACTTTGTTGGTTCTGTTCTGTTTACCCTGGGGGGTTATTGCTGCTCACCCTGCTCTTATCCATGCTAGGCTGCATGGATGCGCAGGGAGTTCTTGCCCAGAACAGAACCATACCGCCATTCCAAACTGTATGCTAATTGTCATTCATCTTTGATGATAATGGTCCTGACAGAAATAAAAGTAAACAATTGGGATAGCCTGGAAACCCTTGCACTGGAAGACAGGGTCTAGGAACAGTACATTTCCAGCAGTGGTCAAAATCCACCCTCAGGGAGAAGAGAACCATGATCCAGGATGAAGTTCGAAACCTTGATGAAGAAGGGAGAAGAGCAAAATCCATCGAGCTTGCAACTCAAGGCGCCTGGACAAGGTGGAACCTCCCCAAGAGAACAATCACATGGGGTGAACTGTGGCGGCTGGAGCCCTTCCGTATATCCTTTCTACTCCGGGCAGTGTATGACACCTTACCAACCCCAGTCAATTTGCACAGGTGGGGGAGGAGGGAGGACCCACTGTGCAGGTTGTGGGGTGGGAAAGGAACAATGGCAATAGTGCACATTCTGTCAGGGTGTAAGATCGCATTGACACAGGGGAGATACAGGTGGCGCCATGATAAGGTGTTGGCAGTGCTCGCAGACATTCTGGAGCAGGAAGGGAGGAAGAAACAACCAGCCAAGCAAGACCACTGCTGAGCTCCATCGCCTTTGTGAAAGAGGGTCAAAGACCTGTCGTCCACAGCCAAGCCAGGCAGAATCTCCTGCAGTCAGCCCAGGGATGGGAAATGGAGGTTGACCTCGGGAGGAAACTCCACTTCCCCGAGGAGGTACTGTCTACAACTCTAAGGCCCGACATCATTATGTGGTCTCCAGAGGGAAAGAAAATCATCCTGGTGGAGTTGACGGTACCGTGGGAGGAGGGCTGTGAGGAAGCTGCAGAGAGGAAAAAAGGCAAATACCAGCAACTTGTCCAAGACTGCCGGGACAAGGGGTGGACAACATGGCTGATGACGGTGGAAGTTGGATGTCGAGGATTCCCAGCTCAATCTGTGTGGAATCTATTGACAAAGGTTGGACTGAGAGGCCACTTGAGGAAAGCAGCTGTTCGGAGGCTGGGAGAAGCGTCAGAGAGAGCCTCCTGCTGGCTCTGGCACAAGAGAGAGGGCATAAGCTGGAAGCCTGGAGGAGAGGGGCAGTGACCTGGCCAGTCACTGCTGACCCGCCAACTGGAGGGTGTTGTGGTTAAGGGTCGAAACACCCAGAGAAGTTTGGGGACCACCTGACGATCTCTCTTCCAGGCCAAGGCTTCATCCATTAGAAATGGGTGTATGTTAGCATCGTAGATGTATTTTACAACTGAAGGCAGCATGAGATAAGGTGAGGATGTCATGGTCTGTTGTACTTGTTGATTAAGATTAAAAAGGAACACCATTCAGATTTGCATTTAGTTAGCAATAGCATGAAGGGAAAAAACAGCACTAGCAAGGGGAACATTAGCACTAGTCAATATTGTTATTTGTTTTATTTTTTGGTCAGATTTTTCTTTTACCAACTAGCTAGTCAAATGTGTTCATTAAACTTTAATCATTACTGCTATGGTGATATGACAATATATGTGTCGGTGATGATATAAAGTGTAAATCGATTGAACTTTTTCTATATCATTTATATATCGTCGTGGTATATATGCAAATATATCTGTGGCACTTTTAGTGGGCAGGAGCTATTGACACATCAGAGCGCTAAAGAAACATGGATAAATGAGTAATAAGCAGCTTTCTATGTGTGTTTACCCAAAGACAAAGATAACTATAATGCTACTAATAAAGATATAAAGTTCATCACCAAAGGACTATCACCTTCAACTCAACCTGGCCAAGACAGAACTGCTTGTGGTTCCAGCAAACCCATCGTTTCATCACAATTTCACCATCCAGTTAGACACATCAATCATCACTCCTTCAAAACCAGCCAGAAACCTTGGAGTTATGATTGATCATCAGCTCAATTCTCAGACCACATTGCTAAAGCTACCTGGTCCTGCAGATTTGCTTTATTCAGCATCAAGAAGATTACTAAAAAACATTTTTAGTGAATTGTTGGCCTTCTGGAAAGTATGTTAATTTACTGTATATGTACTCAATATTTGGTAGGGGCTCCTTTTGCTTTAATTACTGCTTCAATTCGGCGTGGCATGGAGGTGATCAGTTTGTGGCACTGCTGAGGTGGTATGGAAGCCCAGGTTTATTTGACAGTGGCCTTCAGCTCATCTGCATTGTTAGGTCTGGTGTCTCATCTTCCTCTTGACAATACCCCATAGAGAATCTATGGGGTTCAGGTCAGGCGAGTTTGCTGGCCAGTCAAGCACACCAACACCATGGTCATTGAACCAGCTTTTGGTACCTTTGGCAGTGTGGGCAGGTGCCAAGTCCTGCTGGAAAATGAAATAGCATCTCCATAAAGCTTTTCAGCAGAAGGAAGCATGAAGTGCTCTAAAATTTCCTGGTAGATGGCTGCGTTTACTGTGGACATCAGAAAACACAGTGGGCCAACACCAGCAGATGACATGGCAGCCCAAATCATCACAGACTGTGGAAACTTCACACTGGACTTCAAGCAACATGGATTCTTCCTCCAGACTCTGGGACCTTGATTTCCAAATGAAATGCAAAATTTACTTTCATCTGTAAAGAGGACTTTGGACCACTGAGCAACAGTCCAGTTCTTTTTCTCCATAGCCCAGGTAAGACGCTTCTGACGTTGTCTCTGCTTCAGAAGTGGCTTGGTAGCCCTTTTCCTGAAGACGTCTGAGCGTGGTGACTCTTGATGCACTGGCTCCAGTTCACTCCTTGTGAAGCTCTCACAAGTGTTTGAATCGGCTTTGCTTAACAGTATTCTCAAGCTTGCAGTCATCCCTGTTGCTTGTGCACCTTTTCCTACCCAAATTCTTCCTTCCAGTCAACTTTGCATTTAATATGCTTTGATACAGCACTCTGTAAACAGCCACACCTTTCAGTAATGACCCTCTGTGACTTACCCTCTTTGTGGAGGGCGTCAATGTTCATCTTCTGGATCATTACCAAGTCAGCAGTCTTCTCCATTATTGTTGTTTTAAAGAATGAGAGATACCCGGAATTTATACTGTAGTGATGGTTATTTATTGAAACTCAAATGTAAATATTCTAATATTTTGAGATATTGATTTTTGACTTTCATGAGCTGTAAGCTCTAATCATCAAAATTAAAACAAAAAAAAAAAACTTTTGAAATGTTTTACTTTACATGCAATGAATCTAAAATATATGAAAGTTTCACTTTTTGAAATAACTTACAAGAAAAAATGAACTATTTCATGACATTCTAATTTATTGAGATGCACCTGTAAATCTAAATGTACTCAAAATTAAATTAATTGAAAAGTGTAATATCCAAGTAGTAATAACGATTTTTGCTGTCATACTGCATAGCACATACAAATAGCGCATACAAAAAACATTTTTCAGACCAATTCTAAAATGTGTACATAAAATGACTGAACTTTAGCGATATCTGCAATACATTTTGTTGGTTCTGTTCTGTTTACCCTGGGGGGTTATCGCTGCTCTCCCTGCTCTCATCCAGGGCTGGACTGGGTCAAAAAATTGGCCCTGGCATTTTTTGGTCCTGGTGGCCCACCACTATATATATATGATATACACTACCATTCAAAAGTTTTTGAACAGAAAGATATGTTTGAAAGAAGTCTCTTCTGCTAACCAAGTCTCCCTTTATTTGATCCAAAATACAGCAAAAACAGTAATATTGTGAAATATTTTTACTATTTAAGATAACTGTTTTCTATTTGAATATAATTTAAAAATTAATTTATTCCTGTAATTAAAGCTGAATTTTCAGCATTATTACTCCAGTCACAAGATCGTTCAGAAATCATTCAAATATTCTGATTTGCTGCTCAAAATACATTTATTATTATTATTATTATTATTATTATTATTATTATTATTATTATTATTATTATTATTATTATGTTGAAAACAACTGAGTACAATTTTTTTTCAGGTTTCTTTGATGAATAGAAAGTTCAGAAGAACAGCATTTATCTGAAATAGAAATCTTTTGTAACATTATAAATGTCTTTATCATCATTTTTGATCAATTTAAAGCATCCTTGCTAAATAAAATTATTAATTTTCATAATTTCTTTCCCAAAAAACTAAACAAAAATTATACTGACTCCAATCTTTTGAATGGTGTATTGTATAATGTTACAAAAGCTTTTTTTATTTCAGATAAATGCTGATCTTTGGAATAATTTCTGAAGGATCATGTGACACTGAAGACTGGAGTAATGATGCTGAAAATTCATCTTTGATCACAGGAATAAATTACATTTTAAAATATATTCAAATAGAAAGCAGTTATTTTAAATAGTAAAAATATTTCATAATATTACTGCTTTTGCTGTATTTTGGATAAAATAAACGCAGGCTTGGTGAGCAGAAGAGAATTCTTAAAAAAAAAACATTCAAAATCTTACTGTTCAATAACTTTTGACTGGTAGTGTAGATATGTATCATTGCATCTAGTTGTTTTGGATAATAAAAAAACGCCAGGTCTGACAATATCGTGTCTTTTTAAATCTAGATTTATTCGCGTTGGCCCATGGAAACCTCTATGAAAACATTTGACATGACTTGGCCAAAAAATCGCAGTGGATGAATTTTCGTTTTATTAAAAAGTGTTTGCGTATACTCACAACCGGCGCTATGTCATAGAATGTCTCTGAACAGGTTCACGCCCACTTTTAGGGAAAAACAAACCACCATACACTATCGGGTCGAGGAAGTGGACTAACCTTACAACATGCCAAAGAGTTGTTTTGTGGTTGGGTGCACCAATAATGTTTGTTAAAACCCAAATGTAGCCCAAGCTACCTGCCATCATCATCCATATCTTAATGTTATGGAAATATCAGGAACTACGGAAGATGCTATCGAAAGCTAAGCCAGGCTAGTTGTATGGCTGGACAGAAAAGTGCACTCAGTACTCTAAATATAAGGACATAATATATACATTTAAAGATGTTTACATTCAAATACGAAGTAAAATCATTCACTGGCTTACCTGGTGATTCAATTAGGTAACGTTACGAGTAAAAGTCCGGTAAGACCCCCCTGGCCACTGGGTGGGGTTGTTACACCAATTTGACTGGCTCTTTACACTGCATCACACCGCAGAGCAAGCCTGTTCTTGGTAAAGCTGCTGTGAAAATGTGGTAAAAGCCGACGAGGAAGAAGTTGGGGTGAAGCGTTCTTCATATAGGCGGAACAAAACACTTCATGGCTAGCGCATTGTGATTGGGTGGTTTGCGCTGTCAATACAGGAGACAAACCAATGGGCCACTGGCTGCTCATAGTCCCTGCGTGATGGTCCTTGGCAAAAAAAAAAAGCCCGGTATGCCTGGTATTACCAGTCCAGCCCTGCTCTGCTCTCATCCATGCTAGGCTGCATGGATGCGCAGGGAGCTCTTGCCCAGAACAGAACCATCCCGCCAATCCAAACTGTATGCTAATTGTCAATCATCTTTTACGATAGTGGTCCTGACAGAAATTACTTGTTCCGTTCTACTTATGAGTGATTTTACTTCTCTTTATGCTCCTTTGTACTTTATGATAATGTTGACCTGTTTGACATACAGTGGGGAAAAAAAGTATTTAGTCAGCCACCAATTGTGCAAGTTCTCCCACTTAAAAAGATGAGAGAGGCCTGCAATTTTCATCATAGGTATACCTCAACTATGAGAGACAAAATGAGAAAAAAAAAAAATCCAGAAAATCACATTGTAGGATTTTTAAAGAATTTATTTGCAAATTATGGTGGAAAATAAGTATTTGGTCAATAACAAAATTTCATCTCAATACTTTGTTATATACCCTTTGTTGGCAATGACAGAGGTCAAACGTTTTCTGTAAGTCTGGACAAGGTTTTCACACACTGTTGCTGGTATTTTGGCCCATAAGGTTAGGGCCAAAATACTTTCAACTCCCTCCAAAGATTTTCGATGGGGTTGAGATCTGGAGACTGGCTAGGCCACTCCAGGACCTTGAAATGCTTCTTACGAAGCCACTCCTTCGTTTCCCGGGTGGTGTGTTTGGGATCATTGTCATGCTGAAAGACCCAGCCACGTTTCATCTTTAATGCCCTTGCTGATGGAAGGAGGTTTTCACTCAAAATCTCACGATACATGGCCCCATTCATTCTTTCGTTTACACGGATCAGTCGTCCTGGTCCCTTTGCAGAAAAACAGCCCCAAAGCATGATGTTTCCACCCCCATGCTTCACAGTAGGTATGGTGTTCTTTGGATGCAAGTTGAGTTTTACCAAAAAGTTCTATTTTGGTTTCATCTGACCATATGACATTCTCCCAATCCTCTTCTGGATCATCCAAATGCTCTCTAGCAAACTTCAGACGGGTCAGGACATGTACTGGCTTAAGCAGGGGGACACGTCTGGCACTGCGGGATTTGAGTCCCTGGTGGCGCAGTGTGTTACTGATGGTAGCCTTTGTTACTTTGGTCGCAGCTCCCTGCAGGTCATTCACTAGGTCCCCCCGTGTGGTTCTGGGATTTTTGCTCACAGTTCTTGTGATCATTTTGACCCCACGGGGTGAGATCTTGCGTGGAGCCCCAGATCGAGGGAGATTATCAGTGGTCTTGTATGTCTTCCATTTTCTAATAATTGCTCCCACAGTTGATTTCTTCACACCAAGCTGCTTACCTATTGCAGATTCAGTCTTCCCAGCCTGGTGCAGGTCTACGATTTTGTTTCTGGTGTCCTTTGACAGCTCTTTGGTCTTGGCCATGGTGGAGTTTGGAGTTGGACTGTTTGAGGTTGTGGACAGGTGTCTTTTATACTGATAACAAGTTCAAACAGATGCCATTAATACAGGTAACGAGTGGAGGACAGAGGAGCCTCTTAAAGAAGAAGTTACAGGTCTGTGAGAGCCAGAAATCTTGCTTGTTTGTAGGTGACCAAATACTTATTTTACAGAGGAATTTACCAATTAATTCTTTAAAAATCCTACAATGTGATTTTTCTTCTCATTTTGTCTCTCATAGTTGAGGTATACCAATGATGAAAATTACAGGCCTCTCTCATCTTTTTAAGTGGGAGAACTTGCACAATTGGTGGCTGTCTAAATACTTTTTTGCCCCATTGTAAGTCCCAATATGTCTGACATTTCATATTACATGCTTATGATATCAAATGTTTCTCTTTTCTTCTGCTGAGTACAGTATTTATACTTGAATCGTCCATTAAGGATTCTTTGGACATTTCATCTGCTCCTCATTACCTTGAACTGCACATGTGCTGTTACCCATATAAAATGAGTTATTATTCCTATCTGTATAAAACTGTATAAATGTAATCATGATTTCTGATAAAATTTGACTTCTGTTTGTTTGCAATGATTGTAAACTCATAAGAACCACCACCGAGTCAGAACATATCTTACTTCATAAATCCGCCCTAGTGCCATAAGCATTGTGTCACAGATCGGTCAGGCTCCCACGTCAGCCAATCACAACGCACACCCTCACCTGAGTATTAATGGAACGCACCTGTACACAATCAGTACCTCATCACCACGCACCATATAAGCTCACACCTCACCAGAGCCAGACGTCCGGTCTCGTTTATGCAAAGTGGACTCATTCCAAGCCTTTCCTACGAATTACATGATACTAGCCTGAATCTATACTTGCCTCCAGTCTCGTCTCGTCTCCATCGGTGTGTCCTCCTGTCTCCAGTGTCCTGTCTTCCCCAACGATCTCCAGTGGATATACCCATCTCCTCTCGAGGTGTGAGCCTATCTCCATTCCACGAGTTCCTGGCAAGGCAATTATATCCTCCGTTACTGATTCATCTAAAAAAAAGTGGTTACCATTGCAAGTCTACATATACCATTGATTACTCTGCTGTTCAATAAACCACCCCTGTTTTCACTTACTCTGTGTAAGCTCTGCTTCTGTAACAGAAGACCGGACCAACACAAAGTCAGCATGAGTAATCTCGACCCCTTCCAGGAGCTCGTGGACAGCCTCCGACGAGTTCTTGTTCCCTCATCACCACCGGCACTACCGATCACCTCTGCGCCTAACACCTCCACTTCTTTAGTACCCTTAATCTCCAGTCCCATGGCCAGACCAGCGCCCTTCTCAGGTGTGGCGGAGGAGTGCAACGGGTTCCTCTTACAATGCACGTTAGCCCTAGAGATGCAACCGAATCCCACCGAGAGATCCAAGATCGCCTTCATCATTCTCCTCCTGACAGGTAAAGCTCTACAGTGGGCAGAAACAATCTGGTCTCAAGCAGGCACA
Source organism: Acrossocheilus fasciatus (assembly GCA_036784905.1). Classification (NCBI taxonomy): domain Eukaryota; kingdom Metazoa; phylum Chordata; class Actinopteri; order Cypriniformes; family Cyprinidae; genus Acrossocheilus; species Acrossocheilus fasciatus. Next base: position 15,977,614 of record CM071942.1, read on the forward strand.
GTCACACAGTCACTCAATGGCTTCATCACCCACTTCCGTGAAGTTTCTGGCATCTCAACAGCCGATCCCTCCATCAGTGACCAGCTATACCATCTCCGTCAAGGGAAGAAACCCATCAATGAATATGCTCTCCAATTCCGAACTCTCGCGGCAGCCAGTGGATGGAACGAACGTTCGCTTCTAACCGCCTACCGTCAAGGGCTCAAACCCAGGTTACGGTTGCAGCCCACCGGTTATGATGACTCCTGTGGGTTAGAGAACTTAATCCAACTGTCCATCCGTTGTTCCGCCCGCATGCAATCATGTTTTGAAGAGCAACCTCAACTTGCCCATTGCACAGCACCCCCAGGAAACAAACCACCCTCCAGAACCAGTGTATGAACCTATGCAGTCTGACAATACCCGCTTATCATACACAGAGCGGCAGAGGCGACTCACTCAAGGCTTATGTCTCTACTGTGGAAATGGTGGTCACGTAATATCTTCATGCCCCGTTCGACCTCCTCGACTTATGGTGAGTGCCATTCAACCCATTGTACAAAGAATGAAACCACTGTCTACTGTTGCAACACTTACTGCCTCCACCATGTCTATTCCACTCCATGCCCTTCTTGACACGGGGTTTGCCGGGAATTTCATATCAGGGAGCCTCTGCCGCCAGCTCAATCTCCCAACCATTACCAACCAAACCATCTACAAAGTCCAATCGATAACGGGAAAACCCATCAGCCACAGCTAAGTGAGACTTAGTGCGGGTCCCGTTCAGTTGTGTGTCGGCCTGTTACACAAACCGCTCCATCTACTGGTTCTGGAGGGATCTACAACTGATATGATCCACGGACGACCCTGGTTTGCACAACATGACCCTCAGATCTCATGGTGCTTGGGTGAAGTCCTGAAGTGGGGCAGTCGGTGTTTCCCAGCCTGTTTTCCATGCCTTCCTCAACCAACCTCTCATCTGATCCAATCCGTAGCAGTAAATTCCACCTCCATTGAAAGCCCTCTTGAGAAACAGTCCGTCAACATACCCTGTTATGCCCCCTTCAGAGACGTATTCTGCCCAAAAAGAGCCTCTCAATTACCTCCTCACCGGCCATGGGACTGCGCGATTGAGCTGGTACCAGGTGAGCCAGTGCCCAAAGGAAAGATCTATCCTCTGTCCCTACCGGAACAGAAGGCCATGGAGGAGTACATCCAAGAGACACTTCAGCAAGACTACATCCGCCCTTCTACATCCCCTGCTGCTTCAAGATTTTTCTTTGTGGCCAAGAAGGACGGAGGCTTGCGGCCTTGCATAGACTACCGAGCACTCAACAACATCACCATCAAGTTTAGATACCCCCTTCCTCTCGACCCAGCAGCTCTGGAACATCTCCGCGGAGCCACCATCTTCAACAAGCTGGACATCCACAGCGCATCCACAGCCCTCATCCAGATACGCGAGGGGGACGAGTGGAAGACGGCCTTTGTGACACTTACCGGTGTAAAATCACTTATCCTCTGTGTAAGCTCTGCTTCTGTAACACATTGCAATCATCTGTGCTGTATCCACCTTATTTTTCATTGAGGAAGTAAGCCATCTTCTGTTTATGTGCGAGACTTCTGGTTCATTAACCACTGTAGAGAAATACTTAGAAGAATAACAAAGTGCAGTAAATGGTAAAATGGTTTGCACTACAAACCAGTGTGTTCATAATTAGGATAATGCATTAAAATAATATGGTAAGACAAACCACTTTGAAATACAACCCGAATTCCGGAAATGTTGGGACGTCTTCTTAAATTTGAATAAAATGAAAACTAGAAGACTTTCAAATCACATGAGCCAGTATTTTATTCACAATAGAACATAGAGTACATGAATGTTTAAATGGAGAATTTTTTTCACTTCTATCCACTGAATTAACTCGTTTCAAATTTGATGCCTGCTACAGGTCTCAAAAAAGTTGGCACAGGGGCAACAAAGGGCTGAAAAAGCAAGAAATTTTGAAAAGATTCAGCTGGGAGAACATTACTCAACGTCAGATTGCAAAGACTTTGCAAATTTCATCATCTACAGTGCATCAAAAGATTCAGAGAAACTGGAGAAATCTCTGTGTGTAAGGGACAAGGCCGAAGACCTTTGTTGGATACCTGTGGTCTTCGGGCCCTTAGACGACACTGCATCACTCATCGGCATGATTCTGTCATTGACATTACTAAATGGGCCCAGGAATACTTCCAGAAACCACTGCCAGTAAACACAATATGCCATCTGCAGATGCCAACTAAAGCTCTATCATGCAAAAAAAGAATCCATATGTAAACGTGGTCCAGAAGCACCATGGTGTCCTGTGGGCCAAGGCTCATTTAAAATGGACTGTTTCAAAGTGGAAAAGTGTTCTCTATGGTCAGATGAGTCCAAATTTGACATTCTTGTTGGAAATCACGGACGCCGTGTCCTCCGGGCTATAAAGGAGGGAGACCTTCCAGCGTGTCATCAGCGTTCAGTTCAAAAGCCAGCATCTCTGATGGTATGGGTGTGCATAAGTGCATACGGTATGGGCAGCTTGCATGTTTTGGAAGGCACAACTAATGCTGAAAGGTATATAAAGGTTTTAGAGCAACATATGCTCCCCTCCAGACGACGTCTATTTCAGTGAAGGCCTTATGTTTTTTCAGCAGGACAATGCAAAACCACATACTGCAGCTATTACAACAGTACGGCTTCGTAGTAGAAGAGTCCAGGTGCTGAATTTGCCTGCCTGCAGTCTAGATCTTTTACCTATAGAGAACATTTTGTGCATCATTAAACGAAAAATACATCAAAGACGACCACAAACTCTTCAGCAGCTGGAAACCTATATCAGGCAAGAATGGGACCAAATTCCAACACCAAAACTCCAGAAACTCCTAATTTCGATGCCCAGACGTCTTCAAACTGTTTTGAAAAGAAGAAGAGACGCTACAGGGGGTAAACATGCCCCCGTCCCAACTATTTTGAGACCTGTAGCAGGCATCAAATTTGAAATAAGCTCATTTTGTGCATAAAATTGTAAAATTTCTCAGTTTAAACATTTATGTTATCTATGTTCTATTGTGAATAAAATATTGGCTCATGTGATTTGAAATTCTTTTAGTTTTCATTTTATTCAAATAAAAAAAAAAACATCCCAATATTTCCAGAATTTGGGTTGTATCAAGCAGCAAACAAGGTGTTTTGTACAGCTAAAAATAGCTGGAAGCAGGTGACACCGGAAGCCAGACATATTACAAATGGCCATAGATGCTCTTACGGAAAAATAATGTGACTTCACAGATGTACCTTCTGTTATTCTTCCAGCCTTCCTAACCTCAAATTCTATAATGAAAAATGCAGCCCCTGTCCTTCCAATATCTATGTTCTTTTATCTATCGGTGTAAATTTGGAGAAATGACTAATGCATACTTTTTATATATTCTTTTAAATATGCTTTTAAATTAATCCCATCCACTATTTCCTTAATTTCCTCATGTAACTCTTTGGCCTTGAAGATTAATCCAGTATGCCATTGCTAGTTTCTTAAATACAGCTGTTACGGGGCAAATGAGACGTGAGACGTGCGGATCCATGTGCAAGGTTTTATTCAAGGACATGGTCATAAATACAGGCAGGCTCAAACAATGACAAACAGGTATATCACAGGCAAGGCAAAGAGTCATCCAAAACAGGCATGGGTCAGTCGATAGCGAACAATATCCAAAGGGGCTTGACAAGAGAGGTAATCCAAAAATGTAAGCAATAGTCCAGGCAGGGAAAAACACAATCCGAAACAGGCAAAGCAAGGCAAGACTAGGGAAACTACAAAAGGCTCTGTAGGGTAGCTAAAGCTAGGACAGCGATAAATGCATACAATACTCGGCAGTGAGGGAGAGAAAGTCCATGGCTTATGTAGGGTGTGTGATCAGTGCAATCAGCTGTGTGTGCAATCAGTGTAATCAGCTGTGTATGTGTCATCAGTGCAGTGGATGATGGGAAATGCGGGAAGTGTGATGTATGGTGTGAGAGTCAATGTGGTGAGCGAGTGAAGTTCATAGACCGGATTCGTGCCAACAGCGGTATTTCTGAAGATTCATACATAATACATCCATAATCTAGGACTGATTGCATTTGACCAATATATATATGCCCTTTAATGATTGTCTGTCTGCATCCCAATCTTGTCCTGCAGCCCCTCCATTATATTTAATACTTTACAATAATATAGTCTATATGGGCTTTCCCAGTTATAATCAAACAATATTCCCAAATATTTAAATGTATATTTCTGATGTGGACCTAAATAATTTAAGATGACTCTTTAATTTTTCTCTTAATAAGTATCTGATGACCAGTGTTGGGAAGGTTACTTCGGAAATGCAATAGGTTACAGATTACAAGTTACCCTATTAAAAATGTAATAAGTAGTGTAACTTTTCAATTACTTTATTACTTTTTGATTACTTTTTTAAAATTTATAATATTTTCAACTGTTAATCATTTTGAAACGTTTAAAGCAGGCAGGGTTAACCTTACAGTAGTGCTCAACACTGATTACTGTCACTTTCAAAATCTTTCTTCACTTGAATTAAGATTATAATAAATAAGGGATAATGTGCATCTTTATTTTGAGATAACAACTGGCTGGATGTACATTATCCCGCTTATAACATGGCTGCTTGCCACAAAAGTAAATAATTAGACATGAAACACTGATCTGAGTAGAAATATTTGAACGCAAAGCTTCCATGAAGAAAGCAGTTGCTAGCAAGCAGCAAGTTTAAACTAGACAGACATTTAAGGGATACGGTGCAGTCATACCACTTTTATTACAAAACATTTCACCACATAAATAATTAAGTACTAGTACTTACAGTACTAGTTTGTTAGTTATCTTATAATCCATTACAGTGTACAAAACAAAATGGCAGCAGTTTGTATGAAACAAGAGAGCGAGTCCACGATACCAGGTAAACAGAATTAAGAAATTGTACACATACCATTGAATTGAGTTTTCATAATTTATTAGCTAACCAAATGCAAAGCTTCCACCAAGAAAAACTGTTCCTTGCAAGCATATAGCACCGACTTAAGTTACCCGGATGAGTCTGTTATTAGCTTTTTACCAGTTGTTATTGGGGAATAACATAGCTTGGAATGTCACGACTGACCAATCAGAATCAAGCATTCCACAGAGCCGTGTAATAATTTAATTTAAAACACAGCCACCACAAAATCAGACTTAACACCTCTTATTTACTTTGAGATCATTCTGAGGTTAAATACAGATTTAAAATCATAACAATAAATTGTTTATTAGCTATGATACTGGTTTTGAAATCTAATGTTTGCATGGTTGTGTCAGGAAACACTGGCATATAAGAATGCCTTGGAAAAAAACTTTAATCTTAAAAAAATAAAGCATATGCATAAACCCAAATAGGAAATAAAACCGTTATCGAATAAGCATGTGTCCTGTTCTGTGTCCTAAACTCCTGAAACATTGCTGTCTCATGTTTTAGAGAAGTCAATGCAATTTATCAAATAGGTCAATTAAATCTGTATATGGGTGTGGGTGTGTGAAAAAAATTCAGATGTAACCCCCTTTGTAATCATTAACATTTTCAGAAGTAACTGTAATTTAATTACACATTTTTTTACTCCCCAACACTGCTGATGACAATATTTGGATATTAATAATTTGAACCCACATTCTAAAGACCATTTTTCCATCTCAGTTGCTTCTTGAATTCTATCCATATAAAAAGATATGTTTGTTTCTATTTTAGGGGTGTGTTTTGGGTAGTGGTGTGTTTGTTGATTAGAAATATCAACAGTGTTTCTCAGAAATTGCTTAATGCACCTATAATTGTCATAAATTTTAACTTAAAAATGTTACTTGTAGGGGCAGTTTCCCGAACAGGGCTTAAGACTAGTCCTAGATTAAAATAAATGTTAGAGCTGAAAAAAGCTTGCACTGACATATCTTAAAATACATCAGTGCCATTGTTTGGGTGAACGTGATTTCACCCAGTATAACATGTTCCTGGATCAACATCCTTGTTGATCCTGGAACAACATTCCAATCTACCAATCAGAATTGAGGGATAATTTTTTCAGGAAATATCTGTTTTAGGTTTACGATCAGGTTTAGGTGCTTCTACACCCTTGTTAATCAGCTATAATTTCCCACTGATTTTAGGAATAAATTATGGGTTAATAGGGTTAGGTTTAGGGGTAGGGATTGGGTTAAGTCTATATTTTTGGACAGTAATGTTGATCCTGGATCAACAAAAGATGTTGATCCAGGAACATGTCTTACTTGGCCGGGAAACCGCCCCGTAATGTGGTTCTGGTATAACCAGCTGAGGTTGGTTTGCCTTAGCAATAAAAACTTTAGCCAAGCAATAAAAAATATTATGTGACATCAAAATGTTCCTACTTTTTACCTATTGACTAAGCTGGATAGATTCTCCTAACATTTGTTACATTTGTTTGAGTCCAAAAAGAATTTAAAATAAATGAATAAATAAATAAATAAACACTCTCTCCTAAGTCCAATACAGGGCTTTTCCCATAGATGGCAGCATTTATCAACATTTAAGACTTCAAACAAAAAGGTCTCTGTCTAGAATGGAAACAGGGCTATTTTAGGAATCATAGCTTTCTTAAATGGATTATTAGAGCAGACAAATCTACTAATAATTCTATAGATGAGGTGAATCGTTATGCAACAGTCATGCCTTCCACTGAATTGTGACTCAGACATCTGTGGTGATGAGGTAAGCAGCACCAGACACCCCACAGACACCATGATACACAATGTCATCCTGATGCTCTTTGACACGGGTACCCACAGCATTGATCAGGGAGCTGAATGATTCCCATGGTTCCACAAGGATCCCATTTCCAAGGAAAAACAAGCTGAAATCAATCTCTGTCAGCTGTTGGCCTGACAAGGTCAATAAAAGATAAATCCACCATATGAGATAATCTGGTTTAGACATTATTGCTTCCATGACCATGTATTTCCGTTGAAAGAGTTTCAGATCAAAAGGTTGATGCAGCGGCAAGAAGTTATTAGTCATCATCAAAAGAAGAAAATTAGATCACTTGTAAGGTGTTGTTCTTCTGACTTCCTCCGATTTTTCTTGTAGCCATATGTACATTTCTTTTAAGCAGTTTTCTGATATCTGGTACCCAGACCAGTAGCTCAAGGTTAATATTGCTTAGTGTTAATCTCGTTCACCCAGCAGTTGTGTAACAGTGGTTGAGAACATTGATGCACCTATTCAAATAAATACAATCATGAACAGGGCTGTACTGATCTTAGATCAGCAACACTTGTCAAGTGTCAGTCAAAACCTGCGAATATCTGATTGGCCAATATATAAAAATGTGAGGCATATAAACAGTGCTTAAATTGACACTGCAGGAAAAAAACAAACAAACATGAGATGCATGTGAGAACTAAATATACATGAATCGGAAATGGTAAAAGTGCAGTCACTCACCATTGCTCAGCTTAATTTCATGGGCCTTTAAAAAAGGAATCAGTACAATCAAGACTTTTGCATGAGGGGGAAAAAGTTCCCCATGCAGAGATTTCTTGTGTTCAAGTTGGTCATTTTGCTAATGTGACCACATTTTAACCATGTGGATGTGAACTTTCATGCGTGCAAATTCATGCAAATTTTTCTTGTTTATAGTTTTCGCATGCAAAAGTGACTCATGCATATGCCAATATTTTCTTGTGCACATGCGAAAAACTCGTTTTTTCTTTCTCGCAGATGCTAAACTAAAGACTTAATAGTAATGCTTAATACTTCAATAACTAAATGAAAATGAATTTACTCCAAAGTTAAAAATAAAATTTGTATTCTCAATTACATTATTTATAGAAAAGAACATGACTGGCTCATGTTTTAATGACAATACAACTTCAGTATTTGTTCCTAAAATAAAACTACAAAACATGTCTCTTTATATCTGGCAGGATGGTAGCTCTGCATGATGGTTGGTAAAAGACTTTTCTCTGTGAGCTCTGGATGGGTTGATTTCCACTGTAGCCTGTAGCCAACACTGAACTAGCATGGACAATGGAGTCTGATCAGCATAGGGAGGTGAAGGCACTATTGAGCTAGCTCCCCCTCAGGGTGCATTATTAGGTCAACCCAGGCCGCAACTCTGAGCATTTTTGTTTTTTTGCACTATGGAAAATATTGACAGGAAACTGTGGCTTGCGCGATTGATTTAAATTTAGGGAGGGAGCAACTGGGCTGCCGTCCTATCAGTGTGATTAATTAAAAAGCAAACGTTTTTTAGCACGGCTGGCTGATTCACACTGCAGGGTGGAACAGCGTGGATTAGAAAAAGGGAAAAAGAGAGGGAGGGGTGCATTAGATTCGGGATCGCGAACAGGCCTGACGCTGGACATGCGCTTTTAGCTGCAAGGGAAAATGGATGAAAAACATTAGCCGTTCATGCGCTGCCTAGTTTTGACAGCTTCTGCTCCAGGCTCCTGGATTTCTGACCCATTACTGCAGCCCTGTATGGCATCTAGTTGGTGCATTATGTTCCATGTCATTTCCCATTTGTCTCAATGTGGCTGATGTCTATTGAGAAAGCCAGTTCTGCTCCAGACGTTTCATACCTCAGTCCACTCAGCCAACGATAAAAATGTATGGATCAGCTACACTGTTGTTCCTTTTATCATGTGCATTCAGTTGATTTGACAAACTGACCAGATGGGACAGTCTACAGTGTAGTAATGGCATGAATGTACAAGGTCAGTGTTTTTTGTTACAGTTATTTATGGGGTTAGAATTTAACAGGAAGCCCATGTGCCTCCAGACTATAAGCACAAAACAGCACCAAATATTTTCGAGCTCCCTGGCGGTTTTGTGAAATAACCCCAAAATACGTAGTTTTGTGAGTCCATAGTTAATATTTTGCGTAAAAGTGGAGAAAGCTACTAGGACATCGATGAATGTGATAGAAGAAGACTCTGAAGTGTGGCAAGGTCGCAGAAGTGATGATAGTTCCGAAGTTAGTCTGCGATGTATTCTCAACAAACTCCAGGAGTTCAGAAGGGACAATAAGTTTAATGAGATTTAATGATGAGTTTAATGACAATAAGATTTATGGAATACCAGAAGATAAAGAAGGTACGGACATGGGTGGCTTTCTGGATAACTTGTTAAAAAGTGCACTAGACTTCCCCTTAACAGAGAGCTCGGGTTTGAGCGAGTACACCATGCACTGGTATCGAACCCCAACAATCCACACGCAAAGCCACAGTAAAATTCTGGAGCTACACTCTTAAAAATAAAGGTGCTTCAAAAGGTTCTTCAAGCGATGCCATAGAAGAACCATTTTTGGTTCCACAAAGAACCATTCAGTCAAAGGTTCTTTAAAGAACCATCTCTTCCTTACTTTTTTATAATCTGAAGAATCTGAAGAAATTCAGATGTTAAAGGTTCTTTATGGAACCATTTAGACAAAAAGGTTCTTCTATGGCATCATGAAGCACCTTTATTTTTAAGAGTGTACAGATTGGACAATTCCTCGCTTCCCTCAAATGACCAGTTATATCAGAGGAACAATCAAACATTAACAGCTGCAATAACTAAATAAGGACATTTCCAGGCTCAAAACAAATAAGTCTCCAACACTGATGCAAGTGTGTTGGAGTGGTACAAGACTTTTCGTTCTGAATTAATTCCAAGCCTCCTTCGGGCTTGCAGTACATCCTTAATGGAGGCCAAAATGCCTCCATTATGGCATGAGGCTGTCATCTCAGTTCTCCCAAAAGAAGGTAAAGATAAATTAGAATGCAGTTCATACAGACCAGTTCTTGATCCTGAACGTCGATTACACAAGCATCCTTGCCAAAAGACTGGAAAAGATTCTGCACCAGTTTATACATAACAGATTGGGTTCATTTCTCTCAAAGACAAATTCATGATAACTGTCACAGTCACCAGTTCTGTCACCTAATCTGAACTACATTTCCCATCATCCCTCTTGCTGCTCACCTGCTCATTGTCACCAATCATCCAGTCACAATCACCAGCTGTCTCTCATTCATCCTGCACTGGTTAAAAGGACTCACCACACACACATATTGTCTAGTCTTGTCTAAGACCTACCACATTATCCTTGGATTGTTACTCACCTGAGGTCTACTTGCCTGTTCGTTTCCACACCCAAGTCTCATATCTCTGATCTCCAGCATCCAGTTCCTTGTCTCCATCTGTGTCGTGTTCATCCTACAAGAAAGTAAAGTGTTTACCTCTTCTTCAGTGCCTGTAACTGTGTGGCATCTCACCTGTCTGATCATCCTCTATGCTTACCTGATCACCCATCGCTTTATCCGTGCTGTTGTGTTCAATAAAGCCTGCTTTAACTTTTCTCCATCTCTCTCGAGACAATAACATTAAACTGTCTCTGCGTATCACCTCCAACAGAACAAATTTGAAGCCCTTTTTAATTAAAAACAATTAAAATAGTATGATTTTTAGTTCAGATGCTAAAAAGCTTTTGACAATGCTATTTGGCCCTTCTCATATAAAGCTCCTAAAAAATTTGACGTTCATGAAAATTGTTAGGGGCATCCACATGGTATATAATAAACCATCAGTCCGGATAAAGATGGGTACCTTTCAGATACCAGTATATTAGAATGTGGATGAAGACAGGGCAGTCCAACAGTTTCACTGCTACTTTTTGCACTCCATATAGAGACTCTCACACAGTGGATAAGGCAGACTTAAAGCATCAAATGCATTTGCATAAATGGAGAAGACCACAAATTGGCGGCATACACTGATATACACTGATACTGATTTATTTAAACCCACTACCTCATTTCCTGAGCAAAAATGCAAATTTTGACTTTTAATTCTACACCTCCAAAACAGAGAAAAATATTTAGGAATATATTTACCAAAAGAAATCTCAACACTGGCAGAGGTCAATTTTGATCTACTTTTAACAAAAATCAAAAGTGACATACACAGATGGAACTCCATCTCTTTCCTTGGCCTTAGTCACAGAATCGACACTATAAAGATGAACATGGAATATGATAAAGAAGAATATAGACTGGATCGTAAGTTACAAATACTTCAACAGTGTGCCTATGATCCTGAATTCAAACCGAATAGAATGGATTATAGATTCAAATCTTGGGTCTCAAAAGGAATAACAACATGGCAGAGACTGATGTAGCTACACCTGTTTAGAAATAAGTGCTGTTGTTTATATTGCTAAAAAAACAGGTTTCAGAGTATTTCTATTGCTTTTAACAGTCTAACATCTACAGTTTTGTTGAGATTGCACAGTAGGCCAGTACTGTTACCTCAGAACTGATGATCAATGACAATTTGCTAACATTTTCTTTGAAATACAGATTTCGTTTTAAATTACAGCAACTAAAGTAAACAGCATCTAAGTACATTAGAATATCACTAGCTTATCTCTAGAAAGGTCAATGTATTGAGGGCCTATTGATCTCTGACGGGTGACAAAACGCTGTGTGATAAGCATCATTTTGAGGTTCCATTAAATAATCAATGTAGTAAAGACTTTTTTCTCTTTTTTGGCACATGCCCTGTGGACTTCAGAAGGTCAGTATTTGTTAGTTCATTGGCAGAGTGGTTAATCAATCAATACAACTCTTGGCTGGGAATGTTGGCAACTACACACAAAAAAAAGATTCTGCTGTTTCAGCTGGCTAAATCCGCCATGTAATGACGACGGGAGCATGATTTGTTAAATCTTATTTCTGATGAAGAAATCATCAGTTGGAGCCTGATGTGAGATTACTTCTTTTCTTCAGTCTCTTACTTACTCTCACTAAGAGTAGAAGAAGAAAAACATTCTAGGAAGAGGTTATATTTGTGCAGAAGTACAATTGATTCATTATGTACAGTGTATGGTTTAATAGCAGTGAGAGACCGCTGAAGGGCTATAAAGGCCATTAACAGAGGGCAAACCATTGCTAATTGGCTTTTTCAGTGGTGTGACTGTGATATGTCATGCACAAGAGATCAGAGCTACGGCTACGGGATACCAGAAGTAATTTCATTATGGAAAAGAGCTTGCCTACATGTTACAGACACCAGCACTTTGACTGGCAGCAAACATATGTATATATAGTAATAAGAGCTTATTTTATACACTGAAGGTAAAACACTTAAGAATAACAAAATCATTATTTTAAAATGAATGTATTGTCCTTATATAATATCCAGGCTTGTTATTGGAAATGTATTTATGAAAATTAGGCTGTGTTAATTGCTGCATGTTACTGTAATTATCAAAATGCAATCATTCTTTTGGAGGTAGTGGGAGGGGGTTATAAAACAACAGGTTTATGAAATAAAATAATTAATAATGCCTGCTTAATGTCCTAGTTAGTAATTTTGAACATTATAGTACCATTTACAATAGTGAACTTGTGACTAATTCTAAGTAACCATTCTAATCCATTTTCCTGGAGCAGCTTGCACGTTGTTATGGTTAGTCCTGTTGTTAACATGTTGTTAACAAGTGTGAAATGTAATCACTGAAGTAGAAAATATTTCACTGTGATGTCCAGTAACAGTAACATTCTGTAATGACAAAAGGGGACAGGAGAAAATAAATTGACAAATAAGTACACACAATATAAATAACTCAATGGGAACATGAACGGGGCTAAACTGCTACAATTGTTTGTGTACATGTTGCAGTTCATGGCTTTGTTGACACATTTCCAATAATGCTCAAGTCTATAATTAAGGCTCTTCCCACTGTGATGCGGGAGAAGAGGTCTAATCCATAATTAGCTCACCAAGTAAAGCAAATGCATTCTCATACAATTAAAGTAAGAGAGAGGGAGAAAACAGGAAAGCAAACACACAACATTCATAGTGCCCCCCTGTGTGAGCTTTCTCATTAAGAACTCAAACTGCTTCACTGGCTGCTATTTAATGGAATTGAATTTTCTTTGATTGGAGTTTGCCATTCTTGACACTCAGAAACAAAAACACACGAAGGATGTGTCGGGGCGTGCTGAACCGAGAAAACTAATAAACTGTATAATTAAAGAAATTAAGTGTTGCATGGAGAGAAGTGAATAGTGACTACTCAGGGCGTCTGTTCGTTAGCAAATTGTGCTGTGGCTTCTGAACAGTTCACTAACCAAAGCAGCCAAAGGGTGGCACTAGAGACCCATTACCTTTGCGTCTCAGCCATACTCTTCTTCAGGGCGAGGAATAAGATGCTTTTCTGCTGGAGGTCAAGAGGAGTGGAGAGGTGGCCTATGTATACATGTATCCCCTTATGTTTTGAGCCGTCTCAGGAAGAGGACCACTGACAAACATACTCAAGAGTTTTTTATTTATTTATTTTGACAAATATATTCTCAAATACAAGATAAATGTATTCGAAATACATCTGTTTTTTTTCTGGGTGTAACAGATATTGGAAATAGTAGATTCTGTATTTTATTCTGTATTTTTGAATCTCAATGGGATTATTTCCTGGTAAAATAAAGGTTAATAAAATACTAATAATAATTCTTGTATCACACATACCAGCATTATTCAAATGAAATCACAAAGGAGATGCGGTTGATTTTAATGGCTTACTCTAACATTTATATCTATACATAGCTATATATATGTGTATTTATAACATGTCTTTCTGGAATACTTGATTGGTCACTTGTGGCATATTCCTAATATTCATCCATGGGAACACTGACATCTGTCTGTCTGTCTGTCTGTCTGTTTCAGTCTGGAACGGCACTGACTGACTGGCGCTTGTTTTCTGTAAGAAGAATGAATTGTTGGCATATGGAAGAACAATGAAGCTTTACCTGCCTGATATCATCCCTCTTCACTTATCTCTGGTGTGCTGTTTCCTCTTTGTTCACCTTTGAAGAGATCAGCAAAACATTCTGTTTAATATAGTTTCACATGTGTAATCTAAACTCACACAGTTGCAGAGTGGATTGTCCATTATCCCCATACAGCAACTGTAATAAATCACAGGTGAAAGACCCGTCACAATACAGGCACTGGTATATCACACCAGGTTAATGTTCTTTGTTCAGGGTAATCTCTGTGCAATATCAGCTTCAAAGATGTGGCAGGCGTCCTACAACCTGTTGCCTGAGGGAGGGATTTGTGTCTTTTCACACCCATAATTCTGTGCTAGGTGCACAGTACAGTGCATCATTCATATGACTGACTGTCCTGACTGATGATAGAATTTTGATGCTACATACACGGCACAGAAGCTGCATCTAAAGTAGGGTTGAGAACTGAAAATCTCATGATTACCAATGATTTTGAGAATGATTCATAAGCTATAATGAGACAGTTGAAGCTGTTTCTGAAAGTAATCTGTAGTGTTTTTTGTTATTTCACAGAAAAAAGTCTAGAAATATTATGATGACATGTATGTTCCAATATTAAATTATGAATAAAGAAACATGAAACAATGGATGAATCTATAGAATTATACATGAAAAAGTATTAAATTAAAAGAATTTTATATTAAAATATATATTCTGCAATGACAAAGTTAAAGGATTTTTATTTGCCATTGCGAATTGATACAGAATTTGAAGCCAGCACAGAGACTCAAACCAGTCTTATCTTCTGTATCTGTGTAAATACACCAGTTAATGCAAGATCACCAGCAATGGGTGGAGAATTTTCTGAACACTGGAAGATGACTGCTGTTGCTTTGATTATTCAATACACTGATCAATCTAACATTTAGCTGATATCTTTTAGCTCTGAAGATTTAGTTGGTTGGTACTAGGATGGGATTGTGATCAAGAATGCTTATGGGAGATGTTTACGAGCAATATGAATGCAGGGTGCAGATCCACCCCCATCACGGAAAGAAAAATAAACCTCTGATACCAGCAGATAACTGATCTCAATTACAGTAGCCAAGAATTTCTCACCATGCTCAGGGAATCTTTCATCAGACACACCCTACCCAACACTAACATACATGTGCGGTAGACAGGCTGAGACGGTCAAAGTGAATCAAACTAAAGTAACCTGCTAGGATAAAATCCTAGGACTGCAAGACTGAGAAAGAGAAAGTTCATAGGACAGAATGCTCTCATATAGATTCTTACTCAGTTACACTAATATTCCACTCCTGACAGTGAGATGGAACTGAGATTAATCTGCCAAACTCTCTTTCTTTGGCTAACAAACCAAAGTGAGCTGTTTTTCAGTCGAAAAATGATTGTTTAAAGACATTTGTTTCTATTTTCAGTTTTTTTTACCTTATCTAAAACTTAAAAAGGAGTTTTTCTTTGTGTAACCCATTTAGTAAAGCTGAGTTAGACATAATGAATAATATTTTAATTATCTTAATTATCAATAATTATATCATAATTATTTAATTATATTATCTTTTTTTTTTTTTTTTTTTTTTTTTTTTACAGGTTGTGTTAAAAAAAAAAATCGGTCACACTTTATATTAGGTGGCCTTAACTACTATGTACTTACATCAAAAAATAAGTACAATGTACTTATTGTATTGCAAAACAAACACTTTTACTGCTATTGAGGAGGGATACGGGTAAGGTTAGGGGGAGGTTTGGTGGTATGGCTAGGTTTAAGGGTGGGTTAAGGTGTAAGGGATCGGTCAACAGAGTAATTATAAATGTAATTACAGAAATTAATTACAGATGTAACTACATACAGGTATTTTTAAAAATATAAGTACAATGTAAAAACATGTATGTACATAATAAGTGCATTGTATCAAATGATTAATTTAAATGTAAGTACATTGTAGTTAAGGCCACCTAATATAAAGTGGGACCAAAAAATCTATTGGTACTACAGTGTCATTTCCACCAAGTCAAAAAGTGTACTGCATTCTATGCGTGCAAATTTTGGAATAAAATGGCAGACTCTTGTCTCTAGGTTAATTCCATTGTTAATTCCACTGAATGTATCATAAATGTACACACGATTATTATTATTATTTATTCTTTTATATAATTTGTCAAAATTACAACTTTACAAAATCACAACTGGAAATGACAAACAGTTAAAACATTCCCTTCACTTACATTATTTTTTTATATATATACTATCAAGCTCCTCCATGAAAAAATGAATATAAATAATTTTCATACAATACATGTTGAAATGTTTCACATTATGGCACAAGAAAATAGGGCAGTGAAGTCTATACCTAATCAGCATTTGAAAAGTATCAAAAATAAATTAAGATGAAATGCTAAAGAGTTTCCAAGACTGTTTATATGTGGCCTTTTTTTATTATTTATTTATTTTTTATTATAAACATTAATCCCTAGGTCATTTAAGTGGCCAAAGTTGATGAAACCCACCCACACACAGTATCCACTCCTTCTTTTGAATTGTCATGTTGATAGTCTGCAAACTACAAACTGTATAGATTTTCCTGACATCAAACAGATAAAGGTCAGTTTGTGCCAGAGGCTCTTCTGACCCGCAGGCTCCTGCTCCCCTCCCCTCGTGTGCTCTTAATCCAGTGGAACACTGAGGCTTCCAGCACAGATTAGTGGTGTTAGCCTGCAGGGCTTTCGACTGGGCTGCCGCCTGAAAACAGATCCCTCACTGTGCCCATGACCCCAGTGCTGAGATGTGGACAAGTGCCATATGGTTGAAGGTGGGTCCTATGGGGTCCAGTTCCGCACAGACAGCTGGCTCCGCTGGCCCTCCTAGGCGGCAGAGCCCCCATGTCAGAGAGCAAAAACATGTGCCTAGCAAGGTAGCTAAATACTGCAGATATAGATTAGTGATTCCTGGCAGGGGACGGTGCTCTTACACAGGGCTGGAGTTGAACAGAAGGAGAGGAAAAGCCTTTGAAATGGATCAAAATCCCTCTCTTTGTCATTTTAAGTACATGTAGCCATGAGAGGATCAACAATTAAGCATGGCTCAAAAAATGAAAAACACACAGCAAAGTGAACAGCACAGATACTATTTATTTCTGTTGGGTATTTAACATGTGGTGAAGGTCTATTATTCAGGGAATATTCTAGGTTCAGTACAACTTTGCTTGTTCCAGCAAAAAACTGGTTTACAGTCAGGCATTTTCAATGGAAGCGAATGGGGCCAGCCTGTAAACATTTAATTCTCACTGTTTATTGCACATATTAGCATCATTTAGTGTGAAAAAACTCACCTAACGCCTAAAACTCTAAATGACTATAAAAATGATGAGAACAACTTTTACAGCTCAAATAACTCACAAGTTTTTATAATATTTTGAACTTCACATTTCTGCTTAAAGATTGGCCACACTCACTTCCATAGTAAGTGTCTCACTGTCATTTCCATTTTTTGTGTTAATCACAGTTATTCAGCAAATGCTGTTTATTGAGTTTAACTTGTATTTTACCAAGAATATTCCTTGAATTAGATCTAAATTACATCACTTTTTGTGCTGATGAACTATGCATTATACACTGTAAAAATAGAAAAAAAAGTTGAGCCAACTTAAAATTTTAACGCAACCAGCTTCAGCAGATTTTTGAGTTTGCTCAACTTATTTTTGTGGGAGATTCTCAAATTTTTGTTGTATAAACTTAAAACTACAAGTTGAGAAAACTCAAAAATCTGCTGAAGCTGGTTGCCTTAAAATTTTAAGTTGGCTCAACTTTTTTTTTTTTTTTTACAGTGTAGAAATGTAAGCATTGGCCTGAAATATAATAAAAGCAGCATGCTTGCAATGTCTGTCAGTGTGGTGGCGGCATGCAGGATGTGCGAGCAGTCACTGAGTGTCATGAGCATATCAGTCTAATTCCAGGGTTGCAGATGTTGTCTAGATTGGATGTGAGGGATTAAGATGTAACCCAAGAGCTCTTTGAGTGAGTCCGGCATGGCTGAATATGCTTCTAAAGACCTGGTGGCAGGCAATACTGGGCAATCTGCCAGGACAGTATTACCAGCAGGGCACTTTAACAGGGTTTTACAGCTGGAGGGAATTTATAATGAATTTCGGAGAAGAGCTTTCTTAAAATGCTTTACATCAGTCCTTGGAGAGAAAACAAGTTGCCTTTAAACTGAAGTTCATCGTGATTGTTGCTTAAATCAAAAACAAAAGTATTTTCTTTTGGGGGGAAAGCATGGTTTTGATTGATAAAATGCTTGTAGGGTAAAATAAATAAATAAATGAATAAATTCCAATCTCTTGATATGATTGCTTCCTGGATTGCATTGTATTATATTTCAGAGGAGAGGTGCTTCATACTACGGATTAGATCCCAGGGAGAGGTAATTTCCTAAAAGCACTCTGAATTATTTGGTTATACAGGTGATGTAACAGTCGTGGACATGAGTCTGTTTTCTAGCTGTGAAGAAACAGGGAATCAGCGTAAAAGCTGGCAGACCTGAAACAAATAGATGGAAGATATGTGACATCAGGTTGGCCTATTAAGGTTTAAACAAAGCTTCTGGCGAGACGAATCCATCTGAAGATGAAGCGAGGGGAAGGAAAGAAACATACAATGTAAACAAAAAATATAAAGAATAGAAAAGAATTGCAATTTAATTACAGTGAGGTGGAAGACAAATATCTCTATATATGTGACTGGCATCTGTTGGGTGGCTTGATGCTCCCACGTCTAGTGAAAGGAGATTATGTTCCAGCATAAATGGAGCTTTTACTTTTTTATATTTTAAATCCAGCAGGCCTAATCTAATCTTATCCCTCCCCAATCCAATTTTTAATGCTGGCTACACATAGGATTAGAGTGTTGGAGTTTGCTTTGTAGGCCATTTGACTGAAATGCAGCATCTGTGCTGGTTACTGAGAGAGAGATACACACTCAAGAATGAGACTGAAGACACAAAAGGTGAAGATGAGGCATCTTTTTTACAATATATAACCTCTATGAATGAGATACACTACCACTCAAAAGTTCGAGGGCAGCAAGATTTTATTTATTTATTTATTTATTGATGAAAGAAATTCATACTTTAAGTTAATTGATCAAAAGAGATACTAAAGACAATTATAATGTTACACATTATTATTTTTTATTTCAAATAAATGCTATGCTTTACTTTCTCTTACTCAAAGAACCATATATCATGGTTTCCATGTTAATTATTATATGTTTTAAACATTAATAATAAGAATAATTATAATAAATGTTGAGCACCAAATCAGCATATTATAATGATTTCTGAAGGATCATGTGACACTGAAAACTGGAGTAATGGCTGCTGAAAATTCAGCTTTGCCATCAGATGAATAAATTACATTTTAAAATATATTCAAATAGAAACTAGAAATTGCAATAATATTTCACTATATTATTGCTTTTACTGTAATTTTGAACAAATAAGGGCAGCTTTGGTAAGCATATAAGAGAAAATATACTGACCCCAAATTGGTAATGTATATGAACAATTTATTCATAATATTTTCAGTGCAAGTACATAACTTAGTGTAAGTTCCTATAATTAAGCTGATATAAGAGTACATGAGATTTTTTTTAGTTTGTATGAAGTGCAATGGTGTGACCTCCCCGTGACCTATTTGAGTTAGATTCAACACGGGCAAAAGTGGGGTTTCACTTAAATGGCCACTACACAGCTTTGCAGATATGACCTGCGTCCCAATGTGCACACTATCCATGCTAAAGTCTATGTGATATTAGTAATTTTTAATACTATTTAGGACAGATAGGGTGGATAGCATGCACATTGGGACGCAGGGCGAGCTTCACAATAATGAACCGAATGGAAATGTGCTTCATTGCATTTCTTCGTACACCTAAACCTTCACAATCAGGCCATCCTCTGGCTGTTTACACAAGCTGTTTATGTAGTGATAAGCCCAGGTGATGTCAGGTTTGCATACTGAATAAATATTTGCCCGCAGACTGGCAGCTGTTTGTCAGGATGCCATTAAGCAGCTGTGTCGCAAAGCAGCTTTCTGCTAGAAGCTCAGCATTCCTTCGTCTCATAGCATCAGCTCCATCATCACATATTCAAATACAGCACTGGTCCAGGTGGGCTCGTACAAGAATGATCATTGCTTTAAGAGCACACTGGCACCTGTTCCTTTAAATCTGAGGAATCAGTTTAAGAACTAATTGAATTGAGTTCAAGTAATGTAACAGATTCTGCATGTTAATTAAATTCACTGTAACAATCACTTAAACTGAAAGCCATAATTAAAAATCTATGGTCAGCAGGGTTGCCAATTGATTAAACATTTTCATCAAATTATTTACATAATATGCCAATTAGTTTATCAAATTAATACAGCTAACTGCATATCAGTATTTGCTAAGAAAAGTCCACAAAATGAAGATAATTCAGAGACACAAATAGCTGACAGTAGAAAAATCCCCTTTTATGGGGAGATATGGCATTTTCTCCACACGGTTTTATCATTTTTATAATATTTAGGACGCTATTCAAGCTACATGCAGTAATCTGAAACAAGTCTAATGACTTTAAACAATCAACGACACAGAACTTCACATCCCAATTATTTAAGATTTACATTTTAAATACAAGTTGACCAGAACATTAAATCGCTTCCTTTTCTGTAGTAATTCATCAACAGCATCTCTGAAAATCCAGAACGTTCCAGCCGGGGCTGTTTAGCCATTCTGTAAATGGAACATAATGCTATTGAAGCCCTATACGCAATGGGCCATGAAGCTGCCTCCAGCCTTGGTGAGGGACGTATGCCTGCTACACTGGGTATATCACTAAGTAGAGACATCAGAGCCCAAGTGTAAACATCATTTGGACACTGCAGTTTTTCCACTCAAATGGGTTTGATGTTGATGAAGAGAGACCTCCTTTGAAAGCGCAACGATCTGCACTGGGGATGATCGATGCTGCCGGGAACGGACGGTAATTATTTGTGTTGCTGAGTGGGGGTGGCTATGCCTAAAGAGATGGAGCAAAGTTCTCTGGTTTTTATCGTCTCCATCTCAACACCGGCTTTCTGATGCAGAAGATAGGCGTATTGTAAAAGCAAGCTGAGGGAAATGGCAAGTGTGGCTTGTGTGGGGTTGTTTTTACAAGGCACATTAAGTTACGTGATGCAGGGTTTTATTGTGACGCTGTAGAGATTCTGACTACACATCCAGTGCGGTTGAATGCTTGAGTTGTAGCATCCAAATTTATGCATTCAAATTGTACTAGATATTTTAATTTAATAAAATGAATTAGTAAAAATGACAAAATCAAAGAACAAACTAATAACATCTACACAAGAGGCGAACTGAAAACAAACCAAGTCAGTCTGATGAACATGCCAACATCATTACTAATTTAGCTTGAAAACCCCATCTCCACATGAATGGAGAGAGAGAATGCCCCATTGCTCAATAACATGATGGGAAATTGAAAGGAAACTTTTGTGCTCCTGTTCAGAGGCTTTGCATTTCCGCATAGAGGTGCACATGGTTGGCAGGTACTGTCATCAGCTGGTGACAGAGTGTGTTTTTCTGCTTGAGGAGACATCTCACTCGTGGATCTGCAAGGGACAAAATATAGATTCTGTCTTGAGAGAGAGAGAAAGCTGCCGCTTTCTCTGCTGGGTCATTTCAAGCATGCAAGGGTCACTTTATCATAAAATTCAAAAATCCAGTCAATTTTATTTAATCAGCTGAAATGGCAAAGTGTTTTCCAGATCATTAATCAAGTGCTCTCTCACAGAGGGGGCTTGTCTGCCAGGCAGACCCGCTCCACTTTCTGAATCATTAAGGGAAAAAAGAGAAAAATATAAGAATTCATCACAACGAAGTCATTGCACAACAGAACCACTGGCATTGCTAATGAGTGAGGCCACACGGCATAACTGAAGGACAATATAAGAAGCAAGGACATGCTTTATACGGAACCTATGTTGTAGCTATTTGTGCTGCTTTTGAAGGCTTATTTGTGGTTCGTCTTGTAGACCTTGAAAGTATGGGTCTTATGCTTCATGGCTGTCAAAAAAAAAAAAGGTGTGCATGTTTAAAAAAACCTCTTTTGTTTGGCCCAACAATTACACACACACACACACACACACACACACACACACACACACACACACACACACACACACACACACACACACACACACACACACACACACGCACACACACACACACACACATGCACACACACACATGCACACACGCATGTCTGGTTTGCTATCCTTGTGGGGACTTTCCATAGGCGTAATGGTTTTTATACTGTACATACTGTATGTACTATTGTCCTACACCTAAACCTACCCCTTACAGGACACTTTCTGCATTTTTACTTTCTCAAAAAAACTCACTCTGTATGATTTTTAAGCTTGTTTCCTCATGGGGACCTAAAAAATGTCCCCATAAGGTCAACGTTTACTGGTTTTACTATCCTTGTGGGGACATTTGGTCCCCTCAATGTAGCATAAACAAGGACACACACACACACACACACACACATACACATTTATTTGTGTGTGTGGCTGCATGTATTATATATATATATATATAACACTTTATTACAATTTTAAATAACTGCTTTTTATGTGTACTTTAAAATGTAGTTTATTAAATATATATATATATATTACATGGCAAAGAAATCATTCTGATATGCTGATTTGGTGCTTAAGAAACATACAGTCATGGCCAAAAATTTTGGTCCTTGGTAAATACGATCAAAGAAGGCTGTGAAAATTAATCTGCATTGTTAATCCTTTTTGATAAAAAAATTCACTAAAATCTAACCTTTCACTGGATAATAAGAATTTAAAATGGGGGGGGGGGGGATATCATTATGAAATAAATGTTTTTCTCTAATACACATTGGCCACAATTAACAGCACCCTTTTATTCAATACTTTTTGAAACCTCCATTTGCCAGTTTAACAGCTCCTGATGAGGTCAGAGAACACCTGACAAGAGATCAGAGACCATTCCTTCATCCAGAATCACTCCAGACCCTTTAGATTCCCAGCTCCATGTTGGTGCTTCTTCACTTCAGTTCACACTCATTTTCTACAGGGTTCAGGTCAGAGGACTGGAATGGCCAGCAGAAGCTTGGTTTTGTGCTCAGTGACCCATTTTTGTGTTGTTTTTGAGGTTTGTGTTTGGATTATTGTACAGTTGGAAGATCCAAACATGGCCCATTATAAGATTTCTAACAGAGTCAGTCACTTATTGATTTTTTTTATCTGTTGGTATTTGATAGAATCCATGATGCCATGTGTCTAAACAAGATGTCCAGGACCTCCAGCAGAAATATAGGCCCACAACATCAAAAATACCGCAGTATATTTCATTGTACACATGGGGTACTTTTATCCCTGTGTTCACCAAACCCATCTTGAGTGTTTGCTGCTAAAAAGCTCATTTTTTAGTTTCATCTCACCATAGAAGCCAGTCACATTTGAAGTTCCAATCGTGTCTGATAACTTAATATGCTGGAGTTTGTTGTTTTGGATGAGCGAGGAGAATTTTTCTTGAAACCCTCCCAAACAACACGTGGTGATGTAGGTGCTGTTTGACAATTTTTATTTAAGGTTTTCTGACCCTGAGGCTCAACTATTTTCTGCAGTTCTCCAGCTGTGGTCCTTGGAAAGTCTTTAGTCACTCAAACTCTCCTTCTCACCGTGCATTAGGACGATAGACACACGTCCTCTTCCAGGCAGTTTCGTAACATTTTATGTTGATTGGAAATTCTTAATTATTGCCCTGATGGTGGAAATGGGGGTAACACTTTATTTTGATGGTCCCTTTTGAACATTCTGTTGACACTAAGTAATGTTGCAACTACATGTCAACAAACTTTCATAAGAGTATTAGTAGACGGTCTGCTTCATATCTACTAACTCCTTATTGTGTTGGTCTCCCAACAGATATTCTACTGACTATAAGTAACTTTGCAAGAACGTGTCAACTTAATCAAACCCTAACCCTAACTAATACACTACTAACACTCCAATGAGAGTCAGTAGAAATGTAGGTGCAACATTACTTATAGTCAATAGAATGTGTTAAAGGGACCATCAAAATAAAGTGAAACCGAAATGGGAATTTTCACTGCTCTAGCTCTTTTCTTAAAGCCACTTCACTAATTTGTGAAGCTCAATTATCTTTTGCTGCACATTAGACATATATTCTTTGGTTTTTATCATTGTGATGGATGATTAAGGGATTTGGGCTTTGTTTTCCCTCCTATTTATATTTCTGTGAAACAGGAAGCCATGGCTGGATAATTTCATGTTCATAATCACCCTGGAGTGCTCAAAATTCTGAATATGAATGGGAATATATTTCAGAGATATTTTACTCATAAGAATTTCTAGGGGTGCCAATAGTTGTGTCCAACGTGTATTTGAGAAAAACATTTATTTCTTAATGAAATTTCCCCCCATTTTAAATTCTTATTATCCAATGAAAGGTTAGATTTTTGTGAATTTTTAAATAAAAGATCAAAAGGATTAACAATGCAGATTAATTTTCACAGCCTTCTTTGATCATATTTACCAAGGGTGCCAATATTTTTGGCCATGACTGTATTTATTATTATTATTATTATTACAGTTGAACACGGCTGTGCTGTGCAATATATTTTTTTCTGAAAACATTTTTCTTTCAGGAATCTTTAATGAACAGAAAGTTCAAAAGAACAGCATTTATTTGAAATGACTGAAATAAAACTAATTCTATATATATGTTTGAACATATCATTCTCATAAAAAACAAAACAAACAAAATCAAAACAAAAACAAAAAAAATGTTGAATGACAGATTGTATTGACCTTTTTTTAACCTCACCTTTATTTTTAAATCCTTTCTTTCAAAACAACTAAGCCATACTGGAACAACTAAAAGCACCAACTTCAAAATCACCCAGCCATA